>JAPQWS010000048.1:1498486-2996972 GCA_028651295.1 Catharanthus roseus | reverse complement strand
AAACAAATAACAACGAAACAAAATGTCTGCATCTTTATGTACACTCGTACTCTAACCAAGTAAAATCTTTAAACCATTGCTTACAAACGATCTTCTAATTTCACCAAAATCAGTGTGCGGAAATTTATGATCACATGGTTGAGTTGGCCCTTTAGCCACATAAAGTCTCCTTAATTCATCTCTAATTTCATAAGGATAACTATCAATTGGTTTACGCAATCCTGGATCACCAATAATTTCAAAATCCGAAAACTCTACCCCTACCCGAGGCTTTTTCCCACGATCTTCAATATTAACATTTCCTTTATTAGCTGATTTTTCTTCAACCGGTTTAGGACCCTTCTTCCATTTTCCAATAAATTTCTCCATAGTAAAATCCTATATAATATTCAAATATTTTAAATTCACAATTCAACACATTTCATGTATAACATAATAATTAATTAGTCTATAAATTACATAATAATCATATTTTTACCAAACAAACCCTAGACAATTTTTTCACTATAAAATAACAACATAAAAATTTTAGCACTCAAAAATCTATTTACCAAAAAAAAATTTTAGCACTCAAAATCAAAAATCATAGAAATGGAACTTTTTCTGAAAACTTACTTTTTTTTGTTCAAGATTGTTGTGAAGCTAGACAACGCTTGCCGATGAGAGACTCGTCGCTTACTTCGCCGTTTCTTCTTCTTGCCGCCGCGCGGTTGTTGCTTGCTGCTGCTGCTGGCGCCGTCACTGCTGCGACTCGTCGACGCAGAGCCGAGCTCGGAGTCCGATAAGAAGGAGGAGGAAGAGAAGAGGAGGGAGGTCTGTCGCACGCAGAGGGAGGGGGAGCGGAGCGAAGCGAGCGAGGGCGGGGAGGGGGGAGGGGGGCTGCTGCTGCTATGTGCGCCGGTGCGGGAGGAGGAGATCAGAGACGGGGAGAGAGAAGAAGAAAAAAATGAAATTGATTTGGTTGTTTTTGCTAGAGCAGCCGAGGGTTTGTTTTTTTTTTTTTTTTTTTTATTATAAATCAGTCCCTACATTTTGTGGGGGCTAAACTGAAAAAAAATTTTTGGGGAGGGCTTAAATGCAAAAACTATAAAAAAATTTAAAAAAAAAAAAAAATTCCCGGGTGGGCTCGAGCCCACCTGAGCCCGTGTGTAGTTCCGTCACTGATTATGCATGTCATCTTGAAAAGTATTCACTGAGATTCCGCATATTAATAGAATCGTATTTTCAGATATTGCGTCAAATAACTTCTCTCCATAATCAATAGCAAACTTTTCCTAGAAGATTAATCTAACAACAGTCATACTATTTTTACAAGTTATAGATTACAATAAATCAGTTAAATATAAAATAGGTCGTGAAAATATGTACATATAAAATTAGCATATTCTATTTTACTTACTTTCTATCAAGGAGTAGAATTTTACGTTTAAGCATCCTATTTGAGATTGGATAACTGCTACTAAATAAAGTAACTAATCCAACTATATCTGTAAAATAAGTATTAATATCACAACATATTACAATTTACTAAAATGAACAATGTGCAAAAGTAATTCAATCCAAAAAAAGAAAAGAATTACCTATCAAAGTTGAACCACGGGCTACGTAATGTGCTGTATCTTTGAATTTTACCAAATTGAATTTGTAACGAGTCAATTAATACAATCATCAATTAACTTTTCTAATATTGTATCATGAGTAAACAAAAACTGATATTGATGATGCATTCTCAATTACATGAACCACACTTATGCCAGAAATGTAATAAACACGACCTTCAAGTAAGTGTGGTTTGAATACACCAATAACTTCATAACCACGTATAATATCTTGCATAGCGGATCGCTAAAATGATGATATATTAGTTTAAAACTAACTTGTAACTTCAAGATGTGTATAGCACAAAATAAATTTATTATTACCTCTTTATCAAGAAATAACATTTTGATTAATTCATGACTTGTACTTAAATCTATCAGTCGAAATAAATGAACTTTAATATTCCATTTGGACCCATATGGATTTAGAAACATTAATGGTGCATATGTATCATGTGCAAATTGTAAAACACATAAAAATAGAATAAAATATAAAGAATTAAGTAGAGTTGTTGAGAAGAATAAAGAAAATAATTTTATTTACAATATTACAAATCAAGAACTTCTCGGTAAACAAATTCTTTTGTATGGTCCCATAATTGTCCATCTTTGTTAACAATTAAAATTTTTAATTATAAAGGAGAAATTACACGGGAAAGTACAACATAAAGTTGACCATGGGAAAATACAGGATTCGGAAGATAAACTCCTACATTCTTCAATATTTGACCTTGACTTTTTTATTGATAGTCATTGCAAATGCTAACTTGATAGGAACTGCCTTCTCTTGATCGGAAAAGGAGTGTGTATCGATTGTAGCATCAAGGAGATGCAAGGAATAAGAACAAAATCCCCAATATTAGAGCTAATTATTATTTTAGCCTCCAGTAATTTATCTCCCATCTTCAATATGGTTAATAGAGTTTCATTGCATAAGTCTTCAGATTCATTTAAATTTCTCAAAAGAATTAAAGGTGCTCCTTCTTTAAATTCTAAACAATGACTTGGTAAACCCGAAAAATTCAATGAATGCAAATACTTTAGAGGATTAATCACATGGATATTGTTTTCACCTTCAGCTGAACATAAAGTATCAGCACTCATATAATTACCTGCAACTCCTGGAAGCATGGCCAATATTTTTAAATTCAAGATATCAACATTATTATTTTTTGGAGTTAGAATTGCACATTCTCTAAAGTAAGAGTTATCTTTGTGGGAAGTGATCAAATTTGGATATGTTGCATCCACCAATTGATTCAATGCATCATCAGTATTTTCAATGGGAATTCTTATATCTTGATCTAATTTGGCTCTTCATTTTAAGAAAATGAAACTGTTGGAACTTTTCCATCACCAATTTCTAAAATCCAGTTTGTGAATTGGTTTAATTCACATCGTGCATAAGTAGAAAAGTCATGGGCCAATATATGCATATTCTTCTTCAAGCATAGTACATGACATTGATTTCATATTTCAGATTCGATGATTGTTGAAAAACTAGTTGCTTCTCTTCTTTGTTTTGGAACAATTGGCAATGTTCGTCAGAAATTACCTCCAAGAACATATAACCTTCCCCAAAAAGTATGATTTCCCAAACAATTTTCGGTAAACTTTAAGATGTCATTAAGTGTTCGATCAATTGCTTCAAATCTATGATGATGCAATATTTGTGCTTCATCCCATTTTATTAAAGATGCTTCCTGGATGAGTTGTGCTAATTCCGAATTGCAAGTAATTGAGCAACTGGATAATTCATCATGCACTAACGAAATTTTGAAACATGAATGCGTTGTTCTACCTCTAGGTAACAATAGTGCTGCAATTCCCAGTGAGGCAACTGAAAGTACTATTACTCGTTCAAATCTCATCCTGGCAATTAATGTTCTCCAAAAATAAAATTTTCTTGTACCTCTACTCCTTTATACGAAAAAGAGACATCCATCTTTCTTTTCATAAGAATTTATAACAATGTCGAATGCAACTCTTTGTTCATCATTTAAACCATAAAATAACTTATCAAACAGTTTCTTCCCTGATGCACAATCATACTCAAGCTCCTATCTTATTAGTAGATTTCTTGAAAAATAGCATCATCAACAAATAGCATCGGCATTAGTGGGAAATCTTTTAAAGATCGACTATTTATGTTCAATATACGCTCAATCTCCAACAATCCCAAATTTTTTAATTTATTATTAGGGATTTGTATTCCTGAATTTTCCATATCTTGCCGAATTACTAAAGATCATCAGTCAAATTCTTCCAATGAGACTCCCATAATGATAGTGGATTTGTTACTTCTGAAAAAATTAGTACTGTGCAAAACATACTTCTAAGCTTCTTTGCAGTTGTCCAAGTAGATGCTTCAGCCAATGTTTCATGCCATTCATTATCATCATCTAAGAGATCAAGTGATGCACATGCTGACTGAAATGTCGGATGAACTATCTCATTGACAGTTTTGATATCATCAGAACTTTCATCACCTCGAACTTTATATAAAAGTATTATCAAATAATATCTTTCTCCAGAATTAGGGTGAGCATAAGGTAATCGTCCAATACACCTCTGAGCTTGCCTTGAAATCCATTGTTCAATTCTTCGATTCCATATCCATGATGTCGGAAACTCAAGATATGTTAAGGTTTTTACTGAAGCATCATTTTTATTTGTCTCAAACCATTTTGTCAGCATTGTTTCATGAATACTATCACTGTCAACTACACTGTAAAGGTCATCATTATCATTGAACACAACAAATTGCTAATTAGGGAGATGATATTCAAATTTCAACACTAATGGATATTGTTTTTAAATATCAAATTCAAAATCCTCCAACATTCTTCAATGGGAGACACATACTAACAATCTAAGTAACTTTTTATCTCATCAACACTTCCATATTGATGTTGCCCATTATCACATAAGACAGTAACATTATCCTCAACCAAAATATCTATTCTGTCACTACCTTTATTCATATACTTATATAAATATTTTGGAATGTCTACAGAGGCTATTATTTAGATATTGATATGTGCATCTTGGCTTACCACTAAATTTCGATGGAATGGAACAACCTAACAATCATTAAACATGAAACCGTTAATGGTAACCATTTTAGTAGGATCATTCCTGCGTCTCTAAGCAACAAAACTATGTTCATCTATTGTTCTCACGTCACAAAATCTTTTTAGATCTTTCTTGGAACATTTTCTTGCCACCATACACAGTGCATTTGGATATGCCGCACCACATGGGCCATGCAACATACATTGTACAACAGTTTCATATGCAAGTAGATTAATGTCTTTATCAGGTATTTCTACATAAATTATTTTCTCAATTTGCTCGAGAGTTTTAGGTATTTCATTGGCTGCCAATGTTAGAGTGATATGAGTATGCGAAGGACCTCATTTTTTAAATTCAACTACTGAAACATTTGCATGATAATTTATTAAAATTAACAATTAAGTACTTTATATTGTATTAGAATTATTGTGAATTAATAAAAGAATAGTAAGAATCCGTACCTATTAATACTTTTCCAAATATTGGTTTATGCTTGATATCATTTAGATATTGCTTTGGTCTAATATGAAATGCTCTTGCTACAATGTCAGGTCTATCTTCAATCTTTTGACCTGGCTATCTTTGTAGCTATTCTTTTATTTCTAACCAATTTGTATTACATGTGAATGTAATAACTAAGTGGGGTGGACCTAAATAACTACAAATTTCCATTGAATCCTGATAATGTAGCATCATATTTCGTGGTTCTCTTATAAAAGATGACGACAAAACAAATCTTCTTCCAATTGCTGATGCATCTGTCTCCAGCAACTACTGCATCCTCTAATCTTTGATACAAATTTGATATAAGATTAGATTAGTGAGTTCTCATGTAATTGAACGTGATGTGCTCGATAGCTGCATAAGCATCAACCACAAATTGTTGACACAATCGTCCTTCTTGAAGAATTTCCCTTCTGATTCTCGAAATTGTATTTTGAATGCATAGAATGAAATCTCTAGATCTATTAACTACTGTTGCAAAATGTATACTATTATACTATCCATTTTTACCATGAGGAAATAATAGTGGATATTGCAATGGCAAATAAGATGGATGTGTCTCCCTGATTCTTTGTAAATTACCATCTCCTGTAAATAAAACAATATCCCGATTGTATTCCTGGAGTAATTGTTGTAATCCGTAGGCAAAAACAAAGTAAAATAAAACTACGGAAATCCACCAACAGGATCTACACATACTAGAAAAACCGATTGGATAGAAATTAGCTCAATGTTTTAATTGTTCGTTGTGGAGGCGCTGCTTTGTACGCTTCTCCCTCTACTGGTATCCACGCGACGAACTCCTCTACAAGCGATCGGGATGCTAGCCCCATCTGTGTTCTGAAAACTGTTCAGAACTGATCCTGGCTATCTAGTAATCGATCGTATTTCGGAGAGAGGAGGCTAGATACTATATCGCCGTTCTAGGGTTTAGGGTTTTGTTTTTCTTTAATCAGATAAAGGACGGCCACCAAGAAAAGGTTAACATAATCTTTTATAGCTATCAATATCAAAACCCTAACTGTCATCTAATGACAGTTTAATCTCGTCCGTCTATTCCTATAATCATCCAACGGTTGGATGAGTAATATTAAGTAATTAATTTTATTTATTCGATTAAATAAAATTAATTACTTATTAACTTACCAGAAAATACAATATGGAATCTAATTCCCCTTTTGTATACGTTCAACGAATCCGGACACAATCTAGATTCATTGAACGTGGACATTATGCTCACAAGATCGTCCATGCGTGTGACCTTGTAGGTTCAATTAACGTTGACAGCGAATGAAAAATGTAAGCTGCCTCTAGCAAGACATTATGCTTACCCAAGTTAAGTAAATGTAATAATAACCTAGCATCAGATTTAATATTTAGTCCTTTTGTCACACGATATCCTAAGTAAGTATAAGGCATGGATCAACTCATCCTTATAAAACTTAATTAACCATTTACTTGATCACCAGTCAGACTGTTCCAACAAATAATATTAATAACACCTTATTAATACTTATTTGAGCATGGCTATGCATATTTTCCAGTCTTCCTTATCAAGGGGCCCATGGATATCTCTCTCTAAAAAGAGAGGGACAAATCCCTTTCACTATCTCCAATATTCAAGCCATGACGAGAAACTAAGCCAACCAATAGTCATAATGATCACCTAATTAAAAGTGATGTTTGACTATGTCAAAACATATTTTCTCCCCATGCAAGAAACATTAGAAACATTAGGTCAAAGGACACCAAATATAAAATTGAGAAGAAATACTTATAACTTAAACCCATGCAATATTTCTTCTTCACTTTGGGTCATGTCCAATACAATATTCTCAATATGTATTTATGAATTGATTTTATATCTCATATTCATGATCAGTAAAACTTGACCATCAATCAACTTCACACTAGTTTACAAGATGTAATAAACTAGGGACAAATAAGAATAGTATTTTATTAGCTATAAGGGTTTTACTATCAAGTCACATACTTGATGACCAAGAGCATAAAATACAATTCAAAAAAAAAATACATGCTTCATAAATCATAAATATGAGTCAATTGGTCTTAGGGCATATACTAACAGTAATTTTCACCAATTATGAATGCTACTATTTCGTTTAAAGTTGGCCGTATATATTGTTTACCACTTCTGGAATGGAGAATCTTCAACTTCAAATCGACAGCATTACTGTTCTGTGATATTTCTCTAGCTGTTCGAAACAATTTAAAATATGGATTTGTATCATTCAACATATATTTTAGTGCTTCTAAAGTTGGGGTATTTATTCTTGAGGAATGACCACGAGCTACATCGAAAATATCCATCCGATTTTATAACACATCTTTTGTGTCATGGATATATAATTGAATGTATCTGCTTTCCCCCATCAGGTGGTAATAGTGAAGCTATTCTGTGATAGATTTCTCTACTAATTCGAAATGAATATGGTCCTCCTCTATTCATTAGACGGTAATTAATCTTTCCTCCCATAGAAGTCATAGCAAATGAAGAATTGTACAATCGGATATTTTGTTTGAAATGGTAGTTCTTAATTGGCTATCCAAATAATCAGGAATTGGTGGTAATAAAGGCAACTGAACTTTTCCATCTCTGTAACACAATCTATATTTATGATTTATTTTTGAACTTCTATGAATTCGTTCTTCTATCGACATAAGAGCACCACATTTAGAACATATAGAATTTCCAATTCCAACTGTCCATCGATTTGTTACTTGGCATCTTTTCATTGGATGTGGATTATGTGAGTCTTGTTTTGCGAGAAAATATTAACGTAATGAAAAACTCCGAAGTTAAATCCTAGATATATTATGTAATATAAGGTAAAAATTAAATTTAAGGCTGAATACCTAAAGTTTGACTTACTAAGGTTTTTGTTACTGTACAAATAAAAGGTTAAAAGATAATAAATATACACTATAGACTTTAGAGTAATATAAAAAAAATTTACACTAGAAAAATAAATAAGGATTATTAATACTAAAAAATGGAGAGAAAAATAATTTTAAAAAAATGAATGGGTAAGATCTGTGTAAAATATATGTTTTTTATAAATGTAATTTGATGTAGGAATTGAAAATATAACTAACCATTTTGAGGGATGAGGTGAGATATTTCTGGTACCATTTCTTGGGGAGGCAGAATAAAATGATTCACAATATCTCTATAATTTGGATCAAAATTACATTAAATAATTCAAAATTAACATGTAAGTAGTATTTAATAGAAAGTATGAAGAGTAATTCGTAATTACTATTTGGATTATCATCAAGTGTAGGTGGTACAACTTCAACATCAGAATCTGAGTTAATAAGTAGAATTCGTTACACCTACAATTGTATTGATATTTTTGCATAATATGTTAATATATTTGACAATGTAATGTGTTTTGTTGGGGATTTGTTTGAAAGTAGTACAATTAACTAATTGAAAGGACAAACATTATGTTACATGTGTTAAAATAAATAAATAACAATAATTTAATAACAAATAACACACATAGCACACATATCTTGAGAATAAATAATTATGAAATATTAAATTGCTTATATTAGGAAATACCAATTTGATTGATGGTTGGTGAAGGGGGTGCCATTTCAGCATCATCCAATTGTATAGAACTGTAATTTGTTATTAAAAAAATATTTGTAAATAACTATGTGAATGAGATATCTGATATCGTACTTGTATTGCATGGCAAAATTGTAAATGATTTAGTTTAGGGGAAATATAAATATCACCATTAACTTGATAAACTAGTTCATGAATATCTATTTGATTTTTGCTTATATTGGGGTTAGAGGTCAATATACAAAAATTCTACGTATTATAGTAAGTAAAATGAAATATATCTAAATAATTATTTGAATAAAATATGATATCGTAATTTTATTTAGTGGAAAATTTTATAATAATTGAGTTTATTAAAATACATTAGAAATAAAAATATCACCATTAACTTGAGGGATTGGTTCTTGAATATCTGATTGATTTTAATCTATATTAACATTATGTATGTATATATATTAATTATAAGTATTATAATAAGTGACTGTAAATAATTATAGAAACAAAATAAGATGTCGTACTTTTTATTAAATGGAAAAATTTTATAATAATTTAATTTATCAAACATAAGAACTAAAAATCTCACCAGTAACTTGATGAATCGGTTCATGAATATTAATTGGATTTTGGCCTACATTGATATTAGAAATAAATATACAAAAAAATTCTGTATTATAATAAGTGAAATGAAAATTTTCTACATAATTATGTGAATAAAATACAATACTATACTTTTATTAAATGGGGAAAATTTTATTATAATTTAATTTATCAATGCTTAATAAATAAAAATCTCATCATTTGAGTGATGGATCGATTCCTGAATATCCATTTGATTTTGAGCTGTATTGATATTAGGGATGAATACACATTTATTACATGTGTTATAATAAGTGACTGTAAATGATTATGCGATAAAATATAATACCATACTTGTATTGAACGGGAAAAACTTTATAATAATTTAATTTAGAAAAACATAAGAAATAAAAATCTCAACATTCAATTGATTAATGGGTTCATGAATATCCATTTAATTTTGGCCTACATTGATATTAGAGATCAATATATAAAAATTAATAATCTATAATCAATCTTATTTATTAGTTGGATTAGTTTTATATATTACAGTAAGTAAAAGGAATTATCTATAATCAATCTTTTCAAATATTAATTACCTCGTATGATTTGACGTTTTATTCGAAATACTTTTGATTTCATTCCACGTATCAAATTGTCCGTATTAAGAATATTTTGTTGATTCACGACATGCTTTGGGAGGATGTATCTTCTTCTTTGCAAGCGAGCAATTTTATGCTCAAGATATTTTTGCTCAGTTCTTATCATTGCAAAATCCATTTCACAAATGCTTTGAGTTTCATTTTGTGATAATGGAAAGATGTGATATTTATTTTTAAAATACCAGTGAGTATTCTATAGTAATGAATGTTCTTATTAAAGATAAAGTTTTCCAACATAATTAAACATTTAAAGCTTAAAAATTCAAAAGCCTAAAAATGGTTAAGAAGTATAGATGCATAATATACTATATAAATTTTGAAAAGATGAAAAAGTGAAGGACATACATGATATAAAGTTTACAAAGTAAAATTAAAGTTTAATATGTTAGTAACACTTTTATTTTGAAGTAGTGTTTGGAAGGATAAATTCAACTGATCATAAGAAGGTTAATATAATCAAGACTCAGATTAATTATTCGGACCTCTTCCTATATCAAATTGCACCAATCTTCTTTCCAATGACCATAAGGGGAAGTAAATAATGCAAAATTTAATTCTTGAATATGTGAGCATATAAGAACTCAGAAAATTCAATTCTTGATCCACTAAATACTATCAATTGGCAACCAGTAAATATGCTTATATATCCATCTTCAAGATTAAAAGGCATAAAGCATAAACTTCCAAAATAAAACCATTGAATCAATAAGAAGGCACAAGATATAAGGCTTATATACATAACAGAACAATAATTTAACAGTAAAACGATTGAATCACACTGGCTAAAATATAAACTTCTAATTGCAAAGCTTCCATTCTAAAAAATTGGACATAAACGTGTGAACTCATAGCAATATCTACTCATACATTCTAGCTATTTGAAGTCTTAAAAGAGCAAAGAACCAGTTTGAAATCATAAGATATAATTCTAAAGCATTGCCAAAAAAATTTAATTTTAATGCTTGATTTTTTATTTTCAGTTGAAGAAGGTTAAGAAGACATCTAAAATTTTCAAACAATTGATCTCTTTATTGGTACAATTTCGTTACTAAATTGTCAATTGTTTAAAATTGGGTGTTTATTTAACCGTTCCCAAACTAAGAGGTACTTTGTATTTGACAAATTTTTTTTTTTTATTTTGTAATGTGGTTCTACTATTTTAAAAAATATTTTTTAAAATAATGTACAAAACTATAATCTTATAAATAGATGATTAAGTGTCTATTTTAAAAATCTGTTAATTTTCTGACTGAGTAATTGATACACTTCACTTTTAGCCATGATTATTTAAATCTTCTCCTAACTAATCCTCTCGTATCATTCCCTCTTAATTCTCTACCTTAATTCTTTCCCATACAATCCTTAAATCCTCAAGGTTTTCTTCCTAACTCAATCTATCTTATTTTTTTCCCCATTTCTACTATTCATATTAATATATTTCCTAAACATCTCTTCTCTATTTTTTGGAATATCCTTAGGGTCTGTTCTCCATTTCATCTACTTTTTTTTGAAGCAGTTCAAAAGAATGTGCTTTTTAAAAAGTTATTGAAAAAAGTATTTAACATTTTTAATTTTAATAATAGCAATAAGCAGGAGGAGTTTAAAAACGTACCTATAAGGTAACTTCTCAAAATTAGATTTTTTAAGCTTATTTTAAGTCAAAAGAGATATTATAAGTAATCGAGAATAACTCAAAATAAGTTATAACTTAAAATAAGCTACTTATTTTAAATAGTTGGAGAACACAGCCTTATTCTAGAACAATTTAGGTCCAATTTAAAGATTCGCATTAGGCCTTTGGAAACATTGAGCCGCCTTACAACTTAGATAAGTCTTTTTTTTTTTTTAATAAATCGAGAGGATAGATATAATTCGAATCAGGACTTTTGACCTAATAAAAAATACTTCTACCATTGGATTGCCATAAACAAGTCCTTATCAGCCTCAATATTTACTCCTTCATAGGAAAGTGGTAGTAATCTATAATTATCATTTTTCTAAACCAATTTAAAATTCTCGCAATTTGGGTCTTGAAAGGGAATCTTGCAATTTAATGTTATACTATTTCTTTTTTTTTTTTGGAAAGGCTTATACCGATTTGTATACTACTAACTCTGTATACATGCAATTTTTCACATTAGTGTCAGCCGTTTCAATTAGATTTTCAAATACCAATGTCCGATTTGCAGTTCTTTAATACATCAAGTCCTTATACATTACTATACAACAAGTTCTTTAATACATTAATATACAAAAAGTCCTTACCATTTTGCTTTAAGTTTCAGAGACTTTATGCCATCGATATCCTTTCAATATGCATAAAAGAATGTTTCTCTGTTTGCTACTTGTGTTTGGTGATCTAGAACGCTAAGAGAAAACTTTGGCATGAGGGTACATTCATGACTGAAACTACAATTTCTTTCCAACTCTGCATATCTCTAGGAGTTTCTAGAGATCCGCTCCTATGAGCTCCATGCCCTATCTTATATCTTCCCCTCGTACTTGGAAGCCACCAAATCATGGGATCATGAAGGTAAATACAAACACGGCTTTTCCTGAAAGTAATATTCGCCTTGGCATAATTGTCAAGAATCATCTTGGCATTCCCTTTTTTGCCAAATTCATCTCTCGTGCAGACTGCTTCTTAATAGAATATGGTAAACTTTGGATATTATTGAAGGCTATGTTGTTGGCTTCTCAATTCTAGACGAATCATTATTGAAACTGATTCTCTCTTTGCCGTCAAAAGCCTCTCATCGCATGCCGAAGACTCTCGGGGATAAGTTGTTTAGCCTCCAACTTTCTTAGCAATATTGATGTATCTTTCGTTTCCTTTTCACATGTGTACGAGATGGGTAATTATCCACCCCATCTTCTTGCTAAAGATGTTCTGGCATATATGATTATGTTTAGGGATGGTCTGGAAACATTCCTCCTAATGTAGATGATTCGATCTTTTTGAATTTTAATAATATATAACATCTTTTCCTTAAAAAAAAAAAAAAGTAGTTACATAAAAAACCTTATAGACTAAAGAAATGTACACTTTACTTTTAGACTAAAAAAATGTAGAAGGTAGTTATATATAACAACTTTGTAGATTAAAGAAATGTAGAACAACTTTTACTTAACTTTTAATTCATCCTTCATCTTTCACCTTTAGCCTCTATTTATAAGTTTAATGATCATACACTACATTGTAAGTTACATCATGATCTACAAATGTAATACATCTATTACAAGAAAAGGTTATATAAGTTACATAGATAATGGGGGTAAAGAGAGTTGAATGTGAGGTAAGAAATCAGTAGTGGGAGTTAAATGGCGAGGTACGTCTTCTCTCTTCTCCATCTTTCTTCTCCTCTCCCTTTTTCTTCTTATCTCCCTCTGTTGATCTTTTCTCTATCATCCCTACCAATGGATTAGAAAACAGAATAGATAGAAACAAAGAAGAAGATTCCTTCTGAAATATCGGTTGGGAAGAATACTTACAACGTCGTAGTGGGATTCCAGTTCTACAATCACTGTCGTTGCCTCTTTTCCACTACTGTTGACTTTTACGACTACTGTGACTTCTCCAGGTAGCTTACGACGTCGTTGAGAAATTTGGATCACCGGAATTTGATGCTACTAAATCGTAGATTGAGTAGTGTATTAATGAATTGCAGCTTCTCTTGATCCATTTTTATATTTCCAGACCTTAATTGCTATTACTAGTCTTAATGATCTCAATTCAAAAGAGGTAGTGGCGAGAAAAAAACTAATAAGATTTTCGTTTTTGTTCAATTCATTTCTTCCCCAATCCCAATCTTTAAGTTTTCTGGATTGCCAGAGGTTTATTTTGTTTGATATTTACGTTTTAGGAGTAAGCTCCTCCCGTATCATGCTTGTGTCTTAGTTTTCTCAAGACAATGAATCGTTATTGTTTGTTGGATATGGTGTGAAGTAAGTTTAGAGCTCTCGACGTCTCATAATTTGACTCAGACGATTTACGGTTAAATCCATCATAAATTTGATTATGAATTTTACAATAATGTCGATGATGATTATTCGATGTCTTATTGACGCAGTAAAAGTGAACTTTAAGAAACCTTGCTTGACCTGGGATAGCTTCGGTAATTTTCCAATCATCTCAAACATGTATATTTTCCTTTTAATTTTCTCTTTTTTTTTTTTTTTTTTTACTGTTTATGATCTTTTGTTTTTAGAGTTTGGCATTCTGGACTTGAAATGATGAAAATTGTTTGAAATTTTGATAGAGAATTAAATTTGGGGGGTTTTGGCTATTAATCAAATTTGCTTGTTATTTGATCGGTTTCTAAATAAATGCCACAGCTTTCAGAGATAACTTGGATTATTGAGATGTGGAAAAATAAAGTTTTTTTTTTCTTTAGTCATATATGTGAAAACTATCTTGATATGAATTCAAAAAGACATCATCTTCTTTCCGAAGAAGATTTTTTACTCTTTTCCTTAATTCACCTGGAACCATTATACAAGTACTATTCTACATCGTACATTCTTTCCTAGATTAAAGTAATTTACTTGCTTATTGACGTTTGACCATTAGTTGTGGAGAAGGGCTCTTGGTAACCTTCTTTTAAGTATGTTTTACTATGGGTGGAGAATCCACCAATTGCTGCAATTTCTTCTGAAACCAACAGTTGTTTGTTTTTGGAACTTGGCTAAATCTTGAAAGTTGAGATCAAAGTAACTTGAATTTGAGGATGAACTTATTTTCCATGAATTAATATTTGTAAAGAATCACATAATTTTGTATGTTGGCCTTTAATTCATGAACTTGAATTGTGCTGTGTCTTTTTTCTATGCTTATCTAGTTAAGCACTGATCCTAATTTTTTAATACCAAGAACTGCATCCTGGCTTTTGCTTGTGTTGCTTTCTGATGTCAAAATATTTGTTTAGCTGCTAATGTTGTCATTAAGCACGATGTCTCCAGATCATGATGCAGGGGTCAACACAGCATTTTGAGCCTACTTATCCTAATTGTGCATAAAGCACCATGGTTGAAATGTCTTTTTTCTTATTTTTGGTTACATGTCACAAATAATTTATGTATTGTAAGAATGACCACATTTTTTTGCATTATAGAAATAACTATATTGTTTTAGAGAGTGTAAGCACCATAGTAGCTAAAATAAGAATTTTTCATGAGTTGAAAAAAATTAATTAACAACTGTTAGCATTACCGGTAACTTATGCCAATAATTGCTTCACCCCCTTTTTGTTTTTTTTTTGGGTGAGGTTTTAATGCTGATTCAATCCTTTTTGCAGGCATTGAAATTCCCAAGTATGCGGACACAGTCACTCCACAATATCAACCCAAATTTGATGCATTGGTGAGAATGGACTTTCTCTTGTCAAACTAAATATGCACTTCCGTTCATCACTTCTTTAGAATGTTTGACTTTCTAGTGCATTATTACAATTACACATTTTTTTTTTTAAAAGAAATATTTGAACTAAAGAAGTTCACACGGAGTTGCCAATTTACTTGCGAGAAAATTGTAGGATTCTTTAAGCCATTTGGTACTTAATCATCGCTGAATTTGATGGAATCATTAGAAGCTGATGCAATCTAAATTTTACAAGTTGTGATAAAAGAATTTGTATCTATCAAGCAGTTGTAGATTTTGAAGTTTCAAGGATTTCAAGGAAAATTTGGTCCACTTTTTCTTGTATCAAAAATCAATCAAGCTTTCCTTGATTTCCTTTTGAAGTTTAACATTTTTTTTCATATTTTCTTTTGTAGATCCATAAATTTATCCAAAAGATGAATTCTATGCAAGCTTTCACATTTAACTTGATTGTAATCTTTTAACAAGCTAACCCTGTCTTAGAACCTTTCACTATTCTTGTATGTTCTCTCCTGATTTTTGTGGAGGCACTATATAATATTGGTTTTGGAGTTATTTATGCATACGGAAATTTGGTATTACATCCTTGCTTTTATAAAGTCTTATTTGATATATTCTGGTACATTGCAATGTAAAGTCTTGTTTGATATATTATGATACATTGCGATATAAATGTAGTGAATATGTGGATTAGCTTTAGATAATCATTATGTATGAACTTTAGTATTCTTCTTTGAAAAAAAATATGTGGGTTTTATGATACCTACAAATATTTTTTTAAAAAAATGAAGTAGTAGTGGTGGTTTCAATTTGTTGCAAACATATATTTTTTAAAAGAGAAATTATTATTGTGGAGGTTTAGAACCGCCGAAGTCGTAACCATTAAAGCGTGTGCGCAGCAGTTATTGGGAAACTTCTGCAATTATTTAACGGCCCTTCGATCTGCGGCGATTTTGAAAATTGCTGCAAAATCATTTAGCGGGGATTCAAAACTGCCGCAAAACCAAAAAATAACCTCGCAATTTTGTCATTTTTTTGTAGTGTATTCTTTGTTAAAACTTTTACTAAGAAAATCCAATGGGATAAAACCTTGTTAAGGAAAATTAGTACATTCTGAAATGATATTGTCTCGTTAAGAAACATACTATGAAACACCAGTGGAATAAAAACTTTACTTAAGGAAACCCTATTGAGCACATCACTTGAAATCTTTTAGTCGTCACATTCCAATGTTTTAATTAGTTTTTAAAAAAGTGAAACCGAAATTATTTAGTGAACAAATCTGCTAGATTGTCACTTCAATAGATTTGTTGAATGAAAATTTCACAATTCTTTTAAAAATCATCAGTAAAGAAGAATTTCGGTGATATATGTTTCGTTCTATCACTTTTGGTACATCCTTCTTTCAATTGAGCTATGCATGCGGTATTATCTTCAAACAAGAGAATAGGAACTTTCTTATCCAAATAAAAATCATATGATCCTCGAATGTGATAAACCATAGGTTTTAACAAAAAACATTCCGGACATGCTTCATGAATTGCTAAGATTTCAGCATGATTGGAGGAAGTAGCCATTAAAGTTTGCTTCATAGAACGTCGCGAGATAGTTGTACCACCACATGTGAATGGATAACCTGTTTCCGATTGAGCATTATGTGGATCGAATATATATCTAGCATCAGCATACCCTATTGACCAAACTTAAGTGCTTTAGGATAACAAAGACTCATATTTATTGTACCTTGAAACTAGTGGAATATATGTTTATTATCGTATCTCTTCGAGTCGGTGAAGAACTATATCTTACTAGTAAAATTTACAACGAATGATATATCAAGCTATGTGACACTAGCGAGATACATAAATGCCCCATTAACATTAAGATCTGGTACTTCTAGAACAAGTAGTTCTTCATAATTTTCACGAGGCCGGAAAGGATTTATATACACATCTAGTATCTTACGACTATAGGTGTGCTCAAAGAGTATGCTTCATCCATATAAAACAATTTAAGAACTTCAATTCTATATGTGGATTGATGCAAAAAGATGCTATTTTCTAAGTGTTTAATTTATAAACCAAGATAAAATTTTATCTTTTCAAGATCTCTCTACAAAACAGTACCTTTTTATTAACGATAGGTTTCATCGGTACCCCGTCATTATAGGCCGGTTACCTACAGGACATCCATGGAAAAACAACCACCGACTTGTTTCGTCAATAGCAACTGTTATCGACAAAACATTATATTACTTTAAATTATAAGTTATCAAAAACATTATATAACTTAAGTTTTCAATAAACTTACCCAAAATTGTCAGGACCTAAAATCTACATCCTCCCTTTTCTTCTCCCCCTTCTAATGCTTGTGGAGTTCCTCCAACTCCTTGCTCTTCGAGAATCTATTAGATAAATCATTTTGCAACAATACAACAATAAAATTAATGTTTTTTGTTACAATTAATTAATCGAAAGAAGTAACATTAGTGAAAATTCTTAACTTTTTTCCGAGAGGCTCGGTGAAGGAGACGGACCCACCCGTATGCTTCCTGGATCCTTGTCTCTGCCGTCCTTCATTCTTTTTCTTTTTATTCTGTTAGAACTAAACTTTGAACTTATCACTATGCCAATACTTCCATATGTCAGTCCAGTATCTTTTCTCAACCCACGGGGCCTCTTCTTCTTCTCCTAAGCATCGCCCATCAAATCCCTCAACTTCGTGTTGCACTTGATCTCCCACGCCTGATAGACCTTTCTAATCTTTAATGTCGAGTCCCATATACATGTTTTCTACACTCAATAAAAGTACGTAAGATTAGATAAGAATATGACGTAAAAAACTAAAGACATGTAAATAAACTATAAGGTTCGATTCATTTGCCTGAATCTCTCTCCAACATGAATCTCGGACGTCTATCGGCACCTGATTCCAACTATAGTAAGGCCGCTTGAACCTCTCCTGAATTGTATCTGTGATGGCAGTGCCGGCTCTCGAATATGGATGTAATCTTTTACTCAAAAAGAAGGTTATAGTATATATATTATAGTTTAATAATGAAAAATATAGAGAGTAAAGTGAACTTATTGATCGAGATTTAGCTCCAAGACCTCCGAGTATCATCAAGAGCTAACTTTCAAGCTGGAGGAGCTGTCTCGAGAGCCGCGGAAGGAGGTGTCGACTGTATCATGGGAGGTGCAAATGTAGTGGGAGACTTGAAAGGAAACAGAGTCGCTATTAGCTGTCTTGTAGAAGGGGTCGAGTATGTCTTTGTTGAGGAAGGAGTAGGAGACTGAGACAACTTCGGCAATGGTAGAGACAAATAAACTATAGGGAGTAGGTGTCCAAGGAGCCTGTGTCCCCGTCTACTATCTCAATTTGCTAGCATTCTGCGTCCTCGTGCTGTCAAACCTGCGATATAAGCAACATGAATGAATTAGTTAAACGGTATAATCATATAATAAACATATAAACATATAAGTATATATAATTGTACAATCATATAATCATATAAGCATGGTCATATAATCGTATAATCATATATATATAACTGTTCAACGTACTGTATGTCGGGAAGTCAATAACTGTCCAAAGAAGTGCCGCTTGTATTTGGAAGTTCTGTCTCTTTGATATGTCATACGTACGGGTCCCAACATCCCACAACTAGTTCAATTCTTCTATCATCGGTTGTAAATAATATCTAAGTTGTTTTTCAGATTTTTCATACCTGGGATGAGATCCTTGAAGAACATTACCTCCTTTTTCTTACATATCCAAGGCGAAAAGTTCTACGAGGTTACCATTACTAACCACGAAGAGTATGTCTTTCCCACCATTCCAAAAGGTGAAAATCCATCCACACGTCAGCCAAGTTTCACATTCCTTGTTTCGGTCGAAAGATCAGATTAAGTCCTATAAAAATGCTTCCAAACTTCCCCATCTCTAGAATGACTCATCACATCTGCCTACTATGAGCTTTCAAAATGACATCACACATGTTCGACAGTTTTTTTCGATGCATACATCCTTTGCTAAGAGTTAACGAAAAACAAAAAATCGTCTTTGCAATCTCTTCATGGCGGTTTCTTCTTCTTCCTACTTATCTTATACCAGTAAGTCACAAAACTTACATTCCGTTCTTTCAAAGTCCTTCTTCCAATAATGCATACAGCCATTCACACACACACACACACACACACATACATCAATCCTTTGTAGGGGTAATCCTAAGTCATATACTATTTTCTACATTGTCCTACCAATCTTTGGCCGCATTATTTCCTGGCGGCATATGTTCTTTGATATAAGCACATACATCATCTTATGATTTTTTATTATATTGGTTCTTAGGCTTAATGTACAAAAACTATGCAGTCAGAGATAAAACTGAATGTCTATCATCTCCTTTTAACTAACAGTGTCCCTACCTCGTTTAACATATCAAAAAACTTTTGTGCCTCAGAGGTAGGTGGTTCTTCATAATCGGTTTCTTCTTTAGGGAAAATGTTTTGACCATCTGTATTACATATCATCACGCGATATGCGTAGCTTTCAATCGACATTGTCTGTGAACTTTCTACCCCAATATTTAGCTGATTGTATCAACACGTTCACAAGAACATGTTTCTCATCATGTTGCCACAAGTTTTCACCATGAGCTGTCCAATTATGATACAAAGCTACAAAACCCCACCTTAAAATATGTTCCTTCACAACTCTAGCAGTTGGACGCTTCTTATTTTTACACTTTGCTCATGGACACCTCATTTCATTTTTACATCCATTATTCCTGTCAGGATAATGATGAATAAAACAGTTAACCCCATTAATGAATTCACTAGTAAGACCATCAATTCCTGGCCCTTTTCTTATATACATCCAACTACGATCTAGTATTTCTATCCCTTCTATGAATAATTAGGAGAAAGAATAATTAGTCCCCTAACTTCTAAGTTAATTAAGATTATAAAGTTTTAAATTTTAGATATACTTGAAAATCTTAGTGTTTTAAAGATTATAAAAAATCTTAAATCGTTTAATATTATAAGGTTTTAAAGATAGTTCATTTCAAGTTTTAATGTAAGTCATTACATAAAAATCTAAGTTTTGTATAAGATTAGAAAATTTTTGGCAAAATTTCCATGTATTATGAATATTTTTTAGGCACACAGCCACTCAAACAAGCAAAAAACATCAATCAAACACAAAATTAAAGCAAATACAAAATTAAAGAGTTTAGACTCCCCTATAAAACTATATATATAGATTAAAGAGTTATAGCTCCCTCATAAAACTGTATATATAAATTAAAGAGTGTAGACATATATATATATATAAATGAAAGAATCAGGGTTCTCCTGAAAGCAACATTTAGACTGAATAAATACATACCTCTACCATGAATATGATGGAGAATATACTACCAAAATTCTCACAAACAAAACTATAAGAAAAAAGAATAATATTAAACATTGTAAAATTATAGTTTCAAGTCTTTTTAAAGTAGTAACTAGTTTAGACTTTTTTAGTAAACTACTTAAAGTTCTAACACATGAATTAATGGGTCAGGTAATGATCTAAGATGCAAAAAAACCAACCTTCTCCTCCTCTTCTTTCTTGAGCAATATTCTTGAAGATATTACGCAAGAAACATAGTTGTTTGTAAATTATAAGTAGCAACTAAACAAAGTTCTTGATGATAATTGTTATTCTTCTATATGCATCTTTTAGAGCACAGAATCAAAGTGGAAAAGTAAAAGAAAACTACCAAGTATAAAGAAGAAGAGGTAAACCAATTAGCCATTTGGTTTACACTTGAAAATTTTCAATTTTGAATAAAAAGAAAAGCTTCAAGAATTGTTTTTTTTTTTTTTTTTCTTGTTTCGTATGTATCTTTAGTTCAATAATATCTCATCAAGTATTCTCAGTTATTTATCAAATTTTTTCATTAACCTTTTCTATGAGAAAAAAGTTTAAAATTTGCATTCTCAAACAGTGCAACTTATTTCATTAGAGAATTTATGAATGTATTTTCCCTTTCCATTAGGATTCTCTAAGAATGCAACTTACCATTTATATCATCACAAAATTTATGAACACTCTTTTACTCCTCCTCATTTCTTTCTTTCCATGATAAGTAACATTTGATTTACTTAAAAAGCTCATTATTCTCTTTCCATGTAGGGCTGAGGCAATCAAGCCCTACATGTAATTTGTAAAAATACTAAATAACACCGGAGAACTACAATTCCAAAAAGATTTCCATGATCATTAAATTTGTTTTTGAGACACTGTGTTTCCTTGCTTCTGTTCCCTCATTTTTTTTCTTTTTTTTTTTAAATTAAAACTTCAGAAACAGAAATTTTTTTATTCAATCACTTAACAAAAAAAAAAGAATCATATTGGTAATGTTCATATAAATACTCCAAGCCTCTACTACTGAATTTAAATAAATTCTAAACTCACCAAATCTCAATAAAATAAATTAAGAAAAACGAGAAACAAATCATTCATGAAATTAATGTGCAACATTTTTCTAAAAAAAAAAAATATCAGAAATGTCAGTCCAGTGAGCATCGGCAGAGGGAATTTCCGACAATAGCTGCACCATTAACTCCGCTGATATCTTCACCATTGAGTGACAGGGAGAGAGAGAGAGAGAGAGAGAGAGAGAGAGAGAGAGAGAGACTGGCATCGATGCAGCAGCTCGCCAGTGGGGGAGTCATCCGTCGGTGGTGGTTGTCGGTAAGTTCGCAGGTGATGGGACGGTTTTGCAGAAGGGGAGGAGTTTTGGAATATTTCTAGATTTGGGGGGCAGGAAGGAGGAGGAGTGTTCGACAGTTTTGTTCAATCTGGGCCTTTTTACCGATAGGTCAACAATGCTCCGTCAGTAAAACTTTTATTGATAAGTTAGCGACGGAAGCCGCATTGTTAATTTTGTTGGTACCACGTGCCCAACAGCTGTCGATACCTTCTGCTACTGACAGTAAGTTGGTAAGTTTCGTCAGTAAGTATCGTCATCTTATGGTGCGACTTTTCCATCAAATTTTTTGGTTAAATTAGTTAAACTTCCAATGAATTTCGTTCTTCCACCAGAAATATGTTAGTATGTCACTGACGGCACCTGATTCCATCGGTAACTTCTGTTAGTAAAAGGGATTATTTTTGTGGTGTCTTTTATTTTAAATTCTTGCTTCAAACAAGTAGCAGCTTTTTCAATCTCTTCAAGAGTTTCATTGATATTAAGATCATGAACATAAACTACAGTTATACAAAACTCATATCGAGATCTCTTAAATTAAATACATGGACAAATGGATCATTCATATAACCTTCATTTATCAAATTTTCACAAAGGCGGTTATACACATTTGTCCGGCTTGTTTTAAGCCATTCAAACATTTACAAAACTTAATTGAATATAGTTTTCAAGAACTAGGATTATGTCTCCTTAGGCAATTGAAATCTTTCCGAGATTTACATATAAATATCATTATCAAGTGAGCCAGACAAATGAGCCCTCACAACATTCATGAGATGCATTTCAAGTTGTCAATTTGATAATAGATTTAGCAAATAACAAAAAGTTGTTGCATCTACCACCAGGAGAATATATCTCCTCATAATCAATTCTCGGTCTTTAAGAAAAGACTTGTGCAACAAGTTGTGTTTTATACCGCACAATTTCATTTTTCTCATTTCTTTTCGCACAAATACCTATTAAAACCTACTGGCGCATCTTCATGCGTGTTGTATTACTGGTCCGAAAACTTTATGATTTGCCAGTTAATCTAATCTGCGTCAATTACATCTTTCTATTTTAGCCAATCATTTCTGCGTCTGCATTTCATTTGTACACTTTGGTTCATGATTCTCATTTTCATTCATGATACTAACTGCTACAACATAGGCAAATTTTTCGTTGACGTTTATTGTTAATCGGTTCAATTTTTATTAATCATGAAATAATGAATTAAAATCTCGTGATTATCAATATTTTCAGGTACCTAAACTTCTTTTGGAAGCTTATTATCCGTCATGTTGAGAAAGTCTTCAAGAGTTCTCAATTTTAAAGATTCTTTTAGAATCTCAATCACCTCGATTATGCCATCTTGATTATTTGCTCCCTTTGTTTTACGAGGATTTTTATCTTTGGAACCAGTGGGCCTACTACATTTTAAATGGGCCTTTAATTCAATAGTGACAGGTCCTTCAGAGACATTAATTCCAATTGAAGCATTAATATGTGACTGAGTCACACCTTTTGGGTCATTAAAAGCATCTTGCAATTGATTTGCTAAACGTTGCAAATGAATTATCTTTTAAACTTCGAGTTCACATTGCCTAGTACGAGAATCGAAATGAGATAATAATAATTTATTCCAACTTATTTTCTGAATAGGTTGTTTTGTTTCTTCCCAAATGTCAGGAAAATTGATTCGGTAAAATGACAATAAGCAAAACGAGCATAAAATAAATCTCTAGTTTTCAGTTCAACATATTTTATAATTGATGGATTTAAACTCCAAATATATTATCTACCTCCTTTGAGGTCTCATCTTTGTGCATTGTGGTGGAGCAATTAGAACATAGACGTCACATCCAAAAATTGTATGATAGGAAATATTTGGTTCTGACCAAAAATGGATTGTTGGGGAGAAAACTTGCGATAATTTATTGGCCTTAAGCGAATTAATATTGCTTCATACAAAACAGCATGTCCTCAAGTAGATACCGGCAGTTTGTTTGTCATAAGCAACAACCTTGCAATTAATTCAATCCGTTTAGTAAACGATTCTGCCATGCCATTTTGTGTATGATCATAGGCTACAAGATGTTCAACTTTTATCCCAATAGAGATACAACAATCACTAAAAGATTTAGATGTAAAGTTACTAGCATTAAAGAATTGTCTTGATAGGATTATTTAGGAAATGAGCTGGTAACCCAATTAACTCTGCAAGTAATTTTACAAACACCAGATTGTGAGTTAATAACAAGTATACATGTGACTATCTCGTTGATGCATTAATTAAAATAACAAAATATCAAAATGATTTAAAAGGTGGGTGAATAGGCCCCACAATATCTCCATGTACGCGCTCTAAATTAGATGGTTCGATACGAATTTTAACTGTAGTAGCCTTATGATCAACTTTCCTTAAAAACAAGCAGCATATGAGAATTCATTAGATTAAAGATTCTTTTGGCTCTTCAAAGAATGACTACATGATTTCTCTATTCTTTGCATCATTATAGAACTGGGATGACCCCCAATCATGCCAAACGACAAAATTACTAAAACTAGTAAACTTTTGGTTTAGTGTTGCATATATTTCCATTGCACTAACATAAGTGTAATACAATGCAGAGAAATAATTAGAAGGTAATATTTCCAATACAATTTTATTCCGAGAAATCATTATTGTAATGTACAAGTATTCTGTACCACTTTCACTATTCGTCTCAATATGATATCAATTTCAACAAATATCTTTAAAACATAAAAAAATTCCTTAGAGACTTTACAGAAAATAATGCATCTTCAATATAAAATTTTGTTCCTCTTGGCAGAATTACATTTGCTCTCTCCGAGCCTTCAATTAATTTTCTAATAATAGAAATAGTACTAACATGAGTTTCTTTCATTATGAGATAAGAAAAATATTCCTTATCTTTAAATATATAGTGTGTTATTACACTTTCTGCTAGACACATTTCTTTGTCATTGACCATTGAAACATCTATTTTCCAACTTACCCAAAAATCTCTCAATTAGCTAGAGTTTAAAGTTAATAACGTATTATTTTTATAATAGAAAATTGACTTTTCTTTTCTAATGCTCCAATTTTTTATTAATAAATCTTACAAAATAAATTTAGACCTAAAATAAGACTAAATAAAAAAAAGGGGTCAATAAATTATGCACGAGAATATGAAAGTGCATTATAAAAATTTTTAAAAATTTTCTGACGCTTTCTATCTCTAACTCAATTCTCTTTAAAAAAAAAAAAAAAGCTACACGTTGAGTGATTTTGAAGATTATACGCAAAAAAATATTGATGTAGAAATAGAAAACCAATTTCGAAACTAGAAAACTTTCATAAGAACCGAGCGAAAGTTTGGAAAATTTTCGCTGAGCATGGCGAAACTTTTGCCCATGGTAACGAAATTTATGTGATCATCCTCAAAGCTCATTCAATTTCTCTCTTTTTTCTTTTAACAAAACTCCAAATGAAAATCAACAATTCTCTTTTTTTTTTTCTTTTTTTTTGGGAACAAAAACCCCAAATTTCTAACCATTTCCTAATTAGAGATTTAAATTATAAAATGACTCGGATTATTATGGACTTGTTTGGTTCAGAAAATTTGGTGTGGAAAAAAAAACACTCTTCCTTGGAAAAGATTTTCTCTTAATTGGTAATGAGGGAAAATAGAAAGAAAAATATCATAAGGAAATTGTTAGGGGAAAACTTAATAGAATGGTGGAAAATTTTTTTCTATACAAATGTGAGGAAAAGAAAAATGAAAAGAAAAATCTTAAACTATTTTTACTTCTTTCTTTATAGTCATGAACTATCTTTGACCTCTCAAATATTTTTTACTTTTATTTGAAATATCAAAATAATTCATAGCTATAAAATGGAAAACAAAATAATTTATAATTAAAAAAATAAAATTTAAAATTTATAAATATAAAAAATAAAAATAATTTATAACTATAAATAACTAACATCTTATAAAAATAATATACAATCTGTCATTTCATAATCTAAATCGACTCGTGGGCTTCGTTTTATTCATAGGTCGATTTCAATGTCAATCAACCATTTGCATTTTTTGCTGCCCTTCAAATTACCATTAATTTAGGATACGGTAAGCCCTCTAAGGACACATACCATCCACAAAATAGGCTTTCTAGGACCATACCCCCTATTTTTTTTTTTTTTGCCAAACATTCTAGGACCATATCTCTAAAGTAAATGATTTGATAAATTAATTCGATACACAACTGTATGTGTAGTTTTTTTAAAAAAAATTAATTCTTATTCGTGTATGATTATATTTTACTTAAAAATATTTCAACTGTTATTTTCTCGGAATAAAAAATAACTCTTCTATTTATACTTTCTCTCGATCACATAAATATGTATATCGGATCCCATATATATAGTTTTTCTTTCTTAACAAAAGGAAATAAAAGGTGAATGAAAAAGTAAGAAGGAAAGATCATGGGGTAGTTGAGACACATCAAAGAAAGGAATTATATAGTTGTCCTTCTAATTGAACTGATATGAAATGGATTAGATGTTAAGTGTCTATTAATAGTGTCCCAAAAAAAAATTCTTAAAACTTTCTCCTCCTCTCATAAAAAAAGAAATACTAGAAATTGGTTAAGGCCTCAACCAATGAATCTTCGACAGCTATTTGAAAATTGCACTGATTGACAAGACTCAACTCAAGAAAACCCTTCATAATTAGAATCTCAAATAGTTAATTTTAAGGGCATAAACCCCCCCACAAAAAATTTGTGTAAAAGGTTATCATGTAAATGTTGAGAAGAAAGTTGTTCATCATTTGCCCACTACAAAGCAAAAAAGCACAATGTAATTATTCAAAGTATAGGGGACAAGGGGTGCATTTCAACGATATAACTTTTGGTAATTGATGGGATTAATTAAAGTCCCTCTCTTCATCCAATTCTATTATAATTATGGATTTAGAGATAAAAAAGAAGTTTAAGTCCTTATTATAATGTTGCCTTCTTCTTAAAGTCAATTCCCATCGAGTATTCTACTATGCTGTTCTTTCTATTAACCCCATTTTTAATTCTTTTTTACCGAGATAACTCTATTAATTATGGCGAATAAATGTTTATAAATTAATTAATTAAGAAGTTAAACTATAGTAATGATTGTAATCAAGATTTTAAGTTTCTATTTATAGAAAGCAAGTTGGATCAAAGTTGAAGTTAAATGTTTCTCTTTCGTCATCAAGGATATGTAGAGTTTGACAAGACACAAGATAATTAAATTTTAGTTGTGATTTAACTAAGACTTATATGATATCCATGTGGTTATGTTTCCTACTTGTGTTTAATGGCCCATACTAATTAGATGTATTAAGGTCATCTCAAAATGGACCCTCCCTTAAAAATGTCTTTCAATTTCATTGTTCCCCACGAGCAATGTGCCTTGTTTCCACATTGATTTCCTCTAATCTCACTCAAACATCGTCTAACAAATATCTAATGGAACCTCTAATATATTTCCTAAATTAATAATATTTTATTAAGATTTATCTTTTATAATTTCAAATTCATATTTTATTATATTAAATTTATTAATAAAATTATTATAAAATGAGTACAGTAAGAAAAATAAATTAAATGTATTAAATGATTTTAATCGATTTATTCTTTGTTATCCATTTCATTTTCTTGCACATTATAAACTCTAGCGAAAGGGTGAAAAAAAATCCATAAAATGGTTTTTCACTCCTATTCAAGGGCAAAGGGAGACCTAATTGAAACAATTTTTACCTTTTCTTAGAAGCTTTTGTCTAGAAGATATGGTAGTACCCTAAACATGAATAGTTAAGCACTGTATATAAGAATTTTCTTTAATCTTCTTGTTTTAGGGGGGCCGGGGGGAATAGTGGGGTGGGTTAGTTTTTTTTAACTTGTTGAGAGCTACTTATAATAAGAGGGTAAATATTGGGATGGAGTAATTTCCATGAAAAAAGTTCTAAAAAATATTTATAAAAAACAATCAAGTGTACTAATAAAGACTAAGCATAAAGTGTAATCACATTGTTTGAGATATTGTTGTTCTTTCTTGTCAATTAGTTGTCCTGTGAACTTAAAAGAGGATTAGGGATTAGATGGGTTTGAGAATAACGAAAAGTGGCACTTCCACTAGTTCAAGGACACTTAGATTATGTCTCCTCCATTTCAAATTGACAATTGATTATCTAATAAATATAATTTTCATCTTTCATAATGTTACAAATTAAGAGAAATTGCATGGTTTTTTTTTTTCAACACTTTGAAAATAGAATTAATTAATTACATATTAAACTATTAAGCTACTATTACTTTATAATAAATACGTTACTTTACTTATACCTCAATTAAACTCAGCTTCTTGATGATGCAAATTGGGATTTTGTCCTAACCATGAGTTGGGGTTTATTCTTCACACACTCAATTAATACAAGAGAAAATGCTTGTTGTACTATCTATTGTCACCATCTAGCTTTGATTGTGACCAAAGTCTAATGGAATTGGAGGTCAATGTAAAAAGAAAAAGCAATTATCTCAATATGTTCTCATTGTTTAGAGGGAATTCTATCCACATTACTAATGTTTGGACTTGTTAAAGTTTAGCAAGTGCAAGTAAATAACCCCATTTAAGGATGTATCTTAAAAAAAGGGAAAAATACATATTAAAGAACCTTAATTTATAATTTATAGTGCATGTTAGATTTTTTTTGGACTTACGCCTAACTTACCCCAAAAGGTAGCTCAAGAGGGAAGGCCTGTCTAATTACACTCAGACTGATCATTTTTGGGCTTGGAGCGTGACATTCTGCAGCCCAATATCATGGCTCTAATACCATGTTAGATTTTTTTGGGCTTGGGCCTAAATCATCTCAAAAGATATCTCAAGAGGGGAGGACTGCCAAAATCTTTATAAATAGTAATTATTATTTTTAATTAGCCGATGTGAGATTTTCATTCTCAATCGTGCAATATAACACTTTATCATTTATTAAGTTTGAACCAAATTCCTTCCTTCCATGTATAAGAACATATATTAAGTTTCGATTTCTTTAATTTGCATTTTATTTTTTAATGAAAGGAAGGTACTAACGATAGCGACCTATACACCTTTTGCTACACATGTGCAGTGTTCGGACTCTCTTGTTCACAAATGAATATATGATACCTACTGAACAACTATCGAAAATACTGATCCTGACCCTATTATTGAAATAGTGGCCAAAATTCATCAATGACTTCGATTTTACCAAATTATTTGAGATAGTCTTAGAACCACTTGACCATCGCCATTGATTGTTTTGATTTACATATTCAAAAATATGCATTTATCAAAAAAATATGTAACCGATTATTTGCACAACAATTTGATATTAATATTAAACTAGAGACAGATGCACAAATATAAATTTAATTAAGTTTTTAAAATGATCAATCATATTAAATCTAAAAAGGTTAAGGGTTAATTTTTTAAAAAAAATTCCAAAGTCTTGAATCAGTGTCAAGATTATTCTTTAATTTTTTAGTAATTGAATATATAATTTAATTTTTTCTTCAAAATAACGTGAAAAATTCTTGAATCTCAAATGTCAACTTTAAAAATTTTAATAACTTTTTACTTATTTTTTAATATTAATATTAGAACTTTAAGTCTTAAAGTACGTAATTAATTTATAAAATTAAATAATTCAATTTGATTTGATTATTTAATTGTTTAAATTAAAGGATTAAAGTACTTTATGGGAGTATTTTTTTTAAATTAACGAATGGACCCAAATACAACAGGCCGTGGTAGAAACGAGGGGAAAAAATGAGAATTAGATATGATAACGATGCTCAAAGTGAGGTGAAGTGAAGCTACAAAAGAGATGAAATGTCGGTCATTTATTTTATTTACTTTTCTTCAGAAGTTTCGGAATAAGACGGCCATTTGGGGGCACAGCTTAAACAAAATATATATAAGGGAGAGAATTTTTCGATATTGTATGCCAAGGAAAGTCGCAATCATTTTGTTATATATTGGTAACTAATATTGGGTAATTGGTTGGGAGGTGCTAATTTTTACGTTTCTTCGAAAGAAAAAATTAACCCTTGAATTTTACCAAATTATTCTTTTTCTTTTTTGGGTATTTTTTCTTAAAAAGAAGTTTCACATTATATTATTATCAATAATTTAGTATATAAACTAATAAGACATTATTTGAGTTAATAAAAATTAAGAACTTCAACCCAAAGATTCAAATATTCAAAAAAAAAAAATCCATAAATATGAAAATAGTGTACAATATATAGATTGTCTATGTGACAAATCCTAAACAGAATATGAATAGGAAACCTAACTAATTATAACTATGTAACATAATTATATATAGTTTAGGATTAGTAGTAATCCTATTTTAATTATATGACAATCCTTAACACTCTCCCTCAAGTTGGAGCATGAAGGTCTGAAATGCCCAACTTGGAAGCTAACCGATGAAAATGTGTCGGATGAAGAGCTTTAGTGAGAATATCTACTGGCTGTTCTTCACTGCGAATATATGCGGGAAAAATAAAACCTTCTTGGAAAGCATCTCGAATAAAACGACAATTTATTTCAATGTGTTTGGTGCGTTCATGGAAAATAGGATTTTCGGCGATATGAAGAGCCACCTGGTTATCACAATGTAAGGGAATTGGGCGAGTGATAGGGACATGAAGATCACGCAGTAGAATAGATAATCATTTTAGTTCACATAAAGTCAATGCCATAGAACGATATTCTTTTTCGGCAGATGAACGAGAAATAGTTTGTTGTTTTTTTCTCTTCCAGGAAATAGGAGACCCACCAAGGGAGATAAAATAGCCAGTGAGAGATCGTGGAGTTATTGGGCAGGTAGCTCAATCTGAGTCACAAAATGCAGTCAAGAAAAGGGGAGAGTCAGTTTTAAGAAGTATGTCACGACCAGGACTCCCTTTTAGATATAGGACAACTCGGATAGTAGTATCCCAATGAGCACGACGAGGAGCGTCATAAATTGAGCAAGTTTTTGTACATCATATGCGAGTTCAGGTCGAGTGAGTGTGAGATATATCAGCTTCCCTATGAGTCTGCGGTAGCGATCTGGGTTATCGAACAAAGATCCAGAAGCCTTCGCCAGCTGATGATTAGGTTCCACAGGAGTAGATGCTGGTTTAGCGCCTAATAAACCCATTTCAGAGAGAATTTTCAATGTGTACGTTCGTTGGCATAAAAATAAACCCGTGGGGTTTCTTACAATTTCTATGCCCAAAAAGTATTTGAGAGATCCCAAGTCCTTCATGTGAAAGCACTTATGTAATGAAGCTTTGAATTTCTCAAGTATGGATATGGAATTTCTAGTAATGAGTAAATCATCCACATAAATAAGAACACATAGATAAATATTCTCTCGAGAGTATGTGAAGAGAGAGTAATCTGTATAAGACTGAGAAAAACCATACCTACTAAGAGTAGTGGTGAGTTTTGAAAACCAACACCGAGGGGCTTGGCGAAGACTGTATAAAGATTTCTTCAAACGGCAGACTTGTCCCTGGAAAGAAGTGCGAAAACCGGGGGTTGGTCACATATAAACTTTTTCCTTTAAATCTCCATGGAGAAACGCATTGTGGACATTCATTTGATGAATAGGCCAGTTGCGAGCAGTGGCAACGGAAAGTAGAGTGCGAACGGTGACCATTTTAGCAACTGGAGCAAAGGTGTCTGTGAAGTCAATACCTGCCATTTGTGTATTTCCCAAAATTACCAAGCGGGCTTTATACCGCTCTATGGTGCCATCTGCTTTATGCTTAATACGGAAGACCCATTTACTCCCCAGAGCGCGCTTTCCAGGAGGCAAGGATGTTAAAGACCACGTACCATTTTGTTCAAGTGCATCAATCTCTTGGTGCATGGCTGTGCTCCAGAGAGGATTAGAAACTGCTTCAGAATAGGTGGTGAGCTCGGATTCCGTGGCTACAGATGGTAAAAAATGCCTGTGTGAATTAGAAAATTTACTATAGTCTACAAATTGTATTATTGGATAAAGGAACGTACCTGAGAGGTCCGAAGAGGGTGAGAGAGCAGAGGAGGAATGAGTTATAGAAGACTTCCATATGGCGTTGCAATCATAATCTTAGAGTCGAGGTGGAATATTTTTAATTCGAGTGCTTCGTCTGGTTGCATTAGCTGGCGGATTTTCTTGTGGTAATTGTGCAGTAATATCTTCATGAATTTGGCCATAATTTGGCTTTGTTTCTGTTGTGCCGCAAAAGGGCTGAAGTTGGATGTTTCTGTTGTGGGCTGCTGAAGATTTCTGCGTTGTTGGGCTGCTGTTGCGTTGGTTGGCTGCTGGAGGGGAGGTCTCGGACGTTTGGCCGCGTGAAGAAGGGTGCAGGCCAGCCCTAGAAGGTGGAGGTGGGCTCTGCGTAACAGGGCTGTGGGAAGGACCGAGATGTGGGCCAAGGTCGGAAGGTAAAGATGGGCTGCATGTGTTTGGGCTGCGAGAAGGTGTTATTGGTGGGCCGTGGGTGGGAGGGAGCTTGTAGAGTTGGGTTTGAGGGTGGGCTGTGGGAAGGGACTGGTGTTATGGGAGCTGGGCAAGTTGTAGGTGGGCTACGCGGATGTTAGCTTTGGGAAGGTGCTGGTGTTTCTGGGTTGGGTTTATTTGCTAAACTCCCCCTATCCTGCATAATATGTTGTTTGGAACCCAAAACTTGTTCTCCAAAATTGTAAAATTGTGCGAAGTCTGTAGGAAATATTGAAGTGTCTGATTTTTCTTGGAATGGAAATCTTGTTTCATCAAAGATCACATCTCGGGACACAAGGAATTTTTCTGTTTATAAGTTATAAAATCTCCATCCTTTTTTATGAAGAAGGTAGCCAAGAAAAACACACGGTCTGCTGTGGGCGCGAAATTTATCTTTGGGTGTATCATGGTCATGAACATAAGCTAAGCATCCAAAGCTTTTAATATGAGAGTATGATGGTTTCTTCCCGTATAACAACTCATAAGGAGTCTTACTGTGTAACAATTTTGAGGGAGTTCGATTTATGAGATACCCTGTCGTCAAAATGCATTCTCCCCAAAACTTTATAGGCAAATTAGCTTGAAATCGCAAAGCCCGAGCTACATTTAAAATATGTCGATGTTTACGTTCAACCCTTCCATTTTGTTGTGGTGTGCCAGCAATAGTAGTTTGGTGGATTATGCCATGTTTAGCAAAATATGACTTTAGAGGTGCAAATTCTGTCCCATTATTACTACGGCTTGTCTTGACAGTTTTGTGAAATTGTGTTTTGATCATGGCAAGATAATCTTGAAGAATAGACGCAACTTCACTTTTTTCTCATAGAAGATATATCCAAACAGTCCTAGAATAATGATCTAATATAGTCAGAAAATATGAAGAACCTATAGTGGATGTGGTTTTATATGGGCCCCACACATCACAGTGAATTAAGTCAAAAATTGTAGATGCTTTATTGATGCTGAGAGGAAAACAATCACGAGTTTGTTTGGCATGTAGACAAATGTTACAAGGAGATCTGCCAGTGGTAGAGTCTTTAGAAATACCCAAAAAATTTGTCACCACATAATCTGAAGGATGTCCCAATCTTATATGTCATAATGTGTTTGAGTCAAGAACCGTGCTAGAAAAAACGTATAATTCCTTCAATTCCATAGGTTTGTAGAAGAAAATCTCATTCCTCTGCTCACCCACTCCAATCGGCCTCATCAAGATACGGTCCTGTATAACACAAAAGTTGTCAGAGAAAGTAATAAAACACTTCAAATCTCGTGCCAATTGAGACAAAGAAATTAAATTGCATGTGAGTTCAGGAATGAGCAACACTCGGTGGAGTGTTAGTCTCGGATTTAAAGAGATCGTTCCTTCTTGTACGGCAAAAGTCTTGGCACCGTTAGGTAATCTAATGATATGTGGATAGATAGGATGTATATTTTTTTAAAAAAATTTCCTACCAGTCATATGGTGAGAACATCCTGAATCTAAAATCCAAAGATTTTCCATACCAGATAATTTTTTGAATCGCGTGTTATTTGAATTTTTTAATGCAGTCAACAGCATTGACCATTGGTCAATTGTCAAAGATGGAAAGGGGCCCGACCCGTTGCTGCCCGGGCCGATGTTTGTGCTCGGCCAGCCGCTCAACCCGTCAATGTGCATCGGCCCGCCCGGCCCGCGGCTATCTTCTTCCCTAGCGAGCAGATCGTCTCTGCTGAAGATGTCCGACGCCACTGATCTTCCTTGCCGGACTGAAGCGGAGTTTGCCCACGCTTTCAACGGTCTCCCCCCGTCTGTTGCGCAAGCTCTGGGCAGTTGTGGTTGCTGTCTACCTCCTCGCCCAGATATGCCGCCGCGCCAAGCTCTGTTGTTGTTTGCCGGTGAGAGGTCGCGGCCGGCGGCAAGATGGTGTGAGTTCCGCAGCCACTACTCCGGATATCCCACAAGCTGGAAGCATCTGGTGATGTCATGTCCAGCTCATTTGCAATAGGTACAGTAGAATTTTGAAGAAAAATTTCTGCGATCTCTTCCAGCGGCGGTGAAAGCGACGTTGTCGCTAGAGTAGTCTCCTATTCATGTTGAATTTTTATGCTGTTCTTCTTTGCAAATTTGAGCAAGAACTGTTTGTAACTTGGGTATGGGTTCTTGCTGAATCATATAGGAACGAACAGTACCATAAATTGCATTGTTTAATCCCAAAAAATTGGAAAACTTTATCGTTTTCTCTTTCTCTTATGATAAAGGTCAACAGTTCTGTACCTGTGCTGGACAGAAGTTGAGTGTAGTTTTCCAGTTCATCCCATAGCTTTTTCAAACGCGACAAATACACGTGTACTGAATCACCGCCTTGTTTACAATTTGTCAATGCGGCTTTTAGTTCATATATTCACGGGCCAGTGCCAACTAAAAATCGTTCCTTCAAATCTGTCCATAGTTCATCAGCTCTCTCGGAGTGATATACGGTAGATCGGAGAGAGGGTTCGATAGTGTTGAGAATCCAAGAGTTCACAAGATTATTGATTTCCCACCATTCTTCCTCTTTGTCTGGATCTCCTTCAGGGATTGGGATTATTCCGTCAATGAATCCCAACTTCTTTTTCGATCTCAAGGCCATGCACATGGCTCTTGCCCATTCTGCATAATTATTATCCTTCTCGGTCTCTCGTAGCTGGACTGTTGTTAGAATCAGTCCAGATCCATCAGCGGATGCTACATAGTAAACATATTTCTTTATTCGGCGAACATGGCTTTCTTCCACCATGTCGTCATCAACATTGCCAATATTATTGTTACTCATTATGAGAGTTTTTAGATAATTGGCTCTGATATCATGTTAGAATTTTTTGGCTTGGGCCTAACTCACCCCAAAAGGTACGTTAAGAGGGAAGGACTGCTCAAGTCTTTATAAGTAGTAATTATTTTCTTTAATTAGCCGATGTTGGATTTTCATTCTCAACACACCCCCTCACTCTCGGGCTGATCATTTTTGGACTTGGAGTGTGGCATTCTACAGGATTGGGCATCTGCAGGTGGCCCAACATCATGGCTCTGATACCATGAAAGTTTTCAGTGGGGAAAACAATCTTATGTTTTCTGTTCCATAAATATGAAAATAGTGTACAATATATAGATTGTCCATGTGACAAATCCTAAATAGAATATGAATAGGAAACCTAACTAATTACAACTAGGTAACATAATTATACATAGTTTAGGATTAATAGTAATCCTATTTTATTTATATGACAATCCTTAACAAAAGAACTACAAGACTCAGATTTCAATTTATTCCGTATTCATGATTAACGTATATATCATTATTATTAGTTCAATATACAAACCCATGAGGCGGTCGGGATGCTCTAATGCTGTAGTACATCTTCTACTATCCCTCTAATACACACATTTTATAGTAATTTTATTAATATAAATCTTATAAAATAAAATATAAATATTAAATTCTAAAAGATAAATATTAAAAGAAAAATCATAATAAAAAAGTATAACAAAGAGAGTATAGAAAATATATTACACGATCTTGAGTCTCCACCAGACCTTATCGTTTTACTCCTCTTTAGATTCCATATACGCATTCAAACTCTAAAGATAGAGAATCTTATTCAAATTAAGAACAAAATTTATACTAATCTAATTTGTTAAGGATTGTTTTTAGCATATTAGTATTGAGTTACTATCTTGCCCTTAATCTATTGCCCTTAGATTAAGAGACAGATTTTTTAAAGGAGCAGAAATTCCGTAAAACGTCTCTTTTTCTTTTGATAATTGGGTAAAGACATGAAGTGGTAAACATAAAGAATGTGGGCTTTCACTTTTTTTTTACAAAGTGCTATGTCGTATCTTTTCTTGACCACAAATATGTTTATCTTTCGTAAATTTTAGTGTTCAACGTTTATTTTTTACAGTATATATTAATTAAGAGTTATATTTTTACCCTCAAAATTTGTCAAAATTATAATCTTATTCTTTTATTTTGTATAAATAATAAAAATATTTTTATTATTTATATTTTTATACCTAATTAATCGATACTACTAATTTCAATAAAAAAAATGAAAGTTATCAAAAATAATAATTCGCTAATAAGAAGTTTAAAATCTTCACAAAATATCATTTTGCAAGTTACTTCTTATTTATTATCATGTATTAAGATGATAATATAACTAATTCAAGAATTAGACAAAAAAATTAATTTAGCAAGCGTATTATGGTATTACTATATGGTGGCAAATAATAATTAGACAAACAAAACGAAATTTAAGAAAAATTTAACTTTTTGCTACAAATCATTATTTTCTGAAGAAAAATTTTACTAAAATTAATAATATAAATTACTTAATTATAAATATATAAACGACAAAGATAAATTTGTAATAGGTACAAAATAGAAAGATGAAATAGTACTTTAGATAAAACTTAAGGAGAAAAATATAATTGACCCATTAACTAATAAAAGAAATGTTATCAACAAATTGTTATGGAAAATAATTTAAATTGATAAATATTCTTTCAATGTTCTTTGTATAGGACGAAAATATTATTAAACCAATATACATGATTAAAGAAAAAACACTTTCTACATAATTAGGATACAATATTATCACAAATTTCAGTATCTTATCATTTTCATCTTTTTTTCGAAGCAGAAATTTTTTAAAGAAAAATATAGAAGCCAATCATATTTATGAAAACAAGGTATAGCAAACTATTCTTTCAGAAATGGACCAAACATAAAAAGGGACAAGGTTTACTTCTGGTGGGGAACATGACTAAAAATAGTAAAACTTTGAGCAATTTCAAACAAGAATAAGCTTCACATTTCATATATATTATGTTTATTCACCGTATAAAGGCACCATATATTTCTTGCAAAAGCAAGACAGCGATTCTTTTTTTATACATATGCAATATACTTCGAATTCATAACTCCTGATATAATAAACAATTAAAAATATTTTTATTATTAAATTATTCATACTGAGACGGTTATATCTTGAAAATCAATTCTTATGCACTCATTAAGGATTTGTACAAGGAATTATATCTCATAATCATTTCAAATGTTGTCTCATATGAAATTTTTATTTACATGATAATGTTTAAACGTTGTATTAATATATTATCGCGATCGTATTTTTATCAACTACTTATAATAAGTCTTTCATTAATTTTATCCAAAAAAAAAAAAAGAGAACTAGCCTCTAAATTATTCACATGGTTTTTGTTGGATCTATTTACTATTACAATGACTATTTACTATTACAAATAATCAATATAATACAGCGGAAAAATAATAAGCCTAACTCTATTACAAAAATATCTATTTTCTCCTCCTCGACCGTCGGTCTCACCGATCAGAAATGCCAAAAAGAAAACTGCAAAATACCCGTTAGCAAAACAAAGGAAATAAATAAGAAGGGACTGAAATATACTTAACTGTGGTCACAGGTCTGTTCCACTGGCGGAAGAAGCTGTCACCGTAACCGAGGCAGTGCCGAGCAGCGGCGTCGAGGTGCCGTCACGGTAAGGACGGAATAGTCCCTCAGTCACAGGCCACAAAAAAAAAAAGAAAAACATTCACCGGTTTCCCCCTAAACCCCTCCCTCTCTTCCCCCCCTCCCCCTCTCTCTCTCTCTCTCTCTCTCTCTCTCTCTCTCTAACCTTTTAGCTTTCTCCCTCAAAATATCATAACATCAATCAAGCAATGTTCGTAAGAAGCTAGCAATCAAAATGACCGAGGCGGCGGCACAGAAGCCGAAGAGGCGAAGAAGAGCAGCGGTCACAGCAAGCCACGGCAAAGAAAGGAATGAAAAGAGACGGAGATACAGTCGAGGCAGCAAGGGAAGAAGAGAAGAAAAAATAACCAAGAGTCGGTTGTGTGAGAACCGAGGAGAGAAGAGATTAAAATATTTTGTCACAACGGGCAGCCCCGGGTTGGACAGGGTCGACATCTCTGATCAATTCAAACAACCATATCTTTCTGTTGTGGTCCATTGGATCATCATAGGGAGAAAAGACAAATGGTCTGGAAAAATAAAAAAAAATATTAGAAAGAAGTAGGCCCAAAAACCTACAATTTCCATCTCGAACAATATTTTTCCAACCGTCAAAATGACTCCATGAGAGTCTGACCACATCCAAGTGAAGGAAATCCCCGCAAAACATAAACTTGTCAGCGCTCACAATTTTAGTACCAAAATCTGCAAGATTATTATCAGTACTAATTTTATCTATGTCAACTACACAACTAGAGACTTTTTCCCTAATAAAATGGTATTTGACATCTATATGCTTTGTCCATTTGTGATAGACCAAATTTTTGCATAAATGTAAACAACTCTGACTATCAGTATTAATAATAGCTTTTGAATGTAAAACGTGTAATTCATTCAATAACCCTTGAAGCCAAATGGCTTCTTTGATAGCTTCCATAGCTGCGATGTACTCAGCCTCGGTAGTTGATAAGGCAACTACTGGCTATAGTTGAGATTTCCACGAGACGCAATTACCTGCTAGAGTAAAGAAATAGGATGAGGTAGATTTTCTACTATCCTTATCGCCTGCAAAATCGGAATCAACATAACCAATTAGTTCAAAGAAATCAGACCAATTATGATAGTGTAAGCCCCTACCTAAAGTTTCGTTAAGGTAATGCAGCAACCACTTGAGAGCAGCCCAGTGATCCCTCCCCGAGTTAGACATGAATCTGTGGAGAAGGCTTATAGAAAAAGCAATGTCTGGTCGGGTGGATATCATCGAGTACATAACCTATGGCAATTCTATAGGAGATATTTGCCATATCTATTTTCTCATTCTCAGTTTTAGGACAAGTTTTGTCTGAAAGTTTGAAATGGCTCACAAGTGGGGTTATAACGGGCTTACACAGATGCATTGAAAATTTAGAGATAATTTTCTGAAGAAAGGGCTTCTGAGATAGGAAAGTGAACGATCAGATGTATCTCTAATATACTCATCCCAAGAATCTTGGATGCAACCCCTAAATCCTTCATGTTGAATTCGGATTTTAGCAAGGATTTCAAACTATCAATCTCAGCTTTATGTTTGCAATCAATTAACGTATCATTTACATAAAGCAATAAATAACACTATCAACATTATTACTAGAGAAGTAAAGACAACTATCATAGTTGCTTTTAGAGAAACCAACTTTCAACATAAAAGAATCAAACCTCTTGTACCATTGCCTGGGCGATTGTTTAAGTCCATATAAGGACTTTTTCAAAAGACACGCCATGTGTTCTTTACCTTTAACCTCAAACCTGGTGGTTGACGCATATATATAGTCTCATCGAGATCACTATGCAAGAAAGCGATTTTAACATCAAGTTGTTCAAGATTCAGATCATAAAAGGCAACAAGAGCAAGAATAATCCTAATCGTTTTTTATTTAACGACGGGAGAAAATATTTCATTAAAATCAATGCCCTCAACTTGTGAAAAACCTTTTTGCAACCAGCCTGGCCTTGAACCTCGGAGGTTCATTAGCAGACTCAGGCTCTTTAATTTTAAAATTCCATTTGCAATCAACTAATTTTTGTTTTGAGGGTTTTGGAACAAGAATCCAGGTTTTATTTTTATTTAAAGAAGACATTTTCTCATCCATAGCACGTAACCATAAAGAACGATTAGGGCTTTTCAAAACATTAGAAAAACACAATGGTTCCTTTTCTTCCACATAAGATGCAACAACAAATGCATATGAAACTATGTAGGAATAACAATATCTAGAGTGTTCCTTAGGCACTCTTCTAACCCTATCTCTTGCAACCTAGTAATCTCTAAGGGCTTGAGCTTGAGCCTCAAGATGCTCTTCCTTCACATCAGAACCTTCTAGCATAGGTTCAAGAGTTTCAGAAACATTAGGGGGATCAGGTATGCTACTGGATGGTGTAACTAACTCCTCGTTGGTTTTAGGCTCCTGAGAGGTCTCTAGAGAGGGTTCAGAGGTGACCTCCACCTCCACAAGAATACTACCAAATGTGAGAACACTAGGTGGACTATCATAGATAGGTTTATCCTTAAGACAAGGCATATCTAACTCGTTGAAGATGACATCCCTACTGATAACTATCCTTACTTCCGGTTCACCCTTTAGCCATACTCTATAACCCTTCACCCCATTAGAATATCCTATGAACACTCCATTTCTAGATCTAGAGTCTAGCTTACCCTCCTTCTGATGTGCAAAAGTCACACACCCAAAAATTCGAAGGTTGGACAGGTTAAGGGGTTTGCCACACCAAAGTTATATAGGAGTTCTAAAGTTTATGGCTGTGGAAGGGGATCTATTAATGAGATAGACAGTCGTACTTACAGCTTCTCCCCAAAAAAAGGTTTTGGGACACCTGAAGACACCATAAAACATGTAACATTATCCATTATGATACGGTTCATTCTCTCAGCTACTCCGTTCTACTGAGGGTTATACCTAACCATCCTATAAGGTAAGATGCCATGTGATACACACAAATCAGCGAATTTCCGGTTACAAAACCTAAGACCGTTATCAGTCCTGATTATTTTAGTGTATTTCTAGACTGATTTTCAGCAAGACGTTTCCACTCATAAAACTTTTCAAAAGTTTGATCTTTTGTGTTTAAAAGAAAACCCAAACATGCCTCGAAAAATCATCAACAATAAACAAGAAATAAATATTACCACCATAAGTTGGAACCTTTTCAGGTCCCCACACATCACAATCCACATAATCAAGTATAGCAGAAGACTTATGTATGCTAGTTGAAAAACTTATTTTGTGTTGTTTTCCCAAAACACAATGGTCACAAAAATCCAAAGAATCAATTTGTCACCACATAAAAGATTTTGTTTTTGCAAGTAATATAGTCCCTTCTCACTAATGTGGCCAATCCGTCGATGCCACAGCATAGTTTTCTTGAGAACAGTTTTTGAAACCAAGGCAGTGAATTACAAACTGTTTTTCCAATAAGAATGTATAAACTTTCTCTTTTAAAATATTTTAGCATGACTAGGTTTCCTTTGCAAATTCGTAAAATACCATTTTTAGATTGAAAGAAAGACCAAGTGAATCCAACTAATCAAGAGAGATAAGATTCCGACGAAGGTCGAGCACGTATCTCTCAGTGAGTTTCCTAGTCACACCGTCATGCATTTTGATGAAAATATTTCCAATGTCTTTAACATCGCAAACTTGATTGTTTCCTATGTAAACCTTTTCTTGATTTAAAGGTTTAAAATATGAAAAAGAGTGTTTGTTGGGTGTTATGTGAAAAGTACAGTCAGAATCAATAATCCAATGATCAACAAATTTAGAACAAGAAGGGGAAAGGGAAACACGCAAAATCTCTAAAAACATAGAATGACTATCTGAATAAAATTCATGGGTTTTTTCAATTTTATTACTCCCTTTACCACGTTTACATTGTTTTTCATCTTTAATCCGTTTAAAACACTTATTTTTCATATGACCCTCCCTACCACAATAAAAACATTTCACTTTGTTCTTTTTTCGAGATTTGGACCTCCCTTTACATTTAGACCTGTAACTAAGAGGTTCCCTCCAGTCAACTCTCTCTCGCACGTAAAAGTTTTCTCTGTTTGATTTATTTTCTTTTTGTAAATCCGAATCTTTTGATTTCAAAGAATTTTTAACATAAGAAAGGGAAAATCATCTCTACCATATTTAATTGCAGATTTTACATCATTGTAAGAGTCAGATAAGGCATTTAATAAAATAACAGCAGTATTTTCATCAGAGATTTTCGCTCAAACGTTTTGAAGTTCCAAAACGATTTTGTTTAAATCATCCATATTTTCGGAAAGTGTTTTTGACCCGTTCATTTTAAAATTAAACAGTTGTTCTTTTAAATAAATTTTATTTGAAAGAGATTTTCCCAAATATAATTTTTCTAGTTTAGTCCAGATTTCAAAAGCATTGTCTTTTTCATCGATTTCTCGTAAAACATTATCGGTTAAACGCAAGGTGAGGCAACTATGCGCATCACCAAGTTTTTCAATAAGAATTTCACCCCTTCAAGATTTCGTATACTCTTCGAGGCTACAAATAGTTGGTGCAATTTTATTTTGTATAAAAACTACTTTCATTTTCCTCCGCCACATTACAAAGTCAGATTTGCCATCAAACTTGTCGATTTCGATTTTTGAAACCGACATGTTTTAATGGCAAATAGGAGTAATTTAATAGCTAGAAAAATAAAAGATCTTTTTTTTAAAAAAAAAAAAAAAAGTTCGATTGTAACAATAAAAATACCCGGATTTATTTCCTTTGAAAAATGGCGCAAATAAGTGTGGGGCACGAATCCCAATAAACACAAATGCAGCAACAATATATATAATCGAAACGAGAAATAAAGGTAGAAATAGTCAACCCACAAGATAGAAAAAGACAAACGGAGAGAATATTGCAAAACAGAATACTAACACAAAAAAATATATATATTTGAATCAGAAAAAAAAAACGCGCTAAGGTACAGCTACTTGAAGTCTCATGGACTCAAGCAAAGCTTGGGTTATATATATATATATATATATTTTAAAAACAAGAAAAAACAGAATTACAGTAGGATGAAATCCAGAATAACAAAAAATTAGCAGTAGATAAATATAGAAATATACCACCAGAAAAATAGCAAAAACAGATGTAACAGTATATCGCCGGAAAAACAGAAGAACAACAGAACCAGGTATAACACAAAACTAATCAAAAACAGTACATAGAAATCTGAACTGTAACGTGGTTAAGAAGCAAAAGAGATAGCAATCAACCCAAAAGAAAAACGGCGGGAACCCGAAGCAACAAAAACAGAAACAAAAAAATAATAATAATCGGAAAAAAAAAAACAGAAGGAGTTAAGCAATACTTCACGGGCCTGTTCTTAGGAACTCAACAGTTCCCTCAGATTTGAATTTTTCCGAGATTGCCGGCGCCGACGAGATCACCAAAAACAGTGGATTTCCAGGCTCTGATACCACTTGTTGGATCTATTTACTATTATAATGACTATTTACTATTACAAATAATCAGAATAGTACAGCAGAAAAATAATAAGCCTAACTTTATTACAAAAATATCTCTTTTCTCCTTCTCGACCGTCGGTCTCACCGATCGTAAATGCCAAAAAGAAAACTGCAAAATCCTTGTTAGCAAAACAAAAGAAATAAACAAAAAAGGACTGAAATATACTTACCTACAGCCGCGGATCTGTTCTACCGGCGAAAGAAGTTGTCACCGAAACCGAAGCGCCCTGAGCAAAGGTGAGAGGCAGTGAGTCGTGTTGAGATGCCGCCGGTAAGAGATGATGGTAAGGACGGAGTAATCCCTCAGTCAGGCCACAAAAACAAGAAAAACAGTCACCAGTTTCCCTCTCTCTCTCTCTCTAACCTTTCTGCTTTCTCCCTCAAAATATCAGAACAGCAATCAAGCAACAATAGCAAGAAGCCAGCGATCAAAATGACCGAGGCAGTGGTATAGAAGCCGAAGAGGCGGAGAAGAGCAGTGGTCACGGCGAGCCGCCGCAAAGAAAGGAAGAAGAAGAGAGAGATACAGTCGAGGCAGCAAGGGAAAAAGAGAAGAAAAAATAACCAAGAGTCGGTTGTGTGAGAACCGAGGAAAGAAGAGATTAAAATAGGTCAAGTCACAACGGGGTTGGCCCAGACCGGCATCTCTGACCAATTAAAATAATCTTATCTTTCTGTTGTGGCCTATTGGATCATTATAGGGAGAAAAGAAAAATGGGTTGAAAAAATGAAAAATATTGGAAAGAAGTAGGCCAAAAAACCTACAATTTTAATTTAAATTACATAACTATTTTTCAATAATTTTAGTTCTTAAATTATTTTTCTTCCAAAATGTTATTTTGAGATGGAATATGTCAAATTTATGAACTCACAACTCATAATGGAGTATGTAAATCATGATTTTCTAACATTTTTATTAATACCTCCATTATAGAAAAAATAGAGGTATATGAGTTACTTGTACATACCTTTCAAAGAAAAAAAGTTAAATATTGATGATTCTTATTAGTAATATATTGGTAAAAATTTATCAAATTCTATTTTTAAAAAATGGTGAGAGTGAATATTTTTTAAGAAAAATAGGATAAAAGAAAAGGTAAAAAGCTCAAAGTATTTATGTTAAGGTGAAGAGGAAGGAGGAGAATGGAAGTGGTGATATGAAGCACTTGTGTTGTGTGCAAGTTGAGACATACTATTAGTGAATTATAGATGAGCCAAAATTTTTGAAAGAGTGAGGGAAGGACTACTATATGATAATTCATTCCTGTGAATAAAGTTCGAGCATTTTTCCGTTTCCTTTGCAATTCTCGTACTTAGTAAGTACACCTATATACTTCAGTCATGTAACTCATATTGACTTTTATTGCATGGGTACATGATCGGTCTTAAAGCTACTTGCAACTGTGTGAAAATCCACCAATAATTCTTGAAAAGAAAATTCTTTCTAATGCCACTCCCCAAACATCCTCCAATTCATTAATCCACCAATTCATTTTCTCCTAGGTGAATTTTTTTTATTTATTTTCTAGTCAATATATTTAAATACTAATTCTAATTATGATAAAAGTATTGGTTCAACCTTCTTTCTTTAAACTTTCTACTTATAGAATTATTTTGTTTTAATCTCGCAAGATAATATTCTTAATTACTCAACCTCTCACTCACTTAAATATGTTCTCTATATATTAGTATTATAAACATAACCCAATCTTTAAAATTTATGGGGTGAAAATATATATAAAGAAAATTTTTTTGAAAAACTAAACATGAATGATGAGAAATGACTCATCGGTTTCAGTTCAAATTAAACACATGTATCACATTATAATTCAAAAATCGGATCAGATCGCTCATCTATGTGTATCTAATCCGACTTACTCAACAAATTAATGGTTCAGAACTACTAGCGTCCTACGTAGAAAGTAAAAATAAAGTGAATTAAAAGAAGGTAATATAAAACATACATCATTCTTCATTTGTTGCTCAATAAGTAAATATTAGACAATTAATTACTTATTATTACATCTCAAATACTTAACCCATCGGAATGAACTTAAAGAAAAAAATACTTACAAATATCTAAAAGAATAAACGCAATTTATTAAAATTTTTTTTTAACAAATGTCAATAGACGACAACTGCCCTGGCCTTCCATTTATTACGTCCTTGCTTATACTTTTTACACTGAGTACTCTATCAACATGGAATTGGCTAAACCCATACCAGACAAAGCTAAAAAATGATGAACTCAAGACAAAGGGAATTTGGATGTGCCTAATAGGTACACAAGACAAAAATATGGAAGCTTGATTTTATTACTGGTTTTAATTATATATATATATATATATATATAGTTAAACAGTGGGAGATGAAAGTCATAGCATTGACAAATACAGAAGAACACAATAACAGCAAGTTTGAGCAAGCAGTAACCTCATGGCTATGAATCATTTGATCACATATACTACTTTGGAAAACTTGGACATAAAAGAGGAGGCAATTTCATTTCCTCTCTCAAATGGTTTTCTCCTTATATAGATTGTGTCACGTCACGTATCCACGAACGCAATTTGTAAGTATAATAATGTCCGTAGTTAAAATAAATATTTCGATTAGTTGACGATAAATATTGTTTTTTATATGATATGACCCACTAATATAGGTCCAATAAAGAAAGACCAAACTAAGTACAATGGTTAATGTATCTTGAATACCCGATCTGATTAAAGGAATTCACCGATCGTATGATCGTATAAGTTAGAATTACATTTGAAAAGTGAAAATAATGTAAACGTATAAAAAAAGTATCTCGTTATCACTGTTAAGCGAATATTGCTTCATCAAATATAGTTCTTATTAATCACTAATAATCACACACCATTATTTCTTACATTACTACTTACTCAAAATCCAAGAAAATTTTGTGTGATTTCCCCCGACTAGTTTGTTAAGGATTCGCAAGCAAGTACGACCTTGAGTTCGATATTTATTACTCATATACTATTTAAACTTATCACACTTATTTTATATGATATTAGATATCATAAATTGACCTTTCCTTGTTTCTAAAGGAAGGAACCGACGCGGGCGGGGATCACACACTTGGGTTCTTGTATGTATGAGACTAGAAAGGAAGTCTCTGGGTTTTTGTAATCTCTGTATTAATTGTGTGCATAATTTTTTGGGATCCTATTCTTTCTGGCTGTTGATAAGATATAGGGACCACAGTCCTAATGTCATTTAGTCTTGTTAATAATAATATTCCACCTTAAACAAATCCAAAACTCAGCAACTTGCAAATTAAACACAAATTGGTATACTAAAAACACTTCAATTTTTTTGGATTGGTTTGGATTTCTTCCCAGGAATTTCCTTCCCTCCCTCTAATTCATGATGTTAGTGCTTCATGTCCATTAAACCTTTTGATTAAGATATGGGACAAGATACAAAATTTATGGGACTTTTAATTTTGTTCGGAACATCTTGAAATCGATTTATAATAATATTATGATTTATAGAAGTGATACGTAAAATTTATTTTATCACATATTTTTTGTAATTTAAGATATACACGTAATTAATAGTATCTCAATCTATCCGACACAAGTTATATTAGTTCGTAAACAACATAGCCCTAGTTCTTTTGAATTAATATTGGACAAAATAATGTGAACCTTAAAATTAAAAGCTTCAAGACATTCTCCGGTGCAAAATGGAATCTTGATATATATATATATATATATATATATATGGATTTGATGATAACAAACTACCCTCTCTAATTAACTTAGCTTCCAATAAAAAATTAGAATTAATGTTGTGACTAATTATATGATAATATGTAAAAGATTGATTAATAATTAAAACTTGAAGAAAAAACAATGTACAGCAAAGCAAAATGATACTAAAATTAATAAAACTTATCAAGGAAATATCAATAAATAATAAAAAAGAGAATAAAACATGCATTGCATTGGTATCGAAATATATAGTTGACTTGGAAGAAAAACAGCTCATAAACTTTGTATAAAGATAGGCTCTCACGAGTTCATGATGAGGTATGGAGATTACATGTATCTTTTTATGGGGCCAATTTTTACTATTTTCTTTTTCCTTTGGGATGGGATTGTTCCAATTAGGACATTGCTAAGGTCAAGCCCCCTCAAGGAACCTTCATAATGTGAGAACTAGGAGACAAACTTTTGCCGATTTATATACTATTTAATTTATATATATAGTTTACTAATTATTTTTTTTTAATATATATTCTTCTTCTTCAATTCCAAGGAATAATTTTGAATAATTTGAAGAAGAATTATGTTTGTGTGTTGAAGGTCAAGAAATGGCCACAACCATAGTTTAACGGAGAGGAGCCCATCTCGGTTAATTTGTGTTTTTAACTCCAAGAACGGGATTAAATGGTGAAGGAGGTTGGGATTCTTGATTTCCTCCTCGAGATTAAGTTAGAGAAGTCCTCATGAATCCAGCTAAGTCTTCTTTGCAATTCTTGATTTCCTCCTCGTAATTAAGTTCGAGGTAACCAAAATGAACAAGATTAATTTTTTTAAGAACATGATAAATTAGCAAAAAAGAAGAACAAAAAAGAAAAAGAACAAGATTCTCTAGAGGGCCTTTACACGAGCAACTTTCATGGGAGACCAAGGAATAAAGATAAAAGAAAAGACTTTCTATGATTTGCTGAGTCAATCAAACAGCAAATTAATATCTTAAAAATCTCTCTGCAAAGAAAGGAAATGCTAATTAAGAATAAATCAATATTAATCATGGAAGAGGAGAGGATTATTAGTTTTTCAAAACAGTTAATCATTGAACCTTCCACCCAAACAAAAGAATGATCTTTTAGGAGGAAAATTATGGGTGTTTCTACATCCTTCTTGATCTAAGATTTATAGTAGAAGTTTTTTGTAATTCACTAATAAGCACTCAAGATCATCTAGAAGTGTTTTTTTCACTTTTCTTGAAATCCTTTTTCTCTCCCCCCACTTCCCCCCACCCCCCACCCAAGAAAAAAAAAACCTAGGGTTTTTGTTCTAAGTTCTAACTAAGGAGCTAATAAAAAGGTGGCAACATTTGCCCCCACATGATCATTAAAACTTAAAACACTTGCATAAAGATTTGATGCAAATATGGGCCACCAATGATCAAAACTCATTTTTTTTAGGGGAAAGTAAAAATTATGTGGAAAAAAAAAAAAAGGAAGAGATTCAAGAAAAGAGAAGAGAAAATGAAATAAAAGGAGTTTGGGATGATATGAAATGAGGGCTAAATTAAGAAAATTTGTCTTCAACAATGGCTTCAATAAGAAGGCTAAGTTGCTAATGCAATTGCAAATATAAGTAAAGATTAAATGAGATAAAAAGAATTGGAAATTCAGGAAGTTATAAAGTGAAGTAATTGGAAAAGGAATCAAATCTCACCCCTTTTTTGGCAAAAATCATTCTATTTTTGTTTTCTTGAGTAAAGAAGGCACACTCCCTTTATCTTTTCTTTCTTTCTCTCATACTAGATAAAGGAAAAAAAGAAGTTAGATTGAATATCAATAATTTGTGGAACATTTAACAAATAATCCTCCCTAAAATATTTTATTCAGGTAATTTAATTTGTTAACATTATATTTGGATAGTATATGGCTTTGAAACATAATGTATAAAAGTATAAAAAAGTTTCAGTTGTGAAACTCATATCATCTCTTTCAACCTACACAGGATCATCCATTAACATTACTTCTAATATCTTCTATAACGTTTCTTTTTATAATATTATATTTTTCTTTTATAATTCATCTTTCCCCCTTAAGTTTTATATTTTATTTGATGGATTTCAAAAACAAAATATACCAAATTATGAATGTTAAGAGAGTGTTACATGAGATATAACAGATGATTCGAACCGTTCTCAACTAATAATCTAAAATGCACACTCTATTTACGGTTCAAATCGTTTGTAACACTGTTTGTAATATTCTTAATTTGATATTTTTTTAAATAAAATATACGAAATAAAAGATAAATTCTAAAACAAATAAATCCTTACAAAAAAATATATTATAAAAAATACTAAAAAAATGTTACCCACAATCTTGATGCTCTATTTCATCTCTCGGTCACCCCTAGTTTGGTCACAAAATTAAGAGGAGGGAAGGCAAGAAGAATATACGCTTAAGAATGGAGTCAATTACATGTAATAAGCCCCATCTCTTGTAAAAAGAATATTTTCTCCCTCCAATCCTCTAATTTGCAAGGGAAAGAAATGTCGATGTCGAGAGAAAGAACTTCCACCCATTCTCAATTTTTAATACATTTTTTAATACGTTTCTTTTAATAATATATTTTTTTTAAATTTATCTATTACAATTTAAAATATATTTTTTATTCTACACGATCCTCATTTTCTTTTAATTAAGACATCAATCTAATATTTTAAAATAGAATATCTACAGTAATTTTATTCAAATTTATCTATTTTGTATTTTTACCTCAAAAGGAATGCTTTATTTATATTCTTATGACCTTCTATTTTTTTAATGTTATAGTTACTTTACAAAATCAAACAACTTTATTTTTTATTGTATATCTTATTATAATATTCAAAAAATAATTATCAAAATCAGTAAATCTAATTAAATCATAGTAGTAATACCTTAATGGGTTAATACCAAAACACCCCTTAAAAAGTTAAGAATTAAGACTATTTTAGTTCAAAAGTTAGAAAATATCCACTTAACTCCCTAAAGTGTTAGTCAATGGTTCAACGACTTTTTACAAAATATATACTACTAAAAATACCCCTCAATTGGAGGGAGAAAGGGAAAGAGTCCGACTTATAAATGCAAAATTAATTCACTCAATTTTTTTTACCCCCTCAATTGCTTTTATAAATATAAATGAAGAAAAATCGAAAATATAAAATATTTAGATGATTTTGCAACATATTTTGATCAAGCGTATATTTAATTAATTCTTTACCTAGCAAAAAGTAATAATAATAATAATAATAATTCTTCACATATAATGGTTTGGTTCTCCTGATATACTCAAATTAGCAATTGATCATCTTTTTTCTTATTTTCTCAACAATATATTACCAATTTGATGGCAATAATATGTGGTTCATCAATTTTGGGGTTCTATTTTCTTTACTGCTCAGCGTAAAAATTTTTAATACTATTAGAATGCATCTTTTTTAACTAAATTTATGGAGAGAGCATATTTAATTGTATTAATTATAAGATTAGTTTGTTTTAAATATTTGATCAAGGATATTCAAGGGTATTTTATGGTAACATATATTTTGTCATAATTCACCTAAAGGGTTGAATAGCAATTTAGAAGTTTAACTGGATATTTTCTAACTTCTGAACTAAAATGATTCTAACTTTCCGTTTGAAGGGCGTGTTTTTGCATAACCCCCTATGTTAATTATCTCAATTAACTTATTGATGACATCCCCTAAAAAAAACTATTGAGGACATTTGTTTAAAAATTTATAAATTGTAAAAATTAACTTTCATTTTACTAAATTGTAACAAAAGTAATTACAATTAGAAAAAAAATAAGCTAACTAAAAAATTTAATAAAGTAAAGAACTTAAAAATGAAAAAAAAAGGAGAGAGTGAAAAATGAAAAACGCTAAAATGGCATCGTGCTGTGCTACAAGAGTACCATGCCAAATATAGTGTAATATTTTAGTGACCGGAATTTAATTAGAGTTTGTTTTACAGTATCCATTAGAGCCCTTCGATATTACAATGTGCAATTTTACTGTCAAGATTGAAGATTTTCTTGACCAAATCACATTTTACGTAATAATTTACCTCTCTTCTATTTATTCTCACTCTTGTTACCCAAATCAAAGGACAAGCGACTGTAGATCAAGAATGCTGGAGAAGACTGCATTTTATGTTCTTTGGAGCCCAGATGACCCCAATATATATATATATATATATATATATGGCCCCCAACCAGACTCCATAATTTCTTTAAGTATTATATATATAGACCTCTTTTTTCAATTTACTAGTATTGCATTGCATGAAATACTTATAGTCTGATGATATTGGGTAACCGCATGCACCACTTTGCATGAGGATTTACAATAAAATTCCTGTTTGTTATAAAAAAATAATAAAATTCGTAAGATGTTTGGGTTCTACATATTCATAATTTCTTAAATTTTATTTTATCAATAAAAAGATATCGAAACAAAAAGTGAACATATTTTTAATACCTTTAAAAAGTATTCAATATTCAAATATACCATCCCAATTTATCAAGCATCTGTATATGCAATACCGGTAGAATTTGACTTTTACTCGAAAGTAGATTAGGGCCTAACCCTAGACCTTTCATATTATCATTAGAAAGATTTAAACAATCGATCTATTAAGTATTTAAAATTTATTTATTTATTACTTAAAATTATCGATATCGAATTAAGAAGTTAATATTTTGATGTACAAGAAAAGGATCTTACAATGATAAAAACCTGAAATTTGAACATTTAAGGTCAGACATACCCTATCCAAAAACATGGCAATAATCCGATTTACTCGTATAAAAATCTTTGCCTAAAAACAACATATACATACAAGTATAATATGATATAATTCTTCCAAAATTGGAGGCAAAGAAAAAGGGAATCTTTTTAGTATTTGTTAAACAATTTTATTCATAATAATATTCTTGAAAAAGAAAAGCTCAATTAGGAAGATTTTATTATCCTCAGAAAATGATAATACAAGAGCCGGTTTACTCTAAATAGTTTAAACTCGTTTTGTCTTCATGCGAGTTTCACTAATATTATTCTTTGGTTCAAAAGAGGACAACTACATTATTGTGATTGTCGGCTGCGCTAATACGCGTATTATAGTTTATTTACGTTTCTTCCCCCATTATTTTGGTCTATCCTAACATATGATTAGTGACAGAGAAGAAAATTTTCTCTAAGGCTAAAAAATAATACAATGAGAGAATAAAAAACTTATTAATCAATCATGGTTTTGCAGAGATGTTTTATTTAATTTTTAATCCCATTTGATTCTTTTTCGAAAGAAGATAAATGATCCGGGAGTTGGTAGAATCACATAATATATATGTATTTTTATATTTTTTTTTTCATAATCATTTTATACTAATTATGCGATTAAATCAAATAATTATGATTTCTCAATAAACAAGAAAAATTCAAGAATTTACGTGAATTATCATACATGAAAGACAAGAGAATATCTAACTGTAAGAATGCTTTTGTTTTCATTAATTTATTACAAATTACCATAATAGAAATGTTTAACTAATGATGGCCATTTCTTATCTCTTTAAAAATGTAACCATTTTCAATTATTATGACTTTTTTTGTCCTTAGAATCTTAGCAAAATAAATTTTCAAAAAAAAAAAAAAAAGGTCCAAAAGAGGTGATTACTTGGAAGGATATACAAACTAAAGACTTCTTTATTTTTTATACCATAAAGTCCTTAATGTCAAAATCAATACTTGATTATATAATTTAAATTAAATGGTGTTTTATAATTTTAATGTTAAATCAAGATTAATTGGAAAAATTCCTTCTTTTCCACCAAATAAATATCTGTCTTATACCCCACAAGTGCTGTCAAAGTCATTAATTTCCCAAAACTCTGATGAGACATGCAAGTCGCATGTATTAGTGATACATTTTTCACTTTCAATGAGAAATAAAATAAAGTATCAAACCATTTTTATAAATAAGCATAGGTTAATTTGGAGTAATTTTTCAAAAATTTTTTAATGTTAAATTATTTTCATTAGAATTTTAAATTTTGTAACATATAGTAAACTTGAAGCCTTTCAAAAGAAAAGAAAAACACAGTCACTCGGTTGCATATTATTTGTCGTTTATATATACTTTTTCTATTTTAAAATATATGTCAAGTTAGTAATGAAACAAGTATTAAATGATATTTTTTTCTAAACATTCCTATTTTATTGGAACTAAACAATTTTGAATTTGTTAAAAATTTTTATTAAAACTATTAATAAGAGTTAAATGTTAATTTAGTATATTGTCTTCTCAATCCATATAATACAATAATTTTCTTAATTTTTATATCTTGTCTTAAAACTATACATAATATGAAACAGAGAAAAAATATATGGTATATAGTCGAATCACCATCCAAACCCTCCATAAAAAATTCATGAGAAACTACATTCTGAAATCAGCTGCTGATGCTGAATGTGACCTCCTTTTTAAGGCTCCTTCTTCCCTTTTGATTTTGATTCCCGACCAGGCTACCATTTCGTTTTCTAGACCTTCTTAGACTCATTATCAAACCCCTCTTTCTCAAACCCCCCACCCACCCACACCCCCCCCTAAACAGAAACCCCTCTTTATCTTCCTTCTTCCTCCTCCTCAATCCAGCCCTTTTCAGCAGGCATTGCAAGAAAAGTTGGAAATTAATGGGGAGGCACTCTTGTTGTTATAAGCAGAAGTTGAGAAAAGGCCTTTGGTCACCTGAAGAAGATGAAAAACTCATTAAGCACATAACTAAGTATGGCCATGGTTGCTGGAGCTCTGTTCCTAAACTAGCAGGTAAGGATGGAGCCAAAAGGGCAAACACGACAGTAAACCTTAATATTTGTAAAAACTCTTTACAAGTGTTCATTATTTTAAGGTTTTCAGAAATTTCCTTCAAAGTTAAAATGTGTCGGTGCCCGAGTCAAAGAATTTTGCATTGTGGCGTAATGACTAGTTTTTTTTCTGGCTCTCATCAGGTCTTCAAAGGTGTGGAAAGAGTTGTAGACTAAGGTGGATAAATTACTTAAGGCCTGATTTGAAAAGAGGCACATTTTCACCAGAAGAAGAGAGCTTGATAATTGAACTTCATGCAGTATTAGGAAACAGGTAAAAAAAAATGATAGTATGATCATATGTTCTTATATTTTTCATCATTTTCATTAGTATAATCATCTGGGTTTTTTTTTCCTTTAGATGGTCCCAAATTGCTGCCAAATTACCAGGAAGAACAGATAATGAAATCAAGAACTTGTGGAATTCTTCAATCAAGAAAAAACTGAGACAAAGAGGGATTGATCCAAATACTCATCAACCACTCTCTGAAATTGATCAGAATGAAGAAAAAACTGCCAAAAATCATGATCATCACAAAGTATCAGAAGTTTCAAATTCTGAATTAAACTTTGTTGAAACAACTGAAAATTCTCATGACCATCAAATTATATCAGAAAAGCCAATTAAACAACAACAGCCAACATCATCATCTTCAATAGTACCAAATTTTCCCCTCCTAGAAAACACCACAGTTCCACCACCTACCCATGAATTTTTCCTTAATAGATTTCTTGCTAGCCATGATCAAACCTCAAATTCAACTTCTAAACCTCAAGATTTTCAAGATTACTTCAATTTCCAGCAATTAAACTACGGAACAAATATTGGGTTATCTATGAATTTGAATCCAAATATCGCCACTGCCACTGCTACCGCGGCCGCCACTTCTTTCTTTAGCCCAACTTCAAGATCTTCTACAGAAATGGTTTCCATTGGGCTTCCGGGGTCCGAAACTATTGATCAATTACAAGGAAATTGTTCATTTTTTGATAACAATGGAGGGTTTTCTTGGGGAAAAACAACAGAGAAAGATGCCGCAGGGGAAACAGAGGATATTAAATGGACAGAATATCTTCAATCCCCATTTTTTCTAAGTAATTCAATTCAGAATCAAAATCCAGTAGTACAAGATATATACACTCATGATTCAAAATCAGGAATAAGTTTTTCAGCAGAAGGGTCATTGAATTCTTGGCATCATCAAAACCAACAGCAGCCACAAACAATTCAATCTGCAGAACAAATTTATAGCAAACATTTTCAAAGACTTCCAGCGGCTTTTGGCCAATTTTCTTGATTATAAGCAGGTTTGTGCTATATAGAGCTCTCTGATGATGATCATCTCTATTCTTGTTCTGTAAATAGGCCAAAATCATACAGAATTTCCTATAGAAAATCTTTTTTTTTTTTTAATTATTTTCTGTGTACGGTGTCATGGATAGTACTACAAATCTTTCAAGAACTTTTTATTTATTTTTTTAATTTACATCTCTTTCTGTGCTTTTTAGTTTATATTTTTGGATTTACAGGTTGTAAATTTGTCTGTTAAGCAAATAATTCTTCTGTCAAATTATGTTCTATTTCTTTTCAGGTTTTACGGTTGTAACCAATTCCTTTGTTAAACCTCTAAGGGAAAAAAAGGAAAATTCTTTCAAAGATAGTGACTATCTCTATCTATCTGTGTGACTTGGCTAAATAAATCTTTTTCGATTTGCTGAAGTTTGTTTCATTACTTTTTGACATTGTTGGGCTAAGTATATCTCTATCAGAATTGGCCCTTTTTCATATTTGTACAATGGATGATAAGGGCACAAACAAATGCTTTTCTAAACCAAGATTCATGGAACCATTTTCTTCAAACGGTTGGCTATGTGACTAGATTGTTTTCCTCTGCATAGGCGAACCAAACTTTTGATTGGGCGAAAATTTATATAAAGAAAATGTTCAAAATATTTAAGGATGAATGTAATGAAAAATATCATAAAAATAAGTATACGTTACAAACATTACTAATTTCCAGCCCTTTTGGTTTCGTCCTTACTTGTTGGGACTGAAAATAGTTTTCAACTTTTTACAGTCTTTTTGGAGGAGTCAAGAAATTATAGTCTTCTTCCCCCTCTCTCTCTCACCATCACTAGTTTTTGTACGTCAAAAACCATTGGAAAAATGGGAGTTTTGATGAGTTTTGGGTACAAGAAAAGATGGCAGTTTCCTGTTCCGAGAGAGAGAGAGAGAGAATAGAACCCCACAACATAAAAGAGCAGTCCTACTGTTAGTCAAGATAAAAGGAAAATGACTTTCAATATGATGAGAGCCATAAGTTCCACGTCACATAGTTTTCTTAGAGATACCAATGTTATCTTCAAGATCATTAGTACATCATCAACAAAATTCCCATTTGAATCCAAGATTTCAATATATTGATGTTGTTTTGTGGCAGATATTAAATCATCATCAATAATTCAGCATATACACGTACACATTCTAAAAAATTATATTAAAAAAGAATAAAATTAAATCACAAATTTTATAGACGTTAGAGACACATCTTTTGCCAACTGAGACAAAACCTGGTCGAGGGCTGTTTGAGTTGCTTGAGGACTTGATTATGATAGAGGCTATAGAACTTGGGATGCAAATCTTTTATATATATGGATACAGAGTCATGACATAGCCTACACGAAGGCTTAATAACGTTTACTACCTCTGGGAGGTACAGAAAGAAGAGGGACCCTATAGTGACACATCTTGATGCTGATACTTCAAGAAAGATAGAGAGAACGAAAAGAAAAGGAAAAGAAAGGAAAGGAAAATTCCATGGCTTTTTCTTAGGAACTAAAGAATGTGACAGACCAGAAAATATGGAAAGAAAAAGCACTCTCTCAAAGTTATAGGGAAATTTTTCCACCAAGTACTTCTTCTCATTCTGCAGAAGCTACTAACATATTTGGTTCTCTTTTCCCATAATTAAAATCCCATTTTCAAGTTTCCTATTTCCATTATAGAAAGGAATCCTTTTCTCATCATGTGAGAAATATAGCATTATCTATCTTTCACCTTCACCATCCCATGAAAGGCCTCAACTCCAATACAAATCCTATGTGGTAGACTCAAGGGGACCATCTCCCTCTTTTCCCTTTCATGTACACCACCCCGTGCCTGCGGGTTTTAAAAAAACGACTTATAAAAGTCTGACAACACTTATTATATTCAACTATTTGACAATCATCTTCATTAGTCATCATGTTCTTATACTATTTAATCTAACCATACTTATCATTTGATCATTATACTAATTCTTATTCTATTCAATCTCATTACACTTATTGGGTATAAGATGAGAGTATCATAATTGATAAAGTTGATCTCATGTACATATTAAGGCAATGAAACTTGAGAATGGCTTAGGAAAATAACCATTCCAGCAGGCCTAGGAAAGGGACTTAATTATAGGCCGGACTTATAAATTTTATAAATCTAACAACTCACATGTTTTACTATTTAGTAATTATACTCGTCAATTATCTTTATACTCTTATATCTCTATCATTAAATTTATCCTATATCAGATGGAAGTGTCATCCTATTTCCTATCATCCTATCTTATTAACATGATTAGAAGACAAGGAAGCTTGAACATGGCTAAGGAAAATAACCCCAAAAAGAAAATTCAGAAAAAAGAGGAGTTTTTCAATGATGGTGGGCTTGAGAGGGGGAATTGAAAAATCAAGAAAGAACACATCATAAATTGTGAATGAACCACATGAAACCATGTATGGTGGTAGGGTATTGAGACACAGTCACCTTCAGTATGTGCCCACGTGCACACACAAAAATGTACCCCTCCCATATTAATTCAATTAATATTATTTGTTCTTTTGTACCATATCTTCTTCTTTCTCCCCTTAATTTCTTACAAAATTAAAACAATACTATAAGAATATATATATCTATATGACTATATCTATATATATGATGTGCATGTGAACCAAATTATTGAGTCCCTTTGCTTTGGACCCACAATCTTTTTATACAGAAAGAAACAAAAATAAAGAAATTAATAATAAGTAAGATGGGGAAGGCCAAAGTAGAGAAGCTGAGATGGCAGCAGGCAGCAAAGACTATAAGTTTAATGCAAATTTTGTATTCAACTTTTTTGTGTTTAATTAAAAAAAATAGAAAATATTGAGATTCTTTGGAGTAGGGGTTATATTTTCTTGTATTGCTTTAGCTAAAGTCAGAACATGAGTTGGAATCATAAGGATATTTAATTAGATGTATGGAATGATAAAGAATTCTAAGAAAAAAATGATAAAGAATTGAATATAGAATTGAAGTATGAAGATGAAGGAAGACTAAATTAAAATAAAGATATATGATTATTATTATTTTATTTTATTTTGAAAAATAATGGTGATTGCCTCAATGATGACGTGGTGATTAAAATTTGGAATATAATTAATATTTTTCGGATATTCTTTCTAATAAAAACCAGACATACTAAGCATGCCCGTTACAGAACTAGACTTAAACTTTTTGTGAAAGATATTAAGAGGGTTTGAAACAACACAAAATAATAGAGTAATAATCAAGATGAACTTTTATTGAAAAAATTTGTAAGATAACAAGAAGAAATCACAAAAGAATAATGAAGCATTTTAGGCGTATTTTAACACTGTCTTTAAGATAATATTTTCTGCCACTATATTGCGAAACATGGTTTAGAATAGCAAAGAGTCTCTACAATACAAAGAAAGAATAAGAACATACAATATTGCAATTGATTTGATATTCTTTAAGAATGTAGGTCACATATTTATAGATATTCACAAGTAAATTTGATGGAAAAAATATGAGTCACAATTATTAAGTTTGAAACAAAGTTTTTAGTTATTCACCAAGAGTTAACTTGAAACATAGTTTATAAGTATTCTTCAAGAGTTAGCTTGAAATATATATTTGTACCTATTACACCAAGAAATGGTTTAAAAAATATATTTCTAGTTATTAACTCAAGAGTTATATTTTCTCAACTTAGGTTTTATCTCATAAACTAAGGATTTCAACATTAGTCCACTTAGTTTATGATGTAAAACAATCATAGAAAATGAGAATCATGCATAAGAAGTAATAAATTTCGTCTTAAACAGCCCCATAGCGAAAATAACTCACTAAACTAGCTAAGTTGTTGGTGGCTTAGTGCTTCAACCAATACTTAAGCTAGAATAGACTTAATCTTACACATATAATCTCACAATATTCCTTATAATTCACATTACAATTTAGCACTATTTCATCCATGTACTCATCCTAGATTCTTGATCATTTACAAGAGATAACCTCAAACTCTTGCTAGAAGTGACACCACTTCTATGATCAAGTAGGTGAAATTTAGTCCAGTTTGTTACTTAACTGTAGTCTAACACTAAAGATAATTTCATTAAGAGATAGCTCTCAACCTGCTCACTTAAGAGTAACATAGTATACCAATACTTGGAATGCTATACACACTAATTTTAGTACTCACAATTATCACGAGAGATTTGGTCAACAGATTCGCTAAATTTTGTGTTCTAACAAACACAACTGAGACAGCATCATTATTTAAATATAGGTATGTCTTAAGCTTATATGTCTAGATTTACCATTGTACACTTTGTTCAAAGCTCATGTCTTAAGCTTATATGTCTAGATTTACCATTGTACACTTTGTTCAAAGCTATACACATTGTAACTTCATTATCATAGTGTAAGGTAATAGATGGAATATGTTTAGGCCAAATACCTAGATCCAACAAAAGATCCCTTAGCCTCGCTTCCTTACAAGCTAAATATAGAGTTATAAAGTATGATTCCATAGTGGAATCAGTTACAACTATTTGTTTCTTTGATGCCCAAAAAACAACACCATCACCTAGCAAGAACATCCAACCACTTGTGGGTTTTTGCTCACTAATGCTAGACATTCAACTGGCATGGTAAAACCCTTAAGAACACTAGGAAATCTATTATAGTAGAGTCCTAAGTCTTTAGTTTTTTAAGATATCCCAAGACTCTAGTAATAGCTTTCCAGTGCTCTCTACTTGGGCATTTGGTATACCTAGCAGGGCTATATTGTACAAAAGAAATATCAGGCTTTGTACAAGTCATTGCATACATGAGGCTTCCAGCTACAGTAGCATACTCTAGTTGGGCAATTGGATTTTGTTTATTATCACAAAGTCTAGAGTTAGGATCAAAAGGAGTAGTAGTTTCTTTCACATTCAAATGTTGATACTTATTTAGTATCTTATCAATATAAGATACTAAATAGTATCTAACCTTTATCCCTAAAATAGTATCTACTTCACCAAGGTCTTTATCTTGAACATAGAAGAGAGATACTTTTTAGTTTCTACCGCACATTTTATAGTAGTACTTACAATGAGCATATCATCAACATACAAGCAAATGATCACAATGTACTCATCACACACTTCGGTCTATATGCACTTACCAACATAATTAAATCTAAAGCCATGTGATAGTAAAATATATTCAAATTTTCATGCCATTGTTTATGCGCTTGTTTAAGTCCATATAATGACTTTACTAGTTTACAAATCTTGTTCTCATTTCCCAATAGCACAAACTCTTCCGGTTGTTCCATGTACACCTCCTTGTTTAAATCTTCATTTAAGAAAATCGGCTTAACATCCATTTAATGTACCGGCAAATCACCAAATATAATTTAAAGCCAAGAATACTTTTATTGAGGCAATCCTAGTCACATGTGCATATGTATCGAAAATAATCAATTCCTTCTTTTTGCCTAAAACCTTTTGCTACGAGTCTAGCCTTGTAAGTAAGTATAGTTCCATCTGTAGCATATTTCTTTTGAAATACCCATTTGCAACCAATAGGTTTAGAACCTTGAGGTAAGTTAACTAAGACCCAAGTATTATTGAATAAGATTGAGTCCATTCAATCATTGACAGCTTCCTTCTAAAATGCAACATATCTAGAAAACATAACTTCTTTATAGGTATTTGGATCTTCCTCTACACTAAGCAAAATAGGAATTTTGCTGAGCAGGAAATCTTTATTTCCTACAAAGAAGACAACAGCCTACGAAGATATGAACTCTGAAGGTAATTGTTTCTCTTTTCTTTGCCTTTGACTTCTCTTTGGTTCAATAAAATAGTCAATTTCCTTCCTTTTCAGTTGACTAGAGGAACTATGAGAAATTACCACATCTTGAAAAGAGTTAGGTTCAAAAGATAAATCACTACTTTAGAATCTTAAAGAAACAAAATTTCAAAGAATTGCACTTCTCCTGATTCTACTATTATATTTGAATTAACATATCGCAGCCTATAAATCATAGAATTTTCAGCGTAACCTACAAATACACTTTTAAGTGCTCTAGGTCCTAACTTTGTTCTTTTATTATCTTGGACTCTATAGTAGGCCACGCACCCTAAACTTTAACATAATTCATGTTTAGTTTTCTACCTTTCTAAATTTCATAAGGTGAAACTTTAATTTTTAAAGAAGCAATTCTATTATGAATGTGACATGCAGCCAATAAAGCCTCACCCTATAAATTTTTTGGTAAGAAAGAACTTAACAACATCACATTTACCATACCTTGCAATGTTCTATTTTTTTTCTTTCAGTTAAGCCATTTTGTTGTGGAGTGTAAGGTGAACAAGTTTGATGTACAATGTCATTTTCTTCACAAAATTTTGAGAATTCACTTGAAAAGTATTCACCTCCTCTCTCACTTCTCGAAAATTTTAATTTTCCTACTAATTGATTTTCAACTATGGATTTGTATGCTTTAAACATATCAAATACTTCATCCTTTGTTTTTATTAGATAAACATGCACAAATCTTGAGCAGTCATCTAGAAAAGTGACAAAATATTTGTTATCTCCCCTAGTTAAATAACCATTAAGTTCACATACATCTGAATGCACTATTTCAAGTAATGATGTATTTCTTTCAACTTTAGGAAATGGTAGTTTTGTTATCTTTGCTTGTACACAAGTTTCTCATTTCTTATTTTCTAGGTCACTTAATTTAATTAGGCCATTTTTAGACATATAAGAAATTACTTTATGATTATCATGTCCAAATCTACCATGCCAAAGAAAATAAGAAGACTCAATCTAATAAATAGAAACATCATTCATATTTATTGATACTCAACTTGAACATATAACTACAAGAACAACCTTCCCTACAAAAATAACATTCTTTGACAAGATTACATCATCCGATTCTAAGACAGCTTTTAATCCATTTTTATTAAGGATATCGGCATATACAAGATTTTTAACAACACTAAGAGCATACATTACATTAGCAACAACTAATTTCTTGCCTGAAGTGAATTGCAAGTGCAATTCTTCTTTACCATGAACTTTTGCCCTTACACTATTTTAGCCATTATCACTTCATGTCCTTCAAGAACAATATAATTCTTGAATTGATTCTTAATTCTGCATGTATAGTAGCCCCAGAATCATACCACTTCTTTGAAGAAAGTGATGTAGCCATGTTCAATTTCAGTCAGGATTCCAAGTGACAAAACCGCCACAACTGATGCACTATCTTTAATAAGATTTGCACTTGGGATGTTTCCCTTTTGCTTCTTGTTTGATCTACAATTAGCCTTATAACGACCCCTTTTACAGGAACTGTAACACTTTCTTTTTTCTTCTTGTCATTAGAATTTTCAAGTTTCTTTTTCTTATTTCCAGTAGTTTTATTTTCAACTACAAAATTCACTTTTGGATCCCCTCCAATTTCCATCTTTTGAAGAAGTCTAGCACTTTCTCTTCAATTCTCAAATGCTTCAAAACACTAGACACAGTTAATTTCTCAGAAGTATGTAACAACTTTTTTATATTCATTCCAAGTTTGAGGCAATTTGGCAATAATTGCCCAACTGGCAAAGATCAGAGATTCAACAGCAGTGAATTTCACTTTTGACACTAGAACTTGAAGGTTGTGAATTTGATCTATAACAGGCAAATTATCTATTAACTTGAATTCAAAATACATTTTAATAAAAAACTTATCTAAGCCTTGCATTTGTGTGGCATACTCTCGTTCTATTGTAGTCCAAATTTCTCGTGGGCTAGTAACGTTTGTGTAAGATCATACACCGAATCAGAAAGATTATTGAGAATGTGACCACGACAAATTATCTCATCCTCCTTACATTTGGTCCTTTTCTTTTTTATCTCCTTAGACTCTCATTCTTCTGGTAGTGGAATCTCCTCCAAATAAGGGCTAAGAACATAAGTCTCTTTTAGTGCAGTAAGGAAGACCATTAACTTGTCTTTCCAACGATTAAAGTTAGTACTGAATCCATCTAAACGATCTAACTTCACAAAATCTTGATTAATCATTTGATGGTAGACTCTTGTGTTGATTATGTGACAATTATTATCTTAAGATTGAAAGATATTGAGAGGCTTTGGAAACAATATAAAATAACAGAACAAAATCAAGATAAATTTTTATTGAATAAATTTATAAGATAACAAAGGGGAAATCACAAAAGAATAGTGAAGCATTCTAGGTGTGTTTTAACACTGTCCGTAAGACAATATTTTTCCCATTATATCGCAAAACAGGGTTTGGAATATCAAAGCGTCTCTAGAATACAAAGAAAGCACAAGAACATATAATATGCAATTGATTGTATATTCTTTAAGAATGTAAGAATGCTAAAAAACTAATAATCTAAAACTTTAGAAAATATCACATATTTATAGATACTCACTAGCAAGTTTGATGGATATTAAGTTTGAAAGAAAGTTTGTAACTATTCATCAAAAGTTGAAACATGCTTTATACCTATTCATCAAGAGTTAGCTTGAAACATGTGTTTCTAGCTATTCACTCAAGAGTTACAATATTTTCTCAATTTAGATTTTATCTCATAAACAAAAAATTTCAACATTTTGACGGGTCATATGCAAAACTCGTATAATCATAAATATCTTTCTTTGGGAATCATAAATACTAATCATTGATATATTTTTTTATTTAATAATCAAATCTTTGTATCAAATACCGTTGTAAGTTTAAAAAGTATACAAATTAAATAACTACAAGCTTTTGTCATTGCATTTTCAAGATCATTGATACCCTTATCAATCTAAATTCTTTTTTTTTTTTTTTTCTGAGAATTATGAATCTAAATTCAGTGTCTAAGTACTCTTTATGAAACTTGCAAGAATTTGTTGTATTGTGCATTACTTCCAAAATGATATTTGTACAAAAGCCTCCGTTACAAATCAGGAAAACAAACTACCTAAAATATCTCACAGTTACAACACTCTTATCAGGATCCTAACCACCTAACTGCCTAACACTCTCCCTCAAGTTGGAGCATGCAGATTACAAATGCCCAACTTGACAAGTAATGTCCGAAACTGTGGAAGATGGAGTGCCTTTGTAAGAAGATCAGCGGGCTGAGAGCACTAGGTATATAGACCGGAGTAATCAAACCTTCCTGGAAGGCATTGCGAATGAAATGACAGTCAATCTCAATGTATTTAGTGCACTCATGAAACATATGATGGCGGCCTGACTATCGCAATGAAGAGGAACAGGAGCATCGACTAGAACATAGAAATCAGCAAGAAGTTGGCGGAGCCACTTCAATTCACAAAGCGTCATGGATATGGACCGATACTCGGCTTCAGCAGATGACCGAGACATAGTGTGTTGCTTCTTAATCTTCCAGGAAATTGGGGAAGAGCCCAAAGAGATGAAATAACCCATGAGGGAACGGCGAGTGAGAGGGCAGCTCGCCCAATTAGAATCACAATAAGCGGTCAAACAAAGGGGAGTACAAGACTGAAGCAGAATACCCTGACCCGGTGATCCTTTAAGGAAGCGAATGACACGAAAAGCAGCATCCCAGTACTCCTGGCGTGGGTGCTGCATAAATTGAGCTAAAATGTGAACAGTATAAGCAAGATCTGGCCGAGTGATAGATAAATTGATAAGCTTGCCAATAAGATGCTGATAGCGATCAGGCTGAAGGAGAAAATCACCGGAAGCTGTAGCCAAACGATGGTTTGGTTCGATGGGAGTAGAAGCATGTTTGGCCCCGAGAAGACCCACTTCAGAAATAAGCTCCAAGGTATACTTGCCCACTTCAGAAATAAGCTCCAAGGTATACTTGCGTTGGCTGAGATAGAAGCCCACGGGGCTCCGAGCAACCTCAATACCGAAAAAATACGTTAGAGTCCCCAAATCTTTCATGTGAAAACAAGAGCCCAAATAGAATTTTAAATGGGCGATGTAAGCGGAGTCATTGCTAGAAATTAGCAAGTCATCAACATAAATTAAAATACTGAGAAAGACAGTGCGCCGTCGAAATGTAAATAACGAGTAATCTGCATAAGACTAAATGAACCCGCATTGACGCAAGGAGGCCGTTAGTTTTGAGAACCAACAGCGGGGTGCCTGTCGGAGACCATAGAGAGACTTATTTAGGCGACATACCTTTCGTGGATCAGACGTGTGAAAACCCGGGGGGAGCTTCATATAGACTTCCTTAGTGAGATCGCCATGCAAGAACACGTTGTGAATATCCATCTGATGAACCTCCCACATGCGAGCGGCGACGACTGAAAGCATTGTCCGAAGTGTCACCATTTTAGCCACAGGAGCAAAGATTTCGGTATAATCCACACCCTCATGTTGAGTGTTTCCAAGGACCACTAAATGAGCTTTGTACCGTTCGAGTATGCCATCGGATTTGTACTTTATTCAGTAGACCCATTTGCAGCCAAGAGCTCGTTTTCCGGAGGGTAAAGGAGTCAGAGTACATGTGTTATTTTTCACTAGAGCATCGAGTTCCTGTTGCATGGCAAGCCGCCATTCGGGAAAACGGACAGAGTCTGAATATCTGGTGGGTTCCATGACAGTATTAACAGCAGCTACAAAACATCGATCTGAGGAAGAAAATTTATCATAAGAAATAAAATGGGTTAACGGATACGAACACGTACCTGGGAGGGCCGAAAGAGAGGGTGAAGAAGAAGAGAGAGATATACTAGGTAAAGTCCGAGTAGCATAACCCAAATAATCCTTGAATTTATCAGGAACCCGAAGAGACCATGTACTGCGGCGAGGGGCAACCGGAGCGGCAGGAGCAGCGGACGCCGGTGCCAGAGGCACACCAAGATTCTGGCGATCAAACAGGGGCTGGGCTAGAGTATAGTTAGGAGCTGGATGAGAAATTATGTGGGTGGAGGCAAGGGCTGGGCTGGACCCATGGCCTGAGAAGAGGGACTATAGGTTGGAGAAATGGGAGCCGGCAGGGAAGGAGGGCACTGGGCCGCGGGGTGTGAATTTTGGGCCGAAGGAGAGATAAGGACAACTGGACTGGTGAGGTGGAGTGAGGATTCTGGCCCGCAGTCGAGGATGGGTCAAGCAGCTGGATAGGAAGGGCCACAGCTGGCGGATTTATTAAAGGGTGGGCTGCAACTGGAGGAGTTTCTAAAGAGTGGGCCGCGGCTTGTGGGCCAGAAGGTTGGACTAGACTCCCCCTTGCTGAACTGGGCTGGTGTGGCTGTTGGATTGGATTTGGGCTCTCCTGAATGTAGACAATAGCTGACCCATTTCTCCAAAATCACATTGCACTGGAGCAGTTGTCTGAATAGTATCCCGGATCTCAGAAATAAACGGAAACGAATGTTCAACAAATATGGCATCCCGAGAGGTAAAAAATTCATTTGTCTGCAAATCAAAAAATTTCCATTCTTTCTTTCCAAAGGGATATCCCAGAAATACAAATTTTTTGCCCTGGGGTCTAAACTTGTCTTTAGGAAGACGATAATCATGCATGTAAGCCAAACAACCGAAACTTTTCAGATGAGAATCGGGAGGAATTTTGTGAAATAAAAGTTCAAAAGGAGTCTTCAAATTAGAACAGACAAAGGAGTTCGGTTTATTAAACATTCCGCAATTAAAACACTCTCTCCCCAAAAATGAAAGGGAAGATTAGCCTGAAACAATAAAGCTCGAGCCACATTTAATATGTGTCAATGCTTATGCTCGACCCAACCATTTTGTTGTGGTGTGTGAACCATGGAAGTCTGATGTAACATACCGTTTTCCATAAAATAAGAATGCATACAAGTAAATTCTGTAATATTATCAGTCCGGACTACTTTCACTCGTTTGTGAAATTGAGTACAAATCATGGAGAAAAAATGTTTCGTTTTCATTGCTACCTCATGTTTTTCTTTAAGCAAAAATATCCAAACACTTCTAGAATAGTCATCAACAATTGTCAAAAAATAATGGGCCCCACACGAAGATGCAATTTTATAAGGGCCCCACAAGTCACAATGTATCGAATCAAATGGTGCATCAACTTTATTTGAGCTAACCGGAAAAGAATCACGAATCTACTTAGCCCGCAAACAAAAGGAAAACTTGTCCAAAAAATCATATTTAACAGAATGTCCTAAAAACTTCTTAAGAACAGACTGAGATGGATGTCCCAATCTGCGATAGCATAATTTACCGATATCAGAACGATGAACTGTATGAGCGACAAATTACCGGAATGGGCCTGAAGTAGTATACACCATCTCTCTCTTCACTCGCTCCAATCGGCATCCCAGTAATACGGTCCTGTAACATTAACATACCATTATTAATTATGATAACACAGTTATTAGCTTTAGACAGATGAGACGAAAGTAGATTGCAACGAAGTTGGGGAATATGTAGAACATCATTAATCTGAAAGGCAGAGTCAAGGCACATTATCCCTATTTCTATTCCAGCAGTTTTAGACCCATTTGGTAATGTAACAGTGTATGGGTGTGAAGGAAGAATGTGGGATAAATAAGTTTTTTTGCCGTCATATGGTCACAACAACCACTGTCTAGAATCCATTTACCCTTTAGCTTACCAGAGAGGGTGTCAGCATCAAGGGAGGAAGATGTGGGGCTATTGCATAATTCCAAAAACTTGTCCCACTATGTCAGAGATAGCCCTGGAATGCCGACACTACCTGCTGATGCAGTTGTCTTGCCATCACGCCGTGAAGACGTTTCAGCCGTCGGAAGTGTCTGGACCATGCTGCTGCTTCTGGAGTCGTCGCCTGCACCGTTGTGTCGAGGTCCTGCTCGTGCCATTGCAGATGTGGCCGCTGCCATCGGGGTCCGGCCAGAGGTCGGTTTCTGAACCGTCAACCATCGCAGGAAGCCCAGCCTAAGGAAGGCTCACCGGAGACGACGAAGCAGCCGTCGCGTGAGCTGCCCATTGCGGGAGAATCTGAGCCCGAAGCGTCCTCCCCAACCTCTGCTGCTACGTCCTCTGCTCCGATGAAGGCCAGATCTGTCTCGGCCGCTTCTTCTGCCATCACAGTTAAGATTCCAGTCGGTCCACCGGTGCTTCGGCGACCGGTCCAGGAAACCCACCAGTAAGTAACAATTTTTTGCATCGTGACCCAATTTGAAACAATGTGTGCACTGGACTGTTTTCAAAGTTACAAACACTACCACTTCACTACCTGTGTCTGTTTGTCTGACTAATTTTCTGTGTGCTTCCTCTTTCACAATCATTGCATAGGTTTTCTTAATGTTAGGTATAGGGTCCATTTGCAAAATATTGGAACGAACAGTGCCATAAACTATGTCATCTAAACCAATAAGAAATTGGTGTACCTTGTCTTCCTCCCGTTGTTAATTATTTCATTTATCATTCCGCAAGTGCAACTGGGTAATTGTTGATAGTTATTGAGTTCATCCCATACTTTCTTCAATTTTGCAAAGTAAGCAGAAACAGATATACCTGACTGCTTACAATTAACCAATGCCGTTTTTAATTCATGTTTTCTGGGGGCGTTTCCAGCAAAAAACCGTTCCTTCAAATCCGACCAAAGCTCATCGCATCGTTCTGCGTAGGACATAGTAGTCCTCGGATTAGGCTCAATAGTGTTTAGTATCAATGATCCGATCATAGTATTAATGGTCCACCAGTCTTCCTCCTATGCAGTTCCAGACTCTGGTTTTGGAATCTGTCCCTCGACAAACCCGAGCTTTTTCTTAGCTCGAAGTGCCAATCGCATGGCTTTAACCCATTCATCATAATTGTCCTCTCTGAGTTGTACCTGTGTGATTATCAAATGTGGGCTATCTGATGATGCAAGGGAATAAGCATTTCTCCGAAGATATTCATTTACATAATCATCATTATCAAATGTGGACGTATGAACCACTCTCTGTGTGTTCATATTGTATTCGTGACCGAAACAAACGTACAATTCTTTTTTCTTTTTTTTTTTTGGAAAAAAAATAAACCTGACTCTAATACCATGAAGTTTTCAGTAGGAAAACTTGCAGGAATTTTCTGCATTGTTCATTATTTCCAAAATGATATTTGTACAAAAGCCTCTGTTACAAATCAGGAAAACATACTACCTAAAATATCTCAAACCTACAATACCCTTATCAGGATCCTAACCACCTAACTGCTTAACACTTTATGAAAACACTATTAATTAATATATATATATATATATATATATACATACAAACGTTGTATTTGTAAATGTGGTTGTGAACCATGCAGTGGCTTCTTTATGGGTATCCTCATGAACTCTATGAAGCAAACTGCGGAAGTGACTATTTATACCAACCTTCGAGAATGAAATAAAGATTTTGTTAATTAGCTTATGTAATTTTCTTCCTTTTCTAAATAGTTGACCTCTAGAATATCATGACGTGCAACTATTCTATACTATTAATATAAATAAAATTTATTCCCACAATATATAAGTTATTTTAAAATAATAAAAATTTAAAAATCATAACTTTTTATAAAAAAATTAAATAAATTATAACTTACAACTAATTGTATTTGATGCGTTAAGTAGTGTATAATTTAATTGTGCGCTAGAGATCAATATTCATATTAAATTTGTTGCCAATTTTTTAAATTATAGTTGTCTTTTAGCAATGTTATTCTCGTGGTATTTATATTTGTGTTAATTGTTCAGTTAATTTGATAAGTTTATTGATGAGCATGAAAGTCCGGACAATAAAGTAAAAAAAAGTGTATTTAGCACTTTTTTTTCAAAAAAATAAATAAAAGAATGAATAGTATCAGATGGAGAGAAGAAAATTTTATTTTTCCTTGCGATGATGTATTGGTAATAGATTGAAATGCTTCGCATGCAAGGTACACAATATTTTTTCTATTTTCATTTTTTAATATTATGCATTTGCAAAGTAGTTTGTACCTGGACAAAGTAGACATATATAACTTGGGTACAGCTAGGACTATAAATGGGGCAGGTTTTATTCGTACCTGTGCGGGGTCTGTACCCGTTTTTAGTTGGTAAGGTTTAAATTTTATATCTGCGGACCCGTACCCGTACCCATGCCAGTATTTATACTGCTATATGAGTCTGGACAGGGTATGGTGATGCCCAGACCCGTATACCCGGAGGCCCGTATTAATAAAATAATAATATATATTATATATTATATTAGATGGAAGATATTAGTGATATATACAGAGGTTTGGCTGAGTGGTTAGAGAGAGGAAGTTAAAATCTTAATGACTTGGTAGTTAGGTTCGAATCCTATTGTTGCCAACGTTTTTTTCTCCTTTTCTCTTCTTTTTCTTTTCAGTCATTTTATCTTTTTTTTTCCTCATTTTCAATCATTTTCTCTTTTTTTTCTCCTTTTCAGTCCTTTTCTCTTTTTTTCTCCTTTTCAGTCTTAAATAGAATCTCTTTATTTGATAGATTTGGCCCAACTAACCTCTTTCAAATTATTAATTTATTTATTTTCAACTTTATTTCAAATGTCATTTCACAAATAATTTATTTTTACTAAATATAAAAATATATTCTTTCATCCCGTGTAAAAGCAATTTATGATAGTAATATTTTTGCCTTATTTTTTATTTCATAGAACTCTTGAAAATATGGATCATGACAAGAAGGACAATCTTTTTCTTTATTTTTCTTTTTCGTTCTCTATCTTATATGCTACTATTTGACTTATCTATTAGGCGACACCGTATTCTTACATATACTCTTTGCTCAGAGGTTGTCCAGGAATTTGGATTACAGACTGAAATCAATATAGTTAAAGGGGTCTATATCCCTATTCATTTATGTATATGTTAAATGATTGTATTTGTTGAAAGAAATGTTGAGGAGATTATGTTAATCATGTTAAAATTTTTAATTTAAGATTATACATTGTTTTATATATTTTTGTTTAACAGGAAAAAAAATAAAAAAATATCATACGGGTATGGACCCATACCCTACCCTAGACCCTGGAGGGTCTGGTCAGGGTCCAAAATTTTATGCCCCGAAGGGTATGGGTCCGGGTCTGGGTCCAAGTTTAACTATAAGGGTACAAGTCTGGGTCTGGGGGTACCCTGAGAATCTGTACCCGTTTATAGCCCTAGGTGCAGCTATGTAGAGGCGCATCAATTTGGAAACGGAAAGGGGTCTAAGCTAGTAGGGGTTGACGTTTTTTTTAAAACACCCGCAGCTTTATTCACAGAATCTAAATATATATATTATTGGGTACATATAAATAGAGAAGAATTTGTAATACTCTAAGGCCTCGCTTGGTTATTTGAAAAGAAAGGTTAAACAGGAATGTGATTATTTGAAATTTGAATTTTGTAGTATTTGAATTCTTTTAAATTCTTTTGTTGTATTTGAAATTTAGAAGAATGCCAGACATGAAAATAATAAAAATCCTTTTCTATTATTTTTTGATAAATTATAAACAAGTAAATAATTTATATTTATATCAAATTATCCAAAATTTCCTTTTGTGTATATTTATTTAAAACAAAAATTAAAATTACATTAATAAAACTTGCACTATATTTTTAATGAAATGAATTAAAATCTTAATTAATTTGATTATTAACTTAAATCATGATTCTATTTCATATCATATAAACTTAAAAACATATTAACTAGCTAAATAAATCAGTTTTAATACTATTTAATATTTAATGTTTTTGCATAAGAGAGATACAAAATGCAAAATTTTACAGAATAAAGACATAAAATTTTGAATTCAAACGTAATCAATCTAGAAGAATCGTTTTTAAACTTTTTAAAACAAACTAAATTTTATAAATGGTAGGCCCGGCGGCCGCTCAACTGTTCGAGCGCAATGCAGTGGTGTTGGTTCCGATTCGACAAAGGTAGAATGCCTGGTCGAAGGTCCAGTGGGAATTGGAATAGCTTTCACCCAGATTGGACAACTCATCTTGAGCAGACCGATAAAGGACGAGTACGAGTGAAAGCTTTTTACCGAGCTTGACAGAAGGAATAGTAGTCTTAAAGAGCTTTTTAAGACAAGGAAGTGCACTCCAGACCTCCAGAAGGAGTCAACGGGGCAGGGCTTGTTATGCCCAAAACAAGGCTTTTGATAAAGGATTCTCATAAGAATTGGCATTTTTCCTTGACTTTCCTAGAGGTCGAAATCCCTAGCCAAGCTGAAAGTCGAACGGACTCAATCAGACAGAGCAAGATAACCGATAACCTTCTTCTTCTATCAAGAGGGTGGTATTGCTCCTTTATTTTCTTTTTATTTATTATAGTATTTTATATAAATATTTATTCTTTTTGTTTGCATTACAGATAAAGCAAGGGACTTTTAGTTTTCTGAGGTTGTCTCAGTAACACAAAATGAGGGTTTCGCTCGTTATAGGACTTGACCAAAAATCTCACGACACGAGCTGACGACAGCCATGCAGCACTGTGCAAATGAATAATCCAGACGTGTAGCCTTTTTTTTTTTTTGTGGTAAGGGCAAGAAAGGGGGAAAGGAGGATCGCTAACAGCTCGATGGAGCAATTGGATAAATCTGTCAAGTCAAGGAAAACGTACGTAGCAGCAAGGATGGTGCATTGCCTATTTATCGTTCTCGCTCGGGAGCCGAAACGAACACGCAGTGGCAATGCATAAAGGGTCCTTTTTCCAATGGCAGTAGGAAAGCCTACTTGAGTAGTGCGTTGAATCTACGCTTGGGCAAAACAGTTCCACTCGCTGAAGCTCGCTTTCTCCGCCAGCTCTATCTTATGTAGTGTGGTGGCCGGCCTTCCTACCATAATGCCTCTTGATTTAACAACTACATTGACAAACTCTTTTTCTAAAATAAATTTTTGCCTTTTCTTCTCCCGCTGAATCAAACCTTTCCTTGCCATAATGGTTCAGTTCCTATTAGTATCCATGATACAAGTCGAATCCTAGATGTAGAAACATAAGAAGGCGGTCCCCTCTTTATCGAAATCGACGAAGCCATACAGGGATTTTCTCATGCCTGTTCATATAGTACCTAACTGAGCGATATAATACCGGCAGGAATTCAGGTCAACAGGCACGCGGTCAAAGCCCTAGGCTCCTCCCACTGCTTGGGAGCTTACGGTTTCATGTTCTATTTCTCTCCCCGCCCGATGCACAATAACTTGTCCCAATCCTCTTTCAGGGGAATGATATAAAAAAGGAGAAAAATGTTTCCTACACGACGCAGACATACCAACTAAAAATTACATAAAATCATACCATAAGTTATTATCGGAATACCAAAACTCGTATACTTATCCTTAAAAAAAATATCTCATAAACTTGTTAGAAGAAAATTCAAACATAATTTCCACTTCAGTAGTGCCTTAAGAAACTTTTTTTTTTTTTTTATAAGTTTTCAACCGTAAAAAAAAAGTAATCCAAAAGATCTGCATCCTTAACAAGAATCGTTCTAACTTTATGTCTTTCAAAGGATGATAATCCTTCAATATTTTGAAGTTTTTCATTAAATTTGTGTCGATTCTGAAGTTTTTGTTGATCAAGAACAGCAATAGTTTCAGTTTTTTAGACAACTGATCTGCATTTTTTTTAAAGTGATTGGTAAGCATGTAGATCGTGCACTCCAAACCCAAAACCAATCTATCGGTGCTTCTCCTCCTTTATCTCTTTCTAGAACTTCCTTCACCTCTTCCTCAAGTTTAAGTAGCAGTAGATTCAATATTATTATTATTATTTGCAGGGTTATAGTTCTTTTCATCAGATGATAGAGAATTATCTTCATTAAGATTTTTTTCCCTCTTTAAAATTTCAAGCACGTCTCCTAGTGATTCTACTCCATCTCTAGTAGCTCTATAAATTACCCAAACAATAGACAATTGATCATAATAAATAAAAGGTCTATTTCTCATAAAAGAACAGCTTAAATAGCTCTGCAGATTGTTAAAACATATGAGTTTTATATAAATTTAAAATGTAACTTAAAAAGCAATATTAGAATGATTATACCATCAAGGGATGAATCATCCCAAACATTTACAATTATTGTTGCACATTTTTTTTCATCATTCCAACCCAAATCACTTCCACCATCATTATTCATACATCAGAAATAGCATAGTATCGATTCTTCAGCAACTTGCATCGAGATTCAATATGTGAATTTTTTTCCTAAGTTATGGCCGGATAATTTTTCTTTAAGCATTTTTTCTATTTCTTTTTTATAACTTTTGTTAAATCCATTATCATTTTCACCATTAAATATTCCCTTTACTTTTAATTCAAGTAAAGCCTCAATAAGTTTCACATCCTCTTGAGTAGTCTACACATGATTACTCTTCTACCTCGACAAGATTCACAAGCTATATATCTAAATAAAAAATTAAAAATATTAAGAAAAAAATAAGACTAAATGAAAGTTTCCAGTGGGGAAAACAATCTTATGTTTTCTGTCACATTAATGTGAGAATAGTGTGCAATTTATAGATTGTCCAAGTGACAAATCCTAAGCAGATTATAAGTAGAAGTCCTAACTAAATACAACTAGGAAACATAATTATACACAGTTTAGGATTAATAGTAATCCTATTTTAATTATATGTCTAACACTCCCCCTCAAGTTGGAGCATGAAGGTCAGAAATGCCCAACTTGGAAGCTAATCGATGAAAATGTGTCGGATGAAGAGCTTTAGTGAGAATATCTGCAGGTTGTTCTTCACTGCGAATAGATGCAGGAAAGATAAAACCGTCTTGGAAAGCATCACGAACAAAATGACAATCTATTTCAATGTGTTTAGTGCATTCATGGAAAACAGGATTTTCGGCAATATGAAGAACAGCCTGGTTATCACAATGTAATGGAATGGGGCGAGTGACAGGGACATGAAGATCCCGCAGGAGAATAGATAGCCATTTTAGTTCACATAAAGTCATAGCCATAGAACGATATTCAGCTTCGGCATATGAACGAGAAACAGTATATTGTTTCTTTGTCTTCCAAGAAATAGGAGACCCACCATGAGATAAAATAACCAGTGAGAGATCGTCAAGTTATCGGGCAGGTTGCCCAATCGGAGTCACAATATGCAGTCAACGAAAGAGGAGAGTTAGAGGAAAGAAAAATTCCACGTCCAGGACTCCCTTTCAGATAATGGACAACTCGGATAGTAGCATCCCAATGAGCATGACGAGGGGCATGCATAAATTGAGTAAGTGTATGTACAGCATATGCGAGTTCAGGCCGAGTGAGTGTGAGATATATTAGCTTGCCTATGAGTCTGCGGTAGCGATCTGGGTTATCAAACAATGATCCAGATGCTTTTGCTAGCTGATGATTAGGTTCCACAGGAGTAGATGCCGGCTTGGCACCTAATAAACCCATTTCAGAGAAAATTTCCAATGTGTATTTTCTTTGGCATAAAAATAATCCCGTGGAGTTTCTCGCAATTTCTATGCCCAAAAATATTTAAGCGATCCCAAATCCTTCATGTAAAAGCACTTATGTAATGAAGCTTTGAATTTTGCAAGTTTGGATAGGGAATTTCCCGTAATGAGTAAATCATCCACATAAATAAGAACACATAGATAAATATTCCCTCGAGAATATGTGAAGAGAGAGTAATCTGCATAAGACTGAGAAAAACCATACCTACGGAGAGCGGTAGTTAGTTTTGAAAACCAACATCGAGGGGCTTGGCGAAGACCGTATAAAGATTTCTTCAAACGACAGACTTGTCCTTTGAAACAGGTACGAAAACCTGGAGGTGGTCGCATATATACTTCTTCTTGTAAATCTCCATGGAGAAATGCGTTGTGGACATCTATTTGATGGATAGGCCAGTTGCGAGCAGTGGCAACGGAAAGTAGAGTACGAACGGTGACCATTTTAGCAACGGGAGCAAATGTGTCTGTGAAATCAATACCTGCCATTTGTGTATTTCCCAAAATTACCAAACGGGCTTTATATCGTTTGATGGTGCCATCTGCTTTGTACTTAATTCGGTAAACCCATTTACTCCCCAGAGCACGTTTTCCAGGAGGCAAGGAGGTTAAAGTCCATGTACCATTTTGTTCAAGAGCATCAATCTCTTGGCGCATAGCGGTGCGCCAGAGAGGATTAGAAACTGCTTCAGAATAAGTGGTAGGCTCAGATTCCGTTGCTACAGATGCTAAAAATTGCCTGTGTGAATTAGAAAATTTGCTATAGTCCACAAATTTTGTTATAAGGTAAAGGGACGTACCTGAGAGGTCCGAAGAGGGTGAGAGAGTAGAGGAGGCATGGGATATAGAGGACTTCCATATGGCATTGCAATCATAATCTTGGAGCCAAGTCAGAATATGTTTAATTCGAGTGCTTCGTCTGGGTGCATTAGTTGGCAGATTGTCTTGCGTCAATCTGGCAGGAATATCTTCCTGAAGTGGGCTATAATTTGGCTCAATGTTTGTTTTGTCGCAAGGAGGCTGATGTGGATTGCTACTTGGGCTAGTGTGGAGTGGGGCTGCGGGAGAGGTTGGTGGTGGGCTTTGCTGAATTGGACTGCGGGATTGTGTAATTGGTGGGTCGGAAGAGAGGTGTGGGCCAGTTCTGGAAAGTGGAGATGGGCTGTGGGGAGGGAATAGTGGAGCTGGGCGGTGGGTTAGTGGGCTGCGGGAAGGGGTTGGTGGATCTGGGTTTGCAGGTGGGCTGTGGGTAGGATTTATTTGATCTGGGCTGGGTGTGTTATGTGCTAAACTCCCCCTATCTTGCATACTATGTTGGCTGGAGCCCAAAACTTGTTCTCCAAAATTGTAAAATTGTGTGAAGTCTGTAGAATTTGAAGTATCTGATTTTTCGTGGAATGGAAATCTTGTTCATCAAAATTCACATCTCGGGACACAAGGAATTTTTCTATTTGCAAGTCATAAAATCTCCATCCTTTCTTATGAAGAGGGTAGCCAAGGAAAACACAAGGTCTGCTGCGGGCTCGAAATTTATCTTTTGCGGTATCGTGGTTATGAACATAAGCTAAGCACCTAAAACTCTTAATGTGAGAATATGATGGTTTCTTTTCGTATAGCAACTCATAAGGAGTCTTACCTTGTAACAATTTTGAGGGAGTTCGATTAATGAGATACGCGGACGTCAAAATGCATTCTCCCCAAAACTTTATAGGTAAATTTGCTTGAAATCGTAATGCCCGATCTACATTTAAAATATGTCTATGCTTGCGTTCAACCCTTCCATTTTGTTGTGGTGTGCCAGCAATAGTAGTTTGGTGGATTATGCCATGGTTAGCAAGATACGACTTTAGGAGTGCAAATTCTGTCCCATTATCACTACGGATTGTCTTGACAGTGTTGTGAAATTATGTTTTGATCATGGTAAGGTAATCTTAAAGAATAGATGCAACTTCACTTTTCTCTGATAGTAGATATATTCAAATAGCCCTAGAATAATCATCTAAGATGGTAAGAAAATATGAAGCACCTATAGTTGATTTGGATTTATATGGGCCCCATAGATCGCAATGAATTAGGTCAAAAATTGTAGATGCTTTATTGATGCTAAGAGGAAAACAATCACGAGTTTGTTTGGCACGTAGACAAATATTATAAGGAGATCTTCCAGTTGTAGAGTCTTTAGAATTACTCAAAAAATTATTGACAACACAATCTGAAGGATGTCCCAACCATATATGTCATAATGTGTTTGAGTCAAGGACCGTGCTAGAAAAGGCGTATAATTCCTTCAATTTCATAGGTTTGTAGAAGAAAATCCCATTCCTCTGCTTACCCACTCCAATCGGCCTCATCGAGATACGGTCCTGTATAAAACAAAATTTGTCAGAGATAGTGATAAAACATTGCAAGTCTGGTGCCAATTGAGACAAAGAAATTAAATTGCATGTGAGTTCAGGAATTAGCAACACTTGGTGGAGTTTTAATATAGGACTTAAAGAGACCATTCCTTCTTGCACAACAAAAGTTTTGGCACCGTTAGGTAATCCAATAATGTGCAGACAGATAGGTTGTATATTGTGTAAGAAAAATTTCCTACCAGTCATATGGTTAGAATATCCTGAATCTAAAATCCATAAATTTTCCATACCAGATAACTTGTCAGGTTGCGTATTATTTGAATTTTTTTAAGGCAGTCCACAGTGTTGACCACTGGTCAACTGTCAAAGCTGGGAAGGACCCGGCCCGGTACTGCCCGGCCCGTTGCTGCTTGAGCTCGACCCGTTGCTGTAGATCGGCCCGCCCGGCCCGCGACCATCGTCTTCTCCAGCGTGCACCAGTCCTCTGCTGAAGCCTTCTGCCACCGACCGTGCTTGCCAGACTGAAGCAGAGTTCGCCCACGCCTCCGACGATCGCCCTCCATCTGTTGCGCGAGGTCTTGGCGTCTGTAGGTGCTGTCAGCCACCTCGCCCAGATCTGCCGCCGTGCCAGGTTTTGCTGTTGTTTGCCGGTGAGAAGCCGCGGCCGGCGACGAGCTGTGGTGAATTTCGTGGCCACCACTCCGGATAACCCACAAGCTGGAAGCATCCGGTGACATCGTGGCCAGCTCGTTTGCAGTAGGTACAGTGAATTTTGGAAGAAAAATTTCGGCGGTCTCTTCCAGCAGCGACAGCTCCGGCGGCTCCGGTGGCGGCGAAGGCGGCACCATCTCCAGAATAGTCTTCTATTCGTGTTGAATTTTTGTGCTGTTCTTCTTTGTAAATTTGAGCAAGAACTGTACGTAACTTGGGTACAGGTTCTTTTTGGATCATATGGGAACGGACAGTGCCATAAATTGCACTATTTAATCCTATTAAAAATTGGAAAACCTTCTCATTTTCTCTTTCTTTTATGATAAAGGTTAACAGTTCTGTGTCTGTGCTGGACGGAAGTTGAGTATAGTTTTCTAGTTCGTCCCATAACTTTTTCAGACGTGAAAAATACACGTGTACTGAATCACCGCCTTGTTTATAATTTGCCAATGCGGCTTTTAATTCGTATATTCGCGGGCCAGTGCCAACTATAAATCGTTCCTTCAAGTCTATCCATAATTCATCAGCTCTCTCAAAGTGATGTATGGTGGATCGGAGAGAGGGTTCGATAGTGTTGAGAATCCAAGAGTTTACAAGATGATTGATCTCCCACCATTCCTCTTCTCTATCTGGATCACCTTCAGGAATTGGAATCATTCCGTCAATGAATCCCAACTTCTTCTTCGATCTCAAGGCCATGCGCATGGCTCTTGCCCATTCTGCATAATTATTATCTGTTTATGTCTCTTTTAACTCGACCGTTGTTAGAATCAATCCAGGTCCATCGGTGGATGCTACATAATAAGCATCTTTCTTTATTTTGTGAGCATGGCTTTCTTCCACCATGTTATTGTCAACATTGCAAATATTGTCGTTACTCATTGTGAGAAATTTCAGACAATTGGCTCTGATACCATGAAAGTTTCCAGTGGGGAAAACAATCTTATGTTTTCTGTCTCATTAATGTGAGAATAGTGTACAATTTATAGATTGTCCAAGTGACAAATCCTAAGCAGATTATAAGTAGAAGTCCTAACTAAATACAACTAGGAAACATAATTATACATAGTTTAGGATTAATAGTAATCCTATTTTAATTATATGTCTAACACTAAATAATGATAATAATATAATTTTCTAATAATTGAACGAGTTATATATTAAAAAATTACTACGAATAACATCTTAGTGAATAAAAAAAAATTGCTTTATATGAAGGTGCTATTTTTACAAAACTTATTTAAAAAGTAAATTATGTACTATCCATTTATCTAAACATATTTGTTTTGCATCTATTCATTAAACATTTAATAAGCTAAATTATGTCTCCAAATGGTCCATTCTACATAAGGTTGGACAGTATTAATTTCTTCTCTTTCTAACTCAATATCTTTATTCTACTCATCTTCTAATTCAGCTTCCAATAGATTCACAGGTATCTCTCTTCTTATATGGTTGTGGAGAAGACAACAAGCCATTATAATTCTAATTTGAGTCTTAAGTAGATATCAGTGTTGACTTCTAAGAATATTCCAACGTATCTTTAGCAATCCAAAACATCTTTCAATCACATAATCGGTTGGTGTGCTATCCTCCAATCACTAGTTTGGCATCTTTGACCTCTAAATGGTGCTAGAAATCCTTTTCTATTTGTATACCTCACGTCTACTAGATAATAGTACCCTAGGATCAAAAAGATAAAAAGTAATAAGTTTCAAGAGTATTTTGGAGATATATTGTTAATATGTGTGTAAAATATTACTCTATTATTTAATATAAAATATTTATCAATCATAAACTTTCAAATTCTTCTTCTACTTATAGCATCTTGAAGTACTCTTCTATCTGCTGCTGAACCTTTCCAGCTTGGGAGCACATATATAAATTGTATGTCTTGGAAACATACTCCAAGTACATTAGTAGCAATATTACCTTTCTATTTCGATATCTAGACTTATCAGCTTCTGGCACAAGCACTTCAACATAAGTGTCAACTAGTGCTCCCAAACAATTATATAATATCAACTATAATAAGTGAGTAATTTATTAAACTTATATCAACTTTTTAAAAAAATTAATACTCAATATTATTACCTTAAACCATTTTCTTTTTTTGTCAGTAGATTTCTGAGGAAAAGGTTCTGGTAATTTAAGCAACACTCCTTGTAGTTCAAGAATGGCTTTCAATACCTTGTAGAAATATTTACTAATTGTTTTTCCTGACCTCAAAAATTCGGTTTTGATTGGACGATTTTTGATATGATGAGATAGAATATATAGAAACATTGATTCTTACTCCTCAACTCAACATTTCTTGAATCCCTTAATTGATCAATGGTCTTAAGCATTATACATAGTTTCTTAAAAGTATATCAATTTATGGGTAACTCCTCAAAACAAGTGATATCACTCGCATATAGTAGTCTATGCAAATATTGAGATCGAACATAATCTCAATTAGAATATGCAGATTTTATGCAAAATCTTCGATAATATTGCACTATAAGAAAAGAAATTATAAAAAAGATGACCACAAACATGTCTAATTTTTCTATTTACATATCCATATATATAAGATCCTTAACTTGTGAATAGTGATTTTGGTCTTCCCATTATGAGGACAAAGTTATCTTTTCTTACACTTACAGAGTAACATCCTTTTTAAACTTAAATCCATTATGTTCATGCCGACTTTGAAAAACTCTCTATATGATGAAATGACATTATATTAAAATATTAATATACTATGAAATTAACCTATGCGTATATCAAGTCGCACCAAGTAGAAGTTGGAAAGTTGAAGACATTGATAGATCTAGAACTAAAATTTAGTGAGGCCACATAATACTACAAAATCAACCAAATAAATATAACTAAACTAAACAATTTTCATTATTTTTGCCATAAAATTTGTATGCCCAATAAAAGGAGTAAAATTTGAATATGAAAAGAAAATCAAACATGTACTATGAATTAACAAGAAAATTTTATATTTACCAAAAAAACAAGATTGTATAAAATCAAGATGAATATTCACAATTCACTTCTATTATTTAATAAAATAAAATATGCATGATAGTAGAAAAAATTAAAGAATGATAATAATATATCTTAATAAAATATTAGAATAAGAGTACAATTTGAATATGAGATAATGCTATAAACAAAAAAAGATGAAGAAGTTCATTCATAGTTTTTATTTCAATAGGGAGGATTAAGATTCAGAGATATTTAGGGTGTGATTTACTACAAAAATGCAAGCAAATACTAATAGTCGATGTAACATCCCGACTAAGCACCTCAAATTTAACTTTGGTCGTGGTAAGTTCAAATAAAAGTTTTGGGTTTAGTTTATAAATAATAGTAAGTTTTGGGGTTATTTTGTAATTTTTAGAAAAATTAAGGGAAGAATTTTTCCGGGAAAAAAATTTTCGGACATGTTTTAGAATTATTTGGGTTTAACGCTTTAAAATAAAAATGGAAATTTTAAGTTTAAGATGAGTTTTTAGTCATTTTTACGATTTGGGCCCAACGTAAAAGTTTTAGAAAGGTGAGAGACTATTTACTTGGAGAGGAGGTAATGACAAGGCTGGCAAGACCATGTGGGCTGAGGATTGAGGGACACTTGGATGGTATGAATATGTAGACAGAGGAATGGGTGACACTTGCCTGGTTGGTGCCATTTGTCTCATGCATTGAAAGCAAAACCATGCATGAATGGCTATAAATAAGAATCCAAATTACTGTAAAATTTTCACAACCTCTCTTTTTCCCATTTTCTTTTTCCACACTCTCTCTCTCTCTCTCTCTCTCTCTCTCTCTCTCTCTCTCTCTCTCTCTCTCTCTCTCTCTCTCTCTCTCTCTCTCTCTCTCTCCCCCCATATTTTTCCATTTCTTTCCATTTCTTTGCCTTATCTTTATTTGGTTAGCCTCTCAGCCTTTTCCTCCTTCAGGTAAATGCTTCTTTTTATTTATTTATTTTTATTTTCTCTCTTCTTTTGTTTTGTTTTTCGTCATTATTATTATTAGTATTATTATTATTATTATTATTAATATTTTGTTGGAATAAATCCTTTTCGGATAATAGAAAAATGTAAAAATTATTATAAATTTATTTTGGAGTTATTTTTTTTATTATTTTTATGTATTTATTTATTTATTCTCTAGAATTTCTTTTCAAATAAATTTTAGGTAGTAAGGTATATTCTTTATATAGTATTATTTAATTAAGGTTGGAATTATTATTTGTAAGTTTAACTCGTATCACGACTCCAGGTGAGTTCACCGATCCCTTTTCTATTGAAAGAAATTTAAATATTGTCCTTATAAAGCATATTACTTTGTTATCAAATCTTGACAAAATGCTCAAAATAATTATCGGTGTTATATTACGGGTTATGCTAAAATGTGATAAGTAATTAACGTATTTATATTTTAAATATTCGTTTATAGCACTAAAAAATATACATATTTTAAAGGTTAGTGCCATATTCTTATTATTGCTTTTACTAGTAACATTTCTTTTAACAACTTTTTTTTTAAATTTTGAGTTTAAAATTATTTTGAAGAAAACATTTTCAAAATAAGTGTTATTTCTTTTTGGGAAAATAATATATTTAAATATTTTAAATTCCCTTAAGGTTTTAAGTTTTAAAATAACTTGGAGAAATTATTTTCAAAATATTACTAGTTTTTTTTAAGAAATAATATTTTTAATTCTTAAAAGTCTTTGAGTTTCAAGATTATCTTGAGAAATTATTTTTAAAACATTTATTATTTCTTTTTAGAAAGAATATTTTTACATATTTTATATTTTCAAGGAAAAAAAAAAGAGTTTTGGGTTTTTAAATTATTTTGAGAGATTTTTTTTTTTAACATATTATTTCTTCTTCGGAATAATGTTTTTTTTTTGTATATAAATACTTTAAGTTTCCTTAAAAGGATTTTGAGATATATTATTTATTTGGAAAAGTTATTCTTAAAATAGTTATTATTTATTACTTCCTTTGGAAATAATATTTTAAATATTTTAAATATTTTTTATAGGGTTTGGGATTTAAAATTATCTTTAAACATAATTATTATTATTATTATTATTTTTTTTTTTGAAAATAAGACTTTACATATTTTCTAGATATTCTTAAAAAGGTTTTCTTGAGTTAAGAGAATATTTTTCATAATATTTTTATTTTAAATATTCTTAAAATATGATTTCGAAAAATGGTTACTAGTTACGTTTAAAGAATATTTCTCTACGGTTTTATTCTTACTTTAAATCTTGGAAGTATTAATAATTTCCTTTCGAGAAATATTTATCGTTAAATTTTTGACACGCATATTGTCATAACCTATTTTATACCCGTTAATGTGGTTCAAACTTACATTTCCAAAGTCACATTTGCATGACTACGAGTTGTACCCAGCGGATAGGGATTTTTTTCAATATATGAAGAGTTTTATGTGAGCTCATATAGCCCACGCCGGATTAATCGTACTCTGGCCCGGAGCAATGAACCTGTTTGAAGTGGCTCATTTCATACTAGAGAAACCTATATGATAGATAGCCTATAATTTTATAAAAATATATTAAAAACCCTAATCCGGCAAAAAGGGGCATGGTATATATTTTTGACCAATATGTCGAGAGGACTTGCACTGTGCGTGGCTAGTCCCCCGTACGAGGCCTCTTCCTAACGACATGTTTGGTAGTGTTACTCTTGATCTGGATCCAGTTGATAAAGGACGTAGTATCGTTGGAGGGTTAGGCCCAAGGCGGTATTGCGTCTAACTCCGTATCATGCTCTGCGGTAGTAGCTATTTCCTGGAATGTTGGGTCAGGAGGGGCCCATTGGCTAGGATAGCACAGGGCGGCCTGGTAAGTACACCAGGGCTCGTTACCTGTTTGTGTATATGTTATGTGAGGTTGAAAAATCGAACGTTCGTATAGTGTGCTTTGGAGTTCAGGCTGGTATTGACTACGGGATGCCGGAATTTGTCTGATGAACCCTTTTAAGATTCCGGACTCTGTCCGTTGAGCCTATCATGGTACATGCATGTTTTCCTTAAAAAGTTCAGATGTCGTGGCAGCGCTGATGTGTCTTGATTCGCTTAGACTTCCCGGCTGTGCCCGAACCTCTCAGAAAAAAATTTATATATTGCATAAAAGTTTTTGGAAAGAACTTACTTTGTTGGGATGACAAACCGTTTTATAATATATATATATATATATAAGTATTTTACCCGTACGGGAAGCTCACGAATAGCACACGTGCACGTGAACACACTATGCGTCCATCGCTCATGTTTTCCAAATGTTTCTCCCCTCATTTTCAGATGACTTGGTAACTAGCTCGGGTTAGAGGAGCTATGGTGAGCCATCTAAGCCGGCATATTTGAAGTCTTCTATCTCTTGTCAAAAGATTTTGATTATGTAGACTATGGCCTTAGCGGCCGTAAACCGATGTATAAGTTTGAGAAGCTTTTGTTATAAAGTTATATTTAAACCTTTCTTTCTTCTCACATTATTTAATATAGAAATACTCATTATAGCTCCTCCCGGTTGTACCTTAGTCGTGTATCTTTGTAAGTTCAGTGCCGAGTGGCACGCAGGTACCTTACTCCGCCGCAGTTGACCTAGCGGAGGGGTACGGGGTATCACAGTCGACACCACTGGCATCCCGTCGGTACAAAATTCATACCGACAGTGAACTAACTATCGGTCCCTTGACGTTGGTAACAATTAGTACCGATGGAAGACTGTCATTACTTCCTATTCCTGACGACGTTACTGATGGAATTTTATTTTTTTTTGTGGCATGTTAGGAGCCGATGCAAACTTCCGTCAGAAACAAATACCGTCGGCATTTTCAACAGAATGGTGTTTTTGTTGCTAATATGTACCGGCCACAATGCCAAAGATTTCTTTTCCGTCCGTCAAATAGACGACTGTTACTGACAATTGTTCCCGTCGGTTACTATTTTTTTAAAATTTAATGCCGACTATTTCCTTGCCGTTAATAAGGCTGAAAAATTTTACCGACAGCATTTCCTATTGGTTACTAGTCCTTTAACACTTGTTTGCTATGATCATGCTGTCGGTTTCCCCTCGGTATTTTTTTATAATTTATAAGACGGACCCAAAACTCCTTGAAATGCAGAAAAAAAAAACCCAACAACAATAGTATATATTCATAAACTCATCCATAAACCCATAAAGTATCCGTAAACTAAAACATCCATAAAACATAAAATGTACAAAATATCAAACATCTTTGGGATCCCTAACATCACTTAGGGAGTGTGGGGGGGGGGGAGAGGGGAGGGGCGGGGGACGGGGGGGAAGGATCAACAGTGTTGGTACTAGGGTATCAATAGAGAGGGAAGGGGAGTAGAGGAAGATACCCTCGTGTCTGAGGTCCCCACACCTGCTGTCGTCAATGAAGACGTCGATGGAATGGTAGCCATAGCAGCTTTGACGATGTCCATCATCGGTGGTATAGGGATATACGATAAGTGGCTGTGCTCACTGCAAACCGCCTCATATGCTCATCGAAGGCAGCATAGGCACTGGAAACAGCAATCTCAACCCGTCTCATATCCTCTGCTCCGCTTCCAAACAGTAAAGTGGCAATCCAGCTGCGGCCGAACTGCTCTCAACTCTGAGATGAGCTGCCTCCGAACCAGCTCCATATAACTGGCCGTGGCTCAATCCACAGGATATAGTGGCCATCAGCTGGAGATCATCGGGCATAGAAGTGCCTGTAGTTGCAGCTTCCTCATTGGCCTTCTGTTGGGCCTCAAAAAATTTCGTCTACAATATGGAATGTTAGTTGGATAATAAATTATAAAATATTATATAAAATTTAAAGTTATAAGTTACAAAGCATTATATAAACTTAACTTATAAATTTCACAAAATTTACCTAAAACTTCTCTAAAAAGGTATCTACATAGTGTCCCTTCTTATACCCGGCCTGATGTTTGTGGAGGTCCTCCAAATGTCTTCTCTTGAGAACTTCTTTGTTAAATCTGCTTGCTACAAAAAAAAAAAAAAAAAAAAAAAAAAAAAAAAAAAACATTGTTATTATTTACATTATAATGAAGTAACAAATCAAACATCAGTTCTTACCTCTTCAACTGATGCCCTGTGATGGAGATAGAATCACCTGTGTACTTCCCCGCTCCCCAACCCCCTCCCTCATTCCTGTTCCTTATATTCTATTCACAAAATACTGTCATCGGGACTCTCCCAATACTACATCATCTGCTTCCAGAATATCTCAGAAATCCAAATGGGTCTCTTTCTCGCGACCCCGAGCATCACCAGCAAATCTCTCATCCGGTCACTGACCTTGACCCCCCATGCCCGCCTCATCTTCGTCATGGATAATGTCGGGTCCCATATGCATTTATTTTGAAATTTCAGTGAAATTTCAAAACATTAAAAAATAATATTTGTATGAATATAAGTATAACCAGTATAAGATTCAAAAAATTTAATCAAAACATTATAAGTATTAAAGATTGGTAAAAAAATTAAGACAAAGTATAAAACTACAATATTTGATTCATTTACCTGAAACTTTCCCCACCATATATCACAGACAATCGGAAGGACCTCACAACAATGATGGTAAGGGCCGGTGAATGCTCCCGCATGATAGCTGAGATATGGGTGGCAGCTCTCGAAGATGGATGTAGTCTATATATATTAATATTAGTTTACTAAACTTCAGGATCTGTTTAGCTCAATAACTGCCGAGTATCACCAGGAGGCAGCTTCTAAGCCACAGGATCCATAGAAGGAGCTGTAGATGATGACGGCTGTGTGGTCGATGGGGAAAATTAACGGGGAGTGTCAGAACATGTCGGTATCTTTGTCTGTGTTGGTAGATCATGATCCGTATGTTTTTGCAGATCCTGTTGTACCGGAATCAACATATCCTGCTGTGTCGGCTTCTATGGATCCGTCTGTGTCATAGACAGTGTCTTCTGCTAGGGGGGGAGGGGGCGGTGGATTCTTTCTCTTACTCTTCTAGGCATCGAACCTGTAATATAAGTAAGGAGGATTAGAATTAGTTATAATTAATAAACATAAGTATAATTATAAATATTCTAAATATCATCAGTAGTATAACCAGAAGTTAATAAACAGAATTATAGTTAAAACACAAGTACAATAAAAGTTAATCATAGAATATTCTATCTGTCAGAATCCTCATTAGAATCATTATTGGCTGGAGTGTCGGAATACTCGTCGGTCTCTTCATCGGAGTCTTCATCGTTATCTTCATCAAAATCCCATTCTATTTCAATTTTATCATTTTGTACTTCCTCAAAATATGTCTTGACTGTGATATATAATTCTTCCGATGAACGAGACTCGTGGGCGAGAGGTCCTACATCTTCAATTGTCACATCTATTACCGAACCCTCATGAATGTCTACGTTCTCTTAGAATGCATCATCTTTGTGGGGAAACATCTATTAGGCGGGGTTGAAATTTGATCATACTAATCCAATCGATCCTCGGTCGTTTAGAACCAGGATACAGGAGGAATGAAACTTGTTCGGCTTGATGAGCTACCACAAAAGGATCATATCCTCTATATCTCAGATCTTCATGCAAATCAACAATTTTATATTGAGGATGGATCCTCATTCCTCTATCCGAAAAATCAAACCTATCACAATGAAACAAGACAACCTTTTCGATTGGTGTTCCAGTTAACTCTACCTCAACTATTTCTTTTAAAATACTGTAATAGCTCGGTATTACACACACACCATCATTATAAGTTTCTCTCGTCACCCCTATCTCTTGTGTGAAACCGAAACTCATTGACAATGTACCACGTGCACATCTTAACTTTTTCAGAAAGACCCCAAGATAGATTTTTTAGGAGTTGACTACACAGTTGCGTGGGATAGTGCATCTGTATACACATTTGACAAGGTTAATAAAGTTATATAACAATCGTTGTTAATTAAATTTAAATCCTTAGGAACAGATTAACTTACTTCAATTCTAAACCACTCTTTAAATCTCTCACTTATTTTCTCTTGAATTTCATCATCCGATATATTCGAGTTGAGATTTCTCAGTTCTAATTCGTATTTCCTGCACAAACAAATTTAAAGTTTACAAGACATGTATATATATATATATGAAACATTTGAGAAGGGAAGAACATAGATTAACTTACTAAAGATAAGGTTCTAGTTCCTCACAATTAAGGAGTATATAGTTCCACGCCGCTTTCCATTCTCGACATTCAAGAATCTTTTTTTCATTTCGCCGAATTTTCTTCCTTGTTGATTGCATATTGATAGAATCTCACCCTGATTAAGAGGATTCCCGACATCCTCATTTCGCCAACTCGTTTGTGGAGTGTAAGCATTACAAATTGATCCCTCGACTCTTTCCTTATTTTTTACTGTCTTCTTTATATGGTGCAAGTACCTAATATATTGCAAGTATATTAGAATAAGTTATATAATTTAATTAAAATGACATTTGACAAATAATTAAGTGAAGTTGTGTAGGTTACCTCTCGAAGGGGTACATCCACTTGTATTGGACGGGTCCGCATACTCTCGCCTCGTATGGCAAATGAATCATCAAATGCTTCATAGCATCGAAAAAGACCGGAGGGAATATGCGTCCTAACTTACATATCAAAATGGGAATGCTTTTCTCTAATTCATGCATATGAGACTCACTTATCTTCGGCGCACATAAGTCCCGGTAGAAGAGACTCAACTGGGCTAAGCAACTCCACAATTTCGGCGGAAGAAGCTCTCTAAAGGTGATAGGCAAAAGTCGTTCCATGAATACGTGACAATCATGACTTTTCATGCCGGTCATCTTCATTTCCTTATAATCAACGCACCTTCCCAAGTTAGATGTATATCCATCCTGCAGTTGCAACTCTTTAGCCCAATCAAGAACCGTTTTCTTTTGTTCTTTCGTCAAGCTGTAACATGCCTGATGGCTTCAAACACTTACCCCCACTGCTCTCTTCTATCAACAGGTCTGGTCAATTCCAATACAAAAGTAGATATTGTCTAGCCTTGATATTATCATTTGACTTCCATTTTACATCCATAACTTTGTTGAAGACATTATCAAACACATTCTTTTCATTTTGTATCACGTCAATGTTATGACGCACTAAAAGGGTATACCAATAAGGAAGATCTGAAAATATACTCCTCCTAGTGCAGTTGTGATCCTTCCCCCTACCATCTTCCTTGTCCAGTTCCTTTCCTGTTTCTATCATTTTTGCTAAGTGTCAGACTATTTCTCATATCCGATCTCCTGAAAGTCTCGGTAGCGGCGACAAGTGGTCTTTGGCTCTACCCTTCTTGAAAGACTTGGAATCTCATCTAAATTGATGGTCCGGTGATAAGAAACATCGATGGCAATCTAACCAAGATTGTTTTCCCCTATTTGCAACTGAAATGATTGTGTCTATTCCTTGCAATGCGGACAAGTTTACGCCCAACTATACTTCAACCACTCAACATGCCATATGCCTAGAAGTCACTAATGGTCCCGTAATTGAAAATTATGTTTCTTTGATATGTCATAAGTAAGGGTCTAGACATCCCACAACTAATATAATTCATCTATCAACGGTTGCAAATAAACATCCAAGATAATTTTTCAGATTTTTCAGACTTGGGATGAGAACCATTAAGAACATTACTTCACTTGTCATACACATACAATGCAGCAAGTTATATGGAATTACCATTACTGGCCATGAAGAGTATGTCTTTTGTGCTATTTCAAAAGGTGAAACCCCATCCATACACAAGCCAAGTCTCATATTCCTTATTTCCGCCGAAAAATTTGAGTAAGTCCTCTCAAAATACTTCCAAGCTTCTCCATCCCTAGGATGACTCATCACATCCGGCTCCTGTGAGCTTTCAGAATTCCATCTCATGTGTTTAGGAGTTCTTTTCAAGGCATACAACATTTACAGTCTAGGAATTAAGGGAAAATAAGACGTTGTCTTTGCGGGTCTCTTTGGCACAAGCTTCCTCTTCTTCCTTCTCTTCTTCCTACTTACCTTGTACCGATGACTGCCATAAAACTTACCTTCAGTTCTGTCACAGTCCTCCTTCTAATGAAGCATACCACCATTGGGACACACATTAATCCTTTGCACGGGCAATCCTAACCCAAATATAATTTCTATTCACGTACCAATCTTGGAACATATTATTTCCTGGCGCCAGATGCTTCTTTATGAATGAACAAACATCATCTTATGACTCTTGAGTCCATTGATTCTCAGACTTAATGTACAACAACTCCGCACAAGCAGATAACACTGAATGTCTGTCATCGTCTTCAACCAATGGTGTTTCTACTGCTTTTAACATGTCAAAAAACTTTTTTACCACGGGATTATGTGGTTCTTCATGATTAGTTTCATCATGAGGGATAAAGTTCAGACTGGCTACATCAATTATCATTTCTTCCGGCATTGATCGTGTACTTTCTACCCCAACATTTGACGTGATTGTACAAGAATGTTCTGCAAGAACACGTCCCTGATCATGTGGCTATATTTTTTTTACCATGACCTGTCCAATTATGATAACAAGGCACAAAACCCACCACAAAAGATGATCTTTCAAACTATTATCTTTTATAAATTTCTTATTTTTACACGTTGTACACGGACATCTCATCTCTTTTTTACTTCAATAATTCATTTCACAATAATGGTGAATAAAACCATTTAACCTCATTAATGAATTCACTTATAAGACCCTTAACCCCAGGCACAAGTCGTTCTCTATAAATCCAACTACGATCCGGTATATTTTCCATAGATTCTAAGAACGATTAGGAGAAAGAATTGTTAGTTTCATAACTTCTAAGTTATGATTATAAAGTTTAAATTTTAGACATACTTAAAAGTCTTATATAATGTTATAGTCTTAACAAGGAGATATAACGTAAAATCATTTATATTATTTATAAACAAGGGTTTTAGGATTTAGGGTTTAGTGTTTTAGGCTTTATGGTTTATGGTTTATAATCTTAAAAAAGTCTCCCTTAAAAGATTTAAAAAGTTTCAAATTCTCCGTTCATTTTAAATTTTACATTAAGTCCTTACTAAAAATTCTAAGTTTTTTGTAAGATTAAAAAAATTTTGACTGAGTTTCCTTTGTATTACGAACATTTTCCAGGCACACAGACCACTCAAACAATCAACAAACACACAACCAAACAAAAAATTAAGAGTCAGCTCTCCTATAAAGCTTTAAAGAGTCAGGGCTCCCTCATAAAACTTTTAAGAGTCAGGGTTCCCCCGTAAAACTTTAAAGAGCATAAAACAAAATTTAAACTAGGTAAGCACACACCTCTAGTGTGTATATGATGGAGAATAAGTCACCGAAAAAAAGAAAATAATATTTCTTAGCATACTTAAAACTCAAAACTTAGAAGATAATTTGAAAAGGTATTACATTTTATTCACTTATTATCTTTCAAGTAAGAAAAGAGGAAAAAGGCTTAGTATAACTAATTTTGAATGGATGGATTTCAGTCCCACAATAACAAAAAGATTCTGTTTTTCCAGTTAGCACAAGCATGTGAAATGTCAAAAAAGAAGAAAAAACTTTTGGAAAAAATTAAACAAATTTAGTTTTCGTTGAGTTTAAAACTATGCTTATAAGACTTCCCGATCACAAATCTTGACTAATAAAATTGAGACAAATATAGCTAATCGGCTCTTATTGAATTATAGTTCTTAACATAAAGACTTTTGGGATCAATTCTTATTAAATCACAAATCTTGACTAAAGAAGTTGAGTCGAATGAATAAAGCTAATCTTGAAGGAGAAGTCTTAAATCAAGAAATTGAGCCTATTAAAGTCAAATGGCCATTAATGATCATAAATAGGAGCATAAAGACTTTTGGATAAACTCTTGTTAAATCACAATTCTTGACTCATGAAGTTATATTTGAATAAAACCATTGAGCCTTTATTGAATCACAATATTAATTCAAAAAGTTAAGCCAAATCGTTCTTCTAAGTAGTTAGTATATTATAGTAGTATAACATTAAGGACCAGACTTCTATGAAAAATGAATTAAGAATCTTGAATCAATTCTAATCCAAATATTCCTTCAATACATATATATAATCCAAATAAGCCTCCAACCTTTTTCAATCTTAAATCTAATCCAAATACACCCTCCAATGACATTTTGCATATATGGGAAAAAGAGGGTGGAAATGATCACTCGCTTCAGAAGATGTAAGCCTTTCAACAGGTGGTAGATTTGCTAGGATTAGTGGATTTGGGCTTTCAGGGCCCTCTTTTTACTTGGACAAATGGACGTGTGGGAAGACACCATATTAAGCAAATGTTAGATCGATTCTTGGGAATTTGCCTTGGAGTCAATCTTTCCTTCAGCCACCGTCTCTTATGAAGTGTCCTTGCACTCGACTCATCTTTCAATCCTGCTTTATTAGGACCCGGACCTTACTCAAGGTACACTAGGGGAGTCTCTTTTTTGTTTTAAGCCATTTTCGGCTGATGAAGCGGATTGTTTATCCATTTTCCAACACACCTGGCTTTGGAGACCCAGCCACATGTCCGTTTATATCCTAGAGTGGTTGTAGATCCAGTGTGATATTAGGAAAGGGCTGCAAACGTGGAGTGCGGCAAAATTTTGATATTTTCCTACTCTGATTCATCAAGCGGAGGACCATCTTAAAACTGTATATTCGGCCCCCCAAAATCCTCGGATGGTCAGGTTAAAGAAGAAAGAAACTACAAAAAACCATTAATTTAATGATGGCAAAATCAGTAAGCATCTCATTAGTGCAAGACTGTTGCCGACGGAAAAAAGTAGTAGATTGGCTTTCGTTGGTAAACTGTTACCGACAACGTAACTATCATTAAAAGTTGATATCGATGAACTTAGCGATGGAAAGTTTTCCTTCCATTAGACCTCATCTTATTGGTTGTTTCCAACAACATACTTCCGTCGGTAATTATTAATGACGAGCTTAGCGACGTCCGTATATTCCTACGTAACAACTATTGACGTTGTGTACCGACGCCACTTCAGTCGGTAATTTTTCAAATAAGAAAAATAAAAAATTATTACTTATGGCATTTGCATCAGTTGTGCCATCGATAAAATTTTTTTATATAATTTATAAAATCCATAAAAAAAATAAAAAAAATATCCCTAAAATGCAATTATAAACCCAACCAAACAATATCCAAATATTAACAATCTAAAATCTTCAATATCAAAACATCGACAAACTAAAACCTTCATACTTACATAAAACATATCCTAATAAATATTATACGTAATACATAAAATATTTATGAAGTCACGAAGACTCGGGCGTAGCGTCACTAGGGGACGAGGGCATCAGCAGTGGGGTAGGGGACATCAGTATTGGGGCCGAGGCATCAATATAGGGGCAATAGAGGAGGATTGAACCAACATTTCAGGGGTAGTGACCTCCCAGTTAACAGTAAGTGCTATCGATGACGATGTCGAGGGGACGGAAGCTCTAGCAGCTCTAACAAGGTCCAACATCAGTGAAGGAAGAGTGTACACCAAGTGGTTCTGTTCGAATATCTGCCTCATGTATTCGTTGAATGCAGTAGAGATGCTCGAAATAGCAGCCTCCACCTCCGCAGCATCCTCTGCTCAGCATCCGCACAGTATGGCCCAATCAGTACCAATCGTCTAAAAGATGGGCCCAACTACTTTCGACTCTGAGATGAGCTACTTCTGTACCAGCTCCATATAAACGGCTGCAACTTATGCCACCAGCTAATATGACTATAACATAGAGATCATCAGGCATAGCATGGCCTGTTGCAGTGGCCTCCTCTTCAACCCTTTTTATCTCGTGAAATTTCTCCTATAGTATGAAATGTTAGTTGGATAATAGTAAGTTATAAAATATTATATAGACTTAATTTATAAGTTATAAAACATTATATTCACTTAAATTTTCATGCTAAACTTGCCAAGAAATTTGCGGAAACAAAATTCACATACTTCTCCTTCTTCTCCACCTTATAATACAATTAACGTATTTTCCTTATAGTTAATTAATCGAAAGAAGTAATATTAATGAAAGTTCTTACCTTCTTCGCAAGAGACTCAGAGAAGGAGATGGACCTACCCGTGTGTTTTTTGGGTCCCCATCCCTCCTGCCCGTTCCTCATTCCAATTATTCTTATTCGGCTGGGACTGAGCTTTAAACTTCAAACTATTCCAATACTTCAACATGTCAATCCAGTATCTCTCCTCAATCCACGAGGGCCTCTTCAACAGCTCCCGAGCGTCACACATCAAACCCCAGAACCACGTGTACACTTTTCCTCCCATGCCTGCTGGACCTTTGTGATGTTTCATGCTGCATCCATATAATTTTTTTCTACATTCAACAAAAATGAATAAGATTAGAAAATTATATGACATAAAAACTAAAGACATGTAAAAAAAAAAAAACTATAAGATTGGATTCATTTACCTAAAACTCTCCCCACCATAAATCTCGAACGTCCAATAGGACCTGAGTCCATGTACAGTAAGGTCCCATGAACCTCTCCTAAATGACGATTGTGATGGCAGAGACGCCTATTGAAAATGGATGTGATTTGTGGCACAAAAAGAAAGTTAGTATATATTACAGTTTAATAACAACATGTAGAGTAAAGTGAAACTGTTCGACATTAAGCTCAAAGACCTCTTGAGTATCACTGAGAGAAAGCTTTCAAACCGGAAGAGCAATCTCAAGGGCGCAGAAGGGGGGACAATTGTGTTGTCGAGGTAGATATAGTGGGAGACTCGGAAGGAACCGGAGTCACTATCGGTTGTGCCGTGGGAATGGTGCTAGTCATTTATGTCGAGGGAGAAGTGGGAGACAAAGAGGGATGAGGCAGCGATAGGGGCAGAGGAGCTACTGTTATCGAAGGAGTCAGTGTCTCCGTTGATTCTTTGATGTGCTAGCATCCCTCGCGTGCTTTTGTCCTCTAGCCATCAAACTTGCGATTAATAAAGAACATGAATGAATTAGTTAAATGGTATAAATCTTAGTTTTTAAGGATTATAAGAAATCTTAGTTTGTTTAATATTATAACATTTTAAATTTAGTTCATTTTAAGTTTTACTGTAAGTCATTACATAAAAATATAAGTTTTGCATAAGAGTAGAAAATTCTTGGCTGAGTTTCCCCTATATTATAAACATTTTCCAGGAAGAAAGGACACTCAAACAAGCGAAAAACATCAGTCAAACACAAAATTAAAGAGCTCAGGCTCCTCTATTAAATAATAAAATAGAATTAAAGAGTTAGCGCTCCCTAATAAAATTATATATATAAATTAAAGAGTTAGGGCTCCCCCATAAAACTATATATAGAAATGAAAGAGTCAAGGCTCTCCATAAAATAATATTTTAACTAAATAAATACATATATCACCCATGCATATGATAGAGAATATGCCACTAAAATCATTACAAATAAAACTATAGGGAAAAAAGAGAACAATATTAAACATTGTAGAATTGGGATGATAAAGATAACTCAGGAATCTAAAAGGACATCCCTCATTCGCAAATCAAACCTTCCCATAGGTTATTTTGTCAACGAATAAGTAATTGTGGGAGTTCAATTTTAATAGAATTCGAAAAAAATTGGAATAGAATTCGAAAAAGAAAACAATAAGTCCAAGGCAATAAAATGGGGATTTTTCATATTAAACAAAAGGATTAGTAAACAAAAGCGCTAATGCGCAAAAAAATTCATTTTTCCCACCAAGTTTCTCTCTCTAACCAAATTCTCTCTAACTTCTCTCTAACCCCAAAATCATATCTTTCATATTCAACACAAATTGAAAATAGATATGGAAGATTTTGTGCAAAAAAATATCAATTTTGAGATAAAAAATACACCCAAAATTGAATTTTTCCGAACTGACCTGAGTTTCTCCCAAATAGGGAATTTCGCCCAACCTGGTGAAATGTATTGAGCAATTTCGCCCAAGTTGGCAAAATTTCTTAGAGAATTTCGTCCACCTGGGAGAAATTTAGGTCAGTGTGTTTTCTTTAATTGTTAACAAAACTAAATAATATAAACAAATATACAAAAATTAAAAAAATAATAATAACAAAATCACCCAAGCTGGCGGAAGTCGAAGCTGGATTTCACCTAGCTTGGCAAAGTTGACCAAGAAGTTTCTCTTGACAGGGCGAACTTCTCTGGAAAATCCGCCAATTTGGGCGAAATGCAGCTCAAATTTGGCCAGTTTTTTTCATTCCGTGCATATTTTTTAATTTTTTAAACCGATAATATTGTAAATAAATGAGTATAGATCGATTTACTAACCTTTTTTTATTTTTAACGGTCAGATCTTCCTAAATCTGAGATCGAATCCTTGGCCTTAGAGAGAAGGCAGAGAATTTCCTTATAGAGAGAGAAAATTGTTAGCGAGAAAATAAATTTTTTGAATTTTTTCTCGCTATACTTTTAGATTCCCGAGTTATCTTTATTATTCCCGTAGAATTATAGTTTCAAGTCTTTTTTAAAGTAGTCAACTAGTTTACTAATTTTTTAGTAAAATGCTTAAAGTAATCAAACTATTTAAATTAATTAAACTTAAAGTAGTAAACTAGTTTACTAGTTTTTGCGACTGGTTAGGAGGTATTTCTCCTTATCCAAGGATATTTCATATGAGGCTCAGAAGATAATCCATTACGTTAGGCTCAAGTTGGAAAATAAAAAAGTTCATGAACAAATTTCATCTATTTCCTAAAGTCATTCTAATGGATTGCAAAGATTTCATCAACATCTATAAACTGTTCTTTTCTTTCTCTATCTCCCACCAAACCCCCCTCCTTCCCCACCCCCTCCCCTCATTTCTCCTTCTGAGAGAGAATCTCCTATTTCTAAAAAGGAGTAATTTAATAATGTAGTAACATTTCTGTTGTCAAAGAACCTATTCGCATCACTTTCCAACAAAAAAAAAAAGGAATAATTACTTGCAAATTCTCTATTTAGGTATTATTAGTGTAGCTCTTGTTTACGTGCACACTACACAACACATGTATAGTAATAGGAATTCTAGAGCATATTCTAATAAGCTTAAGTAACAAAGTTATTATGCTACGTCACTATTCAGGATTTGGATTTTCTAATAAACCTCAACCCAATATATTTGACTACAATTTCGATGGTACTTGCATTTTGAATAAAATAAATCTTTGAACTATTTTTACACCTTATAAATCAACAAGAAAAGTGAAGCCTATTGATTATACTTTGAAGGAAATATGACTGTTATTTGTGGTGGAATGGTTGCAGAATGCGCGGCATCTTTAGAATCTCTCATCAATGAAATAACCAACACTAAGACTACTCTTGTTGTTCAGGTATCAAAACTTTCATCGAATGTGATGCATAAGAATATAGAAGATAATTTTTTCTAGTGAATGGAATTTCATCTTTTGCTCTTCTTTTGTAAGGTTACTTCTCCCCCTTTGTGGTTAAATATGCTAACAGTCATCAAGAAAAGATTCCTACTCTCATACTTCTCAATCCTCCAATATAGATTATTTCCAGTTTCGCAATTCATTTCATAAGCATGTAGTGGCAATGTCTATTTTCTTTCTGTTGTTGATGATTTTTCTCGGCATGTTTGGGAGTTTCTTTTGAAAACAAAATACCAAACTTCGGAAAAGTTTAATGAGTGGAAACGTTTTGACAAAAATTGAACCGAAAATAAACTAAAGGTTGTAAGAACTGATAACGGTTTGGAATTTTGTAACAAGAAATTCAATGATTTGTGTGCTATGCATGGTATTGTGCCTCATAAAACCATTAGACATAACCCTCAACAAAATGGTGTTGCTGACAGGATGAACCGAACTATAATGGACAAAGTTAGATGTCTCATGGTGTCATCTGGTGTTCCTAAACCTTTTCGGGGTGAAGTTGTAAGTAAAGCAGTATACCTTATTAATAAGTCTCCTTCCACTGCCATAAACTTCAAAACTCCCATAGAGTTGTGGACCGGCCAACCACCAAACCTGTCCAACCTTGTTTGGGTGTGCTGCTTTTGCACATCAAAAGGAAGGGAAGTTAGATCCTAGGTCTAAGAAGAGAGTGTTTATAGGTTATCCTAGGGAGGTAAAGGGTTACAAAGTTTGGCTCAAAGGTGAGGCGGGTGTGAGGGTTGTCGTAAGTAGAAAAGTGGTCTTTAACGAACTTGACATGCCCTGCCTTAAAACTAAAATCGATCCCAAGGAGTTCTACCAAAATACCCACAGTTGGGAACATTCCTGTGGAGGTGGAGGACACCTCCAAACCCTTACAAGAGCATACACTAGAACCCGAAACCAATGAAGAGTCAGTTAACCTAGCTAGTGTACTCAGAACCGATGTGCCCGAATTAGAAAATTCTGATGATGAGGAGGATCATCCCAAAGCACAAGCCCTTAGAGACTACCAACTGTCTAGGGATAGGATTAGAAGAGTAACTAAGAAACCCACTGGATATGGTTATTTATACATTGTATCTTATGCTTTTGCTGTTGCATCTTTTGTTGAAGAGAAAGAACCTATATGTTTTTCTGATGTTTTAAAGAGTCATAATCGCTCTTTGTGGATGTATGCTATGAATGAAGAGATGTCTTCCTTGCATAAGAATAAAACTTAGGTACTTGTTCCTAGACCACCTAAACAAAAATTGATTGGTTATAAATGGATTTTCAAAATTAAAGAACCTGAAGCTGTTAATGAACCTTCATGGTTTAAGGCTAGATTGGTTGCAAAAGCTTTTTCTCAAGTTGAAGGTATTGATTTTAATGAGATCTTTTCTCCCGTCGTTAAGTATAAAACAATTAGGATTATGCTTGCTATGGTTGCCCTTTGATCTTGAGCTTGAACAATTAGATGTAAAAACTACAATTTTGCATGGTGAACTTGATGAAACCATTTACATGTGCCAACCACCTGGTTTTGAGATGAAAGGTATGGAGCATATTGAAGAAGTCCTTGTATGGGCTTAAGCAATCACCTAGACAGTGGTATAAAAGATTTGATTCTTTTATGCTTAAAGCTGGTTTTGTTAAAAGCAATTATGATAGTTGCTTGTATTTTTGTGGTGACGATGTTGATAATGCTATCTATTTGCTGCTTTATGTTGATGATATGCTGATTGCCTACAAGCATAAATATAAGATTGTGAATTTGAAATCGTTGTTGAAATCAGAGTTTGAGATGAAGGATTTAGGATCTACCTCTAGAATCCTCGGCATAAACATTGATAGGGATAGAGCTGACCACTCTTTGTTTATATCTCAGAAATCCTTCTTGTAGAAAATTGTTTCAAAATTTAGATGCTTTTCTGTAAGCCTGTTTACCCCTCTTGCAAGTCATTTTTAGCTTTATTCAAAAACTTCTCCCAAAACTGAAAATGAAAAGAAAGACATGACCAACATCCCTTATAGAATGGCTATAGGATCTATCATGTATTCCATGATCTCCACTCGTCCTGATATTGCTTATTCCATAAGCCTTTTGAGTCGTTTTATGTCTAACCCAGGTAGGGATTATTAGGCCGCCCTTAAATGATTACTGAGGTACATTAGTGGGACTATTGATAAAGGCTTGCATTATCATAACTGGACTAAAAAGTTTGAATTAGTTGGTTATGTGGATTCTGATTTTGCAAGTGAAAAAGAAGGTAGAAAGTCTACTACATCTTATTTCTTTACCCTTGCTGGTAATTGTGTTTCATGGAAATCACAGCTGCAGCCTGTAGTCGCTCTTTCGACTATGTAGGCTGAATATATTGCTGCCACAGAGGCAATTATGGAAGCTATTTGATTTCAAGGACTTTTATCTGAATTGCATCTTTTGCATTCTAAAGCAACCATCTTTACTTATAGCTAAAGTTGTCTTCATTTGTGTAAAAATCCTATCTATCATGAAAGAACAAAACACATAGATGTTAAGTATCATTTCATTAGAGAAAAGGTTTCAAATAGTTTAGTTAATGTGGATAAAATTAGTACTAAATATAATCCTACTGATTTTGGTACTAAGGTCATAACAAATGATAAGTGTGCTTTGTGCAAGGATCTTCTTCATATTGATGAAGGTTGACTCTTTTGAGTCTGTTCTGGATGGGAAGTTAACTAAAAATATGTTCAAGGTGGAGTTTATGGGCCTTATTGGGCTAATTTTTCACACATTTTTTATTTTTCCTTTCATCCCATTTTATTACCCTATGATGAGATGGATTGAGCTTACACTAAAGTGGAATGAGTTTAATTTTTTGCCCAAGATGTCGGGCAGGCTGGGACCCTAGGTGACTTGGATGCTCCTGTAAATACTCTTTTTCGCACCTGTTGCTGACATCAATCGTGGAGCATCCCCTTCTCTTTCTTTTATCTCTTCTTCTTCTCTTCAGCTTCTTCTTCTGTTGCTACTTGTTCTCTGTGACTTCTTTTTGTTTACTGCCACCGCTAGTAGCCCTTTTTGGCTAACTGCATGCATGGTTGGCTTGAGAAGGAGAGAATCGAGAGTGAAAGTTTAGATTTTCTTGTGTGAGGCTCATCCAAAGTTCTGAGGTATTACTATTAATCTCTGAAATCGGACGACCAATTCGCGAGTGATAAACCGTTTATGTTGTCCGCTTTCTTGGAGAACCAGTTTTATAACTAAAACCGGTCGTCCGATTATGCTCGTGATCATCGGTTTTGTTCATCCGGTTCTACGGAACCTTTTTTTTCTCCTCGTCCGATTTGCAAATCTAGTTTTGTGTTGATCATCCTTTTCATCATCCAGTTTTGTAATAGTATAGATCTTCTATTTTTACTTTTCTCCTTCATTTGTAATAGTAAATAGGAGGTTTGTAATAGTAAATAGGGCTTAGTCACCACATCCATTCTGTAACACATCTTTTAAACCAATAATCACGCAATGACCCCACTATAAATTTCTAACGCACTAAAACTTTCAAGAAATCAGAAAACAAAAGTAATTTCTTTCTACAAACCTCAAATGCTCAGACAGTAAAATCAGAACAGAGAAGAGAAGCAGCCAATTCCAAGCTAAACTCATCCAAACAGCAAAACAAATTCCAAAAAAATTAAAAACAGCAAAAAATACATCCATCACAATGTTCTAAACATCAATACTATTAAAATTGAAGGATGAGCAGCAACAATGCAAGCTGGAAGTTGAGCAAGAAGAAAAGGAAAGGAAGATTGAAAGAAAGAGGAAGAAAAAAGAAGAAATAAATATAGGAAATGAGGGTTGAAGGATTCGATCCTTCTATTAATTGGAGCTTGAATTTCTTTTACATGTCAGCATGGGACCTTGTACAGTTGGAAGTTTATGATAGGAGTCTCATTAAATGAGCTAGCATTTTCTTAACTAGTACATTTTGTAAATAATAGTATTTGTTAGAGTTAGTTAGGCCTTCTCTCTCTCTCTCTCTCTCTCTCTCTCTCTCTCTCTCTCTCTCTCTCTCTCTCTCTCTCTCTCTCTCTCTCTCTCTCTCTCTCTCTCTCTCTCTCTCTCTCTTCCTCATTGTAAATAATTTGTATATAAAGCTGATGTTTGGCTCATTTTGAGTTAATGAAATTTACAGAATTTTTATCCTCTCTCTAAGTAGATCTTTCTCTTTCTTCTTATCAGTTAACACTAGTTTTTTGGTTTTTCTTCATGTTATTAGAGCAGAACTGAGCTGCAATTTGTTTGATTTCTTGCATTTTGGCTTCGCAATTGAAGACTGATTCAAGCATTGGCTTTGAATTTTTCTTTCTTTGAGGCTTTGGATTTTGGTTTGTTGATTCGAACTTCTTTTGTATTGGTATTTGAATTTTTGTGCAAAACCTCTGTGTTAGCTTGAGCTATTGATTATTCTAAGAAGTTCAATCATGTCTAAATTGGAGTGGAATATCCATCAATCCCTTCTATGTTCATCCCAGTGAAAGTACGAACCATGTACTCTCTGAAATTTTATTGGAATGTGCTAACTATCACACATGGAGTAGAGATGTGAAGAGATCTTTAGGATCTAACAACAAGTTGTGCTTTATTATTGATAGTCATGCTATTGCTTTACCAAAAGTTGGTGATCGATGGTATCATTTATGGAAACAAGCAGATATATGGTCATAACCTGGTTACATTAATGTGTGAATTCAATAATTAAATAGAGTATTATGTGGATTAACACAGCAAAGGAGATTTGCGTGGATTTATAGGCTAGATATGACAGAGGAGATTCTTATAGACTATCAGATTTGCTGGACTTTCCATATGCAAAAACAAGGAAAATGTCATTTGATGAGTATTTTACAAAACTTAAGATTCTTTGGGATAAAATTCTGATGTTAAGACCTATTCGTACATGCACATGTATTCTTGCTTGTTCTTGTAACGTTGTTAAGACTGTAAAGGAGAATACAAATGCTGCGTATATGATGAAGTTTGTTAAGGGTATGAATGACTCTTTTGAATCAATTAGATCCAGAATTTTGACAACAACACCAGTATCAGATATAAATACAGCTTTCGACATAGCAATCCCACATAAAAGACAGCAATCTTGTAATTCAGGACCACCACAAGTAACGACGATTCAAGGATATGGAAGAGTTAACGCTCAAACTTTGTTGCCTGGATTCTATAATCAGAGTAGAGAAAATGTTCTTATAAACAAGCACAATACAAATGGTGGATTAACACTGATAATTTAGTGGTGCCTTATGCAATGTTGTCAATATGAATGCTGGTGGACGAAAGAGATTTAATACACAGAGGAAGACTTATTATTGCACTTATTGCAATAATAAATAGGGTTGTAAACGGGTCCAGACCCTCAGGGTACCCCCAGACCCGTACCCTTATAGTTAAACTTGGATCCAGACCTGGACCCATACCCTCCAGGGCATAAAATTTTGGACCCAGACCCGACCCTCCAGGGTCCAGGGTAAGGTATGGGTACCCATACCTGTATGATATTTTTTTTATTTTTTTCCCCTGTTAAACAAAAATAAATAAAACAATGTATAATCCTAAATTAAAAATTTTAACATGATTAACATAATCTCCTCAACATTTCTTTCAACAAATCCAATCATTTAACATATACATAAATGAATAGGGATATAGACCCCTTTAACTATATTAATTTCAGTCTGTAATCCAAATTCCTGGACAACCTCTGAGCAAAGAGTATATGTAATAATACGGTGTCGCCTAATAGATAAGTCAAATAGTAGCATATAAGATAGAGAACGAAAAAGAAAAATAAAGAAAAAGATTGTCCTTTTTGTCATGATCCATATTTTCAAGAGTTCTATGAAATAAAAAATAAGGCAAAAATATTACTATCATAAATTGCTTTTACACGGGATGAAAGAATATATTTTTATATTTAGTAAAAATAAATTATTTGTGAAATGACATTTGAAATAAAGTTGAAAATAAATAAATAAATAATTTAAAAGAGGTTAGTTGGGACAAATCCATCAAATAAAGAGATTCTATTTAAGACTGAAAAGGAGAAAAAAGAGAAAAGGATTGAAAAGGAGAAAAAAATGAGAAAAGGATTGAAAATGAGAAAAAAAAAAAAGATAAAAGGACTGAAAACAAAAAGAAGAGAAAAGGAGGAAAAAAATGTTGGCAGCAAGATTCAAACCTGCATTGCCAAGCCATTATGATTTTAACTTCCCCTCCCTAACCACTCGGCCAAACCTCTCTATATATCATTAATATCTTCCATCTAATATAATATATAATATATATTATTATTTTATTAATACGGGTCTACGAGTATATGGGTCTGGGCATCACCATACCCTGCCCAGACCCATATAGCAATATAAATACGGGCACGGGTACGGGTCCGCGGGTATAAAATTTAAACCTTACCCGCTAAAAACGGGTACAGAATCGCGCCGGTACGGGTAAGACCCGCTCCGTTTACAGCCCTAATAATAAAGGCCACACTGTTGACATATGTTACAGAAAGCAAGGATTTCCACCAAATCAGAAATACAAGGGAAAATCTGCAACAGGACTAATTTCAGCAATGCTAATAATTTTTCATCAAATCATGTTCCCTCTTTTGCAGCTAATGTGAGTACTGTGAATCATGATGATTACAATTTTCATGGAAGTTCTGACACTAAGAACATGAACATAGCAACTGGCTTATGTGGAGTGACAAATGGCCTGTCAAATGAACAATATGAGAAACTTATTTTTCTACTTAATAACACTCAACTTAACAACAAGGGTTCAAATGTTAGTTGTTCTGGAGCTAGAGGTGTAGCAAAAGTTATTAGACTTATGTCACTCAAACTATGGTATAGGTAACTTTCACAACCTTATTCATCTATTTGGATTTTAGATTCTAGAGCTCCTGATCATATAGTTTGTGATCCCAAACTTTTTTATTCTTGTTTTCCAGTTGTTCACCTGTCTGTTCTCTTACCTTGTTACCTTTTTTTGCCTATCACAGACAAAGGCACTCTTCAATTAAGTCCATATATTATCTTGAAAGATGTGTTTCTGTGCCTGCTTTCAAATTTAATCTTGTCTCTGTGGAAAAATAAACTTATAGAATTCTTGTTTTGTTGTGGTTGGTATTACTACTTGTATTATGTAGGAGCTTGCATTTATTTATTAGATTAGCTAAATGGCAAAAGGAGTTTGTTTGTTCTTAATTTTGATCCTTCAATCCTTGATACATATTCTAAATCTCCAACTGTTTTGTCTACTTATTTGTCTGATTCAGTTCCTCATTTTTCATTTGATGCTAAAGAAGTTATAAAATTGCTATGGCATTATAGATTAGGTCATGTATCCTTTCCTTGTTTACAAAAATTACAAAATATCAATTCTGAAATAAAGTTGAAAATTCCTGCAAACATTTTTTGTTCAATTTGTCCTTTAGCTAAAGAACATAGAATTTCTTTTCCTAATCATATTGCCTCTTCTAAAAAATGCTTTGATCTGCTGCATGTGGACATTTGGGGCCCAGTAAAGTTCCAACTATCAATGGAGAGAAATATTTTTTAACTATAGTTGATGATTTTAATAGGTTCACTTGGATATATCTCCTTCCTAAAAAATCCTCAGCAAGACTTAAATTGCAACATTTTTGTGCCTTAATTGAAATTAGAATAGACAATGGTTATGAATTTCACATGCCTTTGTTCTTTGCTACTAAAGGTATTATTCATTAGAAAACTTATGTTTGCACACCACAGCAAAATGGTGTGGTAGAAAGAAGACATCAACACATATTGAACATTAGTAGAGCTCTTAAATATCAATCTACCTTACCTTTACCTTACTCGGGTTACCGTTTGATCCTTGCAGTTTACTTGATTAATATTACTTCTTCTCCTCTTCTTCAATATAAATCCCTTTATACTGTTATATATTCCAAACAGGCATATTATTCTTCTCTTAAAGTTTTTGGCTATTTGGCATATGCCTGAACTATTGACCATGGCATATCTAAATTTGAACCTAGAGGTAGACAATGTATCTATCTTGGTCTTTCTGAAGTTATAAAAGGTCACATTTTGTTAGATTTTCATATTCAACACTTGTTTATTTCTTAGAGATGTGCTTTTTATTGGACATATTTTTCCTTTGAAGATTGTTCCCTCTTCTTTAACTTCATCACCTTCTTTTACTAATTCTTTTACTTCCACTACTTCCTCTTCTCCTGTTTCTTTTCCTTATGATCATGATCTTGATCACACAATCCCTTTGTCACCTTTAGTTGATACTAATCATCTCTAAGCTTCGGATGCTACTTTTTATTCACAAAACCTCTTTTTTGTTGATTATTCTTCTGATCCTTCTGGTAGCATTAGAAGATGTACCATACATAAACATATTCTTTCTTATTTGCAAGATTATGGTTTCAGTACCAACCTAGTTACTTCCCCATATTCTCTTGAAATATGATCAGTTATCTGCATATCATAAATCTTTTATGATGAATGTAGAGTTGGTAGAAGAACCTACATCTTATCATGAGGCTGTTAGAAAGCTTGAATGGTAGCAGGCTATGAAACTTGAGCTCCAGGCTTTAGAACAGAATCAAACTTGGATTTTGCAACCTTTGCTCCCTAGAAAACACACCATTGGCTGCAAATGGGTGTTTAGAGTGAAATACAAATTTGATGGTACTTTGGACAGATACAAGGCAAGATTAGTAGCTAAGGGTTTTACTCAGCAATTTGTGGTTGATTATTTGGACACTTTTAGTCCTATTGCTAAAATTACTGCAATTAGGCTTGTCCTTATTGTAGTAGCTGTGAGGGGTGGCTTGTTCATCAATTGGACATTAACATTGCTTTTCTTCGTGGAAATTTAGATGAGGAAGTCTATATATCTCCACCTCCAGGATATCAATGTAAAGATGGTCTAGTATGAAAGCTTAACAGATCACTATATGGTCTGGAGCAAGCATCAAGACAATAGAATGCTAAGTTGACAAAAGCATTGTTAGATATGGGTTTTTTCTAAAGTTGGCATGATTACAGTCTTTTTATTGGACATCAACAAGGTGTAATGCTCATTTTATTGGTTTATGTTGATGATATATTGGTGATTAGCAATTCCATTGAAGTAGTATCTTCTATCAAGGCTACCTTACATGATCTTTTTAAGATCAAGGATATTGGGGAGCCAACATACTTTCTTGGTATGGAAATTACAAGAATAGATAGTGGCATTTCGTTGACTCAAAGAAAATATGCTTTGGATTTGTTAAAATATTCTGGTTTTATGCTTAGCGAACCAGCTGCTACTCCAATGGAAATAAATCTTAAGCTTGAATATGGTGACTCTGAATTGCTTGCTTATTATACAATTTACAGAAGTCTTATAAGGAAGTGGTTGTATTTGACAATAACCAGGCCAGACTTAAGTTTTGTTGTTCAACAACTGTCTCAACTCTTAGACAAGCCTATTAGTCTACATTGGAAAGCATTGCATAGAATATTGAGGTATTTGAGATCAGCTCCTGACAAGGTTTATTTTTTCTTGTTGAGAATCATTTGTAGTTAGCAGCCTACTTTGATTCAGAATGGGCAGAATGTAGTGAAACTAGAAGATCAGTGACTGGTTTCTGTAGTTTTGTTGGCCATTCTCTAGTTTGTTGGAGATCTAAGAAGCAAAGTATAGTGCCAAAGAGTTCAATAGAAGCAGAATACAGAGCTCTTGCCATGCTCACTTGTGAAAGAACAATGGATCTTGTACTTGTTGAATGATCTTCAATTATATCAAAAGAAGATTGTGCCTATTTTTTGTGATAGTAAGAGTGCAATCTATATTATTGAGAATCTAATCTTCCATGATCGGACAAAACATATAGAAATTGATTATCATATTATAAGGGAAAGGTATTCTTCTTTAAAACAGCTTGCAGATTTGTTTACTAAGGCTTTGGGCACAACTAGATTCAAGAGTTTGTTGAAGAAGTTGGGTATTCAAAACATGAATAGGCTTCCAACTTGTGAGAACGTGTTAAAATTGAAGGATGAGCAGCAACAATGCAAGCTGGAAGGTGAGCAAGAAGAAATGGAAAGAAAAATTGAAAGAAAGAAAAGGAAGAAAAAAAAAAGAAATGAAAATAGGAAATGAGGGTTGAAGGATTCGATCCTTTTATCAATTGGAGGCTAAGATTTCTTTTACATGTCAGCATGGGACCTTGTGCAGTTGGAAGTTTATGATAGAAGTCTAATTAAATGAGCTTCATTTTATTAAACTAATACATTTTGTAAATAATAGTATTAGTTATAGTTTGGCTTCTTTCTCTCTTCCTCATTGTAAATAATCTGTATATAAAGATGATGTTCAGCTTATTTTGAGTTAATGAAATTTACAGAATTTTTATCCTTTCTCTCTCTAAGTTGATCTCCCTCTTTCTTCTTATCGTTAAACCCCAGCTTTTTGTTTTTCTTCACAAATTCCAATTAGCTGAAAAACATTTTCCTAAAAGAAAGGAAGTACTTGAAATGTCACTCTGGTGAGCTGAGGCGGAGGGAATTTCCTGCTATAAGTGGCACCAATCTCAAATGTCTTCACCATTGAGTGACAAAGAGAGAAGAAGAAAAGGAAGATTAGAATTTGTTTCAAACTTAAAAATAAATGAGAGAGAGAAAGAGAGGAACTTGAAATAGGAGAGAGACTGGCATAGCAGAGGGAGGTCGTCTGTCGGTGGTAGTCTTCGGTAGGCTCAAGGGTAAAGAAGAGGGCTTTGCAAATTTCGGAGAAGGGTTTTGGAAATTTTCTAACTTTGGGAGGAGGGGGAGCAGAAGAGGAGGGTTCGTCCTTTTTTTTCAATCTTGTCCTTTCCTACAAACGGATCAGCAATGGAAGCTCCGTCGATAACTTTCGTTGATAACTTAGCAACGGAAGCTGTGTTGCTAATTCTGTTGGTCAATTGAATATATTAGCGATGCGCATCTATCCGTCCCTAAAATTCCTCGATACCTTTTTTTACCGATAGCAGGTTCCATCGGTACATTCCGTCATCTTATGACTTGACTTTTCTCTCCAATTTTTTGCTAAATTGGTGAAGCTTCTGACGAATTTACTTTTTTTCATCGGTATGGTACTAACGGCTCGTGTGTCCATCGGTAATGTAGTTCTTTTGTAGTGAGAATTCGTCTAGATAAATTGTACTCAAAGTAGGAACAATACTGGCAAACTCAACTCAATCCTCTTGGCTTTCATTTGGTGATTTGAATAAGGCATATTTTCACCATCGAGCCTCACAACGTCGAAAGTATAATACTATTTCCCTATTTTCGAGATTTTTCAATTTTTCTAAGTAAAAAAGAATGGCAAGTAAAATTCTATTTCCAATTCATTAAAAAGGATATTAAATTTGATGTTGTATATATATATATATATATTACAAAAAGAGAAATTATATATTATTAAAATCGAGCAAAATATCAAAGACTACATCATGTGGAATCTCTCTGGACCATTCCAGAGTTACATCTGAATTTAAAGCAATCCTAGCAAAAATGTGGGTACGTATGTTCCCATTCCTTTTTGCATGAGAGTGTTTTGTTACAGATTTTTTAATGTTGCCTATGAAGTCATACACTAAACCCCCTAATTATGAAATATTATCTTCTTGGTCTGGAGGCTTCTGATCGCGGTGAGCAAGTCACTTTCTATCAACATATTCTCTGTAAAACTAGTCTTAACAATATAACCCTCGATAACACCTGTAAGCTCTCCATAGTCAATACTAAAACTTCCTAAATGAGGAATGCCCTTAGCCAAGATGGGGATGCGTATATGATTTCTTATAATCATTCCAATTCCTATCTTTTCTGTCGTGAAACCAACATCTGTGTTAACCTTCAAGATCCCTCGTACCGATGGCATCTATTTTTGCAAGGGAGGAGTAGGGGCATAGAATGCAGATCTCGTGTAAAGAAATGGAAGATTCCTTTGAGCATTCTCCATCATGCCTTAATTTGTTTCTTGTATGCAAGATGAGCCAAGAGCAAACAGCAAAAGTGAGAACTTCAACTTTGCTGTTTTCCTACATAATGGATTACAAAAGGTCCTTAAAGCTAAGAGTTGGGACATTCACCCATTTGTGACCTTGAGGGATATGTGACCAAACCTCTCTAGAGAAATTGCAGTCAAATAAGGCGTGTTTCCACTACCTGGTTGCAATCACATAAGAGATGTTTTCAAAAAGACCTCTTTTGATAAGAATCTTCCCAGTAGGGAGAAAGTCTGAGGTGGCTTTCCAATGGAACATTTTCACTTTGGGCTAAACAGGAAGATTATGAAGATTATCCCATAGTCTGGCTCCTTGCCCTATACCTGATGTGTCTTGACAGGTTATTGAACTCCGATAGATTTCCGTACTAACTTTATATCCAGATTTCAGTGTATATATCCCAGTAGGCATGAAATTCCAAATAAATTTATCCTCAGGCAAGTAGGATTGAGAGGGATTTTTAATATGGCTTCTGCTTTGTGCCAGAGGAAAAAATGTTTGACCCGTCTTCTGTCCAGTAGTGTTGATTAAAATCAATCAACTCTGCTACCATTATTTTATGTCCTGTGTTACCAAAGTAAAGGAGATGGAGATAACTCTTTTAGAGAAGGAATCCATTTGTCTATATAGATGGATGTTGAAAATCCATTTCCAATACACTTTTTGAGACCTAAATAGAGAAGGTTTGACCCTCCAGAAGGCTATGCCAAAGAAATGATGGCATGTGGCTTAGCGAGACAGCTAAAAAGTTTCCCGTTTGGAAATATTTTATCCTGGAGACATTTTGCCACCAATGAAGAGGGAGAATTTAATGATACGCCAACATTGTTTGGCAACAAGAATAAATTTAAAACCTTCAAAATCCCAAAAGCCCGTCCCCTCTTGTTTCTTTATTTACATAGGCCCTTCGAGGCTTTCCAGTACATTATTTTCACTACAAAAAAATAGGCAATCACTAACAGAAGAAACGGTCGGTATTGAGCATTTACCGACCGATTACTGACCGATAAGGTTCGTTGACCATTTTTAGTCGATAACTGCCTATAACCGAATATATGGTCGGTTGATAACTATTACCGACCGAATTATCAATCGGTAACTTTAAATTCTCATTTAAAATAATCAATTACAAAAAAGTTACCGACCAATATTAAAAATTACCGACTGATAAATGTTACCAACCGATTTTTAGTGGTATCGGTCGGTAACTTTAAAAAATTTTTGTATTTTATTCATAATTATAGTAATCCACTTGAAATTGAAACCAACAATAGCAACAAAAAATATGAAACAAATACAATCAATATATATAATCTTCTTCCAATACGATAATAATAAAAACATCTAAACATACATAATATATAAATATCAAATACAAATAGAAACAAATCTAGCATACATAATATATAAATATCAAATACAAAACGAAATAAGTAATGAGACGAATACTCTAAGTATGTGAAATACAAAACTATATAATATATGAAACACATAAGTACCAAAGTACATAACACATAAGTATCAAAGTACTACATAGGTAGAGGTAGGCTAGAGGATGAGGGAGGACCGGTCGATGGCTGAGGAACGTCTAGGTCATCCGTCAAAGGGAAAGGAGAGAACAGTACTGAATCCAACTCCACAACACACTAACAAACGCAATAAAGACGGTGAACTTGTCCTGTGCCTGCTGCATGTATCCTCACAACCTTTTCTCGCTCTTGATGCAGGCATCGTGGGCAGCCGTAGCAGATATCAACGGAACTGATGGCGTCCTGCTGCTGCCTTCCCACCGCTCGACGGTGATGGCTGGAGATTATGAGCCAAAACCGTAGGCATGGCCCTTGTTGTTGCCACCGGCATCCTCGAACATTAATTGCTCGTCAGTCGGTATGGGCAAGCTGGTATCAATGTGAAGACGCTCTGCATTAGCCTTTAGCTCCTGATATTTTGCCTACAAGAAAGACATTAATAAGTTATTTCTTAAGTAATATACAAAAGAATAATAAACGATACTATAACATTAAACTAAAACAATTAAATTACTTTACCCAAAATTCGTCATATCGCGTGTCGACCCACTGTCCCTTTTGCTGTGCAATAGGACGTACAACTATGATTGTACAAATGCCTCGCCCATTTTCTCCCACTACAAATATTTAAAGGATAAATGAGATATCAAATATCAAGAAAGTTAAAAGTAACTATAAGTTATAAAAAAATATTGTTGTAAGTTAAAAAAAAATAGAATAATTAAATATGGAAAAGATGTAATTAACTTACCTACTCAATGAATGACCTAGAGCCGCCGGTGTGCTTGCTGGGCCCCTGCCCACCACGCCTCTACAGAAAGTTCCTCTGTGCTGCCTCCCACTTTCTTTTGAAAGCATCTAAGCTCCATACATCATAGAGACTCGTGTATTGTGCGGTAGTCAATCATTTGGGTTGATACCCATTCGCTCGTACCTTATACATTAAGTAGTTGTAACATAATGAGGCCTGTTTCTCCCAAGTATCCCAGATATGGCACACTCATGCAAAGGGTCCCATAGATACCATTTCTTCAACAACACATACTTTATTAATGAACATAAGCTTATATATTTAAAAGTTCCTATAATAACAGTTATTTAAACGTTTACCCCGAACTCTGTATACTACAAGTTCTTTATTCTGTCCGCGATCTTCCCAAAACTTGTATGAGGCTCAACAAAGTGCTCCTTCATAATTTAAGTAATCGATTTTGCACAAGCCGATTGTTTGTTGAAGCTGTACAAATGTTCAAAAGAAAATAGTAACATTTAGGGTTTAACATTCAAATAGTTACATTTACGGTTTAACATTCAAAGGAAAAACCCTAAACCCTAATCAAATCTCAAAACAAAACTTAAGAGTTTAACATTCAAATATTTAAGTTTTGAAAATATTTTGATAGAGTTTTCCTTATAAAATAAACAATTCCTAGGCACAAAAAAACCACAACACAGAGCAATTCAATATATAACAAAGTTTTATGAGTCTAAGCTCCCTCATAAAGTTTAAAGACAACAATTTCATAAGAAATTCTATACTTGGTACCAAAAGGCAAAATCTCTTGCCCACAGGACTCCTACCAGACTGCCCGACGCCCAGGTGGAGAATGTAAATCATGGTGACTCAGCGGTCCTGCAGACTGGAGGCCAGGAACTGGTGCGCACAAGGAACCACCTCCCACATTGGAGAGGTTGAAATTCCCATACTGCTGCTGCCAGGATTTGAACCTTGGTCCTTGGTACCAACTCTACAGCCTCAAAACCAACTGAGCTACGCCCATGTGGGCATAAGTAATTCTATACTTGTTTGTATACATGTTATATAATGATCTATTTTGGCTACGTCATGTACCTGTCAGCGATCAGGAAGATAAGAATGTGAGAGTCAACAGCACCCTGTATAGGTGGCGCCGATAGACGTGTTGATGATGAAGGAGTGGGCCTCGATGACGTCCCCGTAGCAGATGATAAAGAAAAAGGAGTAGAAATGGGCCAAACTCGAGTTTGAAAACTGTGTAAATAGAGTCAAGGTCGCCAGAGGTGTAGACGTTCCTTGGAGGAATAGAAGATGATGTCGAAGGTATAGATGTTGTAGCTGGAGAAGCAGACGTCCCCAAAGGAACAGAAGTTGATGCAGAGGTGTAGACGTCATAGCTGGACCAGTAAACATCTCTGGGTGAGCCCTCTTCTTCTTACTCCCACGTACCATCTATAATATAAAAGATAAAAAAATTTTAGAAAGTTACTTAAAAAGAAAGTTACTTTAAACTCCCGTAAAAGAAAAACTTATAGATCCAATGCTATTTAAAAATGAAGTTACTTAAACAAAATTTATGAGAAAAAGAAACGAACAAGTTACTTAAACAATTTAGTTTTGAATAAAAAAAGTTAGCAATTAAATAATCTACGTTTCAAAATTGAACTCCGATTGAAACTCTTCCTCTTTCTCTCTTCTTCATCCTTGGACTCCCATTCGACCTCTTCTTCATCTTTATTATTGTCATCTTCAACTCCAATGCTATTCTTCTCACGAATCTCTACCGATTCTAACTTGTGCGACTCATGAACGAGGGTTCCAATGTCTTGGACATCAACGTCTATCCTTGAAGCCTCATCAATATCAACATCTTCTTGGAATGGAACGTCTACTAGAGATACCTCTAAAATACAAGATCTTGATTTTATTACAGCCCACCAATCATTTTTTTATCATTTACTAGTAGGGTACGGGGCACGTAAGTAAGTTATTCGGCCTGTTGGAATAAAATGAAAGGATCATACCCCTCGCATATTTTCTTTTAATGTGCAGCTCCACAAGTTTATATTTATCATGAATCTTGAGACCTCGATGTAAAGATGAATCAAACCAATCACGCTTAAAAAGCACGACCTTTTGACTTGGTATTCCTGGGAATCCAACGTCAAAGATCACATTTAAAATCCCATGATAGTCACTTTTTACCCATACACCACCATTTTATGTAAGACTACCGGAACCTAGTTCTTATATATAAACCTAAACCCGTTAACGAAATACCCATTAAACAATTTCACAAGTTTAGACAGACCCTATAATAAATTCTTAAGGCATTCGCTACTGCTTGCATTCACAGGATTCTTCATCTAAATAAAGGAATGAATATTTGTTTAGTTCATACACAATTAAACTTATATTATGGAAATTAATGCAACTTTCAACTCACTTCTTCCTTAAACCACGATGAAGACCCCTCACTGATTCTCATATGTATATCACCTTTTATTAACTTGGAAAACGCATCATCAATTTGTGTACTTCCTACAAATAATTAATATATTTAACATATAATGAATCACACAATTAAGTAAATATCTTAGTTATACAATAAGTAACAAGACTTACTTAATATATGGTTTCACTTCTTCGCAGTTCAATATAATGTAGTTTGTTGCCACCTTATATTCTTTATCATCCAAAATCTTGTCGTCGACTTATTGTACACCCTTCCTTGTCCGTTGTAAATTGATAGAACCGATTCTTGAACTTCAAGTTAATCACCCTCATCATTTCTTGGTGGATCTCTTACCTTGGTTGATACATGAGGTTCAAAGTAGTAGCTACAAAATATGGCATCCTCTTCAACCAAATATGTTAGATGGTTCAAGTACCTCTCGAACATATAAATCCATCTACACTGAACAAGACCACATACTCTAGCGTCATACGGCAAGTGAACCATTAAATGCTCTATGAAATAAAAAACAAAGGAGGAAAAATCCTTTCTAAGTTGCACAACAGCAATATTACTCTCCAATTCACGCATGTGCGCCACACTTAATTTAGGAGAACACAAGTCCCTATAAAACATACTCAATTCTGCCAAGCCACTCCAGACCTTGTTGGGAAGTATCTCTTCAAGAGCAATAGGAATCAATCTCTTCAAAAACACGTGGCAATCATGACTTTTTATTCCGAACATTCTCAACTCCTTCAGATCAACATATCTACTCAAGTTAGAGACATATCCATCTGATAGTTTCAAATCCTTCACCCGCTTAAGTACGGCTTTCGTTTGTTCTTTTGTCAAAGTGTAACATGCCTTCGATTTTGCATAACCTTTTAGATTTTGTTTGGGCCCCGATTACAATATCTTTGAACATCTTCTCTAGACTTCACATTATCTTTCGTCTTCCCCTTTACATCCGTAAATGTGTTAAAAACATTATCAAAGACATTTTTCTCATTATGCATGACGTCAAGATTGTGGCGAACTAGAAGAGTACCCACCAATACGAAAGATCCCAAAAGATACTACGCCTTGTCCAATTGTGAGATTGTCCTCTGCAATCCTCCTTATCCATCTCCATTCTATTTTCTGTAATCTTTGGCATGTCATGAACCCTTTCCCACAATTGATCTCCGGTAAGATAAGGTGGCGACCCTAAATGATCTTCTCCTCTGCCCTTCTTAAAAGATCTCAAATCCCTCCGAAAGGGATGATACGAAGGTAGAAATCAGCAATGACAATTAAATCAAGATTTTTTTCCTCCACTTTGTAGCCTAAATGACTTTGTTTCCTCTATGCAATAAAGACAAGCCAATACGCCAGTAGTACTCCAACCGGACAACATCCCATAAGCTACAAAAGTCACCATCTGTCCAAAAAAGGGCAGCCCTTATTTTAAAGTTAAGTTTCTTCGAAACATCATATGTGTTAACTCCATGCAACCACAATTGATTTAATTCTTCTATCGGTTGTAAGTAAACATCTAACTTATGTTTTGGATTCTGAGGGCCTGGAATAATATATGACAAGAACATTATCGGATTTTTTTCAGCCATCCGAGGCAAGTTGTATGGTGTAGCAATCACTGGCCAAGAAGAATATTGTTTTTCAGACATCCCGAATGGTGAGAAACCGTTAGTACACAATCCATGTCTTACATTCCTAGCTTCGGAAGAAAACTCGAGATGAGTACTATCAAAATGCTTCCAAGCCTCTCCATCCCTAGGATATTATATCTGGCTCAGGTACAATTTTTTAGAGCCATCTGATATGCTCAGCCATTCTTTGAGGAGTATACAACCTCTGCAATCTAGGTGTTAGAGGAAAATAATAAATCTTCTTGTACAAAATGTCTTTGGACTTCTTCTTGTTTTTCTTTCTTCTCATGTAATGGTCATGGACACGAAACTTACACTGATGTGATTGGCATCCTTTTTCCAATACAGCATACATTCATTAACATATACATCAATCTTTTGCACCAGTATATTCAAACTAGAAACCAATTTTTTCATTTGGTACCAATCATCCAACCCTTGTTGCCTTCAAGGAGTACATCCTTCAAGAACTGTGCTATTTGATGACAACACTTTTCAAACATGTTGTTCTCTAACTTGATGTTCAACAACCTCGTCATCACAGACAACTGTGAATACTTTGTACACCCTTCATACAACAGTGTATCAACATATTTCAACATGTCATAAAATCGTTGAGCCTCAGGATTAGGTGCCTCCTCATAATTGTACTATGCTGCATGGGGTTCGAAATTCGGACCAGCTGCATCAAAAATACTCTCACGCTAAGTGTTGCTTTCAATATTCTTGCAACACTATCTTCCCCAGCAATCGATCGGTAACCTCATGACGGTTCTCCATGTGTAGTCCAATTATAATAATCAGGTAAACACCCTGATTTATAAAGATGTAACTTTACATCATTCTTTTTTAAATACCTTTTGTTCTTGCACTTTGCACACGGACACCGTAACTTGTTAGCTATACCAAGGCCGTAATTAAGATACCAATTTACAAAACGTTTCACACCTAGTTGAAACTCACTATTAATCCTCATAACCCTAAACACAATTCTTCTATACATCCAACAACGATCCTCCTCTATAACTTCACTAAACAAAACACATTCATTTAAAGTTAGAATTCATTACTCTTTTAAAGATTTATGAAATATTTAGAGTTTAAGAGTTTAAGACTTCTCTAATCATTTGAGTGTTACATACACATCAAAAATTTTGAGAGATTAAGATTTTAAGGGTTTTACATATAAACTTTTGATTAAGAGTTTTACGTATAAACTTATAGATTACGAAAACATTTTTTTAAGTTGACTTCTAAAGAAGAAGTTTCTTTTGATTCATTTTGATTAGATTACTTCTAAAAGAAGAAGTAATAGTTAACTATTCTCTAAGATTGTAAAAAATTTCAACAGAGTCTCCTTTGTAAAATGGACATTTTCCTATCACAACAGTCACTGGAAAGGTAACATTCAAACTAATTTAAAGAGTCCTGGCTCCCCATAAACAATTTAAATTAAAGAGTTCAGATTCCCCCATAAATAATTTAAATTATAGACTCTGGGCTACCCCCATAAACAATTCAAATTGACTTTCGATACTTGGATTTCTTTATAAACCTTAATAAGATAATATGACCTTATAAACTCAAGAACATGTTTTACAAGTTTAGAAAACTTCAAGTTTAAGATTTTAAGAGTTTTATGTTTAAACTTATAGATTAATAGTTTAAAGAATTCTATAATCAATTGAGTATTACACAAACATACATCAAAATACTCTTCCCAAAACTATCTTGTAATAACTTTCAAAAATTATTTAAACAAAGTTTTAAGAGTTTAAGAAACAAAGACTTTAAAATTTAATTTTTCAAAAATTTTTGACAAAGTTTCTCCGGTAAAATGAAAAAATCCAAGGCATAATAACCAAACAAGACAATAACTAAACATACAAACAAACAAATGTAACAATTACTAAGCTTAAGAGTCCAGGCTCCCCCTTTAAAAATAACAAATAATCGTATTTTTAAGAGTCCAGGTTCCCCATAATATAAACAAATATTCATTCTTTTAAGAGTCCGGGTGCCCCCATAATAAGGAAAAAAATGTAATTGCATAATATATATCTCTATCAAAATTATTAAACCGCACTAAGTCTTCAAAATGTGTTTAAAACAAAGATACGAAATTATTATTTAAGTAAAAGAAAACTACAGAAGGAAAATTTAAGTTAATTATTCGTGAACAAAACAACAAAAATATGTTTAACATTTTATAAAAAAATTCTCCTTTTCCTAGAATGAGTATTAATTACTTCTCTAAATAAATTCCATGTTAGCTCTTGTTTCTTGAACCATGCAAAAGTGGCGAATACGAATTTTTGACAAGTATTCAATCTTTCACCAATAAAAAAATATCAAAGTAGAAAAAAATAACTATACATATCATAACAAATTAATTGGTCCAAGAAACCAAAGTATAAAAATACCAAGCGAAAACATAGAAATAGAAAAAAAGCCTCTTAAGATGTCTCTCTTATTTAAAGACAACACATATAATGATCTGGACATGGAGGCATTCAATAGTAAATTTGGAATCTTGACAATAACCTTTATTTTGATCAAGAGAAACAAAAAGCATAATCTTCTAAGAAAATTATGATTATCAAAAGACATGTATTTTAAAAAAATATCATCTTTTTTTATGAATAAAAAAGATCATCTCTATATAAAACTAATAATTATTATGAATAAAGCATTCAAATAAAACTCAAAGAAGTACTATGTATAGAGGGCGATCGCGAGGTCACTAAATGAAGTCCTCTGCTTCTTTCAGAGGTGCTGACCCGCACAAAATTGGGATAGGATCTCCCCCATGGATACGCGGAGTGTGGCATTTTGAAAGTTCGTATAACTTCAAAAAGAATTTGGTTTCATATAGCTGCAAAAACAATAAAAGTTCCTTCCTATTAAATCCTTTTCATTTTTCATTTTTCATTTTTTCATTTTCTATAGCTGTGAAAAGTCATTTTATTAAAGTCCATAGTATATTTAAAGGTGCTTTCTAAAGTTCTTTTTTAAAGGAGGTACTTTCAAAGAATAATAGATACTTTTTTGTATGTATTTGTTGCTAAACATGGATATCTGTAATATAGAAGAAAGAGAGAAAGTACCTTTTTTCCAGGGAAAAGAGAGAAAATACATGTTATTTCTCATGTAAAAATACGGAAAAAAGAGGAGGTAGAGTACTTAACAAAAAGTGATTGCCTTGGCCTTAAAGATAAAACTCAAATTTCGTCAACTTACATAAAAGAGGTAGAGTAGCAAATTTAATGTGGAATCACTCTTGAAGCAAAAAGGAAAAACATACAACTTGAAAGGTCTTTTGAATGTACTTTCTTAACCAAGAATTACTGATAAAGCGTAATTTAGTACCTTTGATTTCTAGAAGATTTTTCTTTCTCGAAATTCAATACCCATCAAACTCCAATATCACATCATCACATTATAGCAAAGACAATCATATTTGAACAATTTGAAATAAGTAGAAAAGATGTCCATATTACAGGAAAAGAGAAAGACTAGAGTGAGATAAGAGGAAATGAGAAAGAACTCTTAACTGAGCAAAATCAAAATCAAAATACACGAACATCTTTCAAAATCAAAATATAAGCTTAAAACATCTACCAAAATTCAGTCCAATACACTCTAAGTAATCTAATGAAACTCATATATCTTATCCAGACAGCAGGAACAAAATTCGATATTAGTAAGCCACATTGAGTAGAAGAACTTAAAGAAGAGAACAAGCAAATCATTTTAGGAAACACAAAGATGATTGACTTAATAGTTGGACAAAACCCAGAAACTTTAAAAAGTAAATGAAGTCTCCAATAGCAACCTTATACATCAAAGAGCATGCACAAAAAGATCAAAGGAAAGAAAAGAGAACTTTTCATTCTGTAAAAGAATGGACACAACAAATGTCCAGAATTGAAAGCAAAATACGTATGTATAGTATGTGTTGTATGTACTTGGGGTCAGACATGCAAAATTTGCATGTAAACTATGGATTTACTAGTTACCTAGTCCTGATTCAATGTAAAAAATCTCACATCCACATATCATAGAGCCATTAATCATGCAAGATCTTATAAAACCTATTTGAAATTAATGCAAGAGCTTCATCATTAAATTAAGCACCATATTCACATTTATTTACCGTACTAATTTAACAAAAAGGTTATGGTATAGTTTACATTGAATCACAAGAGAAAGAAAAGAAAAAGACAAACAATCATTCCAACTCCAAATGATGGCAACAACCCAATATTCTCTAAATGTAAACCAAAAGATTCAATATAATATGAGAAAGTATAGATAACACAGCACCCAGAAAACTCCACGCAATAAATCGAATAAAACGTTAAGATTAACAATCTAATTGAATGAAATACCTTGAGAGTAGGCGGCGCCGCACAGCAGGAGGAGGCGCGCCAAGGCTAATCGTCGAGAAGGGAGAAGAGTAGTGAATCAAGTTTTAGGGAAGTTGCAAGAATTTAAAAAAATTAAAGGGAATAGAAGGGATAGAGAGAGAGAGAGAGAGAGAGAGAGAGAGAGAGGATGAAATATTTACCTGATTGGTGCGAGGCAACGGTGACGGCGAGCGGTGGCGGTGGACAGAGACCCTTCATCTGAGGAATAGAGAAGCTACAAAAAAATGAAAGAGAAGAGCGATATTTAAGGGAATAGAAAGGGGGAGAGAGAGAGAGAGAGAGAGAGAGAGAGAAGACGAAATATTTAATTGAGCAGCACAGTCGCCAGAAGAGGTGGCTGGCTTCTGGTCGGGGATGCGAGGGAGAAGGGGAGGGGAATGCTAGGGCTTGATTATCTTAAACTAAGGGTGGAGGAGGATTTCCTGATTCACAAAAATTTAATACAGTTACCGACCACTTAACGACCGACACATCAGTCGGCAACTTGTTGAATTTGACTTACCAGTCGAATCCGTCACATTCGGTCGCTAACTTTGTCTAGTTACTGATTGATTATCGATCTGTCGGTATTTAATTAAAGTTACTGACAGAACATATTCGGTCGGTAACTTCGATCGCTATATCATTAATTTCTAGTAGGGTTTATTACCTTAGAGCCACCCCAAGAATTAAAGCATCATAGAATTAAGAGATTGTATGATAGTTGCAGGCAAAAGAAAGCAAGATATTACATAGGTAAGGATGGCATGAATAACATTTTTCATAAAACACGTTTACCCATGCGAGAAAACTTTTTCCTTCCATCAATTCAGCTTTTCCATACTTTATCCTTTAGGAATCTGAAAATTCCGTACCTTAGATCTATCAATGATACAGGAAAATCTTAAATGGGACCCATATCCTTTCTGTCTTAAGTGTACCGAGAGTACTTATTATAGATTCCTATAAAAATAAGAGAACAGATTTATCATAGAATAATGCAGATTTTTTATAATTTACCTTTTAGCCAGAAAAGATATATATACATATACATATATATACATTTATTTTTATATATGTACATATAAATATATACATATATATACATACATATATACATATACATATGTATATATATACATGTATATATATACTTACATATATATACATATACATGTATATATATACTTACATATATATACATTTATGTTTATATATGTACATATAAATATATACATATATACATACATACATATATACATATATACATATATATATATATATATTAGTTAGAATTCTCTCTCCCCCTCTCATTGTAAAATTTTTCATTAATAAGAAGTTTTGAAGTTTTCTTCTATCATCCCTGGTAAGTCTCAAAGACTTTATTATTTTAATTTTCTTGTTATAAATTTTTATACTTTCTTGTTTTTAGGTTTAGCCTAATGGAAGGCTAAATCTTTCCATGTTAAACTATGCAATCATATATATCATTATAATTATGTTGTGAAGATCCTTATTTTATCTGGTTGGATAGTAGTCTTTTGTAAGGATTCAAGGTTTGGGTTATGAGATCTAGAATTGGCCATAATTATTGAAAGATGAGGGCTAGCCTGTTTAAAGCCGTTGTGAAGGCGTGTTAAGACGTTGATCCCGGTTTCATCTTTTGTAATTATGTTGACGGATCTAGATGTCATGTAAAATTTGTACCTTCTAACCTGGCTTCTTACATGGATGACTAGCACCGGATCTAATGTGGTATCAGAGCCATGTAGTTATGTGATATATGTAATTCATAGTTTAACATGAAATTAAATTCAAATGAATTTATTAAAAGATAAAAGAAAAATTAAAAATGCTCATAATCATAATTAGATTTTCTTTTTAATTTTTTAGCTAATTTTTCTTGAGAATATTTTCTCCTTTTCTTTTTAACATATCTATCATCTTTCCTATAGTTATGAACTATCTTTTTTGATGATGGAATTTCCATCCCAAATTGACTACAGAATTGTCCTAATTGATTTCTTTCAGTTAATCGTTGTCTTTTAAGTTGTTGATTCAATTTAATTTCATTGCATACAACCATCCCCTCTTGTATGCAGGTACCTATAAGATTTCCATAAGTATAACTTTCATAAGGAATAGATATTTGATCCTTTCTAAGAGCTTTTCTAACTCTTTCAGCAAATAAATTAGGCAGTCCATCTATAAACTTGGACTTCCAATGAGTATTATTACTTTCAGGTAATTCCATAACCCTATTAAGCAAAGCATCCTTATACCATCTAAATTCAGATAGTGTTTTACATCTTAGATTTTGTAATAAGGTTCGAATAGTCTCATTATTATCAGATATTCGACCTGTAAAATGTTCTAATATAGTGACTACCAGTGTATAAACTGTTGTTTCACTAATCCGATTATCTTCTTCTTGTTTAACGCTATGATAAATTTCTTCCCTATCTTGTAAAGATAAATAATTATCCCACCAACCTTTAAGTTGGCCAGTAAATCCTGCAGTTATCATTTTGGCTATATTACTATCATTATTACCAAGCAGTTTACTTATGGTACTGTACATTAACATCCTATGAGTCAGATTATAAATCTGTTTTTCTGTATAACCATTTAATTTCATTCATAAATACATTTTCCATTGTAACTATTGTTACCTATGTATTCCTGTTCTTCATGTAGAATATCTATAGGAGAAGGTCTACTATAATAATTTATTCTTTGAGTTGGTCTATCAGCAAACCTATATAATTTATTAATTTCATCATTTATAATAGTTTTATAATCTTTTGTTTCTTCTAATCTTTCAGAAAATTCATTTTCTAAAGTATTAATATTTAATTTTTAAAATTTATGATCTATCATCATTTCAAGATCTGACATAGTCTTTATTTATAATCTTTTATTTCAGGAGGAGGCTGAAAGGGTGGTTTTGCTATAATGGCCTTTTTTCCTGAAGAATTTATAAAAGAATTTTCTAATTTTTGTAATAAGGTGTCTATTCTTTTATGGAGAGAGATTATTTGTTCTCCTAAAACATTTAAATAAATGTTTGTATAATTTTGTTGTTCTATTATTTGATTGATTTGTTTTACAGTAATACTTAAAGTATCATTTTCAAATATTTTTGAAAAAGCTGTAAAACTTACAATATGATTTTCTTTTTCTATATAAAAAGGTTGTTGGGGAGGCAATATGTCTTTTATAATATTTTCATTTAAAAGCTTATAATCTCTTTCTAGGACAGAAATATAAGGTTCAATATAATTAGACATGAACCATGGAACAAAAGGGAATAAAATATTATAGGAAGACAAAAATTTATAAAATTTATCAGAAATATAATTTCTTAAGCTATCGTCAAAATTAGGGAAAAACCACTTTCTAAATGGTTCCCATCGTGGTAAATTAAATTTTGCTTTAACTTTTTGCCTGGCTTTAGATCCAGGGCTAAAATCAATCTTAGGTTTATTCATAATGAAAAATTCATTTCAGATTCGGTTATTTCCGCATATTTAGTATTATAAATACCTTTCACAATATTTTCTTTATTTTTAAATAATTTTTCTACATGATGATGATTCTTATCACGTTCACTTACCTGTGAGGTAGAGACTCTGTAAGGAACATAATCATTTTCCTCTATAAGAGGTGAAATAAAAGAGTGTTCAGATCTAGTAGAATAAGTTCTTGGGATATAACCCAATCTGGATGGTGTATTATCCATCTGTATATAAACAATTCCCTCAGGAGTCTGTTCAATATGGTCTATATTATGTTCAGTCTTGGACTGGATATGACCAGTTCGTTCAAGTTTCCACTGTTGCGGCATAGGGATTTCATCCCATTTTATAATTCTTCGAGTTGAGATCTTAGATCTATTAAAATTAGTTTCTATTAAAACAGTTTCATTTATCTTTTTATCCATTATTTTACAATTAGGATTTAATGTAAATAATGGTTTATAATAAATTCTATAACATATACATATTAATTCTGATCCAGAAATATAAATACATATGTATATATGTGTATATATATACAAATATATATGTATATATCTAAATATATATATGTGTCTATATATACACCAAAATCTTCAACCTAATTAAAAAATGCATAAGTATGATGCATGACCTTTTTGATAAAGGAAAAAGAGAAAGGAAAATTTTGCAGCGAGAAGATTCTAAAATCCTCAAGCATATCACAAGTGATTTTCTCAAAGATTATGACAATCCTTCTAAAAAAATAAATTACATAAAAAAATAATTATGACAATGTTGTCCCCCGAAGTTTCAAAATATGCATGCGAAGCTCACATATAGGATTTTCAAGGTGGGTCCAAAATTGTCTGTATTACAGTTTTGTATCATTTTATATATTACTTTTATTTATAATATATTATGTTTTTAAATTTATTCTTTTTCTTTAGGTTCGATCTTTTATTTAGTAAGTTTTATTAATATATCAAAATTAGTAAATGGTACAGAAGTGGTGTAAAAAATGATAGAGGATTTGAGCTCATCTATCCGTATTTGTGGGACATTCTTTTTTTTCTTCTGTACGAGGTAACTTGGAAGGCCCTAATTGTTAAGAGATTTCTTTTAACACACACCACGTTCAAACTAATCGCTACTCGTATTGAGTCAGCCCTTTGCAAGAGTAAGTGCTAACCAAACTGATTCTTTGTTTCATCAGCATTCTGTGGAATTTTTTTTTTCTTTCCAAAAGAAATTTCTTTTTGTATAGTTTGAGTTTCTTCTTTTATAGTTTATTTGAGAATCCAATTTTCCAAAGAAATTTTCCTTTTTACGAAAAAATCATTTGAAGTTTTTTCTTTTTTCTTTCATTTGATAATTTTAATTTCTAAAAAAATTCAACAGATTATAGCAATATGAAGAATAATGTGATAGAATTAAATGTCAAGGATCCTAATGAATTATGAGAGCTTAGTTAATGACGCAGGTATTATGTTTCCTTCTTACAACTTGTTAATGAAATTTAATTTTTTAATTATTGTTGAAACATTATTGTCGGAATAAATAATGGAACCCAATTTGTAATGGTAATGAGAATTAAAATAACCAAAGGCGACAAAATCAAATTGAATCGAAGTTCACAATACAGGAATCTTACATGCCTTCTCGTGTTTTGCTGTTTTCTCTTTTTCTTCTTTAGAAAAAGAAAAATAATTTGGTTAATTCATAATAAATAAAAGTTTAAGAAGAAAAAGAAATACTTTGTAGAGGCAATTATAAGGATGAGTATATATAAATATATATATATATATATATATATAAAATAGAAAGCGTGCCGTTCATATGGTTTTATTAATTCCTTCAAGGTTGACAATTACGATTCCTATTTGGTGTCAACGGTTGAAAAGTCAAAACAAATTTGTCCTTCACCATTTAGCATTTTAATCTACTTTTTCTTCAAACAAATTTTAGGGCTAATTCCAAAAAAAATATTCTTTTTAATTGTCAATACAATTGAGGTTCAATTTGAGATTAATAAGGCCATATTTGGATTGATTTAATTTGAAAAAAAGTGAGTTTTGTTTTACTGTTATTGTAAAAGTTAAATTATTTGGAAGAGAAAATATAGGACTCAAATTGAAAAAAAGTTTTTAAAAAAATAGGGCTAATTCAAAAAAAAAAATCTTTTTTAATTGTCAATACAATTAAGGTTCAATTGGAGATTAATATGGCCGTATTTGAATTTTAAAAAAAAAATTAGTTTTGTTTTATTAGTTTGTAAAAGTTAGGTTGTTTCTGAAAGAAAATATAGAACTCAAATTTAAAAAAATAAAATAAAACTCAATTTCTTTTTCATTTCAATTTTACATCCATTTCTCTAAATCTTTCACAATCGTTTAATTCATTTCACCGTCTAATTTTCTTGTATTTTTCACTATATTTCACATCAACACTTATATAGTTTTCATATTCTTCTATTCCTATGCTGTCACCATGACTATAATGTCGGTTTTGCTTGACTGCCACTTTTATCTCTTAATTTTTTTTTTATTATGCTGTCATTGTCTATGGGGGCCGATAAAGGCAATTCAGGAATCTATAAAGATAACTCGAAAAATTTCAAAATTTTCATTTTCCCTCCTCTCACTTTCTCTCACTACACTCATTCTCTCTAACATCTCTCTAAGATTACAAACTTCAATCTCAGATCTTGGAAGATCCGACCGTCCAAATTGAAAAAAAAAAGGTTAGTTCTTCAATCTATTCTCTTTTATTTACAATGTTACCGTTTTAAATCGTTGAAATATTTGTTAAAAAGGGAAAAATTGAATTTTTTTTTTAAAAAAATTCTGGCGGCACTTTCGGCCGTCGTCGGAGAAAGTGCCAGAGAACTTCCGGCGCCAGCGACCGAAAGTTCTCCGGCACTTTCGCTGGCGACGGCCGAAAGTGCCGACGATTTTTTTTTATTTTTTTATTTTTTTTATTTTTAATCTCAGATCTAGGAAGATCCGACCGTCCAAATTGAAAAAAAAACAGTTAGTTCTTCAATCTATTCTCTTTTATTTACAATGTTACTGTTTTTTATCGTTGAAATATCTGTTAAAAAAGGAAAAAATCAAAATTTAAAAAAAAACTTTTTGGCGGCACTTTCGCTGGCGCTTCCGGTGCCGACAGCCGAAAGTGCCGCCGATTTTTTTTAATTTTTTATTTTTTTAATTTTTTTAATTTTTTTAAATTTTTTTTATTTTTTGATTTTTTTTAAATTTTTTTAATTTTTTTGTTAATTTATTTTAATTTATATAATTCTTTTAAATTTTTTTAATTTTGAAAATCTTTTTTTAGGGTTTAGATGTTTTCATTTTTTGTTCACAGTATATTTGATTATTTAATTAATTTTGTATATGTCATTTAAGTGTTTGTGACTAGTTGTTTATATATGTAGAATGCGTGTGACTAGTTGTTTAACATATTTTATGTGATACCCATTTTTAATTGTTAATGTGAATATAGATTTGTGAACATTATGAAATGAAAAAAATAACGGAAATGAAATAGGATAATAATCGATAAAGTGAACAATACTAAAGTAATAATAAATATCTCTGATAATGTTATATAATTTTGTCCACTTAAAGTAATATAACTAGCTTAAGACTGTTTGCTTTATGATTATGGGTTTAATAAGAAAATGTGTAATGTAATTACTAAACTGTTTGTATTTTAATTTGAAATCATTGTTACGTTATTCTTGGGATGAAATAATCGAAAAAGTAAATAATGAAATATATGATAAACAATTATTAACAGGCTTGAATAACTAATAGATGGTTCGACCTAGCGGCCGTAGCGGAGACGCTGATCTTGGTCCTGTCACGGATAGGACAGGTCGAGTTGAGGGGGGCCTTGTGACAGCTTCGTCTAGTTGTGTGAGGGGACGACATAGTACTTCTGACAATCCTGTTACTCCTACCCTCTTGCACCTGGTTTCCATCATGGTACAAGTGAAGCCGGGTCTTCTACCCAACCACCTGCTATACCTTTTAGATCTCGACCTTCCCTTCATCCCCATCAGTCACACACACCTGTACCCTATGAGCCATATGGATCTGCACATCCACCTTCACACCACACAAACACAGTATATGATCCATAGCTACAGGCTCCTACCATTGTGCCACCTTCCATACCGTATCTATCTGCTTTCTAGGAGCCTATATTGTACGATGGGTCTCAGGCGAGACACATAGGGGTTGAGTTTATTGATCCGATGCTTGGAGCCGCCCGTCAGGATTCTTCTTGCAGCACACACGAGTATTCTCATGTTGATTATTGTGTTTCCTCTTCTGATCACTATGTACCTGGGCCTGCAGATAGGGTTTCTGAGGGTGATAAGATTTTTGGGGAGAAGCAAGAAAGAGTCTGAACCCTACATATTCAGAGAGAATCGGATGAGAGAGGTGACGACGATGGTGGTGATGGTGATGGTGGTGATGGTGAGGGCGGTGATGGTGATGGTGACGGTGGTGATGATGATCACGATGACGGTGATGATAATGGAGATGAGGAGCAGCCTGTATATGTTGCACCCGTGGCACCAGCCAGTGGATCAAATGGGCGTCCTCGTCAGGAGAAAGGGAAGGGTTTGACCGTCAGCCTTATGTCGGTGATGAGTAAGTTTGCAGGGTCTCGTAACAAAAGACCCAACGTGGTTCATAATGTTCCGGCACTTCTGATTCCATATCTCTATAGTGTTCTTCAGAAATATCAAAACCAATTTCTAGTTTTTTCCAGAACATGACAACTTCTCCCTCTTAGATTAGCAATAAGTTCACATGCACAAGGTAGACCGTGCGACTTCCTTAAGTAATGCAGACAATTACTATCCGGTTCTTCTACCAATTGACGTGCCTTCTTTAACTCATCTATTCTCTTCTTCAATTCCAAATGACTAATTTTATTACATAAATTCTTCAGGATGGGATTACTCTTGGCGCCATATTTCTCTTTAAGTCTTGAAATTTCCAAAGAGTATTTAATTTCTGCGACTTGAGGTTGGATGAGAGAATCGATATTAAAAAATACGGTGTCCAAATCACCGTGACACGTTGATAGCCACAGCTTCAGCACTGAATGTTCACTCTCAGCACGGTTCGTTGTCTCCACCCCAAAATGCATCACTTGAGAGGTCCAAACCCTACAAAATTTATGTGCAAATGGATTCAACCATGTGCTGAACAGGTAATTTAGAAAGTCGGGCCTGCTTCACCATCTAGTCTTTAACACTTCCAACTTTCTTTGAAATTCTACCTCATCGAGTTCATTAATTAATTTCCTCCAAGAGCCATTCACGAACCGTTGAGCCACCTCTTCATCTTTCACCATCTCAGTCAACTTTGCAAACACATTTTGATCGATGTGTCTTCTACATAACATATGATAAGAATTGCTAAACACATCATCGATCACCGGCATTAATCCACTTTCCCTATTCGTAAGAACAACTACAGGCTCTCCTTCATTGATAGCCGAACCCTGACCATCCGACATAGCAGATGTAAAATATAAGTGCTTGATTTGTTGAAAAACCTATCTGTGTGTCGTTGTCTGTTCATTGCACGTAAAAGCTGTTGTCATTGTAAAGTTCTTGCCTGTTGGAGTCATCCCTTCACTGTCTATTAGTGGCATGTTGTACCTTAAAAAAGAAGCGATAAATTTAATTATTATGAATTGGCTAATCATTTTTCACGGACTTAAAAATATTATTAACTACTTACTAAAAAAATTTTTTTTAAATGTCTAAACCCTAAAATTAATAAAGATAGCAAATAATACAATTAATCCACTACAATACTTACTTGTTCGTTTTGTACGTCGTATCCATTATCAGCACATATGGCCACGTTCTAAACATTGCAATCGATGTCGGGTATGCAACGACAATATCACTGAGTACGTTGCTGTCCTCACAATTTCTATAGAAAACGGTGTAGCCCCTTTCTGCACTTAAGCGGAGAACTTCCTCTACTGTATTTCTTCCCTGCATCCGATCCCTCTTAATCTTGGCAACAACATTGTAAATTTTCTGGGAACTGCATACATGCAAAATTTAATATTATAACACTAAACCCTAAAAACAACTCTAAAATATATAAATAAAGTATTAAAAATAATCTAATAATTCCCTTATAACTTACCTAACTGCACAACCAACGTCTTGTTCTCGAAAAAATCGTAATATATTGCACGGTGGCTCTTCCTGAACTGCTCGGTCTGTTGCAACTGCTCCTCCGTAAGTCTTGCAGCTTGAGCATGACCGTGACTATAAACAGCTATTTTGTGGTTGTGCCTCCCGTTGTGTACGAAGAATTGCCAATTTTCACTTGTTGCCATTTGCTCTCCCTTTAGCTTAACTAGACAACTACATTTTTTCGTCTCATACGGTCCACGCTTTTTTTTTCGGTATTTCTTCTTTCTCATCGTCGACTAATGGTTTTTTATATTTTCTTACTGAACCTCTGCGTTCGCAAGCCAATGTGACATACGGTCAACGGTCAAATGTTCTTACTCTCTGATTCCGAGTTATGATTAAAAATGTCTTCGCATTCATTGCAATCTGTTTTGCCCACTCCACCAACTCACCTTTCAAACTAAATATTCGGTCCGTTGTAAATAAATGTCCAAGGTCGATATATTCTTCCGGATCTAGAAATTCTTCAAAGGTACTTGGATCTTCATCACCCTGTTAATGTATAATGAAAAGTTAATATTACAAAAAGAAAAACCTAAAAAAACAAAAAACACAAAAAAATATTTTTTTTCACATTATCGGGTACACTTTTGTCTAGATTTAGCCTGTCCTCACAGTGACTTTTGCTCAATCTGCGCGAAAGTGTGCCCAAAAATGTGAAAAACAAATCCTAATTTCTTACTTCAAAACTAATATTTTCTTGCAGGGATTCTTGAAAATGATTCATTCTACATATACAAAATTACTTAAATAATCAAATATACTATTGTGAACAAAAAATTATAAATTAAATAATAATATATTCACTTCATCGATTCTTATTTTATCTTAAGAATTATCGGTATCTATTATTTCACGGGGCTACTATTTCTTTCATTCAATTATTATTCATCACTAATATTCTTCTTTAGTAATAGTTATTAATTTGTAAATTATACAACCTAAGAATTATATCCTAAAACTAAGGCCAAGAATAACATAACAATGATTTCAAATTAAAATACAAACAGTTTAACAATTACATTACACATTTTCTTATTAAACTCATAATCATGAAGCAAACAATTTTAAGCTAGTTATATTATTCTAAGTGGACAAAAGTATAAAACATTATCAGAGACATTTATTATTACTTTAGTATTGTTCACTTTATCGATTATTATCCTATTTCACTTCCGTTATTTTTTTCATTTCATAATGTTCACAAATCTAAATTCACATTAACAATTAAAAATGGGTATCACATAAAATATGTTAAACAACTAGTCACACATATTCTACATATACAAACAACTAGTCACAAACACTTAAATTACATATACAAAATTAATTAAATAATCAAATATACTGTAAACAAAAAATTAAAAAAAATCTAAACCCTAAAAAAAAGATTTTCAAAATTAAAAAAATTTAAAAAAAATTTAACAAAAAAATTTTAAAAATCAAAAATTTAAAAAAGTTAAAAAAATTTAAAAATTCAAAAAAAATTAAAAAATTAAAAAAAATCGGCGGGGCTGGAAGTTCTCTAACTTTTGCCGACGACGGCTGAAAGTGCCGCCAGAATTTTTTTTTTTAAATTTCGATTTTTTCTTTTTTTTAACAGATATTTTAACAATCCAAAATGGTAACATTGTAAATAAAAGAGAATAGATTGAAGAACTAATCTTTTTTTTCAATTTGGACGGTCGAATCTTCCTAGATCTGTGATTAAAAATAAAAAAAATAAAAAAAATCGTCGGCACTTTCGGCCGTCGTGCCGCCAGAATTTTTTTTTTTAAAATTTCGATTTTTTCCTTTTTTAACAAATATTTCAACGATCTAAAACGGTAACATTGTAAATAAAAAAGAATAGATTGAAGAACTAACATTTTTTTTCAATTTGGACGGTCGGATCTTCCAAGATCTGAGATTGAAGTTTGTAATCGTGGAGAAATATTAGAGAGAATGAGTGTAGTGAGAGAAAGTGAGAGGAGGGAAAATGAAACTTTTGAAATTTTTTGAATTATCTGTATAGATTTCTGAGTTACTTTTATCGGTCCCCTTGTCTATCGACATTAACCCAATTTACCATTATTGTTACCCTTTTCTTTTGCACTCAGCTCCCTTTTTGTTAGCAAACATATAAAAATATATATTATTTATTATACAGTTGGTTACTTAAATAAGCTTATTTACTCCACTATTGATTTAAGCATTTGCCCTTTTATTTTTGATTGATCTGATTTTACAGTTATGGGTGTTCATCCATTTTTCTTGACTTTTTTTCTTTATTTCGTTTGATGAATGAAAAGATTCACATTTTAATTATGTGATTAGTTAAAACTTAAAAGAATTTTCTAAAAAAAAATATTAAAACTTAAAGGAGAATGATACACAGGTTTTAGGGTTTTGGGTTTATCTTTGTTTTGTACACCAATTTCTTAAGGATTGCAACTGATTCAAATCTTTCCGGGATCATCTTCAACATGGGACATCCATTTCTTCCCAAGCCTCTAAGTACTGGTAATCCTCCCTTTTCAGAACCCCATTTCTCCAAGGAATGCAAATCCGAAAGGTAAAGAGCCTCAAGTTGAGGGAACTCTTTTGCAGCAGAAAACCTCCTTTCCAGATTAACGATTGTCTGATATATATATATATATATATATATATATTTGGAAAGGGTCTTATATTCATTCTTAAAGTTGGAAGAAAGTGGACCGAGTAATGCCTATTTTTCTAGGTAGGGAATGTTTTCAGTCGGTCCACAACATTGTCTTCTGCTCCAGACGGCCCAATTAGAGAACATGGACACAACTTTAAGCATTCTTTTGATGGGTTCCCAGCCTAAACCAAAACTCTCCTTAAAAAAAGGAATAGGAAAATTGCATATTTAGTGTAAAGCTTAAGTATTTATCTTTAAAGTTTATTCTACTATGGTTCCTAAAACAATATATAATGATCAATAAGATTTTTTATCATCAAATGCTTAATTTTTATAAAAAATAATAAAAAATACATTAACTATGCATGTATAGTTATTAAAAATTAAAATAAATATTATAAGTCATTCTTCCTACAAAGACACATGTGGTATACAATTTTAAAAATGCAAGAAACTTTTATTTCTCTCCAAACCGAGCCTTAAGTGTATTTCCCTTAAAAAGTGAATAATTTAGAATATCTATTTTTACTCTTTAAATTACTTCACCTCAAGTGTATTTCCCTTAAAAAATGAATAATTTAGAATATCTATTTTTACTCTTTAAATTACTTCACGTGAGCATTCCGTATTTTTGCTTTTACAAAAGTTAAATTTTTAATAGAAAAAGGAGTTTATTATAAATGTCAAATACTTTTAGGAACCCATAATATACTAATATGAAACAAACTTTGATAATTATATATTTCACAGCGCCCATAAGGGCAATTCTCCGAAAGAGAATCATAGTACATGAAAGCATCGACCCAAAAGAATTTATCATTTTCCTCAAAAGGAAAAAAAAAAAAAAAAAAGAATGATAATCAAATACTCTTTAAATTTCTTGGCTTTAATAAGAATTGAATGAGTAAATCAACTCTTACAACTTACAATAAGCTATTGCATTTTATTGTCTACAATGCATTCCATACAATTTTGAAGCAATGACCAATAATAATAATAATAATAGATGGGAGATGGGAGATGAAATTGCTCATCCAATAGATTTGTGAGTCATCAAGAGAAATCTCATAAAACTTGTCTTTCTAGCTTCATCTGAAAACAAGATTGTGACATGTTTTGTCACATGGATATGCACAATCAATATCCTTCACTCTTGACCTCTCGAAGTACCAGTCCCCGACTGCAAGTGCTATCGCCTGCAAGGATTTAGCAAGCCTTAAAGTTACGAGAAAGTTCTGGAGAAAGATAAGTTGTTAAACACAACTGCACAACCATCAGAATGCCACAGACGATTTTGTCCTACGGTTTATGATGAAAGTCGGTTTAAGATCACCTACTCGGGTCATTAGCAGCTGACTAGAAACAAAGGGCTTGAAAGTGTGTTTTCTTGGAAGAAAAACATCAAATGAGTTGTCCATATAGACAACCTCTATACCTCATATTTTTGTACTTTTATATATACCTGTCTTACATGCAACAAACATACAAGAATCTACCATCACGTAGCACGACGAGTATGTGATTGTTGATGATAACAGGAAAGAAAAAAAGCGATCGATATGAGAAGATGAGTTAGGCAGTCATTAAGGGAGTTGGCGGTGAGGGGATGACTTTGAGAATGCAGTATGATTCCAGCATTCTCTAGGAATCTACATTTTATGAAACAGTTCAAAGAGTCTAAAGATAATCTAAAGGGTCCAAACATTAGACATCTTGCTAATAGTCTGCAGAAGCTAGCTACAAATGCTCAGTAGTTTCTTTTCTTTGGTTTTGCTTTTTTTATTTCTTATTTGTTTTCTTTATACTCATAAACTTCCGGAATTTAAATGTCTCAAATTGCACTATGGTGTTCAATTTTCATGTACTTGGATAAACTCCTGTAGACCTCAGGATTCAGTGAGACACTATTATCAACCGACTACAGAAAAGCCAAAAAAAGGACCTGCCTGATACTGAAGAAGTTTCCAACTTCAATATCCATTTGTTACCATTTTGATACTTAAGCCACATAAAATCCACAACATTATCACATTTCTATTTACCTTATTGCCAATAACAGGAGAATCATCGGCAAACCAGGTATCCTGCCTCTCTGTTTGGCAGTGTGCAAAACATGAATTTATGAACAATCCAGTTTGTGGATACGCTGTAAAGCTTTTCAATGAATTCAGCATATGATTCCTAAAACCTGCAATGAAGGTAACTGTATTCATCACCCCCTCTACGGTTCAAAACATGTAAAACAACTTACATAAAGTCATAGTTACCCTGTAGAAATTGAATCTGTGATGATGAACATTGTTCATGGTTCATTGTACAACCATGCCATTTCCCGTCGGGATCCGCTGACTTGGGGGCCAAGCTGGCTTGAAGCTGAATGAAAGTGCATTTGCAGAAATTTCTTGATATACAGATAAATGAGCAGGTAAAACGACAGAAGATACCAATGGAATTTTCATTACCTGCCACGTGTCATACGCGGCATTGAGGATAAATAGAGGGGTTCTGATGTTGGCAATCAGATTCTGAGGGAAGAAGCACTGAAACAACGACTTGAAAAGGTTAAATCTCTTGAATTCATAACTAAGAGAAGGTGAAGGCGCATCACAGATCCTAGGATGTCTCTGCTCAAAGGAAGAAAGAACTAACCGAAGTTGGGTCAAGGCGGCCAGTACAACTTCTTGGAAGGTTTTGTTGAACACCCTGGCAATCAATGAGAAGACTTACATGTGAGCCAGTTAGAGACTAAAGGTCGTAGGATTTAATAAAAAGTTCTGCAGAGTAACGGCAAAATGACTTGTAAAATCGAGTTTATTAACATCCATCTGCAGCAACCTGGATTTGCTACCAAGATAACTATTACAGAAGATGGCTAAAGCAAAGTTTTATCAAAGGAAGTACCTGCAAGCTAACAACGCCTGCAAAGAAATTCCTGAGGGTGTGCCCACCAGCTACATCGATCCTGCAAGCTTAAAAGAACCCAAATAAAAAAGTAGTAGTAAAACACACAAACACAAGCTACAGAGCACAAGAATGCAGATATTTGATACAATGAGGTAGTAAATTAGAATTTTGGAATTTACGAGTCCATAAATAGTCCAGCATCACCCAGACATTTCACTTTTGTACTCCTTGGCATTAGATCACGGAATTCATCACAATGCAATATAGAAGCAAGACCACCAGCAGAGCAACCTGACAGAAGGGCCTGAACCAAAAGTATTGAATCAAAAAAAGATACTAAAAGTTCATAGGAAAATATAGAAGATATCATATTATAATCAATACCCTGTCAGCATAGCGCATTCCTTTTGACATTAGCTCACGCATTGCAGCCAGCCAAATGCGTTGTCCTCTAAACTGCAGCCCGTTAGCCTGCAGAAAAGCACCAAATTTTCATTAGTACTAATACAAAGCTGATGCTTTTGAGATTCGAGAAACCAGATGCTGAGTCATTATGATATCATTAGGGCTTCCATCACTGTGACTCCCTTGTCCTTTTGAAAAGTTAAAAGATATAGCTCCCCGTGAATAAGGGTGGCCGCTCTTGGTCTTTACCAGCTCTCCAATTAGGTCGTACAAATGGAACATTGTTTATGACTTATTCTAAAAAAGGAATGCTGTGAATTAAACAATTCAGAAGGTAGAAAGGACACTTAAACTATTTGTAGCCATCAGTGCTGGGGAAAGACTGAAAGAGGAATAAGCCTCTGTTCAAACCTTTGATGATGTATATGAGTATATGCACAATATTTGAAAAGATAGAAAGGAAAACATATCCAAGAATACTGATTCTATCTTTTTCTTTTTTATGAATAGAATATTCATTCTATCAGTATGTCCATTTGTTGCCACAACTAATGAATAATAACTGAAATGCCCCAGCATATAAACTAAAGGAAAGCATGCCAACATCTTCACAAGAATCATCATAACCTTCATAGTATATATTAGTTTTTTTGAGTTCATCAGTCCCTTGTCTTCACTCAAGCTCATATGTACCGACTACAATAGATGATTCAAATTCTAAATATTTTTTTGTAATTTTTATATTAAAAAAATTTAAAAAATTAAAAAAAAAATGCTAGTTTGAACCTTATTTTCGCTGTCCCCTGCAAAAGAAGCACCATCACAATACCGAACCTTTACTCTGTTCCAGTTAAAAAAATCTGCATAATGCAAAGGGAACATAAGAAAATTTCCAAAAGATGAACATCCTATTGGCAAGCTCCAGGATAGCATTCACAAAGAACATTTGCTACTGATAGTCTGGGTTCAAACCTGGATTTTCTTCAGCTTTATTACTCAAAATTCCTGTAAATGCGATCTGCTTTTCCATGTATTTTGAAGATCCACGACGTGTTGTCTTCCGGTAAACACAAGATCTAATGTTATTACACCATCCTCCACCCTGCCACAAGGTTTCACCAAGTAAGTCTACCATAAAATATCATCATTTTGGAAATAGCAGCATGCCAATGAGAATTTAGTTAGGATTCTATAACATCAATCAAAGCAAAATAAGGCCGTACTTGCCAAATAATTTGTAAATTGTCACATTTCAAGACTTCTACCACAGCAAACACAGTATTTACATTTCAACACAGAATCATTTATCACTTACTGATTGCATGAAAAATCTATTCCACATCATGGGCACCATTGAAACTATTAAAAGAACTTGAGAAAGAAACAGGTCTATCTCATTGGAAGTTACAGAGTTGAGAGACTAATTTGAAGCATGATTACAGGAGGCTTAAACTTTTATGCCTATTGGATTCCAACTTATATATTGAGCATATATGGCAAACATAAGCCCCTCTTACTCTCTCCCTAGACCAAACAAGGAGCAAAGCAACATAAGTTTCATACGAACCTCCAACTGGATAAGCCAGCTGTTTGCACCTGAACCGAACCCGCGATGAAAGTGATAACCAGGTAATGTACCATCCAAGCAAACTGCAAATCAACAACAAAACATAAGACATGTCAAGACCAAATGATATCTGGATGAGAGCATAATTCCATCATGGGAAGCTAGGCATCAAGAATGGATCTACCATTAATTATTGATACCAAAAATTTTACAGAGATGCTTGAATTTAAAAAATTATTAAAAATTAAAATAAAAAAAAAAAAAAGTTCACTAAGTTGCCAATTACTGATTATGGCCAAATTTCATAGGAGAAAGGAGGACAAGTGGATGAAGTGAGGACACATCACAAAGAGAAAAAAGAAGACTCAAAAGAGGTCACTTAGGTTCACAATGAAGACTGAGTTTTCAAATTCATCTTGAACATGGCAAAACGACAAAACTTCTGAATCAAGCTGGTGAACTAATGGCCAGACCAAACAATTGGGAAAAAAAAATCAGCAAACAAATCTAACAATTAATAATTCACTAGAAACTAAATGCAGTAGAAAGAAAAATTATTAAAAAGAAAACAATGAATCTAAAGAAGTAGATTTGACAAGAAAGAACAAAATCATTAAGAGAAAGCTAATTTGAACCATTTAAACTTAGACTGGCATGCATTCTGAGAAACATAAAGCAATTAAATGGAAATTTTGTATAATTAAAAATTCCATGGAAAACTAGAAGAAGCAGTAAGTGTACCTGCGCCTTGACCAGCAGCTCCTTGAATAAGAGTAAGACCAACCATTAAGGAATTGGCAGGAGCAGCTACATAAGCAGACTCCCTTAATGCCGCTTGAGTTTTATTGTAAAATAATTCATCAAAATCAAAACTATGAACAACCCATTTGCTAAAAACAAATCCAAACACGATTACAACACAACCCCACAACTTCAATAGCTGCTGTTTTTCCCCCATGGCTCTAACTCTCAATTAAGCTCTAGCCTTTTGGGGGCCTTCAAAAAGTTCAAACTTCCCAAATGGCCAAATCTTGAAAACAAAAAAGAAACTTATCAAAGAATACTCCCTTTTGCTGCTACCTTGCTTTAGCCTTTAAGTCAGAAGTTAAAAAACGGAAAATTTTACAACATTAAGAATGTGATATGGGCAGAGATCTTTTTAAATCTCGTTTTTCCTATAAGGAAAGAATTAGATGATACAGGGAGATGGGGGGGGCCTGGGGAGGGGGAGAAAGGAAAGGGGAAGGGAGCATCTATTGAAATGGGGAATAAACAGTGAGGGACTTTGCCGGGCGTTTTAAAGATTTTTTTAATTTTTTCACACTAGCTCTCGCCCCTCAGTTAGTTCATTTGACTAGATATATACAAATATGTATGTTTATGCATATGCAGATGCAGACAGTGTTAGATGACGGATGCTTCAGAACATTTTTGCAAAAAAGTGAATGGCACCGCACTGTGTAGCTTGACAGCTTTCAAAATCTTTTCCTCTTCTTTTTTCCTTTTTTTTTTTTTCCTTTTTCTTTTTTCTGTTACGTTTTGCGAAAAAGTAACGTTCTTCTTTGTCTTGCTGTTCCCCATTTAACCTTTGAAACTTAAAATACTGTTGTGAACACGAATTATGTGATCAAGAGGTTTGCTCGGCTTGGAATTTTTTAACACGCTGTGTATCATTTTTTGCATTATTATTTTTAATTTAGTATATTCTATTAATAAAATTTAATAAATAAAAGATAAATTTTAAAAAAATAATATTATAAAGAAGGTGATATATACTCGAAACAATAAACATGGGTTCGAGGATAAAAAGTCCTTCCGGGAGGGACGTTTAATAGATTCAATTCATAACAATTTTTATCTTTTGAAACCCTATTTCCTACTTTCAATATATTAAAAATCAGTGTATAATTTTTTTTAATACTCTTTATAATATTTTTAATTTAATATATTTTATTAATAAAATTTATCAAATAAAAAATAAAAAATTTATTATAAATAAAAATATTATAAAAGGATAATTAAAGATTGCTTGAAACAACCTTTTTAATAATATTTTAGGCAATGTTTAACGTTTGCAAGCATGCATATGTCAAATGTTAATAGGTATATAATAATCAATAAATATTGTTGGAAAAGAGATATCCTTACCACATCTTTATTACATTGTTTTACTTTGTATCTAACATGTCTGTATATCTTGAGATAATCCTTAACACATCTTTAGTGTATTGTTTTACTTTTTATCTAACATGTGTGTATCTCGGGTAAGATTGATTATTTAGGAGCATGATAAGTCCATTAGCTAAGATTATGGAACTATCTTTTATTACTCATGTGTTCATATGGTAAGTTAGGATATTGTCTTGTGATACTCAGAGACTTTCTCATACCAAATTAAAGGTAGATAACTATGAATAGTAAGTGATATATCAATCCATATCGGAAAGAGAGGCAAAAGAAAGGAAAGTTTATTGATGGGATAATAAAACGACCATCACGTAGTTCCCCCAAATTGGATGACTGGATCACAATAAATTCACTTATCGTGCAGTGGTTCTTTAACACATTTGATGCTTCAATTATATGCTCTATTCCCAGTATGGAGAATGCAAACGATCTCCGGGACCATCCGAAAAAGTGCTTCTTCGTGGTAATAGGCCGCAGATTTATGAACTAAAGGAGCCAGTTAGAAATTGCAAACAACATAATGCATCTCGTGTTTGATTACCATAGACAACTCAATCAGCTGTGGGAATAGTTGGAAAATTACACTCCTAAAATCGATTATTGCTACGAGGGTGTAACTTGTAAACGAACGACAGAATCGGCACATCATCACAAGGAAGAGAAATGGGATTAGACAATCCAATTTCGTACTATTATTTCTCAAAAATTGTTAATATGAATCCCCTTCTCTATATAGAAAGTGCATACTATGGTTATTCGTGAAGAACGACATAGTTTAATTACTCCGGAAGGGATGAGCGTGCTAATGTTGTTACTTTTGCCGCATATTTAAACGAAAAATCCTCCATGTTTTGTTCAGTTTTTGCAAAAATAAGGATAGTGCCTCAAAATGCTTTCAGATTATTGGTTATCTTGAATGGTGGAGCGAAGAGGAAATTTTGCAACTTGAAAAAATTATGGTACAGAAGCAACGGCCGGTGGCAGAAGACGCAGTTGCTGGCATGGTCGCGGAAGTCAAGAAGAGGTGGCATGCGAACTGGAAAGCATATTGTAGCCCATGTTGACATCGAGTATCTTCATATCAGGCTAGTCCATTCCTTCAAAGAGCTGGGCCACACGCCAACTAGGCTGCTTCAAGGACAGCGGCAGCAACTTAAGCCGCTCTAGGCCCATTTCTTCCAACTCCCCCTTCTGGTGCATTGCCTTTGGGAGCTTTTGGTTTGTTACAACCTACATGGAACCCAGCACCCAATCAACAGCCAACAGAAGTGTCTTCTGGTCCAATCAGCATGCCAAGTGGCAGTGGGGTTCACTTAACAGGTGCCATGTTGACCCCTCCGTCCACTGTAACAACAAATTCAATGGCACCTTCTTCATCCTATGATAATTTTTCTTGTATGATTTCTTGGATTTTAGACCAGTGCTTCAAGACATATGACAGGTTGTCGAGATATTTTGTTTGGTATTATGACTATTGATATGTGTCTATTACTCGCCAAATGGATGTGAAACGATGGCTACTTATGAATGCAATATTTTTTTTAGTTCAAAAGTCTTGCTTCAGAATGTACTTTATGTTTCAAATTTAAATTGTTATTTGGAATATATTAGACAATTGATCTACCAAAATCCGTCATATTATGTGCCTATTGCTTATGATGTTTGTGTGTTACAGGACCGTTCTTCGATGATAGAGATTGGAGTGGATAGATTAACCAATGGCGTTTTTTGTTTTTCACGTGCTCAGGCATTTCTTATTTTTGTTCCTTCTTTTGAGTAACTTCACAAACGTTTAGGACACCCTTCCTTTTCTGTTACGAACAATATTAAGGGTGTTTCTTTTGCTTCCAATAATGTTTTGGATAATTGTTCCTTTAAGCCAAACAGACACGTGATCATTTTAATTCTAGCAATACTCTTACTATTTGGCCTTTTGATTTATTCCATTGTTATGTATGGGGTTCGTACCATTAAAAAACTTCTTGTAGATCTTCTACTTTTTCATTCTTGTTGATGATTTTTGTCAGTCAGTCTGGGTTTATTTTCTTGATAAAACTGAAGTCCACACTACTTTGAACAATTCTTAGCATTTATTAAGAATCAATTAAGTGCGTTCACACCAATAATAGAACTAAATTTATTGGCCTCAAACCTTTCTTCCTTTATAATGGAATTTTTCACCAAACGTTTGTCCCTTATACTCCACAACAAAATAGTCGTGTAAAAAGGAAATATATTCTAAATGTGGCTAGGACTTTTCTTCTTCAATATGCTCTACCAAACAAATTTTGGGGCAAAAATATAAAAACAATATTAATCGCATCCCCATATCATTCTTAAATGTTAAAACTCCTTGCGATTTCCAAAATCTCCAGATTATTCCCATCTCTGTGCTTTCAGTTGTTTATGTTATATCCACCATCATTCCATAGATAAATTCACGTCAAGAAATCATCGTCATATTTTCTTGGGGTATCCCTATGCAAGAAGGATTGGTATGTCCATAATTTGGATTATGATAAATTTTTTATTTCTAGAGACTTCATTTTTTAGGAGACCGTTTTTCCTTATCAAATTTCTACACCTGACGAAATTTCTTCCCTATCCTCTGACCAAATCTATCCTCAATCTCATCATATATTTGGGCTAGAAATATTACATAATACCACCACTTATCTTCATCCTAGCCCACCGTCCACTTGCACTTTTCCTACTCCCTCGGTCCAGCTTCCTACGAACCAAGATGAACTAATCGGCCCAACTTTTGGCCCATGCTCCTTCTGACCCAACCCCACCTCATGGTCCACCCTCTTTATATGGCTTTCCTTCTTTTTTCTCTTCGGTTAGTCCAATTACTACAATTGGGCCGCCTACTGACATGGATCCACCGACCAGCCCAGTCACAGACCAGACTCCTGCACACTACATCCTACTCTTCAGGGGGGGCTTCTTCTCCTTCCTCCTCTTCACTGATTCCACCAGAATATTTACCTCTTCCTTCAGAAAATTCTACTCTTCGTCGAAGTCAACATCCTCATTATCCTTCTCCCAAACTTCGTGGTTATGTCTGCAGTACTATGAAAAATATGATTCCCTTGACGGTCTCTACCTCTAGTCCCCAATTAATCTTCAGACTCAGGTACATATTCCTACCCTTTCTCGCACTACGTTTTTAGTAACAAATTTCTCCTGGCAACAAAGCCTTTCTTGCAGCCATTACTGTTGATGTTGAGCCTTCTTGGTTCTCTGAGGCTGTCCTCATTCCTGTTGGCGAGAGGCTATGCCGAATGAGATTGATGCTTTGGAAATAAATCACACTTAGAGTTTGACCTTTTTATCCCTAAGAAAAAGGGCTTTGGGTTGTAAGTGGATCTACAAGATTAAACACGAGAGCATTGAGCAGTATAAAGGCCGCTTGGTTATTTTGAGGAACACACAGGTTGAAGGTCTAGATTATCATGAGACCTTTGCTCATGTAGCCAAGATGGTCACTGTCTGTACTCTATTGACCGTAGCTGCCAACAAAAACTGGAATATTCATCAAATGGATGTCTACAATACCTTTTACGTGGCAATCTTTCTGAGGAGGTATATATGAAATTACCCTTGGGATTTTCTATTGGACAAATGGAGTAGGTGTATCATTTGAAAAAGTCCTTGTATGGTCTTAAGCAAGCTCCTCGTCGTTGGTTTGCCAAATTATTTGAAGCACTAAGAAAAGTAATTTTCATCACTTCCGATTTGATTGTTCTTTGTTCATTTATCAAGCTTCAAATGTTTTTCTTTGTGTTCTTGTCTATGTTGATGATCTCATCATCACGAGTAATGATCCTACAACCATTTTAAGTTTTAAGAAACATTTGAGCTCCTGTTTTCATATGAAAGATGTAGGTCCGTTGACATATTTTTTGGGGATCGAAGTGACTGGGAACTAAAGGGCATCTATCTTTGTTAGCGGAAATATGCTTTGGATATTTTGACTGGTGCAAGTTCACCCGAAGCAAAACCTATGGCCTCATTGGGAAAACCCAATGGCCCGTTTCTATCTTATCCAGATTCTTATTGATGCCTCATTGGTCGACTCATATATCTCACTATCACTCGTCTGACCTGGCATATTTCATCCACATCTTTGCTCAATTCATGCATCAACCTCATCAAGACTATTTGGATGCGGCTATGCGCGTTCTTCTATATCTCAACCCATGGACAGGGTCTCCTCTTCCCTATTGACACAGAGTTACAATTCTAGGCTTATTGCGATTGTGACCGAGCCAGTTGCACCATCACTCAGTGCTCACTGACCGGGTACTATATCTCTCTTAGGAATTCCCCTATCTCTTAGAGTCTGAAAAAAAGCACACGCTTTCTAGATCTTCCGAGAATTTCACTCCAAATGGTATGAACTCAAATGTTTGCGATATCTTTGACATGATCTCCAAGTGCCTTAGCTTGCTGCCATTCCCCTCTTTTGTGACAATCAAGCAGCTTTGTACATTTCTTTCAATCTAAACTTTCAGGAACGTACAAAGCATATCGAATTCGACTGTCACTTTGTCCAAGATGAATTTTAGACTAATCGCATTTCCCCGGCCTATATACCCTCTAAGGTTCAACTTGCTGATCTGTTTACCAAAGCTCTGAGATCTTCTCGGTTTCATTCACTATGGGATGGGCCCTGCAACCTCCACGCACCAACTTGAGAGGGGGTGTTGGAATACAATATATCCTTAATATATCTATATTTAGTACATTACTTTAATTTGTATTTATCATGTGCGTATATCTTGTAAGATTGATCAGCTAGGATTATGGTAGGTAAATTAGCTAAGACTATGAAATTATTCTTTATTGCTCATGTATTGATATGGTAAGTTAGGATATTGTAATTTGTATATATTTTGAGTATTAATACAAGAAAAGACAAGCTTTGCTACTTACTCTTGATACCTATTCTCTTAACAAATATGATGACTTAAATTCCAAAAAAAAAAATGATCATTTAAATTTAATAAATCTGAAAACTCTAAAATTATAAGAAAATTATAATTTTAATTCAGAACTTAATCCACATTAACATGTCTTTTGAAGTATGCATTAAAAACTCATAGTTTTATGTCATGTTTATTAGTAAACTAAATAAAATTTTCAAATAAATTAAAGAAACAAATATAAATTTTAAATCATACCCCCTCCGTCCCACAAAGATAGTCTCGCTTTCCTTTTTCATCCGTCCTAAACTATAGTCTTATTTCCTTTTATGAATGGTAGTTAATTTCTTAACTTCTTTTTATACTTGTCATTATTCTACTTCTTAATTACTAAAAATCTCCACTTTCCAAGAAATATTAATAAAGTACACCATTCTACTACTAATATTGTAGTTTCAAGACAAAAAGTCAAATTCATTTAATATAAAGGTATATTGAGAAATTAAACAAAATTTATTATTATTACTAACTTTTCTTAATCTATCTGACAATTAATTAAAACATGACTATCTTTGTGGGATGGTGGGAGTACATGCTAAGTTTTAAATTACATTTTCACAAATGACTCCCTTTTTTTTTGCAAACGCAAACCCCAGCAGGGGGCCGTTTTGACAAACATTTTCTCAAATTATGAGAGGCTCTTAGGGCAAACTATCAATTTTAAAAAGTCTAGCATTTCCTTTGCAAAAATATCCCTATCGATCGGAAAGAGTCCTTGCCTGTACAAGTTCGCATAACTATAAGTGTTTGAAAATGAGAGCACCTAAGATTATCTTATATAACATGTCGGTCCAAGAAGGAAATCTTCTCCTATTTTCATGATAAGATATGGAAGAAACTCAACTCTTGGAAAGAAAAAAATACTGTCTTAGGCAGCTTAAGAGGTCTTGATCAAGTCAGTCATCCAAGCTATTCCTACCTATGCTATATCATGCTTTCTTCTGCCCATCTCTATTACTGAATCCATAAACAAGTCTTATTCGCTAGTTTTGGTGGGGTGGAGATCAATAGCACAAGAAAATTTGCTAAAAGGCTTGGAAAGCTCTATGCCAACCTGAAAGTAAAGGAGGTTTGAGTTTCGGGGACATTTCTTCGCTCAACTTAATTTTATTTAGTAAGTAGGGTTAGAGGCTCCTCACGATAAGAAAATACGGAATTTTAGATGTTTTTTCCAAAAAACATAGAATATGCAATCAACATTCATTTATGGCTAAGGTCATTGAAGAGAAATACTATCCTTTCGGAGATTTTCAAACAGCAAAGCTAGGTCATCGGCCCTCTTATATTTGGGGGAGTATTCTAGCAACGTGACCTTACTTGTTGGCAAGGACTATGTTGCAAAAGATTGTCTTTCTACCTTCTTCCGCGAGCTGTTTCTTCGCATACATCTTTTGGGAATTATGGAATATAGGAGTTCCTTTTTGTTTTAAAAAACAAGTACATCTCCTAACGAAGTAGCCAACTTGTAAGAAACTTTCCTTTAGAGGAGTAACTTTCTCGATTATTTGCCCATGATGCCAAAAATATGAGGAAGATGCAAGGCATACTCTCATATCATGATGTTTTGCTTTCGAAGTCTGGAACCTTTCCCCTTATTTCCATCTTATCTAATATTTTAATGCCTAGAATCTCAACTTACAATCTATTCTGCAAAAGATTGTATTTCTGCCTTCTTCCAAAATCTGCCTCTTTGCATATATCTTCTGGGAATTATGGAATATAGGAATACCTTTTTATTTTAGAAAGCCAGTACATTTCCTAACGAGGTACTTGAGGCTGCCAGAAAATTCTTAGTAAATACGAAACTACAAAGTCCCTAATGATTGGAGAGCTCTACTACAAAGTTTAATGTACCTCTACTTCTCATTCCATTCCGCTTGACCCAAAAGGTAAATAGATGCAAGTGGATGCTTTGAGAAATATAGCTACCAGAGAATCCAATAACCATATCTTAATCCAAGATGCCCCTGCAACAAATAGTGGGACTTGCTGGCACTCACCAGTTGAAGAACAGCTAAAATTTAATGTTGATGCTGCTAGAAAAAGGAAATTGTAGAGATATGAGGCTTACTACGGAACAATGAAGAAGATGTCATTTTGGATTTCACTAAACAACTCTCAAGCTCTCTTTCAACAGAATATGTTGAATCTTTGGGCATCCTTGAATGTCTTAAGCTAGCAAACCAGTTCAACTACTCTAGGCTTATCCTGGAAAGTGTAGTTGATAGTCTGTTATATAATGATTCATATCTTAGCAGTTTAGGGCACATACATATCTAAATAAACGCTTCTTAGCTTGACTTCAAAACTCTATATCTTATGTTAAGAGGGTTAAGGATGTTCCAACACACATGCTTGCTCAGCAAGCTACCTCAACTTACCTCTCGAACATTTGGATGGAGGTGGTTCTTTTTGTAATTTCTTCTGTTGTTTAGGCTGATTTAATCTATCTGATTTTTCCCCCAAGCAAAAGTTTTATATTTCAAATTACAAAAAAAATGTTACAGCCTATTCCATCCATTATGACCAAAGGAAAACAATTAGTGATTTTTTTTCGTCAAAGAAAAAAAGTTTCAAATTTTTCATTATAAATTGGTTTTTTGTGAAGGAAGATTGTGCTACTTAATCCTCAAATAATTTAAGTTTCTCCATTTTGGTCCTTTAATTTTAATTTCAACTTTTTTAATCACTAAATAATGTATATTTAGTTTTTTGGTCATTTTGGACAAATTTTTCCTTTTAAAAATTTAGATTTTTTTCAAAAGACTAAAGAGGGTATGTTTGGAATTTCACAGGTGTAATATTAAAAAAAAAAATCCAAATCTAACTCAGCAATTTTTAAACTGCTGTATTATATACACTATTAAACTTTAGAGAAACATAATCTTTCTCTCTCTATCCTTTCTCTCTTCCTTCTCTCTAGCCCCCCAAAAGTGGTGTTAGATTCCTTTCTTCTCCCCGACCAGTTTGGCTTCGGCTTTGGCCAAAGCTCGAATACTGGCCAAAGCTTTCCTTATTTATATTTTTTCTATTGCTTTTTCTTTCTCATAGGTAGTCATGGCATGCTGGTTTTTATTTTTCCTTTTCTGTGAATTCCTGGTCATAGCTGGTGGTAATGCATATGGAGGTCCTGATGATAGATCTTTATAGATCTAATGTTTTTCAGTATTGATGGAAAAGTCGGCGATTTTAGCTTTAGGAGGTTGGGATTGTGATAGGATTTATTTTGGTTAGATATTTTAGTTAGATTTCCGATGTTTGTTATGGTTTAAATTCTTAAAAGAATTAGTTTTGATTATACTTTGTATTTTATGCAGGAAAAATCAGCATTTGAGAGAAAAATGAGGAAATCGATTAACAAATTGCTGAAATTTTTGGAAAAAGCTTAAAGAGCTGGATAAGGCACGTGCACGTGCTATAAAATATTTAAAGTTGACAGATTTTCTTAGTTGATTTAGTTAGGGTAGGATCTTATTATTTATTAAACTTGTTTAGATTTGATTTGGTTCAGCTGATTAGAATCCTCTCCTACCTTTTTCCCTTCTATAAATAGAGGATGCTAGACCTCATTGAAGTTGTGGAGTGTTGAGAAAACAAAGAGCTTATTAGAGTCTTTCTACTTTGATGTTTTGTAGAAATTATTTTCTTTCTTGTTTTCATCTATGTTCTTCTATTATTATTTTTGCTTGTTGAATCAATAACAATTGCACATCTACTTTCTAGCTTCCTTTCACGCGCTTGTTTGTGAATAGGGGTTGATATAGAAGCAAAGTAAAATTTTCTAAACACTCTTCTGCTATAAGGTTATTTTACTAGTAAATTGCTTAAACAGTCTTCTGTTACAAGGTTAGTTTGCTAAGAAGAAGTAAAGTTAGTTTAATTATTTCAGCTTTTGAACACGTTCTGAGATCCTTATTAAGTAAATAATAAATTTTTCTCAATCAAGCGTGACATGTAAAAACTTTTAGAGTTTTCTTGATAGTCAGAATTATTTGGCGTCTCCAATAATTCATTTCTCTGAATACTTTGATTCCTTCAGTGTTGAAGATATTCAATCTATTTACTTTAGCTAGAATAGGGAAATACTTTTGCATTCCTGAAAAGTGAAGATTTGAATTTGATATTTGGTTTGAACACACTCTTACCCAACTTAAATATTTTCAAAATATCCAAGTAAAAGCTTCTTATTTTGGTTTATTGTAAAAGAGTTGTATACTTCCTTCGGGTCCGACCCTGTGTTCACTGTTGTTCTATAAATTTTAAAATTAATACTTTATTTTTTATGATTTCGACACTCGTTAGATAATAATATAGACTGTCATACCGTAGAAGATGATGGCTTCAAAGGTCCTATTTGAGTGCTTTTTTGGCTTGTGGGTAGTTTACAGTGGAAGGACTACCTATAGTATTGGCTTCTCTTTGCTGCTGCTTGTAGTACCCCCGCAGTACAACGTATCGACATAGTTATGCCGGTAGTGTTCTTGGATGCACAATTGATGTCTCTTTTTGTTTCACGTGATGGTGTTTTATTGTTGCAGTTTTTGGTTTTTTAGATTTAGGTGTATGTGTCTTGTTTTCATGTATTTTTTAATTTAAGATGTTTTTTAGCTTTTAAATAAATATACCTCAGGGGTATGTGTCCCTGTTCTGGTTCAATCAAAGCTATTGTCAAAGCTTGGTTTGTTGCTAGTTGTAATTGTCTCTTGCAACAGTAGTTATATTAAGTCCCCCGAACCCAATCATAGCCATTAGATTAGTTAGATGTTATTCTGGCTATATTAAGGTTTGACTATGTCGAACTTTGAGGTTTGGATAGAGGTATACCCAATTATTTGTAGTTACATTTCTATCACAAGACTTTATGTTCTCTAGTGAAATGATGCAAGGTTTTAAAAAAAAAAAAAAAAAAAATTAGAACTTTAATTTGTTGTATTGTATACATTAACGATTAGTTTTTTTTTAAAAAAAAACATTTATATTGTATAATTAAGAATTATAAATTTTAAACTATTAAATTGTATATATTAAGAATTAATTTTTTTTTAAATGTAGCATTTACAATTTGTAAGTATTTTAAAATTGAGTATATGGCAAATGATATAAAATATAACTTATTTGTCCGTGAAGCCTTATCCGATTGGCAAGAGTTGAGGCTTCTCAATCATAAGGTTGAGAGCTCAATTGCTAAATGTTTATTTCTTAGGGTTGTGCTTATAAACATAGTGTGTCACCTCTTTTGAATATTGTTGTCTTCCACCTTGTTGGTCGCGGCAGAGAAAAAAAATAAAAAATAAATAGTTGAACTAAAATAAGTAAATATATATAACTGAATAAAGATAGAATAAATAGTTTTTTTTAAGGAAAACACTCAATATATTAAGCTGAAAGGTCTGCTAATCAACATCCATTATAGAATCTGGTAATACATCACTGAAACTAAAGAGAGGCTTATTCAAAGAGCTACCAATAGCAACTAGCCTATCCACTACCATATTTTGATTTCTTCTTACATGCTCAATGCTTAACACAATTAGACCACGAACTTGAGTTCTAAAATGATGAATCAGAGTACCCAAAGGAAACAAATCTCTACCCCTCCCTTTAACATTAGTACCACAACACAATTGTCACACTCCATACTAAACTTCATTACAACCCTACTTCTCGGCAAGCAACACACCTAGCAGCTCTGCTTGCTCTACTCCTTGTACGTGCTGGAGTTGCAACGCCGCAGTAGCAAGTACCCGGCCACTACTATCACGCATTATTGCGCCAACCCCACCATACTCAACATCAGCATCACTCATCCAAAAAGCCCACATTTGTTATGTTCACCTTGAGATATCTCTCCAATGGCAGACACCACTGTGGCTGCACTAGAGGAGGCAGACTACCACCCACAATAGACGGACTAGGCCCTAATCGCATGAATTCGTCAACAAAAACTTCATGCAACAACAATAATCTCCTCAATCAAGCCAAGAAGTGACACGACACTACTTCTTGTTCACCCCAATCTCCAACTTTAGCAAGACCTCACAAGTGAACCGCACTCCACAAACAAGTGTCTATCAACCTCCTCTGCAAGGCCACAAAGCGGGGACAACAAATTCACTCTTCCATTCTCCTCCTTAAGTTTCCTCTGGTAGATAGTGAATTCGAATATAATTGATAGACAAAATGTTTAACCTTCGGAGGAACATTACTATACCATAAATACTTCCCTGCCTTATCGCATCCATTTGAGGAGCCAGCCATGCCACTCTTTTTATCGATCAACACACCCCTCTCGCAACTTATATGCTGTCTTCACTGGAAAATGGTCTTCCCTCGCGCAGTGCCACACCCACTCATTTGCAAGCAAGGAATGCACAATTAGAATATTAAGGGTAGAATAGATCTCTCAGATTGAACAAGTATTGAATCATATCTTCCTTCCAAAACACCTGCGGTCTCTCATTGATCAACCCAGGAACCTTCATAGAATGTTCTAGAGAAGGGTTGATCATCGTAACCCGGAATGAGAAAGGGATGGGTAGCCAAGGCTCCCCACACCTTAATTGACTGCCCATTTCCCACCCTCCACCGAAGCCCTCTAATCAGTAAACCCCGTGCTTCTCAAATTGACAGAATAAATAGCTATTGGATCAAAATTAATAAAAAATTATAAAATTAAGTTCAAAATAGATAAATAGTTATAAAATTAAAATTTTCAATTTATCTTTAAAAACATATGGTAGTACTTCACTACTTCATGTAACTTTATTATAAATAACTTTTATCAATTAAAGAATTTTTTTAATCTAATTAAAGAATGTAATTGTAAAATATGACCAATAAAATCAACCTCTTGTGTCCTGGAAAAGTTTTATATTTTATTTTACTAACAAAAGCTCTTTGTTCAACATGCCCTAAAATATGCAATAAAATAATAAGTAAATTAATTATGCTCTTTCCTAAAAAAAATAAAATCAAATATACTCTATTTTTTAAGGAAAAAAGAGGAAATTATATACATACTCTTTAATGTACAATAAATCTTTCAATATAATTCGAGTCTCTAAACTGTTTTAGGGGAAAAAAAGAAGAAAATCAATTAGAAAAATAGTGTTTCTTCTTGTTATAAAGAAAAAAAAAAAAAAAAAAGAAAAGAACGAAGCGGATTTCTGTTTTTTTATTGAGGAAGGGTGTATTTCTTTTTTTCTTTCCTCTCGATACAGTTGAGAAAGTATGTACCTCGAATTCGTGATGAATAATTTGGTGAAAATTTAGTAATAAGCGTTTTTACTAATAAGTTAAAAAGGAAAGGGAAAAAAAAAAAGGAAAAAAGGAAAAAGGTGGTGGATCACAATTCAGAATTGAAAGGCAACTTTGGTATCTGATATTGCTTTGCAGCTCACCAGGTGGGTGTATGATGATTTTATGAATTGCGGTGGTACGTATGAATCTCGCTGTGATGAATGTTATGTTTTAGTGTTAGCTAATAATTTTCGGACCCCATCTCCCCAAACAAAAATTGAAAATGAGACGTAAATTTCGGACCCATAACTATGGTTTGTCTGTCATAGGACCGTGTTTGGTGGTGATCAATTCCCTGGTCGAGACGGAGTTATTTAACCTAACCCTTTCTCGTAATGCAAAAAAACAAGGGAAGGCATGTGTCAACGCCTTAAGCGTTTCTTTCGGATTATAATTAAATTATATTTCTCTCATTGATGCTTGTTTCCTCTTTAATTAAATGCCTCGCTTTTTTAAATATAAATAGTTCTGTAATTTTTTTTAAAAGAAATTAGTTTGTGAACTTATAATTCTTCTTTTTGGCAAATTATGTTTATAATTTAAGGTTGATAACAAATTTTGAACTTCATCTTATCACATATAAATAGTAGATATAAATTTCATATCAAAATTAAATAATTTAAATCAAACGATAAAAGAAAAGAATCAATTTTAATTTTCATTTTTGTACGTAATTTTATTGATAAGATACTAGATTAAAAAAAGTTTATAAAGTACATAGATAGTGATTGATAAAATTTGATTTTAAAATTCATTATTTAAATTTCTGAAAGATTGATAAAGAAAAATTGTGTTCCAATGTAAAATCTTGCATTTGTATTTGATTCATCCAAACGCACCCTTACCATAACTTTCTACAATCTATATTAAAAAAAAAAGTGCAATAGATAGACAATTTTCCTTTCCTTTCAAAAAAAAAAGAACAGACAATTTTGAATTTATATTATATATACATATACTGCACAAAACTGGTCTTTTTGCTCCCCTGAATTCACTTAAATGGTCTGTATTTAATTAGCTTTCCTCTGTGATAAGGAGAATAAGTTCTCAAAAGCAACCAACTTTCCATTTAATTATTGTTTTGGAAAAAAGAAATTATCCTTTATTCATCCTTTTTAACAGCTAATTGAATGGAGTTTCAAATTGATAAAATGGTTAACAAACTAAACATCCACCCATGTTTAATACATATTCTCATACCCTTTTTTATAATAATCTTTTATTTAATACATATTATAATATGCTCTTTCTATAATAATTTTTATATCAGTGACCATATATTCTTCTTTTCTTCTCTATTGTTGAGATCTATAAAACTTTATACAAGATTAGTATAACATATGTGTTCCTAAATTATGACATACATTAATATAAATAAAATATTTTGTCTGTAAATAAAATAGGATAGTTAAATGTTAAAATTTTAAAATTTAATAAAAATTATTGAATTTTAAAAAAATTTATATTTTAAATTGAAAAGCTAATTCACATTAATATATGTATCTAGGTACACATTAGATAAATCAAAATATGTTAGTTAATTTAATTATAATTTTGATTTATATATCATTTTCGAGTAGTCATGGACCAAACTAAATCCACCGTACCCTTTTAGATTATATCCACATTGTGCAATCGACCCTATATCTAACCACATATAAGTAATGATTTATAGTTCGTTTCCAATTTCAAGTGAGTGCCAACTCTAAAAAATATCTAACTTCAAATGAAAAAGAAAGAAGTATTTTTGGCAGAAGGCTAATAATAATTGATACCAAATATATATAAAAATGAGAAAATATTGTGGTCAAGATTTATAGGAGGCATAGGGCGAAATGGCTCGAATCTTCTATATCACTTTTATGTGTCATGTTTTCTATTTCATTACTAATTTGATATATTTTTATTAATAAAATTTATTAAATAAAAGATAAAATCGAAAGAAAAAAATAAAGTCTAAAGAAAATATATTATAAAAAAATGATATAGAAAATAACATAAGGAAATAGTACATAGGATTCTGAATAGAATAAAATCAAATGTTGATCTTTAGAAATAGAAATTCAATATAAAAATTTAGTGTACCATTTAATTTTGAATTTTTGTTTTTATACTTAATATCTTAATTTCTATTAATTTAAAAGAATTAAAATATCAAAATATATAAATTTTTATAAGAAATGACGATTAATTTTAGAGTGTATGTAAAGAAATAAAATTTTTTTGGGGAGGAGTATGGCCCTCCATCCATAGCCCCAATGTAGCTTTCCCAGGAAAGGGACGGAGGCATTCCGTGGACATAATCACTACGCAATTGGCATAAGGTATATGTGGCTTCGGACTAATTTGGAGTTGCAACTCCCAAACTAGTATTGACACATGGGATATTGATGAATATAATCAAACTACTTGATCGCCCAATATTCAATTATAGAGTGATGAAGGTGGAGTTGGTGGCTCATATATTGTGGAGTTTACTAGTATATCCATGTCTTCTTGGAGTGTATTTACCAAAAAACAAAAAAAATTAAAATTGTCTTCTTGGAGTGATCATGAGAATTAAAGCGTCCCCAAGATGTTAGAAGTTAGCTCCTATTGACACCAACGTGGCAGTCTAAGTAAACACCTTTTCCTTTCAATAACGCATCGTTTAAATAAATGAGAGTGTTTGCGTAAATAAGTAATAACTTTTTGCATATGTAAGGATTGCTAGTTTTCTTAGTATTTATTAGAAAAAAAATAGAAACAATGATAATAATTCAAGGGAAATAAACAGATATAAATGATATAGAGAAATAATGAACTTTAAACTGGAAATTATAATTAAAAAGAATTTTCTTTAGACATGTATAAATAAGTTTATTTAAGATAAATTCTTCATTTCCTTGATGTTTGAGAATTTGTGAACGTCTATCTCTCATGATACAACAACAAATGTTTAAACACAGTAGTACAACTGTGATGAACAAAGTGAATTTAACCGAGTTTTTTTTTTTATTGCCACAATATACTAACTCTGGAGAGAATATGTTAGGAATAGGAGTATAAATGGGTTCAGACCCTCTGAGTACTCTCAAACCCAGACCCATAGCCTTATAGTGAAACATGGATTCAAACCCAGACCCAGACCCTTTAAGTATAAAATTTAAGGACCCAGACCCGACTCTTCAGGGTCTAGGGTAGGATTTGGGTATACCCGTACCCATATGATATTTTTCTATTTTTTTTCTTGTTAAACAAAAATATATATAAAAAATTTTCATAAAATCTAACCTTAAAAAATCATGCCTCTTGTTATTCTTCTTTGGAACAAACAACCATTAGTATAAAAGTTTAAATGAGAGAAACAAGTCCACAAAAAACATCGAAAGGAGAAAATAGTAGTACTAATGTCTCGAAGAAGAATAAATCTTGAAGAAAATTTATTTTCTCTAAACTATGAAGAAAATTTCTCCTCTCTTTTCTAAACTAAGAAAATAAACCACTCAACATCATTAATGTATAAATTATGTATTAATAAAAAATATAAAAATAATATAATATATAAATATATATTATTATATTATAACGGGTATACGGGTCTGAATATTATCGTACCCTACTGATACATATTTAATAGAATCTATATAGGTATGGATACGAGTCCGCAAGTATAAATTTTAACCTTACCCGCTATAAATAAGTATAAACCCGTATGGGTACGGGTAAGACCCGCCCAATTTACAGCTCTAGTTAGGAAGAGTTTGTATCATTGAGTTGTGAATTGTGAGAAATCAAGAATAAGGTACCTCTATTTATAGAGAAAAAAAAAAAGAAGAAGAGAAATAAAAAAATAAATACTAGAAGTGTTATGAATTTAATTAAATTAGAACTAAAAACAAGTAATTCACTTATCAGAAAAAAATCAAAATAACATAAACGTTACTTTAATTAAACCAAAAATTAACTTCACTCCACCCATAACTCCAATATCCTAAGTCAGTTACGTATGAGCGGAATATCTTTATTGGTTTATGTATGAGCGGAAGGCTGTTGGGGGCCTAGTGGCCATGGCCCCTCAATTTTTTAAAAATAGTTTATACCCTATATAAAAAAAAGTTACTTATTATAAGAGAAAATCATTGTTTTAATTCTGAAAGTTAGATTAATTTTTTTATTAGATCCTATAAATTTCTTTTTAGCCATTATAATCTTTGCAAAATACAAATTCAAGTACAGTGATTTATATTTTTATAGGTTAAAGTGACTAATTTTAAATAATATATTTTTTAAGGACCATAATGATTGGAAAAAAAAATTTACGGAGCTAATAAATAATGAAATTTGTCTAACTTTAAAGAGTAAAATGACCGTTTTTTCTTTCTTTTAGTTATTTTTTTTATAAATTTAAGGAGGGAATATAGTTCAAACACAAGACATTTAATTTGTGTAACAATTAACAAGTACTTCTATCACCTGAACGACTATCTTGCCATCTCTTTATATTATTCATAAAGAACATTTTCTTTATTTGACCCTTCAATCAATTAAGAGTAACTTATTAAGTATAAAAAAATAATTCAACATCAACAAAATTTAAAATGTTTAAAAAATATATGAACATAATTTATTCATCGATAAATATTGTCAGGACTAAGTTAAGAAATAAAATAGAAGATGACTTTCTTTAATATTGCTAATTATACATACTAAAAGAGAATAGCTAAAACTTTATTTCAATATAGATTGGATCATTGATAATATAAAAGAGTAGAGGATTTAATTTGGGTTAAATTATTTTGTAGAAAATTATTCTTATTTAGAAGCGGTTTTTTTTTTTTAATCATTTTTACCTAATTAAAAATGATGAAGCAAATTTTCCGTATGAATTTTGACCCTTTCAAATTAATCTTTGTGTCTGACTTTGTCCCTGGAGTTATAGTAACCGGATTAAGTCTATTGAAGACGTGATATAGTGAACACAACATTTATAACAAGATACATAGTCAATTGTATTTTTTTTCTATTGCCCCTTGTCTTTGTTTCTAAAAAAAGAAAAAAAAAGTTGCATTCCTACTCATAGCACGGCACACACAGTTCGTTTAAAGTAGTGTTTAAGGATCAATTACATAATTTATTTCGATCCAATGAAATGAGTGGTTACTTTTACGATTCACAACTAGTTTAAACATTTTATTATATCAGTCCTCTTATTATTTAGGAATTAAAAAATTTCTTAATAAATTTTTCTTTATACATAAAACTAAAACTCATAATCAAAACTTTGTTTAAAAGAGAATAATCTTCCTTTCGCTTATGTTAAATCATCTTGGTGATTTATTTATGATATATAAAGGATTCTTTTTGACCAAAAGTAAGAAAAGAAAAAGAAAAAAAAAAAAAAGACTTGAGACATTCATTTACAAATACAAGTGGGGAAAAAAGTAATTAATCGTTAGTTATTTTAAAAAAACATGGGTCAAATAAAATTTTCCAAGAGTGATATAGTAAATTGGGTTGACTCTAATCAATTTTGTTATGTCCCACAGAAGAGTAATTAAAAAAAATAATTAACAAAAGATGGAGGCGGTTGCCGTAAATAATTAGGGCCTTTCAGTCAAAATTTTATTCTCCATGCAACGGAAATGATTGGTCAAAGGTTTACGCACCAAAAGTAGTAAAATATTTGTATACAATGGCCTCTGTGTGGAAATCAAATTATTTGTTACATTATGTGAATTTTTATGGTTTTTATTTTTCACGTTATTAAAAATAATGTAATTTTAATTAAATTTTTTTATTATATCTTTTGAATGTATCAATTTCTCTCAAGTTTTATGTCATGAAAAAGTATAATTGCTTATTTCTAATAACTTTTACCATTTTTCAATATCTATTGTAATCATCATTTATTATTTCACACAAATTTCAAGTCAAATTTTGAATTTTTCAATGTCAACAAATAAAGTGAGAGATTTATGTTAAGGAAATTAATGTATATGTACAAATAATTTCTCTAATTTCATTTTTTTTAATTTGTGTGGTGTTGAAAATGTATAAGTATAAAAAAAAAAAAAAGTAACACGTATCACTTTCCTCCAAAAAAAAAAAAAAAAAGAAAGAAAAAAAACGTATTACTCTTGGGAAATGATGATTATATAAGAAAAATATTACTCCTTTTCTCTTAAAACAACACTGCCGATTTTAATATATATTTCCTTTGTTATTTAAGGGCTTATTTGTTAATTAAGTTATCTTTTAAAATTAATTAAGAACTTATAGAATTAAGAATGTTTAATAACTGAAATTGTTAAGTATTTAATATTTAAGTGCGTTTGATAATGATTTTTGCAAATTACTTAATTGTTTAAAATATGATTAATCGTAGTTATAAATTTTAGGTTTTTTTCTTTTATTAGACATGTTTTGAAATATGGCTACTAAAGTAGCTAATTTTTCTTTTTTAATTCCTGAAGGGGCCATAACGCACAATCATTATGCGTTATAAAATTAGATAATGCACAATCATTATGCATTACACCTAATAACGAACTTAATGGGGGCGTTAATCTTGTTTAATGACGTGACGAGGGCGTGGTGACGAGGTGACTGGGTCTGGTATTGAGGTGAATGATAATGCACAATAGTTGTGCGTTATCGTAACTAATAACGCATAATGACTATGCATTATTACTTATTATAACGCATAATCGGTGTGTTATCATGTTATGAGAAATCCTCTGCCCTAGCCGTTTCCATTTCTTTCTCATTTTCCTTCACCATTTCAGCTTCGCTGCTCCTCCATTTTTCTTCACCATTTTCGATTTCACACCACCATTTTCGTCATTGCCTTAGCCCTTCATTTTTCTTTCATCTTCAGCTGCCATTGCTGCTGCTGCTCCTGATTTCAGAGGGTTAGTTCCGCCATCTCTGCCGCTTTGAGCTTCTGACAAGGTATGTCTCCTTCCTCATTCTCTTGTTCTCTTCCTCTTCTTCTATTCCTCTACTTCTCTTTATTTGATTTTAGGATTTTTTTACAGTTTAAATTTTCCAATTTTCCTTTTATTTATGACTTTACAGTCAAAATTTCTCGAATCTGTCGGCACATCCCTTGGAATATGAAGCTTTTTAGAGTTTTGAAGTGGAGAACGGTGGAGAAAGCATTACCAAATAACGCTAAATTAAATTTATTCAAATTTTCAGGTAAATTTTATTATATTTATAATTGTTTTAATTTTTTTGTTTACTATGTTATAATAATTATTATATTATTATTATTATTATTATTATTATTATTATTATTTATCGTTGGGAAATAACCATGCCTTATACAAATTCAACAAACCAAGCACCGAAACATGTCATCAAAATTTATTTCAATGTTAATACCTCACTTAGATGCTAGCGATCCAGAGATACCTATGTCAAACGACATCCAAGAAGTTTGTGTATTATTTCAAAGGGGTTGTATATACAAGCAGTCATGGTATGCTCGAAAATTTACAATAGAGAGGGTTTTTAGCAGTTGGGAGACATCTTTTAATATTTTACCAAAATATTTATAAGTTGTACAGGTTCAAATCCGGGGACTGTCTACGAGTTTTTGTATCACAGAACGAGCAGTCTCCTAACTATGTTTTCAAATTTATTTTCTGGTGTTTCTCCCCTTATATAGACGGATTTCAATATTGTCAGCCGGTAATTTTTGTGGATGGAACACACCTACGAGGACCATATAAGGGCGTACTGTTAATTGCAAGTACGCTGGATACCAATAATCATTTGTTCCTACTTGCTTTTGCAATTGTTGATAAGGAATCGTCCGAACGTTGGAATTGGTTCCTCAAACATCTACGAGATTATATTGTCAAAGATCGCCACGTATGTCTTATTTTCAATCGCCACAAAGGGATTTTATCTGCTATTCAAAATTAATCTTTGTGGCAATCTCCATTTGCAGTTCACCAGGTTTGTTTACACCACATTCGAGCAAATTTCAGCAAAACCTTCAAGAATACATAATTAAAAAGCTTGATGTGGTAGGCTGGAACAGAATCAAAGCAGTGGAAATTTGACTGTGTTATGCAAGAGATTCAAGACAGAAATGTGGATGCTTACATTTACTTGGTGAAGATCGATCCAAAGAAATAGACATTATTGCATGATGGCGGGCACAGAAACGAAATTATGACGACTAATATTTCTGAAGCACTTAATAGTGTGTTGAAGAAAGCTAGGGTCCTACCTTTAAAAGCCCTGGTTGAACTAATATTTAACAAACTAGTTAGGTACTTTCACCAACATTGTAAAAAGGCCCAAAATTGTGTGCATCCATTTCCAACCAGAATATTTGACAAGTTCTTGCGGATTAAATCAAAATCAAGAGAACACAAAGTTACAACTTACAATCCGCGAAAAGGAATATACATGGTCAGATCTCCGATCTGGGTTGCTAGTACCGGCAATAACGTCTATACATTGAGAATGAATAATAAATCATGTAGTTACGGAAAATGGCAAACATATACATTACCTTGTTCTATGCTCTTGCAGTTTCTAGAGAAAATGATACGAGAGCAGATACTTATGTGCCAGATATATATTCTCGAGAAACGTACAGAAGAACATACCAAGCGAATTTTCGTCCGGACTTGAATGAGAACTTTTGGAGGGAAGTTCCTTATAATTTAACATTTTATCTTCCAAATATGAACAAGGAATAGGGTAGGAAACAGGGCACACGATTTTAGGGGGAAATGGATTATAGAAATCCGGATTCTTCCCCAAGATGTGGCAGATGTCGTATGCCGGGACATAATAGAAACAATTGTAATAACAGTTCAAGTAATGTATAAGTTTGTTTTCTTGAAAGTGTTGTAATAAAACATGGTTTCTATTAATGAAAATTTTCTTTGAATTTCTTCTAATTACTACTTAATTACTCTAAATTTTAACAGTAAAATTTACAGTATCTCTATTATTACTTCTTCATATTTTTTTTTTCATAAAATTGTTATAAGTTAAACATATTTTCTTAAGAAACGGTTATAAACATTATCATAAAAAACACACCAAAATAAGTTAAATAATATAATACAGTCTTTTTAAATAAATTATATAACAATAAGTTTTAAAAAACATATAAAGAAATTTTGAGTTCTTAAAAGAATTTTTAAAAAAATTTAAAAAAAATAAAAAAATGATGTGGCAGATAACGCACAGTGGTTGTGCGTTATTTGCCACATTGACGGATTAAGTTGTCAAATTGAGATTAACTAATAACGCACGGTGGTTGTGTGTTATCATTTGTAATAACGCACAACCACGGTGCGTTATGGCCACATTTCAGACAAAAGAAATTTTGTAGCCAATTTAGTGGCCTTTTTCGAAAACCGGGCTAAGAAAAGAAAAAAACCTAAATTTTCAGTCAAAATTTTTTATTTAATTCTAAAGTTTGAATATGTATATCGTTTGTCAAATTATTATATATTTTTATACAATTATCACTTATTAATTAATTCAACATTCAGATTCAGATTTCAGTTTTCAAATTCAATGTTAAAATTTAAAATTCAAAATTAAATAATTCAAACTCCTCGCTTCATTTTCTATTTTGTCAAACGGGCATAAATCAATTGTTTATCTTTTTCTCAATTTAATCTTTTAACCGTTGTTATTATTATATATACTAAATCAAATGATTAATTATTAGGTTAAAATAAACTAAATTATTATTTTATTTTATCATTTAGCATATATATATATATATTTAATGACATTCTTAACATATGCAGAAGATCAACACAAAACAGATGAAAAAGGAATATACATCTGGAATTAAAATTGTCACATAGTATTCTTCCTCTTGATAAACTTCTACTTTGAAAGTTTTCAACACGAAAACTATGGAATTTTTAGTCTTTCATTATCATAAAGAATAAAATATATACAAAGGATATTCACAGAAATCATAACTAATTTGTTAGGAAATATACACTAATTAAGCCATTATACCAAAAAAAAAAAGAGTTATACTATAACTAGACATGGTAACAAATCAAAGTAAATCAAGGTAGTATCCTAACATATTTTAACACTCTCCATAAAGTTAGAGCATATAGGTCACAAATGTCCAACTTGTGAGATAAGAAGCGGAAGAAAGATGGATTTAGAGCCTTTGTAAGAATATCGGCTGGTTGAGAAGCACTCGGAATATAGGATGGAGAAAGAAAACTATAGTTTGAAAAGCATCACGGACAAAATGACAGTTGATCTTGATATGCTTGGTTCGTTCGTGAAAGACGGAATTGGTGGCAATATAAATAGCAGACCTGACTATTACAATGAAGCAGGATGGTGTAGTGAAAAGGGACTCAGAGATCAAGAAGCAAACGACAAACCATTTGAGTTCACACAGAGTCGTAGTCATAGAGCAATATTCAGCTTCTGTAGAAGAACGATAAAACGGTGTGTTGTTTTTTCGTTTTTCAGGAGATAGGAGAAAAACCAAGAGAATAAAGTAGTCAGTGACAAAATGACGAGTGATAGGATAACTAGCTCATTCAGAGTCACAGTAAGCAAACAATCATAGAAGGGTATCATGAACTGAGTATGAACATCATAAGAAATATCTGGTCTCGTAATGGACAAGTAGATCAATTTATTACAAGACGACGATAACGGTTAGAATGAGCACAAAGAGCACCAGTGGCTTTGGCCAAATTATGATTTGGTTCCAGAGGAGTAGACACCGGTATATATCCAAGAAGACTAGCCTAGAAATAATTTTCAAGGCATACTTACGTTGAATTAAATAAATAACCTACTTACTGCGAGCAATTTCTATGCCAAAAAAATATGTAAGATGTCCAAAGTCCTTCATGTGAAAGCAAGAATGCATATAAGACTTAAACTTAGCAACAGAATTAGCATGATTGCTAGTAATCAACAAATCGTCAAAATAAATAAGAATACAAAGAAAAACTCCATTCTTTACAAACGTAAAGTGAGAACAATCTGCATATGATTGAACAAATCCACATTTATGAATGAAGTTAGTAAGTTTGGAAAACCAGCATTGAGGCGCTTGACGGAGGCTATACAAAGATTTATTGAGACGACAAACCTAATTAGGACCCGTAGCCCCAAAACCAGGTGGAAGTCACATAAATACCTTCTCGGTTAAATCCCCATGCAAAAAGGTATTATGGACGTCCATCTGATGTATCTCCCAATTACGAACGGAAGCAACGGACAAGAGAGTGCGAACCATGATCATTTTTTCCACGAGAGCAAACATTTCAGTAAAATCAATACCTTCTTGTTGAGTATCACCAAGTACCACCCAACGAGCTTTATAATGTTCAAATTCATCAACTTTATACTTGATACAGTAAATCTATTTGCTACCAAGAGCTCGTTTGCCAGGAGGTAAGGTGGTCAAAGTCCATGTACCATTCTTTTCAAGAGCATCCACTTCTTGTTTCATAGCAAGACACCATTCTGGTTAAGAAGCAGCCTCAGAATATTTAGTAGGTTCAATGCCTGCAGTCACAGCGGCTAAAAAACAACGATAGGAATAAGATAATTTGTTACAAGAAAATTAATGTTGCAAAGGATACAAGGATTTACTTGAAGAAGGAAAAGGAGAGAGAGGAGGAGAGAGATATATACTAGGAGGTGACCAAATCGTGTGACAAACATAATCATTTAAATTTTCAGGAGACCGTCTAGACCGAGCACTTCGCCGAAGATCCAAATTACCTAAATTATTTGGCAGAGGAGCAAGAACCGTTTGTACCATATCTTCCAAAAAACCATTATCATTGTCCAAATTACTACCCAAAGGACCATAATCACTGCCTAAAATAGTGGCGGGTATAGGAATGGGGACTGCTAGGACGAACCCATCATCTGCATCAACGCTGGGCCGCACTAAGGAAGTGGGCCGTGTTATTGGGCCCCAAAGTAAGGCTAAGGAAATGGCCTAGAATCAAGAAAAGTGTTGAGCTGGGCAACTTATGAATATTTGGCCGGCCCAGAAGCAGATGCAGCGGTTGAACCAAATTGGGACGGATTCATCCTAGCTACCAATCCAGATTGGGTTGAGCTCGCCCTAGCCAGAGTACCATGCTGGAAATTTTCACCCAATTTTCTCATAGGCAATTCACCAAATTTTTAATTCCAATTTATCTTTAGGTGGAAATAAAGCAGGAGAATGAGTCACGTAAGGAAATTCATTCTCAACAAACACAACATCTCAAACACAACATCTCGAGATATAATAAATTCATGGGTTTGCAAATAAAAAAATTTCCACCCTTTTTTCCCGTACGAATACCCTAAAAATACACACTTTCTTCCTCGAGACCAAAACTTATTCTTAGGTAATCCATGGTCATAAACATATGCCAAACAACCAAAACTCTTAATATGAAAACAAGATGGACTTTTATCAAACAAAATCTCAAAAGGCGTTTTCCTTTTAATAAAGATGAAGGAGTATGATTAATCAAATATCCAGTAGTTAGGAATCTTTCAACCAAAAATTGAATTAGAAGGTTAGCATGAAAAAGCAAAGCACGAGCCATATTTAGGATGTGACTGTGCTTATGCTCAACTCGTCCATTTTATTGAGGTATATAAACCATAGAAATTTGATGTAAATTTTCATTTTCCAAACATAAGGTTTTAAAAATATAAACTCCGTCCATTATTAGTATGTACAATCTTAACTTGTTTATTAAATTGAATATGCACCATAGCAAAGAATTTTTCAAAGTTTGCAACCTCTCTCTTTTTCGCAAGTAAAAAGATACATACACATCTCGAATAATCATCTAACACAGTCAAGAAATATAATGCACCACAAGAAGAAGGAATTTTATATGATCCCTATAAATCGCAATGGACCAAATCAAACAAGCCAGTAGAATTATTCAAACTAGTAGGAAATGAATCACGTGTCTATTTAGCACGAAAATAAACAGAACAATCATTTAAAGAATTCGACTTAAAAGAATGTCTCAAAAACTGTTTAATAAAAAACTCAGATGGGTGTCCCAAATGGATGTGCCACAAAGCACTAGAATCAGAAATTTGAGCAGTATATGCAATACTTGGTGTCACAGGCAATGGTCGAAAGTAGTATATCTCATCTCTCTCTTCACCTGCTCCAATCGGCATCCCCGAGGTACGGTCCTGTAACATAAGCACATTATCATTAATAGTAATAACAAAATTATTCTCTTCCGAAAGTTGAGAGAGAGCTATTAAATTACATGGAATCTGAGGTATATGAAGAACATTATGAATTTTGAGATTAGGTTTTAAAGAAGCCGAGCTGATTTGCACCCCTCTAGCTTGTGACCCATTTGGAAGCTTAATATTATAAGGAGGAAAAGATTGCAAACTTACTAAGAAATTCTTTCTACCTGATATGTGATGAGAGCACCCACTATCAAGTATCCAATTTTCATTCAACTTACTAGACAATTTATCAAAATTTGAAAAAGATTTTTGATTGTTCACAATGTTAGCCCTAAGGGCATTATTGTATATGTTTTTTATTATGATTAACATATATATTTGTGTGATGAGTATAGCTTAATCTCTATAGAACAAAAGAAGTATTTTTGGAGGCTCAAGGCTACACTACATAAGAAGTAAAAGATCCTGGAATTAAAGCATAATGGAAAGGAAAGATCAAGCCATTCCAAGATCAAGGCATTGAAGACCTTGAAGACTTATGTCTTAGTTAGGGATATGCTAAGGTATTTTGTAAAACTCCCTAACTCTCATCTTTGTTTGTTGATCAAGCGTGAAGCTTCTTGGATGAATTTATTTTTATAAACTCTTCTTGAAAAATCCAAGTATTCTTGATAGAGTTTTTGATGCCTTCAAAAGTTTTTCTTATCTCTAAAAGAGTATCAAGAATACATATTTTGAAATGTGAAGGAAAGTTCTTTTTGTTTAAGGAAAACTGGCTTGTTTAAGGAAAACTGGCTTTTAAGTCATTCTGAAAAAAAAGGGTCATCCGATTTTTAAACTGGTCATCCGATTTTGTCATCCGATTTTTAAAACAGGTCATTCGATTTTTAAAATCGGTCGTCCGATTTTTCTAGCTTTAGAAAAATAGGTCATCCAATTTTTAAGAGGGATCATCCGATTTTTGTAGGATGAGTCCAAATCTTTCTGTTTCAAAAATAGGTCGTCCGTTTTCTAAAACCGGTCGTCCGGTTTTAGTCTTTTACTGCAAAAATATTACCGTTACACAGTGTAATGACTACTTTCTTCTCCTTCATATATATATATATATATTGACTTTGATCAGCTGCAAAGAAAATGGTGGTTGAATTGAAACTTGATTGAGATTATTTTAGAACATTTAAAGAGCTTTAAAAGTACATTCTTTCAAAGAACTTCATCTCATACATACAAATAGAAAAATCTTCTTGGAGCTTCATTGTTGATCATCCATCAAAGAAGAAGTAAAGAGGTGCTTGTAGAAGTATTCCATTGAGTTGTATCTTCCTCTTCTCAAGCTCATTTGGTAACATTGTTCCTTACTCTTCTTATTCTTTTATTGTGATCAAAGGTTTGTGGAAAACCCTTTGGGTGATCCTTTGATAAATTTGTTGTATTGTTGTGTTGTGTAAACTTTGAGGTTTTTGTGTAAAACCCTTGAAAAGTGATCCTCATTGTGTTGTTGTGTAACCAACTTTGAAGATAGTGGATTTGTGAAATCCTTGGGTTGAGTCTCAAGGTAGTGGATGTAGCTCTTTGAGAGAGTGAACCACTATAAATTGTTATGCATGTTCTTTAAAGTTTAATTCTATACTCATTGTTTGATTGCCAAAACTATAAGATTTTGTTTGGTGTGGATTCTTATCAAAAAGAGTTTTAGAATTCTTTCATAAACAAATTAGAGGTTCATCTTTCTAATCACACAAAAGATTTTTTAAAATTAGCCAAAAACCTTATTCATCCCCCCCTCCCCCCCCTAAGGTTTTTCACACAAGATTAGCAAAAGAATTCCACTGTTTTAGAGAAAGCCCTAGAATTCCAACTATTGAAGAAGCTGTCGTTGTTACAGCCGTTGTAATACCAATCTGTTTTACTGAGCCGTTGCCTGAATCTGGAGCAAGGGAGTAGTCATGCTGGACTGCTACCGCCGCTGTCCTGCCAGGGACTGTTGGAGAAGAAGCTGGAGAAGACCCGAGAACATGACCACACAAGTTGTTGTAGGTGCGTCCCCAACCTCTGCTCGTTCTGCCTCGACTTCCTTGACATCTAGTGCTGGCATCTCGTCCCTGCTCCAGCTACCACTCCGGGTAACCAATCAACTAATAGCAATTTTTTGGCTCATGTCCTTGCTTAAAACAGTGAGTACATTGAGACTTATTTTGTCCAAATCTAGGGGTAGCCAAAGCTACAACCTCACTTCTAATTTCTTTGTTTTTAACCAAGTTTTTATGAGCTTCTTCATTCATAATCATTGCATAGGTTTTCTTGATATTTAGAATAGGTTCCTTTGCAAAATGCTCAAACGCACAGTACCAAATATAGAATCATCTTGGCTTATAAGGAATTGATGAACTTTATGTTCTTCTCTCTGTTTAATTAGTTCATCCAATGTGCCACATGTACAGTTCGATAATTATTGATAATTGATTAATTTTTTCCAAATTTTCTTTAATTTAGCATAGTAGCTGAAACAGATATACCAGATTGCTTGCAATTGACTAATGCTGCTTTAAGTTCATGCTTCCTCAGTACTTACCTGACATGAATTGCTCTTTCAAATCAGCTCATAATTCATCACACCGTTCGACATATGAAATTGTGGTTTATAGATTCGGTTTTCGATGGTGTTCAAAATTTATGAACAAACCATGGTATTTATAGTCCATCATTCCTCATCCTTGTCAGTTCCTGCTTTTGATGTTGGTATTAACCCTTCGATGAAATCGTGCTTCTTCTCGGTCTGCAACGGTAATCACATTGATTTTACCTATTCATTATAATTGTCTTCCTTAAGTTACACATGAGTTAGAATCAAGTGCGGACTATCTAAAGATACCAGATAATATGCATCCTTTCCAATATTCTCATTAGTTTGATCGTCACTAGTGCCGTCATTTGTATCGTGAAAAAAAACTATAATGACTATGATACCATGAAAGTTTTCAGTAGGTAAACTTTGTTGAATTTTCTTTCTTTCATTATCATAAAGAATAAAATATATACAAAGGGTATTCAAGAAATCCTAACTAATCTGTTAGGTATACACCAATTAAGCCACTATACAAGGAAAATAGTTATAATCTAACTAAACATGGTAACAAATCATAGGAAATCAAGATAGTATCCTAATATATCTCAACATTCTTGGATTGGATTTTAAATTTATAAAAGGGGAAAAATTTAAAAACATTTTGAAGTATAAATTCTTTCTGAAAAAATAAGGTAAGATTCAAAATAAAAATAATAATATCTTTTTTATTTTTAAATACAATCCAAATACATCCGACAAAGAAAAGGTGGAAAAAAGATTTACAGTGACATAGTTTTGGGAGTACTTTCTTTTATACATTGAGTGTAATTAGAATTCAAGATCTCTAGTATTAGTATTGGTTTGCACTTCGTGATAGGAATGATAGTGGTACGAGCCGACCGTTTATTGACTATCGAAATTGGGGGTGTAAACGGGTCCAGCCCCCCTTATAATGAAACATGGACCTAGATCCAAGCCCAAACCCTCTGGGTATAATATTTATGGACCCAGACCCGATCCTCCAGGGTCTAGGGCAGGGTCTGGGTATACTCGTACCCGTATGAAATTTTTCTATTTTTTTCCTGTTAAACAAAAATAAATATAAAACAATGTATAACCCTAAAATAAAAATTATAACATGATTAACATAATTTCCTCAACATCTCTCAACAAATACAATCATTTAATATCTCTAATTCAAATGATTAAAAGTTCAAGTACACACAAATTCCTCATAGTATATTAATCCAATAAAAACAAAAGTTCTAATTCAATACAATATATTAATCAGAGCATTTAGAGACCGCTTGCTCCTATTTGTCTCCTACATAAATGTATAAATGAATAAATGATGTATTAATAAAAAATATAAAAATAATATAATATATAAATATATTATTTTATTATAACATGTATCATCATGCCCAAACCCATTTAATAGAATCTATGGGTATGGGTACGGGTACGAGTCCGTGGATATAAAATTTTAACCTTACCTACTATAAACATATATAGACCCGCGTGGGTACAGGTAAGATTCGTCCCATTTACAGCCCTAACCGAAACCAATACCGATTTATAATATTCTTTATCGATTACCGATTGGTAAAATTTTTTTTTTTACCAAAAACCAAAATCGTTAGTTACTTGGTAATAAATTGCAGACTCGATGATTACGGATTAAAATTTAAAAATTAAAATTTTTAAATTTTTAAATAGAATTAAGCCAAAAAGAAAAAAGAAACAAAAATCTAAATGACCACAAATTACATCCTAATTATTTAAAGCGATGTTAAAAAAAATCAGACTAGAGATCGAATCGGTCATATTACTAGTTCATTGATTCAATTGATCAAACCAATAATTGAACCGAAATAATATCATAAATATATAAAAATTTATAAATATATATTAATAATTTATTCATATACATTTATACATCAATTAGCACTAAGTACAATTAAAATATGATTAAAAATTTATAAACTTGTTAACTAAAAAAATATATACAAAATATAAGTTTTAGTGAGAAAATTAGAAAAGAAATTAAAAAAATTCAAAACCAATTCAACGGGTCAAATGACTACTTTGACAAGTCAGATCGAGCGGTTCAACCCGTTTTTATTAAGTTTGATCGGTTCGATTTCCTACTTGTTTTTTTTTAGAAAATTAGACTGGTCTATGGCTGGTTCCCCGTTCAACCGGTCCGATTTACTCAACACTTATTTAAACAGCAAGAAAAATAAAAATTCAAATAAAAATATACAAACTTTAAAATGTATTAGTGACAAGGTAGTAGCTCAGTTGGTTAGAAACACTCCTTACCATGCGATGGATCATGGGTTATCCACACTCTCCTTCCCCCAAGGTATCAAAAAATGACGTAAATCATGGTGATTCAGTTGCTCTGCAAACTGGAGGCTAGACTCTAGTGCGCACAAGGAACCATCCGCACATTGAAGAGATTGAAATTCTTACACTATCGCTACCAAACTTTAAACTTTGGTCCGTCTTATTAACTCTATAGTCCCATAATCAATTGAACTATTTCATGAAGGTTCGCCACTGAGAAACTCTAGAGTTGTACCACTTTATTCCCTAATCCTCCACCCTAATTTTCTAAGTTCTTTTCTTTCTTGTGTGAGGGGTTTATAATCTATCTATTTTCTGTTCGATCCATCTATATATACTAAATTTATAAATTGATCCAATGTGTGCTTAAGATTAACTTACAAGTGACGCATTTAATTTTTGTGTTTTTTAGGGATGAAGTATTTAATTTGTTCAAACTTTTTGTACCAAAGAAAAAATAAAGAAATCTATTTTTCTTTGTAAGTTAGTTATTTATTTATTATTGTGTCTAAGAACTTTTCAGTATGAAAAAACGTTATTTTTTTCGCGGAATATGTTGCAAAATATTCATTTTATAATATTTGGCATACACCTTGAATTGCAAGCACACCCCTATGCATAATGCTCAAATAAGCATTTTTTTTTCTTCTAAAGCTATGTTTGATTCAAGGATTTGGTGTGGAAAAGGAAAAGAGAGAAAAGAAAAATTAAATTTTAGAAAATTAAAATTTTGTTCGGTTAAATAATGAAAATATTAAAAAATAAAATTTCTATTATCAACAAAAGATATATAATTTAAAATTATTTCTAATCTTAACAAAACATTATCATTGCTTTAAGATATTAATTTTAGAGAGAGGAAGTGAAGAATGCGAATTTATAAAGAGAAAGTGTCATGAATTCTAGAGAGAGAATGTGAGCGTGAAGTTTAGAGAGAGAAGGTGAGTCGGAATTTAAAAAAAAAGAAAGTGTCGTGAATTTTAGGAAAAGAAAGTGAGTATGAATTTTAGAGAGAGAAAGAGAGTCAATTTTAGAGAGATAGATTTTCTTGAATTCTAAAAGGAGAAAGTGTCGTGAATTTTAGAGAAAAAAAGTGAACATGAATTTTAGAAAGAGAAAATGAACGTAAATTTTAGAGGGTGTGAATTTAAGAAATATCAAAACAAGTTTCATATTTTCCTTCTTATTTTCCTTTTTCTCACACTTTTGTGAAGATAATGATTTTTCACATCTAATAAATTTTCTTACTATTTTACTCATTTAATTTTCCTTACTGTTTTCTCCCATTACAAAACAGAGGAAAACTTTTTTTTTAAGAAAAATATTTTCTTTTCGATACCAAAATTCCTCAACTAAAGAACCTCCAAATAACAAACATGTATGTGTACGAGTGGAGAAATGTAATCATAATTTAGCCCTAAAAGGGAACTGCCCTCCTTGGAGTTTTTTTTTTTCACCATTGTAAGTACTTAGAAAATATTTTTAAATTATATCACATTTAAATTAATCCATATTTAAGTTAAGTACAACTACAAATATAATAAAATTGTACAATAAACAACTGTATTTTAAAAATTTAAACTCACAATTTCTCGTTAAGTTTTGAGTGGTCCCTCTTTCCGGATTTCTATTCAATCTTTATTTATGTAACTTTTCTTGTGGGAGGGGTAGTTCAAAGCTAGAATATATTATTATTGGACCAATATTAATTAAATGACATTTTGTAGATGAAGTGCTACAAAAATATGTCAAAGCTAACAAAGGGGGCAACATTGACAGCCAAGGAAACGGGACTGAAAGGCAGGGGCTATAGTGTTAAAAAGAAAACATAACTGGAAAATATAAATCGAATTTTAAATTATTTTTACTATTTTATCTTCATTAAGTTAGATGTATGTTTCAATTTAGAACCAAATTACAATAAATCAATAGTTTTCAATGATATAATATTTTTTCTATCTCCGAGCCTCTCTCTTCTCTTTTACAGTCGAACATCTTTCGTTTTTTTATTAGGTCGGACAAGATACATTAATGATATAATTACTTGGTGTTTTTTTTCTTTTAAACTTTTCTATGAATATTTCAAACAATACCGCAGTGACGCAACTGTAAATATATATATTAGAATGCAACTTTTTAAACTTGTTTTTTTAGTTATTAATAGAAATTACATAATTAGGTGAATCACATAATCAATTAATTAAGTATAGTTTAATTAATTAGTAAGAACAACTATAGAGGTGGAGAAATTTTCTTTTTAGAAAGAAAAAGTAGAAAAAAGGGCAAAACGCAAATGAAGGTTTGATCGACTGTAAGAGCAATTTACAAACTTTTAATAATAATTTCACATAAAATTATGTCTATATGAAGATATATCTTAACTTTTTAATTTATGAGTATCAACTCTTTGCCATTCAAATAAATCTGATGCGCTAGTTTAAATATATCAATCATTAGAATTTCTTTTTACTTTTTTATGAAGATATTAGAATGTCATCTGGATTGCATGGTTGGTTCTCCAAATATTTCTCCATTGTTGACAAGAAGGAGAGATATATGAAATGTGGAGTTTTTTATTTTATATAATAATGATAAAATTAATAATATTCAGCAATAATGTAATTTTTCTTATTAAAAAGTGGTTAAAATTATTCTTGGTCCATCACCTATTCATTAATTCATATAGAAGTCATGATTTCTTTATAATTAGAAGGAAAAGAATCATACGAGACTCAGATCTTGTCTTCTCAGATTTTGGATCTTATCATTATATTTTTGAAGAAAAAGAAATAAAAATAAGAAATTAAACCGGTTCCAAACATGACTATCGGACTATTATTAGAGCTTGGGAACAGGAAAAGAAAAAAATGGAAAATAAAAACACGCTTAGGTGTTGTCACATGAGTCTTGCATCTACATTCATGGTGTTACAAATAAAACCTAGATCCACTTTATATTTGAATTGAATTTTATTATGAAAATTTTAATTTTGAGAATGGAAAAAGTAATTAAACTGTAATGGAAAAAATGAATTGCAGTGTATAAAAAATTAGTGGAAAAAAAAACCTAATTTGCATTTAGAAATCCAATTCAAGTGAAAGTTCCAATTAATTTTGGTCCTATATAGTACTCATATGCTTAATTCGTGCTTCCTTTTTGTGGCCTTTAACTTTTAAGTCGCCTTTAAAAAAATTTTTTAGGTCGATTCAAATTATGTTTGAAGAGTTCGACTTTTATTCGAGAATAAAAACTTGATTTAAAACTCTTTTATTATGGTGCTACATGTGAGAGTCGAAATTATGATCTTGTATTGATATTAACAGCTCGCTTATCAATTTGCCCAAGCTATTTTAAGTTTTGTGACCTTTAACTTTAAGATTCTAATAAATGGATAATCTTTTTTTCCTTTTCTTTTAAGAAAAAGATTAACATTTTCCTTAAAACCTCAACTCTTAATTAATTCAATTATTTTTCCATATCAATTAAATCTAAACCCCTTATAAATGAATATTTTCTAGTTGAAAACAAAAAATAAAAAATAAAAAATCAAGTGGAGTAATTTCCATAAAAACTTCTCAGTCTTTTCGTTTATTTCTTTTAAAAAATATGAATCGAATATAAAAGTAATTATCATCTAAAACCTTTTTTTTAAAATGAATTAACTATTGCCTCATAAGTCATAATACAACTTCAATTTAGATCTAAATCCGGTGATCTAACAGTCACAAAATAGCATTAATTTATGGGAGGCTTTTTTTTTTTAATGCCAACTCGATCGATTAATTCTGGCATAAATGCAAATTAAGAAGCAGATCATTCATCACTAGTTAAATTTTTGTCAATGGTGCTCTTCTGATGATTGATTAAATTTTTGGATTAGTTAGTTCTTCTGATGTTCTATCATATGTTTCAATGGACTTGTTGTCGGTGGATATGCTGTGATCCTCACGTGTTTTCTTAATTTCTCTCAACTTTTCTTTGATAATTAAGTTTATGATGTGATGTAAGAGGAGTGGATGGTTTAATATTTTATGATTAATTGTTAATGCAAAAATTTTCTAAAACATGATATTTTCTTACGGTTTTTAGATTTTTTTTTTCTAATACATGACATTTTGTTTGCTTGTACAACCGTTATTCTCCTTAATGATATTTCCCTTTACTTTAAAAATAATAATAAAAAAATCTTTGAGGGAAAAATTTAATTAGGTTACATCAGTCTGAAAAAAAAAAAAAATTATAAGAAGGATCACCTCCATTTAAATATAATATTAATAATATTAATGAGTATAAGGTTAATTGTATACTAGAATCTAAAATTCTTATTTAAAAGACATCAAACTCATTCGGTATATACAAACTCTATTGGTATTCCATTAAATATTTACCTTTTTATCTTTGTTAGAAGCTTGTGTACAAAAATTTGAAGGTTATTTTGATTGTAATAAATATATCTTATTTTATATAAATGGATAATCTTTTTGTTTTAAAAAAATACAAAAACTTGTGTAATTTTCTTTTTGGAGGGATAAAGAAATTATATATTACTAAACTCTAAAAGAATAGCATGCTTTTCATAAGAAGGAAGTTTCAAGCCCATTCCCAAATTTGAGAGGATTGTTTTAACAAATTTTGCTAGTAAATGGGCCGGTACCTATCAACGATAATTGATAAATCTCACTTTTTGAAATTATGAGGCACATTAGAATTAACGTTCTTGGGTTAAATGCTAACCTAAAAGCTCAAAGCTACGTTCTAATTATCATAAAAAATCACATCTTCGGACTACTAGTTCATGGAAGGACAGCCCATACATGTAACTAACTTAAAGCCCAAAGTTAAGATATCCTATAGGCTTGGTGATTGTTCAGGTAGGCACGACTTGGCCCGCTTATGGATATCTTTTTTACATATATATATATATATATATTAAACAAATAAATTGAACTTAAATTTTATTGAACTCACATTTTAATTTTTTTAAAAAACTATCCATCATTCATTAATTTAAAGACATAAAGGTGATTGCGAATGGGTTTAAGGGGTTTATGTCTAAGCTTGTGGCATGAAATCATGGAGGGTTTATTCGAGAGCGGTAGACACAAGACAATATTATTTTTGGCCTAAGAAGCTCTTCATACTATGCAAAATATGAATGGGAAAAAATCATGGCTGCTGGTGAAGATTGACTTAGAAAAGGCTTATGACAGGGTTAGCTTGCTTTTTCTGTGCCGTGTCTTGGAAAGTGTTGGATTAGCAAGTAAATTGGTCGATCTTGTTATGCTTTACACCTCTTCCTCTTCTTTATCTTTGCTTTAGGAGGGGGAGAAGCTACCAAGCATATATCCTTCACGTGGGTTCGACAGTAGGATTCTTTATGTCCATATCTATTTGTTCTCTATATGGAATCCTTAGGGCAGATGATTGAATCTAGAGTGACACATGGACAATGGAAACCTTGATTGATTTCAAAAGGGGTCCTAAGTTATCACATTGTTCTTTGCAGATGATTTGCTCTTATTTCGGGAAGCTTCAGTTGCCCAATCTCTTGTAATGCAGGATGTTCTACAGGCATTTTGTCAAGTATCTAGCCAAAAAGTGAGTGTGCATAGATAAAAGCTCTTTGTATTTTCTAATCTTCTACAAAGTGAGGCACAATTGATTAGTACAAGGTTTTGGATTCCACTTACTTTGAATTTGGGTGCATACCTGGGGGTACCATTGTGGTATAATATGGTGACTTTAGGCACTTATGGATATCTTTTAGATAGAGTAAAGAAGAAGTTGAATGGATGGAAGCAAAAATGTCTATCTTGGGCAACCCGTACTTTATTAATCAAAACTACTACTTCCACTATCCCTTTGTATGCAATTCAAAAAGGATGTTGCCTACTTAGGTGCTAGATGATTTGAATAGAATTAATTGAGACCTTTTGTGGGGGAGTACAAGAGATAAAAGAATAGTGCATTTGGTCTCTTGGGATGATATTTTTGTCAGCCAAAGAAAAAAGGTAGCTTGGGTTTGCAAAAGCTACGACAATTGAATTTGGCGGCTATGGTTGGACTTACTTGGAGGTTGTACAAGAACAAGGATTGTTTATGGGCCAAGGTGCTTTGTGCTAAGTAAGGTTGCTTTTGGTGGCAGTGGTTCAAGCCGCCTAAGCAGCAATGCTCTCATATATGGAGAAGCTTGCAGAAGGGGTTACCAATTTTATTTCAATTGGTCAAGTGGAGATTGGGAGATGGAGTACATAACAAGTTTTGGTCTGATGCATGGCTTTCGGATGAACCGTTGCTGAGGCATGCGGTGCGCATGGTGGGAGATGCTATGCAAAGGAAGACAATAAATGAGCTGTGGGATAGTAGATTTGTGTGGAATTTTGATATACTTCAACAATTCTTGTCTATTGCTATTTTATGTAAATTGTTGCAGGTGCTGCCACAATCCGGAGTGGATGAAGTTTTCATGGCCAAGGGACAGACGTCGTTTAGACTGTCTTTGGCTCATGTGTATCAGCATATTTCTGGGAATAATAGTGATGGGTTGGTTGAGGAGCAGTCTCGGCGGGAGTTATGGACGTAAGAGACCCGAGAGGTATATATTTACTTATTGGTTGGCTATGTGAGATAGATTATCCACCAAAGAGCGTCTCTTTATGAGACATGTCTCTCTTGATCCTTACCGTTATAACTGTGATTCAGTGATAGAATCGGGGTTGCATGCACTTCGATATTTCCCAAGAGCTAGAGATGTTTGGAATGAATTATTACCATTAAGTAGGAGGAGAAAAGTTTTCCCGGAGCAAAATTTACAGAGATGGTTTGAGAGAATATTAGAAGCAAGGGTACTATATTACCTGCTCAGTTGCCGTGGAATTATATGTTCAGAGATGTAATTCATAGCATTTGGAGATATCGTTGTCATGCTATTTTTGGGCCAGATGAGAGAGCACAGTCACTCCAATTGTGGACTAGTCAAGTTGCATTTAATAGAGTTACAATGATTGTAGACAATAAGGTCTCTCTTCCACTTCAAGGAGAGAATATCTTCTAATGTGTATATCTTTGATTGATTAATATATACAGATCCCATATTCCCATCAAAGACATAAAGTATCTTAATACAAATGATTAGCACAAATGATGAAGTATACGTACGCCAAATCTGAAAGTTCGATGTAGTCAAACCAAATTTAAAATTAAAGTAACTTATACTAATCTAAAAGTCTTACAATTAACAAACTATAAGAAGTGTTGGGATTTTAGGAGATTCAACTTCATGCTGTCAGCAGTCATTTCCAAAAGAAAACCTTAATTAAGACTAAAATTAGAAACATAACGAAATTAGAAATCTAAGAAACTAGATAACCAAACTATACAAACATCTACTCATGAGAGAATTATTCTAGGTGGAAACAAGACATGGTCAAACAATTGAAGAATTGAAAACTATCTATTGTATATCCAAGAGCACCATCGGCATAAATCAGTAAAAAAGACAGATAAAAACCATATCCCTTCTGTTGTAGAGTTACCGCCAACAAGAAAAAACACTTCGATAGCTGAAGGTTACACAGGGGCAAGGGGAAGAGGAAGACAAAAAGAAGGCTCGAAAACAAGGATCTTATACCTTTGGAGCGTTCCTTTCTTGGTTGTTCTCCAGAAATTGGCTGCGTGACCGGTTTGTGCTCGTTATTCGCGTATGCTTCATTTCTGAAAGGGGAGGTTGATGGTGCTGTCCAGCAAGCCTCCTACTTCTTCTCATCAAACACATAGGCTTCTAAGACCTTCTGGATTATTCTCTCATAGTTCGCAAAAGTCTTTGGTCAAAGAGAAAACAAAAAACTAGAGAAGAAGAGAAGAGTTGTAGAAATCATTTTTGAGAAAACTTGACGAACCTTTTATATTATTCTTTTCTCAAAAATTTTGACTAGTATGGGAGAGAGGAGAGTTGCTAATTTCATCCATGTGGCTGAGAAGTGGAGTCTTGGTTGTTTGGATCAACTCTAATGAGTTCTGCATGGGTTCCAACTCATAAGTGATCACAACCAACTCTTAGTTTTCTTTTTTCCAATTAAGACTCCAAGGAGTCTATTTTCCCACATGGGGTGCCTTAGGGCTGATGAAGCCTTAGGGTTTCGGACAAAGCTCCATTCCGAGCCTTAGACTTTTCAATCCAACTCAAAACAAGCTCGATCTCCTTCAATTAAAAGAACTAAAAGCCCAATAACCACTAAACCGAAGTAATAAAGCGTTTGTGCTTCCCTATTAATTAAATAGCTTTCCCAATTTACTTAGTAAATACTCAAGGCCCGATTAATTAAATAACCCGTATTTTTTCTCTTGTCCTCTTATTCCTGCGTTGTGAGAATTAAGTCACCCAACTTTTAAGAGCTACTCCACGGACAAAATACTAAATTATTCTGGCTACTAAAATGACAAAAATACCCCAGGTATAGCATAATAATATTTCTCATTTTAAATATCTCAATTTATTACCAGATAGAGATATTGACCCAAGAACAATACTGTGTAAATAGGTCTTTGCCCTAAAGGTGTAATGACGATAGGGATGGAGCCAGGATTAAAAGGTTTAAGGGTCGAAACTACACTAATTTTTTTTTTTAACAGAATTTCGTCCATATAATGGGCACTTTTCGAATACAAATGCCGCTCAAACAATTCCAAATTTAACAAATATATATCAATCATTCTCCAACATTCTTTAAATAAAACAATAACTTACAATGAATGATTATCTATCACTCACGGGATAAATACCTGTATAAACGAGAGCATGACCAAAAGGTAGCCTCCAACATGAGTTGCAAATTAAATCTATTTGATTAATTTAAAATGATAGAAAATTATATAAAAACAAATAAGACTAAAACAAATACTAAAAGAATGTTGAAGCATATCTAACCCTTAATTTTGAGTATTATATCGACCATTTTCTCAAATCTCAAATGCTAAAACATGAAAAATGTATGCTTTTATCTTATAAATCAAACATCTTGGAAAGCAAATAGTGTTTGTTATCAAAGGATCATATGTCTTTCTAAAGGAATACTAGTAGGGTATCTATACAAAATATATAACAATAAATGAACACGTGAATTAGAACAACAAATTTAAAATTTTCCATTAAAAATAGCTGATGTTGCAAGATAATAAGCAAAGTAGGCAACACACACCAGATGAATAGAGATCTTAAACAAAATCATACAAATAACGAGTAGAGATAAAAACGAGGTCTCAAAGAAAACATATGAGAAAATGGAAAAGTTCCATCATTCCATACTAACTCATAGAAAATGCCGACGAACAGCAGCGAGTGGTGGCATTGGGTGGCCAGGGCATGCTAGCTGCATGTAGAATGGTGGAGTGAATCAGCTTATTAGATTAATTTTAGATAGGGGGCGGTGAAATCGATATAGGTTCTGAGGGTTATAATTTTTTTTCCCTTTTCTTTTATTAACTTACAAGAACATCTTTTTTATTATTAAGGCCCTTAGTGAAACAACATTGTTTCACTTAGGGCTTTTTAATTTAAAAAAGCTACTTATCCTCTCTATAAACAAAACCCAAATCAATTTTTCTTCACACATCACTATGCCTGCAACACAGTAGCCCCCTGTTGACCATCAGAATACGCTAACTAAGGGTGTTTTCCGACTGATGGGGGAGGGGTTAGCTGACCCCCCTTGCTCTAATGTAGTTTCGGCCCTGATGACAAGTATGCCCCTCTATATCATACCCACCATTGAGTATAGGTTGAGTGTACTAACTCCTTCATGAATGACGTCTACCATCCTCAGATGTCCAATAATCAATAATTGCTCATGACATTTCCCATATCTTAGGGAGAGACCCTTAAGAAAATACCCAGGGACATTAATCCAGTTCTGAATATTATTGATTATCCCGGACAATAGAGTAGTGTGAAAAATGAAGCAACGGAAATCTGTTTATTCATAAGTTGATTTGTTATCTAATCTACAAGAGGGTGAGAACCAGCAAGTACGAGAAACACAATTGAAATCTCTCAAACTGTTTAAGAGATACAAGAAGTTATTCACAAGATGAACTACCGATAAGTGATGCTACTCCTCGTGAACTCCAAGTAACAAATGCCAAGGGTCTGTTATTTCATCTCTTGGCTCATTCTATTTGACATACATGTGTATAGACATGGAATATTTATAAACCGGCATAACCATAACTCGCATTGGCAGACGAGTAATTTGTTATTCTGAAACGAATACATTTTACACATGTTTGAACAACCATTTATGTGGTCTTTTGGATTCAGGAATATGGATTTGATTTGAACTTGTTCGGATGGCTGATTAAGTGGCCTCTTGATTTGTAAATATGCAATCTCATAAGGGGTGATCACATAGAAGTTATTATATGAGTCCGTCTTAACTAACTAATTTCAACTACTCAACATACAAGGATTGTTGACCTCGTGGCCAGAAGTCTCACCTATAGCACATCTAAGTAAAGGAGCTTAGCTTCGCTAGACCGCCAACTAGTACTCTAACCATAGAGTATTCATCTACGTTGTAGCTGTGATAGACTAGGTTTCTTTGCATTTATAGTACTTTCTAGAAAACTTCTGTCACAGGGTTCAGTTCTATATGCTCTAAGCATACTTTTGTAATAGTCATGAGAAGATGACTCATCGATCGCAGGCACGATCATCCATAAAGGAGACTATACAATGACTTTTAATTTAATGGCATGCTCAACTCCATTGATCGGCCAAGAACAATATTATTTGTATTGTAGGTAATAGTAATCTGCACCTTACCGTGAAACACACCCCAATACGTTGATTGAGTACTTAAAGTATGTGCTCCTTATGTGTGTATAGTAAATAAATGGATCAAAATAAAGACATAATCAGAAAGATTATTCATATTAATTGCATTAAGTATAGAGTTTTTTAATTAAAATAGAAATCTTTTTGTGCATAATTCCCAACAATAGCACCATCGAAGCCATCTTATTCCATGGTATAACAGTCTACCATCTCTATCCCGGCCTCTTCAAGTCAACACCACCGAGCTACCCATCCAACGCTAAAACATCAAATCTGCAGAACACTGCCATTTCCCTACCTCCGACAAAAAAAAAAAAAAAAAAATCATGAAAAAGAAAAAAAAACCAACACAACAGGAGTAGAAAACAAGATAAAGCATTAAAAGGTATAGATCTGGCCAAGATTTGAGCTTCGGCTGAAGCCAGTACAGATCTGGTCAGAGAAAGAAGAGAAAAAGAAAACTATGAAGGTTGGGCTAGAGAAAAGGAGGAGAGAAATTAGGTAGAGAGAGAAAGCCAATATACATTTTAATATGTTGTATAAAAAAACCTCACATTTTTATAGGAGTTGAGCATGAGCTTTTCTGGTAGAAATTTGGATTATATATATAAACAAGTACACAAGGCGAGGATTATAAAAATAGAGCCCCTACTATAGCGTGTGTAAAATATCTTGAACATGACCAATTATTATGGATACTCTTATATCCAAGCAAGCTAAATAGAAATAGGAATAAAACAAGACTTGTTTCTCCAGTACCATATCCAATGACAAGCTGTCCTAAAAGTTGTCTACCATTCCCCATCTAAGAGGGTTGGCTTCCACTTCTGGCCTAATTCCAATCCAGCCACTGTGTTAGTTTTGCTCCTTCAAGAAGTTTTGCCAATAGTTTTGAGGTGTAAGCTGCCTCCATAGCTGATCCACTCGGGCACAATCCCTCAGCACATGCAGACAAGTTGCTATAGTACCAGGAAATTTTCACACAAAGGGTCATCTCTAATACCTCTCTTAAATAGTAGTTCAGTCACCTTCAATCTATCCCATCTAGCTTGGCATAATAAAAGAGAATATCATTGTAGACCTTGAGTCTGCCAAATTTGTTTCCCTGCAACCGCATCCGGAGGAGAATTCGTACCAAGGATCTGTCTCGCAGAATTGGAGGAAATTACTCCATTACCTGTAAGCTTCCAAATGATTATATTCTTTATGGGGGATGTTGCGCAAAATACTTCGTTTTCTCAATCACAATTCTAGATAATACCTTTGAGATTACTAGCATATTCTATCCTCCACTTGCGAGCCAATAGTCAGCAATAGTTCTTCCCGATTCCTTTTGCAGAACCAATGCTACAGCGAAGTCCATCAACCTCTAATTACCAATCTATTTATCCAACCAGAATTTGCAACACTTGCCATTACCAAGAAACCATCCTCAGCCTGCACGGTAGAGTTTGTAACCCTTTAACATAGCCATGTGTGAGAGGCAACAACGAACTTTTTTCCCGTCTCCACCTTCCTTGGATCCCTATATTTTGCTCATAAAACTCTTACCCAAAACTTCTCATCCTCCCTAAAAAACGTCAAGTCAGTCGCCGAGAGCCACCTTATTTATATCATGAAATAGCCGAAATCACTAACCCCCATGAGCTTTATGCATGTAAGTTTATGTTTGTATTGGATTCAAGCTGAGCATGAATTATTTAACATTCGGTTGAATGTGAATTAGAGCAAACTCGACTCACTCAAGGGATTGAAATCTTTAATATTCTACTCATCATGCACGATCGACAATAGAAAAGTAGTTAATCTTGCTCTCTAATTAGGGACGGACCAACGTTGGGCTAGGGTGGGCTGGAGTCCCTCTAACCTCCAATTCGGTAAGGTACCAACGTTGATGGGAAGGCTTTGAGCCCCTCTGAAAATTTTAAAAACTTTCATATATATATATATATATAAATGTAAGTGGAAGCTCTCTGCACTTGAAGAAGATGATAAGGAGGTTCTATGCCTCTTCTTCCTCAAGCTCTCTCTGCTGGCGTTATGTTTGTTTTCATTTTTCCGGCAGGCGGCAGCCCTCTACTCGGCACAACAAGAAGAAGGCGATATCTGCTATTTTTTTTAAAAAAAAATCTCAAAGAAAAACGACTTTATTTTGCTTTGTGGAGGTTGAAAAAATCCAGATAACTATCTAATTAGGTTTTCATGTGCAAAATTAGAAATTCAAATGAAGGAAAGACCTCCTCCTCTGCTCTCTGCTCTCTTTCTCTACCACGCCATTGAATGCCGCCTGCCAGGCTTCTGCTGCTCGTCTCTGACTTCCGCTGCCACGTCAGTTGTTGTTCACGGTTCTTCTCCTCCTCAGCACTACTACTGCAAAACAGAACAGAAAAGATAATGAAGTTGTTTGCCCTTCTTTTTTAAATTTCATATGGGGATTGGGTATTTGATGATGATTGATATGATTTCAATTTATTGATGAATTATTGTTTCCATTGTATTTTTTCGGAGAATTAATTTTTAGTATCTGAACTTTGAAGAACTAAATTTTTGGAGATCCCTGTTGCTTGAAATTCGCATTTTTTAAATGATTTTCCTTCGTGTTTTGATTTGAATTAGACACTGAACCTATGGATTTTCTTCTAGATAATAACGACAGTGACAAAAAATGAACTCTTTTTCAAAATGAAAAAGTGGGCTGCTGCTGCTGATTCTTTTGCTCAGCCAAATTACTAATTTCTGATTCTTTTGACTTTCTTGCTTTGAAATTGAAATCCCATTTATAGGAATTAAATGTGAAAGATAATGACTTTTAGAAATTGGGAGATTTTTTAAAATTCCATCACGCCTAATCCATACAGTTCAATTTCAAGAAAGTTAGCCCCTTTATTAAAAAATCTGCCAATTTCTAAAAACATCAACTGAAGAACATTGGTATGCCTTTCAAAAAAAAAAAAAATAAAATAATTGGTATGATTCTTTAGAAATCGGGAGTTTTTTATCATACAAAAAAATCTCCCAATTTTTATAAGTTTAATCTCACCATTTTTCCTAAAAGTAGAGGAGAGTTCTTCGGCTAATGAAGTTTCAGTAGCTTCAAGGCTACTACTGTTGATACAGAAATTAAATTCATCAGAAAGATCAACTAAGTATTGGGATTGATTGATTTTGTGTATTATAGTAGTTAAATCCTCTATTGTAAGTGATTGTATATCTCTAGTTTCCTTAATAGCATTAGACTAGTATAGAAAATTCATATTATTCTTTGTATTTCTAATACTTAGATTGTGATACTCTCAACCCCTACGCTAGGTCAACTGCGGCTGAGTAAGGTACCAGCGTGCTTCTCGACACTAAAATACAAACATCCAACCCAACTCAAAACCTGAAGTTACACTTATAAATATATACATATATATACTAAGCTGTATACAGATAGTGCGACATTTATATAAGTTCCAGAAAGTTTCCTATAACAACTTTAATATAGGAAATATTTTACAAACCATAATTGTTTCAGAATGTTTAGGGATAAGAAGTACATAATATTTCCAACAAAACAACTATGCATAGCCTGTCCTGGTCCCAAAAACTAGGCATGGCTAGTGCGGCGGCTTAGCGAATCCGGACCGAGCTGGGTCGGCCCACTGAATTCGTCACAAGTCGCAGGGCCAGCCCATGTGGACCAGCGAGCCGGTCCGGGTTGGGCTACAGGCTGCAAAATGTTAGTCCGGCACAACCCACTTCCCTAGAACACTCCAGGAAAGTGGGCCGTGTCGGGCTTGGCAGGCTGGATTTTTTTATTATTGAACGTTAAAAAAAACATGAGTTCAATTAAGTAATAACATATAAATAAGAATTAAATTATATAAAAACAAAAATAAACTACACGGAAGTGAAATTACATAAAAGTTAAAACTTAAAATTACATAATAAAATATTATAACTTCATAACACAAGTAAAACCGTAGTTAATTACTAAATCGAGTTAGTTTGATTTTATTAAGTTTAGAAGCTTAAAGCTTAAGTACTTAAGTGTAGAAACTTAAAGTTTTTTTTTTTTTTTTTTTCTACTAAGTTTAAAAACTTAAAGTTTTTTTTTATTAAGTTTAGAAAACTTCAAGTTTATGAAAAAATGATTTAAGAAAGCCACCTTGAAGTGGTGGCAGACTTAGGGCCTAAACCTCTCAAAAGTAATTACATATAATAATATTCTAATTAATAACTATTCTATTACATGTTAATAACCATTTGAGTTTATCTAGTTAAATCTGTAATTTCACTAGGGTGGTATTTATTTATATGTCTTGTTAGTGTATCCGTGTCATTACCAGTTTTATGTTGGAGTTCTTGTTTACAAAGTTTACATCTAGCTTGGTCACCTATTTTTTAAAAAACATTCTAAACCCAAGAGGTTATTCTTTTAGTACCACTAGTAGGTGTGTTTTCGGAAGGGAGAGGATACTAGTAGGTAAATTTTCAGAAGGGGGAGGCATACTAGTAGGTTTTTCATTTTTTCAAAATCTATGGTGTGAGATGATGCAATTCTTGATCTTGAAGGATCCATAATAATAATAATAATAATAATAATAATAATAATAATAATAATAATAATAATAATAATAATAATAACAATAATAATATAATACTTAAATAAACCAATAAGTATTAAAAATTAAACAAAGAATTATAATAATTAACGTAAACAAATAAATATTAAAAAACCAATTATAGTAAGTAAAGTAAATTGAGAAGTTGAGAAAAGCAAACTAATTTGAAGCCGGAAGTTCGAAGAAGAATTGAGAAATTTGATTTTTTGCCCGGTAATTTTTTCGTTCTTCGATTCCTTCCTCCGATCCGAAATTGGAACAATTCTTCAAAAATATTATTAAAAAATTAAATAATTACACTTGTGTTGCGAGTAGAGAGAGATATGAGAGTTTAAGAGAAGACAAAATTTATGACTATTAGTGTGAAGAATGAATTGAATTAGGGAGTATTTATAGGAGAAATAAAAAGTTGAGGTTGATTTAAAAAAAAAAAAAAAGTTGCCAAATGGCCAAAAAAATTGGCAGCCCACATAGGCTATTCATTCAGCCCGCGGTCCCTCGAGCTTGGCCGATTTTTCTTCTTGGGTTGGACTAGAATACGGATCAAGAAAATTGGGGCCGACTCAGCCTATCTCATTGAACCACTACCTTGCGAGCTGGGCCGGGCTAAGCCGAATCAGTACTATGGCGGTCCAAGCAGTGCCGGTTGGCGGGCCAGCCTGGCCCCTGGCCATCCCTACCAAAAACTCTACGCAAAATACTATCGTAGCTTACAGCGCCACATCATGTCCTGAGTCATCTAAAAAAACCATGACATTTAAAAACGTGAGCAAAAACGCTCAGTGAGTCTAAGTGAGTGTGTGCTTCCGAGCTTTTCTAAAATAATGATGCGATTTTTGTAAACATTTAATGCAATGTCGAAAGGAATACATTTTCTTGACCACTTTAAAAGTGCAGATACATAAACTTATATGAGGGATTCGAGCACCACTGTGAAGTCTGAGTGAATCAAGATACGTTAGTACAGCCTCTAAACCTGAGTTCCAAAACCATGCCATACAAAAGTTAGGCTCCATGAATAAGGTCCGTAACCTATAATGAGGTCATCAGAAACAAGTTTTAGCATCCCATGGTTAGTATCAGCCAAACACTATGCGACCGTTTGGTTTCTATATCAATCGTACTCTGCAAGTACGTAAAGCCAGGCTATGGATCCTGGGGCACCTACCAGGTCCTTCCTGAGACCAACCTTAGTTTCGAGCCCCTCTCCACTAGGTGGCCGTCTCACCGTAGAGTATGATGCGATGTCTGACGTATTAAAGGTTGGACCAAACCCTCAATGGTATTACACGCCCTTTCAAGTGGATCCACTCTCTAGATTCTATGACCATCCACGTCATCGGAAGAGGCCTAGTACAGGAGACTTGCCGCATACAGTGCAATCCTCTTACGCTTCTGAATATATGATCATGTCAAGAACTTTGTCCTTGGACGAAATGAGGTTTTCATATATATATATATATATACAAACCAAAAGGCTAATTACTCAGCCATCCAAACATATTCAAATCATAAAGTTTTCAAAATAACAAAATCCTCATCCGCCAATCAAGTCAAGCGTATGTATGTTTTTACAAATATGCCAAGTTTATATTTATGTATGTCAAACCATGTAACTAGGCAACACTAGAGCATTTCCAACTCATAATTCTCTAAGTAAACTTGTGTATAATAATACTAATTCTTTTGAAAACAATAATAACTCTTTTCCAAAGCAATTGTAAGCCCTAAGGGCATATTTGTAATGTTTTGATTATGATTAACTTGTGTTTTGTCATAAGTATAAATAGCTTTATATAGAAGAATAAAAGATGCGCAAGAGAAGTCTCAAGAGTGATCTATAAAGAAGCAAAAGATCACTCAAGACAACAAGAGTTTATGAAGATGAAGTGATCAAGTTGAATACCTTGAAGACAAGAAGATTAGTTAGGTTTATCCTTAAGGTAACTTTGTAAAACTCCCTAACTTGTCTTTTTGATTTTTTGATCAAGTATGATAGCTCCGAAGGAGAAATATTTTTGATAAACTATCCTTGAAAAACTAAGTGTTCTTGATAAAGTTTTGATGCTTTAAATGCATTACTTATTTTAAAGAGTATCAAGAATATATGTTTCAAAACGTGAAGGAAAAGGCATATTGTACAAGAAAACCGATTGTTAATGTAACGCCCTACCCCGTAAGTACCTAATATGATTCTAAAATTATGGACGTTATGAAAATAGAGTTTGGATCTATATTGGTAGAATATAGTATTTTTGACACTTAGTGGTATTTTGGGGATACTTAGGAATAAGAATAAAATTTTATTATATTGAGGTTTTATTATTAAGGTTTATAAATGCCTCTAAGTGGATTTTATTTTTAATACATAGTAGGTGTATTTTAGAAATTTAAATACTTGACATTCTTATATAAGGTTTCAAAAAAAAAAAAACTTAACCATTAAGATTACCGCCACCTCAACGGCACAGCCGTCATCACCTCCATTTCCCTTTTCTTTTCTTTCTTTTCAGCCCCTAACCGTCATTATGCTTGTATATATACATATCATTGGTTTTCTTTTTTTTTTTTCTTTCCTTGAGTTCCTCAGTAGCCATATATATAATACATTAGGAGTTTTTTTTTTCCTCAAGTTTGAGGCAGCCATGAAAGGTTAGTATATGTTGTTTACATATGTAGTATAAGCATAGACTATTATATTTATATTATATTTATTTTAGTTATATTATATTTATTTTATTTTGATAGTTATACTTTATACTATTTATACTTTATACTATTATACTTGTTATTTTGTTTTGTTAGTGGTATTATATTTATAAATATATAGTATAAGCATATCTATGTATATATATAGTTTAGGCTGATTTATTTTAGGATTTAAATATTTGAAATGGAATTTTTAGTATATAGTATATAGTTAATTATGGTTTATTGGGAGAGTATTTTTTTTTAAGAATATAGGATTTTCGATCTTTTAAAGAATTATTATAAGTATTTATATCATTATATAGGTATATATATACATTCTAAAGTTCATTTCATAGGATTTCGATATTATTTAGGGAATAGAATTATTTGATCGGTACCCAGATAGTAAGTATTTTTGTATTATTATTTGTAGGATCTTAGCACCAGATCTACATCTAGGTGAGTCCACAAACTCCGTTTTATTATGTTATTCCAAAAGTTACGGGCTATACAAATATGGTTTCTAAACTTATCATAAAATATCTACTATTTTTGAAACGGCATAACGTGCCATGTTTTTCTTAATTGGAGATGTTCTCCACGATGTGTTACATGTTCATTAGAAATGCATAGGAGCGGTGCTCTATAGAGGTGTTGTCTTTTTAAAACAGATTATTATTATTATTGTGAAAAAGAACTAGTTTGTACACGGATTTTCTGAAAATATTTATAAGTTGGAAAATACTTTATTTTTGAAAAGTTATATGATTTGGCATGCATGAATATAAACATGGCATGTTTGTAAAATCTGCATAAGCTGGAGAATGCTTTGGTCCTGAAAGGTTACATATTTCAACCTGCATGAATATAGACCTGGCATTGGCATAATTGTGAAATTTGCATAAGCATGTGATGACTGGCGGATGAGGATTTTTGGTGCTCTAAAATGTTTATGACTTGAATATGTTATTATGGCCGGGCAATTGGCCTTTCGATTTGTAAATACATATGAAAACCTCATTCCGACCAGGGTTAAAGTTTGGTGAAAATCAAGTGAACGGACGCGTTAGCGGATTGCACTGTACGTGGCTAGTCCTCCGTACTAGGGCCTCTTCCGATGACGTGGACGGATTTTTGACTCTAAGGGTGGATCCACTTAAAGAGGGGCGTAGTACCTGGAGGGCGTGGCCCAATCGGTATTTACATGGGCATCGCATCATGATTTGCGGTGGGACGGTCGCCTAGTGGAGAGTCAGGAGGGGCTTGAAACTGAGGTTGGCCCCAGGGCAGACCTGGTAGATGCCCCAAGAGTCTGTAGCCTATTTTGACCAGTGATATGGGAGTGCAGTTGTTTGTAATCGAGCGCTCGTATGGTGTTTGGCTGGTATTGACTACAAGATGCTGGAACTTGGTTCCGATGGCCTCGTTTTGGGGATCCAGACTTTGTCCGTGGAGCCCCACTGTTGCATTACATGTTCTTTTAAATTCGGGGCGCAGAAGCTGCGCTGATGTGTCTTGATTCGCTCAGACTTCCCAGCTGCGCTCGAAACCCCCATGTAGGTTCAAGCATCAGTTTTGTTAAAACATTAAAAGAGAGTGTTTTCTTATAATATTGCATGAACTGCTTTGTAAAACTGCATCATCATTATTTTAAAGAAATCACTATAGCGCATACACACACACGTGGACTCACTGAGCGTTCGCGCTCACGTTTTTTCATATCATGTTTTCTTCTCAGATTAACTCAAGATGACCAAAGATACAATAAACCGCTGAAGTTTTAGGCGTGGAATTTTGGTTCGAGTCTCTCCGGAAGGACATATATTTTTGTGTTGCTCTCTTGTACTCGAGCCGTTTGTATAGTATTTCTATCTTTGTATCGGAATTACCATAGGATAAGAAGTTTTCTTGAACCCTATATTTTGAGCTCCTTTTTAGTGTTCAGATTGTTTAGTTTTCCGCTGCGTATTGTATATATATATACTTCTAAGTGTTGCCCAGGAGGTATGCTTTTGTTTTTAGACTTGTAGTTTAGTGCCGAGATACACGCAGATATCCTACTCAGCCGCAATTGACCTAGTGGCAGAGTTGGAGTATCACAGTTAAAATTTTCTATCATAAGTCTAAAACTGGTCATCCGATTTTCTGTTTTTAAGAAAATCAGACGTCCGATTTGTAGTTTTTCAAAATGAAAAAGAGTCATCCGATGTTAAAATCGGTCGTCCTATTTTTCAAGAGTATTAAAAATCGGTCGTCCACTTTTCTAAAGGATCATCCAATTTTCTTTACATAAGAAAAATCAAACGTCCTATTTTGAAAACCAGTCATCCACTTTTCACTTTTACCGTAAAAAAATGACCGTTGCTCTGAAAATAACGGCTAGTATTTACCTTCACTTATAAATGATTTTTTGATTAGCAGTAAATTTTTAAGTAGTTAGAAAAACATTATTGACAATTCGAAGAGCATTAAAGAGCATACTTTTAACCTTATTTATCTTACAAAAGAAAATCTCCTTGGAGCTACATTTTTTATCATCATTCAAAGAAGGAGAAAAAGGGAGCTTGTAGAAGTATTCAATTGAGTTGTATCATTCTCTTCTCAAGCTTATTTTGTAACATTGTTCCATCCTAACTCTCTTATATCATTTTGTGATCAAAGATTTTGTGAAAAACCCTTTTGGGTGATCCTTTGATAGTTTGAATTGTTTTGTGATTGTGAATTTTGAGGTTTATGTGCAAAACCCTTGAAGGGTGATCGTCATAGTGTTATTGTGCAAGAACTTGTGATTAGTGGACTTGTGAAATCCTTGAGTTGAGTCTCAAGGTAGTGGATGTAGCTCTATTGAGAGAGTGAACCACTATAAATCCTTTGTCTCTTTTTTTTATGGGTTGTCTTTTACTTCTATGTTAATAGTTTAATTCTTGATTATAAAAGAGATTTCGTTTGGCTAGGAATTTTATTAAAAAGGAGTTATTAAATTCTTCTTCAAACAAAATTGGAGGTTTATTCTAAAAATTGTTCAAAAAGTTTTTTAAATTAGCCAAAAACCTTATTCACCCCCCCTCCCTCCTCCTCCTCCTCTAAGGTTTTTCAATTGGTATCAAAGCAAGTGTTCTTTTAAAGGCTTAACATCCTAAGAAGCAAATGATTTTTTATAAAATGGGTAGTATTTCAAACCTACCTTATGTAGAAGGCTTTTCTATTGATAGGCCGGACTAATTATACATTTTGGAAGTCAAGGATTAAGATTCATATTTTCTCTATTAACTTTGATTTTTTGGAATATTGTAGACAAAGGACCTTTTGTTCCTCAAAAGGATGGAAGAGTCAAGAAGGTTGAAGAATTCGATGAATTTGACTCAAGAAAGATGACTCTAAATTTTCAAGCCATGAATATATATTAAATTGTGCCTTAGATGCAAATTAGTACAATAGAGTGAGCGGATGTGATTCGGCTCGCGAAATGTGGAAATTGCTAGAAATAACTCATGAAGGCACAAATCAAGATAAGAAAAAGAAAAAAAATGCAAAGACCAAATAGTAGGAGCTTGGGATCAAGACTCAAATGAGAGTGAAGAAGAAGAAAAGGCCAACATGTGCTTCATGGCACTAGAAAGTGAGGTACAATCTTCACCTTCAAACTTATCTAATTTTGTTGATGATGATGATGATAATCCAAACTCCATGTTAATTGAAATGTATGATGAATTAAAAAATATTTCCAAAAGGAAGTAGTTGAAAAATAAGATTGATAATTTATTAAATGATAATTCAAAACTTGTTTGTGAAAATAAAACTCTTCTTGATTCCTTAGAAGTTTTGAAAAAGGAAAAGGACTTCTCAAACTTAGAATTTAAAAAACTTGTCCTAGAGAACAAAAATCTTTGTGAAAAAGTTATTTCTCTTGAAAAATGTATGGTTGGTTACAATGATTTAAAGAAAATGGTGAGTGATCTCACCATATGTATTGAAAAATTTACAAAAGGAAAGGAAAAATTTGAAAAACTTCTTGGTTCTTAACGATCACCATTTGACAAAAATGGTATTGGATATAATCATTCCTATACTTTTTCTAACCAAACACGTTTTGTAAAAGCTTCTTCATCCTTCTTACATCTTTGTTGCACTTATTGTGAAAAGAGTGGTCATAAAGCTACAAAATGTTTTATAAAAAGAAAAATTGAAAGAGGTGTAAAAACCATTTAGAAAGTAAAAGAAAAATCAACTAACATTCATGGACCCAAAAGGATATGGGTACCAAAAGTCATTTCTGCTTCTTCTATTGTAGGAAAACAAATCAAGCTCAACTAAATGGTATTTGGATAGTGGTTGCTCAAGGTACATGGCCGGAAACACATCTCTTATTAGAGAGCTTAAGGAAACCGAAAGTGGCTTCGTCACCTTTGGAGATAAGAAGAAAGGAAAGATGACTTATATAGGTAACATTGGTAATGGCTCCTCTTCTTTTATTAAGTATGTTCTTTTAATTGATGGTTTAAAGTTTAATTTGCTTAGTATCAGTCAATTTTGTGATAATGGGTGTAAAATTGTCTTTGAAAGTGATTCCTCTTCTATCATTGATAAGCATGAAAACAAAACTATTTTTGTTGCAAAAAGAGTTGGAAATGTTTATGGCTTTCATCTTAAAGATCTTATTTCTCAAAATTTAAAATGTCTCTCGGTTCATGATGATGCATTTTTGTGGCATAGAAGGATTGGTCATGTTAGCATGGATTTACTAAACCAACTTTCTTCAAAAGAACTTGTTACAGGATTAACAAAACTACATTTTGAGAAAACTAAACTTTGTGGATGCCTGCCAATTTGGAAAACAAATTAAGACCTCTTTTAAACCAAAGAAAATGATTTCTACTTCAAAACCTTTAGAGTTCATTCACATGGATTTATTTGGACCAATGAGGACCACTAAGAGGTATGCTTTTGTTATAGTGGATGATTTCTTAAGATTTACTTGGAATTTATTCTTAAGCCAAAAGGATGAGGCATTTCAAGAATTTATCAAACTTTTCAAAAAGGTTCAAACCTCCCTTGATTGTAAATTGATCTCTATGAGAAGTGATAATGGGAGAGAATTTAACAACCATGACTTTACAAAACTATGTGATGATTTTGGTATAACACAACTTTTCGGCTGCTAAAACCCCACAACAAAATGGTGTTGTGGAAAGGAAAAACCGAAGTTTACAAGAACTGGCAAGATTAATGCTTTGTAAAAACTCCCTAGCAAAATATTTTTTTGGCCGAGGTCGTTAATACCACTTGCTACATAATGAATCGCAATGTCTTGAGACTTTTTGTAAAGAAAACTTCTTTTGAACTCATTTTTAATAAAAGCCCTTAATTGGCTATTTCAAAGTTTTGGGATGTAAATGCTTTATCTTAAACACCAAGGACAATCTTGATAAGTTTGATAGAAAATCCGATGTGGGAATTTGTCTAGGTTACTTTTCAAATAATAAGGCTTATAAAACTTACAACAAAAGAATTTTGTGTGTTGAAGAGTCAATTCAGTAAACTTCGATGAATCTAACTTTTTTGAAAAGAAAGATGATGATGATGACAGATAATTCTTTGAGCTACCAACCATTGTATACTCAAGCAATGGAGGAACACGCTAAGGAGGAAGAGGAGATTGAAGAGAAACAAAAAAATGATCAAGAAGCTCAAAATATTCCTCAAGATGTGATATATCCAAAGGGACATTCCCAGGATAAAATCATTGGTGATGTATCACAAGGGGTAAGAACAAGAAGGTACTTTATTGACAACTTTGCTTTATTATCTCAAATTGAGCATAAATTTATAGATGATGCCTTATGTGATGAGTTTTGGATTATTGCTATGCAAGAGGAACTAAATCAATTTAAAAGAAACAAAGTTTGGACTTTGGTCCCAAGACCTCGTGATCACTCCACAATCGGTAAAAAATGGGTTTTTAGAAATAAACTTAATGAATCTGGAGAAGTTATTAGAAACAAAGCTAGACTTGTTGCCCAAGGATTCAATCAAGAAGAGGGCATCAATTTTGATGAAACGTTTGCTCCGGTTGCTTGACTTGAATCCATAAGAATGCTTTTAGCTTTTTCTTGTTTTAAAGGATTCAAGTTTTTTCAAATGGATGTTAAGAGTGCCTTTTTAAATGGTGACATTGGGGAGGAAGTTTATGTTGAACAACCTCCTGGTTTTGTACATGAAAAATTTCCAAACTATGTTTACAAACTTTCAAAAGCACTCTATGGTTTAAAACAAGCTCCAAGAGCTTGGTATGAAAAATAAGTGGGTTTCTTCTTTCAAACAATTTTTCAAAAGGTGTGGTGGAAACTACTCTTTTTACAAAAAATCTATTGTAACAATGATCTTCTTCTTGTCCAAATTTATGTTGATGATATTATTTTTGGTGGTACTAATGTTTGTTTATGTGATGAATTCTCTAATGCAAAAGAGTTTGAAATGAGCATGACGGGAGAATTGACTTACTTTCTTGGACTCCAAAATCAAACAAACCAAAGAATGTATCTTCATCAATCAAGAGAAGTACACAAAGGAACTTCTCAAGAGATTTAGGATGAGCAATGCAAAAGGAATAGGAACTCTGATGAGCTCATCTTTGAAGCTTGATAAGGACGAAAGAGGTAAAAAGGTGGATGAAAAATGGTATAGAGGTATGATTGGGAGTTTGCTTTATTTAACAGCTAGTAAGCTGGATATTATGTTTGCTGTGTGTTTATGAGTTAGATTCCAAGCTTGCCCCAAGGAATCTCATTTAATAGCTGTTAAATGTATTTTGAGATATTTAATTTCTTCTTATGATTATGGATTATGGTACTCTAAACAATCTTGTTTTGATCTTATCGCTTACACCAATACTGATTATACCGGATGTAAGGTAGAAAGAAAGAGTACCAGTGGAAATTGTCAATTCTTGGGGGATGCTTAGTGTCTTGGTACAGCAAGAAGCAATCATGCATTTGTCGATTGCCGAAGCGGAATATATAGTTGTTCGTTGTTGTTGTCCTCAGGTACTTTGAATGAAGCATACTTTAATTAACTTTGGTTTTAATTTTAAAAACATACCTATTTTATGTGATAAAACAAGTGTAATAAATCTTTCTGTAAACCCTGTGCAACAATAAAAAACTAAACATATTAAATTAAACATCATTTATTATGAGATCATATTGCAAAAGGGAATGTACTTTTAGACCATATTTGCATAGAAGATCAAATTGCTGACATTTTTTAAAACCCTTTTCTGAAGAACGTTTTTGTTATTGAGGAAATTACTTGGTATTGGTAAATTCCATGAGTAATGTATGTTTTTTGAGTTTTCAGATTTTCTCTTATTTTTTTAAAGGGCCTAGAAAACCGGACGATAAAATCGGACGAGTATGGAAAAACCGGACGTCCGTTTCTATTGAAGAGTTTCAGAAATTTTTCTAAAATGCTGAGAGTTTTGGACGACCAAATCAGATGCCTCTATAAAAACCGAACGTCCGATATCTTGTGTTAAAGAAAAACCAGATGACCATTTTCAAAACTGGTCGACCATTTTTCAATTTTTTGACTATTCCTGTGCTTTTAAAATCAGAAAAAAAAAAAAAAAAAAAAAAAAAAAAAAAACCTTGAATCCCTCTCATTTGTTCTAACACACACTCTCTCTCTACAAGTTTGAAATCCCTCTTTCTAGAAAGCCCAAACGATTCTTTTCTCCCTTATCACTCAAAAATCAACATTTACTCTCATTCTCCATAAAAAAAAATCCGTTCAACATTCTCTCTGATTCTTTGTAGATCGATTCTCTTTCTCTCAAAACCCTCTATCAAAAATCTACCATTCAAAGACTTCAAAAATGGTGAAAGTGAAGAATGCTAATGTTAGAAGAGGTGAAAATGTTGAAGAAGGAGGAAGCAGCAGAGGAAAAATTAGAAAAGGGAAAAGGGTGGCATCTGGAGTAAGGCCTCCAGAGAGGTTTATGTCTGAAAAGGAAGCTACTAATTTTGAACAGTGAACAAGAAAGAAGGAAAATTGTCGGAGGGCACAGAGTGGATTTGACTGACATGGAAGGTATGAAAATCATTCCAAATCCTTTCAATGATATTGGTTGGGGACCTCTACTCATTGTTATTGAACTGTTTTAGCCTGAGAATGATATATGAATTCTATGAAAACTTACATAAGGGTAGAGTTCAAAAGCATGGAAACATAAACCATTAATGGGTACTCTCTAGAGTTGGTGGCAGAGACATTGCATATGATGATAGATTGTGAAATCACATCTTAGAAACTCCTGACGATGAAAATAAGAATTGTTATGATTCTAACCTATATAGTGAAAGGAGATTTGAGGAAATATTCACAAAGGGAGAGGTTCTTACGAGGAATGATGACAGAAATGTCAATAAACTTGATGCCTACGGAAGGTTACTGCACCATATGATCTCAAATATTATCATTCCTAATGTTGGTCACAAGTCTTCCATTACGAACACGATTCCTTTATCATGCTAGCACTACATGAGCATAGAAGAATGAACTTTGGTTATATGGCCATAGAACACATACTAGCAACTCAAACATCTTCCACTAAAATGCTTGCCATATGATTGCTTCCTCACAAAAGTCTTTCAATACTTTGTGCTCAATTTGGTTGGAGTTGGTAATCCCATTGGGGCTAGAAAAATCTACAATAAGCATACTTTCAAGAGAAAAGGGTTTGAGAAAATGAGGAAGGGATGATAGTTAGAGGTGGACAAGATGAGAGTGATGAAGATGATGAAAGAAATGAGGAACAAGAAGCAATTAATGTGGATGAAGAGGAAAGTGAAGAATAACCAAAAGAAGAGTCCTTTAGAAAGGAAACGAGGCAAAAGAAACGGCAAGAAAGAGATGAAGAAGGTTCATTATCTGGAAGCATGACTCAAATCATGGATATGATAGCTTTCTTGCAAACTTCTATGAACAATCACTTTGATGCATTAGATGGTCACTTGGAGGCATCAAATAGAAAAGTCTTCGACATTCAAGATAGAGTAATGAGATTAGAAGCAAGGGATAGAGATGAAGACCATTGAAGAAATGATGAAGAAGGAGTAGCAAGCTAGTTTATGTTTTATGACTAAAACTCTTACTTTATGAACTACTTTTATTTCTTTCTTGACCTGCTTATGACGTTATTGCTTATGAAGTTACTTTTTAACTGATTTGTCTCCTTTGCTTAGTTTGGAACTCCATGATGATATCTTTATGATGAGAGTTCCCTTGATCCTTGATCTTTGTTTCAATTACCCCTCATAGTCCTTATGCTTTTTGATTTATGACAAAAGGGGGAGAAAATATAAGAAGCATATGTTGATTGATGTTGCCTTATGATATAAGATGCATATGTTGTTGTTTATTATATTCATATGCTTTAGATGATATGATGATGCTTTATATGGCCTAAAATGTCTTCATGCCTTAAGGATATGTTGATACTACATATATGAGATGCATATGCTTTGTTGAAAATTGTGTTGATAACTTGAGTTATGTTGCCTTGATGTTTTGAATTGTGTTGGCAACATGCTTTGAGTGTGCTTTTACGGCCTTGAGTTTTCTGATGATATTTTTGGTCCATATTTATTGTGAAGCATGCTTTTAGGGGGAGCTTTAACTTCCTAAACCTTTTTTCAAACCTTGGCTTGCTTTCAAAATGAAAGGGGGGAGCTCTATTCTTTTATAAACATATGCTTGGCTCTAAATGTTGATTTTTTGAAGCATTCTCTTAGCTAAACCTTGTTCTTCTGTTCTATATAATCACCTTCGTGTATCTATGTTTGTCATAATCAAAAAGGGAGAGACTGTGAGCCCTAAGGGCATATTTGTAATATTTTGATTATGATTAACTTGTGCTTTGTGATAAGTAGAAATAGCTTTATGTAGAAGAACAAAATATGCACAAGAAGTCTCAAGGGTAATCTACAAAGAAGCAAAAGATCACTCAAGACAGCAAGAGTTTACGAAGATGAAATGATCAAGTTGAATACCTTGAAGACAAGAAGATTAATTAGGAGTGTCCTTAAGGTAACTTTGTAAAGCTCCCTAACTTGTCTCTTTTATTTTTTGATCAAGTATGATAGCTCCTAAGAAGAAATATGTTTGATAAACTATCCTTGAAAAACTAAGTGTTCTTGACAAAGTTTTGATGTTTTAAATGCATTACTTATTTTAAAGAGTATCAAGAATACATGTTTCAAAATGTGAAGGAAAATGCATATTTTACAAGAAAAACGGTTGTTAAATTTTTTACATAAATCTGAAACCGGTCATCCGATTTTCTATTTTTAAGAAATCGGACGTCTGATTTGTAGTGTTTAAAAATGAAAAAGGGTCATCCGATTTAAAATCGGTCGTCCAAGTTTTCAAGAGTATTAAAAATCGGTCGTCCGCTTTTAAAAAGGATCATTTGATTTTCTTTACATAAGAAAATCGAATGTCTTATTTTAAAAATCGGTCGTCGGGTTTTCACTTTTACTGTCAAAAAATGACCGTTGCTCTGACAGCAATAGCTAGTTTTTACCTTCACCTATAAAATGATTTTTTGATCAGCAATAAATTTTTAAGTAGTTAGAAAAACATTAATTGACAATTTGAAGGGCATACTTTTAACCTTATTTATCTTATAAAAGAAAATCTCTTTGGAACTACATTTTTTATCATCATTCAAAGAAATAGAAAAAAGGAGCTTGTAGAAGCATTCAATTGAGTTGTATCATTCTCTTCTCAAGCTTCTTCGGTAACATTGTTCTATCCTTACTCTCTTATATCATTTTGTGATCAAAGATTTTGTGAAAAACTCTTTTAGGTGATCCTTTGATATTTTGAATTGTTTTTTTATTGTGAATTTTGAGGTTTGTATGCAAAACCCTTGAAGGGTGATTCTCATAGTGTTATTGTGTAAGAACTTCTGATTAGTGGATTTGTGAAATTCTTGAGTTGAGTCTCAAGGTAGTGGATGTAGCTCTATTAAGAGAGTGAACCACTATAAATACTTTGTCTCTTTTCTTTATGTGTTGTCCTTTACTTCTATGTTTATAGTTTAATTCTTGATTATAAAAGAGATTTCGTTTGGCTAGGAATTTTATTAAAAATGAGTTATTAAATTCTTCTTCAAATAAAATTGGAGGTTTATTTTAAAAATTGTTCAAAAAGTTTTTTAAATTAGCCTAAAACATTATTCACTCCCTCTCTAAGGTTTTTCAACAATAATAATTCTTTTCTAAATAGAAGCACATATATACAGAGCACTGCTCCTATGCATTTCTAATGCATAGATTAAACATATTATGGAGAACATCTCCAATTTAAAAGAACCAAATATTATATCGCCCCAAAAGCAGTAAACATTTTATATAAATCTTAACTAGACAACATAACGAAAAATATAGTAACTTACGAAACACTTGTAACACTACTAAAATATTTAGGTTGGGCTTATAGACTCACCTGAGTGCTAACCTAGTGTTATAATCCTATAATTAGGGTAACAAAATACTTAATTAAGAATCACAACATTTACATTCGCCAACGAATATAATTATCCACTTATGATCTTAGGATACGTATACACATATACTAGATCCTAAAGAAGTCCAAAAATCTTATAATCTCAAGGATTTTTAATTTAGGCACTTACTCGAGATATCTAAATTGCTTAAAATAAAATAAAAAATAACTCAAAAAATATATTATATATTAAAAATTCATCTAGTTCATTTAAATTCTTTGAGAGGAAAAAGAATTAAGATTTTTAGAGTAATACAAATTTTCAAGATGAATAAAGAGGAAGAGCCAAAGAAAAAGTTTTCTTTTTTCTTTTCTTTAATCCTACCCTAATCTCGGTTGTAGAAGGAAAGGGTAGAGATCAGCTAAATTCATCCTAAAATCTAATTATTAATAAGACTAAAATTTACTAAAGAAAGAAGAATGAAGAAAAAGAAGGGAGTTACTTACCTTATGTCTATTCTCAATCTTCAAGCAAGGAGGAAGCAAGAAAATGAAAGAAAAGAAAAATAAAAGGCATAGCCCTCTTTTATATATATGTATATATATATATATAGGCAAGAGTCAGTTGTGTGAAAGGTGAGTGGCGCACAGTGAGGTAGGGGGCTTAAGTGGGTTTCTTTACTTAATGGCTAAGGATGACATGTCTTACTTAAGTTATTGCCAACAATCCCTCTAATGTTAGTATTAAAGAATAAAAATATTTATCTTATTTTAATCTTAGTGAAAAAAGATATCTAGGTTATTTTTTTAAAGTCTCACAAAATTTACACTTGGTTCCTAATGGTATTCTTCAAAATATTTTTCTTAGACCCAATCCTTTTTTTTTTTTTAAATTCACTATTTTAAACCTTATATGAGAATGTCAAGTATTTAAATCTCTAAAATGTGTATGCTAGGCATACTAAAAATAATCTACATAAACATACTCATAAACTCCATTAACAAATACATGTCTTAATAAAATTTTAGTCTCTTTCCTGAGCATCTACTAAATAATTGTTACTCCTCAAATAATGTATTTCACTACGTTAGAGACTAAATTCTATGTTCGTGACTTCCATGCTTTTAGTGTCATGTGAGAGGTACTTACAGTGTAGGGTGTTACAAGGATAACTCCTATGTACATCATATATGGACGAATTGTCCATGGAATTAATCAGAACATTAAGAATGTTCTCACAATTCTTAGCTTTTCGTTCTTGATTTCTTTACATAGTATTAGAGCCAACATGACTAACGAAGAAGCTACCAAAATCATAGAGAAAGTAGCTATTCAGAAATATGATGAAGACGACGAATATGCATTGCTATCTAACGATGGTCCAGGAAGTCTGATCATGTCCAATTGAAGGACAAAAACTGTGAAGAATGGGCGGAAGAAATCGAAATGGCTTTTGAGTCCAAAAATAAACTAGGTTTTATTGATGGGACTATATCCCACAGTCTAGTGAGGAAGGTCGAAATTCGAAGATGGAAAAAGATTAACACTCTAATCGGGTCATGGATTCTAAAGACAATTGAGCCCTCCCTAAGATCTTTAATTAAAAAGACAAAGGCGGTGAAGATTTTGTGGGATGAACTGCTTTAAAGGTTCCGGGCAGAAAATGGGTCTCGATACTATGAATTAAAAGCGACAATTATGATTGCAGACAAAAGGGCATATATGTGGCAAACTATGGGAAGAACCAGCAAGTTACGATAAATTTTCTGCATGTAATTGCGAGAAAACAGTGACAGAATCGACAAATCATCAAGAGAAAAAGAAGCTTCTACAATTTCTCTTTGGTTTGGATACTACTATGTTTGGAACAATTTGTTCCTCAATTTTAGGCAAAGACCCTCTACTAAATGTGAATCAATCCTATTCTAAAATTGTTCAAGAGGAACAAGTGTAAAAAGTTTCCAAAACCGAAGACCACAGAGAAGTCTTGGCTTTTACGATAAAAAGTGTCTGGACCAGATCGAAGTAAACTTAATTACGCAGTTTCTAACAAATCAGGGCATGAGGCTACTGAATGTTTTACCATTATTGGGTACCCAAATTGGCAGGTCAATGATGGCAAAAATGGTAGAAGCGACAGCAATGGATCTTCAATTGGTAAGAGTAATTACGGCAGGAGGTGTAGGAATTCTGTCAGGCGAGCTGCAGCTTCTGGGAACGTAGCATTGCCAATAACACGACAATGGCTTGGTCTAGTGCCACACCTTATATGGAAATCACAACCGCCCCAGCAACAACCGATAGATAGCATGGTGAAACGCAATGCATGAGGGGGTGATGAATTCGGATGGTATTGGTGCTAGTTCAAAGTTGTTCACAGAGGAATAATGGCAAGCCTTTGTCAATCTCATAACCAGTAACAATAATTCTCCTTCTAATGAGAAGATGTCTGGTAAATATTCTTTTTCTCCTTTATAGATTATTGATACCAGAGGATATAACCATATGACTTCTGATGGGGGTAGCCCATCAGGCTATTTCATTTGGGCTCAACTTACTTGGCCCAATACCTTTTTGCCGTAAGAACATGTCTTCGCCTACATGCCTAGATACATGTTCTCTCAACTTATTTGGGTACAATTCCATATTTTCTCTTGAGATTATTATCACAAGATCTCCTAATGATATCATAGGAACTTTCCTTGCACTACAAGGAGATTCACCTCATGTACAAAAGGTATAGTTTATAACAAATTATGACTCTCTCTCATTACTCTCTCTTTCTGCCCTTCATGTTGCTACTTTGAGTATTGATTTGACTTAAGCTATGGGTGGTGGATTACCCTCTTTCATGCTCCCAGATACTGGTTCCACAATAGTTAACGTGACTCCAAATCAAATTGGTCAATTGCAAGCTCTGCTAGTCTCCTTGCAGACCATGCTAGCGTTCCAAGCTAGCTCGTTTGTCTCTCAAACTCCACGGGCAATTCCTACTTTTATATGTGCCAAACCCCCTGCGATATATCCCTACTATGTTTCCTTCCTCTTTCTTCCCATCAAATTTCGCTTTCAAGGATAGAACCTCTCATCAGCAGGTGTCTCCCATGCCACCGACGCAAACTATTCACGATCTGGTCAACAGAACTCTTAGCACAAATGACTCCTTCGACAGTCGATTCACTTGGAACCAATCTGTTGCCTGAACAATACACTGGTACGAAATTTCCCAGCGATTTCTCTTATCTCAAGCTTAGAACATACGATGGCTCCAGTGATCCAAAAGAACACGTTATGCATAATATTTCTCAGATGTATATGTACACGCTTCCGATAGTACGTGTTGTTGTATGTTCCCGAGTTCTTTAGCAGGAAAAGCCTTGGCTTGGTATGCACATTTGCCACCAGGAGTATTAATAGTTTCCAGAATTGGGAGAGAAATTTATCTATAATTTTCTCCCACAATGTATTTTCATGCCGAATTCAGTTTTCAGGCATAAGACAACAGCCGAACGAAACAGTTCAAGATTTCACGGCCCAATTCAATCAAGCAACTCAAGAGGTCACTAATCTATATGAACGGGAATTTATACAAGCTTACAGGCACAGTTTAACTAACCAGGCCTTCTCTAGAAAACTGGCTGAGCAAGAGCTAACTACTGTATCTGATTTGTTGAAAAGAATATAACGATTCATCCATGTGAATGACTATGTTCATCTGAAGTGAGATTTAGACAATGAAGTCAAAGATATGCAACATGCAAAGAAATCAAAGTATCTTGATAACAGGCAAAAAAATACAGTGCATGACCGATTGGGACCAAAGAAATATGACACTCCTTGGTATGACTACATGCTGCTCAAAATTCTCTCGGTTAGATGCCTTGCAATAAGTGGAGTCTCTAGGAATATCGGACAGACCCACGAAAATTCTTTCTCCTCCGGATAAGAGAAATAGAGAAAAATTTTTCCAGTTCCATGAAGATCACGAACACGACACGGAGCAGTGCAATGAACTGAAGAAAGCCATTGAGCAGGCAATCCGTACAGGAAAACTCAAAGAATTCATTGATGATGCTTTTGCGAAGCAATCTTCCAAATCAGATAACACGAAAAGCCTTAGAACAATGACAAGAAGAATACCATATCTGATCCTTCCTCTTCCAATTTGAAGGTCACAAATGTTATTCAGGATGTTAGCTTACCAACTTCAAGAAAGATAACCCGTGAAATCACGACGATGATCCTCTGGTCATCACCATGACTATTGATCAATGCCTTGTTAAAAGAATTTGGTGCACACTGGAAGCTCAGTGAATGCCTTTTTTAAGGAAACTTTCAAACAAATGGTCACTCCATGTGACAGAGTCATCCCTTATGCAGCCCCGTTAGTTGGGTTTACAGGGCAGACAATCAAATCTGAAGGGAAAATTACATGTCCTATTTTGGTAAAAGATGTAGCCCACATAGTGGAGTTCTTAATTGTTTCCACCTCATCGTCATCTAATATATCATGGGAGATCCGCCTTAAATATTTTCCAAGCAAAGATCTCTACCTGTGAACTTTCCATGGATATCCCAATAGGTCAAGAGATCTATACAATTTATGGTGACCAGAAAGTAGCCCAAGAGTGCTATTTCGCCACGGTACAAGTAATTGAAAGAGAGGAAGAGTCTATTGATGATAGCCAAATGCACAAGATCGAACCGAATGGCAAATATGAGTTATTTGTTCTGGATCAATTGAAACCAGAGTAGACAGTAAGGATTCCAAGAGCATTGCTGGTAGATCTCCAGATGAAATTACTGAGTTATTTGTTGAGTACAAGGATATTTTTGCATGGTCTTCTACCGATCTCGGGGTTGTCCCTAGAAAGTTTGCAGAACACAAGTTAGGAATCCTGGAAGGGTCAAAATTAGTTTTTCAGAAGAAGAGAGTATTCATCAAGCAACGACAGGAAATCATACGAAAAGAAGTGCAAGAGTTGCAGAAAGCTGGTAATCCTTGAAATGATTGATTTTCCAATATGTCTATCCAACTCGATGGTCATGGCAAAACCGGGAAGAGCATGGAAGGAGTATTGACTTCACTGATTTGAGTAAGGCCATTATCGAAAATCCTTTCCCCCTCCCACGCATTGACCAGTTAGTCGACTTCGTTGCAGGACATAAATTCTTATCCTTTTTAGATGCATACAAAGGATATCACCAAGTCACGATGGCAGAAGCTGACATGGCAAAAACAGCTTTCGTTACTGACGACGGCATCTATGCTACACACACATGCCCTTCGGATTGAAAAAAGAAGGAGCTGAATTGCCGGAATTAATGAATTAGACTTTTGAAGGCATTATCGGGAAGACAGTGGAGGTGTATGTGGATGATATAATCATTAAATCAAAAGATAAAGGTATTGCGGCTGATTTGAAAGAGGTTTTTGATAGACTTTGCAAGAGTAGAATGAAACTAAATCCTAAGAAATGCACCTTTGGAGTTTCTTCGAGAAAATGCCTTGGGTATATGGTCTCACAGAAGGGAACCAAGGTGAACCTAGCTAAGATTATGGCCATCCAGGATATGTTTGAACCATAGACTGTAAAGGAGGTCCAATGCCTAGCCAGAAGGATGGCTTCCCTAGCTAGGTTCTTTGCACGAGCTAGAAAGACAAGCCTCCCTTTCTATCAAATTTTAAGGCACTCGTCCAAATTCAAGTGGACAACATCAACTTCCTCTCCCCTCCTTGTTATCCGTATAACGGGAGAAAAACTTTATTTGGCTGTCATTCCCAAAGTGATTACCTCTATTTTATGTTCTTTACGCAATAATAACATGAAACATATCTACTATGTGAGCCATATCCTACACTGACCAGAAGAACGTTATAGTTCTTTGGAGAAACATTTACTTTGTTTAATTATAATAACAAGAAAACTCAAACCTTATTTTCAATCATATGTTGTTACGATGTTAACAAATACCCCGTTAAGACATGTTTTACATAAACCTGACATATTGGGACGAACATCAAAATGGGCATTGGAGTTAAGTGAATATTAAATTGACTTCTCCCCCTAAAAAATGACACAAGGACAAGCATTAGCAGATTTTCTAGTCGAATGTTCATTCCCCGACAACTCACAAGTGACTCCGCATTTGGGTTTTGTAAAGCCCCCGAACACTTGGACACTCAACACTGATGGTTCCACAGGGGAACACACCAAGGGTGGCAGTTTCACACTAAAAGATCCAGATGGACATCAATATACTTATGCTATGAAGTTTTTTCTCCCTGTTAATAATAATGAGGCAGAGTATGAAGCTTTCTTGGCAGGTTTGCGTATGGACAAATGTTTGCATATCCTAGTTCACAATGACTCACAAGTGGTCATCGGGTAAGTAACAGGAATATTTTAGGCTAAGGGAGAAAATATGAAACAATATCTTGCTTGTGTCTAACAATTAGTGCCAGAATTCACTAGCGTGAACTTTGAGAAGGTACCAAGGGAACAAAACACAAAAATTGATATGCTCACTAAGCTAAGTACTGGGGAGCCCATCGAAGGAACATGGATAGAATCTTTATTAGAGAAAATTATTGGCAAGGATATTTGCGTAGCCAATGTCGTTAAAGATTGGATACCTATTCGAAACTTCATTATATATGAAAAATTGCTAGATGATCCAATCAATGCCCAAAAGATACGGACAGCTTCTGCTCGCTAAGTACTCGTAAGTCATCAGTTATACAGGACGATGGACAATTGGCCTCTCTTTAAGTGTGTCAATGAGGATGGCATATACGTCTTACACGAGATATATGAAGGCATTTGTGGTTCACACATTGGATCAAGAGCTTTGGTAACAAAAGCAATGAGTTATGGGTACTATTGGCCGACAATGAAAGAAGGCTCGGTGCACTTGGTAAAGGCATGCACCAAATACCAGATCCATGCCAATGAACACTACATCCTCATGTTAGAATACCATACTTTTGGTACCCCAATACTTTTGCTCAATGGGGGATTGACTTATTAGGGAAAAAATCATTTAGTCGTCACAATAGACCATTTCACTAGATGGATTGAAGTGAAAGCATTGTCAACAATCACAACAAGAAAAGTTAAGGAATTCTTCTATGAAGAAGTGATCTACCAATTCGGCATCCCAAATATACTAATTTCAGATAATGGAAAATAATTCAACTCCAAGGAATTTTGCGATTTTTGTGAAGAACTTGGTATTGAACAGAGATTCACCCCCGTGGGATATCCTGAAACAAACGGAGCAACCGAAGTTGCCAATCGTACAATTGTACAAGGACTCGAGTAGAGAATCAATGAGTTAAAGGGAAAATGGTTGGACGAGTTGCCAAATGTTTTATAGTTCTACAGAACTACACAAAGGAGAACTACAGGGAAGACACCTTTTAATCTTTGTTTTGGGGTAGACGTGATGATCCCAGTGGAGATTGAAGTGAGTCCCTTTGGAATGTTGCGTTCGACGAAGACCAGAATGATCAACTTATGCACGAACACATGGTCCTCATCGGTGAAACCAGGGAGCAAGCACCCAAACAGGATGTTCATTACAAAATACAAGCTGCATATTATTACAATATCAAAGTCAAGCCATCCACTATTAAGGAGGGTGACTTAGTTTTAAGGAAAATTGAAGTCAGTAGAGTAGACCCTAATACAAAGTTAGATCCTGCTTGGGAATGACCATAACGGGTAATCAAAGACAACGTCAATGGGAGTTACAGATTGCAAGATTTCAAAGGCAAAATTCTGGCAAAGACGTGGAACAACTTAAACCTAAGGAAATTTTTTCCTTAGACTTTATCTCATATACCACTTTGTATTTGAATATATTCCAAGTATCAAATACACAATCAATTTTTTACATGATTCTATTTTTTCAAACTCACATCAGCAACATACATTGACACTAGTACAAAGATATCTTTACGATTTCAAAATAGCTATCACAACTGCAATACACGCTCATCATACTTTTTTCCCGATAGAATCATACAATCCACATAATAAAAAATTCTTTATACTTCCCAAACAACTTCACGCCTGTTCTCAAACATAACCTTCTTACCTCATAAATTTCACACCAAACATCTCAAATAGATAAAACCCGCTATTACCATATTTTCGAACCTTGATAATTCTTTAAGTTTGCTTTACATTTAAGTGTTTGAACAACAAGCACAACATCTAGACTATATATAAACAAAAAATCTTTTATATATTCACAATGGCCTATTGTCCACAATATCTATTACCTGAAAAAAAAAAAGAAAAAAAACTGCTGCCCAAAAACAAGGATAACGGAGCCATTTTCATTCCATTGAGCTATCGGGAAGCCAACCCGATAGGTCCAAAAAACAAAAGTTCTACAGTCATGATGGTCAGGGACCGCGAACGACAAATTACCCCTACTTTTTAGGGGCCTGCTCTTTACAAAAATATGAAAAGATCCACGATTACTCTGGGAACGCTTCCTATCTCTTCCTCTTCCTAGTTTGCTTTTCCTTATGAATAATATCATCCAAGGCCAGAAAAGCTTCTGTCGTTGGAAAGCATCTATACTTGTACAGAAATGGCTCTTCAAATTGGCGATAGAAAAGATCAATAGCGTCCTGTGGTACCAAAACTGGCCCTCATAGTTTCTTTAAACTGACCTTTATCTATGGTTAGTTTGTGGCAATATTCATACAAGTCCAACTCTAGTTCCACGGCTCCCTCTCGAAGTCCAGATACACCTTCAACATCGACACAAAATGCTCGAAGGAGTAGTGTCAATGATTCTTCAAGACAGCCATCAAAGGAATATTCAGATATTATTTTTTTTTATGAAAATCGGTATACAGATGCAGAGTTTCGGAAACAGATCCCGGAAATAAAGAGCTAATGGTGCCACACACAGGACTTCAGTCTCATCAATGGCCACAAAATAGTGATTCTTATTCTCTCTTAACAGAAGAAAAATTAGAGGTTGAAAGGGATCACTCAAAAATGACAATTACAAACCTTTATATAAGAAACCCATTGAGAAGGCAGCCGAAAGGGCGCGTATAGGTACGTTTCCACTTCTTACTTCCTTTTTAAGGTTGTAATTATAATTACTACCCTTGGTGTGATAACCCCAACCTTGCCACTAGGTCAACTGCGGCTGAGTAGGGTATCTGCGTGTCTCTCGGCACTAAATTATAAGCTCCACAATAAAACAAAACCCTAGAAAAACACTAACAGGTATACACAAAGTACGCGGAATACTTAAGTAAATTAGATACTACTGGTGCGCTCAAAACACAGGATAAAAAAAAAAACTTCTCATTTTCGTTTTATAATAAACACAAAAGTAATCTTACATCAACAACTTAATAAAAACATAAAAAGAAACTCTACAGACGATTCGAGTCTAAAAAGATAAAACATAAATATATGCCCTTCTGGGGAGATTTGATCCAAAAACTCCTGGCCTAAAACTTCAGTGACTCGCGGGGCCCCTGACCGTTCCAAGCTAATCTGAGAAGAAAACATGATATGAAAAAACGTGAGCACGAACGCTCAGTGAGTCCACGTGTGTGTGCGGTAGTGATTTCTTTAAAACCATGACGATGCCATTTTACAAAACAGTTCATGCAATGTTATAAGAAAAGTATTTCTTTTGCTATTTTAACAAAACTGATGCTTGAACTTACATGAGGGTTTCGAGCGCAGCTGGGAAGTCTGAGCGAATCAAGACACATCAGCGCTGCTTCCATGCCCCAAATTTAAGAGAACATGTAATGCAACAGTGGGGCTCCACAGACAAAGCCCGGATCCCCAAAACGAGACCATCAGAACCAAGTTCCGGCATCTCGTAGTCAAATACCAGCCAAACAATATACGAGCGCTCGATTACAAACAACCGCACTCCCATATCACTGGTCAAAACAGGCTACAGACTCCTGGGGCACCTACCAGGTCTGCCCTGGGACCAACCTCGGTGTCGAGCCCCTCCTGACTCTCTACTAGGCGATCAAACCCCACCATAGAGCATGATGCGGTGTCCACGTAGACCGATTGGGCCACACCCTCCGCGGTCTACGCCCCTCTTAAAGTGGATCCACCCTCAGAGTCAAAAACCCGTCCACGTCATCGGAAGAGGCCCTAATACGGGGGACTAGCCACGTACGGTGCAATCCGCTAATGCGTCCGTTCACTTGATTTCAACAAACTTTAACCCTGGTCGGAATGAGGTTTTCATATGTATTTACAAATCAAAAGGCCATTTGTCCGGCCATAATAACAGATTTAAGTAAAAAACATTTCAGAACACTAAAAAAAATCCTCATCCGCCAGTGATCACATGCTTATGCAATTTCACAATTATGCCAATGCCAGATCTATATTCATGCATATCAAAATACGTAACTTTTCAAGCTAGAACATTTTTCAATATATAAATATTTTCGAAAAAAAAACCTGCGTACAACAAACGTCTTATGCACCACCATAATAATCTGTTTTAAAATAAACACCTATATGGAGCACCGCTCCTATGCATTTTTCTACGAAAAATGTAACACACTAGGGAGAACATCTACAAAAACAAGCTGAGAAATATCGTTCCAAAAATAGCAATATTTTGTAGAGGTTAAAAAAAACATATTTATATGTCTTGTACTATTTGAAATAAAATGGAGTTTATGGACTCACCTGGATGTAGATCTGGTGCTAAGATCCTACAAAATAATAATGCGAAAATACTTAATACCTGGGTATCGATCAAATAATCATATTCCCTAAATAATATCGAAATCTTATGAAATGAACTTTAGGATGTTATATATATACCTATATAATGATATATATACTTATATAATTCTTTAAAAAGATTGAAAAATCCTATACTCTAAAAAAATATACTCTCCCAAGAAACAATAATTAACTATATACTTTATACTAAAAATCCATTTAAAATATTGAAATCTTAAAATAAATAACTAGCTTAAAAACATATAATCTAACTAGAAATATATCTCACTATATATTAAAGAAAACAAACAAACATATACTATATATATACATATATATATATATATATATAACCTAACTAACTAAAGAAAGGAAAGAAAGGAAAACAAAACATGCAAACTTACTTGAGATTAGTGTTGGCTGCCTTTTTAATTCAAGAAAGAGCCCTTTTTATTCAAGAAAGAAAATGATATATATATATATGCCTATGTTATAGCGGCCAAGGATGAGAAAGTTGCATGAAAAAAAATTGTTTGCATGGCCTATATATAGGAAGTGTGATGGCGGCTAAGGGCTGGAAAAACCAAGAAAAGAAAAGAAAGAAAATTTCGGGAGGGTGGCAGGTGGATGGCAGTAGGTGGCATACTTTCTTAATCGTGAAGTTTTTTTTTTTTTTTAATTCCTATATGAAAATGACAAGTATTCAAATTTCTAAAATAAATATACTAGGTATTAAAAATAAAAATCCACTTAAAGACATTTATAAACCTTAATAATAAAACCTCAATAAGGTAATAAAATTTTATTCCTATTCCTACATATCCCCAAAATACTACTAAGTGCCAAAAGCACTATATCCCACCATATAGATCAAAACTCTATTTTCATCACGTTCTTAATTTTAAAGTCATGCTAGGTGCTTACGGGGTAGGGCGTTACACTTAGAAACCAAACAGAGGGCCTATAACAATTTTACACGTATACAAAATTCAGAGCTTTTACTAAATGATTCTGACACGCAAGCATCACAACTTATCTTTTCGTTGCATCTTTTCACCATCTACCACATTCAACTTTACCAAGGTTAATCAAAATTAACTAAGGTAAATTAAAAGGGTGCATTACAAAAACAAGATGCATTCATTTAATGGGAACCAAAAACATGACAAATCTATTGCAAAGATATAAACAAAAAGGCCTACAAAGTAGTAACAAAGTTCAAAATTAGGGTGGTAATGGCTTCACCCTAAATAAAGGTTAGACTAAGACGTATCAGGGAATAACTCTACTTACTCCTTTCTCTTACCAACCAAGGAATCTTTTTGCAAATTGTAAAGAGACGTAACTTCCTCCAAGCCGAAAACGCGCCCTGGCATTTGCCCTGGTGTGACTACCATACCAATGGTTTTCACCTGGCATCCACTGCCACCACCCTCGGATAAACCTGCATCAAGAACCTAATCACTTCTTAGTTTTTCCCATCCAAGTCTACCAATATAGTCTCTAGAGCCATGAGCAGTCACAAAGGGGCATCGAGGAGGGTGGTCCCTGATTGATCCTCCATTACACCCTCATCCCACTTCTCCTCAGGTTCTCGAGGGCTTATTCTTGGCAGACTATCAGGTCGATCATCAAGAGCCTGATCATTCTACCTCCTTTCGGGAGCTCCAGTTGCCTCTTTACTTGGAATATCCTGGTTACCTACAATTGAGGCCTCATTCTCCTCTTGGTCCCATTGGCTGATTCATCATCTAAATTCGCCGTAGATCCTTCCATCTCCACCTCCTTATTCACTTCTCATGGCAACTCAGGATACTTAACCTCTTTATTGTAGTAGATATCTACAACAAAAGGCATCTTCATGCTGGGGTTGTCATTATGGGCATTGACCAACTCAGTCAAAACATAGCCTACCATCGGCATAACCAATGAATAAAATTAACTGTTGCCAGCAGATGATTCACAAAATTCCTGGCAGTCTTCTCCTTCAGACCGTGAAGAACATTGCCCTTGCTATCAACAACATTGGCGAGTTTTGTAATTATTGCCTCAGTCTCCTGGTTCTTCCGGGCCAATTCCTCCTTATATTCATCGACTTCTTGTCGCATTTGAACCAATGTCTCATTCGAACTCTATGATCCGCACTTTTGACGACACACTTATCTGTCAATTGCTCGGTTATTTCTATTAGAGCAGTATTGGTCTTGTTCAATTTCAGGTTCACCCCCTCCAGATCAAAAATCTTTCTCTCCAATACCTTCACTCGATCGATAGCAATTTCCCGGTCCCGATTGCTTTGATCCAGACTCTTCTTATAGGTATCAGCCATTTGCTTCTCTGCCACCAATTATGTATCATACATTGTGCAGCTTCATTCAAAATGTTGAAGTTCTACGAAAAAAAAAATATATATATATATATATCATACACCACATTCTACAAAGAAAGGTATTAAAATATCACAATTTGAACTTACCCGCACACTATTCATCAGAAAATCTTCTATCATCTCCTCCGAAGTCATATCTAAAGCCACCCTCATCCAGAAAGGGTCCGTACTTGATTCCTCACGGGCAATACCGTTTTTTCGATTAGACCTCTTCCTCTTAAAACTGACCGTCTATGTCGGAAAATCAATCAGACAACTCTCCAATATCTCCTCATCCACTCCCACAGGCTCCAAAGTGTCTTCTTCATTTCTACCTACCTCTGGAGCTTTAACATCCTCACCGCCTAATATAACCTGAGTTTTCAAGATAAAAGGCATAACCCCCTTCTTTTTTCTTGAATGACTCCTCTTCTGCTTCTTTGGCAGTGGAGGTCCCACCACCTACACAGCACCAGATTCACTTATCAGGATAGTATCCCCGACTGCCCCACTGCAAGCATCTGCTTTTCTTTTCTTCCTTTCCTCTCATCTCTGGTCCAACAGAGCAATAGAAGGATGCTCTCCTACTATTATAGAACAGTTTTTCATTAGCACATTAAAATATAAACATATACATATACAAAGCAAACTGATATTCTTATAGTCACCCCCAAATAAGCTCTCAGGGGTGGCACTTTCAATTTTGTAGCAATTTCAACCATGTTGAGCTGCATCAATCTCCCTGCCAAAAAATCAAAGTATCGACAAATCAAACTCAATTTCATATAACATCCAATAATTAGTTAAAACTACAACAATCCTTATTTAGTTAGTATCACATCCTAATACTAACTCAATTCATGCATATTGTAATCTTCTCGATCATAAAACACAACAGCCTTATCAGTTCCTCACCCCAGTTTCCTTCTCTTAAAAGCATCCCAAAGCCATATCCTTGGATAGTTTTCACACATTCCTCTACAAAAGAATGCTTAGAATTGTTAGCCAGATTGGAAATCTTCTTCATTCTATTCCAAGGTCTTTGGGGACCATATCTAGTAATAAAAAATCATTGTCTCTTCCATCCATGAATATAGTGTGGTAATTTCTTCACGAGTTTTATTGCACCACCTTTTCTTTAAAATGTGTGCCTCAGATCCATCTCTAACAGGTTATGTCAAAAAATCTTGAGAATAATTCAAAACTAGTAGGCACCTCAAAACACTTGCACGAAAAGATAAATGCCACAATAATCCTTATCCCGTTAGGGGCTATTTGACCTATATCAACTCCCCAGTAATTGGTCACATCTAAAAACATGTTATGCAAGGAAAACCTTAACCCCGCTTTTAATTGGTCCCGATAGACTACCATCCATCCTTTCAGAGGTATATGGGCCCTCTCCTTAGTACTCGGTACTCTAATCCTGAAGTTATTGAGACTCACAAACTCCCTTCTCATGACTCCAAGTTGATTATAGAGAATCTCAAAAGGATGTCTGACAGTTGCCAATTCACAAATTTGTTCTTCATCATTAGGATTGTAAGCATGAAGCATTTTTAAAGCTCGATACATCATACGATCTATAGATTTGACCTCATTCACATAAGGAAATAAAATAGAACAATCTCTAATAGAATACACACCAGCCGCCCAGACCAAGATAATTTTTTGGATGGATAATTCTAACTTCAAAATAAGAAGAACTACCTTGATTGGAAGTGTTATCCTTTGACCCTTTCTTCGAAGCTCCTTTAGAGGTGGTTGCCTTAGAAGTCGACATTGCGATAAATAGAATGCAAAACTATGGAATACAACAATAGAGCTGCAAAGGGAAACGAAAATTTTGAGCCAAATTGGAAAACTAAAAGCTCTATATATTGAAATTATGGTACCTGAATCGGTGCCAAGGAAATTTCTCCTTCGGAAGCGTTACATTATGTTTCGTCCAAATAAAGATGCTGATTTAAAATCAAAGAACCATAACCCATTTTATGGATTCTTTTCGGGGCTATGACAGGGGTAGCTTATCAGGCTATTTCATTTGGGCTCAACTCAGTTGGCCCAATACCCTTTTGCTGTAAAAACATGTCTTGGCCCACAAGCCTAGACACATGTTTTCTCAACTTATTTGGGCACAATTCATAATTTGACCTTGATATCATTATCACAAGATCTCCTACTGATATCATGGGAACTTTCCTTGTACTAAAAGGAGATCCACTTATAAAAGGTACAGTTCATAATAAATTATGACTCTCTCTCATTACTCACTCTCTCTCTCTCTCTCTCTCTCTCTCTCTCTCTCTCTCTCTCTCTCTTTTCTGCCCTTTCTATTGCTACTTTGAGTATTGATCTGACTTAAGCATCAGAGGTGAAACGGGGATAAAGCCCTCTCCAGTCATCCTTTTCTCTTAGTGCAGGTCAATTGGTGAAGATCAGTCCCCAAAATCCATTAACTTCGAATGTCACTTTCCTTAAAAATGTGAGGGAAATTCCTCCTTGGTTTGTCAAATTGCTAGATGGAAAAAGTATTTTTGTTATTAAATGTGGTTCTGCAAAACTTGATTTAATTTGATTATGAAAAATGTTTTAGTTATACCACAACTCAAGTGTAATCTCTTGTTTTTCTCAATTATTGAAACAATTTGAATGGCTTGGTGGCGTTTAGATTTAATTTTATGCAGGACCTAAAATCAAGGATCCTCATTGAAGTGGGTGAGCAAAGGAATAGATTGTACTACTTCAAGGATATTCCACTGGCTCGAATAAATATGATAATAAGTAGTGGTGATAAAGACTTGTGGCTCCAATTGTTGGGGGCACCCTTCAGACTCGATTTTAAAATTTTTCCCTAATGTATCACAAACTAAATCTAATTTTCCTTGTGATATTTGTTATCGAGTCAAACAAACTTGTGCATCATTTTCTGCTAGTTTCAATAAAGCAGCTATAATATTTTCTTTGATTCATGTGATGTGTGGCAACTAATGTTGAGTCTAATAGCAGAGATATTTTCTTACTATACTTGATGATTATTTGCGTGCCATTTTGGTATATTTGATGCATGAAAAAAGTGAGGTACAGACTATCTAGTCACGTTTTTATCAAAATATTAAAACACAATTTCATGTTTCTATTCAACAAGTCCGTTTTGATAATAGGGAAGAGTTTACTTGTTTAAAAAATTATTTGTTGATCATGGCATCATACACCAAACCACTATTCTATAGACACCCCAACAAAACAAGCGGGTTGAGCGAAACATCGTCGTATTTTAAATGTGGCACGTGCTCTTTGATTCTAAGCTAATCTCCCTACTTTGTTTTGGGAGAGTGTGTGCTTACTGATGTTTATTTGATAAATCATACTCCTTCTTCTTTATTGCATTGAAAAACTCCTTTTGAGCTCTTGCATGGGACCTCTCCTGATTTTAATTTACTCTGAACTTTTGGTTATTTATGTTATGTACATGATCCGGCCTCTAAGCATGACAAATTTAATTCAAGAAGCCATGTGCATTTTTGTTAGGTATCCTCTCGATAAGAAAGGGTGGAGAGTTTTTTATATTGACTCCAATAAATTCTTTAATTCTAGGGATATTGTTTTCCATGTGAAAATATTTCCATATGCGTTGTCCATTATGTCCAAAGAAAATTCTCCAAATCAAAACTCTCAAAATTTTGCTTCAGCCCACAACAATAATCTCTCGATTGAATTTTCTTTGTCGAATCCACTGGAATCCCACTGAACCAACCAATGAGTCTTCTAGTGGGCTGGTTCCTCTACCAAATTCCTTGGCCCAATCTAGTGAGCTCTCTCCTTTATGTTGAGTCACCTAGGCCATCTTGTTCGGCCCAGAGACTTTCACCTACTATTGAGTTAGCATCTGCTAGACCTGGTCTATCCACACCAACGAGGCCCATTTCTACCACGCCTCTTGGGCCAGCCTCCTCATCACCTGGGCCAGCCAGTCTTCTTCTCTTCTTTCATCAGCCCAAAGCCCCATTGTCCCAGTTGCTGAACCAGTGCAGCTCGGGTTATCCAACTTCCAAGAAAATTATTGGATTATGAATCTTATAATGCGCAAGATTAGTCTCATTCCTCTTTTGCTCCATCCGGTTCTTCAGGGGTTTCGAGTAATTATTCCTATCCCATAGCATCTTATGATTCATGTGATTGCTTTCCTACAAAACAGTGCAGCTTTTTGTTATAGTACAGACAGAGGTTGAGCCTACCCATTTTTTTGAGGCCTTGAAACATCCTAAATGACGCCAAGCCATGAAGGAAGAAATTGAGGCTCTAGAAAAGAATGGCACTTTGAGTGTGGCTACACTTCCTCCAACGAAGAAAACTTGGGCTGAAATGGGTGTACAAAATAAAATTGAAATCTGATGGTTCCGTTGAGCGATACAAGGCCTACCTGGTAATTCTAGGGAATATCCAAGTTGAAGGAGAAGATTTTATAGAAATATTTGTGCCTGTAACCAAATTAGTTACTGTCTAAACTCTTTTGGCCATGGCTATCATACGCAAGTAGGAGATACACCAGATAGATATGCACAATTCCTTTTTGCATAGAGACCTCGCTGAGGAAGTTTATATGTGGTTCCCCTCAGGTTTTCATACTGCTATACCTAATAAGGTTTGCTTGCTCAAAAAATCCTTGTATAATCTGAGACAAGCTCCCCGGTGTCGATTTTCTAAACTCTCTACTGCTCTCAAGCACTATGGTTTTAAACAATCATATGCAGATTACTTGTTGTTCACTTATTCTTTTCATACTGCCTTTCTTTGTGTGCTTATTTTTGTGGATGATTTGATTGTTATTAGATTTGATGTCTCAACCATTTATGCATTCAAAACTCATTTGAATGCGTGTTTTCATATGAAGGATCTTGGATCCCTTAAGAATTTTTTGGGTATTGAAGTGGCCCGAAATGCTTTTGGAATGTACTTGAATCTGTGAAAGCATGCACTTGACATCATTTCTAAAACCGATTTGTCTGGGTCTAGGCCTATTGTCACTCCCATTGAGTAAAATCATCATTTGGCTTCTGCTACTAGTCCTACATTGTTTCTCCGAAACAATATTGTCTTTTGGTAGGTTGTCTCATCTACCTTACCATTACCGGGCCAGAGCTAGCTTATTCCATTCATATTCTTGCTCAGTTCATGAATCAACCCCGATAAGAACACTGGGAAGCCACCCTGCGTGTGGTCCGATATCTGAAACCTTGCCCCAATCAGGGTCTTTTCTTGAGTGCTACCCCATCTTTGATACTCATAACTTATTGTGATGAAGATTGGGCCAGTTCTCCCATAACACGGCGTTCCCTTACTGGTTACTTTACATTCTTAAATGATTCACCTGTGTCTTGGAAAATAAAGAAACAACCTACAGATTCTTGGTCTTCTGCAGAAGCCGAGTACCGGTCTTTGGCTATTACATGTTGTGAGCTCAAGTGGATACGACAACTTCTTCGTGATATTTAGATCCCTCATCTTCTACCAACTAGATTATACTGCAATAGCCAGGCTGCTATGCATATTACTGCTAATCCCATTTATCATGAATGGACGAAACATATTGAGGTGGACTATCACTTGTTCGAGATGAACTTTTGGCACGCAGTATTTCACTCAGTTACGTATCGTCTCACTCTTAGGTTGTGGACATCTTCACGAAAGCTCTTGGTCATCATCCATTTCATGATCTTCTTCACAAGTTGGGCATCCAAAATCTATATGCTCCAACTTGAGGGGCGTATTGGGATTGATTGATTATGTATATATTATATTAGTTAAATTCTTTATTGTAATTGATTGTATATCTCTAGTTTCCTTAATAGCATTAGACTAGTATAGAAACTTTCTTATTGTTCTTTGTATTCCTAATACTAAGATAGATCTCATGTACATCATATATGGATGAATATTCTCCATGGAATTAATCAGAGCATTAAGAAATATTCTCATAATTCTCAGCCTTTGATTCTTGATTTCTTTACACTAAGGAGAAACCTTTACAAATTTATTTATTTATTTATTATTAATTTTTTTAGAAGAAGTTAGACTTTTTTTTTTTAAGTTATGTAATATATTAGTTAACTTAGTTTATATAAATATGTTTAATAAGTTATGGTATTTGTCCCATGAGTGATGGGTGATCACTCCTAACTAGTAATGAGAGATTACATTTTTTCCCCTATTTGTTTGCAAATGCTAGGCAGGAAAAGCAGGAAAAAAGTGTTTTGTCGGTCAAAGGTGCTCACTTTCAAGTTTGGTTTGGGAAATATAATAGGTGGTGCCTTTTTAAGGATGATAGACTTTTTATTAGTTAAAAAAATGTTGGAGAATGATTCATCTACAGTATTTCTGTTAAATATAGAGTTGTTTGAGTACTCTTTATGTTTGAAAAGTGGCTATTACATGGAGGAGACTGTCAATTTTTTTAGTATAATTTAACCCACAAGTCTTTAAATTCTAGATCTATCACTATCTCTAATTATCCTAAAATTAAATAATCTTATAATTTTTTATAAATATAAGGTAATTAGTGAAATTTATTGCATTTAATTAAGCATAAAAAAAAAAAAGAAATCTTATAGTATTCATTTGCAATTATATAAAACATTTCATGTAATATATTTTTATAATATTTTTAATATATTATTTCATTAATAAAGAAGATAAATTTTAAATAAAAATTAATATTAAAATAATTTTATAAAAGATGTGACAGATTTATCTGAGTAAATTTTTTAAAACTAATCATAATTAAATTGTAACATTAGCAAGTGCATATTAGGAAGCATATGTTCTTTTTTTTCTTTCTTTTCACATTACATCCTCCAATAATACATACTTTGTTACATTTCATTTTGTAGTAATGAACTTTAACCTAAAATTTATCTTTTAAAGTTTATTAATTACCTTTTATCCTCTAAAATTTATTAGCAAGACTATAATAAAAATAATTGTACAGAAAGTATATTAAATCATCACACTGTGTTTGTTTTTATGAATAAAACCTTGGTTCATCCTCGTGCCAACATAACAAAATACTACTCCCTCTCCGTCCTATAAAAATAGTTTTACTTTCCTTTTCCGTCCAAAATTATTCTATCTATTAATTACTAAAAATCTTCACTTTCCAAAAAATATTAATAAACCACATCATTCTACTACTGTATTTGTAGTTTCAAGACAAAAAAGTCAAATCCATTTAATATTTAAAGAAGGGTTAATAGGTCGGGTCCATCTTGGCCCAAGTTCAGCAAAAATATTCGGGCCTAGGAAGGATGAGCCTAAGCTCGGCTCACACTTGTTCGCGACCAAAATAATGTTTAAAAAAATTTGAAACAAAAAAATTGAAAGATAATGAAAGAACTTCAATTCCAAACTATTTTTATTATTTAAATCTATTTCATTAGACACTTATAAAATTACATACTCAAACATTAATGTTATATATATACACATATACATATATATATAGTCCACATGCAAATTTGTTACAAAACAATAAAAAAGTTCCTTCAAATGAAATAAAAATTTTATTCTAAGTTAATATTTATTAGATTATTTCTTAATTATTAATAGATAATTACAATATAACATACATAATTATAATATATAACATAGTATAGTATCATCAAAATTTTATACATAGTAATGTATATGAGGGGGCAGAGTTTATTTGGGCCAAGCCTGTCTAGGTCCAAAATTGGCCCAAATTATTTTCAGACCTAAAAAAATAAGTACTAATCTTGAAAAAACGGGCCAAACGAGTCGGTATTCGGTTCAACTCAAATCCATTAATAATCCTAGGTATAATATAGAAATAAAAAATAAATTTTATTAGTGTAACTAATCTTTCTTAATTTATGTGACAGTTAACTTAACAAATGCCCAACTTGACAACTTAACAGATAACTTACGGAATTGAGCCAAATGTAGGGCCTTGGTGAGGAGGTCGGCAGGCTGCGAATTACTTGGAATGTAAACAGGAGTAATCAGATGAGCTTGAAATGCATCGCGTACAAAACAGCAATGTATCTCAATGTGTTTAGTACGTTCATGAAAAACTGGATTTGCTGCAATATAAATAGCTGCTTGACTATCACAATGAAGTGGTATGGAGTGTTTTACCGGTACTTGAAGATCTCCGAGAAGCTGGTGTAGCCACTTCAACTCACATAATGTCACTGCCATGGATCGGTATTCTGCTTCGGCGGACGACCCCGAAACTGTATGTTGTTTCTTTGTCTTCCAAGAAATAGGGGAATGTCCTAGAGCAAGAAAATACCCAGTGATCGAACGTCGTGTAATTGGACAACTTGCCTAGTCTGAGTCGCAATAAGTAATCAATCACAGAGGCGTATTAGCCCGAAGTAAAATCCCCTGTCCTGGAGAACCTTTAAAAAAACGGATGACTTGAAGAGCTGCTTCCCAATGTTCCTTCCAAGGATTCTGCATAAACTGCCCCAACACATGTACAGAATAGGCAAGGTATGGACGAGCGATCGACAAATAAATCAACTTTCCTACAAGACAACGATATTGGTCTGGTTGATCATAAAATTCTCCACAAGCTTTAGCCAACTAATAGTTCTGATCTAGTGGAGTATAAACAAGCTTAGAACCCAGCATCCCTGTTTCAGAAATGATTTCTAGAGCATACTTACGTTGACTAAGATAAAAACCGGCTTGACTACGGGCAATTTCTATCCCTAAAAAATATTTAAGATGAACCAGATCCTTCATATGAAAACGCGACCCAATGTAGGTTTTGAATTTATGAATACATGGCACATTATTACCGGAAATTAACAAGTCATCCACATAAGTAAGAATGAAAAGAAAAATATTATTCTTTTTAAATGCAAACAGAGAGTAATCAGCATACGATTGCACAAACCCGCACTGACGCAGTGATTCCGTAAGTTTAGAAAACCAGCATCGCGGAGCTTGACGGAGTCCATGTAGAGATTTATTGACACGACAAACCTTATGTGGGTCTGAAGTGCGCAATTCGGGAGGAAGTTTCATATAAACTTCTTCTGTCAAGTCTCTTTGTAAAAAGGCGTTGTGAATATCCATCTGATGAACTTCTCAATTTCGGGCGGCTGCTACTGATAACAATGTTCTTACGGTCAACATTTTTGCTACCAGTGCAAAGTTTTCTGTGTAATCAACTCCCTCCTACTGTGTATTTCCAAACACCACCAATTTGGTCTTGTAACGTTCAATAGAACCATCTGACTTATATTTAATTTTATACACCCATTTGCTACCAAGTGCTCGCTTATCGAGAGGTAATTTTGTCATGGTCCAAGTCCTTTTTTTTTCAAGAGCCTTTATCTCATTTTTCATAGCTAGACGCCATACCAGTACCGAAGCTGCTTCGGTATATGTGGTTGGTTCTGTCCCTATATTGACTGCTGCTACAAAATTCTGGTATGAAGGCAAAAATTTATTATAAGTAACATAATGAGTTAATGGATGCAAGGACGTACCTGGAGAAACCGAAGGAGAAGATGAAGCAGAAGAGAGAGATATACTAGGGTTAGACATCACAGTATGACAGATATAATCTTTCAGTTTTCCAAGCGGTCGATGTGGCCTATTACTTCGACGGAGATTCAATAGTTCTATCCCATTTTGTTGTTCACTACCTGAAGATTTAGATGACCCGAAAGAATTTCTGGAGTTGCTGGAGTCTGAATTATCATAATTGCCATCCGAATTTTCCCCAAACTTGCAGCCTCAGTTTGTGAGAATGAACTCCCTGTTGTTGAAGAAAGTTGGTTCTCCATGCTTCTATTCGTCTGTGCTGGTTCCTCCACATTGTCATGCGGCCTAGACGCAAACAGCCCAGCACGTGAGGAAGAGGTAGCTCGCTGGGATGAGCCAAGTGCAAGCGGCCTAACAGGCTAGGATGGGCCAGGCGCAAGTGGTCCAACGGACGGAGGATGATTCTGCTGATGGGCTGCATCAAATGTGAGCTGGTGGGCGAATGTGGGCTGCTGGGCTATTGGTAAAATCCTTCTACTTGGACTCCGTTGTTGACCCACTTCAGAAGATTGGGCTGGACTGTTCCATCTGACGTCTAGACTTCTCCCCCTTTCTGCTAAGCTGTTTCCGGGAATTTCAACAAAATCACAATTTAATTTATTTTCAAAAGACAATACCACTTGTGACTCAGATAAAAAAGGAAAATTATTTTCCACTAATATGACATCTCGAGAATCAACGAATTCCTGAGTTTGCAAATCAAAACATTTCCAACCTTTTTTTCCATGTGGATAACCCACGAACACACATTTCGCCCCCGAGGTTTAAACTTGTCTTTAGGTAATCCGTTATCATGTTCAAATGCCAAACAACCAAAACTTTTTATATGAGAGTATGATGGTGTCTTGTTAAACAAAAGTTCAAATGGTGTCTTCCCTTTCAACACTGACAGAGGAGTACGATTAATCAAGTATCCTGCAGTAAGACACACTTCCCCAAAATTGTGTTGGTAAATTTTCCTGGAAAAACAAAGCACGAGCCACATTAAGGATGTGACAATGCTTATGCTCTACACAGCCATTTTGTTAGGGTGTATGCACCATAGATGTTTGATGTAACGTGCCATTTTCCAAAAAATATGACCTTAGACAAGTGAATTCTGTCCCATTATCTATACGAACCATCTTGACCCGTTTATTAAATTGAGTTTGAACCATAGCAAAAAAATGTTTTAAAGTCTGCGCTACAACTCTTTTTTCTGTGAGCAGAAAAATCCAAACACATCGTGTAAAGTCGTCCACTACAGTTAAGAAATAGTTTGCTCCATAAGATGAAGGAGTTTTATACGGCCCCCAAAGATCACAATGCACCAAATCAAATGAAGCAGTAGCATTATTTAAATTAACAGGAAATGGTTCAAGTGTTTGTTTTGCACGTAAACAAATTGCACATTTATTCAAAGAATCAAAATTAAATGTCTGTCCCAGAAATTTCTTAAGCACAAAATTAGAAGGATGTCCTAGTCTATTATGCCATAAGGTACCCAGATCAGACTGTTGAATAGAGTAGGCAACATACTGCTGTTTAGGAATTTGTCTAAAATAGTAGATCACATCTCTCTCTTTACCCGCTCTAATCGGCATCCACGAGATACGGTCATGTAACATCAACACATTATCGTTAATTATATTAACACAATTATTTGCCTTGGAAAGTTGGGAGAGAGACAAAAGATTGCATCGAAGTTTAAGGATAGATAGCACATTATCGATTTTCATATTAGAATGCAAACAAATTGACCCCAATTCTTTACCAATGGTTTTAGACCCATTTGGAAGAGTGATAATATAAGGGACAGAAAGTTTGATATCTGACAAAAAATCTCTTATGCCTATCATGTGATGTTAGCAACCACTGTCTAAAATCTATTTATTTTCAATCTTACTAGAGAGGGTTTCATTATTTGAAGGGGAGGACTTGGTTGACTATTCAGCAAATTGATAAAGGAACCCCATTGTTCTGCCGTCAGCCCAAGGAACCTGATGGAGCTGTCTGCAACCACAGCTCTGGAGACACCAGCTCCGCGGAGGGATCATCCACCACAGCAACTCTGTTCATACTCTTCTGATCTTCTCCTGGCGAGCCGCGACGTGAACTGTCACCAATGAAGCACGGCATTGTTGCTACTGTCCGATGCGCCATCGCCGCTGCAGCCCATCCCGAATTTGTTGGAGTCGATTCAGGCTGTTCGCGACCAAAGATGGTCCTACCGCCGCGTCCTCTGCCTCTGCTTTGTCTACCTCTTCCACGGTGACCTCCGACGCCAAAATTTGCTCTCCTCTCAATCCACCTACCTGCCGTGTGGTCCGGATATCTCACCAAAAGGTAACAGTTTTTCACCTCATGCCCTTGCTTGAAGCAATAATTACAATGAATTAAATTGTGTGAAGTTCTTGAAGCTGCAAAGGCCATTGCCTCATTTCCGATCTCCGTATTTCTAATCAATTTTCTGTGAGCCTCTTCCTTAATTATCATAGTATATGTCTTTTTAATATTTGGAATTGGTTCCATTTGTAAAATATTTGACCAAACAGTTATAAACATAGAATCATCTAACCCTATCAGAAATTGGTGAACTTTATCCTCCTCTCTTTGTTTAATCAATTCAGTAAGCATTCCACATGTACAATCAGATAGCTGTTGATAGTTAATTAATTCATCCCATATTTTTTTAAGTTTCGCATAATAATCTGAAACAGATATACCAGATTGCTTGCAGTTGACTAACGCTGTTTTGAGCTCGTGTTTTCTGGGTGCATTACCTGACACGAACCGTTCTCTTAAATCTGCCCACAACTCATCACATCTCTCAGCATACGTCATGGTTGTTCTTAGGTTAGGTTCGATGGTATTTAAAATCCACGAATCCACTATTGTATTGATGGTCCACCATTCCTCTTCTTCTGCAGTGCCAGATTTTGGTTTCGGAATCGTACCTTCGTCGTAGTGCTAAGCGCATCGCTTTTACCCATCCATCGTAGTTATCTTCTTTAAGCTGCACTTGAATAAGAATCAAATGCGAACTGTCTGAGGATGTCAGATGATAGATGTCTCTTTGAATATGCTCATTAATCTGCTCCTCCACATCCATTGCAGTATTAGAATGTTTTGGATTAATAATCTCAAGATTATCAACTTAAAAAAACACAACAAAATTAGGAGTACAGAAGAAAAACTCCTTGCAAAGCTAAGGACTTTGGCTCTGATACCCTGAAGTTTTCAGTAGGAAAACTTTTCTTCTATTTTTTTCTGTCTTTTCGTTTTCTCTTTTTTCACTTTTCAAATATACAGAAAACTAGGAAGCAGTTACAAGTGCAGTTACAAAGTATCTGTTTCACAGTATAAGATATCTCAACTCCATATTCTAACTATTTTGCTATAATCTATAACAATATAAAATATCTCAACAGAAATTAAAACTATCTTTGTTAAATATATCCGAAAGACATCTGATATATCCAAGGCTAATATTTTGAATTCAGGACTAAGTCATTTTTATCTCCATATTAACCCTTGGAAGATTATTATTTATCTATTTATTCCTTTTAATAAATATTACCATTAATAAATTTTTTTTGCCGTCAATTTTCTTTCTGTCTCCTCCATATAATAATCTTTTTTTAATCAACTTTATGCGATAATCTAGGAATGAATTTGTAGCTCTTGGATTTAAAATAATAATAATAATAATAACAGTAAATTTAGGAAAGAATTTCTCTTCCCGCAACTTGATTTTTTTTTTCTGATTCCCTCCTCTCCACCGGGCGTTACAGCACCTCTTTTCTTCTTACTATTTTTTTATATTATTTTATTATTACGTAATTTTAATAGTCGTTATTTAATACTCGTCAGAGCCAATACTATTGAATCCTCTGTTTCAAAACATAATGAATAATAAAATTTTTTAGTCATCTTCAGTGCTTTTTAACCCTTAGTTTGGTATTTTTATTCATCTTCACACATACATATGTAAAAGTTTGATTAATAAAATTTGATATTTTTCTTTTGTTTAATTGTTTAGAAGTATCCAATAATTGGAAAGTATTATTGATTCTTCTTTATTATTGAATCTTTTATTTTTTTACGATATCATCTAAGAATATGTAAAATTAAATTTGGAGTCTTGGGTTCGAACTACAATCTTCCCCATGTATAAAAAAAGGGCTTGAAACTTATCAAAATATTCCAATGAGTTTTTCATGGAATTTTAGTATTTTGTTTTAATTATATTAGAAGTACCAAATAAAATGAAATCTTAAATCCTATCAAATTTATTATAAAAAATTAAAAAAGAACTATCAAATTGTTACATAGATGTATGTAAAAATATTTTAAAAATTTCTTAAATCTCTAATCTCTTTTATATTTAAAGTAATAAGTCTTTGTTATTAAAAATAAGAGACTTTGTAACTTTATTTAATTATTTTTACCAAAGACAATATTAATTAAAGATAGTAAATGTATTATATTTATTAAGGGTAATATAGAGATGAAAAGAAATTTGCCCAGAATTAAAAAAAAAAAAAAAAAAAACCCCTTGAATTTATAGTTGCCATATCCCAATAAGTCTTGTCTTCTTTCAACTTGGGAATCAAAAATATCAAAAACAAATTTTATTACAAATATCTCCTTTACACCATAGAGAAAACCAGTCAAAAGAAATAATAGTACGTAACCAAATTAGGAAAAAAAAAATGAAACCCTACCAACCAAAAATGTTTATGCTGAAAATGGCTAAATGGATTCTCTCATTCGCTCTTTTTTTCTTTTTTTTCCCCACGAAAATTGATGATCGTCATTTTAATTTTTCCCCATTGTCATCCAGGGTATTTGTTGCAGTCTTAGAAGATTCCTCCTCCTCCGCAGCGGCGGTGACTTCGATGGTTGTAGCTCCGATCTCCTCTTCCTCGGCGGCGGCGCCACCTTTCATACCCCCATCCTCAGTCGTTGTACAATCGACTGAATTTTTTTTCTGATCGTCATCGGATTCCTTCTTGTACTTATACCAAGAAGCCCAAAATAAATAATTAAAGAAATTGAGACAACTAAGAACAGCCAAAAACCAATAAAATAAATCCAACTTATAACTATCCAAATAAAGCCCTTCTAACCAACCTTGTTTATCATGAGTTTTTTTCCTAGTAATTTTATTAATAATATCCACAAAAATACTACTCAAGAAATACCCAAAAGATAAAGACAACCAAGTAAACGACGTCGCTAGCGATTTCATCCCTTCCGGAGCTTCTCTGTAAAAAAATTCCAATAATCCAACAAGAGTAAACATATCAGCAATTCCGAAAATTCCATATTGGAAAGCAAGCCAAAAAACATGAATCGGTTTCAGCATATGTGAATCCAACGATTGATTCCTTCTTTTTACTTCAATTAAAGCAGCAACAGCCATTGAAATTATTGAGAGAAATAACCCGACTCCGACCCGTTGTAGCTGCGTAATACCCGATGGATGACCCGTGATTTTTCTTGCGAATGGGACGAAGAGGTATTCGTAAATTGGGATTAAAATGCTCATGAAAAAGAGGGGGATAACAGGAACTGACGGCGCTGGTACTTGAAATGAACCCATGTAACGGTTCATCATGTAACCTTGTTGGACGGAAAATGTTTGGAGTTGTGCTAAACATGTGTTCATTATGATTGTACTGAATATTATTGGAAGCATTCTTGTTAGGATTTTAACTTCTTCAACTTGTGTCACTGTGCAAACTTTCCATACTCCTGGTTGGGTTCCATCCCGAAGAATAGCTGCTTTGTCCAGGAACCTGTTTAATACAAATCAGTTAAACTCCTCGTCGTGTATCATAAATTAATAATATGTTACTATTTGTTTTTTACCAATTAAATTGTTCTAACATACATTTGCATATTCAATTCCGTGCCTTCATTTATAAGAGCAAATTTTGTGTTTTCTATCGCCTCTGTAAATAACCTTTGAACCCACTTTCTTCCGTAGCACAAATAATCAGTTTCTTTCAATGTTGTTCATTTCAAATGGAATACAGACCTTATTTTTTAAGAAAATAAGGTGTTGGGAGTGATTTTTCCTAAAAATATGATAATTAATAATTGTATGTTCAATATCTTTTCAGATTCAATTGAATTGGAAGACAGAGATTCAATTTATAATAGAAAACTATCAAGCAAAAAATTTATGACACGGTAATTTGAAGTGCAAATAAATAAAATTCAACACAGCGAATATAAGATAACTTGTATAAATAGTTTATTGTTATTTGAGGTATTTTTTCAATTTTCGCCCTTCAGAAGTTAAAAAAAAAATCATAAATAATATATTTGTATATATATATATATATATATAAAAGTAGGGATATGAATTATTGAGATTATACTAAATCACATTATTCATCTTCTTACTATATTAGACTTCTTAATTTCTTCCAGAAGTGAGTACCTAATTCACATATTTGATGCTATATGAACCTAATTATAATATTATTACAAAGTTAAAAGGTGATCTTATTTCGTATAAGATTCTCTATGATATTCTTGCAATAGTCATTATGATTAAGAAGCTTGTTCATAACAAAACTATTCTAAATTTTTTAAGAAGAAATTATTCTAAATTTAAAGATCGGATTGCATGCATGTAAGATTCATATATGACTTGCAATAATCATCATGGAAAAATAACACTAACCTAAACTGTTCGCTGTGGGTAATCTTTCCAGAGACTGATTCTTTATCGTCACTTTCGTGCAATTCCTCAGCACTTTTAGGGGCTGACAATTTCCTATTTTTGATAGCTACAACTATAACCTGTATTAACAATTCAATGGATTCATATATATCTCTACTCATAAATCAAGTTCATATATAACAAACTTTTTTGAGATTTAAAGAGACACCTGAATAATTCTTAAGATAGGACTTTCTCCGGGTTCTTGAAGGCGATAAAGAGGCTTTCCAAAAGCAAAAACAAGAAAACCAAATGAAGAAACAAGAAGACTTATAAGTAATCCTTTCCACCATGCTTTATCAGTGCTAACCCAAACAATAACAGTGACACCAATAACTCCACCCCAAGTTGTAACAAGCAATAACCAATTGAAATATCTAGCCAAAGCTTTGGCTTCCTTTGGATTTCTCCTGTCAAATTGATCCGCGCCGAGCGTTGGGACGGAAGCCTTTATACCGCCGCTGCCAACTGCGTATAAAGAAAGTGCAATATAGAGGATGACTGCGCTACTACCATGTACGCAGCTTGACTTATTGCCACATGCATCTGGTTGTAAACTCTTGTAATGTGCTTGGATTGTCATTAGCACCAATCCCTACAAATTAATTAATATCATATTTTGTAACAATTCTTCAAATTGAATTTCTGAATTCTGATAGGAGTTGGTGAGGCCTTCACTTTTTTTTTTAATTTTTTTTTTTTTGGAAATTGAGATATGTTTGGACAGGCAGCAAAAGTATTACACAAATATAGAGAAATATATATATTTATATATATATATATGGAAATCATAATACAAGAATTTAACGATAAAACTTTTGGATGAACAAATAAATAAATTCTCTCATTTTTAGATAGGGAGGATAACACATTCTAATACAATCTCTCTATAAAATTCTGTTTATAATACTCAGTATTAATAAAAGAAACATAAATATTTACTAAAAAATATAAATATAAATTATTAATTAATTTCTTATTATTTTTTTAGCAAAATATTAATTTCTTATTATATACATATATGTCCGGTCATCACTACTTGCGTTGAAATTAGAGAAGGAAAATCATTCCTAACGCACGTAAACATTGTTTTAAAGATAATGTTAGAACATCACACTATGTACGTTAAGAATGATTTACCTTTTGACACATGTAACCACTATTTTAAACGGTAATTTGAGAATATTACATCATACCTTAGATATGATTTGTCTTACCTAATTCTATCGCAGGAAAGCGGGAAGTAAATAGTTCCTCAATATGTATAGCTAATTTCCGATTGATAAATTATACCAAATAAAAAATAAATTTTAAATTTTAAAAGATAAACTCTAAAAGAAATAACACAAAAAGTAAAACACACAGGATTGTCTGTAACATCTTTTACAACATTTCATATAATAAAATGTTATATTATAAATATTATAGACTATCCAAAGTAGTATTAAAAATTGTATTAGCAGATATTGAATTATTTGTAAGGTATGTTTCACCCGGTTTGTCTTAAATCTTCTAATGTGGGATCTAACTCCTAAGAATATTATGAAACAATGCAAGCCTAATAAGACCTAATCTAAACATATAAACTTAACTAGAGTGACAATTGATCTAATTACTTATGCATTTCCTTTTGAAAGTAAAATGAAAACTTACTAAGATCTCGAAAATCCCAAAGATGATGGAGGCCTTGAATCTATCAATGTAGGTGTCTGAAATGAAGCCACCAAAAATAGAGAGCAAGAAAGTTGAACCCATAAAGTTTGTAAGAGTATTAGCAGCTCCAGACACATCAAAATGCAACACCAAGTTGAAGTACATTACTAGGCTCACCATATTTGCCACAAATCCCATATTATCCATTGACACCAATGCTAATCATCAAAATCCATCCAAAAAAACACAAAATTAATTAATTTACACTTAGTCAATAATTATCATTAATCTACATTATTACTTGCTAATTCGATCAAAATAATTAAATTCGTGTTACCATAGATGAATCTTGCAGCTCTAAATCCACCTTTCCCTTTGATAATCCCATGACCGTTACCATCCATAACCTCGTCCTCCTGTCCGAATCCAATGCAAATTTTAATATTTAGGACTCATATTTTCTTACGAACAGTGCGATTTTTTATGAAATTCAAGAAAAAAATTAAATAATTTTTCAAAAGTTTCATTATGATTTTTTTGTGTCAAGAAATTAAGGAGAGATAGAAGAAAAGAAGCATAGTATACTCACCATGGTTGAAGGGAATTTGGAGAAAAGCTGAGTTTTGTTTTGTGTGTTGTTGTGAGTGAAACTAAGGAAATGGCTTAGAACATATAATCCTTAACCAAACATTGTATATAACGTTGGAGGGCATCAAATTGATCGCCTTCTCCTTCTTGTTCCCCCACACAAACTGTCCTCTTTCTGTCATGTGTTTTTATCATGATTGAGAAAGATATGGCCATGCATGGCAACTAATTAATTTAATTAAGTTAATTAATTAATTGGTTTCACTTTCAGAAAGCCATATGGTATGGTACTTGGAGAGATGAGCTAAGTATTGTGGGCAGTGGGCACACATATAGAAAGAATAGTGTAGCTAATTCAACGATCTTGATACCCTTTAACAAAGTAATCTTTGTCGTCTTGTATGAAAGTTGGAGGTCTAATACACTTTCTATTATTGGACTAACATGAGAATTTTTTCTTTTCTTTCCTTTTCCTTTTCTTCTTTCTTCTTTTTTTTTGTAATACCTATATAGGCCCTTCAGGCTTAAAAATTATTTTCACACTTTTTTATTTTCAGCCCACATATTTTTCCATATGATGTTTTTTTATTGGTGGGCCTCACAAAGAAGACTGAACTTTTATTGGACTGTTAAGCTCGGTCAACTGATACCGGACCGGGCCGGGTAAGTGACTTGAGACCACTATATAATCTCCCTTTCTTAGCCTCTTGGCTGACCTACTGTAGCAGTGTAGGCTCCTTTCTTCTTCTTGTCTCTCTGCCTTCTCTACCGTGCCTATTGCGCGCTTGTTGCTCTTCTTCCTCCTTTCTTGTTTCTGTCTTCTTGGCTCACCGGCGCCGTCGTGCGCGACCGGTTGCCATAGTTGAGTGGGATTGAGAGAGTCGAAAGGTGAGAGAAAGAGGGGGTCTTCTTTTGTTCTGTGAGGCTCCCGACACTGAGGGGCCAGAACCGTCACTCCCTTGTCGCTTCTGTTCACGGCCACTGGCTCTTCGACGCAGTCGCTGTCACTTGCCGCTGCTCGGCGTCACCGCCGGTTTCATCTCTACTGTATCTGCCGCTAGATCGGACTCCGCGGCAACAGGTAAGCCTCTCGGGTTTGGTGTTTTTCGTTACTGTTTTACTAGCGATTTTTCTTGCAGTTTTGTGGTGTTTCTCCGCCATTGATCGAAGAAGTTTTAGCCAGAAGAGAAGGAGACTTTACAATTTCTGTAATAGATTAGGAATTTTTATTCCTTTTGATTTCTGCTGTGATTTGTAATAGTAATTTTAGAAAATTGTAATAGTAATTAGATCAAACAAGTAGTATCAAAGCCCGGAAACGACTACAACTTTCCAGTGCTCTCGTCGGCGCTGGCACCGAACCTCTCGGTATTCCAGATCTACGGGAACTGTTGAGTTTCGTGGTCTGGCTCAGGGAAGTATCGCTTGGCTTTTTCTGTTTTCATCACCAGTTATTTCTGTTCTGTTTTTCGGTTGGTTTCCGATCTGCCATTGTTCAGCAACATTTTTCTTACTGCTACTATTTTTTTTTTGTCATATATTTGCTTGGTTTTTTTTTCCTGTCTGTTCTGTTCGGTTGTTTGATCTGCTATTTTTGAGATTACTACTGCTACTGTTCGTTTTTGGATTTTTTTTTTTGGTTATAATCTGTTAATGGTTTTTGGATTATCTGGATTTCGGTATTTTTTGTTGCGAAACTGTTGGTATTCTGTTCTGGTTTTCTTTTTAAAAAAAAAATACAAAACTCAAGCCTGCCTTGAGTCCAAGAGATTTCAAGTAGCTGTTCAATATTTGTTTACACAGTTTGCAGCATTCATTACTGTTGTCGTTTTTCTGTTAAGTGGCTGTTGCTCAGCCCGTACCTGTCTACTTCTCTGTTTTCGGTTAATTGATTGCTATTGCGCTATTTCTGTTGTGAGATTCGTGCGATTCACGTATTTTACTTCGCCATTTTTCAAAGCAAAAATTCGGGTTATTTATTTGTGTGACAATTTTTTTTTCTCTTTTATTTTTCTTGCCATCGAATTACTCTTATTTGCCATTTAAAACATATCGTTTCCAAAAATTGAAACCGACCGGTTTGATGGCAAATCTAATTCCGTAATATGGCGGAGAAAAATTAAAGCAATTTTGGTCCAAAATAAAATCACGCCCACAATTTGTAGTCCTGAAGAGTATCTGGAATCTTGGACGAGCGAAATTCTTGCTAAAAAACTTGGTGATGCACGCAGCTGCCTCACCTTACATTTAACCGACAATGTTTTATGAGAAATCGATGAAAAGGACAACGCTTTTGAAATCTGGACTAAACTTGAAAAACTATATTTAGAAAAATCCTTGTCAAATAAAATTTATTTAAAAGAACAGGTTTTCGGTTTCAAAATGAGCGGGTCAAAAACGCTTTCTGAAAATATGGATGATTTAAATAAAATCAGTTTGGAACTTCAAAACGTTCGAGAGAAAATCTCTGATGAAAACATTGCTGTTATTTTATTAAATGCCTTGCATGATTCGTAAAACGATATGAAATCTGCCCTTAAATATGGTAGAGATAGTTTGTCTCTTTCTGATATTAAAAATGTTTTGAAATCGAAAGATTTGGATTTAAGAAAAGAAAATAAATTAAACGGAGAGAATCTTTACGTGCGAGGGAGAGTTAACTGGAGAAAACCTCTTAGTCGTTGGTCTAAAAGTAAAGGGAGTCCAAATCTCGAGACAAGAACAAAGTGAAATGTTTTTACTGTGGCAAGGAGGGTCATATGAAAAATATGTGTTTTAAAAGGATCAAAGATGAAAAATAACGTAAATATGGTAAAGAGAGTGATAAAATCGACAAAAACCCACGATTTTGATTCAGATGGTAATTCTATGTATTCTGAGGTTTTGTATGTGTCCCCTTCCTCTTCTAATGTTGATGATTGGATCCTTGATTCTTATTGCACCTTTCACATGACTCCTAATAAGTATTGGTTTTCAGATTTTAACCCCTTGATCAGGGAAAAGTTTACATGGGAAACAACAAAGTTTGTGACATCAAAGGCATTGGAAATATTTTTATGAAATTGCATGATGGCGTGACTAGGAAACTCACTGGGGTATGATATGTGTCCGACCTCCATCGGAATCTAATCTCTCTTGGTTATTTAGATTCAATTAGTTTTTCTTACAAATCTAAAAATGGGATTTTAAGAGTTTGCAAAGGAAACCTACTCATGATAAAAGGTTTTAAAATGAAGAGTTTATACACTCTTATCGGAAAAACAGTTTGCGATTCATCTGCATTAATTTCAAAAACAGTCCCTGAAAAGACTATGTTGTGGCATCATCGAATTGGCCACATTAGTGAGAAGGAAATGCATTATTTACAAAAACAAAAACTTTTATTTGGTGACAAAATCGATTCTTTGGATTTTTATGACCATTGTGTTTTGGGAAAACAACACAAAATCAGTTTTTCGACCGGCACACACAAGTCCACCACAGTACATGACTATGTGCATTGTGATCTGTAGGGACCTGAAAAGGTCCCAACCTATGGTGGCAATATTTATTTTCTATCTGTTGTTGATGATTTTTGTAGGCATGTATGGGTTTTTTTAAAAAAACAAAAGATCAAATTTTTGAAAAGTTTTGTGAGTGGAAATACCTTGTCGAAAATCAAACCGAAAATAAACTTAAAACAATTAGGATAGATAACTGTCTTGAGTTTTATAACCGAATGTTTGCTGATTTATGTGCATCACATGACATCTTGTATCATAGGATTGTTAGGCACAACCCTCAGCAGGACGGTGTTGCTGAGAGAATGAACCGTACCATAATAGATAAGGTTAGGTGTCTTATGGTGTCTTCAGGTGTCCCAAAACCTTTTGGGGAGAAGTTGTTAGTACGGCTGTATATCTCATTAATAGATCCCCTTCTACAGCCATAAACTTTAGGACTTCTATAGAGTTATGGTGTGGTGAACCTCCAAACCTGTCTAACCTTAGAGTTTTCGGGTGTGCTGCATTTGCACATCAAAAGGAAGGTAAGTTAGACCATAGGTCTAGAAAGGGAGTGTTCATAAGTTACCTTAGCGGGGTAAAGGGTTATAAAGTGTGGCTTAAAGATGAGCCGAGAGTGAGGGTAGTTGTTAATAGGGATGTCGTTTTCAATGAGCTAGAAATGCCCTGTCTTAAATGAGCTAGAAATGCCCTGTCTTAAGGATAAGCCCGTTTCTGATAGTCCATCCTATGTCCCCACAATAGGTAGTATTCCAGTGGAGGTGGAAGTCACCTCCGAAGCCTCACAAGAATTCACACATGAGCCTGAGACCCATGAAGAGTCAAATTTACCGACTAGTGTTCCCGAAACCAATGAGCCTGAGTTAGAAGGCTCTGATGACGATGAGGATCACCTAGAGGTACAAGCACAAGCCCAAGCCCTTAGAGACTACCCACGGTCTAGAGATAGGGTTAGAAGAGTGCCAAAGGAACACACTGGATATGTTTACTCATACATTGTCTCATATGTATTTGCTGTTGCATCTTATGTGGAAGAGAAAGAACCGTTGTGTTTTTCTGATATGTTGAAGAGCCCTAATAGCTCTTTATGGTTGCGTGATATGGATGAGGAGATGTCCTTTTTAGACAAACACAAAACCTGGATTCTTGTTCCAAAACCCTCAAAACAAAATTGATTGATTACAAATAGATTTTAAAATCAAAGAGCTTGAGTCTGCCTATGAACCTCTAAGGTTTAAGGCCAGGTTGGTTGCAAAAGGTTTTTCAAAAGTTAAGGGCATCGATTTTAATGAAATCTTTTCTCCCGTCGTTAAATACAAAACGATTAGCATTATGCTTGCTCTTATTGCTTTTTATGATCTCTATCTTGAACAACTTGATGTGAAAACTGCACTCTTGCATGGTGATCTCAAAGAGACCATTTATATGTGTCAACCACCAAGTTTTGAGGTTAAAGGTAAGGAACACATGGCATGTCTTCTGAAAAAGTCCTTATACAGACTTAAACAATCTCTGCGACAATGATACAAGAGGTTTGATTCATTCATGCTGAAATCTGGTTTCTTTAAAAGCAATTATGATAGTTGTGTCTATTTATGTGGTAATGATGTTGATAATGCTATTTATCTTTTGCTTTATGTGGATGATATATTGATTGCATGCAAACATAAAGTTAAGATTGACAGTTTGAAATCCTTTTTAAAGTCTGAATTTGACATGAAGGATTTAGGGTCTACATCTAGAATCCTTGGGATGAACATAACTAGAGATAGGGCTGACTTATTCATATCCCAAAAACCCTTTCTCCAGAAGATTATTTCCAAGTTTTCGATGCATTTATGCTAGCCAGTTATTACCCCACTTGCGAGCCATTTTAAACTCTCAAAAAAATCCTATCCCAAAACTGAGAGTGAGAAGAGAGACATGGCAAATTTACCCTATAGGATGGCCATAGGTTCAGTCATGTACTCCATGATACTCACCCGACTTGACATTATTTTTTCTATAAGCCTTCTTAGCCGATTCATGTCTAATCCAAGTAGGGATCAATGGGCAGCTCTCAAGTGGTTGTTACGTTACCTTAATGGGATATTAGATAGGGGCTTGCATTATCACAACTGGTCTAATGTCTTCGAACTAGTTGGTTATGTTGATTCTGACTTTACAGGTGACAAAGATGGTAGAAAATCTACCTCATCTTATTTCTTTACCTTAGCGGGTAATTGCATCTCATGGAAGTCCCAGCTGTAGCCTGTAGTCGCATTGTCGACTATGGAGGCTGAATACATCGTGGCCATAGAGGTAATCAAGGAAGCCATTTAGCTTCAAGGGCTTTTAAATGAATTGCATTTTTTACATTCAAAAGTTGTTATTTATACTAACAGTCAGAGTTGTTTACATTTATGCAAAAATTATATTTACCATGAGAGGACCAAGCATATAGATGTCAAATATCACTTCATTAGGGAAAAAGTCTCTAGTGGTTTAGTTGATATAGAAAAGATTAGTACTAATGATAATCCTGCCGACTTTGGTACTAAAATTGTGAGCTCTGACAAGTTTGTTTTATGCAGGAACCTCCTTCACATAAACGCAGGATGACTCTTTTTTGAGTCATTGGTGGCAGGGAAGTAAATAAAAAATGTGTTCAAGGTAGAGTTTGTAGACCCTTTGGGCTTATAAATTATTTTCACACTTTTTCATTTTAAGCCCACATATTTTTCCCTATGATGCTTTAAACTAGTGGGCCTCACAAAGAAGACCGAGCTTTTATTGGGCTGTTAGACTTGGACAACTGATGCCGGGTCGAGCCGAGCTTACCCGGCCCGCCCATGGTGACTTGGGACCACTATATAATCTCTCTTTCTCAGCCTCTTGGCTAACCTACTGTAGTGGCGCAGCCTCCTTTCTTCTTCTTATCTCTTTTACCTTCTCTATCGTGCCTATTGCGCGCTTGTTGCTCTTATTCCTCCTTTCTTGTTTCTGTCTTATTAGCTCACCGGCACCGCCATGCACGACCGGTTGCCATAGTTGAGTGGGAGTGAGAGAGTCGAAAGGTAAGAGAGAAAGAGGGGGTCTTCTTTTTTTTTTTGTGAGGCTCCCGACACTAAGGGACCCAAACCGTTACTCCCTTGTCGCTTCTGTTCATGGCCACTGGCGCCTTGACCTGGCCGCTGTCACTCGGCGCTGCTCGATGTCACCGCCGGTTTCGTCTCCACTGCATCCACCGCTGGATCGGACTCTGCGACGGCAAGTAAGCCTCTCGGCTTTGGTATTTTTCATTACTGTTTTACTAACAGTTTTTCTTGCAGTTATGGGGTGTTTCTCCACCACTGATCGGAGAAGTTTTAGCCGGAGGAGAAAGAGACTTTACAGTGTTTGTAATAGATTAGGAATTTTTATTCCTTTTTGATTTCCGCTGTGATTTGTAATAGTAATTTTAGAAAGTTATAATAGTAATTAGATCCAATACTGTATAATATATATTAGATATTCTATATTCAAGAATCAAAAAGTACAAAATTCTAAATTAATTCATATTCAATTTTTAAAGCACGTTTAATGTTTATGACCTAATCAAAAACTTTTAACATGATGTCACTGAAAAGGTTCAAACCTTACACATTATATTACATTCATAATATATTATTTAGTGCGTTAAACTACTGGAAATATAAAGTATACCCTTGTTTATGTAAGCAATTTTATCAATTTGCGTAAATAACTATCATATTTCTAGAAAATAAAGGTGGAGATTTTTCGTGGAGCTCATAGGAAATATTTTAGGTCCATGTATCCCATATCTAATGGGGATTCAAAATTTTTCCCAAAAATTGCCGGGGTTCCAACTTTCCTTCTTCTTTTGGTATCTAAGAGTGATCGATTAATTTTGGAGGGATCAGATGGCATAAGATTTCCAAACAATAGCACTTCATTGACATGTAATATTAAACCGCTTTTGAGATTACTCGAACTCAAAACCTCTCACTTAACATGTCATACGAAGGATACTAAAAGAGGAGGTTAAACCATTCTACTATACACTCCTTGTTTTCCTTTTTCTTTTTGTGTTGGTCATTTCTGGCCATCCTTCTTTTTGTGTTAGTCATTTCTGGCCATTCTTACCTAGGACCATACAACCTTAGTTTGATGGTATAGGCTTTTAAAGCCCATGTTCTCCCAATATTTTCAGCATTTTTAGCCCAATTTCTCCTCCCCTCTCACCCCATGATGTAATGGGCCTCAGCCCCCTTTGGAATAGGCTTCTTTTTATTTTCCTTCACTGTGTCAAGGGATGCCCAGGCGGTTTGGGCTGGCCACCCGGGTCGTCCGTTAGTGACCCGCGCCCTTCCCTCCTTTTATTGCTGCTGCTTCATTTTTTGTGCAGCCTCTTGCTCTCCTCTTCTGAACCGTCTCTCCATTCTCTGTCTTTTGGAGTCTTCGAGACTCTCTGGTTTCCTCCTGATTCTGCGGCTCTATCGCTGCTTTCCTCTCTATGTTCAGGTGTTCTATGCCCCTCTGTTGTTCACCGGTCTTCTTTGTCACCCTTGATTGTCTGTTAGTGAGGTTAGAGAGTGAGTCGTGAGGAAAGAAAGGAGAGAGAGAGAGAGAGAGAGAGAGAGAGAGAGAGAGAGAGAGAGAGAGAGAGGAAGAAGGTTGCTGGTGATTCTATCACGGCCGAGGGCTTTTTCTAAGGGTTTAACTCCTGATCATCCTCTTGCTTACCTTTCAGCGCCTCGACGCGGCGTTGACGCTGCTCGGCATCCGTTTACAGTTTTGGTGACCGTTCGGTTTCAGCTCCTCGGTCATCTCTTTAATTTTCTGCCGGCCATTTCACGGCGGCGGTGTTAAGCGGAACTAATCTTTTGTTCATCCGGTTTTATTTGGTATTAATTGAGTGTTGATTTTGCAGATTGCCTTATTGTTTACTTTCTGGTTTCTGTTCTTGAAAAGATTGAATCTTTTCTTTCTGTTCTTATTCTTCCGTTGTTTTCTTATTAATCTGTAATAGAAATTAGGAGTTTTATTCTCCAACAAGTGGTATCAGAGCCAAGTTCTGGCTCATCGGCACTGGCTTCCGACAGCAACCTTTCGGATCTGAGGAGTTTCTCAGATCCGGCCAGTGAAGTTACTCCTACTCTTTCTGTTTTATAGTTTTTATATTTGTTTCCTGTTTATTTGGCTTGCCGCCGGGTTTCTATTTATTATCTCTCTTTGATCGGCTTGCCGTCGATTTCTTTTTCTGTCTGTGTGTTTCGGCTTGTAGTCGGTTATTATTTTTCCTGCTTCTGAGTTTCTTCTTTCGGCTTGCCGCCGGTTCTAGATTTCTGGTTGTTGGTGGTGACGGCTTGCTGTCGATTCTTGCTATTACTGTGATTACTATTTCTGTTTCTGTTTTTTTTTTTCTTTGGTTTGTTATTCCAGTTTTTTTCTTCTTCAAAAACAAAAACCCAAGCCTGGCTTGAATCCATGAGATTTCAAGTATCTGTGACTTGGCGGTTTTCTTTCTGATTTCAAAAGTTTATGTATATATATATATATTTGCTTGTTTCTGTCTTTTTCTTTACTGATAGCTGAATCTGTCTGTTTCAGCTTCCTTGTCCGTTATACAGTTTGTTTCCTGTTTAGGTATTCCTGTGAGTGTTATTCTGTTACACTATTTTGTATAATCAAAACCAAACCTAATCAAGCAAACTAAAACAAACAACGTCGTTTTTCTTTGAAAGTTTTTCTTTCTGTTTTAAGGAAAATCCGGACAATTTTATTCAAAACTTTTTCAAATCTTTCATCTTTCTGAAACCACCGAATTACACATATTTGCCTTTAAAACATGTCAGTTCCAAAAATTGAAACTGATAGGTTTGATGGCAAATCTGATTTTGTAATGTGGCGGAGGAAAATGAAAGCAGTTTTGGTACAAAATAAAATTGCTCCCGCTATTTGCAGCCCTGAAGAGTACCCGGAATCTTGGAAGGACGAAATTCTTAAAGAAAAACTAGGTGAAGCTCATAGCTGTCTCACCTTGCATTTGATTGATAACGTTTTACGGGAAATTGATGAAACAGATAATGCTTTTGAAATCTGGACAAAATTGGAAAAACTATATTTGGAAAAATCTCTTTCTAATAAATTCTATTTAAAAGAAGAGCTTTTTGGTTTCAAAATGAGTGGGACAAAATCACTTTCTGAAAATATAGATGATTTAAATAAAATCATTTTGGAACTTCAAAACGTCGGAGAGAAAATTTCTGATGAAAATATTGCAGTTATTTTACTAAATGTCTTACCTGATCCTTTTAACGATGTCAAATCTGCTATTAAATATGGCAGAGATGATTTGTCTCTTTCTGATGTCAAAAATGCTTTAAAATCAAAAGATTTGGAATTACAAAAAGAGAATAAATCTCATGGTGAAAATCTTTTTGTGAGAAGAAGGATTGACTGGAGAGAACCTCCTAGTCATCGTTTTAAAAGTCGTTCCAAATCACGAGAGAAAAGCAAAGTAAAATGTTTTTACTGTGGGAAAGAAGGGCATATGAAAAATAAGTGTTTTAAACGGATCAAAGATGAAAAACAACGTAAACGTGGTAAAGGAGGAAATAAAGTCGATAAAACTCACGGTTTTGAATCTGATGGTAACGCTATGTTCTCTGAGGTTTTGTGTGTTTCTCTTTCTCCTTCATGTACTGATGTTGTTAATCATTGGGTACTTGATTCTGGTTGCTCATTTCACATGACACCTAATAAACACTGGTTTTCTGAGTTCAAACCTTTAAACCAAGGAATGGTTTTTATGCGTAATAATCAGGTTTGTCATATAAAAGGCATTGGCAATATTTTCATAAAAATGCATGATATCATGACTAGAAAACTCACTGAGGTGAGATACGTGACTTACGTCGGAATCTTATCTCTCTTAGTTATTTAGACTCTCTGGGTCTCTTTTTTAAATCCAAAAATGGGATTTTACGTGTTTGCAAAGGAAACCTAGTCATGCTAAAAGGTTTTAAAAGGGAAACTTTATACATCCTTCTTGGTAAAACAGTTGCAACTCTACTGCTTTGATTTCAAAACCTGTCCCTGAGAAAACTATGTTGTGGCATCGAAGGGTCGGCTATATTAGTGAAAAGGGGTTTTATCATTTACAAAAACAAAAACTTTTATGTAGTGATAAAATTGATTCCTTGGATTTTTGTGATCACTGTGTTTTGGGAAAATAACATAAAATTAGTTTTTCAACCAGCACACATAATTCATATGCACCTCTTGATTATGTGCATTGTGATATGTGGGGGCCTGCGACTTAAGGTGGTAATGTTTATTTCTTGTCTATTGTTGATGATTTTTCTAGGCATGTATGTGTTTTTCTTTTAAAAACCAAATATCAAAGTTTGAAAAATTTTGTGAATTGAAACGTTTTGTCTAAAATCATTCTCAAAATAAACTAAAAACTATCAGGACCGATAACGGTCTTGAATTTTGTCACCGGAAGTTTTCTGACTTTTGTGCATCGCATGGCATTTTACATCATAGGACGGTTAGACATAACCCATAACAAAACGGAGTTGTCGAAAGAATGAACCGTACTATTATGGATAAGGTCCGATGTCTCTTCTGGTATTCCAAAACCTTTCTGAGGTGAACCTCATCAATAGATCTCCATCCACAGCTATAAACTTTAGGACTCCTATAGAACTTTGGTGTGGGAAACCTCCTAATCTTTCCAATCTGAGAGTTTTTGGTTGTGCTGCCTTTGCTCATCAAAAAGAGGGAAAACTAGATCCAAGGTCTAGAAAGGGGGTGTTCATAGGATATCCTAGTGGGGTAAAGGGTTATAGAGTGTGGTTAAAGGGTGAACCGGGGGTGAGGGTTATTATCAGTAGGAATGTCATCTTCAACGAATTAGAGATGCCTTGTCTTAAGGATAAACCCATCACCGATAATCCTCCAAGTATTCTTACTCCTAGTAGCATTCCAGTAGAGATGGAGACCGTCTCCGAACCTTCCCTAGATCCACCTCAGGAACCTGAAATAAATTCTGAGTCTTCTGCTCCTTCCAGTAGTACTCTTATTCCTGAAACTTCTGACCATATTCTAGATGGTTCTAATTAGAAAGAGGAACATCCTGAGGCTCAAACCCAAGCTCTTAGGGATTATCATCTCGCTAGAGATCGAGTCCGTAGAGTACCTAGGGATCATCCTCAGTATGGTTACTCCTACATTGTATCATATGCTTTTGTTGTTGCTTCCTATATTGAAGAAAAAGAACCTTTATGTTTTTCTGAGGTTTTGAAAAGTCCCAATCGCGTTTTATGGTTACGTGCGATGGAAGAAGAAATGTTTTCTTTGAACAAAAAAAAACCTGGATTCTTGTTCCAAAACCTTCAAAATAAAAACTTGTTGATTGTAAATGGATTTTCAAAATAAAAGAATCTGAGTCTTCTAACAAACCTCCTAGGTTCAAGGCTAGACTTGTTGTAAAAGTTTTTCACAAGTTGAGGGCATTGATTTTAATGAAATCTTTTCTCCTGTTGTTAAGTACAAAACTATTAAGATTGTTCTTGCTCTTGTTGCCTTCTATGATCTTAATTTTGAACAACTTGATGTGAAAACTGTCTTTTTACATGGTGATCTTGAAGAAACTATTTATATGTGTCAACCACCTGGTTTTGAAGTAAAGGGTAAGGAACACATGGTGTGTCTTTATATGGGCTTAAACAGTCGCCAAGGCAATGGTACAAGAGTTTTGATTCTTTCATGTCTAAAATTGGTTTTTCAAAAAGCAACTAGGATAGTTGTCTTTACTTTTCTGGTAATAATGTGGATTCCGCTATTTATTTACTGTTGTATGTGGATGATATGTTGATAGCTTGTCGTCACAAAGCTAAGATCGATAACCTGAAATCACTGCTGAAATCTGAGTTCGAAATAAAGGATTTAGGGGTTGCATCCAAAATTCTTGGGAGGAGTATTTCAAGAGATAGACTTGACCATTCTCATTTTCTATCTCAAAAGCCTTTCTTTCAGAAAATCGTATCCAAATTTTCAATGCACCTGTGTAAATCCGTTACAACCCCTCTTGCTAGCCACTTTAAACTTTCCGACAAAACTTGTCCTAAAACTGAAAGTGAAAAGAGAGATATGGACAATATACTTTACAGAATGGCCATAGGCTCAGTTATGTACTCAATGATATCTACGCGTCCTAACATTGTTTTTTCTATAAGCCTTCTTAGTAGATTTATGTCGAATCCTGGAAGAGATCATTGGGCTGCTCTCAAGTGGCTATTACGTTACTTAAATGGAACTGTGGATCAGGGTTTACACTATCATAATTGGTCTGATTTTGAATTAATTGGATTTGTTGACTCTGATTTTGCAGGTGACAAAGATGGTAGAAAATCTACCACTTCCTATTTCTTTACCCTTGCGGGTAATTGCATTTCATGGAAATCCCAACTGCAGCATGTAGTTGCCTTATCAACTACTGAGGCTAAGTATATCGCAGCAACGGAAGCAATCAAATAAGCCATTTGGCTTCAACGGTTATTGAGTGAATTAAATATTTTACATTCCAAAGTTATTATTTATACAGATAGTCAAAGTTGTTTACATTTGTGTAAAAATCCGGTCTATCACGAACGAACGAAACATATTGATGTCAAGTACCACTTTATTAGAGAAAAGGTCTCTAGTGGTATTGTTGACATAGATAAGATTAGTACTGATAATAATCCTGCTGATTTTGGTATTAAAATTGTAAACACTGACAAATTTATATTTTGCAGGGACTTTCTTCATGTAGAAACAGTTTGACTCAAAGTAAGTCATTTTAGGGATGGAAAATATTGTTCGAGGTGGAGATTGTAGGCTTTTAAGCCCATGTTTTCCCAATATTTTCAGCATTTTTAGCCCAATTTCTCCTCCCCTCTCACCCCATGATGTAATGGGCCTCAGCCCCCTTTGGAATAGGCTTCTCTTTATTATCCTTCACTGGGTCAAGGGATGCCCGGATAGTTTGGGCTGGCCACCCAGGTCGTCCGTTGGTGACCCGCGCCCTTTCCTCTTTTTATTGCTGTTGCTGCTTCGTTTTCTGTGCAGTCTCTTGCTTTCCTCCTCTGAACCGTCTCTCTATTCTCTGTCTTTTGGAGTCTTCGAGACTCTCTGGTTTCCTCCTGATTATGCGGCTTTGCCGCTGCTTTCCTCTCTCTGTTCCGGCGTTCTATGCCCCTCTGTTGTTCACCGGTCTTCTTTGTCACCCTTGATTGTCTGTTTGGTGAGGTTAGAGAGTGAGCCGTAAGGAGAGAGAGAGAGAGAGAGAGAGAGAGAGAGAGAGAGAGAGAGAGAGGAAGAAGGTTGCCGGTGATTCCATCACGGCTGAGGCCCTTTTCTGAGGGTTTAACTCCTGATCATCCCCTTGCTTACCTTTCAGCGCCTCGACACAGCGTTGCCGCTAATCAGCGTCTGTTTACAGTTTTGGTGACCGTTCGGTTTCAGCTCCTCGGTCATCTCTTTGATTTTCTGCCGGTCATTTCACGACGGCAGTGGTAAGCGGAACTACTCTTTTGTTCATTCGGTTTTATTTTGTATTAACTGGGTGTAAATTTTGCAGATTGCCTTATTGTTTAGTTTCTGGTTTCTGTTCTTGAAAAGATTGAATCTTTTCTTTCTGTTATTATTCTTCCGTTGTTTTCTTATTAATCTGTAATAGTAATTAGTATATTGTAATAGTAATTAGGAGTTTTATTCTCCAACAGATGGTTATCTCGGTTTTGACACAAATAGAGAAAGGCAGTAAAATAATGAAGAGAACCGAGCCGATAGGACCATGACTACTTTCCTTGGATTTTTTATTGCATTTAAAACTGTTCACTCAAATAATCTGTTCTTTTTTTTTTTTTTTTATGAATATCAAATAATCTTATGATTAGACAAAGAAAGGAAAAAGAAGGAAAAATATATCTCTTAATAAGATAGGTATGTCATTTTGATTGCACAAAAAGAGAAATGATCATTTCCTTATAATTCAAGTTGATATGAAATTACTACATTACAAGAGAAGGAAAGAATTTACATCTCAAACCAAAAATAATAATAATAATAATAATAATAATAATAATAATAATAATAATAATAATAATAATAATAATAATAATAATCCTTTGTAACTTTCCCCGTAGATATTAATGGTCACATACTCTCTGAGGTTTTTCTTTTTTTTCCTTTTTGTTTAGAGTTTCTCTTGAAAAGTTTTTTGAATAATTAGTAAAAACTTATCATAACTTAGTAGATAATATTTATTTCAATCATTTTAATCTTACATCTTTATTATTTCACTGTTTATAATCTTTATAAGGCGGAAGTCAAATACAACCAACCATGTGAGACAGTGAGGTGGTAGAAGTGGCAAATTCCATTGCGTAGGCACTATTCCCTAGTTTGTTCTGCAGAGGCAGATGGAGAGGCAGATGGGAATGGAAGGAGAGAAGAATGGCACTATTTATTATCGCTAGGGAAAATACTTTTATATATTTTAAAATTGTTTAGTAAGATGGAAGTGAAGTAAATCACATTTACAATTCCTTTTGTTTGGTTAGAGTGAAAAGTAAAAAATAAATAATTTTTATTATTTCTATTATATATAATTTATGGTTAATTGCAAAAAACACCTTACACTCGAACTTTAAAAATAAACAGTTTACCCCCTAAAATATGCAAATGCTCAAAATACCTTGGTGTAAGTTATATGTTGTTGCAAAATAACTCTAAAGTTCAATATGAAATCATTTTAGCCCATAATTTAGTTTATAGTTATCGTTTATTACAAAATACTTTTATAAAATTTCTAATAATATCTTTTTAGTTTATATTATTTAAAAATTAATTATTTAACTTAAAAAACTTGATTATTAAAGAAAAATTAGTATAATGATTTTAAATTTAATTTAATGAAATAAATATTCAGAAGCAAAATGCTAAAAATAATATAAGAAACTCTATTTTTTCTTTACAGTAAATATTATTAATTTTTTTAGAGGACTATTAAATTTAAATCACCTTATTTTATTCCTTAAATAAACAAATTTTTTAAAATTAAATAATCAATCTTGAAAGGAAAATTTTAGATCACCTTGTATTTTTCCTTAAATAATCAAATTTTTTAAACTTTAATAATCAATCTTGAAAAAATATAAACAAAAAAGATAGTATTACAAACTTTATATAAGCATTTTGTAATAATATTTTTTTTATTTTTATATTCTTTAAAATGAATATTTAACTCAAAACAAAAATATTTTATTTTATAAAAATAAATAAATGTCAAAAATTTTTACTAATTTATTATAATAGACTAATAGTATTTATTGTTTAAAATCACCATGTTGATTTTCCTTAAAAGAATGAATTTTTAAGTTAAAATAATTCATCTTTAAATAATATAGACTAAAAAAAATTATTACAAATTTTATAAAAATATTTTGTAATAAACTATAACCATAAATTTGGTTATGGACTAAAATAATTTTATATCGAACTTTAGGGAGTTATTTTGTAATAAACACCAACTTATATGAAAGGGTATTTTGGGCATTTTAGTCAAACTATATATTTTTAAAGTTCGGGGTGTAAAATACTTTTACTCTCCAACTTAAGGGGTACGGTGAAATTAACCCTATAATTTACTATTATATCCATTATACAAAATTAAGAATATGATTTACATTGGGTAGGAGTTTTATTTAAGATAGATTTGTAATAAACTGATTTGTAAATAAATAAAATAGTCTTTTTAATATTTAATATGTCTCAATCCGTCCATTTTGAGAGGGGATAATCTGTTGACGTGGAAGAGGAGAGCCCCCCTAATTTCACCCCAACTAAACTAAAGTTACCAATATTGAAATAATGTAAATGAGAGACTAAAATGATTTGAAATTGTAAATTCAGGATTAGATTGCGACAAGTAAATTAAATGGATAATTGTTTTTGCAATGATTGATTTTTTCCCCTAAAGATGGAGATGAATACTTCTTTATAATAAGTACCAAAGATATTAAATTAGCTCATAATTCATTACCTTATCCAAGTTTGGAAATGCTTAGTAGGGCCATAGTAAAGTGGAGTTAACATCTTGAGAGAGAGCACCCCTACGTGGCATGTCTAAACTCTATAATCTCACAAACCAATTCCTTGAATAAAGATTATTTTTTCGGTTTTAATTTCTTTTCTTTTTTAGGGAAAATGAAACAAAGAATTTTTGAGGAATAAGAAATAACACACTCAAATCATTTATGACATCCTCTAATATATGTTTTAGTACACTTTTTTTAATAGTAATTTTTCTTTAAAATTTATCTTTTATTCTATAAAATTTATATTAATAAAACTATTATAAACAATATGTATTAAATAACGTACTAGAAGATATATTAAACGATTCTGGCTAGGCAAATATAATATATGTGGTCTAATTCTTGCAATTTCAATATATCTTATCCATTCCTGTAAAATCATATAATTATTGGAACTGGAGTCTCACTTGGGGCATTCTGGAAAAAAAGGGCTGATTTCAAATCTAATAATAACATATAATCAATAACATATGAGTTCATGTACTTAGAGTTTCATACATATGTTGCACGAGATATATAGTACAAGGGTCAAGAATAATTCATTCTTAATTAATTAAGAAGGTTGCCAAGAATCAGCTTAATAATAGAATCAATCATACTTCTTGCTCACTAATCACTACTAGGGTTTGAATATTTACTCTAATAACAACACCACGTAAAGTTTATTTAATACGATTTATTTTCTTGATAGTTTGTGATCTACTATATAAAGTGAGATTACTTTATACAATGTGTAATTTTAAATTATGATTTTAAGTTTCTTCTTTTCTTTTTTTTTTTTTTTTTCCTGTAAAGTACGTACTCCTTCTATTTTAATATATAGGTTTGGAGATATTTCATAATAAATCATAATTAATAGAATGATTTAGATTTTTTGAATTGAAGATTAAACTAATTGAATTAATCTAGCAGCACTCATAAAAATTTCGAAGCATTTATGTGGAGAGAATACTTTCTTGGTACCAATTTGATTTGCTACAAGTTAAAGACATTTAGAAATTAAAAAAAAAAAGGAATGTACAAGTGGAATTGGGGGAGTAAGTACTAGTTTGGACATAAAAATGCAACGCAAACTTGAGGATATAACTGCAGCTTCAAAAAAAGCAATGAGATGAAGTAAAAAAAAAGGAACCTTTGATCTCCAACTTTCTTGACTTAATTATTTTGTATGATAATAATTTGGGTTGCCATCCATAATATAATCTTCTTGGCATCATATATCATATGGCATCTACAATTTGGATACAGAGACAACTAACTAATATTGTTGAAATGACGGACAAACCTATAGGATTGTCCCCTTTGATGCCACTCACATCTTTTCATCTGAAACCATCTCAAGTATCAGAAAATAAAAAAACAATGTTCAAACAAATTGCAGTTTTAAAGAATTTCGACATTAATTTTTTTTCTTTTTTGTGGCTAATAGACATTAATTTGTTTTAAACTTAGAAGCAATACAAACATTAATGATTGGCAACAAGGCAACAAATCAAGAAAAACCAAAAAAAATACAGAAAAATAAAGAATACAAAATTTAAAAAAAAAACATAAAATCTATGAAATGTCAGTTATGCATTTATAGAATAATAACACATAACCTATTGAATACTGCACAAAATAGGATGGAACCACAACAAAATGCCACAGTACATACAATATCGTGGTATATCTTATACACTTTTATAGAATTAAAGTTATGTTTCAAAAAAAAAAAAATCATAGATCACTTATGACACCATAAAATATGAGAAAATACTTGCTATACATCAAGTAAATAGCAAATATTCTTCATTTTTAGTAAATTTTGTTCTGATAGACTGTAATGTGAACAATTTCAATATATATATATATATATATTCCATGGAATATGAGTGTTATACGAAGATCACTTATAATACCATAAAACATGAGAAGTACTTGTTATACATCAAGTAAATAGCAAATATTGTTCATTTTTTAGTAAATTTTATCTGGTAGGCTATAACGTGAAAGATTTCAAAAAAAATTATTCCATGAAATATGAATAATATACAGAAGAGTTTGTATTTTTATATGTTTATGGTATCAATAAAGTTGTCATGACTTTCTAAAACCAAATTTTGCGTTTTGTAGTCATCATTAAAAGCAGCCAGAAATGGAGGTTTTCTAATGGAATTTGGTAGAAATCCTTAAGCAAAGAGAGAGAGAGAGAGAGAGAGAGAGAGAGAGAGAGAGAGAGAGAGAGAGAGAGAGAGAGAGAGAGAGAGAGAGAGAGAGAGAACTAACAGGAGAAATAATGGAAAGCTTACTTATAGAGAAAGGAGGAGAGCGTATGTATGAGACGCGGTGTTGCTTCGTCTAGGAGATTAGTGGGACGATATCGTTAAGATCCTAGAGTGCACTTTGCAAGATGCACTTAGGTGTAAGGTATAACAATTGCCTAAGTTCGAGTCATCCAGGGAGCGATTTAATGCCGCATATTAGCTTTGTAATGTTATTTAGAGTTTGTATCGTTTTAAAAATAGGCACTCCTAATTATAAAAATAAGCATCCTTAGTTATAAAAATAAGCACACCTACTCATAAAAATAGGCACTATTAGTTATAAAAATAGGCAAACACCCTTAGTAATGAAAATAGGCAACCCTAGTTATAAAAATAGGCACCATAGTTATAAAAAAGGCACTTATGTTTACACTAACTCGTCTTGAATATTATATAGAATAAACACCTCTAGTTATAAAAATAGACACATTTAGTTATAAAAATAGATACTTCTAATTATAAAAGTACGAAACCCTGCTTTAATCTCTTTTGCGCTCGTCTTTTCTTCTTTTCTTAATGCTGCTGCTCCCTCCTACATATTTGAAATGAGGTTTGGATAAAGAATTGAATTTTCTATTTCTGAAACTTATCATAATTCCCTAATAAATCTCCCGCTTATCGATAACTTCTTAATTGTTAACTTCTCTGTTTCTTCATTAATTCCTTATTGTTTATGTTGCAGATTTTTGGTTGAATGGCTTTGAGCTGCTGCTATTCCAATTGGGATGACCAAATAGAAGCCACCGCCAACTTCAACTCCAATAATGACTACGATTCTTCTTCTATGGATTATTATTATTATTATTATTATTATTATTATTATTATTATTATTATTATTATTATTATTATTATTATTATTATTATTATTATTATTATTATTCTCAAGAAGAATGAGACCATCATGGTATGGAGTCCCTTCTGCAACAACTATCACAACCCTCAAAAGGTCCATTCTTGATTCATAAACTCTAACAAATATTGCCTCTGGTAAATCTTTCTCAAGAATCTTCCATTCCTCCAGTATTTTCTTTGCCCGATTTTTTTATGGCTGCTTCATTGAAGACTCATTCTTAGCGTAGATGTGATCTGAATAATCATCAACATCAAATCTTCTGAACAGATTTTTATAATACCAGAAGACCAAGAAAAACTAACCTTTTGGCCAAAAAGACTCGGCGCCAAGAGCATCAAAAGAACTGGACAAAGAGATGATGTTCAAATTACAAATAGAACCACCACGAAAATTCCTTCTCAGACATTAATTTGGGGATTGTATTTGAGAATTTATGGAATTTTTTTGGTTGAGAATGGTGCTTATGTAGCTCAGACTTTATCCTCCCCAGATATAATATGAAGCTAGAGTTAATCTACTTGGATTTTATAGTGGGACCAAGGACAGTTGGATGCGTATGATTGGAAGCTCATTAATTGAGTCAGCAATGGTGCATCAGTTAATGTGTTGTAAATAAATGTACAGATTAGGTTGGTTAAGTTAGTTATTGACCTTTCTTCTCCTTTTCACTGTCTTGCATATATTGTTATGCGAATCTATAGATTCGCAAACATATTTATTATTACACAATTTTTTTATTTATTATTATAGTCTACAAAAATAAGAAATAATAGAAAGACCCTAAACTATTACAAATGGCAATCTGACCCTTCTTCTTTTTCTTCAGTCGAAATGGCTCCCTTTTTTCGTCTCTTCCGGCAGCACCTTACTGGGAGCTTCATCGGAAGCTGCAACAGAGCACGTGAGCAAAGAAAAGAAAAGAAAGGAGCTCGAGGAGCTTACCTGAGCCACAGCGGTGAGAGCAGCAGCAGAACAAAAGCAGGAGCAGCAACAGCGGCAACAGCAAGCCGAAGCGAGCTGCGGCGAGCTAGATCGGCTCCAACCAGCAGCAGCAGCAAGGGCGGCAGCGGAAGTTCGAGCAGCTGCAGCGAGCTCGGGTTTAGGACAATGGCAAGCCACGGGGAGCTACGGCGAGCTCGAGGCGAAGAGTAGCCAACAGCAGGGTTCCCTCGTCAGACCGAGCTCGCACCGAGAATGGTTCTATCTCTCTCTCTCTCTCTCTCTCTTCAACACAGCCACACGGACGGCAGTCAGGCGATGAAGCCGACTCGCAACGTCAGCAGAGGAGAGATCCCTAAGAGAGGCAGCGGCAGCCGGTCGGCAATGAGGAAGGAGAAGAAGGTAGAAAATGGAGAGGAGAAAATGGAAAATGGAAGGTTGCCTTCTAATTAGGGCAGCCTCCAAAATAGAAAGAGAATATATATAGTAAGCAGGGACGGACCTACCTTAGGGCTAGAGCCCACCCAGGATTTTCCAGAATTTTTTTTTTTCTAAATTTTATATTTTTTGCATTTAAGCCCCCCAAAAAATTTTTTTTCGTTTAGCCCCCACAAAATGTAGGGACTGATTTAAAAAAAAAAAAAAACCAACTACAGCAAAAAGCCCCAAAATCAATTTCAATTTTTTGTTTTTCTCTCTCCCCGGCTCGTCTCCGACAACCTGTCCGCGACTCCCGTTCCCGCACAAAGACCACCCTGCACGCGCCGCGACGCAGCGGCCAGCACTGACCCTGACCTCAGACAGACAGCAGCAGCTTCAGCTCAGCCCAGCCCCCCTCGCCCGCCCCCACTCGCTCGGCGCTCGCTCCGCTCCGCAGCTCCCCGCTGTCCGCTCCCCTCCCCTCTCCTCTCGGCGACTCGGCCATAAGCAAGCAGCGGTGGCGCCGCCACTCCACCACACCAGCAGCAACAGCAAGCAAAAGCAACGGCAAGCGCAGGTAGAAGAAGAAGCGGTCAAGAACAAAAAAAAGTAAGTTTTCAGGAAAAGTTCCATTTCTATGATTTTTTATTTTGAGTGCTAAATTTTTTTTTTTTGGTAAATAGATTTTTGAGTGCTAAAATCTTTATGTTGTTATTTTATAGTGAAAAAATTGTCTAGGGTTTGTTTGGTAAAATTTTTATTATGATGTAATTTATAGACTAATTAATTATTATGTTATACATGAAATGTGTTGAATTGTGAATTTAAAATATTTGAATATTATATAGGATTTTACTATGGAGAAATTTATTGGAAAATGGAAGAAGGGTCCTAAACCGGTTGAAGAAAAATCAGCTAATAAGGGAAATGTTAATATTGAAGATCGTGGGAAAAAGCCTCGGGTAGAGTTTTCGGATTTTGAAATTATTGGTGATCCAGGATTGCGTAAACCAATTGATAGTTATCCTTATGAAGTTAGAGATGAATTAAGGAGACTTTATGTGGCTAAAGGGCCAACTCAACCATGTGATTTTAAAGATTTTACTTGGTTAGAGTACAGTGTACATAAAGATGCAGCATTTTGTTTCTGTTGTTATTTGTTTGGTAAAGGTCAAAATCACAAACATGGTGATGATATATTTACAGAAGTTGGTTTTAAAAATTGGAAACTTGCAAAAGAAAAATTTAGAAACCATGAAGGTGCTCCAAATAGTCCTCACTCTGGTGCTGTAATTCAGTTGTTGGGTTTCAAAAATCAAAGACAGAATGTGGAATACGTTTTATCGAAACAAAGTAGTCAAACTGAGATTGAGTACCGTGCACGACTGACTGCTGTTGTGAAAGTTATTCGATTTTTATTAAGTCAGGGTTTAGCTTTCCGTGGAAATGATGAGTCCATAAATTCAATCCGAAGAGGTAATTTTCTTGAATTAACAAAATGGTATTGTGAGGAATCGGAAGAAGTAAATAAGGTCATGAACTTGAATGCTCCCGGAAATAATCAGTTGACTTCTCCTAAAATTCAAAAAGAAATTGTTAATGCATGTGCAATGAAGTGAGGCAAGCTATTGTCAATGAGATTGGTGACAAGTTTTTTTTCTCTTTTTGGTTGATGAGGCTCGAGATAGCTCCGTGAAGGAGCAATTGTCTATAGTTTTGAGATTTGTTAATAATAACGGAGAAGTGGTCGAGCGTTTTCTTGGAGTGGTACACGTCGGTGACACTTCACTCTAGGACTTTGAAAAAAATAGTATTGATGATTTCTTTGCAATAAATGGATTATCAATTTCACGACTTTCGGAGGTCAAGGTTATGATGGGGCGTCTAATATGTGTGGCGAGCTTAATGGATTGAAACAAAAAAATTTTAGATGAAAATAAGTACGCATATTATATTCATTGCTTTGCTCACCAACTTCAATTAGTGCTTGTGGCTACTTCAAAGAAAAAATGCTCACGTGTGTAGTTTTTTTTGAGTGCCTTGCTAAGATTGTAAACACTCGTTGGAGCTTCATGTAAAAGAAAGGATGCTCTTCTACAAAAGCGAGTATAATGATCTTGTAAAAAGTCTAGAAAGTGGAGAAATTGCTACGGGAAAGGGCAAAAATCGGGAAACAAGTTTAGCTCGGCCGAGTGACACTCGTTGGGGCTCTCACTTCAAAACAATAACTCGGATTTTGCATATGTGGGATGCAGTGACACATGTGCTTGAAACTATATATGAAGACGCTGATGAGGTCAATAGTCGAGGCATTGCTCGAGGTTTGATTGATAAAATGTGGCGATTTGAATTTGTATTCATTGCTCGATTAATGGTAAATGTATTGGCAAAAACAAATACATTGTCAATGTGCTTGCAACAAAGGACTCAAAACATAGTCACTGCTATCCCGGATGATTAAGACAAGTAAAGGAAGATTTGAAGAAGTACGAAATGATGATGATTATTGGGAGGAGTTATTGGGTGTTATTACTCGCATTTTGTGTCAAACATGATATTTTTGTGCCGAACATGCAAGATCCTTTACCGTGCCGAGCTAGATTATACAGGGAGTGTGGATGGGCAACCAAAGACTTACTACCATTTTTTTCGTCGGGACATCTTTTTTTTGAGGTAATTAATTTCAATGTTTTTTTTAACTTATTACCTAATAGCTCATTTATTTGTAATATTATAAATTATTAACTGTTTTTTTCTCTATTTAATGTTAGGTACTTGATTTTATAGTCAAAGAAATGGATGATCGGTTTACGGAGTCAACTTCAGAGCTACTTATTTGCATATCATGCCTTGATCCCAGAGATTCCTTTGTGCATTTTGATCGGGGGTCGGTTACTCTAGTCTATCCGAGTTCTATCCAGATGATTTTTCTATCTCCGATAAGTTTGAGCTTAAAGCACAACTTGATACATATATCTCTTACATGAGATCAAGTGATGGGGCGACTTTCTCGGCCCTTACCGACATTGGAGATCTCGCAAAGAAGATGGTTGAGACGAATATTCACCAGTTTTTTACTTTAGTTTATCGACTGATTGAGTTGGCTTTAGTCTTGCCTGTTGCTTCAGCGACCGTTGAAAGATCGTTTTCTGCTTTGAGAACGATTAAGAATGATTTACGCAATAGGATGGGAGATGAGTTTCTCAACGACAGTTTAGTTTGCTATGTGGAGCAAGAGATTTTTAAGAGTATTGAAAATGAAGACATCTTGCAGCGGTTTCAAAATATGCAAACTCGAAGAATAAAATTGCCATCTTAATCATTTCATTCACATGTAAAACTCTATTTTAAATCATTTTTTCGATAGTCATTTCTTTTTTCATTCTTTGCATTGGGATGAATGTCATTTGTTTTTATATTAATCTTCTAATGTTCTAAATCAATTGTAGGTCATATTGGATTTCATCTTCTGATCGTGTTTATCTCATCTGTTATCTCAACATTCTGATCAAGATTCTCAGCTTTGAAAGAGGTATTTATCCCGTGAGTGATGGGTAATCATTCCTCGTGAGTGATGGGTGATCACTCCTCATTGGTAATGGGCGATTACCTATTCTTTTGTTTTATTATATGTAGTATTAGCATTTGTAATGTTTATCCCGTGAGTGATGGGTGATCACTCCTCATTGGTAATGGGCGATTACCTATTCTTTTGCTATATTATATGTAAATTTGGAATTGTTTGAGTGTTTTTTGTACATGGAATGTATCCTTTTATAGACGAAATTCTGGCAAAATTTTTTTTCCTCCAGCCCCCCCAATCATATTGTTCTGGTTCCGTCCCTGATAGTAAGCCAAGTCACCATGGCCGGGCCGGGTTACATCTTAGCCCAATAAATTTCAACCCATTCCTTTTAGTGAACCCAGTCCATAATCATCATAGGGAGCAATGGGCTGAAAAAAAATGAAAAATGTGGGCAAATAAGGCCCAAATGGCCAACATATATAATGTATATATAGCTGAACTTTCAACTAATTTCAATAAAGGAGGTTGTGCAGTTTGTGCATTTGTCATGTTGAGATGATATTGAGCAATGACAGAGATTGAGTGGAGCATTCATCATCCTTTTTGCATCCATCCAAGTGAAAACACTTATCAAGTACTTTCTGATCTTTTATTAGAAGGTCTTAATTACCACACATGAATTCGAGAAATGAAGAGGTCACTTGGTTTCAAGAAGAAGTTCTGTTTTATTATTGATAGTCCTAGCATAAAAACACCACAAGTAGGTGATAAATTGTATGATTTGTAGAAGCAAGCAAATAATATGGTCATAACTTGGTTACACAAGTCTATGAGTACTACAATTAAGCAAACTATAATGTGGATCAACATAGCTAAAGAAATTTGGACACATCTAGAGGCTAGGTATAATAGAGGTAATGCTTACAGTCGTTTTACTGGAAAATTTTCATGTACAAAAACAAGGCAATATGTCTATAGATGAGTATTTTACAAGACTCAAAATACTTTGGGAAAAGATTTTGATGTTGAGACCAATTTTAGCCTGCATTTGTGATCCAACTTGTTCATGTGAAGTAATTAAAGCAGTAAGAAAGAACATCAATGCCGAATGTTTCATGAAATTTGTAAAAGGACTGAAAGAATCTTTTGAGTCAACCAGATCTAGGGCATTAACTACCATACCTTTGTTTGATATCAATTCTACATTTAACTATTTGTGGCCCCGTACTTGAAGTACGGATGGATATTTATAAATTATAAATGTTACATTATGGAAAATGTAATATGTTATATCGTGAATATACACAACATATTTTATAAAAAAAATGTATACAACATAAAATTATAATTATATTCATAAATAGTTGTAATATATCAAAATAGATATAACAATGAAACTAAGTTATGCTTTGGAAGAAAAAGTCAAATGTAATAATATTTGTGAATTCAAATATATGAGAAACTTTTGATAAATTTCCATAGTAAAAAAAATTTACCTTAACTTACTCTTCTAACATTTGGATTAAGGCAATTTCCTCTATAATTATTCAGCTGATCAGGCTGACTTGACTTAATACCATCTCTATCCTTTTTTCATAAAAAAAAAAAAAAAAAACTCTTGCTATGCACTGAAATAGATTTCTTATTAAAATGTCAGTTATTATTCAAAAGCAAACTATATATATATATATATATATTGGTTAAATTTGTTGGCCAATTTATCAATTGAGTATCCATTAATATAGTATCTACCTATGTTCCTGTGCTTCAAGTACGGACGTACATAAGTGAAGCCAGACGTCGACTCTTTGGGGGTCAAAATTCAAATACAAAAATTATGAAATTTCATTACATTATGATATTGAATATTATTTCATTCCAACGTAAACTTCTTATGTGGTAGATTACTAACCTTGATTCATGTTTGTATTTTTCTTTTTGCTAGTTTTTATGTTTATGTTAGAACTTTACGTCTTTAAACAAAAACATTATGATTGTTTTCTAAAAGAAAATGTTAATTTAAAAATTGAGAAAAAAGTGATGTACAACTAACAGAGAGAGAATTTGAAAATATAAAATTAGGAGAATAGTTATAAATAGAATTCAATTATTTACCTATTTTAGAGAGGCAAAAGAATAAAATGACGTCCCACGCATTTCTTTCAATTACTTTCCACCAAATACATTTTATCACATTACTATTATATTTATTTCCAAATTGTGCAGCCGAAACTATAATGTTGAGTGGTGTATAAACAAGAATAGTTAAATAAATATAGTTTATCTTTATTAATAATTAAAATAAAAGATAATATTTTTAAAGAAACGTAAATAGTTGAGTGTCATTTATAACCATTTTTTTAATAATATTATAATGCTAAGTAGGTACAACATAACTAAAAAATTTATACTGAAAAAACTATAACAAAATTACAAAATAAAAATTACAAAATGTAAAATGTTATAATATATGTATGTATATGTTGGAAAATTTTCAAATCGTACATTTATTTAATTATTTTTATGGTATTAAAAAAGTCAGAAATTGCATAAAATCTATGACAATAATTGATATAATTCATTTATATTTTTAATTTTATTTAAATAGAAATTGAAGCAAAAAAAATGAAAAAGAAAAATAGAAGGGGTAAGATTTTCAGGAGAAAGAAGGAAAAGATCACTTTTTGTGAGAGAGAGAAGGAATTGTATATATTTATTCAAAAAATCATTAAATAAAAAATGGATAGTAAAATCATGGCGATTTTAGCAGCAAGAAGATCTCTAAAGCATAATGCCTAACGAAAGCTAACCTAGCAGCTATTTTTTGCCATCCTTAGAAGGCAACAAAAGCTATCCATGAAACAAAAATAAAATTCAAAATGCTGGTTAACATTTTGTAGTACTACATTAATGAGAGAAAAGTAATAATCTTTCAAACTCCCACCCTTTCTCCCTTTCCCAGACCTATCTCCCCAAACAATAGAAGGAAATATAACACAATCCACATCCATATCAAGTAAGCCAAGGTAAACCAACTTATACTTTCCATAGAAAAGTATATATTTGACTCTATAGTTGAACTCTGAATAAATCAAGAATTACTTGATAATACTAAAGCAGGAAAACAAAATTTAAAAAAAAAAAAATGTTTATGTCCGAAGAACAAAAAGCATTGTTTTTCTAGAATTCTTCTCCTTCTCAACCGTTTGGGTTAATCTAGGGCCATCCATCCAAGGGAATGGCCATTGAAGAAGGTTTCCTTTCTCTAACTGACTGTATGTGTTACTCAACCTCTAAAGAAGCCAAAATAAGAGGCAATTGTTGATATTGAAAGAGTTAGTCGAACTAACATTACATTGAATTAAACAGCAGTAAAAACCTCTATTTCAAATTATGTCTTAATTTTGGAATCTGCACGTAAATAATTCAAGGAGGATCTCATTTTGGTAATAAAGAAGTGTCCAAAATGTTATGGCACTATAGATTAGAACATCTTTTTATACCTTGTTTACAGAAATTACAGAGTACAAATAATGAAATAAAAATAAAAGTTCTTGTTGATACTTTTTCTCTATTTGTCTTTTCTCCAAGCAACATAGAATTACTTTTCCATCACATGTTGCTGCTTCAACAGATTGTTTTGAACTACTGCATGTGGACTTTGGGGCCTAGTAAAACTCAAACCATTTATGGTGGAAATATTTTTGTACTATAGTAGATGATTTTAGTAGATTTACTTGGCTTTATCTTCTATATGATAAAACTTCTGCTAGGATTAAATTACAGCTATTTTGTGCCTTTGTTGAAACCCAGTTTGACAAAAAAATAAAAAATTATTAGAATTGACAATGGTTTAGAATTTCATATGACTCTTTTTTATGCCGCAGAAGGTATTATTCATCAAATTACAGCATTTTTATACCTTTGTTATCATTAGAACTAATAATGGTTTAGAATTTTATATGCTTTTTATGTTGTAGAATGTATTATTCATCAAAAAACTTATATTTATACCCCACAGCAAAATGATGTTGTAGAAAGAAAGCATCAATATATTTTTAATATAGGTAGAGCTCTTAAATTCCAATCTTCTATATCTTTGTCATATTGGGGTTACCGTTTGAAACAGGCAACATATTTGATCAACATTACACCTTCACCTTTTCTTCATCATAAAATACCTTATGAGATTCTTTATACAAAGAACCCGTTTACTCTTCTCGTAAAGTATTTGGATGCTTGGCTTATGCTTATACCATCAACCACAATAAATCTAAGTTTGATCTAAAGGGAAGACAGTTTTTCTACCTTGGTATGTCTGATGTGAAAAAAGGTTATATCCTTCTTGATTTTCTTACTCAAAACTTGTTTGTTTCAAGGGATGTTCGTTTCATTGATCATATCTTTCCTTCGAAGGTGAAATCCTTTGTTAACATTTACAGAAAATCATGTCAATAATTCTTTAGTTTTTTATTCATCTTCTAGTTCTGTTTCCTTTCCTTTTGATCCTGATCTTGATCACACAATTTCCCTTTAACCATTGGTTGATGCAATTCCTTCACAAGCTGCTGATATGACTCCTGGTTCTTCTGCTTCCTTTATTTCTTCTGATTCTATTAGTCCTTCTTCTGTTGTTTCAACTTCCTCTTCTTCTTCTTCTTCTTCTTCTTCTTCTTCTTCTTCTTCTTCTTCTTCTTCTTCTTCTTCTTCTTCTGCTCCTTCTCATTCTCTATTGGTACATCCTGGAAAGGCGAGGAGATCTGACAGACATAGACAAGCCCCTTCTTATTTGCAAGACTATGAATGTAGAATCAATTATATTACCTCACCACACTCCCTAGGATATGTTATTTCTTATGATTAGTTATCTCCATATCACAATTTTTTTGTGATGGTTGTAGGCATGATAAAAGAACGTAAGTACTATCCTGATTGGCAAAAGGCTATGCAACTCGAGCTTCATGCCTTAGAACAGAATCAGACTTGGAGTTTACAGCCTTTGCCTCCGGGTAAACGCACCATTAGCTGTAAGTGGGTGTTCAGAGTAAAATACAAATCTGATGATTCTTTTGGAGAGGTATAAGGTCAGACTAGTGGCAAAGGGCTTTACGCAGTAGCTAGGAGTGGATTATGTGGATACCTTTAGTCCTGTTGCTAAAATGACCACCATCAGGCCTGTTTTGGCTGTAGTAGATGGAGGGGATGGCTTGTTCACCAGTTGGATATGAATAATACTTTCTTTCAAGGTGATTCGAATGAGAAGTGTATATGTCACCTCCACTTGGTTATCAATGCAGAGATGGTCTTGTTTATAAGTTGGATAAGACATTATATGGATTGAAATAGAAATCCAAGCAGTAGAATGCAAAGTTGACTAAAACTTTGCTGGAAATGGGTTTTTCCCAAAGCTGGCATTATTATAACTTATTCATCAAACATCAGCAGGGTATGTTGGTAGTTTTACTTGTATATGTGGATGACATTTTGGTGATCAGAAATGTTATTGAGGCTATTGCTTCTGTCGAAGATACCTTGCATGATCTTTTTTAAAATCAAGGACCTTTGTGAATCCAAGTATTTCATTGGTATGGAAATCACAAGGACGAATATTGGGTATTTCTTTGATATAGTTGCTTTGGATTCTTTGACAGAATTTGGATTTGTTCTTAGCAAACCAGTTGGTATACCCATGGAGGGAAATCTCCTATTGAAACATGATGATTCAAAGTTATTGGTTGGCAATTATGTTTTTAGAACTGTTATAGCCAAGTTAATGTATTTGACCCTTACAAGGCCTAATTTAAGCTTTACAGTCCAACAACTATCTCAGTTCTTGGACAAACCTACTATTTTGCACTGGAAGGCAGCACACATGATTCTCAGATACTTTAAATCAACACTAGGGCAAGGATTGTATTTTCCTGATAATAACTCTTTGCATCTTGCAACATATTCAGATTCAGACTTGGCTGGATATAATGAAACTAGAAGACTATTACAGGTTTATGTGTTTATTGGTCAATGTTTGCTTTCTTGGAGGTCAAAGAAACAAAGGACAGTGTCAAGAAGTTCAGTTGAAGCTAAATATAGAGCCCTTGCCATGTTAACTTGTGAAGGTGCAATGGGTTTTATACCTATTGAGCGATTTGCAGATGAATCAAAGCAGGTAGTACCAATTTTTTGTGATAGTAAAAGTGCTATTTACATAGCAGAAATCCAGTTTTCCATTATCGTACAAAGTACATAGAGATTGATTGTCATGTTTTAAGAGAAAGATATTAAGTTGATATCATTAAGCCTTTGGAAATTTCCTCCTTGAAGTAATTAGAAGACTTGTTTACTAAACCTCTGGGGATAGCAAGGTTTAGAAGTTTGATCAGGCAAATTGGGATTCAAAACTTGTATGAGCCTCCGGCTTGTGAGGGGGTGTTGAAATAAAAATGAAAACAGAAGCAAGGCAAGCTAGAAGCAAAGGAATCAACATGCAAAGAATGGTAGAAAAAGGAAGGAAAATAAATTAGTTGAGGGCTTCAAACTCATGAAAGAATTAGAAGAAAGGAAGTGATCTACAAATTGACACTTAATAATAGGACCGAGGATAGCTGGACACGCATAATTGGAAACTCATTAAATTAAGTCAACAATGATGCATTCAATTAATGCGTTATACAAATTAAGTTTGTTAAGTTGGTCGTTAATCATTCTTCTCTTTCACTGCCTTGTGTAGATATATATATATATATATTGTATAATAGCTTAACTTTCAGCTAATTGAGTTGAATGAAAACACAATTTTTTTTTGCATTTCCTTTCTCTATCTAGCTCATAACTATTCTATCATCTTCTTCTTCTCCTGGACACGCTACATGTTTTTCATAAAAAATACAAATGTAGCAAATTATAATTTTTAATTGAAATTACATAGTTTTACTAATTATACAGGGGCTCAATAAATGCAACTTGGGAATCTATAAGGATAACTCAAAAAAATTTCATTTTAAACATTTCACTTTCTCTCTCTACAAATTTTCTCTCTAACTTCTCTCTAAAAAAAACACCAACTTTCAACATTAAACCAAACTTAGAAGAACATATGGATCCCTTTGAAGATTGTTTGCAAGAAAATGTTGGTTTTGATGTAAAAAAATCGATTAAATTTTTTTTTCAGATTTTGGAGCACTTTTGCTCAGACAGGCAAAAATCCAAGCAGCACTAATACTTTCGCCAGATTGGTGAAAGTTACTTGGACTTTTCGCCCGTCTGGACGAAAGTGCTCCATAATTTTTTTTAATTTTTTTTTTCAGTTTAGGATCTTTAGAATATTTTTTTTTTTTTTGCATTGCTAATATTTTTGTTTTACATTAACAAGGTAGTGAAGATCCAAATACGTTTGAAGAATTTTTAGAACTGAAAGAATATATTAATCATAGACATTTATTTACAACATACCAAAAGTTTAATTCGAAAGATAAATTGGTGGATTGGGCAAAACAAATTGCAATGAAAGCTAACACATATTTGATCGTCAATCGGTATGATAGAACATCTGACCGTCGACCGTATGTTATATTGGCTTGTGAGCGCGGAGGTGCAGTTAGAAAAAAGATGAAACCAATAGTTGACGATGAAGAAGAATAAGTTCCAATCAAAAGGCGGGAACATTACGGGACAAAAAATGTGGGTGTCCATTTAAATTAAAGGGAGAGCAAATGGCTATAAGTGAGAATTGACAATTATTCGTACACAACGAGAGGCACAACCATAAAATAGTTGTTTACAATCATGGCCATGCTCAGGCTGCCACGGAGGAGCAGTTGCAACAGATTGAGCAGTTCAGGAAGAGTCATGTGCCACCTCGTAATATCCTACGATTTTTCCGTGAACAAAACGTTGGCTGTGCAGTTGGGTATGTTAGAAGGGAATTATTTTTAATAGTTTTTTAAAATATTTTAGATTTGTGTTTCTTCCGTTAATATAACGAATTTTATGATATGTGTAGTGCACAAAAAATATATACAATGTTGTTGCGAAAATTAAGAAGAACAGGATGAAGGGACGGAACAAGGTAGAGAAAGTTCTTTGCTTAAGTGTAGAACGGGGTTACACAGTTTTCTATGGAAACTGTGAGGAGAGCAACATACTTAGTGATACTGTCGTTTCACACCCAATATCAATTGCAATGATTAAAACGTGGTTATATGTACTAATAATGGATACCACGTATAAATGAACAAGTAAGTTCTATAGTAGATCATTGTATTATTAAATCTCTTTATTAATTTAAATGTATATTGCTTTTTAATCATTTTTTTAAATAGTGAAAAATGTTTTAACTATCGTTTAAAACAGTTTCCATTGTAATCATAAACTTTCCCCTTTATAAATATAATTTAGGTACAATATGCCGCTATTGGAAGCTGTAGTAATGACTTCGACTAGAAAGAACTTTACAGTGGAAACCACTTTTATGTGCAATGAACAGGCTACCATACAAATGGGTACTTTAACAAATCAAGCACATATATGTTTCATCTGCTATGTCATCTGGGAACGATTCAATTCTTAATGATAGTGAGCCAATCGTTATTATTACAGATAGGGAAAGCGGACTCATACTTGTGATTGATGATATGTTCAGAAACTCATATCATATGTTACATAATAAATCATAAAAAAATATACATTGAATATAAATAGTTGACAAATTACATACAACAAAAAAAAGTTTAAAAAAATTTAAAATTTTAATATTAAGATAAAGATAAGTATCTGTCCACACCATATCGGACCTGCCACATGCCCACCTGTGATGGGATGAACTTCGGGTCAACAGGGCCTCTCTCTGCTGGACCTATCTGTTCCCAATCTGAAGTCTTCACTCCCTTCATCTCTATAGGAGTCGGAACATCACGAGCCTTATCGGGTCTTTTGTTACGAGACCTTGAAATCTTACTCATGACCGACATAAAACTGTCGGTCAACCCTTTCCCTTTCCCGTGGCGCCGCCGCCCATCGGATCCACTAGTAGGTGCCACAAGTGCCAAAGTCACAGGCTGCTCCTCATCTCTAGCATCCTCACCATCGTCGTCGTCATCATCATCATCATCATCACCACCACCATCATCAGCTCTCTCATTCTCCTCTCCCCCAATATGCAGGGATCGAACCCTGTCAGGCTCCTCGTCTAAACCCCTATCACCCTCAAACCTCAAATATGCAAAATGCATCCCCATGAAAGGCTTAGAAGATGAAACGTCATAATCTCTAACAGTATAACCATGTTTGCTATATGAAGAGTCAGCTGGATGCCCCCAACCATCTGCTCAAAAAATTCTGCCCCTAACTGCCTCGCCGGACCACTAAACTCGGTCAAAGACTCTTGAGCTAAAGATCTGTATGGTATATGAGGACGTACAGTATGAGCAGCTAGGTAGGGATCATACACTGCGGGTGATGACTGTGAATGTGGTGTGCAAATCTGTATGCCTCAAATGGTACAGGAGTGTGAGACAGGTGTGATGGGATGTGAGGTTGAGATCTAAAAAGTATATGCGATAGTTGGGTAGAAGATCCGGGTGCACCTATATCATAATGTAAACCAGCAGGAACATGGATAGGGGTAGACAGGAGGTCGGATGTACTATGTCGCCTCCTCACATCTCTTGACAAAGCTGTAACAGTGCGACCATAAACTCAACCAGTCTTGTTCATGACAGAACTAAGATCATCATCCCCTCTACGACCGCTCGGTCGAACCATCTATTATTTATTCAAACACATTCATAAATATTTTTATACATAAGAACATTTAATTTTTCTTGTATTATTATTTTATTATTTATTCTTATCAAGATAATGTTATTTTATTTCTATTATTTTATTTTGTACTATTTACTACCATTTAATTTCTACTATTATTATTTATTATTATTTTTTATTTCATCACTAATATTACTTAGTAATAGTTATTAATTTACATATTATTTTACCTAAACCCTAAAATATAAGGCCAAGAATAACGATCAATTCAAATTAACCTTCAAATAGTTGAGCAATTATATAACACATTTTTATATTAAACACATAAATATAAGAAAACAATTTCAAAAATGTAACATTTATTCTACATATACAAAATTAAAATAACATTTAAAATAATATTTATTGTTAGTTTATTATTTATTCTTAACTAAATTTATTATTTCATATCCGTTATTTTTTCTTTCTCACTATTAATAATTATGGACTCTGTATTTTTAGAGAGAAATTTTTTAAGAAATTTTTTTTTTAATTTTTTCACGTTATTCTTAATAGATTTCTAAATTGTATTTATTGACCAGGCTAAATTGTCTCTAGACATACATAGAATTTTAAGACGTGGCACTTGTAGACAACTATTGTTAATCCGACAACCAATTTTCCCATATATAAAAACTAAGGGCGGGAAAGGGTTAAACCCTATTTCTCAAGAGTTTCTGTTAGCATTTCCCTCAGCAATTCTCCTGCAAATTTCGCATTTCAAATGGGTATAAAGGTAAGTGAATTATAATGTCAAATCTCTTCATACTGAAGATTATTCTTCAATAGATTAGATTTGCTCGATTTGATGATGTCGAATGTCAGTCTTTTTGCTAAATCTTTTGATTTTGATTAGGGTTTAACAAAGCTATTAATGGAGAAAGCTCCCAATGCGATTAAAGAGCAGAAATTTGAAAGCTATTTTGGTCGGAAGATTGCTATCGATGCCAGCATGAGCATTTACCAGTTTCTTGTACCTACATTTACTCTCCAGAAATTCCCCATTTACAGAAAAGAAAAATCTTTTCGGGATAATTTACTATAAATATAGTTTAATTTTGCGTTTTATGGTTGTATTTTGTGAAATTGTAGATTGTTGTGGGACGAACCGGAACTGAAACCCTGACCAATGAAGCAGGTGAAGTTACCAGGTATTTTAATATGTTTGCTTTTTTAGAAAGCATACATTGGACAAAAATTTCTTTCTTTTGCTTGTACCCGCCTTTCTTGTTCTTCTTCTTTTTTTTTCCCTAATTATTTTAATACAGTGAAAGTTTTTACATTCTGCCTAGCTGTTTTCTGGTGTATTTCAAAGTTTTGAGTTAACATGGGACATACCAATATTGACTAGTTGGGTTTGTGTTTGTAGTCATTTGCAGGGTATGTTCAATCGTACAATTAGGCTTTTGGAGGCTGGAATAAAGCCAGTGTAACTTTTTCTCCTTTTTCTCCTTTTGATATTGTAGTTTCATTTGTAACCATTGTATTCAGTGAAAACGTTTTGGCCTTTTGCTTAATTTGTTATTACTTCTCAATTTTAGTTATGTCTTTGATGGGAAGCCTCCAGATATGAAGAAACAAGAACTTGCCAAACGGTAAGTACCGTACATATTCTGTTTGCTTCTTTCATTTTCAAATTGTTCTAATCTTTCTTTCCAAGTGCCTGCTGATTGTTAATAATTTTGTAATCTAAATACAGTTACTCAAAGAGGGCAGATGCAACAGAGGACCTGAATCAAGCTGTGGAGGTTGGAATATGCAACTTATGAAATGGGAATGATTAATGTCCATTGTGATTTTGTTCTGAACCTCTCCCCAAAACCCCAGCCACCAGACGTAAAAGAAGAAAAAAAGTGGTTATAAATAACCTTGCAGAAGAATATTGTTATGGTTATTCCCCCATTTGCCATGCTCCCTACTTTTTCTTGTCCAAAGCATTTTTTTTCTTTAATTTCAATTTTGTTTTTTTTTTTTTTTTGTTACCTCTCTTCTTCTTGTAGGCAGGTAACATGGAGGAGATTGAGAAATTTAGTAAACGAACTGTGAAGGTCAGTTGATACACATTTGAAATGGATTATTTATTGTAGATTTTCAGTTATGATACAACTTGTTGTTTGCATATTCATATCTCATCGCTTTCCATCCTTACCCAAAAACACAAAAAACAAAAAACAAAAAAAACTAAATACCATGAAAGGAAGTTAAAAGGATTCTGGAAGCTTTAAGAGAGTTAAAGTTAAGTTGATGTTTTAAATCTTGTACATGATGAAGGCACTCCATTGTGGGATCTTGGTTCCCCAAGATGTCAAGAAATCATTACTAGCTTGTTCCTATGTAAAAAAGTTAACTTTTTATGGAGTAATTAATCTTGTAAGATCTTATACTGCTCTGGAAATGAGCCTTGTTTGAATATCTTTTGATAACTAAGACTGGACTTACCACCGAGTAGAAATTGAGGTATCTAATAACGTTTATAATATTCAAGCATTTTGATTCACTGAAAGTAATAGTCAAACTAAAATAAGCTGAATTCTTTATGTGAAGAGTGCAGGATGTACACTAGCAATATATTGATGGTAGACGATGATAATTGTTGTATTATTTCCCTTCATGAAGGATTCCTGAATATGATTGCTCGTGGTTCTAACTTTTGCTTTTTTAGGTCACAAAACAACACAATGAAGACTGTAAGAAACTTCTTAGACTTATGGGAGTACCTGTGGTTGAGGTGATGATCTAAACTGTTTTGTTTCTTATCTTATTTTGCATGTTTGCAACTCATACCATATTTTTAACCTAAGTTGTGGATGGGTTGTAACCATTGTGGATATAATTTTTATACAACTTTCCTGCAATCATAGGCTCCTTGTGAGGCAGAAGCACAATGTGCTGCACTTTGTAAATCAGGAAAGGTATGTATAATAGTGTTAATTTCGATTCTAAATATTTGATTATTAAATTTTGCATATATCATGAGAATTGTGAAGTAAGATTATATGGTTTATCAGGTTTATGCTGTTGCTTCCGAGGACATGGATTCCTTAACTTTTGGAGCTCCCAAGTTTCTTCGCCATTTGATGGATCCTAGCTCCAAAAAGATCCCGGTGATGGAATTTGAAATTTCCAAGGTATTAAAGATGCTGCTAGTTATTACAATTTCTTATGTTTAGACCTGTTGTAATACTAAATGAATTGCAGGTTCTAGAAGGACTGAAACTTACAATGGATCAGTTCATAGATTTGTGCATTCTTTGTGGGTGTGATTATTGTGACAGCATCCGAGGTATAGTAAAGCTTTCTCATACATATAATGATCATTTTATTCATGGGTCTGCAATGGATTATATCATGTATATCTCCAGCTTAAATGTTTCTTCTGTTTTCTTAAGAGAAACACAATCAGAAAGAAGTGTATGTTTCAAAGTGGAAGGTATTTATTGATGGGTGGATTTTAGTAGGAACAAATGCATATAGGATGCTTAGTTTCAGCCATGACCGTATTTTTTTCTCCTGCATACATGTAAAGCTTCTATAGATCTCCTTATGAAATACTTTTTAGCTGAGACTTGGATGTTTTAGTACTACCATATATTGGGAAGGCTAATTTGATTCTCTTCCATGTTGAATTCGCATTGCATCAGGGATCGGGGGCCTCACTGCCTTGAAGCTTATTGATCAACACAAATCTATAGAGGTCATATTGGAGAATATAAATAAAGAAAGGTACCTTTGGTTGCTTCATAAAATTATAATTTTTTTTTTTATTGTCATAAAATTATAATTTCACTTATCTTTAATGTGGAGATTACTGTGAAGCATCTCTCAAACTTTTCTTGTCATATGCACTCTCGTTTTTTGTTTTTATATTCGTTCCCCCCTGTTTGTTGGATTGAATATTTAAAAAATGTTATATAGCCGCAATCTTTCGAATTACTGGATAGACTTGAACATGCTTGATGCATTGTTTAATGATGAGATGGACTCCCACAGGCTATTGCTATTATAAGATAACATGAGTTGGATTTTGGCTAGCCAACTGCTATACCTTGTGATGTTAGTAAAGATGTTATAAATCCCCACTCCCTCCCTCCCTTCCCCACAACTTACACACACAAGGTACAGAAGAAGAAAACTAGAGCTGTTTTTACTGTTATGTTGTAGATAGAAGCCATACTTCTTTTTTCCCCTATCTATTAACTGCATCAGAAATTAGGGCTAAATTCTACTTCATCTAATTGCAGGTACCAGATACCTGATGATTGGCCTTATCAAGATGCTCGGCAACTCTTCAAGGAACCAGAAGTTGTTACTGATGATGAGCAACTTGAGTTGAAGTGGACTGCTCCAGATGAAGAAGTGATTTATTTTGTTTAGAATAAATTGTCACTTGTATCTGTATATTCTTTTTTGGAGTTTACCTATCTCATGATTTTTGTTATCTTACCAATTTCAGGGGCTGATAAATTTTCTTGTGAATGAAAATGGATTCAGCATCGACAGAGTCACAAAGGCATGCTATGACTGTAATATTGTTGTTTCAAAACACTGTTCATGGGTATATATGTTACTGACCTCAAATTTGGTTTATTCAGGCAATAGAAAAAATAAAGGCATCCAAAAACAAGGGTTCACAGGGCCGGTAATTGCTCTAAAGATTTGAAATGAGTTAGAAATTTTATCTTTATTGAGCCGTGGCTTACTGTTCTCTTTCTTGAACAGATTAGAATCATTCTTCAAACCAGTAGCTAACACATCAGTACCTATTAAGCGAAAGGTACTATTTCGACTGCACTTTTCTCTTGTTTCTTAATAGGTGATGAGCATTTTGTGTTCTTATGTGAATCAGCCTAGAAATATTTTTTGGGAAAGGAAGAAACAGAAAATTCATTGTTGCAGAAGTTCAGGAGAATAAAAAATCCGACTGCTTGTTGATGCTTTTTTATTTTATCTGCACACTTGATCACTGTTCTACAAACCAGGAGTCAAGATTCTCATAATGCACTTTTAATAATCTTCTGGATTGCTACATGCTCTCTGTCAATGGCTCCCAGATTTGGAGATAGTGCTTAAGGTTTCTCTGCTGCTATGTTTGTTATTTGGCCTCCTTTGTCGATGCTCTCTTGTGGCTTTAAACCATGATTTTGGGTTTACATGCATAAGTTCTATAATTAGGATTTTCTGATCGGCTATTCTCCTGTACTTTTGAACTGGTAACATGAATGAATATTCTAGTTGTGAAATAGTGTGTATAATTTACTAGTGTTGACAATTTATAGAATCTCTTACATAAACTGTATGCAAGCTTAAAGCCAGCACTTCATGCCATAAGCAAAATTTTAGCAGTTACTAACTATTAGGATTTAATGCTTAATTTCCTTGGCCTACTTCTCTTAGGAGTGCTCTACTATAATAGCTGAAGGTTAGACATCAAAATTTGAAAGTCTATTAGACTTGTTGTGATATATCTGTAAGAGATTAGCTTGCATTACAATGACTTTTATGTGCTGGCTCACAGGGAACCAAATGCATTCTTGGATCTTCAAAATCAATAATCAAGTTTAAGAAGATCACTGTGCCAACTTCCCTGAACTGCAAGGCTGGGGTAATTGGTATCCCAAGCCTGTCATTCCCACAATTTCTCTCAAAGCAGCCATTTGTTTTTATCTAGAGTTGTCTGCTCTGGCACATGAGCCTGCAAACCCTGGTGAACCTGGCTCCATAATGATTCTTTGCTCTGTTGTTTAAATTGTTCAAGGAAATGCCTTAAAACACCATTTGCATACGACCTTTTTCCACTCTTAATTCTGACTACTAAATAACTTGGCTTTCTGAGAAAAAAAAAAAAAACTAAAAAAAGAAGCCTTGATCCCAGCATTTATGGGTGAAAAACTCTGTTATGAAGGTGGTGATTTATAGCACTAATTTCTTTAGTAGCATTTAAATAGTAATGGGACAAGAATCATAGCATGTGCAGTATGTTGATTGATGTGTGGTTTATCTAAGATGATGATTGACCAGCTGACTGACCTGTTCTATGTCCTATAATTATTTTGCCCCTGTTATACCACTGACTGTCTTATTGTTTGCCCAATAAATGACAGGAAACAACGGAGAAGGCTGAAAAGGAAAACTCTAAAAAGAAAGCAAAGTCTGTTGGTAGTAAAAAGAAGAAATAGCCAATTTCGCTTCAAGCCGTTTTCTGGCTTTGAAATCCAGTTGTCTACTAGGCAGGTGAGATTCTTTAGATACAAGTACACTTTTCCTCTGCTTCTCATTTCTGTCTTATGAGTTTCTGGTGTTTACAGTTCTTCTCAAATACAAACTTGATGTCTAACTACTGTTGAAATTCATATGAAGTCAGTATTTGTAATAATTGGATTTAAGAATAATTTCTCAGAAGCAGTTTAGCTATTGTTTGGATTTAAGAATAATTTCTCAGAAGCAGTTTAGCTATTGTTTGGATTTAACAAGTCTCTGAAGTATGTAATGTTTTATTTCCATTTTATAAAATAAAACTTGATTTTCCATGCTATAGCAAGAAACAAGGTTCATTTTGCCAGATGTATTCAGTTGTTTCCATATATGTTTTAATACTCGCACGCATTAGTACTGAGTATACTGTTGCTCTATTTGTTGTTGCTATCCTTGGCATATAAGAATTAAAATCAACCTTTTTTTAATTTAACATTATCGCGCCTTCTCAAATTGTGTGGCAAGAAACCTAGATGTTTCAAAAAGCCCATATGTTCCTTATGTTACTGCAGTTCTATTTGTTTGAAGTTTTGCTTTTCCTAGTTCTTTCATATTGGACGTCTTAAAACCTTCTATTTCTTTTTCCTTTTGAGTACATGAGTTCTATTGTGCAAGGGATAGATAGAATCCAGATCTTAACACTAAGATGAGAATTGCAATGCTGAGAGGAAATTGATTTGGTGAGGTGTGTAGATCATAAGGTTCTTTTCATCTAGTAATATGTGGGGCAATTCTTATTGCTGTTGTTAAGCAACTCAACTATAGTCCATGGTATCATTTCCTCACAAATCTTGGAATGCTTTTTTCTGTATTTGATTATTGGTTTTGAGTGTAACGGTTAAAGTTCTTTTGGTTTTGCAGGATTGTAGAAGAAAGTTTGTTTCTTTTTATGGTGAACATGTATGTTAGAAGAAGAAGTTTCTCTCATTCCTTGTGAGGATGGGTTTGAATGTTTCTCTGGTTTTTGTTTAGCAATTGGGGGTTAGTTTCACAGTTGTTCATGCATAGAGGAGTTGAGTTTGGGGAACTGGTTGGAATTCTTTTCTATGTAATCCAAAGTCTTGCACTTTAGGAGGTACACTCAGTAGTTACCTTTGCTGCTACTTTTCTCTCATTTACAGTGATCTTTCTTTATCTCGCCCAAAAGTTTAATTCAGCACTCAAAGCAAAGCTCATCATACATACCTATGTCGCCCCTCACAACATCCCACACCTACTGTTGAGATCAATACTAAAAGGATAAATTCTAATTTGATATTTGGAATTTTGTAATTGTTTCAGGTAAGTACTTGGTTCTTGATGACAATGCAAAAATGATGTTTACCAATTCTCATGTTCTTTTTTCAATTTTACTCGTTACATTATATACTCCTTTTTTCTTTTTTAAATGTCATTTTATCAATTCTCATTTTTTTTTATTTTGCTTGTTAAATTATAAAAATAATGAGAAAATATTCTCTTTTTTATTATATCTGCAAATTTCAAGTTTTTTAATTATTTTAACATAAAAACTTGTATAATAATAATGAGAGATGAGATTCAAAGGTATCCTAGTGCACACAAATAAAATATTAACATTTTGTATTTTCTTAAATTGTATAATATTTAAAATTTGACGGGTAAATGAATGCATTGCCCAAAACAGAAGAGTAAGTGAATTTAAACTATATTAACGACAGCTAAAAGTTACACACCCACCATGTTTTATAAGAATGGAGAAGCAACCTATTACAACCCAAAAACACAAAACAACAAAACCAATACCAAGAATGAGATTATTACTAACTGAATACATTGGGAATGAACTTAGCCACTGGGATTAAGTAGAACTCTAAATATGATCTAAATCCAGCTGAGGTTCTCATTAGCAGCCAACCAAGTTAACGAGGTACTGAAAGACTGAATCCAAATGCAAAAGACAGAATACTGCCTGCAATGCATTATGCATCCATAAACACAACAAACTCAATCGTAAAGCATCATGTTTCATGGATCTTGACCAATTTGCACTTTTATAAGTGTGTCTCAAATGGCGAAAAAAGCTCAACTTAGAACAACCATTAGTGAGTAACCTGTTGCCTGCAAGGCAGTTAAGTTGCTTCCCAACAATTATCACCAGAGAAAGGAGGTGGGAACCAACTGGCAATTATTAAGGAATAAATGGTATGTAGAGCTTTCATTCCATTGCGTTGCCAGTTCCCCCTCTGTTCCTTCCCAAAGAAACATAAGCTTGTAAATTGAACTGGTCATTCATGACTTGCATGTTCACTACTTTTGCTTTCCCATTTGTTTAGCATCAGAGATGTGGAACATAAGCTGTGAATTACAATTTTATCGATTAAAACTTGATCTCAAGGAGACAATCTGAATAATAAATCTTCATTATCTCTCTTACCTTGGTCCCAATGTAAAATGTAAAGAACATTCCACCGAGGGTAGGGAGTCCTGCAAAGATTAGAAGATTGTCTTTAACTTCAACTTCATACATGCATATACACTTACATGTGTGTGTGTGTGTGTGTGTGTGAGAGAGAGAGAGAGAGAGAGAGAGAGACCTTGTTTTTGAAGGAATGCCGATAATAGCCAATTAATGCCTGAGGGCCCAATAACAAAGCCGACAAGGTTTGCCACCTATAAAAAACAGTATCAATAAGTTATTCCATGCTAATTTCTATGGCTGCAGTAATATCAAATATTTGGTTTCACTCAAGGGATGAATCAGGAGAAGACGGACCACGAGACAAGTGATGGTAAGAGCTCCAGCAACTGCATGAAGTTCACGAAAAATGCACTTGCCAAAAGCACCATGTACCTAGTGACAGAAATATTATGTGAAAATGAAATTAGAGAACAAAATAGAATACAAGCAAGCCACTATCTACATATTTCACATATACATCGGAACACGGACACACACACACACTAGCATACAGATAAAAATTTTATGTTCTAGTGTACAATTTTCTCTTTCTTATCTGAAGTAACGATAGTTACAGTCAACACTAAAACTTGCATAAAAATATCTCACCTGAACAGACTTTGCAGTTGATTTCACAAGCATCTCGGGTATAAAGAATAGACATGTCAACCATGCCCAGGAAATAAGTTTCCTGAAGCCAAACAACATTAATTGTCATGCAGGAAGAATTGCCAAAAACAAGGTTAGGAGTGCAAAACCTAAAGAGCGATAATACTACCATTCCAAATCATGCCATAAAGCTACAAATGTAAAGACCACCCAGACATTGAGCAGCTTTCTTTGAGCACCTCCCAGGGGAATATACATATACCTGAGCCATTTTGCCAATACTGATTAGCATATTAACAAACTCAGAGAGATACATGATGAGAAAATAGTTTGATTGGAAAGGAAATCGCAAGATAAAGGATTAAATCGTCTACCTGACAAGCCATTTGTTATAGGAAGCATGCCAATTTTTCCAAAAAGTTTCAAGGTTGTAACAATTATTTAAGCACCTTGGCATATTTTCAGGGGCCTCAATGCCATTGACCTAAAAGGATATCATCATAAAGTCAAAGCACTATATTTTAAATGGGCTCAGAGACAAAACAGAAAAGAAGGAACAAGAGGAGATAAACTTTTAACATTCATAAAACTTATCACAAAAAGGATTATGTAGGAGCTTAACAAACTCACCAGTGACCAGAAGCGAAAATATCGCCAGAGGAGAAAAAATTTCAGCCACATAAAATTCAGAACCTGTTAGTATAGAAAGGACATGGAAAGATTATTTTAAAAATCATGTGCAGGCAGAGATACATCATTTAAATAAACTACCCCCCCACCCCCACCCCCCACCCCACCCAAAAAAAAAAATCAGTTATGCAGCTATGAAATAACATGCTGTTGCTCTTAAGGAAATCAAGAACTTTGAAATTGAAGGGACATCACTAGAGCCATATTGAAAAACATGGATCAACTTACCCCATATCCAATGATGAAGTTGTCCATAGGAGATAAATGCTTCCATAAACGACTGAAAAGCGATATTCAAAGCTTAAATCATCAAAAAGAACAAAAAATAAAGAGTAGTTAGAAGGAATGTGGGTCTCCTTTGTCACCTTGTAGCGAAGGCATTGTAATAACAGAAATGGGTCATTAGTTCCATCAGGAACAAACTCAGAGCCCAGCGGAGACCGTACCAAGCAACATCTCGTACTGAATAGTTCTTCTGGGGAATATCTAACTACGGATAAAGTGAATTAAGTCAATTCAAATTCCCCCATATATAAACTTTGATTTTACCAAAGATTTTCCCCAACAAGGATTTCAAAGTATAAAGAAATCGAAAAACATCATATAGAAATGTTAGAAGATCAAAACCAGTTAAAGCCAAAGTATACTCAGAAAATACAGGGACCAAAGAGCACAAAGTCCATCGTATTACACATGAAAACATTCAGTATCCAGCAGCAAGCTTCAGAAATCGATTAAAACAAAGGATACAAGAAATAGAAATGTTATGCATGAGCAGGAAAGAGCAAGAAAATGTTTCAGATAAAATAAATCTAAGCCACCAACCTGTGAAGCAAATGCATTAAAGTTAATAATTGGTCCAGCAATATAAAGCGGCGCATACACCAGATAGCACAAGTATGTGGGAAACGAAAACTTGTCATCCTGTACGCTTCTTTCCTGAAGATAGCGCAGAGTTGAACCACCAAAAGTAAACATAGGTCAGCTAAACCTGTAATGCTGCACATACGATCATATCAAGTTCATAACTCAAGATGTACAAGTAGCTCACTTGTAATAATAGATAGCATGTCTTTCCACTTGAACAAATATCACAACGTTGAATGTGCTTCTGTTATAATTAGCAGTACTAAGGATTAGAAGAAATGGGCATTCACTAACCACGAGTATCATCAAAATGAAATGTTGTGAACTTCATGAAGATTGCAAAAGTAATTAAAAACAAGTCGTACAGGAATTATTGTGGCTGCATGACATTACAGCTTCATGTACTCCTTAAATCATTATGGTACTAAAAGAGACAAAAGTCTGTCTCCAGAGTCTGGAAGATAACTATTCTTCAACTTAATAGTTCGAAACTCAACACCTAAGGACATCTAAAAAAATTCATAAACCTACTGGAAAAGGCAATGGAACTCAAATAAAGGTGAAAGAATGAAGAAGTTAGACACTAGTTCACAGAAACACATCAAACTGCGGGAGCACGCTACATTACCCCCCCCCCCCCCCAAAAAAAAGAAGACATACGAGTAAGTAATCAGCAATGCCATGAAAAGCTAGCTATCTGAGGTGTTGATAGCACAGGATAGCACACACCTTTTGATCAAACCGATTATATTGCTCTGCCCAATGGTAGTCATAACCAAAGCTGATCATCCGTAACACAACTGCCAACACAATAAGTTGCAAACAGTCGATATCTCAACTTAAAAGAAAAGAAAGACAACAGAACTTCTTCCCTGCATCTTTACGTAAAATTCTTATCAAAGAACCTTCTAGGATAGAGACAGATAATTTTTCCTATTTTATGATGCAGCAGCAAGAGAAAATGATCACTTCAGAATAAAAACTGACAAATTATTCTTCTTCTGGCAAGTGTCATTGATCTTTTGCATCTACTCAGAATGACAAACCTTCCATTAAAGGAAGTGGAGAACCTAAAAAGTCAATGCAGAATTAAATAATCTGACAAGTTGTTTGTCCGCATGAGAAGCTTACCCCTTAGCTCTTTTAAATTTAAGAAGTAAATTTTTCTTTGTTTGAAAGTTATAGTGCTACTGGGTTCCGGCAGTGATAAATTTATCAAGTCTTGAACATCCTATCCACAGGCATACTTCTATTGATTTAAAACAAACATCAATGCTCTAATGTATAACATGCAGTATGTTGATTTATTTCATGCGTACTTGCATTTGTGTTTAAACCCAAAAAACTTTCACTTTGTCACTCTGGTCCTAACCTTTCCTCTCAGAACACTTTACCTTACATGAAACCCAAGAAAAAAGTAAACGCTTATATCACTTTTAAAAAACCAATCCAAACACACGTGGACTGTTTTCTAATGTAATATTGTAGCACGTGGGTTCACCAATCAACAATTGAGCCAGAAAAGCAGAATATGCACAACAGAAAAAAGAGAGCAAAATAGGGAAGAATGATATATTTTTCTAAAAAATCTTTTTTAGCTACTTTTAGAAGGAGAAAGCAGAAAAACAGAGCTAGATTAGACATTAAAGAAAGGACTGAAAGATATTGCTTCAATACTTAGATGTGTACTTGGAGTATTGGCTTCACCTCTCCCTCAGGTCTATTTTCCCCAATTTCCACCAAACTTAATCCATACACGAGAATCCTTAGTCCACATTCTCCTTTCTTCCAGTAGCACCCATACAAATATAGCATTAACTTAAAGCTTCAGAAAACTTTGCTCCAATAAGCAACAGTTGCATCACTCCATTAAAACAAAGGAAAGGCTTCATGCATATGTATATACACAATGACTCAGCTATTTTTTATAAAATGTAGAGATAATCATTATAAAAATGGTTTATTTGGATAATGATTTAACTTAACTTTCTTTTACTTTTTTTTACTATGGGTTCCACATCTCTCACAAACAATTTAACTTTCACAAAATCCAACAATAAAAAAGTAAACTTTTTTCTAACTAAAAACCAATTTAAATAAAGCCTAGAAATAATCGGATTTAAAAAAGTTAGAAAGAAATAAATTCAAGCTGAAAAGGACAAAGGAGATACCAAAGTTGAAGCAGATATGCCATCTAAAGGTACCCCGGAATTTGTCCAGAAAAGCCAAGTACTGTCTATACAAGATTAAATTGAAGAAGAAGGTAATGAAAACTCTCCGGATAAAAAAACAGCCAGAATCTGATAGGTAATTCTGCTAAGATATGCCAATCACAAATGAACAAACTGATACTCACCCAAAACTGGAGAACTGATATCCTTCATACACACGATTACATAAAAGAAATGATAGGTTAAAAATCCAAATCGCATATGCAAAATATCTTCTCCTGCCAAATATCTGGAAAGAGGAAAAGGAGAAATGGTATTAAACCACATGACAGATGTCCTAATGCAGAATGCAATGTCATGATAACAAGAAAGTACTTCAGTACTACACTACCAGAAAAAAACTTCAGTACTACACTTCAATAATTATGTCATCAGACCATATATGCCAAAGAAAAAACAAATAAAAATTTAGAATATAATCCGTCCCAGTGTACAAAGACTATGGGAAGCAAGAATTATGATTCAAATGCTAAGTGCCATTTTATCTAAGAAAACCATCAGCCAAGAAGTTTAAAAGGAAAAGATCTATTTGAATTTAATTGCTTGTTCACCATAGATACATGAAATTCCCACATTTCTCAGATTAAATATATTAAGGACAGCAATTGCTATGGTCCACTCAATCACCGTATCTTTTGTCCAAACTCAATGACTCCAGAAAGCCAAAGTGTATTATTCCCCAGGTCAACATTTCAAAGCAACGTGTTGAACACCAAACCTATATATAGAGGTGAAAGTTCTACAGTGGTTAACATTGGGAATTATGGGTCAAATTAAGATGATAAACAGAATCATGCAGCAAGCAAATTTACCTTCTCTAAGCAAACAACCACATGCTTAATAGACTGCAGTAATGATAAGATTTTCAAAGTTTGCAAAACTTACCTTCACTACAAGAAAATTTGCTGAAGAAATCACGAGAATAAATATGATGCTGCATCAAAAAATAACACAAAGGTTACATAGAGAGAACCACCAACCTGAAGGTGCACTTCATGTCAAGCACTAGAAGTAAAAAGTAGGGTACCATGCTCCATGTAGGTAAAACAGATAAGCCAAAGAAATTAGAAGCCAAACTACAGACATTCCTCTTGCTCTTAAACCAAACCAAGCTCTCAATGACAAAGCTATGAAGGTAAAGATTCCAAAGGTTGCTGTAAGAATTGGCAAATTCCCTCGAAAATTCCTCCACTGGGCATCAGAGACATCCTGGAGAGAAATCACAGTAAAAGCAAAAACATTGAAGATTACACTAGGGAACCAATATAACAAGGAAAATGCCCAATCATCATCTAAGGAAACTGGTGCATTTTAACATGAGTCTGCAGGACAACCATTTGTTCGAAATAAAAATAAATCTGAAATTCTCAAGAGTTGGCTATGGCAATAAATACCACGTGCAGGGAATAGCTGAGATGTTGCAACCTTATCTTTAAATATCAGAAAGTCTATACTGAACAAGTAAAATTAAAGAACACAAGACTCCTTGATTTTCAAGATAATCCATTTCTCAAATTCTACATATTAGAGGTAAACAAAACCTAGTCAAATTCACTACCTACTTTCTCTAGCTTCAGCCTCACTTGGAAAATCAAGATCAAAATTGTACTTAATATCAGCTTTCTTTGAGTTTAGGACCAAGCCCTCATGAAAAATAGATCAAAGGCTCCACTATAGCTTAAATACACTTAACAGCATTACATCAATATTGATACAATGGATGCAACATATTCCGTTGCTTCAGCTTGATTGAAAACTAGGTAACGGAAAAGGCCAATCTAAGCTGCTTGGGCAAAGCCTTCAACTGGATTGAAGCGCACAGCTGCAACGGGACCACTAACCCACAGGACGTTCAAAAAGACTAAGACAATGACATTCACAACAAGCGCCACAGTCATGAAAAAGAGTTCTTGAAATACATAGAAATTGCTTACGTTTAGACGATCAGTAATCCACCCCAAACGTAACCCATAGAGTTTGGTGTAATAATCTGCAGTATCATTCAGTCACATAATCATAAAAATGATGTGTGCAAATAATATACATACAAAGAGAGGAAAAGCATCAAGTAAAGCACCACCATGTGAAAGTTGAAGGGTGCGCCGTATGACAAAAATGTAGAACGCAACAGCATATAAAATTAGGAAAGAAAGCTCTCTCCGTCGCCAAGAGCTCTCCATTAAACAATCCAATCAATGATGATAGCTTCTGGAGAAGGTTTGGAGTTATCGAGTCGACGCCGGAGCTTTGTTACCTCAAGTTTGCAATGAGGACTGCTTTCTTAATCTTCAAACAGACAAGAAACTTGATTTCATCCTCCTAGTCCAAATGCAGCAAAATATAGAAATAAAACATTCGACATCAATTAAAAACAAATACCCATGATTTGAAATTTCAGGAGCAGAATTATCATGGTCTACAACATTTGAATTAGGAAGTGCATTCTAAGAATTTTCAATTGCTTCTGCATCCATCAGGTGCTCCAGTCCAGCAGCCGTAACAAGAAATCTGAGTAGAGTTCAGTGAAATAGAGATAAACAACTGCAAAAGGTGGAAGTGCCCAACAAAAAAAAAAAAAAATCAAAAGGCGCCAGAATGTTCAAACGAACCCTAGATTACAAAAAAGTACATGCAGAAGCAATCGAATGAGCTGATAATGAATCGCTGCATACTTCTACGAGGAGGGAATAGACAGAAGAAAACCGGAGAAGGAAACTTCCTCATACCCGACCCGAATGGACAGAACAAACGTCGGGTTTTTGATCAACTATTGCTACATGTAAATGGGCTTCGGCAGATCTCAGGACGCATTATTGGAAGCGTTGAAGGTAGTCCCTTCTTTCTTTTTTTTAGTCTAATGCACAGAAAGTGCACGGATGGACAACACCCCCACCAAATGCAAAGGGTTGCCCAAAGCTTAGAATTCCCATTTTAAAATTAATTTACCACTTAAAATTAATTAATTAAGAGTTTATTAAATTAATCTTGTTTGATCACATTGTACTTGAATGCGTTTGATAATAATTTTTTTAAATTACTTAATTGTTTAAGATGTCTTTGGTGGTTATAAATTTTAAATGAAAATTTTTTACTTAGTTATGAAATTTGAAATCTAAATATGTATATGGATTGTCAAATTATCAAAACGTTTTGTATATAGTTACTATTTATTAATTAATCATCATTCAAATTCAAACTTCAATTTTCAAATTTAATGTTCTGATGTAATATTTAAAAATTCATAACTTAAATAACTTAAACTTCAGACTTCATTTTTAATTTTGTCAAACGAGGTCAGTTGAACTTAAATTAAATTGAGTATTAAATTGTAACAGTTGTTTATTTGAAATAAATGTTCGCTAATAAAATTTGTTTCGTAACAAATATTCGAGTTGATTTCAATATAAAGATAATTAGTTTACTAATAAAACGATCATGAACATAAATCACAAAATCACAAATGGATTTATATTCAAACATATAAATGAATGTATTATTTATATTTTATAATAATATTATATAAATTTTATTTTACAGCATATTACTATATAATATTTATGTATTTTGCATAATATTTTTATACTATTTTATTAAATTTACTATTTTCATTATTAATTTTTGTTATTTATTTTATTATTTTATTCAAACAATATTCGAATTATTTGAACTATTCAATTAAATTAAATAAGTTGAGCATAAATTGATTTTAAATGAAAGATCGAACTTGAGTATTGTCATATTTGAACAAAAAATATTAAAAAAGGTAGGGTGTGTATTTAATTTACTATTCGATTTTTATTCGAAAATTTTGATCTTTATTTTGATTTTTTATCAAAAAAAATTCGACTTTCATTTTGATTCAGTTCACTCAAACTATTTTTTATTTTATAAAATTGAATTCCAAATCCCACTCATTTTAATTCCAATTCCAATTCTATAAGATCCACTAAAATCAATTTCAAAAAAATTTAATTTCATATCAAAACTTAAAAACTACGATTCCAACTCACAATATTTTCATATTCATCACTTTATTAGTTGTATAATTTTATTTTATGTTTTTCACGCATACATCTTTCTCTCTCTAAAAATTCATGACATTCTCTTTATAGAATTTTCACTTACTTTTTCTCTTTAGAACTCACGACACTTTCTTTCTCTAAAATTTTTACTGATTTTCTCTCTAAAATTCACGACATTTTTTCTCTCTAAAATTTTCACTCATTTTTTCTTTCTAAAATTCACAACACTTTCTATCTTTAGAATTTCCACTCACTTTCTCTCTAAGATTCTCGCTCATTTTCTCTTTTTAAAATACACGATATTTATATTAGAACAAATTTGCTAAAAAATAAATAGTCCCAATTGAAAGGTTGTTTGATTTATTTGGTTTATAATTTTAAAATAAAAAATTAAACTGTATTTGTTAAATAAATCAAATAATCGATTGAATAAATTGATAATCGAATAGATCGAATCAAATAAGTAAAAAATTTGATTTGATTTAATTTTTTATTTTAATCTAATAGTGCATGCTGTTAACTATAAGATAATAAAAATGAGTATTGTGCGAAAAGAAAATAATAAAAATAAGAGGAAGCAAAAGCCAACCAAATAATATGCAGCCTTCCCTCTTTTCTCTTCTCTCCAGCTTTCTCCTTTAATGAACCGACGCCGTTTTACTTAACGATCATTTAATTAAAAACACAAAATAAATTTCCCAACCAAATAATCACTCCCCTAAATCCCAATTGTGATAACCCTAAAACACATTCTCTTTGGTTGTCTCCTTCCTGCCTCCCTCCCTCCACTCCATTCCACTGCTGTCGTCGTCGCAGACCATTGGCCACCGCATTTAATATGAATCTATGTGTGTGTGGTAGTGTGGGTGAGTGTGAGTTGATGTCGGGTAATAATCGAAGGAATAGAATAATATATTGAAAAAAGGAAATAGAGATTAGTACTAGCTTTATCTGGGGAGGATATTTTGAGAATGGCTTTAAAATAGCAGTTTTGCAAAACTTCACATTTTCTCATCGAACCCATCAAAGCAAAACTGATGAATTTTAGGAGAAGTTAGAAAATTCAATGCTATTTTTTTATATTAATATTTGATGATGTAATTTGTAGTTCATATTGGAAGCGGCGCAATTGCATTCGTACTTTCTTCCGTTTTCTATTTTTATAAAAAGTATTTGTTTCGGAGTATATTGATAATCAATTGTGTTGATTTTTTTACGATTTTTTTGCAAATATTTATGATTAATTAGAAAATTTTGAAGAATTATTTTTTTCTTGATAATTTTAAAAAATAATTGACATGTAAATACTTTTGTTAAATTCAAAATTGTTTGAACAATCTCCATTACTCGGACGAAATAATCTTAAAAATTTTTAATAAAATCTCGCTCACAACCTTTCGTTGTGGTAGGTATTTTCAGTAGCGGAACCAGGACAGAAAACTTAGAATGGCTGATTAACATTAAAAATTTTACCAAAATTTCATCTATAAAATAGATGCATTCCAAGTACAAAAATATTCAAAACTGAAGGGGTTTAATTGTAAAAATATCAAAATTCTTAAATTTTTTTTTTTTCGGGGGGCTCGCTCGAGCCCCAATGTAGTTCCGCCACTGGGTACTTTGAAAGACAAAATTATACTTCAAAGAGAAGAAAAAAAGTACTCCCTTCCTTAAAAAGTAAAACGTGTTTTAGATTCATTAAGGATGGTAATAGATATAAGGATTTTTATAATTTTTAATAATTATTTATTGAGATTTTTTTTTATTCATCTTTTTATTTGTAATTTATTTTACTCTTATCATCTATCTCGTTCCTCATTTATAAAAAGTAAACAAGAATATTATAATTAAAAAATTATCTTATTTTTAAGATTTTTTATGTACAAATAAAATTTTAAAATTTCTTATATTTATGATTCATGGGAATAATAAATATTTAAAAAAGATAAAATTATCCTTTTTATGAATAAAAGTTACTATTCATTTCATTGTATTATATAAGATTTAAAATAAGATAAAAAATGTCATATGTATCTAAACTTTCTTATTTTTTTTTAGCACTTCTAGAAAAAAAATTGTTAACTTGAAAAGAGAAGCTGGTCACCTGAGGTTTCATGTGATCAATTTTAAAAGTATTCTTGAAGGGCCGATAAAAATAACTCGAAAATCTATAAGAATAATTCGAAAATATTTCATTATAAATATTTTACTTTCTCTTTCTACAAACTTTCTCTCTAACCTCTCTCTAAAGAAAACTCCAAATTTGAACACTAAAACGAAATTAGAAAAAAATATGAATCCTTTTGAAGAATCTTTGAAAGAACATGTTGGTTTTGAGGTAAGAAATTGATTGAATTTTTTTTCAAAAATCGAACACACTTTCGCCTAGATGGAGCAAAAATTCCTTGACATTTTCGCCCAATCTGGACAAAAGTTCAAGAAACTTTCGTTCAGATTGGGTGAAAATGTCAAGGAATTTTCGTCCCATCTGGGCGAAAGTGTGTCCGATTTTTTAAAAAAATTTTCTTTTTCTGTTTTTCATTTTTTAAAATTTTTTTTTGTAATATTAACTTTTCATTTTACATTAACAGGATGATGAAGATCCAAATACGTTTGAAGAATTTCTAGAACTAGAATAATATATCGATCTTGGACATTTATTTACAACTGACCAAATATTTAGTTCAAAAGATGAGTTGGTGGACTAGGCAAAACAAACTACAATGAATACCAACACATATTTAATCATAACTCGGTATCAGAGATCCAAGACATTGGACCGTCGACCGTATGTCACATTGGCTTGCGAGCGCGGAGGTTCAGTTAAAAAATATAATAAACAAATAGTCGACGATGAGGAATAAGAAATACCGAAAAAAAGGCGTGGACCTTATGGGACGAAAAATGTGGGTGTCCATTTAAGTTAAAAGGAGAGCAAATAGCAACAAGTGAAAATTAGGAATTGTTCGTACACAACGGGAGACACAACTATAAAATAGCTGTTTACAGTCACGGTCATGCTTAGGCTGCAAGACTTACGGAGGAGAAGTTGCAACAGATTGAGCAGTTCAGGAAGAGTCATGTTCTACCTCGCAATATATTACGATTTTTCTGAGAACAAGACGTTGGTTGTGCAGTTAGGTAAGTTATGAGGGAATTATTTTTAATATTTTATTTAAATATTTTAGATTTATTTTTATTCCATTAATAAATAGAAAATTTTGATGTATGTAGTGCTTAGAAAATTCACAATGTTGTTTCGAAGATTAAGAGGAACCGGATGCAGGGAAGAAATACAGTAGAGGAAGTTCTCCGCTTAAGTGCAGAAAGGGGCTACATCGTTTTCCATAGAAATCGTGAAGACAACAACGTACTTAGTGATATTGTTGTTGCACACCCGACATCGATTGCAATGATTAGAACGTGGCCGTATGTACTGATAATAGATACGACGTATAAAACGAACAAGTAAGTACTATAATGGATTAACTGTATTATTAGATATCTTTATTAATTTATTCACACAAACATTTAAATTTTATAATATTTTTTTTAGTAAATATGTACTAATATTTTTAAGTCCGTGAAAAAATATTAGTGAATGTTAATAATTAATTTTTCCGTTTATTTTTTAATTAAGGTATAATATGCCACTATTAGAATATGTAGGGATGACTCCAATAGAAAATAACTTCACAGTGGCAACAGCTTTTATGTGCAATGAACAGGTAACGACATACAGATGAGTTCTTTAACAAATCAAGCACTTATATTTTACATCTGTTATGTCAAATGGTCAGGGTTCAATTATACCAATGAAGGAGAACATCTAGTCATTCTTACCGATAGGGAAAGTGGACTAATGCCGATGATTGATGATGTGTTTAGCAATTCATATCATATGTTATGTAGAAGACACATCGATCAGAATATGTTGGCCAAGTTGACAGAGATGGTGAAAAATGAAGAGGTGGCACAACGGTTCATGAATGGTTCGTGGAAAAAATTAATTAATGAAATAGATGAGGTGGAATATCAGAGAAAGTTGGAAGTGTTGAAGACTAGGTAACAAAGCAGACCTGACTTTCTACATTACCTGTTCAGCACATGGTTGAATCCATTTGCCCATAAATTTTGCAGGGTTTGGACATCTCAAGTGTTGCATTTTGGGGTAGAAACAACGAATCGAGCAGAGAGCAAACATTCTGTGTTGAAGCTGTGGCTATCAACGTGTCATAGTGATTTGGACACCGTGTTTCTGAATATCGACTCTCTCATCCAAGGTCAAATTGCAGGAATTAAATACACATTGGAAATTTCTAAATTTAAAGAGAAGCATGCGGCTAAGAGTAATCCCATCGTGAAGAATTTAAGTAATAAAATTAGTCATTTGGGTTTAAAGATGATAATGAATGAGTTAAAGAAAGCACGTCAGATGATTGAAGAATCGGGAAGTAATTATCTGCATTATTTAAGGAAGTCGCACGGTCTACCATGTGCATGTGAACTTGTTAATAGGTGCCAATATTTAATTCCAATCCAAGAGAAAGATGTTGATATTTTTTGGAGAAAGCTAAAAATTGGTTATGATATTCCTGAAGAATACGATAGAGATATGGAATCCGAAATGCGTGATCTCACTTCACTGTTACAATAAATTAGTATTGGTCAAATTTCTAATGTCCGGGAAGTTAGGTGACTCATCAAAGGTGTTATGTATCCGGTGTTGCCTAATGATCCTTGTCAGCTGTTGTCAACCCCCTAGAGACTGCAGTTACGGAGGGACGATGGAAGACGAATTCTACCAAAAGGGATAAGTCTCACTGGGAATACATCTCCATCACACATAGGAAGATAGGAAGGTCCAGTGGTTCAGGTTCTGGATATGGTAGCAGTTCAGATTCAGGTTCTAATCCTAGTCCTCGTGGAAGAGGTAGGTCGCCTCGTAGCGGTAGGGATAGGGGCGGAGGAGATAGCAGTGGTAGGTCCAGTTTATCATCTGTTGTAAATCCGGATTCACCATCAGTGCCGTTCCCTTTCAACAATGCATTTCTCGAGTTTATGTATGAATTTATACAAAACTGGAAGAATGTGGTTGGAGATGGTAATTGTGGATTTAGGGTTTTACCAAATCTTTTGTTTGGGGATGAAAATCATTAGGTTGAAATTCGTAGAAGAATGAGCTATGATTTAAGGCACCGTATGAATGTATATGAGCAGTTGTTCGGCTCAGTTGAACGTGTGACAGAGTTGATAATGAAGACAAATTAGGAAGAGAGTTCGGCGCCACTTGAATATTGGATGGATACACCTGATCACATTTATGTCATTGCTAACACATTCAATCTATGTGTTGTATTTCTTGCACGGTCAGAGTCAACCACTGTCTTACCTCTTGTTTCTAATATGGATGGTACTGCTGGAACGATATTCATCGGACTCATAGAGGAATTGCAGCATTTTATACAGGTATTTATTATTGATAACTTATTATTATTACTATTAATTGAATTATTGCAGATTGATATTTTATTAAGTATATATATTATTATTAGTTTTTCTTTTTGCAGCTACAGTTGGTAGATGGATGCCCTTTGCCCCAATTACAGGTGCAATGGGACTATCATCGAGATATACGAGTTAGTGGATGGACAGTCCCATATCGTAATCGGATGGCAGATTGGTTACGAGATACCGTGAAATGTATCCACCGCACAGACATTTTATGTAATAATGTTGCAATTTGTAATTTATAATGTATTATTTTTTTAAAGTGTTAATAATATTTCGTATAATTTGTCGTTCGAAGTTTTTTTTATTTACATTTTTCGTGTAATTATATTAATATGCAATAATAAACCAGAACATGAGGGAATAAATATAATGAACATCACAAAAACTCAGTAATACATAACGAATAGGAATAAAAAAAAGAAATACACAATATCCGAATACATAACGATTTACTAAATAGCTATGTAATGCTTCCTTAGTAAATCTTGAACCGTACGTCTAAACTCATCACCATCAATACCCTGTATATGACACTCACGTGCAATCAAATCTAAGAGAGCCTTTGGTGGTATGGCGGGAGCTACCGGGACATTATAGCCACTGGGAATATTTCTGGGATTCGGAATCATTGGGTCAGTGCAGGGGATGTACCAACCCATGTAATCATCAGTGCAGGAACTCGCTGGAATGGCCAGAACACTAGTCCATGACTCTGTCAGTAAGTGCGAAGGTGCCTCGAGCCATAGTGCCTCGACAAAAGTGTTCCTCAAGACGTACATCTTGTTGTTTGGCGGGCGGCGTGCCTCCTGAGGCTGGATAGGGTGGGCGGGAATACACTGCTTAAAATCGAACTATCTCAAAACCTGTTCAGGCATGTAAGGCTCCACGCAGTCAAAATATGCAATGAACCCGTACCATGTGGAAACCCAACAATCACGAATATCCTGAGTCCTGTACGGTATCCACCGAACCTCATCAGCTGTCATCATATCCAGTCTCAAGCGAATATCCAGCAATTTATTCTCATTCTTATAACCGATCGTCGGAAACATCTGAATGTATGGCTTGCATCCTTCGGAAGAATGTCTAAACGGGGGTGCAAACATGGGAAGATACAAATATATCCACGCCTAAAATATAAAATATAAATTCAATAAAAATATATAAAAAGAAATGTAAAAGAAATATAAATAAACCCTAAACCCTTAAAATATAAAAATAACATAATTAACGTTACTTTTAAGACACATACCTCTAATAGTGACCAGCACCCTGCAAGCTCCTTCGCATCAACCCTGGAAGCCTGACCCAGATTCCAGTACAGATACGCAAACACTCCATGCGAAACTCCCAACAGAACTCACATCCCGCAAAAGTGGCCACAGTCTCGCAAGTACAATGTTGCCACTCTTATCACTGGAGAGTGAGTTATCCAAAATGTACTGTAGATAGCATGTAGCTCTGACCTGATGTGACTGTGAAGTTTGTCTACTAGTAGCAACAACGTGAAGCTCTGATGTATTAAACCCTAAACCCCCAGTGAGAGCTAAACCACCCAGATCATCCTGAACAACTTGTATCAACTGCTCCCTGGATAATCTATGATCCACTACCGCACCATACGCAAGCACCCCAAGAATAAGCTCCACATCGTGCAGTGTAACGGTCATCTCACCCCATGGCATGTGGAAGCTATTCGTGTCGGGCTGCCACCTCTCAACAAATGCCGACAACAATGCAGCATTGGCGTGCTGAAACATGCACGATCGTAGGTGCGTCAGACCAAACCCGGAAGCCAAGGGCCGAGCCTGTGAATCGGTAAGGTCCCAACCAGTGAGAGCCATATAACGAGATCGATACTTCAATAAACCACGATCCTGAAGATAAAGCAAATAAATTTATACAGTTATATAATAATATATTTATGTAATAATTCTTTTTTTTCTATTTATCATAATAAATAATATTTGACAGATTAAAGAATAATAACAATAACAATAACATGTCACTTTAACATAAAGATAAATACCTATCCACGCTATATTGGACCGCCACATGTCCACCGTATGATGGGATGATCTCCGGGTCAACAAGACCTCCCTTTGCTGCGCCTGTCTGCTCCCAATCTGAAGCCTTCACTTTCTTCCTCTTTTGTGTCGGTGCCGGAACATCACGAGCCACCTCGGGTCTTTTGTTACGAGACCCTACAATCTTACTCATCACCGACATAAAGATGCCGGTCAAACCCTTCCCTTTCTCATGACGAGGACGCTTGTCGGATCCACTAGCTGGTGCCACAGGTGCAACATATACGGTCTGCTCCTCATCTGCATCATCATCACCCTTATCCTGATCATCATCACCACCATCACCATCATCATCACCTCTCTCATCCACCTCTTCCTGAATATGTAGGGATCGGATTCTTTCTTGCTCCTCGCCAACAATCTTATCACCCTAAAAAACCCTATCTGCAGGGCTCGATACATAAGGATCAGAAGATGAAACACCATACTCAGCATGAGAATACCTGTGTGCTGCATGAAGAATTCTGAGGGGCGGTGCCAAGCATCTGATAAAAAAACTCAACCCCTATCTTTCTCGGCTGACCCCTAAACTCCAATATAGGCTCCTGGGTGGCAGATCTATACGTCATGCAAGGTCGCACAACGATAGGAGCATGTAAGTATGGATTATATATCGTGTCTGTGGAGTGTGAAGGTGGATGTGCAGATCCATATGGCTCATAGGACACAGGTGTGTGAGACAGATGGGTTTGGAGGGGAGGTCAAGATCTAAAAGGTACGGCCGGTAGATTGGTGGAATACCAGGATTTACCTATACCACGATGGAAACCAGGTGCAAGAGGGGTAGGAGTAACAGGGAGGTCAGAAGTACTATGTACCCCCTCATACCTCTAGACGAAGTTATGACAGTGCGCCCCTCAACTCGACCTGTCCTGTTTGTAACAGGACCAAGATCATCATCTCCTCTACGGCTGCTAGGTCGAACCATCTATTAGTTATTCAAACTCGTTAATACTTGTTTATCATATATTTCAATATTTACTTTAACATTTATTATTATTTTATTATTTAGAATTATCGTTATCTATTATTTCATTTCTACTATTTCTTTCGTTCAATTATTATTCATCACTAATATTCTTTAGTAATAGTTATTAATTTATAAATTATTCAATCTTAGAATTATATTCTAAACCTAAGGCCAAGAATAACAATGATTTCAAATTAAAATTGAAATAGTTTAACAATTACATAACACATTTTCTTTTTAAACACATAATCATAAGCAAACAATTTTAAACTAGTTACATTTTACTTTAAATAGACAAAATTAAATAACGTTCTTAGGGATATTTATTATTACTTCATTGTTCATTTTATCGATTTTTATCCTATTTCATTTCCGTTATTTTATTTATTTCATAATGATCACAAATCCATAATCATACTAACAATTAAAAATTATCACATAAAATATGTTAAACAACTAGTCACACTCATTCCACATATACAAAATTAATTAAATAATCAAATAATTATTTATGAACCAAAAATTTAAAAATTTAAAAATTAAAAAAAAATTAAATATTTAAAAAAATTAAATATTTAAAAAAAATAAAAAAATTGAACACTTTCGTACGTCGCCGGGGAAAGTCTAGAGTACTTCCGTTCATTGCCGGCAAAAGTATTCCGGCACTTTCGCCGGTAACGGACAAAAGTGTCCAATCGGCTAGAATTTTTTTTTTTAAATTTGATTTTTTTTAAACAGATATTTCAAAGATCTAAAACGGTAAAATTGTAAATAAATGAGAATAGATTGAAGAACTAACCTTTTTTTTTTCAATTTGGACGGTCAGATCTTCCAAAATCTGAGATTGAAGTTTGTAGTCCTAGAGAGTGTTTAGGTGAAGAGAAAGAAAGTGTTTAGGTAAAAATGAAAATTTTTGAATTTTTTCGAGTTATCCTTATAGTTTCCCGAGTTGCCTTTATTGGCCCTCTTCTTGAAAGACCACTAAAAACTAAAAAAGTATTAGCTTGGCATCACCGCCACCATCTCAATCCAATATTGCTGAACTTCTTTATCTTTCCCCTCTATCTTGGTACTAAGAGAAAGTGAAGAGAATGTGTTTACTGGGAATTTTCTACAATAGGTAGACTCAAACGGGGGTCGATAAGGATAACTCAGAAATCTATAAAGATAATTCGAAAAAATTTCATTTTAACTTAAACACTTTCTCTCTCTATAAACTTTCTCTCTTATATCTCTCTAAAAAAACTCCAACTTTCAACATCAAAACGAAATTTGAAGAAAATATGCATTCCTTTGAAGAATCTTTGGAAGAAAATGTTGGTTTTGAGGTAAGAAATCGATTAAAATTTTTTTTTTCAACTTCTGCACCATTTTCGCTCCCAGTGACACTTTTGTCCAGATGGCGAAAGCCATTGGTAATTTTCGCCCATCTGGAGGAAAATGATGCATAAGTTTTTTTTTTTTTTTGGTTTAGGGTTTTTTTTTTAGTTTTGTTTTGTTTTGGTAATATTTTTTTACATTAACAAGCTGATGAAGATCCAAATACATTTGAAGAATTCTTAGATCCGGAAGAATTGACCTTGGATATTTATTCACAACTGACCGAATATTTAGTTTGAAAGATGAGTTAGTGCACTGGGCAAAACAAACTGCAACGAATGTGAAGACTTATTTAATCATAACTCGGTATCAAAGATCAAAAACAGCTGACCGGCGACCGTATGTCACATTGGCTTGCGAACGCGGAGATTCAGTTAAAAAATATAAAAAAGCAATAGTTGATAATGAGGAAGAAGAAGTTACAAAAAAAAGACGGGGGACCCTATGGGACGAAAAAATGTGGGTCTCCATTTAAGCTAAAGGGAGAGCAAATAGCAACAAGTGAAAGTTGGCAATTGTTCGTACAAAACGGGAGGCACAACCATAAAGTAGCTGTTTACAATCACGGTCATGCTCAGGTTGCAAGACTTACAGAGGAGCAGTTGCACCAGACTGAGCAGTTGAGGAAGAGTCATATGCCGCCTCGTAATATATTACGATTTCTTCGAGAACAAGAGGTTGGCTGCGCAATTAGGTAAGTTATAAGGTAATTATTTTTACAACTTTATTTAAATATTAAATATTTTAGATTTGTTTTTATTCCGTTAATAATTAGAAATTTATGATGTATGTAGTGCCCATAAATTTACAATGTTGTTGCCAAGATTAAGAGGAATTAGATACAGGAAAAAAATACGGTAGAGGAAGTTCTTTGCCTAAGTGCAGAAAGGGGTTGTACCGTTTTCCATAGAAAATGTGAGGAGAGAAACGTAATTAGTGATATTGTCGTTGCACACCAACATCGATTGCAATGATTAGAATGTGGCCATATGTACTGATGATGGATACCACGTATAAAACGAACAAGTAAGTACTATAGTAGATTAATTATATTATTAGATATATTTATTAATTTATCCGCGTAAAAATTTAAATTTATTATGTATGTAGTGGATATTTGATATTTTATAATATTTTTTTAAGAAATAGTTAATAATATTTTGAATTCCATCTGAAATAGTTGTCAATGTTAATCATTAATTTTTCATTTAATTTTTAATTAAGGTACAACATGCCACTATTAGAAGCTGTAGGGATGAGTCCGACAAGAAAGAACTTTACAGTCGCAACAACTTTTATGTGCAATGAACAGACAACGACATACAGATGGATTCTTCAACAAATAAAGCATTTATATTTTACATCTGCTGCTATGTCAAATGGCCAGGGTTCAGTTATCAATAAAGGAGAGCCACTAGTCATTCTTACCGATAGGGAAAGTAGACTAATGCCGGTGATTGATGATGTATTCGGAAATTCATACCATATGTTATGTAGAAGACACATCGATCAGAATGTGTTGGCAAAATTGACAGATATGGTGAAAGATGAAGAGGTGGCTCAACAGTTCGTGAATGGCTCGTGGAAAAAATTAATAAATGAAATTGATGAGGTTGAATATCAGAGAAAGTTGGAGGTGTTGAAGACTAAGTGAAAAAGCAGGCCGGACTTTCTGTATTACCTGTTCAGTATATGGTTAAATCCATTTGCCCATAAATTTTGTCGGGTTTGGACATCTCAAGTGTTACATTTTGGGGTAAAGACAACGAACCGTGCTGAGAGCGAACATTCTGTGTTGAAGGTGTGGCTATCAACGTGTCACGATGATTCAGACACCATGTTTCTGAATATCGACTCTCTAATCCAAGGTCAAATTGCTAAAATTAAATACACATTAGAAATTTCTAAACTTAAGGAGAAGTATGGCGCTAAGAGTAATACCATATTGAAGAATTTAAGTAATAAAGTTAGTCATTTGGCTTTGAAGAAGATAATGGATGAGTTAAAGAAAGCACGTGAGATGTTTGAATAATCTGGAAGCAACTGCCCGCATTACTTAAAGAAGTCGCACGGTCTACCATGTGCATGTGAACTTATTCATAGGTGCCAATATTTAATTCCAATCCGAGAGGAAGATGTTGACATTTTTCGGAGAAAACTAGAAATCGGTTCTGATATTCCTGAAGAACACGATAGAGACATGGATTCCGAAATGCGTGATCTCACCTCACTGATACATGAGATTAGTATGGTTCAAATTTTTATAAGGTACGGGAAGTGAGACGCCTCATTAAAGGTGTTATATCTCCTGTGTTGCCTGAAGATCCCTGTTAGCCGTTAACACCCAGACACTGCAATCATGAAAGGACGACGGAAGACGAATTCTACCAAAAAGGATAAGTCTCACTGGGAATACGTCTCCGTCACACATAGGAAGATTAGAAAGTCTAGCGGATCAGGTTTTGGATCGGGAAGCGGGTTAGGTTCTGGTCCTAGTCCACGTGGAAGAGGTAGGTCGCCTCGTAGCGGTCGGGGTAGGGGCAGGGGATGTAACAGTGGTAGGTCCAGTCTATCATCCGTTGTAAACCTGGATGCCCCATCAACGCCATTCCCCTTCAACAACGCATTTTCCGGGTTCATCTACGAATTCATACTAAACTGGAAGAATGTGGTTGGTGATGGTAATTGTGGATTTAGGGTTGTATCTAATTTTTTGTTCGGAGATGAAAATCATTGGGTTGAAATTCGTAGAAGAATTTGCTTTGATTTAAACCACCATATGAACGTATATGTGCAACTGTTCGGATCAGTAGAACGTGTCACTGAGTTGATAAGGCGGATCAATTGGGAAGAGGGTTCGGCGCCTGCTGACTATTTAACGGATAAACCTGATCATCTTTATGTCATCGCGAACACATTTAATTTTTGCGTTGTTTTTCTTGCACGGTTAGGTTCGACCACTGTCCTACTCTTGTTTCTATAAATGGTAATGCCAGAACAATATTCATCGGATTCATAGAGGAACAACAGCATTTCATACAGATATTTATTACTGTGATTTATTCTAATTATTGTAATTATTATTCTCATTCATAACAATTTTAGCCAAAGCTTATATTTAATTTATAATAATTTATTCTGCAGCTACACTTGCGAGATGGATGCCCTTTGCCTACACTACAGGTGCAATGGGAATATCATCAAGAAGTATGAGTTAATGGCTAGGCAGTCCCATACGGTGACCGGATGTTTGATTGGGTTGTGAGATACCGTGAAATGTATCCGCCTCAGAGTCATTCGCATGTTATTATTAACTAGGAACTTTAGCATTTTAACTATAATTTATAACGTGTATGTGGTTGGTTAGTTAATACATTATGTTTTTTTAGATTTGATTTTATAAGTATTTATTTTTTAATTATTGCACAAGTACGTAATGAAATAAAAATAATGAACATAACAAAATTCACTAACACTACATAAACAAGAATGTAAAAGAATATGTAAGAACATATCCAAATACATAAAGATTTACTAAGGAGCGCAGTAATGCTTCCTTAGTAAATCTCGAACCGTACATCCTAACTCACTGTTCTGAAGATCCTCTCAGATAGCCTCATGTGCAATCAAATCCAACAGAGCCTGGGGTGGCATAACGGGAGCTACCGGTAAGTGAAAGCCACTGATAATATTCTCAGGATTCTGTATCCTCAAGTGACTGCGGAGGAGGAGGTACCAACCCATGTAATCATCCATACAGGAACTCGGTGGAATGGCCGGAACACTTGTCCAAGTCTCTGTCAATAAGTGCGAAGGTGCCTCGAGCCATAGTGCCTCTACAAAAGTATTCCTCAACATGTACATCTTGTTGTTTGGCTGCGTGCCTCTTGAGGCTAGATAGGGTGGGCAGGAATATACTGCCTATACTCGAACTGTCTCAAAACACGGTCAGGCATGTACGACTCGAGGCAGTCAAAATATGCAATAAAGCCGTGCCACGTGGAAACCCAGAAAGCTCGAATCTCCTGCATCCTGTACGGCACCCACCTAACCTCATCAGCTGTCATCACATCCAGTCTTAGGCAAATATCCAGTAGTTTATTCTCATTCTTATATCCCATTATTGGAAATTGTTGGATGTATGGCTTACAGGCTTCAGTACCCGTTCTAATCAAGGGTGCAAATATCAGAAAGTACAGATATATCCACGCCTAAATTATAAAATATGAACGTAAAAAATAAAAAATAAGTAGTATAAATGAAAACTATTAAAATATGTATTAATAAGAGTTATAAAATAAATATAAATTATCTAAACCCTAAAATATAAAACATAACATAATTCACGTTACATTTAAAACACATACCTCTAATAGTGACCAGCACCCAGCAAGCTCCTTTGCATCAACCTTGGACACCTGACCCAGATTCCTGTACAGATAAGCAAGACAGGCAACACCCCAAGCGAACCTCCCAACAGAACTCGCATCCTGCAGTAGTGGCCATAGTCTGGCAAGAACAATATTGCCACTCTTATCACTGAAGAGTGAGCTACCCAAGATGTACTGTAGATAGTAGGCAGCCCTGTCACGAGATGACAATGAAGTCTGTCTACTAGTGGCAATAGCGTGAAGCTCCGCTGCATTAAACCCTAAACCACCAGTGAGAGCTAAACCCAGATCATCCTGAACTAGCCTTAACAACTGCTGCCTGGATAATCTCGAATCCACTACCGAACCATATGCAGGAACCCCGAGAATAAGCTCCACATCGTGTAGTGTAATAGTCATCTCATCCCATGGTATGTGGAAGCTGTTCGTATCGGGCTGCCACCTCTCAACTAAGGTCGACAACAATGCAGCATTGGGGTGTTGAAACATGCATGATCGTAGGTGCGTAAGACCAGACTCGGAAGCCAAGGGCTAAACATGTGCATCAAGAAGTTCCCAACCTGTGAGTGCCATGTAATACGATCGGAACTTCAATAAACCACGATCCTGAATATAAAACAAATAAATTAATACAGTTTCATTACATTATTATACTCTATTTATAACAATAAAAATATTTTACAGATTAAAGAATAATAAAAATAATAATAACATGTAACTTTAACATAAAGAAATGTACCTATCCACGCCATATCGGACTCGCAACATCTCCACCGTATGATAGGATGAGCTCCGGGTCAACAGGACCTCCCTCTGCTGGCTCTGTATATTCCTAATCTGAAGGCTTCACTTTCTTCCTCTTTTGTGTCGGAGCCGGAACTTCATGAGCCACTTTAGGTCTTTTGTTACGAGACCCTGCAATCTCGCTCATCACCGACATAAAGCTACCGGTCAACCCTTTCCCTTTCCCATGACGAGGACGCCCATCTGATCCACTTGTTAGTATATGCCCTAAGACCAATTGACTCACATTTATGATCTAAGAAGCATGTATTTTTGAATTCTCCACTTGTTAGTATATGCCCTAAGACCAATTGACTCACATTTATGATTTAAGAAGCATGTATTTTTGAAATTGTATTTTATGCTCTTGGTCATCCAGTATGTGACTTGATAGTAAAACCCTTATGGCTAATAAAAAACTGTTCTTATTTGTCCCTAATTAATTACATCTTGTAAACTAGTGTGAAGTTGATTGATGGTCAAGTTTTATTGATCATGAATATGAGATATAAAATCAATTCATAAATACATATTGAGAATATTGTATTGGACATGACCCAAAGTGAAGAAGAAATATTGCATGGGTTTAAGTTATAAGTATTTCTTCTCAGTTTTATATTTGGTGTCCTTTGACCTAATGTTTCTTGCATGGGGAGAAAATATGTTTTGAAATAGTCAAACGTCACTTTTAATTAGGTGATTATTATGACTATTGGTTGGCTTATTTTCTTGTCATGGCTTGAATATTTGAGATAATGAAAGGGATTTGTCCTTCTCTTTTTAGAGAGAGATATCCATGGGCCCCTTGATAAGGAAGACTAGAAAATATGCATGGCCATGCTCAAATAAGTATTAATAAGGTGTTATTAATATTATTTGTTGGAACAGTCTGCCTGGTGATCAAGTAAATGGTTAATTAAGTTTTATAAGGATGACTTGGTCCATGCCTTATACTTAATTAGGATATCGTGTGACAAAAAGACTAAATATTAAATCTGATGCTAGGTTATTATTGCATTTACTTAACTTGAGTAAGCATAATGTCTTGCTAGAGGCCACTTATGTTTTGTGAGTAAATGTCTAGGACATTTTTCATTCACTGCCAACGTTAAGTGAACCTACAGGGTCACACGCATAGACGATCTTCTGAGCATAATGTCCACGTTCAATGAATCTAGATTGTGTCCAGATTTGTTGAACGTATACAAAAGGGGAATCAGATTCCATATTATATTTTCTGGTAAGTTAATAAGTAATTAATTTTATTTAATCGAATAAATGAAATTAATACTTAATATTACTTATCAAACCGTTGGATGATTTGGCTAACTCCCCTCCTGGCTACTCTCTATTTGAACAAGAGCTAGATCTGTTGCCGATGAACAAGTAAGAATTGCCGCAACAAAAATTGATGGAATTGGACCTAAAAAGCCATTCAGGTTCGTTATCGATTAGGTATTAGTGGGAACATAAAGAATACATTTATTTCGAGATAGCCAGTCCTGGTTCGGGGGGATGGTGAGAAGAGATATATTTTACATCCCAGAGGGGCTATAATTGGAGATACCATTGTTTCTGGTACTTTTGAAAGCATACCCAAGGAGCGGGCATCCATCCACTTATAGACATCAAATGGCCTTCATTAACTACTTATAACGAGGCATAGGAATAGACGGACAAGATTAAACTGTCATTAGATGACAGTTAGGGTTTTGATATTGACAGCTATAAAAGGTTATGTTAACCTTTTCTTGGCAGCCGTTCTTTATCTGATTAAAGAAAAACAAAACCCTAAACCCTAGAACAACGATATAGTATCTAGCCTCCTTTCTCTGAAATATGACCTATTAACAGATAGTCAGGATTAGTTCTGAACAGTTTTCAGAACACAGAAGGGGATAGCATCCCAATCGCTTGCAGAGGAGTTCGTCGCATGGATACCAGTAGAAGTTGAAGCGTAAACAGCAGCGCCTCCACATCAAACAATCAAAACATTGAGGTAATTTCTATCAAATTGGTTTTTCTAGTATGTGCAGATCCTGTTGATGGATTTCCGTAGTTTTATTTTATTTTGTTTTTTGCCTACGGTCTCCAACACTACTAGCATGTGCCATAGGTGCCACGGGCACGGGCTGCTCCTCATCACTAGCATCATCACCCTCATCCTGAGCATAATCACCACCATCACCATCATCACCACCTCATCTGTCTCTCCCTCAATATGTAGGGATTCAACTCTTTCTTGCTCCTCTCTAGCCCTCCTATCACCCTCAAAGTTAATATCACCCTCACATACACTATCTGCAGGCCTCGGTACATAAGGAACAGAAGATGAAATACCATACTCAGCATGAGAACACCCATGTGTGCTGCATGAAGAATCCTGAGGGGTGGCGCCAAACATCTGATAAAAAAACTCAGCCCCTATCTACTTCGGCTGACCAATAAACTCCAGTATAGGCTCCTGGGTGGCAGATCTATATGGTATGCGAGGTCGTATAGTCAGAGCATGTAAGTATGGATCATATACTGTATCTGTGGGGTGTTATGATGGCTGTGCAGATCCATATGGCTCATAGGACACAGGGGTGTGAGACAGATGGGGTTGGAGGGGAGGTCGATATCTAAAAGGTATGGCCGATGGTTGGGCAGAAGACCCAGGTTCACCTGTACCACGATGGAAACCAGGTGCAAGATGAGGAGTAGGGGGGAGGTCGGAGGTACTATGTTGTCTCCTCACACCTCTAGACGAAACTGTGATAGTTCGCCCCTCAACTCGACCTGTTCTGTCTGTGATAGGATCAAGATCATCATCTCCTCTGCGGCTGCTAGGTCAAACCATCTATTATTTATTCAAACTCGTTAATAGCTGTTTATCACATATTTACTGTAAAATATATTATTATTTTATTATTTATTATCGGATCTATTATTTCATTTATACTATTTCTTTCGTACTATTATTATTCATCACTAATATTCTTTACTAATAGTTATTAATTTATATATTATTCAATTTTACCTACTAAACCCTAAACCTAAGACCATTCATCACTAATATTCTTTAGTAATATTCTTATGTAATATTTATTAATTTATATATATTATTCAATCTTACCTACTAAACCCTAAACCTAAGGCCAAGAATAACGATCAATTCAAATTAAAATTCAAATAGTTTAGCAGTTACATAACACATTTCCTTATTAAACATGTAATTATAAGCAAACAATTTTAAACTAGTTACATTTACTTTACATACACAAAATTCATTTCATATTATTCTCAAAAACATATTCATTCATACTCATAATAACAATTAAATATTATCACGTTAAAAAAATTAAACAACTAGTCACAGTCATTCTACATATACAAAATTAATTAAAAATTCAAACAATCATTTATGAAAAAAACTGCACTTTCGCCAGGGCTGGACAAAAGTGCATGGAAACTTTCGTCCAATGGAGCGAAAGTTCCATGCACTTTCGCTCCAACCGGGCGAAAGTGCACGATTTCAGCACAAAAAGAAAACATTTTAAAGCTCCCTTTTTTTAATATTACATGGATATTTTCACAATCTAACCTGATAAAATTTAGATAAATGAGAATAGATTGAAGAACTAACATTTTTTTTTTTTTAATTTTGACAGCCGGATCTTCCAAAATCTGAGATTGAATTTAGGAGTCCCAGAGAGAGTTTAGAGAAGAGAGAGGAAGTGTTTAGGTGAAAATGAAATTTTTTGAATTTTTTCGAGTCATCCTTATAGTTTTTCGAGTTGACTTTATCGATGCCCGACTCAAACTTTCTTTGAGTGATGGAAAGTTTGAGTGGCCACTTGTTCCCTGCCAAGTGTCCCAGCACAATAGCCAATGTGTCAGCTAGAAAGAAACGGGGAGAGTCGGTCAAAATAGGCTTCTCCCGGTAAACATGTTAAAAAAAAAAAAGAAACTAAAAAATTTAAAAATGTGGTGGAAGTGAAGTAGGTAAACATTTTTTAAAACGTTTATTGAATTAATAAATACATATTTATATAAACACCTCCAAATTGCATCATTTGGTAAAGAAAACTTTGTTTGTGGTGAAAATTTGCTGGGGGGCTTCGTTGGAGAAATCAAGTGAAGGAGTTTTTTCTTTTTAAGAAATGGAAAGAAGTGGAGAAGTATGATGTAATATTTATTTTGAGTAGAATTTTGAATTACTAATTTTAATACATGTAAATTATTTGTTTTGAAATGATGAAATGAGCCCATGCGTGAATTTTATTTTTTAAATAAATATGAGTATATAAAGGGTATAACAACTTTTTATTTAAAAATATTTAAGTATTTGTATCATTTAAATAAGATAGGAGATATTATTTAACCCAAAATATATCCAATAGGGTTAAATAAAAATATAAATAATGAAGAAACATTTAAGAAAAAATACATAATAAAATTTTCAGATTTTTTTCTTTATTTAATCTATTTTACGTATGTACAAATTGAAAAAAACGTATACAATAGAAAATACATGTAATAAAATAGAAGTAATAAAAAATAATAAAAAAAGAAACTACAAAGAATGTAGTATTCTGAATGTACATATTTTAAAACAATACATGTAACATATATGTGTATATATATGTATATATATAAACAGAGAGAAATATATCACCCAGAATGGTACTTTACAAAAGTCCGCTATATGTACCATAATTACATTAATGTATTTTAATGGTAATATTGTTTATAAAATAACAAATGTGTAGTAAAATAAGTTTTAAAGTGAATTAAGTATTCTTTAATAATTATTTTTAGATAAAATGAATAAAAAAATTTGAATGAGCCATATACATACGTACTATTAATAAAGGCACTGAAATCGTAAAAGAAATGGAACCATAGTAATAAGAGTTTATATTATTTTGTTTTGAATTAAATGATGTATGTGTTATGTTTATTTGAATTACACGTGACATTTTTAGTTTAATTATACAATATTCAAGTTATTTAAATGAGTTTTGGCGTGGACATTCAAGGATGCAGTAACAATATGGACGTTGAACGTAATAAGAATGTGGATGAAGAAGAACAACTACAAGAATACCTTATAAATGAAAGAGATCGAAAGGATAAAGGATTGATGATTAATTTGAATGAATATTGTACGAAAGTAATAGTAATTACTTGAATGTGGAAGATGCTAATGAGGATGAAGTTTTTCTAAATGATGAGCAAGATGATATATTTGAAAAACCAATTGGGACAAATGAAGGTGATGATGTATATGTTGCTATAAATAGTCTCGTATTGGATGATAATGATATTTTAAAGAAGACGTAATGAGTATGAAATTTTACTCTGCAGATGATGCTGATTCATTTTCTGATATGTATAGTAGATGTGAGGGATTTAGCGTGAGAAAAAACATGATAAGGACGATATAGTACATTTCAGGAGATGGATGTTTAGTAAGCCGGATAGAGAGAGGGATCATAAAATATCCCTAAGAGTTTCTTTGGGGCCAAAATAAAGAAAAGAATTAGTTGAGGGCAATTTATACCATGTACCTAGGTATACCATGCATGGTATGCTTAATAATAAAACTACGTAGTTTTAATAAGATTAAAGATGAATGTAATTTAAATTTAAAAATAAAAAATAGAAACTCCACGCGCTGAACTTTTCTCCAATCATTCACATCTTCCACGTTTTGAGCGGTGATCATTTGAATTTCTTCTTGAGGTATTTGGTTGTTTATTAATTTTATCTTAACATACTTTATCTAATTGGTAATTTAGTGATTAACAATGCGTCCATTTTCTCTTTATTCATGAAGAATCATTTCATGATGGTTCAGTAATTTTTCTTAGTTTTCATAGAAGATAAAAGTAATTTTCCTCAAACTTCTTCAATTATAGTAGGTTGCTTTATAGTTCATGGAGTTCTCTGATGTATGTTGTAAATTTTCAGTGGGAAAACTTAACATCGTTTTTTTGTCTACATTGAATAATGTAGGAAAAATATATACATGTGTACAAGGATCTAAAACTATCCTAATAATGCAACCTGTAAAATACATGGAACATGCCTAAACTATGCCTAAACTATTACAACAAAAAAGGCACAAAATTAGGGATTTGGTATACAATAAAGGCAAGGAAAAATTTACGAAATATCTCTAAATATTCCCGGTCAATACTCCCCCTCAAGTTGGAGCATGAAGATCATGAATGCCCAACTTGCGTGCTAGGGAAAAGAAGTGACACAACTGAAGAGCTTTAGTGAAAATTTTGGCAAGCTGAATGTCGTTTTGAAGATATCGTGGGGAGAAAGTACTAGACAAGAAAGCATCACGTACAAAATGACATTTAGTTTCAATATGATTCGTCCGCTCATGAAACACAGGATTAGCAGCAATGTGAATGGTAGCTTGATTGTTGCAATGCAGAGGAATAGGGCGAGGAACAACAACCCGAAGACTGAGAAGTTGACTACGCCACTTCAGTTAGCACAAAGTGCTCGCCATGGAGCGATATTCAGCTTCAGCGAATGATCGGGAAACAATATGATGTTTCTTGGTCTTCCAAAAAATAAGAAAGCCACCCAAGGAGATAAAATATCCAGTAACTGACCCCTGGGTAATAAGACATAAATATTCAACATAAATAAGCATTTACAAGAATAAATAAGAATGCACAAGAAAGAGTTACTAGCATGATAAGTGAAGAGGGAATAGTTTGCATAGGAATGGCGAAAACCAAAAGTCCGAAGAGCGGCAGCCAACATAGAAAAGCAGCATCAGGGTGCCTGCTGAAGTCTATAGAGAGACTTTTTCAAACGACAAATATGTTAGGAATCTTTAGGATGGAAACCAGGAGGAGGGCGCATGTATACTTCTCGGTCAAATCACCGTCGAGGAACGCATTGTGAACATCGATCTTGTGGACGGGCCAATTGCGGGTGGCAGCCAAGGATAGGAGAGTACAAACAATGGCGATTTTTGCTACTGGAGCACATTTCCGTGAAGTCAACCCTTTCTTGTTGTGTATTTCCAATGACCCCATCGGCTTTGTACTTAATCTTGTACACCCACTTACTCCCGAGAGCTCGCTTACCAGGGGACAAATATGTCACTTCCCAAATACCATTTTGTTCTAAAGTATTAATTTCTTGTTTCATGGTAGCACGCCACGAGGGATCAGAAATAGCTTCAGAGAACTGAGTAGGTTCAGAGACTGCTGAAATGAATGCTAGAAATTTTCTATGATTATTTTTCCATGATCGTACAAAGTAAATAGAGATTGATTGTCATGTTTTAAGAGAAAGGTATTAAGTTGGTATCATTATGCCTTTGGAAATTTCCTCCTTGAAGTAATTAGAAGACTTGTTTACTAAACCTCTGGGGATAGCAAGGTTTAGAAGTTTGATCAGGCAAATTGGGATTCAAAACTTGTATGAGCCTCCGGCTTGTGAGGGGTGTTGAAATAAAAATGAAAACATAAGCAAGGCAAGCTGGAAGCAAAGGAATCAACATGCGAAGAATGGAAGAAAAAGAAAAAGAAAGGAAAATAAATTAGTTGAGGCCTTCAAACTCATGAAAGAATTAGAAGAAAGGAAGTGATCTACAAATTGACACTTAATAATAGGACCGAGGATAGCTGGACACGCATAATTGGAAACTCATTAAATTAAGTCAACAATGATGCATTCAATTAATGCGTTATACATATTAAGTTTGTTAAGTTGGTTGTTAATCATTCTTCTCTTTCACTGCCTTGTGTAGACATATATATATATATATATATATTGTATAATAGCTTAACTTTCAGCTAATTGAGTTGAATGAAAACACAATTTTTTTTGCATTTCCTTTCTCTATCTAGCTCATAACTATTCTATCATCTTCTTCTTCTCCTAGAAACGTTACATGTTTTTCATAAAAAATACAAATGTATCAAATTATAATTTTTAATTGAAATTACATAGTTTTACTAATTATAAAGGGATTCAATAAATGCAACTTGGGAATCTATAAGGATAACTCAAAAAAAAATTTCATTTTAAACATTTCACTTTCTCTCTCTACAAATTTTCTCTCTAACCTCTCTCTAAAAAAAACAGCAACTTTCAACATTAAACCAAACTTAGAAGAACATATGGATCCCTTTGAAGATTTTTTGCAAGAAAATGTTGGTTTTGATGTAAGAAAATCGATTAAATTTTTTTTTTTTTCAGATTTTGGAGCACTTTCGCTCAGACAAGCAAAAATCCAAGCAAGTTTCGCCCATCTAGGCAAAACTGCACTAATACCTTCGCCAGATTGGTGAAAGTTACTTGGACTTTTCGCCCGTCTGGGCGAAAGTGCTCCATTATTTTTTTTAATTTTTTTTTTCGATTTAGGATCTTCAGAATTTTTTAATTTTAATTTTTTTGCATTGCTAATATTTTTGTTTTACATTAACAGCGTAGTGAAGATCCAAATACGTTTGAAGAATTTTTAGAACTGAAAGAATATATTGATCAGGGACATTTATTTACAACAGACCAAAATTTTAATTCGAAAGATAAATTGGTGGATTGGGCAAAACAAACTGCAATAAAAGCTAACACATATTTGATCGTCAATCGATATCAGAGAACATCTGACCGTCGACCGTGTGTTATATTGGCTTGTGAGCGCGGAGGTGCAGTTAGAAAAAAGATGAAACCAATAGTTGACGATGAAGAAGAAGAAGTTCCAATCAAAAGGCGGGAACTTTACGGGAAAAAAAAATGTAGGTGTCTATTTAAATTAAAGGGAGAGCAAATGACTATAAGTGAGAATTGGCAATTGTTCGTACACAACGAGAGGAACCATAAAATAGCTGTTTACAATCATGGTCATGCTCAGACTGCCAGACTTACGGAGGAGCAGTTGCAACAGACTGAGCAGTTCAAGATGAGTCATGTGCCACCTCGTAATATCCTATGATTTTTTCGTGAACAAAACGTTGGTTGTGCAGTTGGGTATGTTAGAAGGGAATTATTTTTAATAGTTTATTAAAATATTTTAGATTTTTGTTTCTTCTATTAATATAACGAATTTTATGATATGTGTAGTGCACAAAAAATATACAATGTTGTTGCGAAGATTAAGAAGAACAGGATGAAGGGACGAAACACGGTAGAGAACGTTCTTTGCTTAAGTGTAGAACAGGGTTACACGGTTTTCTATAGAAACTGTGAGGAGAACAACATACTTAGTGATATTGTCGTTTCACACCCAATATCAATAGCAATGATTAAAACGTGGCTATATGTACTAATACTAGATACCACGTATAAACGAACAAGTAAGTTCTCTAGTTGATCGTTGTATTATTAAATCTCTTTATTAATTTAAATGTATACTGCTTTTTAATCATTTTTTTAAATAGTTAAAAATGTGTTAACTATCGTTTAAAACAGTTTCCATTGTAATCATAAATTTTCCCCTTTATAAATATAATTTAGGTACCATATGCCGCTATTGGAAGCTGTAGTAATGACTTCGACTAGAAAGAACTTTACAGTGGAAACCACTTTTATGTGCAATGAATAGGCTACCATACAGATGGGTACTTTAACAAATCAAGCACATATATGTTTCATCTGCTATGTAATCTGGGAACGATTCAATTCTTAATGATAGTGAGCCAATCGTTATTATTACGGATAGGGAAAGCGGACTCATACTTGTGATTGATGTGTTCAGAAACTCATATCATATGTTACATAATAAATCATAAAAAAATATACATTGAATATAAATAGTTGCCAAATTACATACAACAAAAAAAAAGTTTAAAAAAAATTTAACATTTAATATTAAGATAAAGATAAGTACCTGTCCACGCCATATCGGACCTGCCACATACCCACTGTATGATGGGATGAACTTCGGGTCAACAGGACCTCCCTCTGCTGGACCTATCTGCTCCCAATCTGAAGCCTTCACTCCCTTCATTTATGTAGGAGTCGGAACATCACAAGCCTTATCGGGTCTTTTGTTACAAGACCTTGAAGTCTTACTCATGACCGACATAAAACTGTCGGTCAACCTTTTCCTTTTCCCGTGACAACGCCGCCCATCGGATCCACTAGCAGGTGCCACAAGTGCCAAAGTTACAGGCTGCTCCTCGTCTCCAGCATCCTCACCATCGTCGTCGTCGTCATCATCATCATCATCATCACCACCACCATCATCAGCTCTCTCATCCTCCTCTCCCCCAATATGCAGGGATCGAACCTTGTCAGGCTCCTCGTCTAAACCCCTATCATCCTCAAACCTCAAATATGAGAAATGCATCCCCATGAAAGGCTTAGAAGATGAAACGTCATAATCTCTGACAGTATAACCATGTTTGCTATATGAACAGTCGGGTTGGATGCCCCCAACATCTGCTCAAAAAATTCTGCCCCTAACTGCCTCGCCGGACCACTAAACTCAGTCAAAGACTCTTGAGCTAAAGATCTGTATGGTATATGAGGACGTACAGTATGAGCAGCTAGGTAGGGATCATACACTGCGGGTGATGACTGTGAATGTGGTGTGCAAATCTGTATGCCTAAAATGGTACAGGAGTGTGAGACAGGTGTGATGGGATGTGAGGTTGAGATCTAAAAAGTACAGGCGATAGTTGGGCAGAAAATCCGGGTGCACCTGTATCATAATGTAAACCAGTAGGAAGAGGGGTAGTGGTAGACAGGAGGTCGGATGTACTATGTCGCCTCCTCACACCTCTTGACAAAGCTGTGATAGTGCGACCATAAACTCAACTTGTCTTGTCCATGACAGAACCAAGATCATCATCCCCTCTACGACCGCTAGGTCGAATCATCTATTATTTATTCAAACACATTCATAAATATTTTTATACATAAGAACATTTAATTTTTCTTGTATTATTATTTTATTATTTATTCTTATCAAGATAATGTTATTTTATTTCTACTATTTTATTTTGTACTATTTACTACCATTTAATTTCTACTATTATTATTTATTATTATTTTTTATTTCATCACTAATATTACTTAGAAATAGTTATTAATTTACATATTATTTTACCTAAGCCCTAAACCCTAAAATATAAGGCCAAGAATAACGATCAATTCAAATTAACCTTAAAATAGTTGAGTAATTATATAACACATTTTCATATTAAACACATAAATATAAGAAAACCATTTCAAACATGTAACATTTATTCTACATATACAAAATTAAAATAATATTTAAAATAATATTTATTGTTAGTTTATTATTTATTCTTAACTAAATTTATTATTTCATATCCGTTATTTTTTCTTTCTCACTATTAATAATTATGGATACTGTATTTTTAGAGAGAAATTTTTTAAGAAATTTTTTTAAAAAATTTTTTCCACGTTATTCTTAATAGATTTCTAAATTGTATTTATTGACCCAAGTTAAATTGTCTCTCTAGACATATATAGAATTTTAAGACGTGGCACTTGTAGACAACTATTGTTAATCCCACAACCAATTTTCTCATATATAAAAGCTAAGGGCGGGAAAGGGTTAAACCCTATTTCTCAAGAGTTTCTGTTAGCATTTCCCTCAACAATTCTCCTGCAAATTTCGCATTTCAAATGGGTATAAAGGTAAGTGAATTATAATGTCAAAACTCTTCATACTGAAGATTATTCTTCAATAGATTAGATTTGCTCGATTTGATGATGTCGAATGTCGGTTTTTTTGCTAAATCTTTTGATTTTGATTAGGGTTTAACAAAGCTATTAATGGAGAAAGCTCCCAATGCGATTAAAGAGCAGAAATTTGAAAGCTATTTTGGTCGGAAGATTGCTATCGATGCCAGCATGAGCATTTACCAGTTTCTTGTACCTACATTTACTCTCCAGAAATTCCCCATTTACGGAAAAGAAAAATCTTTTGGGGATAATTTACTATAAATATAGTTTAATTTTGCGTTTTATGGTTGTATTTTGTGAAATTGTAGATTGTTGTGGGACGAACCGGAACTGAAACCCTGACCAATGAAGCAGGTGAAGTTACCAGGTATTTTAATCTGTTTGCTTTTTTAGAAAGCATACATTGGACAAAAATTTCTTTCTTTTGTTTGTACCCGCCTTTCTTGTTCTTCTTCTTTTTTTTCCCTAATTATTTTAATACAGTGAAAGTTTTTACATTCTGCCTAGCTGTTTTCTGGTTTATTTCAAAGTTTTGAGTTAACATGGGACATACCAATATTGACTAGTTGGGTTTGTGTTTGTAGTCATTTGCAGGGTATGTTCAATCGTACAATTAGGCTTTTGGAGGCTGGAATAAAGCCAGTGTAACTTTTTCTCCTTTTGATATTGTAGTTTCATTTGTAACCATTGTATCCAGTGAAAACGTTTTGGCCTTTCGCTTAATTTGTTATTACTTCTCAATTTTAGTTATGTCTTTGATGGGAAGCCTCCAGATATGAAGAAACAAGAACTTGCCAAACGGTATATGGGATATTCGTTTGATAAAAAGAGTTGGAGGTTGTATGATATTGAGAGTAAGAAGTTCTTTATTTCAAGAGATGTTTTTTTTATTTATTATTTTTTTTGATTTTTATGAAACTGTGTTTCCCTCTGCATCTGGAAATGTTACTGACTCACCAAAAGATTTTGGAACATTTTGTCCTGAATTGTACAATGTTGGGAAGACTACAATTAGTCCAAATTGATATTGGGTACCGAGAACCCAACTGCCGCGCCCAATACTGCTCCAGCTGCTGGGTCGTGCCCAATTTGACAAAGTCCAGTCCATCGTCCCTTTAATCTAGCTTGGTTGCTCCAGCTCCAAGCCCAAACTCCTTTGGGCTGGCCCAACAGCCCACCAACCATCAGCCTGCTTTCACTCTGGTCGAGTCCCCTGCCCTTCACGATGTGGACGACTAGTCCCACTGGGGCCCATACCCAATCCAGCCGAGGGAATTGTTGAAGATGGGTTACGGAGGATCTCTCAGGTGAAGCAAGTATCCACCAGATTAAAGGACTATATTTGCAATACTATTTGGCACTCTCCTATAAAATCCCATTCTTCTCCTGCTTTGCCTCTTCCACGGCCTCTCCAGGTAAGAGTCTGTATCCCCTAACTAATTATTTGACTTGTGATAAATTTTTCGATAAACAACGGCATTTTCTAACATCTATAACTGCAGAATTTGAGCTCGTTCCATATTCCGATGCAGTCACAAACCCAAAATGGTGAGAAGCCATGCAAAAAGAAACTGCCGCTTTAGACAAGAATAGTACTTGGGAGTTAACTCCACTGCCTACCGATAAATGGGGTTTGAGGAGCAAATAGGTGTATAAGATCAAATACAAGGCTGATGGTTCAATGCAACGGAATAAGACCCGCCTTGTAGTTTTGGGTAATACTCAACAGGAGGGGATGTATTTCACAGAAACATTTGCACCGTCGATAAAATGGTCACCGTTCGGACATTACTGTCCGTCGCCTCTGCTAAGAAATGGCCGGTTCACCATATGGATGTGCACAACGCCTTTCTTCATGGAGAAGTCTACATGCGGCCACCTCCGGAATTTCAATCCGCTTCTTCGCAGCTCTCTTGTAGCTTGCAGAAATCTTTGTATGGCTTTCAACAGGCACCCAGATGCTGGGTTTCTAAACTTACTACTGCCCTTCGGAAATTTAGATTCAAATAGTCTTATGCATATTATTCTTTATTCACGTACTATGCTGGGAACATTTTTCTGTGTACTTATTTATATTGATGACCTGTTGATCATTGGGAGGCCGCCCTTGATGTGTTTCGCTACCTTTAAGGAAACTCGGACTAAGGTATACTTCTCCTTTCTGATTCTACACTTATTTTGACGGCCTATTGTGATTCTGATTAGTCCCATTGTCCGTTTACTCGCTGCTCTGTCACTGTATAATTTGTATCTCTTGGTGGTTCTCCTATTTCTTGGAAAAACCAAGAAGCAACCTACCATCTTTCGCTCTTCCGTTGAAGCTAAATACCGTTCCATGGCTGTTACCTTATGTGAGCTCAAGTGGCTTTGATGCTTACTTTGAGATTTTCGTGTTCCAGTCAATAGACCCATTCTTCTTCATTATGATAATCAGGCTGCCATTTACATTGCTGCCAACTTCATCTTTCAGGAGTGAACGAAGCACATTGAGATAGACTGCCGTTTCATCCGTGATGTCTTCAAATTTGGACTGATTACTCTGAGTTACATTCACATTGTTTTATAGCCCGTCGATATATTCACGAGCCGCTTCATCCGGCTAAGTTTCATTCACTACTGCGCAAGTTGGGCATTCTAGATCTCCATGCTCTAACTTGAGGAAGAGTATTGAAAATATCCATGTACATAATTTTAGGAATAATCTTAGGAATCGTATTCTTAGTGAATCTTCCAAGATTTACTCATATGTATTTTATTTTTATTAGCTAGAATGGTAGTTTCCTTGTACATGTCTAATTGTTGACATAATTAGTTAGAGTAAGATTCTTTGCAATTGTATATATAGAGGATTACAAATCAATGAAAGTTAGAAAACTATGTTAAAACCCAAGTGAAATAGTGTGTGATATGATCCACTAAAACATTTGAATAACTTGTATTGAAGAAATCTAGGACAAGTGTGAATCCAAGTCCTTGATAAGCCATGGAAGTGGAGAAGAAGAGGAGAGGCACTCTTTCAAACTTTCTCAATAAAAATCTGAAATTTTCTTTATCAAAGTTGTCTTCTCTTTTTTGGAAGAGAGTATTTATACATGAGATGTCTTCTCTTTTTTGGAAGAGAGTATTTATACATGAGAAGCCCTAAAATTATTAAGAAACTAATACTAATAGTTGTAGGGATTGGAACCCATTCGAATATACTTAAAAATACCATAAAAAGAGTTAAAAAGCAAAGAAACCGAACTACGGGTAAAAATGCAAAATCTGGACATTGCAGAAATTGGATGGACCGCGCGAACTTCCTCTGTTTCATATTCCTCTTGAAAATGTGTTGGAATCGGTGCTGATTGTCCATGAACTGCCGCTAGTCTGGCTTTTGATAGAATTTTGGCTCTTTTCCCTTCTTTTGAACTTTCCAACTTGATTTTTGGTTCCTCCATCTGTATAGTCTGGCAATGTGACCCTCTTTTGACTTCATTTGAGCTCTTTAAGCCTTTGAATTCATCTTCCACCATTCCTCCATGCTCATACAACTTCTTAGTTTTCCTCCCAGCTCTCTAAGTTTGAATTCTTTTATTCTTCTTCATCGTGAACTTACCAATCTTCTTTTGTGCCATTTTGATTCCTATCAGAACCACATTTGCTCTCTGCTTATTCTATCAGGAAGCTAATAATGGTGTTTTATCTATCCAATTTAGTCTTTATGTGCTTCCAGTTTCTGATTTCTACTGATGATTTTGTAGGGATTTCTAATCAAGGCAGCAAACAACATGATGGAAATAGCTCTCCTGCCAAAGTTAATCTAAGCCTCAATGGCATCTTTGCCAATAAAAATGGTAGCCAAGAGGGGAAAGAACATATTGTTTCCCAAGTAGATCAAGCTGATGAAAATGCAACTGTGAACAAAAATGATGCAGATGTGCAAACAATAATGCTGCCAAAACTTGGTACTCGGAACATTATTACTCCCATCGATGAGCTAGAAGCAAAGGAAAAGGCTGAGCCAGGATTCTGTCGCCAGGTGAAGGAGTTTGTGGTAGGCAGGCATGGGTGTGGCAGCATCAAGTTTTCGGGGGAAACAGATGCTACAAATCTTGAACTGGAATTTCTTGTTCAGTTCAAACATCGTGAAGTGATCGTATACAACGATGAAAACAAGAAACCTCCATTTGGAGAAGGCTTAAAGAAACCTGCTAAGATTACTCTTCCTATGTGAAATGTATTGACAAATATAATGGGCGGACACACGTAGATGGATCAATTGTTGATAAGTACAGGCAAATGCTGATCAAGAAAGGAGCAGAAGAAGGTGCTGAATTTGTTTCGTACGATCCGGCATCTGGGGAGTGTAAATTCAAGGTTCTACACTTCCAGTTAATACGAAACAGAGATGATGATATTGAAGTCTGAGAGAAGGGTTTTAGACGGGCGTTTGGTGTTCAGCTGTTTATGAGTGTAAAAACAAGAAAGGAGTCCTTACTCTTTTAGTCTTGTGAAGTTAGCTTATTCCGTTAAGTTAGTAAATTAAACAAGTATTAAATAAAAGTTTTGTAAATATATCCTTATTTAGCAGTAGTACTATTGTAGGGATAGTAAAATATAATAAATATTTGGAAACAATTTAAATAAACTCATATTCCAAAAGCAATTTAGTTTATTGAACTTTAAATTAAAACAATCTAATCATTTTCTTAAAACTTGTGTTATGTATTAATGTGACAAATAATATAAAATGGACAGAGTTTTATTGTGTCTTCACTTATAATACGAGTATATTAGAAAAGTTTGTTTAGCGTATCTTCAGACATAACTTTTCAATTTAAGATATACATTTTTTTAAGGTTAACAATTTCTATTTTTTTACTTGTCACATATTAAACATCACACTCTTTAAAAAATATGAATTTTTAGATTTTTTTTTTTGTAGTGTATACTAAAATATTTTTCAAACTTTTCTCTTTCCTCATTATTATTTCTATAAGTTTTCATATTAGAAGAATAAAAATATGTTGGAATTTGTTATTGATAAAAGAGTATAATATGAAAAAGTTCATTAAATATTACCTTAGAACTACAACGTAACAAGTAAAAAAAAAATGAGAATTCTTACAATATGACAAGTGAAAAAAAGCGGAAGGAGTATTATATTTTAGGGTTGATTCCATTTTAGTACTCTTTATTTGACGATTTAGTTCCACATATTTGTTGTTTGACAATTAAATGACCAAATCGGAATTTTAGTCAAATCAAATTTGTTGGAAATATTGTAGCTCACTGTTATGTGTAATTTCTTTTTTATTATTTGTAGAGATTTAAACATGAAAACTCATCTCTTTTCTTCAGGTTTGCTAGGGGTAAAATATGAATTTATGTTTAAATCTCTACAAATAGTAAAAAAAATCATATATGACAGTAACTACAATATTTTCGACAAAATTAATTTGACTTGAATTATGATTTGGTTTCTTTTTTTTTTTTTCCTTTTTGGTCATTTTCTTTTTTTTTTCTCCTTTTAAATCATTTTCTCTTTTTTTTTTTTCTCCTTTTCAGTCCTAATAGAGCCTCTTTAGTTGATGGACTTGGCTCAACCAATCTCTTTCAAATTATTTATTTATTTATTTTCAACTTTATTTCAAATGTCATTTCACAAATAATTTATTTTTACTAAATATAAAAATATATTTTTTCATCCAGTGTAAAAGCAATTTATGATAGTAATATTTTTATCTTATTTTTTATTTAATAGAACTGCTGAAAAAATGAATCATAATAAAAAGAACAATCTTTTTCTTTGTCGTTATCTATCTTATATGCTATTATTTGACTTATCTATTAGCCGACACTGTATTATTACATATACTCTTTGCTCAAAGGTTGTCCAGAAATTTAGATTACAGACAAATTTAATATTGTTAAAGGGATCTATATCCCAATTCATTTATGTATATGTTAAATGATTGTATTTGTTGAAAGAAATGTTGAGCAGATTATGTTAATCATATTAAAATTTTTATTTTAGAATTATACATTGTTTTATATATTTTTGTTTAACAAGGAAAAAAAAAAAAGAAAAATATCATACAGGTATGGGTATACCCAGACCCCTACTCTAGACCTTGGAGGGTCGGATTTGGGTCTAAAAATTTTATACCTAGAAGGTATAGGTCCAGGTCTGGATTCAAATTTTACTATAAGAATATGAGACTAGATCTGAGAATACTCTAAGGGTTTGGACACATTTACAATCCTCATTGACAACTAAAACTAACCTACAATAAGATATAAAGTCTTTGTACCAAGCCCCATTCATATCCATCGGTAACACATATACGACTCACATACTACGCATGACCCGGGAATATTACCTATCCTTAAACCATCACTAATGAGCTCTCTTTAGCTCATGCACTTTGGGCATATTCTCTCTGTGACTCCTACTGCCTCTTGATTTTTTTTTTTTTTTTTGAAAAAAGTTACAGACTGATTGTGTACTACGATATCAGATGATAAGGCAAATGTTTTGTTAAAAAGAAAAAATTTATAACACTTTCTCTCTAAATTTCATGATACTTTCTCTTTAGAATTCAAGACACTTATTTTTCTCTAAAATTCATACTCCTTTCTCTCTCTAAAATTTACGACACTTTTTCTCTAAAAAATAATAATTAAAGAAAATTTTGTAAAAATAAAAATAAATAGTTAACAGCTTTATATAAAAATTATTTATTAATGAAAAAGTTACAAAATAATTAATGAGTTTACATAAATCCATTAGTTAATAAAAATGTCTATTGGATGCTCATTTAGGATCCCAATGACATCCTATAGAATTAATATTTAGGATACCCATGGTTGACCCATTTAAGTTCACTATCCATTTAAATTCATTAGCCTTTTAGATATGGATAGATAATTTATTAATTGATTATGTGTTCATTTAATATCAGTCGAAAAACTAGTCCAACCCGCCCATCTTTCTTTTATCCACGTTAAAGTGTGCCATATTTGGGCACATATTAGATAGATCCTTATTAGAATTATGTCTAAACATTTACTATTAGATTGTACAATTCTAATAATAATAAATAAAAAAATACAAATAAAAATTTCTTATTTAACACTTTCTTAATTTATTAGAACAATAGATAATTTAAAAATAAAAAAAATATATATTCAAAGTACGTGCACATGAATTCAAACTGATGTATTAAATAGTAAAATGATCACACAATGTACATAACTGGAAATGCGTGTCCTCCTCGGAGGAGATAGCTTATCAACAATGAATGGTGACAACGGGATCAATTTTGAGTTCATTAATCAACACATTAATTGAGGGCAAAAGGATTATGTTTAGCTGAAAGTAATTTTTTCTTTAATTTTGACTTCAATTGAGTTGATTAATGAATTCAGTTTGATCTCTATAAGTTTATTGCTGAGCAATATATACATGATATACTTACTAGTAATTAATATGATATGAGGAATTAAGAGAAAGAAGTAGAGGTGAGGTGAGCTAGAGGATGGAGCAGAAAGAATCATAAGAAGGCTCATATCTCATGGTAACAACCTGACACTGTGGACAACAAGGTGGAAGATTAGGCTGCTTATTACTAGGAGAAGGATCAGGCTTCTTTGGTGGTCCCACACTTATTATTTCTGCAAATTTACCACTCTTCCTTATTTGGTTAGTGACATAAACTGGATCAACTTCTCCAACAACAGTTACTATCCCCTTCTCACTGTCCACCGTTACCTGATCAACATCTGCTCATCCATCAAACAATAATAATAATAATAATAATAATCAGAACAAATTAATTCATGATTTAAGCCCCTTAATAATTAATTAATGGTGCATTTGGATTGAATTTAAGTTTAAAAAGAGTAGAAAATTTTTTCTTGAAATTCGTTTGTGAAAGAGAAAATGAGATTTTAAGTAGAAAAATAAAAGAGTTTTGATTATTTCTCCATTTAATACCCGCTTGCTACCACTATGAAGTTTGGAGATTAATAATATATGTACCTGAAAGTTTGGCAACAGCTTTGAGTACTTCAGACTTGCATTTACTGCAGTTAATGCTGACTTTTAGTTCAGTTTTCTTCTTTGGAGCCATACCATAACCAACAATAAAACTTGCACTTGCACAGAATCTAAAATAATGCAGTAATCAAGTCTAGCTAGCGCTTGTACTTGGTAGACCAATGATAAGATTCCGATAAGGGTCTGAGGATCTTAAGATTTGGGACTTATATCAAGATGGGAGAAGACTTTGATATGATCAACGTTAAATAATTCCCATATGCGTAGGTGATGTACATTGATGATGTGATATGCGCGTAGGTTTAAGGATTAGCCTGTGGAGACGTTGCCTGGTGGTGGAGGCAAGTTGGATATATAATGCAATTAACATGAGAAAGCTAGTAAAAGGTCTTGATCAGTCATATATCAATATTCATTTTTTTACTAGGAACAAAAAGTCTTCTTCTTTTTTTATTCACCAAAAAAAAAAAAAAATTGAAGCCTGTTGATATATTTTCCTTTCTAAACATGGTTTCAAAAATAAATAAATAAATAAAAGAGTTGATGTTCCCATGCATTCTATATTTACCTGTGGATATTACATTAAATTGATGATAGATACATAAATATATTTAATGTAAGTCAAATTCAACCTTGAACAGCCCTATCTCAAAGGCGTCACAGGCTCTAGTACTTTCTTATTGGTCTTGAGCTTATTTTTGAGTTTAGCCCAAATCCATGGATTAGATACCATCTGTATCCATGGTTACCCGTTTGGCTTATGAGTCTCCCATTTGGGCTCTCAAACGCAAAGTGTGACAAAGCCTTTCTTCTGTTCAAAATTCTGTTTAATTAGGATAAGAGTTTGCCACAAAAATTTGCTTAGTTTAACTTATAAACAATTTCAGTTGAACAAGATGAGATTTATTGAATACTACCCACATTTTATAATATACGATTAACTTATTATATTTGAAGTTTCATTCTGTAAGGTGATTTTTTTTTCTAAAATATTTTTCAAAGAATACTCCTATATTCATTTCATGAATAACTACTTAGTAATTCTCAAAGCCTAAACCTATTCACATTTGATAAAGCTTTGAAATATGAAGAGAGGAGACAGGAGAGAGGAGAGAGAAGATAAAGTTTTAGAATAAGAAGTTTATAAAATTAACGTAAGGGTATTAAAATTATTTTACTATAAAAATACATTAATTTCATATTTTCTTAATCTGTGTGAAAAACCAACTTAACCTTATATTATGCAACAGAGGTAGTATTATATTATGTTTTTTAATATTTGAAAAAGTAAAAATTAATACTACCTCCGCTTCATATTATAAGACAATATTGTCATATTTGGAGTTTCATATTATAAGGAATTTTTCCTTTATAAAATTTTTCCCCAAGAATACCCCTATTTAATTAATGCATCACTACTTAGTAATTCTCAAATAAAAAAAACCTATGCGGCTAAATGTTTAGCTAATTGATCGGGGCTAAACACATTTCGCAAGTAATAGGACAAAAACGCCCCTCGTGCGAAAGGGAGGAAATCACAGTTGATTCCGCGGGAAACTCTGACCTCAATTCATCCGTTGTTCTTTCTTTTCTTCTTTTCTCTTTCTTCTCCAACTGTCTAATCAACCGTCACGAAAGCTGATTGAATACCTTATTCTTTATGCAGTCCAAATTAATTGAAAAATAATGGAAAAGAAACACTACAAGAAGGCTTTTTACCAATAGAAAACTATACTGTCGGTGAACATCGATGCCACACCGATGGAAATTTGTGTCGTCGAATTTTTACAATTCCAATGAAAAAGTAGAGGAAAAATGCGCGCCAAAATGTGACGGAATGTCACCGACGGCAGTTGCCATTGGTACAAAAGGTTACCGACAGACTTTGTTGCAGTACTCATGTAGTCAGTTCTTACGGTCTTAACAATGGTCGTGTCTGTTTCGTCGTTAATAAAAAAATTTTCCTGTAGTGTTACCGACACTATTTGCCGTTGGTAACTGATTAATAACCGTATCTTAATAAAGATTGGATTTTTTCTTTATTGAATTATTCACACCTAGACTTACGCTTTAATCGATTTACTCTTGGATACCCTCCGAGGGCTGACGCATGCAGCACGAAGCAAGAAATGCCACATATACCGAGAAATAGGTACGAGAGAAAGTTCACAGGCCTAGCCATCTTTGAATGGACCAAGCGATTAGCCCCAGACAGAGTCTTTTATCGAGGTTAGACCGTCAGTGTACCATTGGTAATAAATTTAGAGATATTCAAAAATTGGACGAACCCTTTCTCCTCCTAACTAAATCATATTCCCTCCACCAAAACCCTCCCAACCCTCCTACACTCCCGCTAGTCACCGACGGAGCCCACCCCAACCGCCGATGACTCTCAGGTGCCCCCACTGTCGGTACTGCCATTTCTGACTTCCAGGTTAGCTCGCTCTCTCTCTCTCTCTCTCTCTCTCTCTCTCTCTCTCTCCTGTTATTCTTCATTATCATTATCATCATCATCATCATCATCATCATCATCGTCTTCTTCTTCTTCTTCTTCTTCTTCTTCCAACTCCAGCTCACTGCCACTATTGTAACGCCCTACCCCGTAAGCACCTAGTGTGGAACTTATAAGTTAGTGCCGAGAGGCACGCAGATGCCCTACTCAGCCGCAGTTGACCTAGTGGCAGGGTTGGGGGCATCACAACTATCATGGTCCCCTTTGCTGTCTCTGTCGCAGCCAAAAGTCGAAGTTGTTGTAGAAGAAATTAAAGGTTCGTCCCGTCATCTACTTTATAATTTTGGGGTGAGTTTTTTTGTTTTTCTGTTTTTGGAGTCAATACATAACTCTCATAGACAGGAGAGTTTTCAAGATTTTTTGTTTCTAGGATTTTAACAAAATTCTTAATCTTGGATTGGTTGTACATAAAAAGGTTGTGCTAGATAAAGCTTTTGCTCTATTGGGTACAACATTTTTAGGAATTTAAAGATGAAGTCTTTGGCTTTTGGGATTCTTTGTTCATGATTGTTATTTTCCTTTGTGGAAGTTTTCATTTTGGGATACTTTTGAATTTTAATTGGCATCTAATCTCTAATTCTTTGCAATTTAAGTTTGTTGGATAATTGTTCATTAGGTAGAGCGATTTCTTGAGGAAAATGTTTTTCTTGCTTTCGACTACAGATTGTAGTCTTTTTGTTTGCATTTAGATAAGTTCAGAAGCAGAATAATCCTTTCCATTTTGGTTATATACAACTAATTACCTATGCACAGAAAGCTTTCTTTTCAAAGATGATTTGTGAGTAATTATTAATTAGATAGCCTGAGATAACTTTCAAATAATTTTGTTCAAATAATCTCTTTAGTTTTTCTTTGTAATTGCAAAACGGCTTTTAACTTTTAATGTGTGTGAAACCAAAATGGTCTTGGAATTTGAATCATAAATATGAACTTGTATTTTTAAATATTGATTATGTAAAAATATAACTTCTTTTTTGCTTAAAATATATTGGTTATATAATTGAGAAAAATGTACATTTATAATAGTCTTTTATTCTACCTAGATTCTAGAATCCTCCATTTTTTTGGTTCAAATTTAGTTACTCTACAATGTAATTTAGAAATTTTAAACTTTCTTAGCATATTGTCATTGTTGGCTTTAGATGATTTACATTTTGTTCTCTTAATTTTTAAATTATTACTTAAAATAGTCTTTAGTTATAGTGATTAAGTAATTTTAGTGTTTATGGTAAGTTTTTTTTGTCTCTTTTATCTCTTTTATGTCTATTATCTTGCTTCGGACATTGTATTTGGAATCTTGATGTTTTAATACCCTTGTTTATTAAAGAAATCGGTGGAGTTCATTTTTTTTCTTAAAATTCTCCTTGTTTAATAATCTTTAACTTTCTTCCTTTCAATGTGCTTTTGAAGCTTGAAAGAGATACAAAGGAGCCTTATTAATTAAGGGATTTTCTAATAAGTGTTTCTAGCTAGGCATAGTAAATATAGATTAGATTTTTAAATAAAAATTAGTAGAATTTTCTTGGGGTTTAACAAATTTTGATTAGGTTTTTAAATTTTGTATAGTTTATTAGGATGTATTTGGATAGAGTTTGGTTTGTTGCTGGCTTTCTCACATGGCTTCAATGGTGATTGCTACTGTTTTATTTTCCTTAAGGATTTTAGATTGAAGGGGATGACTTGATTAGGAGTAGGGGTTTTTAATTCTTGGATTTTCCAGTTTAATTTTTCTCTTTTATCTCATTTTTTTCCCTTGAAGTGTGGTTATACATTTGGTTTTTGTTAACAGACCGGTGGAATACCTCTTTTTGGTTGGTTAATAGAAGCTATTTAACAGCTCCAATGGTGGTTTAGACTATTTATTCTTGTTGGAGTATTAATGGAAGATGATAGACTAATTAGAGGTTGTGTTCATATCTCTTTGATAGTTATTGAAATTTTCTAATCCTAATCTTTTTCCTTTACTTTCCTTCAAGTTTAACTTTAATTTCTTATAAGTTGTTGGATTTTTTTATTATTAATTATAAATTAACATCAATTTCTTATGAATGGTTATCTCTGTTCATTTCTGTTGATTCTATGTATTGTGACTTAGTATAGAAAGACTCTTGGCTCTAAAATTTTGTGCTCTCTGTGTTCTTTGACATTTTGTGTAATCTTTCTTGTATTCTTCCCAACTTTAATTTGTTATTTTCATAATCTTGAAGAAGTTTGTAAAATCTTCATCATTGATTCTTCTCTTCTTGAAGGCTGAAGAAGTTAAACATGCATTCATTGGTATGGCCCTTCTCCTTTAGTGGAAGCAATTACTTGAATATGTGCATACCTTTTTCTTTTACTTTTGTATGTGACTGTGCAAGGATGGTTCACATGTTTGCATTAGAAATTTGTCTTTCCAAAGAGCTTCTTCTAGTTGTGTTTAATGTGCTTCACGAATTTGTCATACTATATAGTTGTTTTCTTCTAGTATGTATTCTTCCTTTCATATTGAACAAACTTTTGTAGTCACTACTTTTAATATTGTGAAGGTGAGCCCATATACGCATCTCTTTCCTGTCTTAAATGTGATAATATGAGTGTATGTCTTGTGACTACAAATGAAAACACTTTCCTTGCCATCGCATTTAAGAGTGTACTTGGGTTGGATTTTAGTTTGGAAAACGTTTTTCTTCTTGGAGTTCATGAAAGGTAAATTATTTGTAAGATGGTATAAGGGTCCTAAAGTAAAAAGTGGAAAATTTGTCTTTTTTAGTTTCAGTCCGAATAGTTCCCAAAAATAAGTGAGTAATATGTAATACCTTTTCAAAGAATCTCTTAAGTTTTGAGTTTAAGTATACTAAAATATATTATTATCTTTTTTTCTTATAGTTTTGTTCATGAAAATTTCGGTGACATATTCTCCATCATATACACATTAGAGGTATATATTTAATTAGCTTAAATTTTGTTTTACGGGGGACTCTTTAAAGTTTTACGGGGGAGCTCTAACTTTTTAAAGCTTTACACGGGAGCCTTGACTCTTCATATTTTGTTTGTATGTGTTTGTTGCGTGTTTGAGTGACCTGTGTGCCTGGAAAATGTACACAATACAGAGGGAACTCTGCCAAAATTTTTCTGAACTTATAAGAAGCTTAAATGTTTTAGTAGACGTTTGAACTTTTTAATCTTTTAAGAGAAACTTTGTTATGCTTACAAAGAGAGGAACCATGTTTATTATAAATATTATAAATTATTATAAGTTATATCTTCTTGTTAAGACTATAAGATTATATAATACTTTTAAATACATCTAAAATTTAAACTTAATAATCGTAACTTAGAAGTTATGGAACTAACAATTCTTTATCCTAATCATTCTTAGAATCTATGAAAAATATACCAGATCGTTGGATGCACAGAGAAAGACTCGTGCATGCGGTTAAGGGTCTTACAGATGAATTCATTAATGGGGTTAATAGTTTTATTTATCATTATCTTGAAACTAATAATAGAAGTAAAAAAAAGATGAGATGTATATGTGCAAATTGTAAAAATAAGAAATTTATAAATGCAGATGGTGTGAAGGGTCATTTTTTGTGGTGGGGTTTTGTGCCTTGTTACAATAATTGGACAAGTAATGTTGAAAAAATATAGCCACATGATGAGGGACGTGTTCTTTCGGACGTGTTGGTACAATCCGGTCAAATATTGGAGTTGAAAGTATACGGTCAATGCCAGAGGAAGTGAACTCATATCGTGAGATGATAATTGATGCAGTCGGTCCACGCTTTATCCCTGATGAAGAACCACCTAATGCTATGGCAAAAAAGTTTTTTGACATATTAAAAGCGATAGAGACGCTGTTGGTTGAAGGCGATGACAAAGATTCAGTGTTATTTGCTTGTATAAAGTTGTACATTAAATCTGAGAATCAATAGACTGAAAAGTCATACAATGATGTTTGTGCATTCATGAAGAAGCATTTGCCACCAGGAAATAATATGGTCGAAGATTGGTACGCGACACAGAAATTGATATCTAGGTTGGGATTGCCCGTGCAAAGGATTGATGTATATCCCAATGGTTATATGCTTTATTAGAAGGAAAACTCCGATAGAGCGGAATGTTTTGTGGCAGTCACCAGTACAAGATAAGTAGGAAGAAGAGAGGGAAAAAGAGGAAACTTGTACAGAAAATATCAGTGAATACAATGTTTTATTTTCCATTAACTCCTAGATTGCAAAGATTGTATGCCTTGAAAAGAACTGCCGAACACATGAGATGGCATTCTAAAAGCTCACAGGAGCCGCATATCATGAGTCCTCCTAGGGATGGAGAAGCTTGAAAGTATTTTGATAGGATTTACTCAGATTTTTTGGCAGAAACAAGGAATGTGAGACGGCGTGTGTACGGATGAGTTTTCACCTTTTGGAATGGCGAGAAAGACATACTTTTTGTGGCCATTAATTGTAACTCCGTATAACTTGCCACCTTGGATGTATTTGAAAAAAGAGTTAACATTCTTGACAGTTCTCATCCCGGGTCCGAGAATCCAAAAAATAACTTGGATGTTTATTTGCAACCGTTTATAGATGAATTAAATTAGTTGTGTGATGTCGGGTCCCTTACTTATGGCATATCAAAGAAACAGAATTTCCAAATGCGGATAGCACTTCTTTGGACCATTAGTGACTTCCTGGTGTATATTATGTTGAGTGGTTGGAATACAATGGGGGCGTTGGCTTGTCCGTATTGCATGGAACATACACGATCATTTCGATTGCAAAATAGGGGAAAACAATCTTGGTTCGATTCTCATTGATGTTTCTTGCCATTGGGTCATCAATTTAGACGAGATTTTAGGTCTTTCAAGAAGGGTAGAGGTGAAGATCGCTCGTCGCCACCGCCAAGATTTTTGAGAGATCGGATATAGGAAAGGGTCTGACATTTTCCAAAATCACAAAAATAGAAAGGAATTGGACAAGGAAGATTGTAGGGGAAAGGATCACAACTGAACAAGGAGGAGTATATTTTGGTATCTTTCTTATTGGTGTACCCTTTTAGTGCATCATAATATTGACGTGATGCATAATGAAAAGAATGTGTTTGATAATGTCTTCAACACAGTTATGGATGTAAAAGGGAAGTCAAAGGATAATATCACGGCAAGACAATATTTACGTTTGTATTGCAACTGACCGGACTTGTTGATGGAACAGAACGGTAAGGGTAAGTGTTCGAAGCCAAAGGTATGTTATAGCTTGACGAAGGAACAAAAGAAAATGGTGATTGATTGGGTTAAAGAGTTGCACCTACTGGATGGATATACATCTAACTTGGGAAGGTGCGTTGATTATAACGACATGAAGATGACCGACATGAAAAGTCATGATTATCACATATTCATGGAACGACTTTTGCCCATCGCCTTTAGAAAACTTCTTCCGGCAAAAGTGTAGAGTTGCTTGGCCGAGTTGAGTCTCTTCTATCAGGACTTGTGTGTGCCGAAAAATAAGTGAGTCTCATATGCGTGAATTAGAGGAAAACATTCCCATTTTTATCTGCAAGTTAGAACATATATTCCCTCCGAATTTTTTCGATGTTATAGAGCATTTGATACTTCATTCACCGTACGTGGTGAGAGTATGCGGTCTCATCCAATACAGGTAGATGTACTCCTTCAAGAGGTAACCTACATAACTTCACTTAATTATTTGTTAAATGTCATTTTAATGAAATTATATAACTTATTCTAATATACTTGCAACATATTAGGTACTTATACCATATAAAGAAGACAACAAAAAATAAGGCAAGGGTTGAGGGATCAATTTGCAACGCTTATCTAATTGAGGAGGCCGCAATATTCTTCAGCTACTACTTTGAAGAGAGTGTAACTACATTCTACAAACGAGTTAAGCAAAATGTGGGGAATCCTGTTCATCAGGGTGAGGTTCTATCAACATGCAATCAACAAGGAAGAAAATTCGGCAAAATGAAAAGAAGATTCTTGGATGATCGAAATGGAAAGCGGCCTGGAACTATATCCTCCTTAATTGTGAGGAAGTAGAATCTTACCTTTAGTAAGTTAATTGATATTTTTCCCTTCACATACATTTGTATAAATATGTACACATCTTATAAACTTTAGATTTGCTTGTGCAGGAAATACAAATTAGAACTGAGAAATCTCAATTCGAATATATGGGATGATGAAATTCAAGAGAAAATAAGTGAGAGAATTGCCAGAGTGGTTTAAAGTTGAAGTAAGTTAATCTCTTTGAAAGTATTTAGATTTAATTAATGAAGATTGTTATATAACCTTATTAACCTTGTCAAATGTGTATACAGATGCACAAGCCCATGCAACATTATAGTCAACTCCTAAAAAATCTATCTTGGGGTCTTTCTAAAAAAGTTAAGATGTGCACGGGATACATTGTCAATGAGTTTGAATTTCACACAAGAGATAGGGGTAAGGAGGGAGAAACTTATAATGATGGTGTGTGTGAAACTAAACTATTATGGTGTTTTAGAAGAAATAGTTGAGGTAGAGTTCACTAGAACACCAATCCAAAAGGCCGTCTTGTTTCATTGTGATTGGTTTGATTCTTTAAATAAAGGAATGAGGATTCATCCTCAAATGTAAATTGTTGATTTTAACAAAGAACAGAGATATAGAGGCTATGATTCTTTCGTGTTAGCTCATCAAGCCGAGCAAGTTTCATTCCTCCCATATCCTAGCTCTAAAAGACCAAGGACTGATTGGGTTAGTGTTTTGAAATCTCGACCCTGCCTAATAGATGTCCACACCAAGATGAGGCGTTCTAAGAAAACGTGGACATTCACGAGGGTTCAGCAATAAATGTGACGATTAAAGACGTAGGATCTCTCGTCCATGAGTCTCGTTCGTTGGAAGAATTAGGAACTACAAAATGATGAAATTGAAATAGAATGGGATTCAAATGAAGATTCCAATAAAAATTCCGATGAACAGACCAACGAAGATTCCGGCACTGAATCCGATAATGATTCTGATGAGGATTCTGACAGACAAAATATTGTATGATTAACTTTTATTATACTTATGTTATTGTACCAGTGTCATCATTATAATTATGTTTATTAACTTCTTGCCACCATACTAATGATATTTAGATTATTTATAATTATACTTATGTTTATTATCTATAACTAATTCTATCATCCTTACTTATATTACAAGTTCAATGGCCCGAGAGAGTAAGAGAAAGGATCCATTGCTCCCGACACAGCAGGAGCCACCAACTATGACACAACAAGATCCACAGGGTACCACATAGCAGAACCCATTGACTCTGACACTAGCAGGATCCACAGACACGTACAGAGCATGATTTACTGACACAGACATATCTACTGGTACGTTCCAACACTCCCGCTTCATCTTCGGCACTGACCACATAGCTGTTATTATCTATGACTCCCTCTACAGTTCTTGCTGCTTGGAAATCACCTTCTAGTGATATTCGACAGTTATTGACCCTGAATATAGATCGGTAGGTTCAATAAACATAAAAATCATATTTTTATCATTTATAAACTATAATTAAATATAATACATACTAACATTAATATGTATAGACTACATCCATATTCAAGAGCTGCCACCAGTATCTCAGCTACCATGCAGGAGCGTTTCACCGGCTTTTATCACAGTTGGTCTGAGGTCCCGTCGGATGTCTGCAACATATGGTGCGGAAAGTTTTAGGTAAATATGAATCAAATATTGTAGTTGTTTTACTTCGTTTAATTTTTTTTACAAGAATCTTTATACTTATAATATTTTGAATTAATTTTTTAAATCTTATACTGGTTATACTTATATTTATACAAATATTATTTTCTAATGTTTTGAAATTTCATTGAAATTTTAGCAAAGATGTGTATGGGACCCAACATTATCCATGACCAAATGAGACATGTATGGGAGGTCAAGGTCGGTGACCGGATGAGAGATTTGCTTGGCGACGTTCGAATCGCGAGGAAGAGGCCTGTTTGGATTCATGAGATGTTCTGGGAGCAGATGATGAAGTATTGGGAGAGTCTGAAGTACAAAGTATTTTGTGAACAGAATAAAAGGAACATGAATGAGGGACGAGGAGGGGAGGGGTCGGGGAGCAGGGAAGCACATAGGTGGGTTTATCTCCTTCACAAAAGCATCAGTTGAAGAGGGTAAGAACTCTTTGATTTTATTAATTCATTTCATTACTTCATTATAATATTTTAATAATTGTGTTGTTTTTTTGCAGCAAGCGGATTTAATAGAGAGGTTCTCCAAGAGCAGGCACTTGGAGGAGCTCCACGAGCAGCATCTTGGGGATAAGAAGGGGTGGTATATGGATTTTCAGTCTGAGGAGTTCTAGGTGACTTTGTTAAGTTTATATAATGTTTCATAACTTAGAACTTTAAATCACATATAATATTTTATAATTTATTATCCAACTAATATTTTGTATTGTAGACGAAATTTCAAAAGGCCCGTAAGAAGGCCGAGGAGGAAGCTACAGTCACGGATACTCTATGCCCGATGATCTCCAACTGATGGCCATTTAGCTAGTGAATTGAGCCGTAACCAGTTTTATGGAGCTGGTTTGGAGTCAGCTCATCTCAGAGCCGAGAGCAGCCTGCTCGCGCTTGATTGCCACCTTGCTGTTTGGAAACAGAGAAGAGGATCATGAGACGGTTAAGGCTGCTTTTTCCACTGTCTTCGCTGCCTTCGACGAGCACATGAGGTGGTTTACCAAATAGAGCCACTTGTCGTACACCTCTATGCCATTGATAATGGACATTGTCATAGCTGCTACTACTACCGTTCCATCAACATCTTCATCAACAGTAGCAACTGGGGGAACTGAGACACAAGGGTATCTTCCTCTACTCTCCCTCCCTCCTCTATTAGTGCCTCGGGAACTGACATTGTTGATCCTCCTCCCCTCTGTCCTCCCCCGTCCTCTAGTGATGTTAGGGATCCCGAGGATGTTTGATACTTGTACATTTTATATTTCTTTTATGTTTTATAGATGTCTTAGTTTATGGATATTTTATGGGTTTGATGTTTTATGTATGAGAATGAGTTTATAAATATATACTGTTGTTGTTTTTGTTGTGTTTTTTGTATTTTGGGAGTTTCGGGTCTGTTTTACAAATTATAAAAAAAATTTACTGACGACTAGACCATAGCAAACATGTTTTTAAAAAAACTAGCGATTGACGGAAAAGACCGCCGGTATATTTCTTCGACCTCGCTAACAGCAAAAAAATCGTCGACAATGTCGTTCTGTACTATTTCGAGATGGAAAACCAGTGTCGTCAGAAAAGTTGTCGGTATTTGTTACTGACAGTAGAGAAGCATCGATTCTTGACATACCACGGGACAGTAAAAAGCTGTCGGTAGCATCTTTTGGAACAGGATGTACCGAGGGCCAGCCATCAATACCAGTTGTTACTGACGTCAAAGGGCCGACGGTCACTTAGCCATCGGTACTTACTTTGTACCGACGGTACGCCGACAACTTTGACCGTCGGTATTTGCTTTTTTTTTTTTTTTTGTAGTGAAACTGGTGTAAAGACTTAAAAAACTAGAATCAATTTAAAAGGATTCAAGAACACTACATTGCCAAAAAAACTCCTCTAGAGTTTCACTATAAAATAAAACCTCACGAACCTGCACAATTAACTTCCCGCAAAGATCAAAACTTTGAACCACTTCCTGGAAGCACTAATTTGTAGCTCCAATTTATATCTATAATAGAGGGAGAACAAATTTGTGAAACAGAATCCGATATCATGTTGATTGAGGGGAACTCCAACAGCTAGACGACCAAGAGGAAGAAGAAATAACTAAAGGAGAATTAAATGTTTCAGATGACTCAGAGGAGAAGGAAGGATCAGAGTTTTTGAACTATTGATAATACCAAGAAGAGAAGAAGCAGGACAAGAAAAGACTCTAAAAGTAGGTAATTACTTTAACATCATTGATGATCTTTTTAATTCATAATTAGTTTATGCAAAAACTAGAGGTTTTAGTGCTACTAAATGTGCTGGTTCGAAAGAAAGTGGTCCATATAAATTGAAAATATCATACCGTTACTTATGATAAAGGTAGGACATCAAAAGAAAATAAGCATACAAAGAGGATAAATTGTTCTGTCGTATTAATGGTGTAGAAACCTGTCACAAACTTGAGTGTGGCCACTCAGGTTTGTCATGAGATGGCACAAAACTCTAGGTTTTTATCAGCAATATGTATTTGCATTGTTTTTAGGAAACTTGATAGATCTCAAAGAATCTATGATCGTGATCTATAATATTGAAGTCTAGTTAAGGAGATTTCAAAGAATAAGGAAAAGTCAAAATCATAAGTGAAAAAAGACTTTGAGGGAATGAAAACTAGAAGTATTTTTGGAAACAAAGTCCTTGGTCAAAATTCATATTGAAAAAGGATTGGAAATTCAAGACCTACCAATCAGCCTCAACATCTATAAATAGAGGAACACAATTGAACGTTGGGGTTAGCCGTTTTACAATTCTTCGAAGACATTCTGTAAGAGAGAAGATGATAGTTCACGGTGGTTGAGCTTGTGCAGTCACAAACTTCAAACGTTGTGATTCTCCATTGATACTCGTTGTTCATAATTCATAATTCAATGAAGTTTTTTTTTTTTTGAAGACTATAGCTTCTAGGAATAGAAGTTGTGCTGCAGTTCAACGGAGTTGAAAACTTGAAGGGATTCAAGATCAAGCAGCTTGTTGCAAGGCGAAGCCTTGAAGAGTTGAAGGGATTCAACTGTGCAGTGTACAAAGGGAGTTTGCACTGATTCCACAAGGAAAATGCTAGATGTGTAAAAGAGCTAGGTGGTTCTTGTATTGTGTTGACAGTTATTAGTGGATTGCTTTCTTTGCATGGCCTCGAAAACGTAGGCTCGGCTGAACTGCGCTTACCAACTACTATGTCTTGTGTGTTTGTGTTGCTTATTACTTTTCACACTATGTATCACAGTACTGCTCCCACAGCAAAATCAGTCACACTGCATGGATTGCCTAAGTACTAATTACAAATTGAATTTGTGAAGTAATGGACTGTGTCAAGTATCAAAGATAGTGGAACAGCACAACCATGAATTAAATCCATCTATGAGTGGATTTAAGATTTATGTCTGCTCCTAGAAGTATAAATTAAGATTTAGAGAGGAGAATAGAAGTTAATTGTAATTACCCGATCCAAAATGTATTTTGGGCTTTGATTTGTGTGTTACTAATTACTTTAGTTAGATATTATCTTTCTCTTGCCCATTTAAGAGATTAGGGCTCTAAAATTTTTAAGTCTCTCGGGGTGTATGTGTGATATGAAAATTTTAGGAGCTACGAAAAATTAAGAAACTTTACCTATATCAGACATCCCTTCTCCAACAATTAAATCCTCATTGTGAGACGCAACGAGACGGAGACGAATAAACGCTTATGGAGTACTGGGAACTGATTATCTAGAGACTAAAACGTTAAATTAAGGTACTCTTTCTAAGCTTATTATCAATCTATGGATTTCCTCATTAGTTTTAGTTTATAATTTCTGTACTGTTGGGTTGGTAGGAGAAACTAGGGTTCTATTGAATGATATGAGTTTGGTAGAACTGATGGTATTTCGAGATGTCTTTAGATTTTAGGTATTATGTTATATATTTTTCTGAGATTAGAAGGATTGGAGTGCAATCTAAGATAAGGAATGTAAACCCTTCTACTTTTGTTAAATGCTTATATTTTAGTAAAATTTGTTCTTTTTTTTTGACAAAAAAAGAGAGTACTTAATATATATATATATATATATATAGAATGAATTAGGTCCTAGACATATAATTACAAAGTGATAGTGAAGTTTTTTAAGCTTCACTATCTTTATTCCACCATCATCAACTTCTAAAATCACAAACCATATCCAAAATATAGGTTTGTAACTTTAATAATTTGAACATGTTATTAATTATTTTATGAATGTAAGTTTTTGTGAAAATTGGAATAAGCATGTGATGAAAGTATTTTGAAGGCAAAGTTTTGTAAATGTGTATATGTGTGTAAAGTTCATGTTTTAAAATGTCCAATAAAATATTTAAGCAAATTGTAAAGTTCATGATTTTTAAGTGTTCGATGAAATGCTTTTGTAAGTTTATGCTCATGTGTGTGAGTGGGAAACATTGGAGGGACATGTCCTAAATATCTGTTTGGCCTGGCTAGGGATGTTATGCCTAGCAATCTTTTCGTCTAGCCATACCTAATGGGTAAAATAATTAGGGATTGATATCAATGCACCTTTTCGTCCTTACTAACACTATGAGCATTTGTTTGAATTGATTGTGAAGTTTAAGATGTCATGTTTATTTATGTTTGAACAGTGACTGATTTTATTTAAGGTGTTTTGCACTATTCGTAAGTCTTCTTGAAGTTTGAAGTGTATTTTTGGAGGAAAATATGAGTTTGAACAGTTTTTGGGCGTTTTTATATTTTTTCACACATTGATCATTTTGTTATAATTTAATGAATAATTCAGTGTCCTCCGTAATTTTTTCCAAGAAGCCAATCCATCATACTACAGTGGGTTTAATTTAGTCATCACTGTCTTAAGAATTGCAAATTTCCTTATTCTCGCAAATTGTTTGTTTATAATATCCAATGAACCTTTGCATGAGCTTACAAGAAATGGTTGAAAATATATTTCTATTTCCTTTTCACTTTCTTTATATCTTAATTAACATTTTCTGCCAAGATTTTACTAACTAAAAGAAAGATGGATCTTTGAAATAAACATTTCTAAAAGCTCTTTGGTCATGAATAATGTTTTCTATGTAAGTTCTATTTAGTAATGTAAGTAGAATACTTGTTCCCAGGACAGTTTATATTTCTTACTGGGCTAGTGTAGTTTATTCCCTTGCTATTTTACAGATCTTTTTAAGAATGAATGTAATGAAGAAGCATGAGACATTGAGTGTTTTAAGGAATTTGGAGCCAGTAATATGTTGGTTGTAAAGTTTGAAGTTCTAGTGCTACTTAAGATAATTTAAGCATCATTTGTACCTTTTAATCAAAGAAGATTTCGAGGTTTTTTTTTTTCCTTTGTTTGTTTTGAGTATGGTTAGCATAATATTAGTGTACTCAAACTGTCATTATATCATAAAGTTTGTTTTAGTAAGTTTATATCGTTTTGAGGTTCGAATTTCTTGGGGTCTCTTGGAAATATTGTCATGTTATGTTTCCGAAATCAGGGCGTGGCATTAATGATATTGCAAGAATAAGAACAAGCAAGCGTGTGAGAGCTTTAGAGGTTGAAGCCAGATGATCAGATAAAATACAATATCTACCAAAAGACTGTAGGAATTATGTTGAGAAGGTAAGAAGGTGGAACATTGGAGCCGAGGATGCTAAATGCATAAATAAAATATTCATTATATTGTGAAAAAAAAAAAAGTGATTTCTTCAATTTGATTCACAGAAATAGTGAATGGAGGGTAGATAATATTTTCTGGGTTCACCCTCAAAGTAGTGCAGTTTATGAAGAGTTCAATGAGGTGGTGAATGCTAATCTAACATATCTTGTTAACAAATACAAGATGCTAGAGTATTGTTGGAGTTAATCATCATGGTCATTATATATTGTTAGGTCCAATACTTCTTTCTCATGAGAACATCAAACATACATGTTCTTTTTTAGCACTTGGATTGCATCGGGGAGGGGGGATAAAATTCTACTGCAATTATAACTAGTATGAGAGCATTGGGAATGAAATTAAGGAGGTTATGCCAAACACAATTCGAAGGTACTGTATTTGGCATATAATGTGCAAAATTCCAGAAAAGTTTGGGTTTAAGATAGTTTGAGGAGGCAAAAAAAAAAAAAAAAAAAATTTCAAATCACTTGTTTATGATAGCTTAACAAAATCAATGTTTGAGACTAATCGGAATTAATTTGTTGCTAAATATGGATTGGAATCAAATCAATGGCTGAGAAAGTTATATAATTAGAGACAACTTTGGGTCCCATTTATTTGAATAACATATTTTGGGTAAGGATGTTTTCTAACCAAAGAAATGAAATTATGCATGCTTTCTTTGATGGATATGTCCGTTCTAGCAGCATACTTAAACAATTTATGGAGCAATATGAGATTGCAATTAGACATAAGGTGGAGAAAGAAGTGTATGATGATTTCAAATCAAGCAACGTTGTCATTAAATTACTAACCTTCTATGATTGGGAGAAGTAGTTCCGAGAAGTATACACAACAATTGTTTGAAAATTTTCAGGCTAAAATCAAGAGAATGTGGTATTTAATCCTTTACTCAGTGATGATGAAGTGGAAAATAGATTAGAGGAAGAAAATTTGGAAGGGTTTGAGAAGTTCAGTATATTAGAGAGCAGAGCTCTGGTGAATAACTTTTATGTAAAGGATTTTGTGTACATAGTTTGGTTCTAAGAGGAGGTATGTTTTCTAAAGTGAAATTATAGATTATTTGAGTGCAAAGGGTTATTGTGTGCTCACATATTAAAGGTTGCTTTAATTAAAAGAGTTAAAAGATTTCCTGAAATATATGTGCTTAGTAGATGGAGGAAAGATGTTCATCGTAGGCACACAAGGATTCTTTTGATGAAGGATATCCCCACCTGACCTCTGAGTTTGAGAAGTTCAAAGAAGTTGAGAAAATTTTTAATGAAATTGTAGACATAGCACTTGCAAGCAATGTAAGACTTTTGAAGCTGAAGCAAGATCTAGAGAGCACCAAAGAAGACTTGTTGAATATGAATGTGGCTGATTGTATGCAAATGACTGATTCTTTTGTTGATGGAAGGGAAGAAAGGGTAATTTTGGATCCTAATGTGGTAATTCTTAAGGGAAAACCTCAACAAACTCATTTATGGTCTAACAATAAAGGTGGTGGCTATAGAATTGTAAGGAGAAGGCATGCTGTTGGAATTCTAATTCTGGCCAAGTTAGGACAGTGAATTCAAGGAGGAATTCTAGAAGAAGATGTGATGAGTAGGTATAATTTCATAAGTTGTAATGCATTCTGATCAAGATTTTGTTGTTATGATATCAGTTAAGTTGTGTAATATTTTTTTGTATCAGGTTGCTGATGTTGAAATTGAAGTAATAGTTGCTGCCCATTGTAATCAAAGAACAACAATGGTATATGAAGAGGAAGAGGACAATGAAGTTAATATTGATTTGAATTTAGAATTATGAGATTTTGAGCAAGTTTGTTTTATGACTGATCATTTAACAAGGTATGGTTTTAGTTTGTTCATTTGAACCATTCATAAACTTTTAGATGATGTATCGAAGTTGGTTTAATTAGCAAATGCCTAATTTAGATTGTGAAATTCATAACTCTGCACTTGATATTTCTGCCTACTCGAGCAAATATTTAGGCCTTGTATGTTTTGTAGTTAATCCCATTTTTTCATTCCCAAATGCTGATACTAGTTTTTTTCATATGAAATATTGCTCAAGTTTTAGTGGGTTTTTACCCTATTTCGTTGAAAACTTTTTTGGGCATATTTTAAGATTATTAGTGTTTAATGCTTTAAGTTGGAGATTGAGATTTTAAGTTTAATATGAGTTTTCAGTCATTTTTAAGTTTTAGGGCCAACGTAGAAAATCTAGAAAGTTAGGGAACTGAATAATTAAATTTTGGGCTGGTAATGCCATGTGGGTTAGAGAATGGAGGACACATGGCTGGTGTGCTCCATGTGTCTTATGCATGGGAGGCAAAGCCATGCATGGATGGTTATATAAGGATGCCAATAGAGGGCTGAAAATTTCCATCTCTCCTAAATTTCTCTCATCTCCTCTTCCGCTATTTAGTTTAGAGGGAAGCATTGTAGTTCCTCCTGTTTGTATTCTACCTTTATGTTTCTATAAGTCCAATGTTGAAGGCATACAGGTACCTTATCCTGCCGCAGTTGACCTAGCAGAGGGGTACGGGGTATCACAGATGGTATCAGAGCTCTAGGTTTGACACTAGGTTCTCTAAATCTTAGATGAGCTTTAAGAGTTGACGACTTAGACCCTATGGCCTAGAGATTTGGTAGTGTTCTATTTAGAGTTTTGATGTTAAGCTTTTATTTTGTAAGTGGAAGATGTCACGATCCGGTCATAAATAAATTTACCAGGATGTTTTTTAATATTTGGATAGTAGGTACTAAATAAGTTGTATGTTTTCTCTGTGTAGTGTGACTTTGTAGTTCTGTTTGTATTAGATCCTCACTGTCTTAAGTAATACATTCTGAGTGGGTATGCTTAATAAAGTGTGTTTTCTATCTGATTATATTTTGTTTAAAGTTTTGATATCTCTTTTGATTATGGGATGTTACGTGTAAGCTATATCTGCAAACTCAAGGTTAGCACTCCTAAGTTTTTATTAGATTCAAACTTATCCTTGGCTGAAGAAGATGTCAGGACCACACTCCCCAAGTCACGAAAACGAAGCTATGTCCAAAAATTCACATCACGGACCGACATATACTGCAAGAGAAGTAAGTCACTATTCGGAACCCACCAGTTAAGAAATAATTCGAAATTTCATGATAAAAATGATTGAGTTGTTGGAAGCTACTTTGGCGAATCGAAGAGGGGAACGAACACAGAACACCGATAACGACGAGGCCTTGGAACAATTTTTACGATTTCGGCCCCCAAGATTCTGTGGCGAAGTTGAACAGGAAGCCAAGACAGAATTATTTTTAGAACAGTTGAATGATATTTATGATACTCTGCAGTATGATGGCACCAAGATACTCTACAGTATGATGGCACCAAGAAGGTAACTTTTGCCGCTTTTCGACTTAGGGGAGCAGCAAAAGACTGATGGCTAAGGATTTCTGAAGCTCGAGTATTAAGAAACCAACTATGGACATGGGATGAGTTTCAGGAGGAATTAAGCAAGAATACATACCCCGTTGGATAAGAGAACGTTGCTAGGACAAGTTCCAGCAGCTAAAACAGGAAGGGATGATAGTGGCACAATATATTGCAAAAGTTTAATCTTCTAGCTAAGTATTGTCTACGCCTCATAGACATAGAAGAGCATAAGACACACCAGTTTGTGAAGGGGTTATGAGTAGAACTGCATTGCGTACTAGCCCCTCTACCATCAATGAGTTTCGATGCTACAGTTAAACCAGCCACAAGAACCGAAATAGCTGATCAAATAGCAAAAATATAGAGCAGTGGCGACCGATGCTCCATCACAGTCCCACAAATGACCTAGACACAGACGTTGGAGGCCCGAATATCCAAAGAAGCCACAAAAAGATAACTGAACGGGGAATGGGAACCGCCAGAACCCTATGACAAGAAACCCTCGTCTGACTTGTACTTACTACGGACATAGGGGGCACACGGTGGAGGCATGCTATCAAAAGGAAGGAACATGTTTTTAGTGTGGAAAGGCTGGAAACTTTGTGAGACAGTGCCCTGGAGGGCAGCCTACAATCTCAGGAACACCAAGAGGAGTGGGACGACCACCGAATGCCTTGGAGGTGCCAGTAGCCCAAAACAACAAACTGCAAGTTAGAGCTACAAAAACTTGATCAGGATTTTTTAACAAAGTTTTAACCCAATATTTGCAAGTGCACAAAATCAATGTAATATGGAAGTATCATAGTACCGAACCATAGAGAAAGACTCAACTGCTTAAATTATTATCTTCCTAAATTAATTTTATAAAAAGAATCAAAGTTTATTATCTTAAAAAATTATTCCTAATTAAGTAAAATTAATAAATAAAATAACTAAATTAAAAATAACAAGTGATTAACCCAAGAAGATGATTTAGAATCTTGAATCCACCACTAACCTATATAACAATGATTTAATTTTATTTAGGAGAAAGGATTAGATCTTTATGTGGTGATCAAGGCTAAACTTTGATTAACTAAAGAAATATATTGTATTTAAATGTATGACATAACTCATCTAACCATTAGCAGGGCTTATTCAATTCTATGACATAAATCATCTAAAATTAGCATGAACTATTCAATTTTAAAACCCACAATATACTTGCAAAAATTACATATCTCTCATACTCAATACTACAAGAATCAAGCATGGATAAAAAATCAATTAAACCAAATAATTGTTCTACAAGAACAATCACAAAGAATTAATTGCATCAAACCAACAAAAATCCTAAGATATGCAATCACATAAATTTTATAATAAATCTTCCTAAATAAAATAAACCAAAATTACATAAGTAGGGTTTCATCAAAATTTTAAAAATAAATTTAGTTCATAACTAAAGGGAAAGAAGGAACCAATTTATTTGAGGAAATCATGGCGTTTTCTTCCACTAAATTTTTCTGCTGCTAAATTTGAATTTCTGCTTCTGCCGAATTTTTTCAGCTCAACCCAGCAGCTGATTGCTGTTTCTGCTCCTTCGATTTCTCCACCTTCTGCGCAGCTGCTGTGGCTGTTTTCTGCTTCAATTGATGCTGCATCTCCTGCTGATTTCTCTTGCAAAGCAGCTCCTTCAGCAACTCCAGATCTTGTGGCTACTGGTTCTTCTGGTTTCTGCTTCAACTACAGCCAACAACAGATTCAGATTTCTGCTGCTGGTTTTTATTATTTTCTGCTCTTGCTCCCTCTGTTTCTCGGCTGCTGCAAGCTGTGTTTTCCCAAGCTGCTTGCGCAGCTCTTTATCTATTTTGTTTCCAGCCCCCAGCAACTCTCCCTCTGCTCTTCTTTCTCTTTTGCCGTTGACCTTCTTTTTAAGCAGCTGTGTTCTCTCCTAATTCTTGTTGTCCAACCCCTGCTTCTTTTCCTTTTTCTTATTGTTGCATTGGGTTGCCTTTCTCTGTTCTTTTCTTCACTTCCTGTTCTTGTCGTGACTTGCTTGTGGGCTTCTCACAGTTGGGCTTGCTTGTTCTTCCCTTTTTATCACCAAAATAAAATAAATTAAATATAATAATTATGCTTATTAAATAAATAAAATATTTTTAAGGGCTAATAATTAAAATTTAAAGTGTTTATTTGTACCAAAAATCAACTCCATCATCTACACCCTAGATAGGCAACCTTTGGATGGTAAAGCAAAAGTAGTTGAAGGTACTATCCGTATCTTCTCTCACCCTGCTAAAGTATTAATTGATCCAGGAGCTAAGTATTTGTTTGTAAGCATGCATTTCATAAAACATATCATAAAATCTCTGTTAGCATGCCCTACCAATTGGTTGTTTGCACACCTATGGGAATGAGTCGGATCACTGAGGGAAGTACCCCCTGATTGTGAGATTTACATAGGGAGCACAATATTACCTAGAAATTTGATCACGTTATACTTTAAGGGATATGATGCGAGGTTAGGAATAGATTGGTTATCTAAGCATTATGTCCAGGTAGACTGCCGAAAGAAAATAATTAAGTTTACCCAACCAGATATGCCTACCCTAGAATTTCAAGGAAATAAAACAAAGAAGGAAAACCATTTGATCTCCAAAACTAAAGCAAGGTAATTGATCAAGAAGGAATGCCAAGGGTATGCTCATGCTTTCTCAACAAAACAGGAGAAGTAAAATGGAAACCATCCCATTGGTGAAGGAATTCTCGGATATTTTTCCTGTAGAATTAACAACTCTATCACTTGAATGGGAAGTAAACTTCGGAATAGAACTAGTACCCGGTGCCGTACCAATATCATGAACGCCATATCGAATGGCTCAGGAGGAGCTGAAGGAGTTAAAGGATCAATTACAAGATTTGTTACGGCAAGGCTATATTCGTCCGAGCACATCACCATGGGGCACTAGTATTGCTTGTCAAAAAGAAAAATGGAACCTTTAGAATGTGCATCGGCTGCCGAGGGTTGAACAATATCACTATAAAAAATAAATACCCTCTTCCAATGATCGATGAATTGTTTGATCAACTTCGAGGAGCACGTTGTTATTCTAAGTTGGATGTAAGACAGGGGTATTACCAAGTGCGGATAAAAGAAAAAGATATCCCAATAACCACTTTTAACACTCAGTATGGACACTATGAGTTTGTAATGATGCCTTTTGGTTTGACCAATGCACCAGCGACATTCATGGATTTGATGTAAAGAATTTTTTGCCCATATTTGGATCAATTCGTGGTGATTTTCATCAATGATATCCTGGTTTACTCACTAGATACTGAAACACATGAGCAACACCTTCGAAGTGTGCTGCAAACCCTACGAGAACACAAGTTGTACACCAAGTTCAGAAAATGTGAATTTTGGATGGAAAAGGTAAATTTCCTAGGACATATGGTCACAAGTGAGGGCATAATTATTGATCCAGCCAAGATGGAACCGTAACTTGTTGGATGCCACCTAAAACTCCTACAGAGGTACAGAGCTTTTTAGGGCTAGCCGGATATTATCGGCGATTTATTAAAGATTTTGCTAAGGTTGCTGGACCCTTAACATGGTTAACCCGAAAGGATGTTGAGTTCAAATGGTCAGAGAAGTGTGAGAAAAGTTTTCAGGAGTTGAAGCATCGATTGACATCAGTACCAGTAGTAACTTTGGCTGATCCGCAGAAAGAGTTTACCTTATATACCTATGCATCTGGAGAAGGATTAGGCGCGGTACTAATGCAAGACAGGAAGGTGGTTCATATATCTCCCGAAAGTTGAAGAACCTTGAGAAAAACTACCCAACGCATGACTTGGAGCTAGCAGCCATAGTATTTACACTCAAGAAGTGGCGACATTACCTCTATGGGGCTAAATATGAGATTTTTATAGATCACAAGAGTTTAAAGTATCTATTCTCCCAAAAAACCTAAACATGAGGCAACGAAGATGGATGGAATTGCTTGAAGAGTATCGATGCCCAATTAACTATCACCCAGGGAAAGCAAACGTGGTAGTTGATGCTTTGAGTAGGAGTGCCAAGTTAGCAAGGCTCACCCTAACTTCAACCTTGCAACAAGAGATCAAGGAAGCGCAAAAGAGTAATAAGGAATTCCAAGGGTTTAAAGCTCAAGTTGAGGGAAAGAAATTAGATGACTATCAAGTCTTGGATACTGATAGAAGTTTGCACTTTCAAAATTGGATATGTGTACTGAATGAGGCAAAGATTAAACAAAAGGTATTGGAGGAAGAATATAGCAAATATTACATACACCCTGGTGAGAAAAAGATGTATCAGGATCTCAAGAGGAAGTTTTGGTGGAATGGAATGAAGAGAGATGTGGCAGAATATGTGGCCGCTTATCTTACTTCTCAAAGTATGAAAACAGAACACAAGTCCGTAAAACTCTTACAGTCATTACCTATCCCCGAATGGAAATGGGATTGTGTTAGGATGGACTTTGTCATTGGTTTGCCACGGACAAAAGGATACAAGGACGCCATTTGGATCATAGTTGATCGTTTGACGAAAGTGGCACACTTTATTGCTATCAATGTAATGTACTCCTTAGAAAAGATAGCCCAGCTTTATGTGGAGGAGATTGTAAGATTTCACGGAGTACCTTGAACATTGTGTCAGACCGAGATCAGAGACTTAATTTGAGATTTTGGCCTCAGTTCCATGCATCATTGGGGACTAACCTAAGCTATAGTACTGTCACACACCCCCAGGCTGATGGACAATCAGAAAGAACAATCTAAACTTTGGAAGATATATTACGAGCATGCGCTTTAGAGTTTGGAAACAAATGGATTGATAACCTGATCTGAGCAAAGTTTGCTTATAACAACAGTTATCATTCCTCAATCAAAATGGCGTCGTTTGAAGCCTTATATGGGAAGAAGTGTAGAACATCTTCGTATTGGGATGACATTGGAATTCGTTCCCTTTGGAAGCAGAAGACCTAGATGCCAGAGTTAGAAGAGGCACGGAAATGGATAAAAGTAATCCAAGAATGACTCCGAGCAGCTAAAAGTTGACAAAAGAGCTACGTTGACAATCGACAGCGGGACTTGGAATTTAAAGTGGGAGATCGAGTTTTTCTAAAACTCACACCACACTATGGGAACTAGACACCTAAGAAAAAGGAAGTTAAGCCTCCGATACATTGGACCATTTGAAGTAAGTTACAGGATTGGTAAGGTAGCCTACAGACTGATGTTACCGAAAAAATTAATGGGCATTTATGACGTGTTCCACATCTCCCAGTTACAGAAATATCGACCATCGCCCGAGCATGTTTTTAATGACGACCCGTTGGAACTGCAAACCGACTTGTCATACGAGGAGAAGCCTAGTAGGATTGTGGAACGAAGCATAAAGGAATTACGCGGAAAGAGAATTCCGATGTGCAAGGTGTTATGGAGAAACCACGGCATTGAAGAGACAACATGGGAAACCGAAGAATTTCTACGTAGGAAATATCCGAAGATTCTAGGTACGTGAACCCAAAAATTTTGAGGATGAAATTTTTTTGAGGGTAGAATGTAACATTCCGTGTAAGTACCTCAAAATTAACGTAAGTCACAGAAGGTCAAAGTGAAAGTTTTGGGGGGTTATCTTATAAAGAATAAAAAAATTTTTGGTTCATTTGGTAATTCTTAGAAAATCTATTATTACTGTTGAATGCTTTAAGTTGGAGATTGAGATTTTAAGTTTAATATGCGTTTTAAGTCATTTTTAAGTTCTAGGGGCAACGTAGAAAATCTAGAAAGTTGGGGGACTGAATAATTAAATTTTGGGCTGGTAATGCCATGTGGGTTAGAGAGTGGAGGACAATGGCTGGTGTGTGCCATGTGTCTTATACATGGGACGCAAAGCCATGCATGCATGGTTATATAATGATGCCAATGGAGTGCTGAAAATTTCTATCTCTCCCCAATTTCTCCAAACTTTCTCCCCTCTCTTCTTCCGATGTTTAGTTTAGAGGGACGCATTCTAGTTCCTCCCGCTTGTATTCTAGCTTTATGTTTTTGTAAATCCAGTGCCGAGAGGCATGCAGGTACCTTACCATGTAGCAGTTGATCTAGCGGAGGGGTATGGGGTATCACAAACGATATTTGAAATCTTCTTGAAATTGTTTTACCAGAAATAAATTTTTGGTATTTTATGGTTTGAGCCTTGTGCCCTTGAGCACACGACGTGTCAGTCTTGAGTTTAGGTAGATTCGGGGCATGATGTAGTTAAATAGGCCTTGACCACACACTTATTACTGCGTTAATTGAGCGATGGAAGCGTAAGACTCACACATTCAATATGACTTGCGGTGAGGTGACAGTCACATTACAGGATTTGCATATGTTATTGGGTTTATGGATACATGGGTTTCTTATTACAGGTCCTAGTTCGAGTATACATCAAAAGCAGCATTGGATATATATGATTGAGCGGAGCATCATTAATCGGTTGTCGCTACCTCACTTTTCTGGGTATAAGGTAAAAAATAAACCTTTAGAGGCGTAGGTCTTGAGAGAGTTCACAGGTTTAGAGATTGATGATGACCACATAATACGTGCCCGAAGTTTTATTTTTCTTACTTCTGGGAGGTCATATGTTCCTTGATATGTCAAGCAGCTTGATTCACGTCTGCTACATCAATCTATTAGATGATTTTGATGCCATCAAGACTTCAATTGAGGGAGTTACGTATTAGGATATTTGCATAGATGTCGGGGAAGCTTTGGGGGTGCACGACAAATTGGGGGAGCTCTTTTGCTAATACAGATTTGGGCTTGGTCGTGTATTCCTATACTGCGTCCTTACTTAGATAGACACGTGGAACAAGACCCCGTGCTCCTCTTGGTGCTATATAGTGCACATCATTTGATCTCAGCCAGCTTTTATGCATGTCCTGCTTGCTTATAGAGATAAGTTGTAATTCATGCCATCCACTAGGTAGGACTTTAAATTATATTTTAGTTTTTAATTATATTTTAAATGTGCTTATTATTTAAGTATTTAAATTTGTTGCACAGTTTGTCTGGCAGTCATATCCCGAGTCTAATCTGGTGTCGTCTGGCTTGTGGCGCGCAGAGGTGCCTCTAATATCTTACGAGATAGTGAAGTATCACCATCCAGGCCGCATGATGAGACAATTTGGGGAGGATCAACCTACACCTACAACTTGTGATATTGGTCTAGATCTGCGTCGATATCAATTTAGAGAAAATGATCACACTTATTGGTTGACAAAGCATGCTGTGGAAGTCTGGCATGATTGGAGACAACACATTAGGGATGGGCCACTTTTACCCATGAAGCATATATCATCACCCATAGATGATAACATTAGATGGTATCAGGAGATCACACGAGTCTACATCAGTAATCTAACTCGTCGTGATACTCGGATATATGCCAGCTGGGGTCGACGAACGGATAATGGTAATTAAATATTTTTTAAATCTAAATAGTTTTTTTAGACATCCATACTGCAGGAGGTAGATGACATAACTACAGGAGTGTTGGAGAGACCACTATCGTCTCGATGAAGTATTCTAGTGTTATAAGGAAAGTTCAGACCATTATTCGCCGGTGCATGGTTTCTATTGGTGGTATGTTGGGTTATACCCCATCTCAGCATGATGTTCAGTAAATGTTTGTGGTATAGCCTTCATGTCGTCATCCTTGGGAGCCTATACCCGAGCATGGTGCTGTGGAGTGAAGAGGGGTCAGCATAGAGTACCCCGGAGCCCATAAAGATGCTCAGACATTCACTTTGGGTTTGACACCAGAGATATAATATGCTCTGCCACCTCCACCTCCAAGTCTAGCAGACACGTCATATGCACTGTCATCTCCGAATGTAGTAGACATGTCATTTCATGCATCTCCACCTCCAAGTGTAGCAGCACATCAGGTTTATCTGTGCCTCATATGCCTATATCTGGGGCATCTTCTTTCAATTCAAGGGAGCATGGTGATGAGCCAGCAGATGAGGTTATAACAGTATAGCCACTTGGCTTTGGACATCGTGTTAAGTTTAAGACGACTAGATTCACTCCATTTGATTATCGTTAAGGTTTAGGGTTTGAATATTATTTATGATGCCTTATTAAATTTTGTATATTATTTTTTATATTAGTAAACATTTTTTAGTTTTGCATCATGTCATCCGACAAGCCTATGGGAATACTTGAATATGAAAGAGAACAATAAAAAGTACACCATGTGAATCCTTTTCACATAACTTGACAATTGGAAAAATGCGGATTTGAATACTTTTAGAATTCAAATCCATGGACGTTTACCCGGATAGTGACACATGCTCAACTTGTTAGAAAAATTTTTAAGCATCGAAAATAGATCCAAATCAGTGGCATGTTCGAATGACAATGAGGGTGCCTTCATTTTATGAAGAGTATCACATGTTTAATTATATTTGGTACAGTATAAACAACAATGATGAGATGCGTTACCTTTGGATTACTAGACCTGAGATATCTAAGTAAGGCAGTTTTAGATATTCAGCACACTCATGTATCGGCACATAAAAATCATTCAAATGTTTGTCAAAATGTCACGACAGTAACGGAGATGGTTTTTGATGAACCATCAATGTTGTACCTAGCCGTACAGGAAGATGATGAGGACGATGATGACGATGATGTAGATTATGACGTATCAAGTGCATCTGACGATGACAATGGTGATAACAAGATGTTAGCACTCCCTTAAACCCTCTATCTCAAACTGCATTGAATCAATGGCAAAGTAGCCAATGGTTTAGTAACACTCTGTATGATTATATATCATCCGGAGCTTTTCTAGATATGGGCCCAGAAGAGCAGATAGATGATTTTATCGAATCAGGAACTATCAGGTTGATAGACTAGAACGATGCAATGACTAATCTTCAATTAGGAATGAGGTTCATTGACAAAATCCAAGCAATTAGTGCAATTCAAAAGTGGTCTATTCGAGTAGGATGAGAGTTTAGAGTTATTAAAAGTAAAATGATATCATACAAGCGACGCCAATTTTTGTCTATAGTGTATATGAATCAAGAAGAAAGCAACAATGGTCATTGGGAGATCACCAGATTCATGAAAGAATACACATGCCTTGTTCAAGTTAGCCAAAACAAGCATTGAATATGACTTCAAAGTTTATTTCAAAACTAACATCGTATCTTATTGCCAATGATCCCGAGATCCCTGTCTCAAATGTGATCCAAGAAGTCCAAATATTACTTCAGATGGGTTGTACATACAAGAGGGCATAGTGCTCTCTGAAGTTTGCGATATAAAGGGTGTTCGGAAACTGGGAGACAACGTTTTCAATTCTATCAAAATATCTTCAAGCAATAAAAGATTCTAACTCGGGAAGTGTGTATGGGTGGTTGACAGAACGAGCATTTTCCCGAACTATGTTTCATATTTCTTTTTTGGGTCTTTAGAGCCTTGTATAACTGGATTCTCAAACTATTCGCCGGTCATTTCTATGGATGGCACTCATCTTAGGGGACCATATAAGGGCGTTCTATTAATTGCAAGCACATGAGATGCGAATAACCATTTGTTCCCCCTAGAATTTGCAATTGTTGATAAAGAGTCGTTCGAAAGTTGGAATTGGTTCCTCAAACTTCTACTGAAAAATTTTGTCAAGGATCGGCATGTTTGTTTAATATCCGATCGCCACAAAGGGATTTTATCTACTATGCAAAATCAATTTTTGTGGCAACCTTCATTTGCAGAGCATAGGTTTTGTCTACGCCATATCCAGACAAATTTCACCAAGACCTTTAAAAAGTGAATTAAAAAGTTTAATGTGGCAGGCCTGAATTGAAGCTAACCGATGGAAATTTGAACGTGCCATGAATGAAATTAAAAGTAGAAATGTAGAAGCCTATAATTATTTAGTTAAGATACCCTTAGAGAAATAGACACTCTCGTCCCTAGAATTCGGCCTTTGTCTCAATTTCCTCTTTTATTTTTCAAAAATCCATAAACAGTTCCTAGAATTAGCCAATCCGTTCCAATCAAGTCTTTGTAACGATTTCCATCCTTCAACTCACGGTCAAAGCTTGAAAAGAGGTCAAAATGGGTCTCAATGCAATTATATAAAAATTGAGAAAGGGTGTAGCTTTCATACCCTGTAAAACACTCCTCCCTTTAACTTCACTCATTATATAACCTCTCTCCTCTGGTTCACAAGTTCTCTTTTTATTTTTCTCTATAGAAACCCTTTCTATATTTTTGCCGGTTCAATATCGGAGTGCATGGACAGACTCGAACCCAAAGGCAAGGCAGATAAGTCATGCCCAAGATTTTTCTTGTTTATTTGAACCCCCTGTTTTCGGTCAAAAAAATCAAAAGCTTAAGGTTGTATGTGTTGAATCTTGTAGAAAGCAAACGGCTGCACCTATTTTAACATAGAAAAGATGGGGATATGATTCCGGGTTTTCTGAGAAAAATTGAACTGCTTGAGGAAGACATTGCTCAGGCCAATAGAAGAGGCAAGAAGTTATGGATGATTTTAGGGTTTTATTTCTTGGGTCATCTTTACCCTTACATTGATGGTTTAAAGAGGCTGAAATTTATTTAAGGCTGCTATTAAAAGCAACGGGTAGTTTAGTGTATTTATTATTAGGTTTAATCAGGTGTGAATTTAGTATTTTATGAAGCAAAGTAGATGGGAATTTAGGATGCTAGGTAAAGTGTTTTGTTAGGTGAAGTATCTTGTTAGTTGTTGATCGTCAATGTGATGTAGCTTTTATGATTTTAGAACCATTTTAATATTAATGGAGAAGCAAGCAGCAAGATGACATTTTTCCTAGTTTATTTCAACAAATTTTCAACACTGACAATTTGCAAGAAAGTATATTCAGTTGTTCAAAATCCTAGCATTTAAAACGTTCCTGGCATTCCATCAAAGACGAGGACTTTTAAATGGAACGGAACGGGAAACTTATTCATTGAAGCTGAAGCAACAATATATGAACAAAACGGGAACCCGAAGCAATAAAGTTGTCAACAAGTATACAAACTCTTTCCAACAAGATATAGAAACCCTAGTTTTGTGCACTGCTTGCCATTCCAAGTGACGCTTGCTGGTTGCACTTGAACTAGGATTTGATTTTGACTGGCATGATGCTGCACATTTGCACCTTTCAAAGGTTGTGTAATACACTACATTGATTTAAAAAAACTCAACTCTTTATGGCCTTATCCTATCAACATAATCACAATAAATATTGTATTTGACCATGACGAAAGGATATATATATGTTTTGAGTTAGTCTTTTTTTTATTTAATATTTTGAATTAGTATTAAGAAGGAAAATTTTACAAAACGATTTCTTTACTTTTTAAAAATCCTCGGAAAATTGCTCCCGCAGCTGTCTTTCATTGTTAAACTCTGGGCCCCTATTTTTTCCCAATTGTTAGTTATCAAGAATCGCCTAATTTTATATTTGACCTACTAGTTTTTCTAAAGAGCTGACTTCCTCAGCTCCTTTCTTGCATTCCCTTCCTGCTACTACTACTACTTTTTGTCCCTCTCCTTCCCTTGTCTTCTACCAGCAACAGTCACTTTCTTCTTCTCTCCTTCTCTTCTTCTTCCTTGCGTGACCGATTACCGTCTTTTTCTTCCTTGCGTGACTGGTTCTGCCTGCTCTCACCGTTACTCTTCTTCCTTCACTTTTTTTTTTTTTTTTTAATAAATCTTCTTTCTTTTTGCTGGATAATACCTATTCTTCAGTATATCTAGATCTAAGGACAATGGATACACGAGAAGAATGTGAAAGGAATTTTGAATTTATCAAAAAAACAAAAAAAAAAGGGAATTTTGAATTTTTGTATTAATTTATTAGACTATTTTAATGTTGTTTGAAAAAGAAATTTTAAAAATCAGAGTTTAATTGGTTTTCGGCTCAACCAGTCTATTCTGACAGGGAGTGCACTTTTACAGCGATTTTCAAAAGGAACCATACTGGATAAATGACCAGTTCCTAGTTTAATCAGTCGAATGGGCCGGTCCATTCAGATTTTTTCAACACCAATTCACAATGAATTGATCCTAGATGTGAGTTGAGCAGTGTTTTTGTTCACCTGCAATGGAGAAAAAATGATTGTCATTCATGAGATAAATTAATTAGGCCAAAAATATAAAGGTTTTGAATTAGACCTTATGGGGTTGTTGTCCAGCAACACTTAGATCTGCAACTTGGCTTTGTTGGGTATGGATTGGAAGTCCGAAAGCAATTCCAATAATTGGGCTAACATAAGATTCTCCTGCCGCCCTCATCCTCTTGCAACCCCTCTTGTAGTGGCCAACCTGATTACACTTACTGCACCTATTCTTTGTTCCACCATTCTTTTAAAATCACCTTGCTCCATATTCTTTTTATTTCACCAGCTTCTTTCCTCCTCAGTCTTTGTTCTGCCAGGCATCTTTTGAACTTCAGGAGGAAGAATCTCACTGTAACAGGTTCTTGGCTACATATCTTTATCAAGTAGATGATTCATTAGATTGTTGTAGGTGTTCATGAAAGTTCTTCTCCAAAAGCATTCATCAACTCACTGTTCAGGAGCTACTCTAAGAAAGGAGCAGCATGCCACAGCATGGCAACAAGGCATACCAGTTAATTTCCAAACCCTGCAGCTGCATGTTCTGAACTCTAAATCAACAACTCTACTCTTGTATGATCCATTCCCAACTTCAAACTTCATATCTCCATTCCATTTAGGTATGTATGAGGCAGACTCAATCTTGATTTGGTTTAACTTCTGTTGCACGGCAGGAAATATGTCTCCTGAATACTTAAAGCATGGATTTGTTTCTGAACTCTTTCCATCAAGAATTCTCTAATCTTCTCAAGCATGCTTAGAATACGAAGTTCCTTTGCATCTAAAATATGTTCTATACCATTAAAGTGCTCACTCAAATTGTTCAACAGAAGGTCCACCTTGTAATGAGCCTTAATAAAGGCTCTAGACCAACGAACAGAATTCCTTGCTTGGCACCATTGATAGGCAGCCTCATCAACCACCTTCGTCTTCTCCATCACCTTAACAAAATCACACTCTCTTGTTTCTTTTCCAGCTTCAAACATCAACCTTTTCAAGGCTATACCTTTATGCTTAAGTCGGAAATTATTATACAGATGCCTCAAGCAATGCTTATGTTCTGCATTGGGCATCAAGTGTTCAATAGCCTGTTGCAACCCTTTCTGTTTATCACTCATGAAGTCCAAGCATAATCATTTTCAATACCCACATCTTCAATCAGATTCTGTAAAAACCATCTCCAAGATTTTTGTATGTCTCTTTCTCAACAACTGAATAAGAAAAAGGGTATATCTGCCGATTTACATCACAACCAACAACAGTCAGTAACATACCAACTGGCCCATTCAAGAAACAACCATCAAGACCAATGAATGGCCTACAACTATCAAGGAAACCCTTTTTCAAAGGCCTTGCACACACACACACACACACACACACATATATGTATGTATGTATGTATGTATGTATGTATGTCTGTATGTATGTATATATGTATGTATTTATGTATGTATGTATATATAATCCTATGAAATATTGCAGAATTATCAGCAAGTCTGCACTTTATCTTACAGTACTGCCCGGATTAGCCCTCAGCATTTCTGCACAATAACTCCATAATAATATATACACAATAACTCCATAATAATATATATTGTTCTTTCTCATTGCCCATCTTCTCACTGGCAGCATCTTTTCTCACCCTATACAACATTGATCTAGACACATCAACCACATGTTCATTCCTTATGTCCTGTTTTAAAGCCTTAATCGGGTAGCTAGGATTATTTCTAAGTCTGTGAGCATATTTATCAATCAACCATTTCCTACTTACGAAAGGTACTTCAAAATGACCTGTTTTAGGTATGTGGTCTCAATTTTTTATTCTTAGAGATTTATCAGTCTTTGTCTTGGAAGTAAAGAGAAGAAAACCACAATCATCACCACATTTTGCTCTCACTCTAATTAAATCATTTTTACTGAACTTTACTTCCTTCCCTTCCTTTATTGCAGCCTCAGTTATGGCTCTCTTTAAGCTGGCAGTGCTATCAAATACCATTCCTACCTTAAATAATGGATTATTCACAGCAGTTTCCTGATTGAATTCATCATACTTTCGTGTTCTTTATAGTCTCATGACCTTCCCTTCCCTGTACCGTCAACATCAGTCCCTTCATCCTCACTGTCACTTATGATACCATTAGATTCACCATTGACTGCATGTTCACTAAATCAATCTCAATCTCAATATTCTGCCAACCAAAACATTGCCCTTCAATAATTTGCAGACTAGAAACCTCACCGTTGATTGCATTCACATCTCTATTTTCCGCACAGGCTGAAGGGCCATCAAGTATCTCACTTTCAGTAACATCAGCACTTCCCTCAATACTTTCCAGCCCATAAACTAAGCCATCATCAATAACATCTATTGTTAACATGTCACTCACATCTACCAAAGAGCCCTCATTTTTCACCTTAAAAATCATATCGACCTCCATCCTCATCATCTGAAACACTAAGGTCTATGACAGGAGCATTTCTAGTCACTGTAGAACTTTTTGCAAGTGTTTGTGTGCAGTGGGCAACCTTCTCGTTTTAAGTGTTCAACATAAATATCCACAACCCTATTTTTGGTTACATATTTTTTCCAAATTAACTGCATCAACATCAGTTTCCAATAATTTCCAACCAACCTTTGGTATGTGACAGTGATAATTCATTATACCAGTACATCCCAATTCCTTTGTCATCTCATTAATCTCAATCAAAGACATCATATCAGCCTCACAACTATCAAAATGACTAATCCCCTCCCCCTCTCCCCCCCTCCCCCCCCCCAACCACATAGGTCTTGAATTATTTTCCCATAAACTTAACCTGATAATACATACGGATTGTGAATCTAAGACTCGCTTCAACTGAGGAAAAAGGAAAATGCCTATTTTATTTTAAAAAAGAACAAATCAGCCGACACATTTATATATATTTAATTATTTTATAACCATTCCACAAGTACAGACAAGCATACAAAAGTACATCACAGTAAATCTAGGGCCAAAATATACACAAGCAATGAACAGAGAGAACCTCTTACCACAAAAAAAAATTTATTAAAGAGAATCCATGAACAACAAGACAAAGATAAAAGATATAAATAAAGTCTCGGGACCATAATGACAAAATGAATCTAACCAATATCAAGCTATTCTATATACAGAACCCAAAGACAAGACATTATCAACCCATTTGCAAATATAAGTTTTAAACAAACTCTTTCAAACTTTAAAAAGTTGAACTTTTACTCTTTCCAAGAGAGAGATTCAAAACATAGCACAACCAGAAAAAGGAAAAAAAAAAAGAACATTGCACTCTAACTTCAAAATCAGACCAAATACACATTTTAGACGAACTCTTTCAAACTTTTTTTTTTTTTTTTTTAAAAAAAGGAACTTTTCACTCTTTCCCAGAGAGATTCAGAATATAAGCAATTCAAAACCATACCAAATACACAACCACAACATCGCATTCTCACTTTAAAACCAGAAGAACCACACATTTCAGACAAACTCTTTCAAACTTTTAGAAAAAACTGGAACTTTTCATTCTTTCCCATAGAGAGATTCAGAACAAAATCATTTCAAAGCCAGACCAAATAAAACGACCACAACATTGCATTCTCATTTTAAAACCACACAAAATACACATTTCAGACAAACTTTTCAAACTTTAAAAGAAATTAACTTTTCACTCTTTCCCAGAGAGAGATTCAGCACATAATCACTTCAAAGCTAGACTAAATACACATCCATAAGACATTATTTTACATAGAAGCAAAGAAGCATTCAGATATTCAGATCTTACCATCTATTGGGCCATTTTGGGTTGAATCCACCTGAGACGACAGTTTCCGCAGACACCAATTCATCCCCTTCATTTCAAAATGTAAGAAAAATGATGTATCCCCTTCAATAATCCTTTCACGAAAAACAAAGAAGCTTCTGGCTAGGGTTTTGCAGGCTTGATCGGAGAGAAGAGGAGAAAATGATGACGGTTCAAGACAATGTTCTTTTCCTACCTAGTCACTATTGGGTACAGACAGTGACTTTGTGAGAAGTGAAAGCAAAATGACCAGAGAAGGAGATGACTCCTTGGTTAACTTGGCGCCAACGTCAAGTAAACCATTTTTCTCAAGTTTTATGTAATTACATTGAGTACCATTTTGACATCTTTTCCTGCTTCGACCGTGTGTTCCAATCCAAGGACCTCCTTTTATGGACTTTTGAAAAACGAGGGACAACATAGAGACAAAGGCCAAATTCCAGGGACGAAATTGAAATTTAAAATACTTGTAGTTATGGTGGTATGGGCATGAAGAATCAAGAAAAAGGGCTCCAATTATAGGAGTATAAAAGAAAGAAAGCACTTTTGCTTATATAGCCCTGAAAAACAAAACATGTCTTATGTTTCAATTCAAAGCCCATAATATCGAAGAAAACATTCTTTTCCCTTATGGGCTGATTATGATGGACTACCTTTTTTGAAGTAGGTATTCTACAGTTAACAAACACTTTACTTTACCCAACCGATCAAAGCCAATGTTTGCTTTCTGTCCAAATTTCTGTCCACATAACAACACATTATGGTTATGGAACAACATTATTTATTTATTTTTGCTACATACACCAAAACAAGGAGAATTTTCATATAAATTTGAAGCTTTGGAATTAAGAAAAAAAAATCAGCATTTAAGATATATTATCTCTACTATCATTTTATATTATATTATATTTCATGTCGTCTAAATGATTTTTGAAAGTATTAAATGATTTTTCTATACATAACATTAACTTATTAAAATTAAATAATTCTCTATAATTTTTTATTAAAATTATTAATGACAAATCAAAAAGTAATTTAATCAATTTTATTTTGAATTTAAATAACTTCATCATTCTCTTAATTTTTATGTACTGTCCTAATGTCATAAGTGATATGAAATGAAAATTCTATAATATTCTTATCTCAACTTTAAAACTAATGTATTAAATTAAAAGTTTTAATCACATTACCTTATGTATGGGACAAGAAGCATCCATCCACTAAATATTGAACCATTACATTAATCTAGAGTTTTCTAATCATATAAAAATGCTTAAAAGCTCTAATTAATATTAACTTTTGTTGACGTTTGTGTTGCTTCAGTGGTAATTTTGGTGGAAATTTGGAGTCATATTTCTAGATTGCATATGGACAAGATCTCAAATACTACTTACTACGCCATTTAGGTGACATTCATTTTTCCCTTTGCTTAATAAACAAAACTGCTCTAAAAACGACTCAAAACTCCCTAATGACATGATAAATCTCTATCAAATCCACCACTTTTATCACATATATATATATATATATATATTTTGATGATTCTTTGAAGAAAAGATTAGTTTTTCCATATTTAAGTTTAACTACGACTTATAAACTAAAACGACAGCGATTAATTCTTCCAGCATGGAATATGTTACATTTTCTTTCAAGTGAAAGAGTATTATGATAATGTAAATAAGTGTTGCAATTAATTAATTTGTATACTCTTTTTTTACTTATTTTGACCTACTTCACCGTTTTTTACACACTATTGGTAAATATTACATAATAAATAATAATAATAATAATGAAATAGATAATTAATCTTATAAAAAGAAGAATAACATTTTACATTATACGAAAGTTGAACATATTTAATTTGGAAGTTTGAGCTCTTGCCGCTTAGACAAGTACTCATGAAAAAGAATTCATTAATTGATGTCTGTTTGGGCATAACTCAACTAATTTTTTACTACAAAATCAATATCAAAAGTCAAGGTTTGAGCCGTAACATCGATAATGTGAAATTTTTAACTTCTCCAATATAGGAGGTGGTTCCTTGCATTCATTAGGTATGGGCCTCCAGTTTGCATGATTGTTGAGTTACAATAATTTACATCCTCCATTTGATTGCTGGTAGTTTAGTCATCCTCTACGTGAATATTGGGAGTTTGATAAAACTCTAGAAGTGGGGAATTTTCCTTTTAATGGTTAAGAATTCACAAATTGATACACTACAAAATTTACTTTTAAGTAATGAAAAGAACAGCAATAAACAACGGTCCAGTTACTTTGAATTCTTTGGACATGATCATAGTCTATGGAGGGTTTTTTTTCACAAGAAAAGTTTGATTTTAACCGCGGGTTGGGTGGTTGTACTATTTTGTGTATCATTTTTTATTATTTTTTAATTTAATATATTTTATTAATAAAAGATTTATATATAAATTTTAAAAAAAAAAAAAACTCTGAGTAAAAAATATATTATAAAAAAAATAGTAAAGAGAGTTATATACAAAATAGTATAAAAGGTGTTGATATTTTAATCATAACTACTCACATCTAATACTATATATATTAAGTTATTAATCATGTAATATGGTCCTAATTCCAATCACATCCCTCCTAATTTAATTTATAAAGGAAACAAAAATTAAGGGAATATTAGTTGAGGATTAGGAGCTCTATAGCACGAGTTTTATTAGGAAGGTAGGTATTAATTACAAGACAAGTGCTTCATAGAATAGTAGCCAAACACTAGCTTCCAATTTATTCTTCAAATTTTGTATTTGGGAGGATTCTTCATACTGATCATGATTTACGTTATTTTCTTTCTGCTTAATTTGCTTTACTAGAAATTAGCTTTAAATATCTTCATATTTTAATATTTTTTCTTTATACCCTAAATATTTTATTTTATCTCTTTTGTTTTTAAATATAAAATATATATATATATATATACAAAATATTTAACTCTTTATGCCCTCAAATATTTTTCAATTTACATATTATTATAAATATAATAAAGGATGGCGGAATCCGTTGGTAATAAGCACGACCTACTTACTTGCAAATTAAAAAATGTCAAATTTTGACTTCTTTTTTGTATGCACATGAGGGGAACATGTTAACTATCATTAAATTCTGCCGTCTTTTACTATAATTATAACTATATGGAGTTCGAAAAATGTTTGAAGCATAAAAAATTAGAACAAAACATCAATTTGACATTTTTTTTAGTATGTACAAGTGAGTGTGCTCACCACATTATAACAATAAGCAAATCAAAAAATGTTTAAAGGTATAAAGAGATAAATATTTTATGTTTGAAGATATAAAAAGTTAAAATAAAATATCTAAAGTATAAAAAAAATATATAATATTTCAAAGTATTTATAACTAATTTAAAAATTATTGTTTTTCTGCTGTAATATTGCAAGTCCAATATATATATATATATTTATGGACTTTGAATATTTGTCTTTGAATGTGAAAGATTAAGATATATACAACTTTGAGTGAAGAGAGCCTCTCTGACAGGTTAGCCTTCACCATATTCTTAGTCTCTTCTCCTTTTTAAAGAGTTTGTAGAAGAATAAACAAAATCAAATTTTAAAAAAGGAATTTATTTTTCATTTTAAACATTAAGTGCAAAACATATCCTTTCTTAATTAAGAGTGGAGGCGTTCTTTTAAGAAAAAAATTTATATTTTATTAAATTTTAAAATAACTTATTACTTATCAGACATTTTGAATTCAAAAATCACCTCCTTCACTTATTATATCAAAAAATCTAAAGTAATGACATAGACTACATGAGTAGTCGGTCTCTAATCCATTCTAAAACATGATCCGTAGTTAAAACTATTTTAATCAGAAGATGAAACAAATACTTATCTATTCGATATACATATAAAAAAAAATATAACTATATTACTAAGAAAATCAAATATAAAACACCAATCTCTAAATAGTTATTTCAATAGAGAGGAATTATCCCTATTTCTATCGTCTTTATTACCCTTCTTACTTTATACATTTGCAGGCATCCCAAATTTTCGTAGACAAACTTTGAATTTACATAATATTTTGAAGGGCCCAAAACTCACCAAACAATGACCTATCCGTTTCATGCAAGGCACTTTAACAACATATATCTTTGATCCTTTTTTTTTTTTTTTTTTTCACAATTCCTTAAATTAACATCAGAAACCATTAATTTTGATGTGCCTTTTTTAAATTTTGTCATGTATAGCATGCATTTTGGTCCTTATCTATTAGGAAAAGGGTAGAAAATTATTATTTTTCCTTTTTTTATTGAATTTTCGGATTTTTCCCCTCTCTATTTCTTGTATTATAATATTACATATATATTATCTAATTATAATGTTACATATATATATAAATACCGTCTATCTTTTTTTATATATAAAGGAATGAAAAAGTCTACTTCCTTTCCATGTTTTGGTAGGGTGAAGGATGATGAACTGTGAAAAAAAAATCAAAGCTATATATTATAATATGGATATGATTAGCAAATAATGGGACATACATGTGGGTCAGGTCACATTCACAAAACCAATAAACATTTCAGTCAAACGCAAACAAACCCCTGAAAGAGGCCAATATTGTCCCTTTATGCTAAAAACTTACAAAACTAACTCCCCCCATCCAATATTTTGTTGATATTCATCAGAAATAATTTTTTTTTAAAAAAAAATTTCAAGTATACAATACTCCATGTTTATCTTATAATAAAATATTATTGTATTCCCAAGGCACAATCTGAACAAGATTTAAAACCAACCATTTTAATTTCTCATCTTTATCACATATTTCTTCCCATAAATAATTTAAATTTTATAAAAATATTCTCGAAGATCTCAAATATAAATGATAAGTGAGCAATTTACTAATAAAAAATATTTTTTAATAAAAATGTACGAAATTTGAATTACATTTCTATTTTTTAATAATAAAAAATTTTCAAAATTACATTTTATTTTATTTCTACATGTTTTTTTGTAATACTCCCGTAACAAGATTAGACAATTACGATAGTTAGGTTCATTGTAACATAATTAAGAAATTGTATATATTGTGGGACAAAGGAAATTTGAAGACAAACATTGTAGCTTCTACAATACCATTGTATTGTTCTTTTCTACATGGTATCGGAACCAAACACTAAAATGACAGAAGAAACATCTAACCGTCCAAAAGTAGAGCAACATACATTGACGATTTGTTTGAAAAACAACCAATCACAACCACGAAATCACCCTTTCCCCATACTTCGGATCTTAATCCTTATACTTTGATGTCGTGTGATATTTCAGCACAATTACTCACACATGTCAAACTACAAGAAGGAAACTACAAATAATGGTCAATGACGTTTCAAAACATCATGTAGAGAAAATGAAATATTTCTTTCCTTGATGGAACTCTGAAACAACCAGATGATGATTCCCCAGAACTTGACGATTGAAGTATAATGAATTCTTAATCCAATCATGAATATTCAATATAATAGACCCTAAAGTCAGCTAGCAAATCTCATATATAAACAACGCTAAAGATCTCTAGAACGAAGTAAAATCACGTTTCTTCATTGGAAACAGACTTTGAGTTGAAAATTACTTTATCAAAATTGCCGATAACAAGGAGATTACGTGTTCAATTATTACAAAAACTAAAACAAATATAGGACAAACTATCGAACTACGAACAAATTGAGGATTGCTACTGCAAAGGCCATTGTACCTGTGAACGCATGGAAGGCACCAAAAGATGTCAACAAGAAGAAAAATTGGACCAATTTCTTCTTGGTCTTGACAATTCCGCATATACCACGATAATCTCTCAAATTATTATAATGGATCCTCTTCCCACTATCAATAATGCTTACTTAATTGTCATAAGAGAAGAAAGACACATAATAGTTCCAGAGGAAGAGATGAGAAAATAGAAGCAACCGCTTTTGCGGCTCGAACCCATGAGAAACACTCTTTGCTCTGCTCTGTTTGTTCCAAAACTAGTCACTTAATTGGGTATCCGAACTGGTGGGGGAAAAGCATCAATCTCATAGAAGGAAAAGGGTGTGGCTGCGGTGGCAGTCAAACCAGCCGCACACGCGGAAGCAGTATGCACAGAGGAGGAGGAGCTGCCTTCACGACTTCCACCTTCACACAACAGCAACAGTCGCACCATTCTCTACGTCGCCATTCTTCATCAGGAACTAGGCCTTTGGAGGAGAGAATCCCAAATGGAATGGCGGAAACAAAGGATGGCTCGGCCCAATGGATACTGGAAATCTTTGGCACAATAATCTCGCTGCTCTAACTACTCCTTCACTCAGTGGCGCTGCACCTAGAACAGGAAGATTGAACGCCCTCCCTGCCAACGTTTTTGCCGATGCAGGAGGACTAGATAGACAGATAGTGGGGCTGCTAGAAAAATCACCTGGAGTGGACAATGACAAATGGAATTTTTTGCACAATTCCACTTTTGCCTCCTCAAAATTATCTGGTAATGTTTTCTGGCTTATTAACTCTAGTACATCAAGGCATAAAACTGGACAAAGGAAATATTTGTTCAATATTATATTAATCCCACCTTGTTATATTGCCCTACCTAATGGATCTCAAACAGTGGCAGTATTGGAGGGGAGTGTTTTGTTGGGACAAAATTTCCTTTTCAAAAATGTTCTATTTGTCCTTGGACATACGTGTAATTTAATTTGTGTTCCAAATTTTATATTCTCAACCAATTTGTTTTTGTGGGATTTTCTAAGCATGGTTGTTTGATACAAGACCTTATTTCGAGGACGGTGATTGGAACGAGTAGATTATCTGATGGATTTTACTATTTTCAAAAGTTTCACAACATTGCAAGCTTTACATAGTGCTGTGGTTTTGGCACATTTGCTTCATCAACGCCTTGGGTACTTATCTTTTTCTGTTTTCAGACATATTTCGGGTTTTCTAATGTACCTAGTATTAATACACTATGCTCTATTTGTTTTCGAGCCAAGCAGACTTACAGTAATTTTTCCATAAGCAATAAAATTGCTAATAATAGCTTGATTTAGTCCACTGTGACCTTTGGGGACCATGTAAACAATCTTCTTCATAGGGTTCCTCTTATTTCCTTACCACAGTGGATGATTATTCACGTGATGTTTGGGTTTACTTACTTTCTACTAAAAATGGGGTCTCAAAATTTTTTTAACAATTTTATCACTTCATTCAAACTCAGTTTCATACATGTTCGTTCTGGAAACGAAACGGAATTTGTTTGCCTGGAACTTTTTTTTGCCAAACATGGCATTATACACTAGACTATGTTTCTACCCCTCAACAAAATAGTAAGGTAGAACGGAAACACCACCACATTTTAAATATTGTTCGTGCTCTTATGTTTCGGACCTCTTTATCAAAAAGTTTTTGGGAGAAATATGTCCAAACTGGTGTATATCTTATAAAAAGCACTCCTAATAAACTGTTGCACGGAAAATCTCCTTATGAGGTGTTTTTTCATAACCCTCTTGACTACTCCAGCCTATGCGTTTTTGGTTGTTTGTGTCATGCTCATGTTCAAACTCGTGAAAATTTTGATTCTTGGAGTCGTGAATGCATATTTGTTGGATATCCATTTGGGAAAAAATGTGGAAATTATTTGACTTGCATCCTAGGCAATTTTTTATTTCTAGAGATGTTTTTTTTTTCAAGAAACCGTTTTTCCTTTTCACAATTCTCTTCCCCTCGCCCACTATCCCCTCCTCCTCTAGGTTCACAGCCTGATTTCACCAACCCCACCATGCATGCTTCCCCCCTGCATGATTCATCTCCTTCTTCTCTAACCTCCAACATGCATGATTCCCATTCCTCTACAACCTCTTCCTCTTCCCCTCATTCTCTTATTGAATTATGCAGCACCTCTCATCATCGTTATGCTCCCCCAAAATAAATGATTTTTATTGTGAGACTCTTCAAAATAGTTCTTCTCCATCTGGTACGCTTACTTCCTCATCCGCCTCAGGTATGTGTACTTATCCTCTTGCCAATTATGTCTCCAGTCATCAATTTTCTCCAATTTACACTGCTTTCTTAGCCGCCATAAATGATCACACGGAACCTTCCCGGCTTTCCAAGGCCCTTACTCATCCTCATTGGAAGATCGCAATTGACGCTCTTGAACGTAATCACACCTGGACACTCACTTCTCTTCCTTCGGGTAAGAAATCTCTTGGATGCAAATGGATCTTTAAGATCAAGCTGAAATCTGATGAAGTATCGAACAGTACAAGGCTCGTCTAGTCATCTTGGGTAATACACAAGTAGAGGGCCTTGATTATCATAAAACCTTTGCTCCAGTTGCCAAGATGGTCACCATCCGTACCCTCTTAACTATTGCTGTTGCCAAAAATTAGGAGATTCATCAAATGGATGTCCAGAATGTCTTCTTTCATGGTGACCTTTCCAAGGAAGTTTACATGAAACTTCCTTTGGGTTTTTCTCGGGGCCATAGCACCCAGGTCTACAAACTCCAAAACTCTGAAACAGGGTCATCGCTGCTGGTTTGCCAAATTAACCTTTGATCTCAAAGCAAGTGGTTTCCGACAGTCCTATTCTGACTATTATCTATTTACCTATTCTGTGTCAGATTTTTTTTTTTTTTTTTTTTTGTGTCTTGGTATATGTAGATGACCTAATTATCACTGGAAATAACTCTGCTGCATTGCAACAATTCAAGAGTCACCTCAACACCTACTTTCACATAAAAGATCTCGGTCCTTTAATGTACTTTTTGGGTATTGAAGTGGCTCATAATTCCAATGGCATTTACTTGTGTCAGCGGAAATATGCGCTCGATATTTTATCAGATGCTGTCTTACTAGGTACTAAGCCTCGTACCTTGCTCATGGAGCAAAATCATAAATTGGGAAAAGCCATTGGCCCGATCCTGTCCTCTTTTGATACTTACCACTGCCTGGTGGGTAGCTTGATTTATCTAACTATTATTCGCCTTGACTTAGCATATTCCGATCACATCCTTTCCCAATTTATGCATCAACCCTACCAAGAACATTGGGACGCCGCTATTCGTGTTCTTTGCTATTTCAAAAGGGGCCCCCGGATAGGGCATCTCCGCTCTAATACTGATCTCCAGCTTCATGTATACTGTGACTCTAACTGGACTAGCTGCCCCATTACTTACCTATCGCATAGGATATTTCATCTCTCTTGGCCATTCCCCTATCTCTTGGAAATCTAAGAACAACAAATCGTTTCTCGGTCTTCTGCCGAAGCTGAATACCGATCTGTGGCTATCACTTCCTATGAATTGAAATGGCTTCGATATTTATTGCGCGATCTCCACGTATCTGTCACTCGTCATGTTCCTTTATTTTGTGATAATCAGGCCGCCTTGTACATCGCCTTCAATCCTGTTTATCACGAGCGCACCAAGCACATTGAAATCGACTGTCATTTTGTTCGTAATGAACTCGAGACCAACCGCATTATTCCCACATATGTTCCGACTACTGAGCAACCTGGAGATATTTTCACCAAAGCCCTTGGCATTACTCAATACCATCATCTGTTGGGCAAGTTGGACATCCAAAATCTCCATGCTCCAACTTGAGGGGGTATGTTGAAGATATTGGAAATATTCTGGAAATATTCTGAAATACTCATATGATCACACAATCTTAGTGATTACTATAACCACTGGGATTTCTTTCCTTATACAATATTTCCACATGTTTTCTTGTAATACTTCTATAACAAGATTAAGCAATTACCATAGTTAGGCATATTGTAACATAGGAAATTGTATATATTGTAGAACAAAGGAAATACAAGGACAAGCATTATAGCTTCTACAATATATTGTATCTTTCTTTTCTACATAAATCCATCATCTTACGTGAACTTACCAGGCCATTTTTAGGCTTTTTTTTTTTAACAAAAAAATATTTTTAGTGGAAAAAAAACTGTTGATTTCAGTAAAAATGTAAAGACGATTTTACTTCTGAAAATTATGTTACAAGAATTTATGTGATCATTGTTATTGGAATTTTGCCGTCACAATGAAAAAGATCCAACTTGTCATAATTGAGAATAGTTTAATGGCAAAACAATCCTTCTACATTAGGTACTTTTACTTTGACACTTTGTCAAGTGAAAGACTCTAAGTTTGAATCGCCTTGAAAATAACTTTATGTCGTATTTATTAACCTTGTGCCTTGTAGATCTCTTTTAAAATTAGTCAAGAAATCTTGAACATCGGATTATAAAAAGGATTAATTACATTTTCCTTTTTGAAGTTTGTTCAAATTACAATTTCATCTTTCTATTTTTTCTATAAATTATAAATGCATCCTTATCATTATATTTGTATAATTTATTAGTCCCTGCTTCTAATTTCAACAAGAAAGTTTTATCAAAAAATAATGATTGTGGTAAAATATTTAAAATATTCTTAAAATATTAGTTTGCAAGTTCCCTTCATATTTATTATATATATTAAGACAATCATATCCTTCAAAACGGAAATTAAACTAAAAAAAAAACTATAAGGGTATTATTGTGTTTATATATGATAATAAATAAAAAGTAAACTTGTAAAATAATACTATAGGAAGATCTTAAACTTTTTTTCATAATTATTATTTTCTATAAAACTTTTTCATTGAAATTAATAGTAGGGATTAATAAGTTATGGAAATATAAAATGTTAAGAATGTATTTATAATATATATATATATATATAATTGAGGGTTGAAGTTATAATTTAGACAAATTTAAGGAAGAAAATGTAATTAACCCTAAAAAAATAGTTTGATGACGAAAATAAATAAACTGAGTCATTGTGGGTAGTAATTTAGCACTTGTATTTAGAGGTATTAATTGAAAAATGCAAATGAAGGGTTTTACTTTGGATTGAAGAAGGCATGTTTCGTGCCATTTACATCCAAAAAAATAATAAAAATTAAAAAAAAAAAAAAAAAAAAAAAAAAAAAAAAAACACGTCAACGACTCTCATGTTCATTTGAAGAAGAAGAATAAATTCCGTCCTCTCACTTAAAGACTACCCTTATAAATAAGTCTCCACTACTTTTTTCTTTCCTCCATTCATACATCCACAACTGCTCTTCTTTTCTCTCGCTCTTCCTTTCCTTCTCTTCTTCTCTTTCTTTCGAAGCCCCCTTGATTTTCCTTTCTTTTTCCTTTTCAACACTTTTTAACTCCAAAAAAAAAAAATTGATTTTTTTTTCCCTCCTTTCCCATGGCTGCTGCAGCTAGGAGGATTCTTTTTGTTTTTGTTTTTGGCTTATTTGCCTTTAGTTTGAAACAAGTCTCAGCTGGAGATCCAGATATGCTTCAAGATCTTTGTGTTGCTGACCTCAATAATCGTAAGATTTTTAATTAATTATAATTCATTATTCTTATTATGTTTTTTTGTCTTTCATTTTTCTTTAAAACTACGTTAGAATTAATTAGTAATAATATTCTTGATTGATTTCATGATCTTAAAGAAGGTGAATGAATGAATGTGTTCTTGGTAGAGGTTGGTTGGTATTAATTGTCGTTTTCTTCTTGCTTATATTTTTTACATTTGACTTTTATTATTCACTTTTCTGTTCTTTTCTTTCTTCATTTTCCCATTATGTCTTTCTTTCTTTCTTTCTTTAAAATCAACAAACCAGATAGGGAAAATTATTACTTACATTGTTTCATTTCACTACTCATGCGCCTGCTGAGAAAAGTTGTTTCATTTCATTTCCATAAAAAAAAAAAAAAATTTATTTTCCAACATCCCATATATTCATTTATTAAAAAATTAATTTTGATTCGACCCAAATTATACCTGTTGAGATAAACTCTTACTCCAGAAAAAATCACGATTTGGACTTTTAAGTAAAGACGGAACTAGGCTGGGCCGGATGTGGGGTAGTAGTTGCCCCAATTATTTTTTAAAATCTTATTTATAATAAATAAAAAAAGAAATAAACTTGATTTGGATGGAGGACCAAGAACGTCTAATTTATAAGAAGTGTTTAAAGTGTTAGTTATTATAATTTTATACGTTATTATAAATTATGGTCCCAATCAAAAATAAAAAAAAATAAAAAAAGGTTACTTACTAGTTCCGTATATATTTTTAAGATTGGTAATTTGTAGATGAACTCGTGTGACATGAAACAGCTGTGAAGGTGAATGGTTTCGCTTGCAAAAGCAATATAACAGCAGAGGACTTTGGGTTTTCCGGCATAGCAAATCCAGGAGCCACAAACAACACAATGGGATCACTAGTAACAGCAGCCAATGTACAAAGGATTCCAGGGCTAAACACACTTGGTGTGTCCATGGCTAGAATTGACTACGCCCCGGGCGGCCTAAATCCACCACATACCCACCCACGCGCCACCGAAATGGTGTTTGTTCTTGAAGGTGAACTTGATGTTGGCTTCATTACAACAGCCAATGTCTTAATTTCCAAGAAAATCAACAAGGGTGACACTTTTGTTTTCCCTAGAGGACTTGTTCATTTCCAGAAGAACAATGGGAAGATTCCGGCAGCCGTTATCGCCGCCTTTAATAGTCAATTGCCAGGAACTCAATCCATAGCAGTTACATTATTTGCAGCTTCTCCATCAGTTCCAGATGATGTGTTGACTAAGGCATTCCAAGTTGGTACAAAGGAAGTTGAGAAAATTAAATCAAGATTGGCTCCTAAGAAGTATTAGGAGAGACAGAGATTGTAATAATAAAAACACACACAGAAATGTGACAATCTTTTTTTTTTTTTTCTTTTTCTTTTTTACAGTTTTCCATGTTGTAATAAACATCATATTCATGTTGTTTATATAAATTTATTGTGTTTTCTTTTAATCCAAGAATGTAGGGGGGGAATTTTGATTATCATGTACTTTTATTCTAATAATAAAAGTTGAGTGTTCACTCATTTTCCTTTTGTCATCAAGAATTGTTTGCTTTGTCTTTGTCTTAAGAGGAAACTTGCCTTTTAAACAGTAATTTTCTCATTCTTTGACAGAAAGAGAAGGTTAAAAAATGTGTTAGAAAATCTCATATTTTGCTTAAAAACGATTTTTTGATTTAGAAAGGTGAGAAAGATAACTTGGTGAATGAAGGTTTTTTTTAATACTAATTATGAACTTCATTTCATTTCGTAACTCAATGATACAATTATTTAGACACAATTGAATAAGAGTTATAAACTCGTGAAAATCATGGCTAGGTCAAAGAAGTGTGGAGAATATTCAGTTCAATTTCTTTCACTAAAATTATTATTTAAAAAGAAAAAAATATTATTGACATAGAGCACTATTGAAGTAATTTTTTTCTCCCGCATTATAATATACCATTGTTGCCTACAAGTTAAGATTTAGAAAAATCTCAAGGGGAACGAAGTGTTTATTTTTCACATTTATATAAATTTTCATTCCAAAACTCGATACAAAATTTTCAATTTATGTGTCATCATTTTTTTTTTCCCAAAAATAATTTAACTACTAGTAAACTCAAGATCAAAATAATCAAAATCAAATTTTATCCAATTATAGTTATTATATCTAGTTAGGAAGAAAATCTGTTGGGTTTCTCTGTCACTCCATTGGGTTTATAGCAGCAGTTCATCCTTCTTTTCCTTTCTTTCTTTCTTGTGTTTTCATGAGAACCATCATCATCATCATCAAGCAGCAAAAATTTGACAAATCATCATCATTTTGTATTTTTCCAGTTTACTTGTAAGATAAGACACCTAACCTAATTACCAAAGTGAGAGATCCAAGCTAATCTTAATTAATTTCTTAACCATTACTAATTCATAATCATTAGCCGAATTTGGAGACAAGAGTCGTGTGATCCGATGACATGACCCTTCTCTTTACTTCTTAAGTACTTCCACCTGATATGAGGTTCTAAGTTCGAACCACTCACGTCTTGTATTGTTGTTTGAGAATCTTATGCCCCTTTAATTGCTTTCGAATTAGTCGATGATTATCACACACCAAGTCATTATAATTAGTCAAATTTGGGCATAGTATAGTATAGTAGTAGTTTGTTTTGTTTAACATCAATTGGATAATTATTTAACTAATGATGATTAGTTGTCATCTAATGGAACTTCTCTGCTTTTACGCTTTCTTGCTTTCTTTTGGTGGACTTAGTGTGTATGTATGTATGTATCAAGTATATATATATATATATATAAAGGAATATCCCAAAGCCATTTAACAACTAATTTTAACATATGGGTCTACTCATTCTTTAGGCATATCTGACATTGCCCCAAAAAAAATATCCCACATTAGCTTTATAATATAATATAGAAAAATATACTCACATCACAAGAAGAATAAAATATAGAGAAAGGACAGAATCTCACATACTAATTAGCCCACTACTTACCCTTTCACATTGTAAATTATGAATTCCAAGACCTATTCTGGAAATTTTACATCCTTTCCTTGCATGCATCATTGATGAGAATTTTATGCTTGTTCCAGTAGTCAGAAATTGGACCTCTTCATAGCCTAAATTGTCCCCCAACACGTAAATTAACTTGGAAATCCTCGAAGCGAAAGAATAACGGGTCACAAAGAACTAGTGTGTGGGTGTGTTGTGGGGAGACTACATAAATAAAAATTGAATTATCTCTGGATATCAGCAAACTTGATGCGAGGACAAGCAAATTCTAAGACATATATCATCCATCACCAATGATTCTCGGAGGAATAAAGTGAAAAAACTATTCATCCATTGGCAAAACAAAACATTTGCCTTTCTACCATGCTTCTACAAGACAGATTCATAAGTTTCACCAATGCAACAGAAAAATATTAAATGACTGCACTTATACTACGCTTGGTGTTTGTTAATCTTAAAATTCAGGACGTGCTTCAGAGGAGAGATTCAGTTTAATTGGGTAGAAAGAACGGGTGGAAAAAACTCAAATCAGTTTTTTGTTTTCTGGAACCTCAGCACTGGTTGTTGTTTGCCATCTGGGATAGCAAACAGAACAACAGCCTTTGAAGGTCTTATGTATGGGACATCACATCTGAAGTATCCTTTCCGTTCAAGCTGCAGAATGTCACCACGCTTCAAATTCCTCATGTTGGAATCCCCAAGTGCAGCAGTCTCCATTCTGGTGCATGGGTTGACCACGTCCACAAAATTTTCATCTTCCTCAAGCTGCAAAACGTTATAAGTTGCAGAAATTAATAAGCTTCATTGAACAAAATCTCAGAACCTAAGATGAAGTTCATGCAATCGAACATAAATCTAAAACATGGTAAAAACTTGTGTCTTAGAAAAGCAACATAAATGGTTAACAACAAGTGGAGCTGGGTAGTTATCTTGATCATTCAAATTAATGAGAACAAAAAACTACTTTAAGCTCAGGTCTGCTCATTCCACACTTATTTTTATCACAAGTAATCGCCCCAGGCTAGCTGAGTTCATACGATTGTCCTTTTATTTGAGCTGATAATAACTGGTAAGTTTTATGAACAAAATAAACAAAGAAATCAGCAGCAAGAATAAGTGAACAGTCCCAGAGGAAAATCACATCCTTTCAACAGAAGAAAAAAAGAAATGTTTATTGGTGATAGTTTTCTCCTCAAGTTAGAGGTCTGCAAACCTGACAATATCCCATACTCCAAGAGCGAAAACAACCAAGCTTGCCATAAGTATACTTTTTTAATTTTATTTCAGATTAGGATAGCCATAAATATGTCATTGCAGGCATTCTGAGAAAAAGCAGAATCAACCTCCAAGAGGTGAAACATGATCTGTTATTATCAATTTGATATCGTTTCCAGAAGTAAAACCTGTATTTATACCTGAACTGGAATATACACAACTTGGAAAAACTGTGTCAAAAATAGCCTTTTTCAAAATTTTCCCAGGATCTTACATGTTAATGTTGCAAATCAACAGGGGGAAAAACGTTAGGGCCAGAATGATGATAATCTCTGAAAAAAAAAACACTTAATTCTACCGTTTCTGACATGTCAACTCCTGACATACCACCTACCATCTTGAGCCAGGAATATGAATTCTCAATGCAGCCTAAATGATTAAGAAAAACACGAACATATTTAACTGTAAAAAAAGCGGGAACATTTTCAGTATTCAGTAGAAAACCATTACCTTTTTCTTTGTGATCAAATAATCAAAGTCCACCAGAGAAAGGGTAACTAGCTCATTGGTATCTGGAAGCCATGTTAGCTTCAACTTTGTTGTCTTAACAGATCCTTCCAGATGCAAGACCCCAGTTAGTTGTGTCACGTGGCCCTCTTGATCCTTTTCAATCTCTTTTACTATTGCATTCCCCCAATCCATTAGTGTTACTTCCTCATTGGCTGAGATACATTGTGCATCCTCCTGATCTATCCATATTCTCTTTGTGTAAGTTGTCACCTTCTCTCCTGCACCTTCATACTTTTTATGTTTCGGTATAACACGGACGAAGGGATCCTCTGGCCCATTGGTTAAAGTCAATAAGACACGCCGATGTTCAATGACTGCTGTATACCTGGGACAGACTGGATCAATAATCTTCTTATTAATAGCCCAGAGTTTGTCCCATTCCATGAGATTCAGATTCTTTGATGCTCCCTGAAAGAAAGATTCAAGCATCAATCAAATGCTTGATTCATACCAAACTGGGAAAGAAAGCACAAGAAGTATGCAATAAAGCAATAAGGAAAGAAGTAGCTAAAACAACCAAAATGGGGATTTCAAAAAACATGAACAGAATCATCCAAAGTAGAAGAACTATAGGAATAGGGATATCATATTCTGCTATTTCAAGTAGCTGATGCAGTGGAAGAATTATGTACCAGAAGAATGCAATCATTTCTAATCCAGTCTTAAAGAATACAAAATCTCACCTGCTCAACCATGAATTGTATCAATGCCTCAATCTGCAGTCCCCTGCGAACTATCCCTTGTACAGTGGGAAATCTAGGATCATCCCAACCCTCAACCTTCCCATTTTGAACAAACCAAAGTAGTTTGCGTTTACTAAGCAGTGTATAGACTAAATTTACCCTGCTAAATTCATATAAATGAACCTTCTTAAATCCCATGTCCTTCTGGATCCAGTGATACTGATCATTGCGGTCATGATACTCACTAGATCGAAGTGCATGAGTAATGCCTTCAATGGCATCAACAAACGGACATGCAAAATCATAAGTAGGGTAAACTTTAAATTTCGAGCCAATCCTGTGGTGAGGGGTTAGATTGCAGCGGTAATACACTGGATCCCTGAGGGTCTTGTTAGGATTCTGCATATTTAACTTGCCACGCACACAGTACATCAAACCCCTCTCAGTTCCAGCAATCATTTCTTTCCAGAATTTCAGGTTCTCCTCAATACTGTTATTCCTACATCTCGAGTCTATCCCATCCATCCGTTCTTGCTGCATTTGCTCTCTGGGTGTATCATCAACATAGGCCTTGCCCTCACGAATTAACTTTTCAGCCATTTCCATCATCTTCGGGAAGTAATCTGATGTATATGTTACTGTCTCATACTTGATACCTAATGTGTCAATATCTTTTAGCAAGTTGTCAACAAACTCATTGCTCTCTTTATCTGGATTTGTGTCATCAAACCGCACAATCACCTGACCTTGGTACCTCTCAGCAAAATATTTATTTAGCAATGCTGCTTTTGAATGACCAATGTGAAGATAACCACTGGGTTCTGGAGCAAATCGCAACCGTACATTACCAACCTCAGCATCTGGAAGGTTTACCTCAACCGTGGACTGGCTGATTCCTGCTCCCTTCTCACTTCCATCTGCATTTACATGCAAAGTAGAGCCAGGTTGCTCTTTGGTTTTAGAATTTGCTGGCATTCCCAAACCTTTTTTGCCAACGTAATGAGCCATCACTTCATATAGAACTGGATCATATTCTGCATGTATAGAGTTGAACCATCGTACCAAGTTTTGGAACTTCTTTGAATTCAGCAAACTTTGCCATCTCTTGCCAGTTCCTGCATAGAAAACACTTCCTAAGAACCCATTCTACAAAGTTCCTCTAGCTAGACATACAATACAATGTGAGGTTGCATCTTCTGCTCTACACCAAATAAATATAATGTCACCAAGGTCAACTGAAACACCAAGAAATAAAATTGATGAGGATACCTCATTAAGCCCTGATTTTTAACTGTAGCAATCTGACATATACACATAAATGACACCAATGCCCTTCATTAACCTAACTAAAACATAATGTCTGAGTTCGGCACTCCCAATTAACTCTTTCAAAAGATTGAGGAGGGGAAAAAAGCAGCTTCTGCATTCGCTTGTACATATAGTTAAATAGACTCATATATTAGTATCTTATGTAAATTAATGAAAAAATATGAAACCAATACCAATATTGTAATATTTTCATACAATTGTAATGAACCAAAGAAAGACAACTTTCAATGTCCAATAGAAAACAAAAGTTTCTAACAACTCTCCATAAGTATGAGCAACGGAACCAAATTTAGGATAATTAAGCATCATGGTATGCAAGGTGATTAGAAATCAAGTTGGCAAGCAGGACCATTGACATCAATCAGGAGGTGTTTCGTTGACTTTGAAAATTACATCTAATGTCCTTTTCAGATTAAGCAATATATAAACAAAACACTTCATCAAAGACTGCTTAACCAATAAAAGGAGAAACTCAGAACACAATGTACATGAAATTTCTCTTAATTGGAATTCCAAGGTTCAAAACCTACTGTCACTTAATAGCCATGGCCCATCCATTTTACCACCTAACAGCCGGGTTGGTTGGTTTAGGAAAACATGTGATAAGACCAATTATTTTTTAAAAAAAAATCACAAATTACATTTATTGAAGCTTCCAACACCAATTGCCAACTATTAATTATCAAGATCAGGAAAGCAGCTAGCTCACATACCTGCAAGAGCTGACCAAATTGCAATATCTGCAATTGACAAACTAGAACCAACTAAGAAAGTACGCTGCAGTAGATATCCATCAACATAGGCACATGCTACTTCAAATTCAGAGCCAGATGCAAAAGCAGGGACATATTCCAGCCACTCATCGATCTAAAATAACAAATTCTGATCATTAGGAATATAATATATCATTTCTATAGCAAAGAAAACAAGGGGTTGGATTTTGTAAAGGTAGGACATATTCTATATAAATCAATCTATATAAATATTAGAGAGTATGTTGCTGCATGAGTGAGATAAGTTCCGAGCTGCATTTGAGGATGGGAATAACTTGAGGACTGTCTGATTTTACATTAGTTTGCAGGTGATTAATTTGAGTAGAATCATGGAGGAAAACTGTACAGACGTATGGTAATGCAAATATCTTTATCCAACTAAACCTTCCTACAATACCGGGTGTTCCTTAAGTGCAGCGAATTGTACGGAAAAGAAAAGTTCTACATAACAAAGTAAAAATAAAGTAAAAAATTAAAATAAAATCACCTGACTAGACTCGAAAGAATCCCTAATGTAAAGATTGGGAACTGATGCTATCCGACCCAGATGCCGTAGTAACACATTCGTTCCCTGCAATTTCTTCCTGAATACAAAATTGTGTTAAACAAAAAGCAATTATCAAATACATGACAAGTAAATCCTCCCTTTTTAACGTTGCCTTTCCAGCATATTAAGAAAATTCAATTAGAACACTCCCACCCTTTGTAGAAATAGTAAAAAAGTACCCATCGGAGTAGAGTAGCGTTGGGAGAGAGCCGGAAGGCAAACTCGAATCAGCTGAAACAGAAACACCACCGATTTTGGCGGCCACAATGACCGCCAAAGGTGGGCTATCCGCAGGAAATGAGAGCATCAAATCCATCAGTAAAGCAAACAATCAAGGATGCGGAGGATTGAGATCTTTAATACTGCTTGGAAAGAACGGCGGCCGGCGGTATAAGAAAATCTGCGACGCTCACTGAAATGGAAATGGAATAGACTTTGAAGACAAAAAGAGGGAAAAGTCTGCGTAAACCTTCTGTTTTTTTCCTTGGGTTGGCAATAGCAGCTAAAAAGGTAAGGCTAATGAGACGGTGTCGTTTAAATAGTGCTAAATTTCCAAAGAGGACATGTTCTTCCATCTATATTACATATATTTCTTAAAATATTTCTTAAATTATAAAGAAAATTATTAAATAAATTATGTTTTTAAATATATTGTGAGATATGATTCAGATACCTTGCTACAAAAAATATATATATATATGTTTATTATATGCTATTGGATTAGTAATAAGTTTTTTGGAGGGTTTCAAAAAGTTTTTTTTTTTTTTTTTTTTTTTGAGGAATACAAAAGTTTTTTAGAGCACATATAAATTGTTTTCTTTTTTAAAAAAAAGCATATATAAATTAGTAAGCTTTTATATAGTATACTCCTTTTTGTCATTTAATTATTTTTTGAGACATACCATTACCATCAAACTTTAAGAATTAGTTTATTATTGTTTGCAATAATATTTGATGAATTTTAAAGTTTTTAAGTTCAATTTTTAGGATATTTGGAGTAAGAATATCTAAGAAGGCATTTTAATAAAGTTAAAGTTTGTGAATTTTAAGTATGTTTGAATTCAAAAGTATAAATGAAAAATAATTTGACAAACAATCTAAAATTATTTAGAACTGTGAAAGCTAAAACAAAAGTTTGAAAATTTGTTGAGAATTTTAAAGTTACAAATAAATATTGGGAATCTTAACTCAGAGACACAAGTTTGTTGGAATTAAATATAAAAATTTCTCAAAAATAAATAAATAAAAAAGAAACAATAGTTTTAGAATAACTTTTCTTCCTAAGTAGAGAATAAACTTTTTCTTGAATTAATAATTTTATAACACGGGTGTGAATGTGAATGTGTGTGTATTTTTTTTTTTTATTCGTGAAACTTAAATATTTTACAAAAAGAAGTTATTGATAAAATTTTAGAAAAATGGCTAGCTCACTATTATTTACAAACTGATCATATACTTGTAAACATTATTTTTATTATCATAAAACTATTTTTGGCACACTATAAATTTTCTGCCACCCAATTATGTGATGATTTCTAGCGAGGATGCTCATATTTTATGTACTTTATATTATTTTGCGGGGTAAAATTGGAAGCACATTCAAAATAATACAAAGTGCTTAAAGTATGGGCATTCCCACCATAAACCGCCATATAATTGGGTACCAGACATTTTTAGCCCGAAAATAGTTTAAGAATAAAAGAATTGAATGTAAAGTTTAGGAGAATATCTAAATATTCATTTTACTAAAATTAAAGTCCATGGATTTTAATCATGTTGGAATTCGAAAGTATAAATGAAAAAAATATTTGACAAACAATCTAAAAATTAGAATTAATTCAAAAAAGTATCATTATGTTTAGTAATTTGTAAATTGAATACTTAATATTTAACAATTGTCAATTAAGGGACAATTTTTTGTTGTCGGTGAAATCAATTGATCAAAAATTATGAAATGTTTTTTATGCCCTTAAAACTAGTATAACCAAGTTTTCCCTTCGTTGGGAGGAAATCTCATTATCAAATGGAGGGAAGAATATAATAAAATATTCCCCTTTTCCCAATCACCTTTTCTTTTCCCAAACACCACCCACAACAATTCTCATCTAAAAAAAACTCCTTTGTTTGCCTCTCTCAAATCCTAAAAAACTTTACCCAAGCTTCAGTAAACAGTAAACCTGTCTTTACTGATTCTGTTATTATATTTAACTAATTTTAATGTTAATTTTTTTCTAAATTACTAGTTTTTGGCACATGGTTCTTGCTGATCTTTTTCGAGATTGAGAGGGTTTCTGCCTTATTTGGGCAGTTTTTTAAAAAATACTACTAAAGTGGCCATGATTTTTTTCAGTGCTCTTACTGTGGCTATGGCTGTAAACGGGTCCAGACCCTCAGGGTACCCCCAGATCCGGACCCAGACCCAGACCCAGACCCAGACCCATACCCTCCAGGATATAAAATTCTGGACCCAAACCCGACCCTCCAGGGTCCAGGGTAGGGTACGGGTATACCCGTACCCGTATGACATTTTTCTATTTTATTTCCCTGTTAAACAAAAATATGTAAAACAATGTATAATTCAAAAAATAAAAATTTTAACATGATTAACATAATCTCCTTGACATTTCTTTCAACAAATAAAATCATTTAACATCTCTAATTCACATAATTAAAAGTTCAAATATACACAAAATCGTCATAGTGTGAGTGTGATGTGATGTGAGTGTAGTTGGTTGGTTGGTAGGTAGGTAAAGTAGAGGTAGTAGGTTAGGGTTAAAGATAAGAGTAAAATAATATGTTGAAAAAATTATAAATTATATATTAATATAATATAATATATAAAATATATTATTATTTTATTAGTACGGGTATACGGGTCTGGGTATCACCATACCTTACCCGGACCCATATAGCAGTATAAATACGGGTACGGGTACAGGTCCGGGTCCGCGGGTATAAAATTTAAACCTTACCCGCTAAAAACGGGTACAGACCCGTGCGGGTACGGGTAAGACCCGCCCCGTTTACAGCCCTAACTGTGGCCATAATGTTGTGTGTTATCCTCTGTAATAATGCACACGCATGTGCGTCAACCCTAATCCAAAACTAAAATCCACGTTAATCCCGATTAATGATGTGGTCTTAAATTGTTGAGTGATGTGGCATGATGTGGTACTTATGTGGGGAGGAGTTGTATATCTGGCTGATAACGCATACGATGTATACATTATTACTTATTATAACGCACAAAGCGTGTGCATTATCTTAAGTGATAATGCATACATGATATGCGTTATTGTTATCTTCAACATACACAAAACCCTTGTCATTGTCGTTGTCCTCTCTGCCTCTGTTCTTCTTCTCCAGCTTTCTTTCTCCCCTCTCCTTCCTGTTTCTCTCATCAATTTTACAGCAAGCAGCTACCCTCCCCCTTCTCGGTTCTTCTCCCTCTTAAGACCAATCTCTTCGCCCTTCCTTCTTCCGTCTCTTTCCTGTTTTTTTGTAATTGCGCCTCACCGTCACCATCCCCGTCATGAACTCGTTGCTATTCAGGTAAGAATCTCTTCCTCCTCTCTGCCTTCTCTTTATTTATTTAACACTGTTTTTTGAAAATTTTGATGTTTGGTTTTTCTTATTAATTTCTGTAATTTTTAGATTAGTTTAAGTTTGTTTAGGATTTTGTTTATCTATAAGTTTAATTAGTATTTTTTAAGCTTGGCTTGATTAAATTTATTTGCCTATAAGCTTGATTAGTATTGTTTGAACTTAGGTTGATTAAGTTTGATTAGGCTTTTATTGTGTTACATTGATTGGAAACTTGAAGAAGAATCTCTTGAAGCTCTTCGTTGCATATTCGACAAGAAATATACTTGAAAATCTTGTTGTTTTGGTGCCATTTTGGTAGGTTATATTTTTATTTTCCAAATTTCTTTAAATGAGAATACTTAGGATGAACATTTTTACTTTTCTCCATGGTTAGTGTTAAAAGAAGATTGATTATCCTGTGGGAGATTATTGTTTATATTTACAATATATAAATTTGTAAATATAAACACTAACCATAAGTCATAAAATTAAATTTTAGAAAGTGCAAATAAAAAATATTTTGTTTTAAATTCTAAGATCGTAAACCCTAAACCTTATAACTCTCTAAACCCTAAACCCTATAAATTCTAAAACCTTAAAACCTAAACCATAAGTCCTAAAATTTATAGAGTGTGATAGTAAAAAATATTTTGCTTTAAACTCTAAAACCCTAAACCCTGAACTTGTAAAACTTATATAACATTAAATTATTAACCACTTATATAACATTCATTGTAGACCTTATAGCTCTAAATCCTAAACTTTAAACTATATGCCCTAAACCCTGAACCCTAAAACCTAAAATCCTAAAACTCTAAATTATTAATTGTAGACTCTTATAACTCTAAATCCTAAACCCTAAACCATATACCCTAAACCCTGAACCCTAAAACCTAAACCCCTAAAACTTATGTAACATTAAGTTATTAACCAATTAAATAATATTCATTGTAGACCCTTATAACTCTAAATCCTAAACCTAAAACCCTAAAACTCTAAAATCCAAGAAAACATTTTGAGTTTTGCATTTTGTTATCCGACAAGCCCATGTGAATATTTAAATATGAAAAAGACCAATAAAAAACATGCTTTTGAATTCAAATCCAACAAGCCTTTGTGTAACTTTTAATTTGGATAAGTATGATAAAAAAAAGCCAAAATTTTTATGCTTTTGGACAAACTTATGTGAGTGTCCATCACTTGATTTCACAACTCAAATAACTTGTTAAATCTGAATGCCTTTGAATTCAAATCCGGCAAACCCATGTGAGTGTCCATCACTTCATTTCACAACTCACATAACTTGTCGTATTTGAATGCTTTTGAATTCAAATCCAACAAGCCCATGTGAGTGTACATCACTTTATTTGACAACTCAAAAAAACTTTTTGGACTTGATTGGTTTTGAATGAAAATCTGACAAGCCAATATGAAGCTTTTAATTGGGATAAGTTCAATTAGAAAAAAGACAAAATCTATATGATTTTATATATATGGATTGAAAATCACCCAAATTTCTCATCACGCCATAACTTTGAATCATTTTCCTTCTATTCCATTTCTGAAACTTTTAATATTTTTCCTTCATTCATTACAAACAATGAACATTGATGTTTCTCACCCTGTTAGAATAGTATTATTTTGGGATTCGGAGCATGTCAAAGATGCGTTTGGTCCTTATTTCACAGGAACAACAAAGAAAACATGGACGTTTACTCGAATGGTGACACATGCTGAACTTGTTAGAAAAAACTTTTAAGCATCGAAGAATGGATCTAAATCAATGGCATGTTCGATTTACAATGAGGGTGCCTTCATTTATAAAGTGTATCACTTGTTTAGTTATACTATGTACAATATGACCAACGATGATGAGATGTGTTACCTTTGGACTATTAGACCTGAATATATCTAAGGAATGCATTTATGTTCTAGTTGAATTTGAACTAGTCCAATCACAAGCATTTTCAAATGTTCAGCACACTCATGTATCAGCGTATGAGGATCATTCAAATGTCCGTCAACCTGTCACAGCAATAACGCAGATCATTTTTATGAACCATCAATGTTGTACCCAGACATACAGGAAGATAATAAGGACAATGATGATGATGATGATGATGATGATGATGATGCAGATTATAACGTATCAAGTGCATCTAACGACAACAATGGTGATAATGATGAAGAAGATGACGTTAGCACTCCCCTAAACTCTCTATCTTCAACTCCAGTGAATCAATGGCAAAGTAGTCAATGGTTCAGTAACACTCCGTATGATTATACATCATTTGAAGCCTTTCTAGATATTGGCTCAAGAGAGTAGACAGATGATCTCATAGAATCAGAAACTATCAGGTTGCTAGACTGGAACGAGATGACTGATCTTCAATTAGGAATGAGGTTCGTTCATAAAATCTAAGCGATTAGTGTAGTTAAAAAATGGTCTATTTTGATAGGACAAGATTTTAAAGTTGTTAAAAGTAAGAGCGATCAATTGACAACAAAATGTTATCATACAAACAACTCCAATTTTTGTATATGGTGTATTCGAATCAAGAAGAAAGCAACACATGGTCGTTAGGAGATCACCAGATTCAGCAAAGAACCCACATGGCTTGTTCAAGTTATTCAAAATAAGCACTGAAATATGACTTTAAAGTTTATTTCAAAACTAACATCACATCTTGTTACCAACGATTCTGAGATCCCTATCTCAAATGTGATCTAAGAAGTCTAAGTATTACTTTAGACGGGTTGTACGTACAAGAGGGCATGGTACGCTAGGAAGTTTGCAGTAGAAAGGGTATTCAACAGTTGGGAGACAACTGTTCCAATTCTACCTAAATATCTCCAAGCAATGAAAGATTCTTACCCAGGAACTGTGTATGAGTGGTTGCATCAGAGAACAAGCATTCACCCGCACTATGTTTTCAAGTTTCCTTTTTGGTGATTCAAGCCCTATGTAAATGACTCTCAAACTGTCGGCCGGTCATTTTTTGTGGATGGAACTCATCTTAGGGGACCAAATAAGGGCGTACTATTAATTGCAAGCATATGGGATGTGAATAACCATTTGTTCTCCCTAGCATTTGCAATTGTTGATAAAGAGTCATCCGAAAGTTGGAATTGATTCCTCAAACTTCTATGGGACATGTTTATTTTATATTCGATCGCCACAAAGTAATTTTTTATCTGCTACTCAAAATCAAGTTTTGTGGCAATCTCCATTTCCGGAGCGTAGGTTTTGTCTACTCCACATTTGGGCAAATTTCACCAAGGCCTTTAAGAACAACAAATTCAAAAGTTTAATATGGTAGGTCAGAACCGAAGCTAGACAATGAAAATTTGAACATGCTATGAATGAAATTAAAAGTAGAAATATAGAAGCTTATAATTATTTAGTTAAGATAACCTTGGAGAAATGAACACTCCTGCGTAATGGTGGACACAGGCACGTAGTGATGACTACCAACATTTCAGAAGCACTTAACAGTGTTCTAAAAAAAGTTAAGGTCTTACCGTTAAAACCCCTAGATGAATTAGTATTCAACAAATATATCAAGTACTTCAACTAGCACCGTCAAGGGGCCCAAAACTGTGTGCATCCATTTCCAACAAGAGTTTATGACAAGTTTCTTCTGATTGAATTAAAATAAAAAGACCACACAGTTATGCCATATAATCCACGAGATGATATTTACATGGTAAAACCTCCAATACGGCTTGATGGTCACGACAACAACGTTTACACTTTGAAAATGAAGGAAAAGTCGTGCATTTATGGTAAATGGCATGAATATATATTGCCTTGTTTTCATGCTCTTGTAGTTTGTAAAGATAATGGTACAAGATTTTATTCTTACGTGCGAAACTTGTAGACGAATATACCAATCTAAATTTTATCCAGTTTTGCATGATGACTTTATAGTTTAACATTTTATCCTCCAAATATGAACAATCAACGGAGTAAACCACAAGGTACAAGGTTTTGGAAAGAAATGAATTATCGAAACCCGGATTCTTCTCACAAATAGATTCCGAATGCCATATATAATAGAAAAATTTGTAATAACTCCAGTTCAAGTAGTGTGTAACTTTCTTTTTTCAAAAGTATTGTAATATTTTAGGGTTTATATTAATGATATTTCGTCTAGTTAATTTTTTATAAATTCCTTTACTTAAATCGATTATAAATTATTATAGTAAAATTTATAGCAAGTAACAAAAACATAAAGTACTTTAAATTACTTTTATGTACTTTTTTATAAACTATTTTACTTAAAATTATTATAATTCTTATCATAAAATATACACCAAATGACATAAATAAAAGAATACTTTGTCTTTTTTTAAAATAATAATAATTATAAGGTTAAAAAGACATAAAATACTTTAAATCGATTATAAATTATTATAGTAAAATTCACAATAAGTGACAAAAACATAAAATACTTTAAATTACTTCTACGTACTTTTTAATAAGCTATTTTACTTAAAATGATTGTAATTATTATCATAAGATATACACTAAATGACATAAATAAAAGAATACTTTGTCTTTTTTTTTTTTAAAAAAAAATAATAATCACAAGTTTTACAAAAAAAAAAAATGATGTGGCAGCTAACTCATACAAGAAATGTGTTATCCATGTGTATAACGCATTTCTAGTATGAGTTATCAACCACATCAGCTGATTGGATGGATTAAGAATAACGCACACCGCATATGCATTATTTTTAATGATAACGCACAGTCTGTAAGTTATGGCTAACCTAAGCATTTAAAAAAAATCTGGCCACTTTAGTAGTTTTTTTTAAAAAAAAAAGGGCCAAATAGGGTAAAAACCCAGATTGAGAGGAATAATCACAATGATAATGGAAAGAAACAGAGAGTCTAGAAGATAGCATGTTTAGTTGCCTCTTCTAATGGATTATCTAGAAGATGGCATAAAAGAAATAGTCTTGGAAAGATTTCCCAGGTAGGAAACCTATTTCTCTCAAATCTATTCTTGATAATTCTTCTTAGGCTTGCTTTATGTTCTTGTTGCGAAAATTCTGATGTCTTGAATTTTTGTTGTTTTTCAGATGAAAATGGACCGTGTAAATTACAAGAATTCGTCCAATTAACAGAAAAATCAAGAAGATTGGGATTGGTAGACGGATAAAGAAAGAAATAAGGATAAAGATAGAGATGGAGAACAAGAAATGGAAGGAGAATGAGAGAGGTCAAGGTAGTAAGAGGAGAAGAGGAGAATGTTAATAATTAAGGTAGTCGATGGATCTTTGTTTTCCATGAATAATGAAAATTTTAATCTTGATTTAGTATCTTTGTTTTCCATGGATCTTTGTTGAATTCTAAAGAAAATGTGAACTCTTTAACATTTGATGCTTCCGATTCTCCAGTGAGCTAGACTTTTGTTCCAATGTCACAAAAGGAAATTTTTTTTTTTTGGGTCAGAAAATGGAATTTCATTACCTACTAAATAAAAGTTTTACAAAGAACCTTATCATACTTTGCCCCACGAGCATCATCGACCACTAGTTGGCTTACTAAAAAAAGGGTAATCCCATAGACAAAAAATACGAAAGACGCAGCTTGCCCTCCGAACTTCGCTAGTGCATCCGCACCCATGTTCACTTCTTTGTCGATATGAGAAGTCCTAGTGCTAGGTAACTAGTGCAGAAGCTCACTACAATTAATAATCAAATTTGTAAGAGGGAGATCATCAACAGTAATAGAATTCCACATATCAAGAACTACACTAGCTTCTAATTCTATATCTAACTACAAGAAATTGTATTGAATAGCTAAAAATAAACAATCTCAAGAGCCCATATTTCCATTGCCATATTAGTGGTTATACCAAGTTTCTAGAGTAACCGACAATCCATTCCCCTTTGTAATTTCTGAATAAAACTCCTGCACCTGGCAATCCCGGACTATCAAGAGCAGAACAATCACAATTCAATTTAATTTGTTGAGGCTATGGAGGCAACGATCCAACTTTAATCACTAACAATATCCTTCCTTTCTAGGTGAGAGATCCTAATGAGTAAAATTCACAAGCACGTTGAATACTCTCTTCCTTTGGAGTTTTGTGTGGCAGTTTGTTTTGATGAATCGATTTGTTACGAAGTTCCAAAGACACCAACAAGTACAAGGAAAAAGAATCCTCCAACGAAGATTACCATTATATTTTTGGTCATATTCCATCCTCTTCACAACCACTCTAAGAGATCTTGAATATGTGTTATATCAGGAAAGAGTTGAAAGAGGCCTCGAGTTTCCCAAGTCTTCTGGGAAATTACACAATTTCTCAATACATGTGCAATACTTTCTGATTGTGTATTACAAATATGGAATGAATCTGTGTCCATAATCTATCTTTGATATAGTAACCTCTTTGTGGGAAATCAGCTATGCAGACAAAGATATAAGAATGATTTAATCCTTTGGCTGCAGAGGGTTTTTGAGTGCCATTCTTAACTCCGAGTGTCTTCATAGTTTCCTAGATTTTCTCGTTTTGTAAGGAAGAGATGGGCTGTCTATTTTCCAGTCAATTGACCCCCGCCAAAACCATTGATCACCTCTTGTTTGATTCTCCCGTCTGGAAATACTTTTAATATGTAGGTTGAGGGAGTTGAGGATTTCAGATATGCAGCTAAAATCCAAAGAGCCATAAGGGCCAAATAAGTCTTTTACCAAAGGCTCCTCTTCTCCCAACCCTAGAGAATATTGAATAAGCTTCCGTAGGACCCTAGCTCGGTCTAGTTCTCCTCCTAAATTCATACTAATAGCCTATCTTGAATTAACCATGCAATATTGGAGTTGACTAGATCTAAGCCCACTTGAATGGCTTTTTTATTAATGGAGCCCAAAGTCTTTCTGGTGACAATCTTCTGTTAGGCCTCTCTTTGATCTTTTTTTAATGTATATTTTCCATGGAGTCTTTGACCACTACTTACCTTGATCTTTAGCCATTCTTCAAACTAATTTAGAGAGACCCAAGAAATTGGGCTTTCCTTAGTCCAAGTCCACCTTTTTCTTGGGCTTAGTCACCTTATTCTAACTTAAGAGACTTATTTTCCTATTATCTATTGATCCTCTAAAAAAAATGGCCTACTCCAGGTCATTTTTCTCACGTAAATTCACAAGAATTGGAAGGTATTGCGAGTAGTAATTGAGAATAGGTGCTACTGTAGATTGAAGAATGTTTTTTCTCCTAGCAAAAGAAAGGAGATTAGCTCTCCATCTCTAGCTTGGCTCTGACCTTATCCAAAATTAACTTTAAATCTAAAGACTTACCTCTTTCTTTCAAGATTAGGAAACTAAGATATTTACCAAATGAATTTGTATGTTAAATGCCCAAATCTTGTTGTATTAAAGTAACGAGTATTGTCTGGCATGTCCTTAGAGGAAATAAATCTCGATTTTTTCCAGTTAATTTTTTTTACCCAATCTTTGACAAAAATATTTAGCACTGCTTCTACACATTTGATCGTATTTTTGCTAGCAGTTCCAAACAAAACAATGTCATCAGCAAATAGACAATGAGATAAATGGATATCTTTATGCTCTAACTTCAACGGTTTCCATTCGTCCATTCTTTGTAGCTTTCTCAATATTGAGCAAGAGAAATTCCATGCATAAAAGGAAGATATATGGAGAAAAAAGGTCCCCTTATCTATTACCCATAGAGGTTACAAACCACCTAGTTGGCTGTCCATTGACAAGGACTGCAAGGGTAGCGGAAGGAACACACATGATTAATTTGATAAGCTCATTGGCGAAATAGAATAACTCAAGCATTTCCTTAATAAAGCCCTATTCCAACCTATCATAAGCCTTCTCTAGATCGAATTTTATAGCAAACAAACAATCAGAATTTCTACTCTTCCCAATAAAATGAATAGCCTATTGTACCAAAATAACATTATCCGCATCTACACCCTGGGGTGAAACTACCTTGGAGGGGGAAGATAATCTGAGGCATAAAAGATTTGATTCTGTAGACAAGAAACATTTAGGGAATCTTTTGATTCTGTAGACAAGTATTACATAGCCCTATAGGCCTGTATTGGGATATACATTTAGGATTAGAAAGCTTAGGAATGAGACAGATGAAATTTGTGTTATATTCATGGGGTGGGCATGATTTGCAAAAGAGGATTCAATAAAAGCACAAACCGAGCCTATAATAATGCTCCAGAACTGTTGGAAGAAAATATTTTGTAGACCATCTAGGCCTGGGCTCTTACGTAGCTTGAATTATTTAACCACAGCAACAATTTCCCCCCACCGAAAGTAGTTACATTAAGTTGCAAGGTACGCAATTGGACCCTTGGCACACTGAAATGGAAAAGGCCTAGAAGTATATAGCCACTCTAATAAATCTGTGGTTTAAAGATTAGAGAAGTGGTTGAAGATAATATTTTTGATCTGATTGACATAAAAAAAACCGACTACCCCATCAAATTTTCGAGAGAGAGTATCCAACTGGATTTCCTATTATGAAAGGAAGTAGATTTGAGATACTTAACATTTCAATCATCCAGAAAATCCAATCAATCCTAGAATTCATAGCCAAATTTCTCTCTCTTCCTTCATAATTCCATTCAGTTCGGCTAATAACTATTTTCTAGGTTGATCAACAACTGATTAGGAGTTGATTGGAGTTTCTTTTTGACTTGCAAGTATCTTATTCTTCTTAAGAAAAACATTGCCAAATTCCTCCTTATTCCAGACTGTGACTAAACTTTGGAAATTTTTTGTGGCCATAGTGAAGGGGCGTTCATCAAATTCCCAAGCTTGTTTCAGAATTCCCATCAAATCTAGGGTGGTTTAACCAACCCACCTCAAATCGAAAAAGGCTTAGTTCGAGGTGTATGATCAGAGGATGTAAATCCATCAAGATAGGGCAATGATTAGAATGTGTTCAAGGAAGGTGAAACAAGGTGGCTTCACTAAACATCTCACACCAATCTACATTTCCTAAGGTAAGGTCTATCCTCTAAAAAGTGAGTCTTTTAGATTCTCTACGGTTGTTCCAACTGAAAAATCTAGCAACTTGCAATCATCCATACAATTCCTAAAGTCAGTTATTCTATATTGATTAGCCTTGAATATTGACACTTAGATGTGCATTGTAAAGATTCAGCATTTTCTCTTGTTTCTTCTGAGTCTGCCCTTTCCAGATAGTGGTTCCTTCTTCTCCAACCTATTCCCTTCCCCTTTTCACTAGCATTGACTGGTTCTTCGGAGCCCATGAACTCCTCGAACTCAGTGGAATAGATAGAGACAACATCCTCTCTTGAACAGCATTCATCTATGAGAGAATCCTCAGGTTGTCAAAGTCCATAGTGATCGCTAGTTTGTGATTTGTCATCCGAGTACTGATCAACCTCATTAGTGGTTCCCTTCTTGTCAGATTCAGAGAGTTGTTTTGTTGTGAGTGAGAATGCCCTTTGTCTGGCTTATCATTTGAGTATTGTAGGATCGAATCATCCGAGTGTTCAATGCAGGAAGCTGGAGTTGTGGGCACTTCTGGAGAGAGTCTTGGGCTCCTGATTCTCAGAGAGGGTGGGGACTGTTGTTCTTTTGGCCCTCTCCTATTCAACTAGGGGTGTAAATGGGTCCAGATCCTCTGGGTACTCCCAAACCTAGACCCATACCCTTATAGTAAAACTTGGACCCAGACCCAAACCCAGACCCTCTGAGTATAAAATTTATGGACCCAGACCTGACTCTCTAGGGTCTAGGGTAGGGTTTGGGTATACCTGTAGTCATGTGACGTTTTTCTATTTTTTTTCCTGTTAAACAAAAATATACATAAAACAATGTATAACCCTAAAATAAAAATTTTAACATGATTAATATAATTTTCTCCAAATCTCTTTCAACAAATGCAATATATAACATCTCTAATTCAAATGATTAAAAGTTCAAGTGCACACAAAATTCCAAATAAAACATATAAAAAGCATTTAATTAACTCAATAGGTAATTTACTCCAATTTCCCAAACAAAAATTTGATTACAGTATTCTTAAGGCAAGATTACAAGTACAATAATTTATAATAAGAAGTTTTGTATTTACAGTGGCTTCAAAAGGAAAACATCATATACATAGTCATATTTCTATCTTCTAGTTACAAAAGATTATACTACAAAAAAAAAAAAAAAAAAGACTTATATCCTCTTCTATCCTCTTCTTACAGCTTCATTAACTTAAACAGCAATAACGCACTTTTTAAGTAAATGACTATCTCTCAACTAGTAAAATTCTATTATTTGCAGAAATCTTTATCAAAAGCTATAATGATAATATGTAAAATCTGCAGAAATCTCAGTTATTAAAAGCTGTAAAATTTCACTCAACGGAAGATAGAGATACAATGGAGCAAAGAGTTACAAACATATACACATCAATAATATCAACAATGATTATACCGTAAATACCAACATATATACATCAATAATATCCTCTTCAAAATATTTACAGAACCAAGATAGTACAAAATTACGAAAAAGATTGATGTGAAGAGAAATAAATAAAACAACGATTTTACCGAAATTATCCCCATTGAATGAGCATTTCTCTCCGCCACACAAATTCCACCCCAAAAAAGCTTTCAATCATCTTACCAAAAAAACAACTCTCAAATTAAACCTAGAAACAACACAAGGCAAAATAGAGAAGCTGAGATTGCGTCTCATTTTTAAGACAAATTTATACACCACAAAATCCAAACACCCTTATTGCCAAGTTTATGATTAATGAATAATCAAAAGGAACGGACTGCAAAAATTAAACATAAACAAAAGTGGGCAGCTAAATATACAAAGAAGCAGTGATTTACCTGTCGAGTCTCTGGAGGAAGATGTAAGAACAGAGTTCGAAAAAGAGCAGACGGCGACAGCTGGATCGGTGGTACAGACAGACGGCGACGGCGGCAGATATAGGGGTTGAGAGAACATATGAGAAGAGAATGAAGTGAAGAAGTGTGAGGTGAGAGATTGAGAGTGAGATGAGAGGGAGAAGTAGCAGGAACCGTGGTGGCTGCTGACTGGTGTTGCAGACAGACGGCAGCGGAGGCGGGTAGGGGTTGAGCTTCAGAGAAGAGATGAGCAGGTGAAGACGAAGAGTGAGGTGAGAGACTGAGAGTGAGGTGAAGAATAGAAGAACCGAGAGTGAGGTGAGATTATTTGAGAGAAACAATATGATATAAAATTTATAAATTATGTATTAATATAATATAATATATATAAATAATATAATATATAAATATATATTGTTATTTTATTACATGGGTCTGGGTATCTTAATACTCTGCCCAGGCCCATTTAATAGAATCTATATGGGTATAAAATTTTAACCTTACTCGCTATAAATGGGTATAGACCCGCGTGAGTACGGGTAAGACCCGCCTCGTTTATAGTCCTATATTCAACCATTGTTTCCTTGGTGGTATCATTGTGTAGAGAGATTTTGATCTGCTGTGTATGGGACTCCAGAGATTGTTTCTTTGGCAATACAAGTGAAGCCAGTTAGCCTAGGGCTCCTTCTTATTCGCTTGGGTTTTTTTTTTTTTTTTTTTGCTCCTCTATATGAGATGTCATTTGTTTGTTAGACATTGGTTTTCGGATTGTGCCATCGTGAGAAGATTTTTCCTTTTGAGATATGGGTTCATTCATGGGAAGAACACTCTGTCTTGAAATTCCTAATGTGAAATTCCACTTTTGTTTGAATTTGCCGAGGAAGAGCTGACCTTCTCATCTTTTTTTGGGCTGTGCTGGTCCAGACGCATTTAATTCCCCCTTTGGAGGGTCCTTTTCGATCTAACCTCTCCTTTCAAATTGACCACATTTTGTGTTGTCGTTATAAACTTCCTTTTGTTGTGGTTGGTATCTGATGTTAGTGATGAGCATGAAAATGACGTGCCACCTGCCTTTTTCTCCCCAGCTGTTATGGTGGTCTCTTTTTTCGTTTTGGGACTTTATTGGATGGTCCGAATTCTGCAGGGGTTCTTCACCATCTATAACCACTACTTCTTTCCCTTTTGAGCTTTTTTACCCAACGGTGCCTTTGTTACTATACATTCAACATGACCAAGACAGCCACAAGAAAAGTGGATATCAATACCTTCGTACTATATTTTTTTGAATACGTCTACTACGAATCCAAATAGTAAGGATGAGAGGTTTGTTAATGTCAATTTAAACACAAAACCTTGCATATCTCCCGCGGACACTATTCACTCTTCTGATATCAACCTTGAGTAGCTTGCCTAACACATTCCCCACTTTCTCAAGTATACTCCTATCATAATATTCAACTGGAAATCCTGGAAGGTGCACCCAAATGGCCATGGTGGAGGGCACTAGCAATCTTTAGGTTGAATTCCAGTGGCCATAATCTAATGGTGAGACACTGCCCATTGAAAAACCATGGTCCTCTGAAGATGAATCTCGTAAAATCCTCCTCTAGCTTGAAGTTTTCTATGAAAAGGTCTTGGCTTAAATCAATTAATTGCATCTCTCCCATTGTCTTCCAAAGTTGTATGACTTTGTCCAAGAGGCCATAGCCAAGGGGTTTTCCGTATGGATTGACAATAATAGCCTTTGTCCATAGAGCTCTGATTCTTTTCTTGTTTGCTTGACCGCCTCACACATGTTGTTGAATAATCTATCTTTTCATCTGATTTTGATTCATCTTCGTGGTAGATATCAGGTCCCCTAAGAACATTCTCTAAGCATAGCTTTTGAGATTGAGTTAGCTTATCCTTATAGGATACATCGGTTTTCTCCAAGTGTTTACCTATAAGGTACATCTTTATCTTTTTTGTGCTTCTTTGTAAATGATCCTTTTCTTCGGACAGCTCAGATGATCATGTCGAAAAACTTGTCGGATTACTCTTCATCATTTGTGGCTTTGTCTCTATCCTTGGTTTTCAAAAAATTTGTGCATCTTAAAAAAAATTAAAAAACAAGCTCTGTCCTTGGGTCACGGGGAACCTTTCCACTTCAACTGAAAAAAAAAAAAAAACAAAGAATCGCAATCAGCTCCACGGGGATGCTGTCCAACGTAGCTATTTTTGGATAAGCTTCAACCTCAAAGAAAAAAATGAGAAATCTCATCATTAACTGATGTCATCGGGGCAAGAGAAATCTCTCTCGAGTCATTTGTTTCACCACAAATCAATCTCGAAGGTGAAGCGAAGGTTGAAAGGGAACCAAAGCTCAAACTTCGATCGAATCACTCTTCCTTATCATCTTTGATGGGCCAAAATGAAGATCTATTGCTTGAAATTTTTCTGTGTTTGCCCCCAAAATCTCTCTTGAGCTCCTAATACGTTTCAAAGCTATGGTTCTCAATAATCTCAAACCCTAATTTTTATCGCCTCCACTGTCGAAAGTTCAGGACGACCAGATTCTCCTCTTCTGATACTGCTGCCCTTTTCTTTCTTCCAAAGATCAACAGAACTGGGCTCTGTTTTGTTGCTTTCAATTGAAGGAATTTATTTTTTACTTAGCTTTGATTTGAACATTGGATTGACATTTTACATAAAAAAATTTCCTATCTAGTAGAGAAGAAGATAGAGGAAGGATGTTTAATGGATTTATTAAAGAAAAGAAGAAAAATAGGTCAGGCTTTGTTTGAAGGCCAACTCAGAGAAAAAGAATAAGAGACTGTGTGGTTTTTTTTGTTTAGTAAATAGTGAACCTTGTTTATCATCCAACAAAAACAGGAAGGTTACAAGAAGTGCCACCCCCTATCATAAGAACTAGCAGGGGGAGATTGGGAGGGGGGATATAACCTATTATAGAATTGGATTTGGCCCAATCAACTACATCATGAGCATAAAAATTTATATTTCTATTAACATAGAGAACTTTCCAATTAGGCCATCTTGCTAGCATTCTACAACGAATGTTAGGAAGAGATTTTCCCCATCATTTATAGTCAACATAATGTCCATTCAAGGTCCGAATCACATTTTATGCATCACTTTAATGGTAACCCGCTAATATTTCTGATTTTCAGGCACTTTCATAGCTAACAAACCGCTGCGGGCTCAGCAATAGAGGCATCCTCAACAAGTTCCCTCTCAATCCGTCATCCTAGAACATCTCCCTTTTTATTTCAAATAAGACAGGCACTAGTCGCATTACCGTCCTCATCTAAGGCATCATCAAAATTAAATTTAATCCAATCTTTAATAGGTGGTTTCCAAACATAATGGGAAGGAATTTCCCCCTTTTCCAAATTTCTCATCACTTCTCATTTGAATAAGCTTAGCCACAGATGCAATATTACAAGGAAAGTCCTGAATATTAGGTACTTCCTCCCTCACCCTCAATTTGCTTCTAAACAACCACACATGCTCCACCAAAACCACAACATAATTAAGAAAAATGTCTTTCTCCTACCTATTCAAAATTTTACTCAACCGACTTAAAGTAGGAAGTAGATCCAGTTTAATTAGCCAAAGAAATTTTTTATATTGGTTATACAAATTACAATTCCATATTCGACAACCTTCCTCCAGGTGGGTAGTACATCTCCGCTTAATCTTCATCAAATATATAGATTTGATTGAAAATGCCCTAACTTGTAGGGTGCTCATTTCGCAAAATTGGGTTCTCCATAGAGGAGAATTTTTGTCTTCAAAATCTCATGAGCTATCTAGGGAGGGAAGAGATTGAAAATCAAGTCTTGATTCCAGGAGTTAGATGAAAGAGAAAAGAGTTCTTGCACCCTTATTGGTGCGCCGTCTTGGAAAGCTACCTCTGGCAAAGAGAAATTATCTTCTTCTCAAGTACCTTGATCTAATAAGTTAGACATATATTCTATCTAGATCATTTATAACAACCAAGGTCCTTTTAGCGATTAGGGCCTTGTTAAAATCAAACATTTTCCTAAAGCCCATACCATCATGAAATTTTGGCCGACAGACGTCCATCCAAGACTTCAAATATAGATGCCGCCTAAATCCCTAGCAATTCCATCCAATTGAGAACATATTCCTACTAGAATAATGTAATTTTTGCATTATATGTAGGGCACAGACTAAGAACTGATTTTACAAGGATCGACCGTCCTTCTTGAGAAAGGAACCGAGATTTCCAAAAAGCGAGTTTGTTTCTTATCTTCTCAACCAAGTCCTTGAAAGCTGTCGTTCTTGAATTCAACTTGTAGAAAGTGGTCCTAAGGTATTTTCCATCATGGGAATCCTCAGATATGTCCAAAATATTTCCAATAGTAACTTTCAATTCAGTAGCAACATTTCTTCCATAGTGAACCGCAGATTTATGGCAATTATTATTTGTCTCGACAAAGGGAAAAAAAAAAGATCCAAACACTTCTTAAGCTCTTTTGATTCTTCCACATTAGCTATACAAAAAATTGTCTGATCATCCGCAAACATAAGGTTTAAAATCGATGGACTTATTTTGCTGACTTTAACACGATGGATCTTTCCAGAATTCTCTACTTTGCAAATGATCCTGGAAAGCACATAAGAAAAATAGGGTAAACAAGGTTGGTGAAACTGGATCCCCTTTCTTAATCCCCCTATCAGGTGAGAAGTAACCAAAAGGAGACCCATTAACCAAAATAGAAAAGAAAGAAAATAATACAAGCATAAATCCAAGAACAAAACAATCATCAAAACCATGAAGATTGAAAATATTCAATATAAAAGACCATAACGCCTTATCCATATCAATTTTAATAGCCATGTACCCCTTCTTACCATTTTTCTGATTAATGTAATGCATGCATTCATTTGAGAGAACAATATTATATGTCATGATTATTCCAAAACAAAAGCCACCTGCCAAGGGGAGATTAATCTATACAATACAAATTTTAATTTATTTGCAAGAAATTTCGCTATCACTTTATAAATATTATTACAAAGAGCAATATATTGAAATTGGTCAGCCTAGAGGGGTTATCATATTATGGTTCCATGGTAAGGAAGGTATGGTTAAGAGATTTAAAAGTAAAGCACAAAGAATGAAGAAACATCTAACAACTTTGGTGACTTTGGTATCAATCTTCATATTTTGGTTACTCTTGGTATCGATTTTGGTCTAGAACTCAATAGTGGCTTTTTGTCTAAGATCCAAATTGAGAAATTTTCAATCAAAATATTTTATATCATTATTTTGTTCCATATATCTAATATCACCATAATTGTTAATAAGGATACTCTCCCCTATATTAAAAAAATATTGTGTTTATGTGTGTTTGAATTATAAGAAATATCTTCATTCTCATTTACACTAATAGATTGCGAATAGGCTTTATAAAATGATGAAGACATAATATCTCAATCTGGACTTTTTCCCGATTTTGAAGAGAAGAAAGATGCTTTAATATCCTTAGAGCTTAGAAGTGAAACAAGACAACAATTATCTAGGGTACTTAAAAAAGGTACAATAAAGTTTTGCAGGTCTAGAGGGAAACCCGAATTCGCAGAAGAAAACATCTTAAGGTAATAATCTCTAAAGCGAGCCCCAATATCTTCCCAAGAGGGCAAAAAAACATTAGAAGCATAAAATAAACCATTTATATTATTGTGATACGATGAATAATAGTGGAAAGGTGAACAAAATGATCGATAGCATCACCTTCGTCCACGTAACAAGTCTTGGATTTTTGCCACCAATGGATTTGCTCTCTCTTCATAAGTTTGTCCAGCTCCCCCTGCAAAGTTTTTCCCTCTCTAGAGTATCTAGAGATTGATGAAGGTTTTTTAGAGTTTCAATTTGGGACTTCAAGTCCGAGATAGGCTGATGTGTAGAACCAAAAGACATAGGGTTCCAGTTTTTCAAGGCTCTTTTGGTGTTTTTTCAGAGAGATTGACAGACTTGAGAAAGGATCGTCATGATTATTCAAGTTCTATGCGTGATCCACAGTTTGAAAGAAGGATGGATCCCTAACACACATATGTCCTCAAATCAGAAATATTTAGGATGAGATTTAAGAAGAGGATTAGCGTCGAGGAAAAAGAGACGGTGATCAAAAGCACTAGCTGTTAGATGAGTGACTATAGCTTTGAGAAAAAGCAGTCGCCAAGCTAAATTAACAAGCTCCTGGTCAAGCCGAATTTGGATGTTTGCCTGAGCTGCTCTTTTTTTTCCAAGTAAAAAGAGCCCCAAAAAAACCAAGATCAATCAAGCCTTTATCATCAACAAAGCTGCATAGACCCTCACGACTATTGGAAGCTAAGAATCGTCCCCCAATTTTCTCTTATTGATTCAGATAACTATTAAAATCTCCAATGATCAACCAAGGACCTTGGAAAGTATTTCCTATAGATTTTAGATTGTTCTAGAAAGCAGGATGTTTAGAGTTCAGGGTAAGTCCATGCACGCAGGTAATCTGCCAGGATTGATGATAAAGAGAGGAGAACACCATGCAATTGATAAGAAAATTATTTGAAATAACCACCCTAATGTGCAGAAATACCGACGATTAGAACAACATGAAAATGATGAGAACCTAGAGAACGAAGTTTACAAGAGGTTTTGGAGGTAGAGGAGATCGTCAGTTAAGAGAAAAAGAGAAGAGAGTGATGATGAGAGTTGAACAGATACCTTAACGAACAAAGGGACGAGGCTTTTTAGAAGCCTTGACAATTCTAGAAAAGAGCTATCATGAGAAGGTGGGGAAGGGAGAGGGGGGGGGGAGGGAGGAGGGGGTATGTTATGGCTTGCCTCCTCAGCTAAAGTTATAGAAGAAGAAATTTTTGTTTCATTTGCATTTTCATGAGCTATCTCCTTAGGTGTATCTGAAAAACCTTAGAGGGGGGGGGATGAATAAGGTTTTTGGCTAATTTAAAAAATTCTTTTGTTTGATTAGAAAGATAAACCTCGAATTTGTTTGTGAAAGATTTCTAAAACTCTTTTTAATAAGAATCCACACAAAGCACAATCTTATAGTATTGGCAATTAAGAAATGAGCATAGAATTAAACATAAAAGAACATGCACAACAATTTATAGTGGTTCACTCTCTCAAAGAGCTACATCCACTACCTTGAGACTCAACCCAAGGATTTCACAAATCCACTATCTTCAAAGTTGGTTACACAACTACACAATGAGGTTCACCCTTCAAGGGTTTTACACTAAAACCTCAAACACAACAACAACAACACAATGAGGATCACCCTCCAAGGGTTTTATACAAAAACCTCAAACACGACAATACAACAAATTTATCAAAGGATCACCCAAAGGGTTTTCCACAAACCTTTGATCACAATAAAAGAATAAGAAGAGTAAGGAACAATGTTACCGAATGAGCTTGAGAAGAGGAAGATACAACTCAATGGATTACTTCTACAAGCACCTCTTTTCTTCTTCTTTGATGGATGATCAACAATGAAGCTCAAGAAGATTTTTGTTTGGGATTGAAAATAATTTGCAATAAATGTATTTTTGAAGCTCTTTAAAAGTGTTAAATGTTCTCAATGAGTATTTCCCCAAACTTCTTGCATTTATGGCTGGTAAATAAGTGTTTATATAGAGTCTTGAAGCTCAAGACCGTTGCCTAAAGAAAATAGCTGTTGCTTTTCAGAAATGACCGTTGCATTCACGTGCAACGGTAATATTTTTTTTCAATGATGTAAAAAACCGGACAACCGGTTCCTGAAAACGGACTTCCGGTTCTTTAAAACAGAAAGATTCGGACTTGATCAAGCTAGAAAACAGACTGCCGAATTTTTGATTTAGAGAAAAATCGGAAGACCAATTTTAAAACCGGATGACCGAATTCTTGGATAGAAAGATTCGGACTTGTTTTTCTGAAAAACGGATTGCTGAATTTTTACTTTGGGAAAAAACCGGACGACTGGTTTTAAAACCAGACTACCGAATTTTTGTTTCCTCAGCCAAGTTTCTTTTTAAGACAAAAACTTTCTTCCTTGTTTCAAAGGCATGTATTCTTGACAATCATTCTAAAGAGAAGAAAAACTTTCCAAAACATCTTCAGTCAAGAATACTTAGATTTTAACAAGAGATTATATTTTAGAAAAACATAAGAAGAGCTTCATATATGATCAATTAATCAAAGACTAAGACTAGGGAGTTTACAAGATAGTACCTAGTTCATTCTAACAACACAATGCCTTCAATGTCTTCAATGATTTGATCTTGGCATGGCTTGATCTCTTCTTCTCTATTTTGCCCTCATCACAAGATCTTTTGCTTGAGATTTTGAGACTTCACATGTTCTTCTTTTGTTCTATGAAGGGTTAGCTAAACATACTCACACAAGCATATGTTAATCATAATCAAAACACAAGTATTAATGCCCTTAGGGCTAACAGTATCCACAATTTTAGAAATTTAAACAGAACTTGAAGCACCTTGAGCATGAGCCCTCCATTTTATATGGATGAAGTAACTTGCATAAGAATGAACCTCTCTTCAGACAAGAGAAGAGACTGAAATTTAGGAGAGTAATAGTCACTAGTAGAGGACAAAGAAGGGGGTAAGGAAGTTGTTGAAATCTGGAGCTTTGATTCAGTTTGTAGAGATAATTCGTTATGTGGGCTAGCGTTAGCTGGGCCAGTCTTAATGGATCGGCCAAGGTTATAGGTATAAGGATAGGCTCGATTAAGAGATATAGATATGGGTTGGCTTCTTCCTAAGCTTAGAGCAAAGTTCGTTGAGGAGGGGCTAGAAGGTCCAAAGGAATAATGGGGATGGGCCCAATCTGAAGCGGCATATTTAGGGCGAATTATTTGGGTTCAGTTAGGTTAGTTGAGACATAATCGAAAGAGATGAGAGGTGTCTGGTTTTGGGATTGATGGGAAGATGAATTATCCTCATCAGAATCAAAAGGGATAACATATTTGGAATTACTAAAGGTTTGAAATTAGGGATAAAGGACAATTTTCTCTTAAGGCCGAGGAGGATTTCTGATCTTCCATGTCAAGAGCGGATTTGAGGATGTTTGATGCGCTAATGGCATACTTTTGGTTGATTTAATCCCTAGTTAGGCCTGCTAGTGTTGGCTACTTTCTCGATCTTCTTCTTCTCTTGCTTGGATAGTTCCAAGTTTAGATAGCATTAAGAAAAGCTCTCTAGGACCAAAATTTTCTAGTACTGCTTTCATCCAAGGTCCAAAAACCAATGGTTGCTCTATAGATGAATTTGATTCAAGAATTGGAAAGGAGCAATCTTTCCCGCAATGACCCAAAATACCATATTTGAAACAGAAATCCCCTAAGCTCTCATGCTTAAATTGAACACAATTGTTTCGGTCACCTCATCGGTAGAAAAGAGCCCATAAATCAAAGGAGCATCAAGTTTAATCTCTACTTGGAGTGGCTAGTTTTTTTAGTCAAGGTGGTTTGTGTTTTTGTATATAACTATCAATGATATATTTGAAAATCCATTCTTTTAATGTTCAGGTCGAGGAAGATGGTCAAGAAAAGGGCATTGACAAATAGGTGATTGTATTTTTTGGCCAAAAGATGCAAAAGATTCTACCATCAAAGTAAAATTGTCCTTAAATTGACAATGGTTAAAAAATTTGGTATTTAATTGACAAAATAGTCAAACATAAGGATACTTTTTTTGGCATTAACCCTAAACGTTGATTAGGACTATGAAAGCTAAAACAAAATAAATAATAAAATAAATAAATAAAAACAACAATAATTTTAAAATAACTTTTTTCTTCCCTTGAAAAAAAATAACTTTTTTCTTTTTTTTCTAGGTAAAGAATAACTTTTATTGGATCAATAATTTTAAAAAAGAATTGTATATATGTTTTTTTTTTTTTTAAATTCGTAGAACTTAAATATTTTACAAAAAGAAGGTATGGATAAAATTTTAGGAAAATGGTGATATATGTCCCACTATTATATAAGGTTCATAACAATTTTAAATTTTACTTTCAACTTTTTTATCTTAAAATTATTTTTGGGACATTACAAATATCTTGCCACCCAATTATGTGGTGGTTTTTCGTAGGGATACTCGTACTTTGATGTCATTTATATTATTTTAAAGTGTAAAATTAGAAGCATATACGTAAAATGGTTTAAGAGCAAAAAATTTTCAATATAAAGTTTAAGGCTATTATGAACCATCCATAAACATAAACACTGACGAGACATATATAGCCATTTTCTCTTAAAAAACTTTTAAAAAATCATTTTAAATAGCCATCCAAGAGCATTTTGGAGAGAGCACACACATTTAACAACCTACTAAATGCCTTCAAACAGTGATAATATAGTAATTTAATTGGTTAGAACTTAAAAGTATCCCCAATTATGTAATAGGTCATGAGTTTTATTCACACGTCTATTCCCTAATATTATAAAAAAAAAAATGCTTTCAAACATGAGAAAACATTCTTTTTAGGATGAATTTCAATTTAATCCCTTAAAATATGAATTTGTCTCAATTGAGGACTTCAATTTACAAAACTCTGTATGAAGTCCCTCAAAATGTCTAAAGTGTACCAATCAAGGATTTGGCTAACTTTTGTCTAGTTTTTAGACGACAGAAGCCAAAAGAAAATTAGTTTGTGGCTAGTCTACACACTTTTTATTTTTTTTAATTTTTAAATAAAAATTATTTTTGAACTTTAAAAAATATTAAAAATTAATTTTCTGAGACCCCTGCTCCCTCCTCCAGCCCTCTCTTTTCTTCCGTCTTCATTGATCACGACCTCCAAAAACACTAAAAAATCCTGAATACACCTCCCGAAAAACAACAAGAAAAATCGGTTTTCTTTAGCTTAAGTTGATTTTCAGGTGGGCTATTTGGCCTAAATTCAATTTGCTATAAGGAAAGAATTGAATTTATCACTAGCAGAGATATGTATTTTCTTGGCCGATTTGCTTCTGTCTTTCTGAGGTTTTACATGGTTCAGATAAGTTTTTAGTGGGTTATTCTTAATTCTTATGACTGCGCATTCGGACACAGGTTCGGGTTTCTCATATCAGTATAGAACAGAACAAACGGGTACATTCTGTCACTTCTTCTTCGAGCAAGAGTAAGACCTTCTCTGCTCCTGCAATCATTTGTCAATAACTCTCTCAAAATCTTAGATCAAATAGAAAAGAAAGATGTCAAAATTCATACCTCAAGAGCTGTTGGTTCAAATTCTCGTCAAGGTTCCTCCAAAATCCCTAATTCGGTTCAGGTGCGTGTGCAAATCATGGAAAACTCTAATTTCAAGCCCTGATTTTCTTTCAATTCATACCCAACTCGCCTTCCTATCTGACCCCCCAATGCCAAGAATGCTTGTGAGGCACTTTTCTGAATCCCAAAAAGCTGAAATTTATTCAGTTCATCATGACAATTCAGCATTCACTGTTGACAATGATGTTAAAGTAGTGCTCCCATCTCGCAGTCCCTTTGCTTATTTCAGAATAGTTGGTTCTTGTAATGGCTTGCTCTTGCTTTCTGATGATTTCCTTGGATCAAATGAAAGTTTATTGTTATGGAATCCCTTGCTGAGAAGTAAGATCACCCTCCCAAGCAAATTTTCAGAACATAGGGCCTTTCTATAGTGTGCTTGGGTTCGGATATGAGGGGAACAGGAACGATTTTAAGGTTGCAAGACTTACTTATGTTCAAGGGTTTAATGTTAATGATAAGTTGCCACCAATTGTTGAAGTTTTTTCACTATGTACAGGGAGTTGGAGGGAGATTAGGGATAACCCTTTACAGAGATGGGTAACAGGAATACCTCGCAGAAATGCATTTGTTGATGGGAAGGTGTACTGGATTGCCTATGGAATGGAGGAGGAACATCTGATACAAGTGTTTGATATAAGTGACGAGGCGTTCAAGGAAATGCTCCTTCCAAAAGTTCAGGTTACAGAGAAGGCAAGGAGTCTGGTTGTTTCTGTATATGAGGAGTCAATTGCTTTTTTTCATTCCAAGGAGAACAATGGGGACACTCGGTGTTGTATCTGGGTGAAGGAAGAGTATGGGGTTAGAGAGCCTTGGACTAAAATATTCAATGGGAGTTAAAAAAAGTCTTTGAGTTCTAAGAAAAATGGCGAGATGTTGTTGACTCTAAGAGATCAACAGTTGGCTTCTTATAATCCAAGAACACGAAGAACTACAAGGCTTGGAATTATCTGCAGTGAGGATAGTGCAGATAATTGAGAGGGAACCTTGACATACGAGACCAGCAGACTAACTGCTGGTGGATTTTACTCTGTTGGATGAGGCACAGGAAGAAGAGAACGATTCAGTTCAAAAGACTGAATGAGCTTTTTGATACAATCTGTTATGTGTTTTTCCTACAAGGTCATTATAAGTCTAGTTAGTATTTATGAGAACTTGGTCTTTTGTGTATGCTTGAAAGCTTTGTATTATTATGTGGATCCACCTATTTTGCATACTTTAAGATGGGGATTTCTTGACTTCTCTTCTCTTTTGCTGGCTGATGCAAATATTCTTTCATGTCATGATTTTGAGTTTACATGCAAAAACCCTGAATGTTGTAGAACTCTAGAATCTGCGATGTTTTTGTAGGGCCCAAGAAGCAAGAATGAATGGAACCACAGGCAGTTTTGAGAGACACTAGGGAATATTTGAGTTTAATGGGAAACTAAAATATGAACAACAAAACAAAGGCTTAGTTGCAGTTAAAGGGGTGATTTATATGGTCAAAAGATTGTGTATTTTGAACCCTCATGCCAAAGATTTGATAGATTAATTGGCTAAAAATGTTGATTATGCTTGTTGTCTTTCAGATTGTTCTGCTTACAAAGATAACCAAATCCAATTTGAGTAACTGGTCTGATACCATCTCCAGTACTTTGCATAGTAATGCAAAAAAATGATAACCACAATTGAGGTGAGGCACAAGGCATGATTTCATTAATTTGAAAACAAATTGCAATAAAGGTACATCTACAAACCAAAAAACTACAACACATGATAACAACATCACAGAAGAGTGAAGTTAAAGAGACTTGAGCATCAACAGTAACTGCAAGCCATTTAACTAACAGGAAAATAACTTATTTCTCTTTGACTGTACACATTCAACAGCGTTTTCTTGTTCCCAAACTAAAGAATCAGAATCATGCACTGGGCTTATTAGCAACTGCAAGTTCAACAGATATGATAAAGCTCGATTTCCCAGCTTCCCTTAGATACTGAACATCTCCATTCATCAGTTTCACCAATTTTCTGCTTATCAGTAAACTGATTCCTTCATCAGATGTTTCACCATCATTACCGAACATTTGGTTTAACAATTCTTCTGGGATCCCTACACCTGTATGTGTTATCCTACATCCACAAGCAATGCCAGTGGCTTGGGTCATAAATATGTAAATGGTAGCAGAAAAAAGAAAAAAAAAAAAATGATTTCCTTTTAGCCAAAAGCAGAGAAGAAAAAGCATGAGAAATCCTAAGAAAGTAAATTTGAGTTGAGAATTCTGCCGAAGAACACATGGAGTATAATAACATGAAGTAAACTATTAGCGAGTTTAATTCTCTCTCTTACCTGAATTCCATTTGAGCAAGCTGAACAGAGTCACCTAATCGATCTTTAGTTAGTTTTCCTGCAACACCAAGTTGACCTCCATTTGGCATAAAATTCACCGATATCATCAGGAAATCAGCAAGAATTTGTTGAAGCCTCAATCTGTCGCCATAGAAGGTCTCGTTCATATCACTTTCTGATAAATTATTGACAATTGTAACACCCTTCATATTGCTCTTCATCATCACTTGACTAATGGAAGCAATCAGCACTTCGTCTAGCTTGAATTCCACCATTTCTAAATCCAAGTACCTGGTGAATATAAGGAAGATTGATAAGTCAACAGAAGGTATTCATTGGTAGAAAATCAAGTTAAAGATGACATAAAGACTTGAGGCAGCAGACAAGGAATAAGGAAACCAGAGAATTAAAGGGCAAGGAATATCGTAGGAAGAAATTCCAAATGCAGAAACTCCTAACCAAAAGACACTGTACAGCTTGAAAACACACTATGTTTCTTCTCCTCTACAATAAATAATCAGCAGAGAAAAGTTCTGAATGACGACATGAAGAATCATGAATACTTCTCATTTGAAACCAGTCCACAATTATCTCAAGATCTACCAAGAGAAGGCATTCTAAAGATTAAAAAAAAGGCATGTAATCAACCAGACAACTACAATTCTTTGCGAAAACTTGGAAATGCATGCTGCTAATGAGTTCTTCAAAAAGCAACAAGATATTAGTTCTATTCAAGTTTCATACAGTTGATAGTTTATCCATTCAATGATAAGGTCAGACAACTTTAGAAAAAACACGTGTCAGCAAAGGATTCATCAATTAGCAAACCAGAAGGGAAACGAACTGAAAGTATCTTACCCGTCAATAATGGAATCAAGATCAGTGTCATCGAGAATCTTATTCAGCTGAAGTTGACAGTATGCACTGGTACGCAGGAGATTTCTTTGATCCTCTGCCAACTCAGTTCCCTCCAACATCTTCCTCGAAAATGTGATTCCAGAAAGTGAATTTTTTACTTGTGTTCTTATGTAAGCTAATACTTTCAATCTCTTCAATGCAGTTTCTTCTGATAGCTTTTGTACATGGAGGGCTTGCTGCAACTCATGACTTGCTAGCTGCAGGAAGCAAAAGACCCCAGTGACTGCACCCTCTCTATCTAACTTCTTGCTCACACAGAGCAGGCACTTTATGTACTTCCCATTGCGAGCAAAGAAACCAAAAGGAATCTTTGCAGATTCTTGACCAGTTACTGCATTATTTAGTAAAACACCAAGATTCACAAAGGTTTCTTGATTCCTGAGACGGCAACAGGCTGTATGAGTTCCAAAAACCTCTCCCAGAAGCATTTTGTCAATAACCTCTTCCCTACGCCAACCTGATATCTTTGTCATAGCAGAGTTCCATTCAGCACACCAGCCAAATTCATCAGTCCCAAATATTGGTGGGATCAACGGATTGGGATTTTGTATAATTGCCCTGTAATCACCTTCAATTCGTTTAAACTTGTCCATAATAGTCTTCTGGTCAGTGATATCCTGGGCCACAAAACACACCCCCACAACGCTTCCTCGAACATCCCTACTGGCACAAGCATTCACAATCAAGCTGATCGAACTACTGTCCTTCTTGGACCCATGTGTTTTTATCTCAAACTGTACATTTTGTTCTTCTTTCCCTGATGAAAGGAAATTAAAAGAATAAAATAAAATAATCAGAATATAGGGAAAGCTCAAGCATCTAATTACGATCTGAAGTTGCAAAGAATAGAGGAGAGAAAATTTGGTGCATATGGGCCCTTTCTAACATAGTCAGATGCAAGATATAGAAAAAGGAAAACAAGTGTAACATCTTATTCACTTGGTGCATATGGGCCCTTTCTAACATAGTCAGATGCAAGATATAGAAAAAGGAAAACAAATGTAGCTTACCCAGCAATGCCAATTGTAACATCTTATTCACTACTTCAGTTGATGAATCTTCCACAAGTGTTAGCAATTGCTTCCCAATTGCTTCATCAACAGGAAGACCAGTTATCTCGGCAATTTTTGTATTCCAACCATTAACCAATCCATCGACATCAACGGCCAAAATTGGGACCGAGGCTGTCTCAATCAGCCGAACCATCTCAGCTGTTACTGCTTCCAGTTCTTGTAAACCATCAATGTTAAGATCATTGAGTTTTGTATGGATTGTTCTTGTCTCAGACTCAGCCGCTTCAGCTTCCTTGAAAGAATTTCTCAGTATAAGTTGCAATGAGTGAATTGCATCCATCTCATAATCCTTCCAAGGTAAGCTCCTTGTTTTAACAACTTCTAGAAATGCTTTGAATGAAGACCTCGGATGCATCTTCCTACCATCATCTTTCTCACCTGGTTCATGCTTTGCACCACCCCATCGGACTTCTCCGGCAGTATGTGACCTGAACCAGAAAAGCCAGTCCTTATCAGATATTCTCACAGCTGCCATGCCACAAACTGGATCACCCAGAGCAAGGGCACCTGGGAACCCCGCATCATACAAGCTGTCTGTACTTAGACCTGTCGAATCCATATGGTACTCATTAAGCCAAGAAATTATGTCGTTCACCTGAAAATCACTTGGAGTTAGACCCATGCGGTGTACCTTGTTCTTGTACACTAGAGTAGCCCCGTCACACTTGACAAGATCCATTATGTTTGGACTCTGTGACACGATACCCAAGGGTGCATCTCTCATCAGCATATCACACAAGAGTGTCTGAGTTTTTAGAATATTCTTCTCAACAATCTGATTTTCCAATTCTAATTCCTTGTTAACATGGACGGCAAACACCTGAGCAAGGAACTCACAGGCATACCTAAGAGGGAAGGGAACAAACCTTGGTGTCGTATTATGACACACAACTAAACCCCAGAGCCTTTTTCTTTTCTGAGGAGGTGCAGCATCAGAGCTATCCCCATCGTCATCCCCATCATTGATCACAACAGCCATTACCAAAGATGCAATAGAATTCATATTCTCCATATACTGTAAATGACAACTGTGTGGAGCTCTAAGTGTGGAGCCGCACAAAGTCAGATCAAAAGGAAGCTTCTCATCTTGAATCACCTTTACATGTTTTGCATGACAATCACATATCATGCGAACTTTATTTTTCATGAACAAAAACCGTGCAGCCTGAGGGATATCTGTAGCTGGATAATGCAACCCCAAATAAGGATCCAGGCCAGGCTTTGTGACCTCAGATATTACCTCTCCATGATCATCCTCATGAAATTTATATGTCATCACCCTGTCATATCCTGTGAGTTCGAAAACCTCTTGAACCACAGTATCACAAAGCCTTTCCATGCTCCCACTGGGTAAGGACTGCAGACGTGTAATAGCTTTTGCAGCAAGCTTATATGACTGCAAGGCACCGGCAGCAGTCATTGGAACTTCATAAGGCTTGACGGGCTCAAAATCAACAATTAAGCTACCTGTCACCCTGTGGACAATAGCATAGAAAGGCTTCCCAGAAGTTTTGCAGTGAACCAATATAGGATTCAACAGAGAAACCTCCCCAAATCCCAAGGCCTTGTGCAGTGCTGCTGCACTAGGGCCAGTAAAAATTGTTCTGATATCAGTTCCAATGCCAAGAGCAGGATGATCGCCAACACTAGGAACAGCATGACTGACCATCGTCAGCATTTCAGGAGCATTCTCGCTGTAAGCAATTACTTTAAAAGTTTTCTCATCCAGAGCTAGTAAGCATCCAAATGGTTGGATAAACTTGCCTTTCTGGATTTGATGAAGGTATGCTGTAGTAACTCTGTCCGATCTAGGTTTCTGCTCTCCCTTGGTTTCACTGGTGACACGCACTGAGCTTGAATAGTCAAAGGAACTTCCCGACTCCTCAAAATCAGCATGGAGCTTTGCGTCAACAGAGGTCTGAGCAATGATCCTAGCACTATGTTTTGATCTTGCTGAACTGTTCGAGGACTGAGTAGGTCTTGAGGACGACATTGGAACTCAATTCTGCATAGTCAAAGACAGGAAAGGCGGAGAAAAGGCACCAAAATAAGACTTTACCAGAAAGTTAAGTTACAGATATATCCTTCACAAACAAGTATGCTGAGAATATCTCCATTATTCAGTCTCTGCTAGAAGTTACAACAAAGCAGAGTTCTGGAATTTAACATATGTAACCTCCTGATGTCTATATACGTAAAAACCATTTGTATCATTAATTTGAGCATAACAAAATAATGCAAATGAATATCCCCCAAGTATTTCTTGAATTCTTACTCTTTACCATCTAAATCCCAATTAAGAAGCCTTTCTAATAGCACTGTTACCATAATTCCTATCTTCTAACATCCAAGAAAGATGATAAAAAATCTCTCTCAAAAAAAAAAAAAAAAAAAGACCAGAAAAATCCGTAGAATATTGTCAAAAATTGCAATTCGTAATCGACTATTGATACTTAGAAAAGCCTGCATCTTCAAGACAACAACTCAGGCAGGTGGAAGCATATGAAGTAATAAAGAGTAAAGTCTTTTTCTTATCCGTACCTGAGAGAAAGACTTGACCTATTTGAACAGAGGCTGGAAGTACAGTACAAACGCTAGCTTCAAATGAAATCTCGAAATAGTGATGAAGCTAAAACAGCTTCAAGAAATAAGAGCTTAGGCAATTGAAAAATCATGGCAGCCCACTGAAAGAACCCATTATAACTGGAAAGTTCAGCTCTCCCATTATTCCTTCCAAGGTCTCGATCACCGCCTCTGCTGATCCTCTCGAGGGCAAGAATGGGACCACACACCTCAATTCTGTTAATTCGCCTTACCCATCTCAGAGAACCTAACCCTTAACTAATAAATTAATCTGCCAGACTCCCGAGCACTTCCCAAAGCACACACTTTCTATAGTGCTACCTAATATAAAAATCAAACCCTCTGTATAGAAATAGTAAGAGGTGAAAAGTTCACTTGAAAGGAGTGATCTTGCTTTCTTTCCAAACATAGTTAAAAGGGACAGTTGATCCACCCCATAAAAGAAATAGCTCAAGATTGTTTTTTTAATTTACAATTCATATTTAAATATATAATAAACATTGGTTAAGTCGGCAGAAGAAGAAGAATAAGAAAAAGAAAATAAAGGAGACACAAAAGAGCAAAAAGGGTAACTGATAAGAGCTGAGAATTCATAAAAAAAATTTGCATAAAAAACTCATATACATAAAGGGAAAAAGAAAGGGTCCTGTGACTAATTGGTGGCAATGTTGGAATAATAGAGAGTAGAGAGTAGAGAGTTACAGAGGGCAGAGGCCATGCCTCAAATGGCAGGTTAACAACAAGGCAAGAAGGTTATGGATATCACGTGGGTCAAGAAGGGCTCATCCATTCGGGTTTCAGGGAGGTGTCAGAGATTGGGTTTTTGCCTTTTGTGGGATGGGAGAAGGATGATCCATTTGGTTATGTTCTTTCTGGTCTTTCTGCCCATGTCTTCCGGTTTTGGCTTTTCAAAAGTTCATCCTTGCCTGACCTTTTGAGCATACTTCTTCACTTTCACCAGCTGCCGTTAAAAGGAAAATATTACTGTTGTTGTTGTTGGTACATTACTTCTCTGCTAGTATAATGTGTGTTCATTCCCACGTAAATTTCTTTTTTTAAAATTAAAATTTTATCTATCTTATTCAATATTTTATTTAGTATCTTTTTTTATATAATTTATTTAGTTTATTTTTAATAATTTTTATTATTTTTTATTTATAAACTTTATATTATTTTTATTTTAATTATCTTATATACCTCTTCAATAGCTATCTTAATCACTCAACACCCTCCAATTGCCACATATGAATATAAATTTTATTGAAACAACCATATATAAAAATAACTTTTATTTTAATTATCTTCCATATAACTCTTAAATATTTATGTAATCATCAATGACTTTCTAAATCCTCCATAAAAGAATAACTCAACACCCTCCAAATGTTCCAAATAAATATAATTTTTATTTTAATTATCTTCCATATAACTCTTAAATAATTATCTAATTACTAAAGACTCTCTAAATCCTCCGTGTATTAACTTCCATTTTTTTAATGTTTAATGGTATCTTCATTCAACATAGTCATGTTTAATTTATTTTCTATTATTTTTATTTTTTTAATTTTTCGAATATTTTTTTTCCTATTCACTCATTTATCTATATGATAGTTGGGATTCCTTTTTACTAAGTCGTTTGTTGATTCAATACTTAGAGTTGCCTCATTAGTTATATGAATGGTTTTAGTGGCAACTTTCATAATTTAGATCATTTTAATGGTTATTATATGAGGAAACAATTAAAAACTATTAATTACTACTATGTTGTTAGAATGTTATAAGAAATCTTTTTATATGCGTATTGTCAAAGTACTCTTGAATCTTTCTCTTTATTTAAAAGAATTCAAATTTTTTTATGAAACTCCAATCTCACATCTAATAGGTAATAAAAGTGTGTATTCTATATTAGCATAGGTTTAAGTATCCATGGCCAACTTGGGACATTCATTTTGGTATAGCAAAAATGGTTGTCAAGTAGAATTTGTGGGTATTATCAGGCCTATGAGTCGCGCTCTCGTACCTACAGGTATGTCCCTTCGGCTGTGACGAAATTTGGCTGTGGCATTGGGGACGGTCTCAAAGATGCATATCCGGGAACAGAGGAAGAAAAAACTTCGCCTATTTCGAGTGAAGTTATAGGTTAATGTGCTACAACTTTTGAGGTGATATTATGAGCAAGGAAGGAGTAGGGGCTGCCCTTTTTGGGGAATTCCAAGTACAAGTATCAAATGTGGCATCACCAAAAGGGCAATGGGGTAAGGTACCAGTGACTTATGTGGTGCTGCCTCAAATTATTGATGAATCCCAGTAGGAATTTGTATCGAATAGATTAATCTCGGATAATGTGATTTTAGCTTTTGAGGTTTTCCATTGGTTAAATACTGGTAATAAAAAAAAATTAGGAGCACATGGCAATCAAATTGGATATGAGTAAGGCTTATGGATGAGTGGAATGGAAGTATCTTGCTTGGATTATGGGACAGTTGGGTTTCTTGGCAAGACGGATAGAATTGATTATGAGGTGCCTAAAATCAGTTTCTTTCCAAATATTGCTTAATGGCATCCCAATGAGATCTTTTTGTCCGTCCTGGGAATTAGACAAAGAGAACCACTTTCGCCATTTTTGTTCGTGATTTATTCTGAGGGTTTCTCTCGTTTAATTCGGAGAATGGTGGCAGAAGGAAGTTGGAGAGGAATTAAAATATGTCCGCAAGCACCGGAGCTGACCCACCTCTTCTTTGCTGATGATAGTTTGTTATTTTTGCAACCTAATAATGATGGTGTTAATGCATTACAAAAAATTCTCTAGACATGTATCAGATGGGTTCAGGACAAAGAATTACTGTAGACTGTTAAGAATCTCACATCGGCTAATTAAGTAAAATAATTACTCTTTATAAAGAGTTGGGTAGTCCTCCCCTCTTGAGGTACCTTTTGGAGTGAGTTAGGCCCAAGCTCAAATTCTAACATGGTATCAGAGCCATATGAGGGGGTGTATTAAGAATCTCACATCGGCTAATTAAATAAAATTATTATTACTCCTTATAAAGACTTGGAGTCCTCCCCTCTTGAAGTACTTTTTAGGTTGAGTTAGGCCCAAGTCCAAATTCTAACATAGACAAATCATTGGTCTTTTTTAATAAGGGTTTGGAGATGGAGGCAACAGATGAGCTGGCTTCGAAATTAGGCATGGTGGTAGCGAATGGGAAAGGAAAGTACTTGGGACAGCCCTATCTTACTGATCACTCGAAGAAAGATATTTTTGCATATCTAAAGGATCGAGCTAGAAAGAAAACAAGTAGTTGGAAGGAGAAATTGTTATGAGTGGTCAGTAAGGAGGTATTGATGAAAGCTGTGGAAGAAGATATGGAGTTTGGAATTAATTGTGGTGCCTCTTACAAAAATGAGGAGGAGGGTGCAGAGGTAGGGGTGAGAGATCATTTTACTGCAGTCCAACCTGTTGGAAGGGTCGTGAGTGCCGAGCATGCGGAAGCGTTGGCTATCTTAAAAGGTTGTAAAATTCTTGTACATCTGGGTCTAAATCAAGTGGTGGGAAAGACGAATTGTTAGGCGGTAGTAATGCTATTAATGGTGAGGAGGAGGATCTTGGTGTCTGAGACTTTTTGTTGATGATATAAAGGAAAGGATGAATAATGTTGGTAGATGTTTGATTCGTTTTGTTAATAGAAAGTGTAATACTGTTGCTCATGCATTGGCAGTTCACTCTTTATGCTCTCTAGAACCTAGGTTCTTTGTGGATGAGGTTCTTGGTGTATTCTAGCAGGGTGGTTTGTTGATATTGCTTGATTAATGAGATATCTTTTTTAGTTATCAAAAAGACAATGTCATATTTTATATGTAAATCCAAAATAAAATATGTTCTTCATGTGTTAAATGTATTTTTTTAATGTAATTCTCACAAGTTATTATTTTTTTATATAATTTTTGTTATCGACTATGTAATTAATCCTTTTTTATTAGTTATTCTTATATTTTTATTATTTATTTGTTATTATTAATTTTTACTTGTATAATATTTCTGTTTTTTTTTTCTTTAGGGGAACTTGTATAATATTCCATAATATATGTTTTGTACGCAAAATATTTTTTAAATCTCCAATATTTATTATTTCTCTTACTTTAAAAACTTCAAGTAATTTTTATTTTTACTATCTTCTATGTGACTCTTAAGTAGCTATCTAACTACTAAAGACCCTATATAACTCTTCAATAGTTATCTAAAATTATCAAGGACATTAAAACTCCTCTATTTATTAAACTCTAATTTTTATCTTTTTATGTAAGTCTTCAATAGCTATCTAAATTTACTAAAGACTTTCTAACTCTTTCATTTATTAAACATCAATTTTTATTTTTTTTTATTTGCATGCCAAAGACTCTCAACTCCTCAATGTATAGCGTTTCAATTAATTAATTGAAGGGCCTATTAGGAACTCAAAAAAGTAAGAAACCAAAATGTGTAAATCATCCATGACCCCCTTAGAGACTTTTATGATAATAGAGTTAAAGAAAAAATTGAGTAAATATTGTTTTATTCAGCTAAAAATTCTAAAAAAAAAGAAAATAAAAAGTAACTATTATTTTTATTAGATTTAGTCTTCGATTATTAAAAGTCGACTTTAAATTTATATAAACAAAGTTCTCAATTAGGGTGTTAGAGAGATTAATATGAAAATAATTTATCATATAAAGCTTGAAAAGAAAATGAATATTTGTGCTAAATTTTTAAGAATATTGAGAGAAAGGTTCGAGCAATCCCGCTCTCTTTCTTAGGGCGATTGCTCGACACCCTGGGACCCCCACAAGGGTTGGTTCTTTGGTGGCTATGGGGCCTCATTGCCTTAGTGGGTATATATTTTCTATACATAGGGTGTTGTTACTTTGTTTCTTTTTAGTGGGTCAGTGGTAGTAGTAGAACAGTTTGGAGAATGTAGTCACTTTGATTTGGCTTTTGCTGCAGCCCTTACTAATCTCATGACCGTGTCATCTATTAATTGTGTAGAGAGGTACCAGCCTTTGGTGGTTGGGGGTTTTTGCTTCGCTGGTCAGCCTTGGATGTTGAGGTGACTGTAGGTTCCCCCTATTGGCTTTTGCCGAAGTGGTTCCTTCTGTTGACTTATGTTCAGGGCAGCTAGCCGGAAGAGCGTTGATGGCCAATAGTGGTCTTCTCCTCTAGTTTAATTTAGGCGATTGGATGGTGTCGGGTCGCTGCTTGACATGAGGATTGCAGAGGACTTGTTGTGAGACTGTAGCGGCAATCAACTAGTTGATGATGCCCTAACTCTCTTGTTTGCTGGATTTATTCTTTTTTGGGTTTGATAGGTTATACATAGGTTGGGGCATTGGCTTGTTTTTGTTGGGTTTGTTTTCTATTTTTTTTTTTCTGCTTGCTAATGTTTAAATTTAGTAATATAGTCAAATTGGGCCTAGTTTGGGAGTTTAGGGGGGAAGAGAAAAGATGGGAAATAAAGAGAATAGAAGAGAAGTAGAGAGAAGAAAAAAGAAGGTGATATGATTTATTCAAATGTTATTTGAGAGTTTTGGATAAAATAGAAAAGAAGTTTTCTTATTTGAAAGTTTGGAGAGAAGTGGAGAGAATAATATCTTTTGACAAAAATAACCCTTCAAGAATGAATAAAATGTTTAGTAATGATATAATTTACTATATCTCTAGGATAAAATAGATATTTTATGATCTTAAACTTTCTTTCCATTTCTTTCTCATTCATCCCTCCTTAGGGGTTAGTTTGGGAGTAGAGAAGTGGAGAAAGGATTGGAAAGAAGGGGTGTGGCTTTCTTCTATTTGAGAGTTGTAGGAAGAGAGAAAATAAAAGAAATGGGATGATTATTCATTCTTCCAACAACCCAAATCGTTTAAGTGGAGAGAAATGGACGGATGCCCCCTTACTTTAATAAAATTCTTCAAGGTTCTATTTTGTCCTTCTAATTAAAAACAAATTACATCCCATTAAATATTTTTATTTAAAGGTTATTTTTGTCCATTAACATCTTTCTTTCCCCTTCTCTTCAAATTTCCAAGTAAAAAAAATAGTTTTGTTTTCCTTTTCATTCAAAAATCTCAAACAACATTTTGAACAAATCGCTCACTTTCTCTTTTATTCTCTTTTCTCTTAACTTGAAATTTCTCTTCTCTGTTTTTTTTCTCTCATAAACCTTCAAACCAGCCCTAGAAGAGAAAGAATTTGAAGAGAAAGCCATTTATTTCATCCTCCCACTTCTCTTATTTTCTTTTTCCCTTCCTTCCCATTAAAGACTCCCAAACAAGAGATTCTAACCCCACTGCTCTCAATTTCTCTTCTCTTCTCTCTAAATGACTCCATCTAAACTAGTCTAGAAGATTATAACATGACTCCAATAGACTTTTCTTTACTAGTCCTAGTCAATTTTATTAGTCTCTAATTTGCAAGTTTTTCCCAGTTATTCAGCTTTACTTTAACAGTTATACTATATCTCATCTAAAAAACAATTATGCGAGTTTGATTAGAAAAAATTAAAAATATCAAGAATGGTGGTCACATTCCACCCATTTCATTCTATTTATTTTTAATATTTTGATCCAATACTATAATAATTCGTTTTTTTCCCTCTTGTTTTACTGGTGAAGAGATTTCATTTCTACACTCAATATTTTATGTAATTATTTCCCATTTAAGTGTAAATTCTTTCTTATTTAACATATTGATCCAATAAAAATATTGCATCGTGAAAGAATAAATTGTATTGCGTAGTTTTGGATTTACATCTCCCTTCAACATTTAATAATTTTTAAAGTTAATACAAAAAAGTACCGTTTAATTTAAAATAATGTCAATTAAGTACCATTTATTATAAAATTGTTAACTAAAAGACAAATTCAATCTCATACAACATTTTTTTAGTTAGAACACACCATGATAAAAACTTTTAAAAATAAATTTCTACTTTTACTATCTAACTATATAAAAAAAAACTATTGTTTTATTTTTTTAAATTTAAATTACTTCCTCGTTTGATTTGATTGGTGGGAAAGGAAAGTTGATGTAGAAATGTAATTACATGAAATCTAAATCCATGGGATGTAAATTCATATATATATATATATATATATATATATATTACTTGACTTTGTTTGAGATATACTAGAATGTTAAGAAGGAAAATAACAAGAATTCTTTTCAAATATTTAGTTTAGTAAAATGCAACCAGATAATAAATTTATATTTATATCAATTTGGCCAAAATGACCCTGGTATATTTATCTAACCCAAAATTTAATATTACTATTTTAAATTACATATAAATATCTCATTTATATTTGTGTTTGTATAATATCCTTAAAAAGAGTTATACAATTTAAATATATTATTTTTAAGAAAAAATTAAAACTATAAATTCCATAGTAAAAATAAAACGCTTTTTATTCTTAAATAAAAAACTGTAATTCTATTTCTATAATCATTCTTCATTAATTTGATATTTAATTCATCTACCTTTAAAAGAAATGTCCATCTAATTTAATAAAAAAATAATTTCATGTGAAGTGTATATATGTGAATGGAGAGAGAGAATCCACTTTTATAAATTAATTTAGAGAAGATTTAATATTTTTATATAATAATATACTAACAAAAAGTTGGAAAAAATGTTCTAAGTATGAGAGAAGTGAATAAATAAGAATAAAGAAAATGATAGATTATAAATATGTAAAACATAAAAAAAGAAAAAACCTTAAATATCTTTTTATTCATTTTAAAAATATTTTTATTATTATTTTAAATCAAAATTATAAAGAAAGGAATCACAATACCACTCCCAACTAATAAAGTCAATCAAACGGAGCCTTACCTCCATCCTGTTATTCTTCTTTAGTTGTCACAAAAACTACTATTCTTTTTCTTCTTTCCAGAAACACATTTCTCCTTTTCATATACTAACAATAACGGTAAAATTGACTTTGTTTAGAGATACCAGAAAGAAAGATATTCTTTTTAACATGAATAGAATCATTTATAACTTGGTTGTTGTTTTTTTTTTTTAAAGTTGCTTTTACCTTGTTGGTTTTGGGCTTCAAATTGATGTTTCAACGATCTAGTTCTGCAACTCTTGTTCAACCTTTGAACTTCTTCTTAAAAAATTAATCACATATTGCTGACATGCTTCAAAGAGGAAATTTGAGAGAAAAAATATGGTGATTTTACCAAGAATAGGGTTTTGTTTTCCCAAGAGTATATTGGTTTGATCAGTTCTTTTACAGAGGAATCGGTTGAGTTTCTTCCAACTCTCTAATATATTTTTAAAAAAATTTTATTTTACTAATTGGACTCGTTAATTGAAAGGATATAATTGGGATTTCAATTTAAATACAAGGACAAATAAGACAATTAATATTTTTAGGACATGATTTCTCTAGTGACTAATGTGTGTTCCTTAATTGACAATTTCATAACTAAATAGTACTTTGTTTATTAATCCTAATTTTTTGAAAAATTCAAATATAAAATATTTTTAATCTCGTCAGATTCATTATATGAGTAATTATTTCATTCTGGTTTAATGAAATTGAGATTGACAAATTATTACTTTTCTTTGAAAATATTTACCTACTAGTACTTCTTTTTACTACTAGATGAGTATTTTTTTTTTTTTGGCAGGGGTTGGGGATGGGTAGACTTTGTTTTGAAATATTATTCTGTTCCACTTGCCTAACAGAAGGAAATGAACAGATTGAGAATCACATGGGTGGAACATGAGAGGTTTTGCAACGGATAGACAAAATCCAATAACACGGATTTGGTTATTATTAGATAGTATTTGATTAAAAAAATATAAAATTACATTAAATTTCCTAAAAAAATTCAATACAAATACACTTTACACACTTTACACATATTGGTTCGGACATTTTGTTAGCTTCCAATCTCCAGACTATACTTCTTCCAAAAAAAAAAAAAACCTCCAGATTATATATATATATATATATATAAACCTTTGTCCATATTTTTTATTTACTAAAACGTAGTTAGAAATGGAAGCAATAGGTGGGGATGGCTGGGTATATGCGCTACAAAATAACACGTTCTCTTTATTTTATTCTTTATTTTATTCAAAGAAAATATTTTCATCGAGACCCTCTAATAAACTAAGAGAATATTGTTGTTCAGTTGAAAGAGGGCTCCATGCTCTAAGATATTATTTTAAAGTTGCTCGAGTATATCGGCGTCTAATTCAGTGGAATTATTGGAGAGACTTCTTCAACGAACAAGGTTGGAGAGAATGGCAGGATTGGAACTATGCTTAGAGTTGGCACCCACAGCTTTCATTAGAAGAATATAGACAATGTTTAGATTGACATGTCACTGAATTTGACGATTGGAGGAATAAATTTCTTTTTTATCCGAATTATTACATTTCATGTTTAGATACTAAAATTAGCATTGTCGTTAGTGTTTTTAACGATTCATTGGAAGCCCACTATTTAGGGGTTGGTTTTTGTATGCCACTGATGGAAAGTTTTTTGATTAATAGATATGATTCTATTTTCACCAAATTAAGAGCAAGTTATTAAGTATTTAAATAAATAATATTTTAAAATATATGAACATAATTATTTATCTATGAACGTTGCTAGGATTAAGTTAAAAAATAAATAAAATAGAAGATGACTTTCTTTTACATTGCCTAATTATTTTTATTGAAAGAGAGTATCATTGATGCGATATGAAAGAGTGAGAGATTTAATTTTGCGATAAACTATTTTCTGGGGAAACTAATCTTATTTTATAGTGCATATTTTGATCAATTGGCGCCTACCGTGTTGTTTTTGTTGTTTTTTTCATTATCTACATCTGGAGTTATGGCTACTGATCCTTATAGTAGGGAACAAATTCCTTCTACTAATCCTCTTCCCTCTCTTTCATTCGCATCACAAACTATTTTGAACATACTATTTCCATTTCCTATGCTTGGTACACACACAATAGGACTAGCTGCTTCTCACTTTACTTTTCCAGGTACTAGCATAACTAGCTCCATTTTGCAACCAGAGCACATTTTACACTTGCAAACTCTTCTCGCTTCTTTACAAGCAATATTGGCTCAACAGTCTGTCCCTCATCCGCAATTCACCGTTTCGCAGTTTCCATCTCCTTCTTTTCCTTCTAATATGAAATCAGGAGATGTTTCTCTCAACGAGAATCACCAGTTCCACAAACTCAAACTATTCACGATTTGGCTAAACCCTTGCTCAAATGACTCCTTCTCCGCGTCCTTCGGAAAATAGTTGGAATTTTTTGCAACACAATCCTTTAGTTGAATCATATGCTTGTGCTCCAGCCCCAAGACAATTTTCTAACCTCAAATTGGAAACTTATGATAGATCTTCATATCCAACTCAGCATATGATGTGATTTACCTCCCAAATATATGTTTACAATGCTTCTAATAGTATTTTAGGTACCGGTGCAGGTGAGGCATCGGTCGGTCCTAAAAACGGCGGCAGCGGTGCGAGGCCAAAATTCATATTCAGCCGCTGGTCTTCATGTCTCTCTTGATCAGTGCCTAGTCGTCTTCATGGATCTTCTTTAGCCGCATATCCATACCTCAAAGTGTGAAAATCCTTAGTCACCCCCGTATACGGCTCAAGTGGCGAAGGCCTATGGAATGTTCCTGAGTTCCCAAATGGGAAAAGCTCTGGCGTGGTATGCACATCTACCACCTAGAAATATTATCAATCCACTTCATGTTTTCTTCTTTTGTCATACAGAGGCTAGTAGAGTCAGTTCGGGGTTATACTGCCTGATTCAATCAGCCTGCTTAGGAAATTCCTAATGTGTCTAAAAATAAATACATACAAGCATATCGGCATGGTCTATAAAGTTGGCTGAAAAGGAGCCCACCAATGTTAACACTCTTTTATTGAAGATCCAAAATTTCATTCATGCGGATGATTATGTGAGACGTAAACGAGAGTTAGATCATGAAGTCAAAGAATAGAAAAGCCCGAAGAGACCAAAATAGGGAGAGTTAAAATCTAAAACCAAAGATTTTGGACAGGTTGGGTCCCCAAAAGCCTAAAGGTCCCCGATTTGAATATACCCCATTAAGACTTCCTCGACTAGAGATATTGCAATAGATTGATTCTTTGGGAATTCTAGAATGGCCTACAAAGATGCTTTCTCCTTCGGAAAAATGTAACAAAGCTTATTTTCGATTCCACAAAGACCACGGCCACGATACCGAGCAGTGTAATGAATTAAAGAAAGCCATTAAAAATGCCATTAAGAAAGGAGAGTTGAAAGAGTTCATTGACCGTGTGTGATACCCCATACCGCTCCGCTAGGTCAACTGCGGCTGGGTAAGGTACCTGCGTACCTCTCGGCACTAGACTTACAAAAAACACTAAGCTAATATACATCCAGGAGGAACTAGAACGCGTCTCTCTAGACTACACAACGGAAGAAGACAGAAAAAAATATAAATATAACTTTATAATAAAAGTCTTCTCAAAATTATACATAGGTTTAAGGCCGTGAGGACCAAAATCTTTATAGATCATCATCTCATGGCTAGAGGTGAAAGACCCTAATATTACCGAATCCAATGAGTCTATATTGGCTTAACTAACCAGATCTGGTTACCGAGTCATTTAGGAAAGGGGAAAAACATTTGAAAGACATGAGCGAAAAGTGCTCAGTGAGTTTACGTGCACGTGTGTTTTTCATGAGTATCCGATATGGGTAAAATACTCATTATAAAATGGTTTGTCATACCAGAAATGAAATGCTTTCATAAAATCTCTTGCATGCAAGTTATAAACTTTCTGAAGTGTTCGGGTGCAGCCGGAAAGTTTGAGCAAATCAAGACATATCGGCGCTGCCGCGACACTCGAACTTTCAAAACTATGTATGATCCATGATAGGCTCAACGGATAGAGTCCGGAACCTTAAACGAGATCATCATATACAAGTTCCGGCATCCCGTAGTCAATACCAGCCGGAATCGCAAAGCACACTGTATGAACGTTCGATTTTCATAAACTACCGCACATACCACTTATACACAAAATAGATAACGAGCTCTGGGGTACCTACCAGGCCACTCTGTACTACCCTAGCCGGTGAGCCCCTCCTCACTCCACCTGCTAGAAAGTAGTCCCTCCATAGAGCATGATATAGAGTTTGATATAATACCGTCTTGGGCCTAACCCTCCCACGGTACTACGCCCCCTGTCAACTGGATCCAAATCAAGAGTACACCTACTAAGCATATCGTTCGGAAGAGGCCCTCGTACGGGGGACTAGCCATACACACTGCAATCTTCTCGACATGTTGATCAAAAGTATATATACCAAGCCCCTTCGGCCGGACTCTTGATTTTTATAAAATCATAGGCCATCTCTCGGCTACACAAATTTTTTTATTTAAAAAATTCCTATCCCCCGGGCAAAACTGCAAAACCCGTAGGCATAACAGATGCAACATGCGTGCGATTCAAACTTGTCTTTAGAAAAACCTCATCAAAATATTTATGTTTCTCAGATATTCTCAAAATTATGTACACAATAAGAATATGCGTATATGACCTTTAAACATGACATATTACCAGTTATAAAATAAGTTATGCTAATTTATTTTTCAAAGAAAATCATGATAATATTTCTAAAAAATAACTATTAAAGCACTTCCAAAATTATAGTAATATATGAATAAAACCATTGGAGAAATATTCCTTAAGAAGAAATCGGTAAGAAGAAATGGTAAATATTCTCGAAATCATAATATATGAATATTCTAGTCATGCTAAAAATATTTCCTTAGAAATCTTTTAACTCATGTTAGAATAAACTCAAAATAATATAAAATACTTTTAAAAATAACCTCAAAGTAATATAAAAATATTTTAATAATTTATACATATCTCAAAGCTTTATGAGAATATTTAAAAATAAAAGTATTATAAAATGTTTTTAATAACTCAAACATATCTCAAAACCTTATAAAAATAAAAGTATTGTAACAAAAATATTTTAATAAATAAAAAATATCTCAAAACCTTATAAGAATATTTTAAATATTTTAAATATTATTTGAAAAAGAAATAATAAATATTTTATAAGATAATTCCTCCAAATAATTTTAAATCTCAAAACCTTATAAGAATATTTAAAATATTATTTCAAAACAAATAATTAATAATTTCTCCAAATAATTTTAAATCTCAAAACCTTCTAAGAATATTTAAAATATTTTAAATATTATTTCAAAAAGAAAAATGATAAATCCTTTTAAGATACTTTCTCCAAATAATTTTAAATCTCAAAGCCTTATAAGAATATTTAAAATATTTAAAATATTATTTCAAAAAGAAATAATAAATATTTTAAATATAGAACATATTTAGCATAACCCATAATATACCACTATTAAATATTTTATTAAATTTGTCAAGATCCAGAAATGGAGAAATATGCTTTCAAGAAATAATTAAATCTTTGTAAAAGAAAAAAGTTGGTGAACTCACATTGCGAAATGAGTCATCCTACAAATATTAGCAATTCCAAACTTAATCAAATAACACCATAGAAATATAAACTTGACCCCAAGATGACCCTAGGGTTCACCTAAACTTATTCTAAACCTAGAGGAATTCTAAAAAAACAACTCCAAACTGATTTCATAACAAATCCTTAAAAAATTATGGGTTCCCAAAATAACCATAATTATTAAACTCTATTTTAGAAAAAAAAAGAATAACCTAATAATAATAAAAATAAAATTAAACTCTATACTTAATTTAAAAAGAAACAAAATAAAACAAAACATATATTACCTTGAGAGAGGGAGAGAGCTGAAAAAAAGAAAAGAAAGAAAAGGAGAAAGAAAGAAAAAAATGGAAGAGAGGAGAGAGACTGCTGAGAGAAAGGGGAAAAGAGAGAGAGAAAACCGAGAGAAGAGGAGAGGAGAGAAATTGCGGAGAAATTGGGGAGAGATTGGGAAGCCATCATTTGGCCTCCTTATATAGCTACCCATGCATAAGACGCATGACACTCACCAGCTATATGCCCTCCATTCTTTAACCCGCCTGGCAATACCAACCCATATTTTTATTATTCAGTCCCCTAACTTTCTAGACTTTGTATGTTGGCCCCAAACCTTAAAAATGACTTAAAACTCATATTAAACTTAAAATATCAATCTCCAACTTAAAGCGTTAAACATTAATAATCCTAAAATACGCCCAAAAAGGTTTTCAACGAAAAATTCTTCCTTAAAAATGTTCTATTAATTACCAAATTTTTCCAAACTTTCTATTCTTTATAAAATAACCCCAAAATTTTTATTTGAACTTACTGCATGTTATGTTAACTTTGAAGTGTTTAGTCGGGATATTACACAGTGCCTCTGCCAAGAGAGTTCAAGTAATGATCCCCCGAAAAAAACCCTTGCAAGATGATAAGAAAAAATCGAAGCATGATACTTTTTCTAAACGAAGGTCATCAGCGTCATCCAAAACGTTGGACCTCTTACTTCAAGGAAAAGGGTGAAGGATTCTAATAATGATGATTCTTTGGTTATTACCATGACCATAAATCAGTGTCTTGTCAAGAGAATACTTGTTGTATCTGGAAGTTCAGTCAATGTCCTTTTCAAGGATACTTTCAAATAAATGGATATTCCTTGGTCAAGTATTATCATACGAAGCACCTATAGTTAGGTTCACTGAGAAGACTATCAAGTCCGAAGGCAAGATTGGGACGACCTGCTTTGAATTAGTTACAGGCTAAATTTTCAACTTGTGAACTATCCATGGAGATTCCTACCAGGAAAGAGGTTCATATTATTTATAGTGATAAAAAAGCTACCCATGAATGCTATTTTGCTACAGTTAAGGAAGTTGAGCATATGGAAGAAAAGTCAGAGGAACATAGCTAGATACCAAAGCTCGAACCTGATAGAGAGTATAAGTTGTTTTTTCTTGAAACTCAACAACCAGATCACGCTGTCAAGATTGGAAGGGCTCTATCTATATCTTTACGGATGCAGCTTGCCGAGCTTTTGGTACAGTATAAAGAAATTTTTACATGGTCTTCTACGGATTTAGGGATAGTTACTCGTTCCATTACAGAATACAAGTTGAGAATCTTCAGGCACTAAATTGACTTTTAAAAAAAAGAGAGTTTTTGCCAAAGTAAGACAGGAAGTCATAAGAAAAGAAGTACAAGAATTGCTTGTTGTGGGCATCATTAAGCCCATCGATATTCCGGAGTTTTTATCTAATCTAGTTGTTGTTGCCAAACCTGGGCGAGCGTGGCGTGTTTGCATCAATTTTACGGATTTAAATAAAGCTATTCCAAAGAAGCCATACACTTTACCCTGTATTGACTAACTCGTAGATTCCATTACTGGACATGAAATTATTATCTTTTCTTGATGCGTACAAGGGATATCACTAAATCCCGATGGCAGAGGAGGATATGGCGAAGACTGCCTTTGTAACAGATGATGGTATTTTCTATTATACCCAAATGCCTTTTAGGGTAAAGAACGTTGGAGCTGATTTTCAAGAAGGTATGAACAAGACCTTTGAAGGCCTTATTCGGAAAATTGTAGAGGTATATGTGGATGACATTATTGTCAAGTCTAAGAAGCAAGAGTTTGCACTTGATGATTTGGGACAAGTTTTTGACCGAATTCGAAAAATCGAGATAAAGCTCAAACCTAAAAAGTGCACTTTTGGAGTGTTATCTGGAAAATGTTTGGGTTATCTGGTTTTAGAGAGAGGAATATAAGCTAATCTGACAAAGATTAAGGCTATTCAGAATATGTCAGAGCCCAGGATAGTGAAAGAAGTGCTACATTTGGCAGGAAGAATGGCATCTTTGGGTTGCTTCTTAGCACGTGCAGGAGAAATTGGATTGCCATTTTATCAAATATTAAGGCATCCATCTAAGTTTGAATGCACTACAGAGGCTAGTAATGCTTTCTAAAAGTTTAAAAAATACCTTTAGTCCCCTCCCCTATTAGTAACCCCAATACAATCACTCCTAAAGAGATTACCTTTGTCCATTGTTCAAAACGTGATAATAATATGAAACCAATTTACTATGTAAGTCATGTTTTAAATTATCCAGAAGAATGATATAGTTATCTGGAAAAACAAATTTTGTGTTTGGTTATTACTACTCACAAATTAAAACCATATTTTGAAGCACATGCAATTAATGTCTTAACATACATCCCACTTCGACATATATTGCAGAAAAGAGACATTTCGGGCCGCACATCTAAATGGGCATTGCAATTAAGTGAATATCAAATTGACTTTTCCTCTTGAAAGACCATCCAAGGTCAAGCTTTGGTAGATTTTATTGTCGAATGTTTATTTTCTGATCCTCTTGAAACTAACAACTCTTAAAATGATGACATGACTCATTCTTGGATTCTGAATGCGAATGGTTCAACAGGCGAAAAGCATAAAGAAGTAGGTTCCATTCTGGAGAATCTTGATAGTCATCAATATGCTTATGCCATGAAGTTTTTATTCCCCGTTAGTAATAGTGAAGCTGAATATGAAGCTCTATTCGAAGGATTAAGGATGACTCGAAGTCTCAAGATTTCACTTTCTTGTTCGAAGTGATTCGTAGGTAGTCATTGGTCAAGTTGTTGGTATTTTTAGGCCAAATAAGACAATATGAAAAAATAATTGGCGTGTATTCAGCAGTTGGTAACAGGATTTCCAAAGTTAGTATTTGAAAAGATGCTTGGGGAAGAAAATGTACGTGCTGATACATTGTCTAAATTAAGTACAGGAAGAACACATGAAGGGCACATGGATTGAATTTCTTCAAGGAAAGAGTATTGCTGGAGAGATTTGTGTTATGCAACTCGATGATGATTGGACTCAGCCAATCGAGGAGATTTTATTTTGCATGAAAAACTCCTGGATGACGAGAAGTAAGCTTGGAAAATTCGTACAACTTTTGCAAAATATGTCCTGGTTGATGATCACTTGTATAGGACTATGGACAATTGGCCACTTTTGAAATGTATCAGTCCAACGGATGGGCAGTATGTGCTTCATGAAACTCATGAAGGCATATGTGGGCCTCATATCGGGACCAAAGCATTAGTAAATAAGGCATTAAGATATGGGTATTATTGGTCAACTATTAAGGAAGATTTTGCTAACCTTGTGAAAACTTGCACAAAATGTCAAATTTGTGCTAATATACATCACATCCCGATGTCAGAATACCACATCTTGGTACCCAAATTCCTTCTGCTCAATGGGGAATAGATCTTCTTGGCCCTTTCTTAAAAGCTCTTGCTGATAGGAACTACTTGATAGTTGCTATTGATCATTTTACCCGATGGGTAGAATTGAAAGCATTAGCTACTATTACAGCAAGAAAGCTAAAGGAATTTTTCCATGAGAACATCATTCGTCGATTTCGAATTCCTCAAATTCTGATTTTTGACAATAGTAAACAATTTGATTCCAAAGGATTCTGGAAATTTTGTGAAGAGTTAGGCATTGAACAATGACTCATATATGTGGAATATCCTCAAATAAATGGAGCAACAAAAGTTACAAACAGAACCATTCTGAAAGGTTTGAAAACCTGATTGGATGAATTGAAGGGTAGATGGTTAGAGGAATTGCCAAATGTTTTGTGGTCATATAGACAACCCCACAATTTTCATCGGGCACATTTTCCTATTACTTTTCATAAGTCACTTGCGCCAGATAAGCATTTAATCATCCCTTTTCAAGTTAATCTTATCATTTATCGCTGTTTACAAAGAATTCTTCCATGCAAAATAATAAAGCAAACAAAAGAAATCACTAGTAACAAATAATATTCACAAAATTTAAAAGTAGTAATAATCTTTGAAAAATTCTTGTCTAAATAATAAAGTCCACTGATTATTCTCTTTTTATTTGTTGCGAGGGCTTTGCAGCTTAGTCTCCAAGTTGCCAAAGAACTTCCTTTTTACTTGTTGAAGAAGAATTCGAAGAACTTCTAGCCTTGAAATCGAAGGCTAGTATTGACTTGAGACTTTGGAACAAAGAATACTTTAGAGTTTCAACACTTCGGCTTGATGGATTTCTTGTATCCCATTTGAATTTCAAATATTTATTTTTAATATTTGAGAATAAATATATATGACGTGAAATTATTTGATTGGCCAAGGAATTTTCTATAGATGACGTGGTGCAATTCTATTTGTTGGATAACACCTGAATCCTCATTGGCTGCAGCCTCCCAATTTTGCCACTTTTCCTAATTTGACTGGTTGAGAATATTAGAATTAAAAAGGAATTCCAATAAAATATTAGGGATTTAATTTCTAAATTTTTCATTCTTACAAATTGTCCCTTGAGACTTGTTCATAAACTTGGGTCATATTTTTGGTGTACAAGTATCTACTTTAATATAATTTTGGGCTAAGAAATATGTCTTGATGAACGAGCCCATATAATTTAAATGTCATGAGCCAATTAATTGATCCAATTTTGGCCCAATTTGATTTTATTTGGCCAGGCTACATTTTTTTCCGACTCAAATAACATTCCAAAAATAGAGTATCTTATAATATATTGTACTTTGAGATTGAGCATGAATTTTGCAATTGAAGTCTTTGCAATCCTAAGTTGACAATGAAGATAATCGTGCAATGAAACTCCAATATAGATAGGAGTATTTAAGTAAAATAATTGATCGAATGTGATAAAGGTGACATCGGATTCTTTCATCACAAAAATTAGATATTGAATTTGTATTAAAATCCTACTCTATCATCATTCAATATCTTCAAATTAAACTAGTTTCTAACCTTTTCCAAATGTCAGCTAATCTCATTTGATTTAGAAGTCCAATATTCACTTAATTTTATTTTGGCTAATTCCGTTTACACCATCTTCTAAAATAGCCTTTTGAAATTGGTCAAATATCATGCATATGATAAAGATGAATTTATAGTCTTTAACTGAAATTCGAACCAATAATGATCTGATGCATGCTAACTAATCAAAGTCCTTTTCCACATTAGATTTCATGATGTCCTTCAGTTCTTGTAAATCCAATCGAAATCTGCAGTTTCCAAATCCTTTTATATCATATTCTTAGAATTCCAATTAAATTAGAAGTCTTCATTGTCCTTTGACTAATAAAAGACACCTGTTTTGGTATTCTATTTCAACAAGAAAATATCGAAAGAAGTTTTGGTATTCTATTAATTGACCATCACATTAAATTTGTTTGCTTGCTAAAGCTGACCTCGTGCGAATTGCTTCTCTTGATCAAATTAACATGTTTACTTTTTTTTTTTTCTTTTTTGCCATCAAATTTTGATGATATATATAAAGTAAAGATACAATCTTTGATTACCACAAACACAACTCAATTGAGAAATTAATCGATGCCCCTTATTGTTTGGGTTCTAAATCCCTTTGTTCAACTGAATCACCTAGATACACAACGGATCAAGATCCGGAGGGAGAAATTCATTATTGGTGCTTTGACGACCAAATTCATTCAATGATTTTGATGTCTTCTTGTATGTGAGATCAATTTTCACCCTTTTGCATGCGAGCAGTTTTGTTGTCCATGTTCTGATTAAATGAGCTGCAACATTGTTTTTCAAATTATGAATCTTGTGCTCTATTGTTTTAAAAGCTTGAACATCTTTTATTTCCTCTTCTCAATTTCAAGCAACGGATGTAGCGAGTCCATGTCATTTCGGAGGACCATTTTGAGAGCTAAGATTGGTAATCAGAGACAGCAGGCCTCCCAAAGTTCACAAGGCAAGGCAAGGGACGCATCAATAGATTTAAGCAGAACAATAGAGCTTTGAAGGTATATCTTTCTTCATTATAATTTTGTAATCCTTAAATTCCAAAATTGGTGCACCTTTTTTTTTTTTTTCCCTTGAATATCAAATCCTATTGTACTTGTCGTATTTGTGCTCAAAACCCCTTATTAGATTCACATCTCTTATGGCTCTCTCACCCTTTTTCTTTTCTTGGCATATAAAATGGTTGGTTTGCATGAACTTTATTTATTATTACTATTATTCCTTTACTTGTCGTTGTGGTCATAAGAAGCAGTAGCATGTCCCATTTTTTTTCCTTCAATTCTTTTGGACTTGCATAGCCTTATTTTATGGTAGCCCTCTTTGCTTTCATCATCACCTTTTTTAAATTTTGGCAATCCAACAAGTTTTTTTCCTTTTTCTCTTTTTTTCCCTTTTTCTTTGATAGTCTAAGGACCAGAGTCCAAGTAATTTTTCCTTCTTTTTGATTCTCATTTTCATATGCTTTGCATTTTTTTCTTTTTCTTTTTTTTTTTTTAGAACCATTTAATTAAACTCTTTGGAGGATATCTTTATGGACCAGGTTTCTATTTCAAGCCTGTGGTGGACTTAGGCTTCTATTTCAAGCTTGTGGTGGAATTTGATTTCATGGGCCAGGTTTCAATTTCAAGCATGTGGTGGACTTAGCTTCATGGACCAAACTTCAATTTCAAGCCCATGGTAGACTTAGGTTCGTGGGACAGGCTTCAATTTCAAGCATGCGGTGGACTTTGATTTGTGAGCCAAGTTTCAATTTCAAGCCTGTGGTGGCTTACCTTCGTAGGCCAGGCTTCAATTTCAAGCTTGTGGGGGACATAATTTCAACATTTGGAGGTCCTTACTTGGTAATTAAGATTTCACCGAGAGATTTTTTTTCTTTCACTTGCTTGATTTCTTGCATGAATCCCTCTCTATTCTCTTGATTTGCAGTAGATTTCTATTTGTCTATAATGGAGATTAAAGGCTGTGATAAGCCATATTGACATATCTTCATCGCTGATACTTAAAAAGGATCTCGCACGAGGCCTTTATCCTTGGAAGTTCACCTTGGATTGATTGAAGTATCGCGCATTGAGTCAGCTCCTCTTGAAGTAAATCCTCATCTTACTCATTGGTCTTCGTTGTGATGCCCCCAACCCTGCCACTAGGTCAACTGCGGCTGAGTAGGGCATCTGCGTGCCTCTCGGCACTAAATTATAAGTTCTACACTAAAACAAAACCCTAGAACAATACTAACAGGTATACATAAAGTACGCAGAATACTTAAGTAAAATGAATACTACCGATGTGCTCAAACACAGGATAAAAGAAAACTTCTCATTTCCGTTTTATAATAAACACAAAAGTAATTTTACATCAACCACTTACATAGACATAAAAAGAAACTCTACAGACGATTCGAGTCTAAAAAGATAAAACATAATTCTATGCCCTTCCGGGGAGATTTGATCCAAAAACTCCTGGCCTAAAACTTCAGTGGCTCGCAGAACACCTGACCGTTCCAAGCTAATCTGAGAAGAAAACATGATATGGAAAAACGTGAGCGTGAACGCTCAGTGAGTCCATGTATCATGACGATGCCGTTTTACAAAAACAATTCATGCAATGGATTTTTAGTATAAAGTATATAGTTAATTATGGTTTCTTGGGAGAGTATATTTTTTTTAGAGTATAGGATTTTTCGATCTTTTTAAAAAAAATTATATAAGTATACGTATTATTATATAATAAGATTTCGATATTATTTAGGGAATAGGATTATTTGATCGATACCCAGGTATTAAGTATTTTTTTTACATTATTATCTTGTAGGATCTTAGCACCAGATCTACATCCAGGTGAGTCCATAAACTCCATTTTATTTCAAATATTTTTTTTATGTATTTACAAAATTTTGAGATAACTGAGGTAAATTACCCTGATTGTGACATATGTGTCGAGAATGTGGTTTTATCTGGAGATTTAATTGCCTTACAATTGGAGGGATATGATGTGATACTTGGGATGGACTGGTTGTCTAAACATTATGCCCAAGTAGATTGTCGACGGAAGTTGGTTAAGTTTAGCCGACCGAGTATGCCAATCTTGGTGTTCCAAGGAAAGCGAACAAAACAGGAGAATCCCTTTTTGTCTGGCATGAAAGCCAGAAAGTTGCTATGGAAAGGATCTCAAGGATACTTAGCATATTTGCTCAACAAACCTAAGGAGGAGGTAAAATTAGACACAGTACCTGTAGTGAGGGAGTTTGTGGATGTCTTTCCTGAGGAGTTGACGACGCTACCCCCAGATCGAGAAGTGGAGTTTGGCATAGAATTGGTACCTGATGCTAAACCAATATCTCGAACTCCATATCGGATGGCACAGGAGGAACCCCTCCTGACTCTCCACTAGGCGGTCGAACCCCACCGTAGAGCATGATACGGTGTCTATGTAGACCGATTGGGCCACACCCTCCGCGGTCTATGCCCCTCTTAAAGTGGATCCACCCTCAGAGTCAAAAATCCGTCCACGTCATCGGAAGAGGCCCTAGTACGGGGGACTAGCCACGTACAGTGCAATCCGCTAACGCGTCCGTTCACTTGATCAACAATAAACTTTAATCTTGGTCGGAATGAGGTTTCGTATGTGTTTACAAATCAAAGGGGCCATTTGCCCGACCATAATAACATATTCAAGTCATAAACATTTCAGAACACAAAAGAAAATCCTCATCCGCCAGTCATCACATGCTTATGTAATTTCACAATTATGCCAATGCCAAATCTATATTCATGTATATCAAAATACATAACTTTTTAAGTCAGAACATTTTTCAATATATAAATATTTCCGAAAAATCCTGTATACTTCTTATGTACCACCATAATAATCTGTTTTAAAAGAAACACCTATTTGGAGCACCGCTCCTATGCATTTTTCTACGAAACACGTAACACATTAGGGAGAACATCTCCAAAAACACGCTGAGAAATATTGTTCGAAAAATAGCAAAAATTTTGTAAATATATAAAAAAAAATATTTGAAATAAAATAGAGTTGGTGGACTCACCTGGATGTAGATCTGGTGCTAAGATCCTACAAGTCTTAGCTTAACATCCACCCTACAAGAGGATATTAGAAGTGCCCAAAAGAGTAATAAGGAGTTCCGAGAGTTCAAGAACCGTGTGGAAGCTAAGGGATTGGAAGATTTTCAAACATTAGAAGCTGATGGGAGCCTGTACTTTCGGAATCGGTTATGTGTACCCAATGATACTGAACTTAAGCGCAAGATTCTAGAGGAAGCCCACAGAATTAAGTATTCGATGCATCCTGGAGAGAATAAGATGTATAAAGACTTAAAGCAAAAGTTTTGGTGGAACGGAATGAAGAGAGAAATTGCGGAGTATGTAGCGGCCTGTCTTACATGTCAAAGGGTTAAGGCGGAACATCAAAAGTCAGCGGGATTACTACAACCGTTACCTGTTCCTGAATGGAAATGGGATCATGTGACAATGGACTTTGTCACAGGATTGCCCCGGACCAAGGGTTATAAGGATGCTATCTGGGTAATCGTTGATCGTTTAACGAAAGTGGCTCATTTTATTGCCATTAATATGTCATACCCTTTGGACAAGTTGGCACAGATTTATGTAGATGAGATTGTTCGACTTCATGGAGTACTCGTTGATATTGTATCTGATAGAGACCCAAGGTTTACCTCAAGGTTTTGGCCTAAGTTCCAAGCAGCTATGGGGACCAATCTAAGTTATAGCACCACAGCACATCCCCAAACCGATGGACAGTCTGAAAGAACAATTCAAACTCTAGAGGATATGTTAAGGGCTTGCGCCGTAGACTTTGGAAATAAGTGGCTTGACAATCTTGCTTGTGCTGAGTTTGCTTATAATAATAGCTACCACTCTTCGATAGGAATGGCACCATTTGAAGCATTATATGGTAGGAGATGCAGAACACCTTTGCACTGGGATGAAGTCGGAGTTCGATCCCATTGGAGACAAAGAAACTTGATGCCAGAATTGGAAGAGATGCAGAAACAAGTTAAGATAATTCAAGACCGGCTTCAAACAGCTAAAAGTAGACAGAAGAGCTATGCCGACAATCGAAGAAGGGATCTGGAGTTTAATGTAGGAGATCGAGTTTTCTTAAAACTTACACCACATTGCGGGAAGCTGCGATATCCGAGGAGAGGAAAGTTAAGCCCCCGATATATTGGACCGTTTGAAATTATTGACAGGATTGGTAAAGTAGCATACCGACTCGCCTTACCAAATGAACTGATAGGTATACATGATGTGTTCCATGTATCACAATTAAAGAAGTATCACCCTGCACCTGATCATGTTCTCAATGATAACCAATTGGAATTACAAGCTGATCTGTCATATGAAGAAAAACCAATTGAGATTATAGAACGAAGCGTAAAAGAGTTATGCGGGAAACAGATTCCAATGTGTAAAGTGATATGGAAACATCATGGGATCGAAGAGGCAACCTGGGAAACTGAGGAGTACTTGAAGAAAAAGTATCCAGAGCTTATAGGTACGTAACTACTCAATTTCGAGGACGAAATTTTTTTTAGGAGGGTAGAATGTAACGCCCTACCCCGTAAGCACCTAGCATGACTTTAAAATTAAGAACGTGATGAAAATAGAGTTTTGATATATATGGTGGGATATAGTGTTTTTGGCACTTAGTAGTATTTTGGGGATATTTAGGAATAGAAATAAAATTTATTATCTTATTGAGGTTTTATTATTAAGGTTTATAAGTGCCTTTAAGTGAATTTTTATTTTTAATACCTAGTATATTTATTTTAGAAATTTAAAATTCTTGGCATTTTCATATAGGAATTTAAAAAAAAAAAAAAAAACTTCCTAATTAAGGAAGGCCGCCACCTAGCCTTCCACCTGCCATCATCTAAATTATTTCCAACCTTTAACCGCCATTTCCTTCTCTATATATAGAAAGCCATTTCTCTTCATGCAAATTCTCTACCTTGGTTACTATAACATAGACCAATATATCACTCATTTTCTTTCTTGAAAAAAAAAAAAGGCAGCCAAGTTCTAGCCTCAAGTAAGTTTTGAATTTCATGGTTGCATGTTTCTCAAGTGAATTTTATTTGCATGTTTGCATGCTTGCATGATTCTCAAATTAGTTGCATGTTTTGTTTTCTATATTTTAGTTAGTTAATTAGATTATATATATATGTATATATAAAGTATATAGTTAATTATGGTTTCTTGGGAGAGTATATTTTTTTTAGAGTATAGGATTTTTCGATCTTTTTAAAAAAAAAAAATTATATAAGTATACGTATTATTATATAATAAGATTTCGATATTATTTAGAGAATAGGATTATCTGATCGATACCCAGGTATTAAGTATTTTTTTCGCATTATTATCTTGTAGGATCTTAGCACCAGATCTACATCCAGGTGAGTCCACCAACTCTATTTTATTTCAAATATTTTTTTTATATATTTACAAAATTTTTGCTATTTTTCGAACAATATTTCTGAGCGTGTTTTTGGAGATGTTCTCCCTAATGTGTTACGTGTTTCATAGAAAAATGCATAGGAGCGGTGCTCCAAATAGGTGTTTCTTTTAAAACAGATTATTATGGTGGTACATAAGAAGTATACAGGTTTTTTCAGAAATATTTATATATTGAAAAATGTTCTGACTTGAAAAGTTATGTATTTTGATATACATGAATATAGATTTGGCATTGGCATAATTGTGAAATTACATAAGTATGTGATGACTGGCGGATGAGGATTTTCTTTTGTGTTCTGAAATGTTTATGACTTGAATATGTTATTATGGCCGGGCAAATGGCCCCTTTGATTTGTAAACACATACGAAACCTCATTCCGACCAAGATTAAAGTTTATTGTTGATCAAGTGAACGGACGCGTTAGCGGATTGCACTGTACGTGGCTAGTCCCTAGTACTAGGGCCTCTTCCGATGACGTGGGCGGAGGGTGTGGCCCAATCGGTCTACATAGACACCGTATCATGCTCTACGGTGGGGTTCGACCGCCTAGTGGAGAGTCAGGAGGGGCTCGACACTGAGGTTGGTTCTAGGGCAGACCTGGTAGGTGCCCCAAGAGTCTGTAGCCTGTTTTGACCAGTGTTCTGGGAGTGCGGTTGGTTGTAATCGAGCGCTCATATGTTGTTTGGTTGGTATTTGACTACGAGATGCCAAAACTTAGTTCCGATGGCCTCGTTTCGGGGATCCGGACTTTGTCTGTGGAGCCCCACTGTTGCATTACATGTTTTTTTTAAAACTTGGGGCATAGAGCTGCGCTGATGTGTCTTGATTCGCTCAGACTTCCCATTGCGCTCGAAACCCTCATGTAGGTTCAAGCATCAGTTTTGTTAAAATAGTAAAAGAAATATTTTTCTTATAACATTGCATGAATTGTTTTTGTAAAACGGCATCGTCATGATTTTAAAGAAAACACTACTGCACACACACACGTGGACTCACTGAGCGTTCGCACTCACGTTTTTCCATATCATGTTTTCTTCTCAGATTAGCTTGGAACGGTCAAGGGTTCCGCGAGCCACTGAAGTTTTAGGCCAGGAGTTTTTGGATCAAATCTCCCCGGAAGGGCATAGAATTATGTTTTATCTTTTTAGACTCGAATCGTCTATAGAGTTTCTTTTTATGTCTATGTAAGTGGTTGATGTAAAATTACTTTTGTGTTTATTATAAAACGGAAATGAGAAGTTTTCTTTTATCCTGTGTTTGAGCGCATCGGTAGTATTCATTTACTTAAGTATTCTGCGTACTTTATGTATACCTGTTAGTATTGTTCTAAGGTTTTGTTTTAGTGTGGAACTTATAATTTAGTGCCGAGAGGCACGCAGATGCCCTACTCAGCCGCAGTTGACCTAGTGGCAGGGTTGGGGGCATCACACAACACCATCAAAATACATCTTCCATGGAGGTAAGATTTCAATTAAAAAGACATCTTCATTAGTTAAGTCATCAGTCAACTCCCATTATGTAGGTATAGGGTGTTTAGCTAAAAAGTTAGCTAACACTTGTCCCTTAACAGCTTTTAGAGGAACATATACAATTTCAAATTGTTTGAGTTGTAGATACCACCTTACTAGATGACAAGACAAGAGAGGCTTTGCCATCACATACTTGATTGGATTTGCTTTGGAGATTAGATGCACTGTGTGTGTCTGAGAGTAATGTTTCAACTTTTGGATGGCAAAGATCAGAGTCAAGCATAACTTCTCAATCGGCAAATACTTAACTTCATTGGGAGTCATCATCCTGGTCAGGTAATATAAAACATTTCCCATACCTTTTTCATTTTCTTGAGCGAGTAAAGCTCCCATAGAACGTTCTTGTGTAGCAATGTATAAAATCAAAGGCTTTCCATGTATATGTGCAACTAAAATTGGAGCTTTTGTAAGATAAATCTTGATACTTTTAAATGCATTATTACATGTATTATCCCACTCGAAAGGTACCCATTTTCTCATCAAATGAGTGAATGGTTGACTTCTTCCTACAAGATTTGATATGAATCGCCACAGATCAGCTAACCTTCCTTGTAAACTTCTTACTTCATTCATAGTTCGAGGCTCTGGCATTTTCACAGTGGCATCAATTTTAGTTTCGTCAATCTCGATGCCAGATTTAGATACAAAGAAGCCTAGAAACTTTTCTAAGGTAACTCTAAATTCACATTTCAAAGGATTCATCTTTAATTGATAGCAATGAAGCCGTTCAAAAACTTTTCTTAAATGATCCAAATGGTCTTCCCATTTTCGTGACTTCACCACAACATCATCAACATGGCACTCAACGATTTTATGAGCATGTCGTCAAAAATTCTTTGCATTACTCTTTCATATATTGCACCCGTAATTTTCAAAAACCAAAGGGCATTACTTTATAACAGTAAATACCTTTAGGTGTGCAAAAGGCTATCAATTCTTCATCCTTTTGAGCCATGCGTATTTGATTGTAGCCAGAAGATCCATCCATGAAACTCAAAGCTCCATGACCACTAACAACATCAACCATTATTTCAGTAATTGGAAGAGGAAAGTCATCTTTTGGGCATGCATTACTCAGGTCCCAAAAGTCAATACAAACTCGGAGTTGCCCATTTTTTCTTGCGCACAGGCACAATACTAGATATCCATGTTGGATATTTGACTTCACGAATAAATCTAGCCGTAATTAATTTGTTGACCTCATTTTTAATTGAAGGGATCAATTCAGGATGAAAATGCTTTTGAGCCTGCTTTATTGGCCAGCACTACTTTTTATAGCCAAGTGATGGACAACCACTTTTGTATCTAATTTTGGGATTTCTTTGTAGGTCTAAGGAAAGATATCCTTGAACTCATATAGAAGTTGCAAATATGATTCTTCTTCTTTTGGCATCAAAAGTAAACTTATGTAGATTAGGTGGTTTTTCATTTTCACTGTCTAAGTTAACTTCTTTCAACTCATCTACAGTTTTGTTAACCCGCCTTCTTCAGATTCAGGAGGAGTGTCTTGAGTATCTTCTTCTTCATAGCTTTTTGGATCGAGAATGCTGATATGATTAGAAGTGACAACTTCTTCATTATTCTCCTCATTTTCTCTTACTATAGGATTACTTGTTGATTATCCACACTAAAACAGAAAACAATTCGAGTTCTTCCATTTTCCATTCGGATATTTTCCACAGAAAAGTAGTATCCCTTTGAATGTAGCCAGCTTTGATTGATCTTTCAATTTCCCTAACAAGTACCATGGTTTGTTGAGAAATAGGTCGAGGAGCAATACTGTGTGAAAAGGTAACGAAGTTGCATGACCCCATGCTTTCTTTATTTTCTTCCCTTGGCCTTGACTCCACAATAGTGTGTAATTTAGCTTTCAAAACACACTATTGCAATCCATAATAAGTGTAGTCTTCCTTCTCATTCTAGAAGGAATTACGTTGTGGCAGTTATTTGCACCATCATCCAAACATGGTGTCGTTGTTATCCTTTCTTTCAGTGAGGATTTCTTTGAAAATCCATGTCTTTTTAAAGAGGGATTTCTTTCTATTTTGATTGCCTTTTCCCCCAAATGCTCAAACACCGACCAACGAAGATTTTTTTTCCCTAGTCCATCAAAAACAGACCCTAGGTTCACCTTTGAATCTTCATCTTCCACAGAGATATAATGATTGTTTCACCTTTTATTGTGATTTGCACAGGACAAGATGGTTTATATCCCAACCCGGTGAACTTTCCACACAATACCCATTTTCTTTCAACATTCTCTGAGTTTGTCGAGCCATGCACTTTTGAATCAATTATTCCAGGTATAAGCTTACCTAAAATATTCGAGCTTTGAGGATCATATCCAGCTTTGGCCAAAAGTTTGTATGTTCTGGGATCAATCTTTCTTCAGTTTTTTAATAGGCAATGTGCCATGCTCCACATTTGATCCTTGTTAAGGATGCACATTTCCTTTTAAAATAGGTTTGATCATTGGGTTGACTGCTTCAATCTTAGTCAATGGTACAGTGCAGACTTGCAACTCGTGCACTTCAACTAAAGCAGATTTACCACTTTTCCTTAGTGACTTAGGAATCGTAGAATGGGAGAATCCTCTTGCGACAAGTTAGTCGTCTTTCCTTTGTCTTCACTTGTAGCTTTATTTCGTGGAGAGTCTTTTGAACTTTGAGCTTCCAAGTTTGATGACACTTGCTTTCATACAAACGTTACACTTTTACTTTGCAAATTAGTTTAGCATCTGCAATATAGGTATCTACTTCGGTAAATGGCTTTTCATCAGCAATGATCTTTCTTACGACTTTATTACTAGAGTACTTGAAGTATTTATGAAGTGCAGATGGTACAACTCCCTTATCATGAAGCCACAGCCTTCTTAGAAGAATGTTTTATGAAGGTATAGCATCAGTAACATGCAAAAGGACACTGGACTTCATTTCATCAATCATTAAGTCCAAATGGACTGTGCCAAGTGGTCTTTGCCCTTTGATTGAAACCCTGCATCATGAGGCAGCTTTGTAGTAATTTTCAACTCTTTCAACATTCTCATAGGAAGGATGTCAACAGCAGAACCTCCATCCGACAATATTATGTTCACCTTCTTTTCACGTGTGTAACCAGGCACAAAGGCCTGTTGTGAAGCTTTGAACCTAGCAATAGGTCGTCATCATTGAATGTACTTGTGGCCATACATTCTGCTGACTTTTGTGCAACCTCATTATTGTCATGCTTGTCATCTAGTATAGGAGATTTTCTTAAAGAAGGGTCTTTCTATTCATAGTGGATAGCAAAACAAGATACAATCTCTGATTCATTCAGTAATCCTTTCGAAAAGAATTCTCCCAAGGTAATTAGTTGCTGACTATTGAAATGAATTATATCTTTTGGCTCAGCTCTTTTGCGAGCACCCAATTTATTTCGAGTCACTTTTCTTTTTACCAATTTATTTTAATTGGCTTGCTGTTTACTTGCTTTGATTTGCCACCTTTTCGACATTTCATAACTGTCTATTCTTCTGAATCCGAATCAACTCTATTATCACCCATAAACATGGTATGGAAATTCTCAAGAGATTGTTAAGAGCTGGCTTCCACTTTATTTTTCAGGAAGAAATTTGTTGAACTCTTGACATCAATTTTTATTGGGTCAAACTGCCCAAACTTGATCATCAGAAACTGGGGGACAAAATTAGATTGATTCAATACTTTGGATGGAAGAGATCTATGTCTTATGCTTATCTGGTTTGCAAACACTTTATCTTCTTCCAGCAAAATTTGTCCTATACATGCCAACTCCATGATTTTGTCCTTGAAGATGAAACATTTTTCAATGGGATGGCCAAGAGGACGATGATACTTGCAATAATTTGGATCCTTAGTCTGTCCTGTTTCTTCTGGACGCTTCATCTCAAGCAGCTCAATCATTCCTGTCCTCAAAATTTCATAAAACATTTTTGGAACATCTGAATCTAGAAAAGGGTACACTTTTCCTTGCATTTCTGTCAAGGTTACCTTCTTTCTTACACCATCTTGAATGGTGTTTACTTTCTCTGTAGTTTTTTTACTAACTTTTTTAGAAAACTTAACAGGTGTGACAATCGTTGCATTGGATTCCTTAGCCATCGAAAAATATTTGTTGACCTTTTTTATGTCTTGCTTTTACTTCTTACGTGGCTCTGAAAGTGGGATAGTTTGGTCTTCATATGCTTTGAGACTGAACTCCATATCATGCGCACAAGTGGCTAATTCTTCAAAGGTCCTTGGCTAAATTCCTTTGAGAATGTATTGTAGACCCCAATTCATACCCTAACTGAACATCTTAATTGCAGATCTTTCGCAGTCTATCTCTGCAATTTAAACTTAAGCTTCTCCACTGATTGATATAATCAAGTATAGATTCGTCTTTCCATTGTTTTGTATGGCTCAGTTCTAGCATACTTACAATTTGACGAGTGCTATAAAAGTGATTCAGAAATTCAATTTCAAGTTGTTCCCAGCTATCAATTGATCCTGGTGCAAGACCGGTGTATCAATCAAATGAATTCCTTTTGAGAGAACGAACGAATTGCTTGGCCAGGAGATGGTCATCAGTTCCTGTATTGTCACAAGTTTCAACAAAATGTGCAATATGCCGCTTAGGATTTCCTTTGCCGTCGAACTATTGCATTTTGGAAGGTTGATACCCGACTTGTATTTGAGATTATCAATCCTTTTGGTGTAGGGATTCAGATATTCAGAGGAAGACTTAGTAGTTCTCTCATATTTGGCTTTGATTGTCCATATGATGAAGTCCTTCACATTAGAGGAGACTTGGATATTGTGAGCCTCATTGTTGATCCAAAAACTTCTCCGGTTATAGTTTGTTGCTTAGCAACCTTAGTAGATCCCGAATTGTTTGAGTCTTTGGGTTTTTCTGGAGCAGCCTGGCTCGTTTCTCCAGAATTGTCAAATCAATTCACCAGTTGAGTGATTGTTATATCTTGTTACTGGCAATATTTTGCAAGCCTTTGTACCAGTTTTGTCAGATTTGCTATTTGCTCTTTGACTGATAAAATATCTGCTATCATGGCGGACGTAGTTGAAGAAGTTACAGATAAAGCTTCATAATAGGATATGTTTGACTTCAGTCCATGGGGAACAAACAAAGCGGGGTTGTCAATCTCCTCCTGCTCCTAACGACTTGAATCAGAGTCCACATCTAAGAGCGAGAGAGTCTTGTTTATCGCTACCTGAATATCTCCTTCTGTTTCCAGAGAAGAAGTTCTTTTAAAGGATTTGTGTATTTGAAATAGGGCCATCAACAGAGTATTCTTGCGAATCATTTTTTTGCAAAAGCTCTGTCAGACTTCTTGTGATCGGACCAGTATAGCAAGTTGACGCAATTAGATCTGTTTTCTCCCCAGCAGGTGAAGCCTTTGAGGAAGTAGCCTTTGAGGTGGTATTGGTTGAAGCTATTGATGATGCTAGCTGTAAGAGAGCGGCAAAAATGGTCCCACTAGATGTGCCACAAATTTTTGTACAAAGAATTCTTGCCTGCAAAATAATAAAGCAAGCAAAAGAAATCTCTAGTAACAAATAATATTTATAAAATTTAAAAGTGGTTACAATATTTGGAAAATTATTGTCTAAAAAATAAAGTCCGCTGATTCTTCTCTTTTGATTTGTTCCGAGGGATTCGCAGCTTAATCTCCGAGTTGCCAAAGAACTTCTTTTTTACTTGTCGAAGAAGAATTCGATGAACTTCTAGCCTTGAAATTGAAGACTATTCTTGACTTGAGACTTTTGACATGAAGAATGCTTCAGAGCTTCAACACTTTGACTTGATGGATTTCTTGTGTCCCATTCCCTATGCCTTGTCCTTCTATTTATAGGCAAAATTTAGGAGGGATGATGTCACATTTGAATTTCATATATTTAAAAATAAATATATACAGAGGTGAAATTATTTGATTGGCAAAGGAATTTTCTATAGATGACGTGGCACAATTCTATTTGTTGGATAACACTTGAATCCTCATTGGTTGAATCATCCCAATTTTGCCACTTGTCCCAATTTGATTGGTTGAGAATATTAGAATTAAAAAGAAATTCCAATAAAATATTAGGGATTTAATTTGTAAATTTTCCATTGGTACAATCACAATTTCCCTGATTAATTTTCTGGTTTTAGAAATGTATATCTCATATGTACAAACCAGACAAACCTGATATTATCAATGAAATTCACAAAATCATCATTTTCATTTCATATACATATATATTGGCCTATCGGCCATAGTCCTACCTATTATATATTTAAATTAAAAAATAAACTAATAAAGTTATAAAGGCCTGTCATTTTTTTCACCTATCAGGAGGCAAACCGTGATAGGCCTACAGCTAAAAAGGTTAGTAAACCCAAAAGATACCCCCACTTGGCTGGGGGTTTCGTCCTTTACAAAATAATAAAAAAAATCTTTTCATCTTTACTCCAGTAACTCCACTGCTTTTTTCCTTTTCTGGGTCTCCTCCTCCTTCTCAATCAGTACATCTAAAGTCAAGAATCGTATGAAGTTGAGGGAGCACTTGTGAGTGCGTTCGAAATGTCTCTCGAACACCCATTCAAATAGGTAAGTAGCTTCTCGTGGAGCAACTACATTTCTTACGGTCTCCCTAAAATGACCTTGACCGATGTCCAACTTGTAGCATAGTTCATGAACATCTAACTCAAGTTGGACCGCTCCCTCACGGAGGCCCAGATACACTTATACCATTGCCATAGGTTTTTCAAAGGAAAATATCCCATGGTGCTTCAGAACGTGGGGAGAGGAATATTCAAGTACTCTTGTTTGTCATGAAAATGAGTCTGACAAAGCTTCAGTTCCAGACAAGTTTATTGGAGAAGCAAGGCCAATAGAATGATACAGGTAACTTCTATTCCTTCTATGGTTGAAAAATAATGACTCATATTTCTTATTAGTACTGGAAATACAAGTATTTCGCAAAAATGAGAAGTAGGGGTTTAAAAAATGAGTTGCAACACCCCCCCCTTTTTATAGGATTGCAAGAATTAAAGAGGATACATGGACGGACGCATCCAGGTATATCTTTCTCTGCATTTCAAATTCCTTATTATTAATTATTTTTGGGAAGTCGATCGGCAACCCATCAAAGACGCCAATGTATAAATCCATGGCATTCATTTTACTCAGTGTGACATTTTCACCTCACACTCGCATTCACACTATTACCATAGTTACTTTACATTAACTATGGTACACATACAAGTACACAAATTTAAACGAGGTTTGTGACATAATGGTTAACATGCCCTTAATATATTTCATTAAAGATCAAAGTAGGCCTATTGAACTATTTCAAAATTCAAAACACGAGGGTGGCTAAGGCTTCACTCTCTACATCGTCATATCGTGACCTACTGGGAGAACAACTCCCGCTAACTCTTCGTTTCCCTTTAAGGGATCCATTCTTTGTTTTTCAAGGAGATGTTACTACTTCTAACCTTACAAAACTTGCTGACACTTGCCCGGTGGCACCGTCACACCTGCAACATCAGCTTGCTCCATTTCTGTAGGTTCAGCCCCCATCTCTAGATACACCCCGATTGGGGACCTGATCATTTCCCGATAGTTCTATATATAACCTTCCCATGTAGTCCTTTAAACCTTGGGCATTCATAGACAGCGTATCAGGAATATCCATCCTAGACCGTCATGTGGTACTGCCTTCTTGATCTCTATCTGGGTCATTTGCAAGGTTCTTAAATATGTTTTGGTATATTTGAAGGTTGTTCACCTTACTCAATGGTTTGCCTGCCCATTAGTCTTAATTGGTCTTTATTTTGATCTTCTCGACTTCTTTCAGCAAGATCTCCCTGATCACCCTATTTATCTACTAATGATGCCTCTTCGCGTTCGGTACCTGAATCTTCTATCCCTGAATTTTGATAAGTGTTCCAAGGAAATACAGAGATATTTAGCACCCTTATTCTTATATAGGAATGGACTATGAGGCAATTTCATATTGGGATTTTCTTTTAGAATTTCATCAATAAATTATATCAAGGAAAAACTTATCACATACATATATAATTCCAAAAACCAACAATCTCCAACGGTTGATTCACAGAAACTCTCGATAAGCTTATCTTTTATACGCGGTAATAATTTTCCTTCATCATCAACCAGTTCAAACAATTCTAAAGTCATAGAATTATTTTCCAAACACTTCTGAGATAATTATGCTTTATGCTTCTTGACCTCTTGGCGTGCCTAAAACAACGAATCGTTCAAACTTTTTATTCTTCCAACCTTGACAACGTACTCATCAGTCAAACATTCATTAATCTCCGTCAAAAGCTCATTAATCTCCTGAGCACCATTTTCTTGGAAAAAGAGCTCATATCCATCCTTTGCCATGCATGACTCCAGATAACATTGATCTTTCTTAAACATGAAAAAACCCAAATGAATGACACAATTATAAACCACCTAACTAGAGCAAAAGTTATTTCCCAAATGTATCTATTGGAAAATAGGTATTAGTGGAATGACCCAATTTACTCAGATTTTATAATCCGAAAAAATCCATCTTGGAATTGGATGGAAAAACAAAAGCCCAAAGGGTCCCATTTTGGTTTCATTTAGAAACCAATCTACTTAGAACAGAAGAGAAAAGTACAATAATATATAATGAGGGATGAAGGCCAAAGAGATAAAAAGGATTTGTAAAGGAGATGTAGAAGAAATGAAGAAATGTTTTTTTAATGAGAAAAGTGGGGCTAGTACCAATGGCACTACCTACCTCCCAATTTTCCTTTAACACCCTGTTGAAAGTGAAAAAGAAGATTGAAGAAAAATCAAGGAATGGAGCTGAGGAGAGATGGAATTGTGAAGAAGACGAAGAAAAGAATAAGAAAAAGATGAGTGGAGAGGTTTGAACCCTTGGTGTATTAAAGGATGAAGTGGGACCTCTATCTTAGTCAGATCCACGTGGAAGTTTTTGACTGGGAATTCATTAATCCCAATTGGATAAAATGCGTTCCCTTAATGCATTTATTTTCTCTTTCTTTCCCCAATGTATATATATACACTTGATGTACAACTTCTCTTTTTAAGCAATAATATCAGAAACTTCTTGCAAAATTTTCTCTCTTTTCATTCTTCAATTGTGCAAACCGTAGTTTGATTTCTATATAGTATCAGAGCTACCTAGTTCATGTAGGACTGTTGGTGTTGTGCCACCGGCAGAAGTCCAGTCTTACAAACTTCATGCTCTAGATGTCCAGCCCTAAGTGTGATGGGATATGTTGAGAATCTTACATTGTTAGTGTATAAGAAAAATCTACTCCTTCTAAGGCTCGGAAAATCCTCCCCACTTAAAGTATTTTTTAGGGTAAGTTAGGCCAAATCCAATATTTTAATATGGTATAAGAGGTCGCTAGCTACGATCTTGATTCTGATTTCATAGAAAGGATCGTGATTGAAAGCTGAGCAAAACCTGTGGTTTGTTTTGCTTTTCCATTTCTTTCAGCATATGTGATTTTTGTTTTGTGTTTTGCTTTGATTCAAAGCAATCCTCTTAATTCAGAGTTTTTTTTTTTTTTTTTTAAGGGTTTAGGTGTATTTTTGTGTAGGTTTTGGTGTATTAGTTCAAGTATTAGTGCTTCCAGTACTTCTTTGAGGATATTGGTTATTTATTGATTGATTCATGGCTAATCTCTAACGGAATGTTCATCACCCATTTTATATGCATCCTAGTGAAAATACTAAATAAGATTTTAGTTGATACTCTCTTTTTTTTTTGGAATAATTGATACTCTTTTGACTGGTGAAAATTATCATTCATGGAGTAGAGAAGTGAAGCAGTGTTTAGGATCTAAAAATAAACTCTGTTTCATCCTTGACAATACTGGAGTTACAAAATCTAAGGTTGGGATAAGTTGTATGATAAGTAGAGACAGGCCAATGATATGGTCATAACTTGGATGGTGAAGTCTCAGAGTCCTACCATTAAGCAGAGTGTCCTTCGGATGAACTCTACAAAAGAGATTTGGCTAGATTTACAACAGAGATATGATTGAGGGAGTGCTTATAGGCTATCTGACCTCTTAGAAGCATTTCATTCATAAAAGCAAGGGAGTTTACCTATTAATGAGTATCATACAATGTTGAAAATTATACGGGATGAGATTATGATGCTTAGACCAATACCTGTGTGCATTTGTGATCCACAACTAGCTTGAATAGTTGTGAGGTTTTGAAGAAAGTAAGAGAAAATGTACTCTCAAAACAAGTCCTAAAGTTTGTCAAAAGATTGAATGATTGTTTTGAGTCTGTCAGGTCAAGGGTATTGATGACAGTTCCTCTATCAGACATGAATGCAGTGTTCAATATGGCTATCAACCATGAGAGGCAACAGTCTTGTGGAAACACACAAGCTATCCCTCAAGTCATGTGTACTGAAAGTGACAAAGTTAAGGCAGTTATACCTACTTATGTACATCAAAGTGAGGTTCCTAGTTCTCAGCTAAATGTTGTTAACTTTCAATAGCAGTGCGCAGGAGGAAGAAAGTTTAATAACAAGATGCAGTCATACTATTGCACTTATTGTAACAACAATGGTCACACTGTTGATAGGAGTTACAAGAAGTATGGATTTCCACCTAATTACAAGTACATGGGAAAGAGTGGGAATGATTATGGAAACTCTGGTAGAGGAGATTATAGTCAGGACTTGAGTACTGGAAACAATGGTTTTGCTGGCAATGAGATTACCAATGGGAACTTACCAATGTTAGCTAGAAGTCAAGTTGTTGCTCCTGCTGCAAATCAGATCTCCACTGCTAGTTTCATAATTGATCAATATGAGAAGCTGATGTATTGATCAATAACACACAAATCCATACCAACACAAATGTTGCAGTATCATTGGTAAATAAGACTTTGGCATATTAACAGCTCAGAATAATGTGACAGGTACATCTAATCATCATTTTTCAAAAACTTTGGAATTTGGATTCAGGGGTATCTAATCAAATACTTGTTCTACTGCTTATTTTTCATCATGTTTGTGATGTGAATCGGTTAGACATGCAAGAACATCAAGGAGTTGTGACAAGAGCGAAGGCAAGACAACTAAAGATTCACAAAGATCAAATTGAGCAAGAGAAGTTTCAAGGCTTAAATTTTTATGTCAATTTTGATGTCCAGGACTTTATGGGGATTAAATTTTGATGTCCAAGACTTTATGGGGCAATATCCTAATTTTTGAATAAGTTAGAAATTGAAAATTTACCTTGGTAGATAGTTGGAATCCTTTTTTGCCCAAGCTGAAAAATTGCCTCCTACTTTTGGCCATGTATTGACTAGTGCTCTAGAATAGTCCAAATGCAATTAAAACACCTCTATTGTCTTATCAAGTGTATGTATAGGTTATATCTATCCTTTGGGCTGAAAATATGAGAGGGAAAAATTCCTATTTTCTCCCTCAAGTCTCTATAAATATGTAGTCTTCCATTTTGAAGAGGAAATCAAGAAATTTTTCAAGACAAAGGTTCTTCTCTTAGTATTCTTAGTTCTTAGCTTAGTTTTTCTATCTTCTTCAAGGGTGAACTTCCTTGAAAGAAAAAATCACTTTGAAGACTTGTTGAAAGTTCCAAGAGCTTCAAGGTTGATCATAAAAAAAAAAATTCCTTCATACTAGTTACTACACTCTTGTAGAAAACTAGTCTTGTGGTCTTCTTCTTGTTTCATTGAGGTCTAAGGTTCAAAATACCTTAGGTTGCTTGAACTTTGAAGAAAAGATTTTGTTTAAACTTTCTTGAGGTCTTGGATTTGATATATCCAAGGTTGCTTGAACTTTAACATTTTCAAGTCCTTTCAAAGGCACTTTCTTCTACTTATTACACTTGTTTTGTTTGTTCTCTCCCTCACTTCTTGGACAAAATTTTATGCTCTTGAAGATCATTCCACATCATTGGTATCAGAGCCACCTTCAAGTAAGTGTTTTTGAGATATCTTACATACAAAAAGAGAAAAGAGACAAGATTGCTGGAAAATGGTAGAACAAAAATAGAATGCTTGAACGACCTGGAATATGACTAGAACTTTGCAATATTTTTACATGGAGTTATACGAAATTGACCTGGGAAACAAATGAAACAAGTTTCATCTAATTTAGACTTCATTTGATATCTCAAAATAGTCAAAACTTGAAGGTGTACCTGGCTTTTCAGAAGACAAAAAAGTACTGAAATGATCTGAGCATATCTTCCTTTTTACTAATCCTTTTTCTTTGATTCTTGAGCCTAAACTCAAGAATTTTGAGTGAGGATTCTTTCTAGACAAACCTCATTCAATTTAGACTTGTGGTTAAATACCAGTTTTCAAAACAAGCCGAGTATGTCATATACTCTGCTTGCTGGAAACTTTTGTTGTGTATTCTTTTGTGTTCTTGAAGTGTCCTAGCTTTGTGTTTGTATTTGTGGTCGAATTTATTTCCTTTTTCAGTACTTATTTCTTCATTTGGTAAATCTACCATTATTGACTCAAATGCTCTTGGAAATGTTGTTGAACTTCCTTAAAATGAATGGATGACTCAATATCATTTTCCTTGTTTCTCATATTTCTCAACTAGTTTTTGTTTGTGATTTTTTTTATTTTGGTTGTTTTAAACTTGAGTAGAGGTGTTAAATCTTTGTTAAGAACCCATAGAACTCTTTGAGACTTGAACCTTTAGAAAAAGGCAAGAGTTGTGAGAATATCCTCAAAAAAAAAAAAAAAAAAAAAAAAGGCCAAAGAGAGTTAAACAAGAGAGTTTTGTGAGGTAAACACTACCAAGATGTCAACCCAAGCTCAAGCACCAACTCCTTTTGGAGAAGAGTCTAGCAACTCCCAACATGATGACCCTTTTGAGGCTCATAATGCAAGAGTTACAATCCCTAAGAGATGAGATGAGGGATATTAGAAGGGATGTCACTAATCTCTCTAATCAACAAAGGGAGGTTAGTCCTCATGGTAGTCTCAATGTTACTACCCCAAGGAGCAATGGACCACTCAATTGCTCTAGGACAACCAAGTTCCACCAACCTCCACATTTTGATGAAGAACTTCATCCACCTCCTTACGGTGGTAGAAGAGGCGGTTTTGGAGGAAGAGGCATGCCTAGACACTTTGAAGAAGTTCCAAGGCCACAAGCTAGGCATGGAGAGCCATTATATGATGATCATGAACATGTTCCATTTGTTGCAAACCGTGGAAGAGACCAAGGTGACCAAACCTTGGACCGAATGAAGTGGAAGCTCCCTAGTTTTAAGGGTGAGAATGACCCTAACATTTTCTTAGATTGGGAGAGGCAAGTAGAAAACATGTTTATGTTGAAAAATTGTAATGAGTTCTTAAAAGCTAGACTTGTAATAGCCGAATTTTCCGGCTATACTTTACATTGGTGGGAAAGGGTAGTAAACCAAAGAGTTAGAAGTGGTAGACCACCGGTTGATACTTGGAGAGAGTTAAAAGCTTTGATGAGAGAAAGATTTGTGCCCGAGCACTACTATAGAGAGCTTCATTATAAGCTCATGACTTTAAAACAAGGTGCAAAAAGTGTAGAAGAGTATAGACAAGAGCTTGAGCTCTACATCTTGAGGTTGAACTTGGAAGAAGACAAGGACGCTTCAATGGCTAGGTTCCTTAGTGGTCTCAATAGAGAGATAGCCAACCACCTTGAGTTGTATCCACATACAACTTATGAAGATATGTGTCACCTTGCCAACAAGATGGAATCACAAAGGAAAAGGAGTGGGATGATGCGATCCTCATTTCCCAACCAAAGACAAGTTGCAACAACAAAACCACCTACTTCCAACTTCAAGCCATGGCCAAAAAAGGAAGAGGCTCCTAGAGGTACTTTCCAACCTCCAACCAAACCAAAGATGGAAGAGAGAGGTAAAATCATTTCTAACCCTCCAAAGTGCTTTAAATGTAATGGTGTAGGACACTATGCAAGTAGTTGTCCGACAAAGAGAGCTTTGATCTTTAGGGAGGATTTGAATGGTTGGATTGAGAAAGAGGAGGATGAAAGTAACGAATGTGTTGAGGGTGAAGAAAATGGTGAGGATGATGAACATGTTGATTTGAATCCTTTAGGAAGTGATGATGATGTCTTGAGCTTAGTTACCATAAGAGCACTAAGCGCTTAAACTTTTGATGATAACATGGTTGAACAAAGAGAAAACATCTTCCATTCTAAATGTAAAGTTGAGGGAAGGATTGCCAACCTTATCATTGATAGTGGTAGTTGTATAAATGTGGCTAGTGCTTATCTTGTTGAGAAGTTGAAACTACCTACTACAAAACATGATAAACCCTACAAACTCCATTGGCTAAATGATAGTGGAGAAATTAAAGTGTTGAGACAAGTAGTGGTACCAATAGAAATGGGAGCTTACAAAGATGAGATACTATGTGATGTGGTGCCCATGCAAGCATGCCATCTTCTCTTGGGAAGACCTTGGCAATTCGATAGAAAGTCCCTCCACAATGGGGAGAAGAATACTTATTCTTTTGTGAAGGATGGAAGAACATTCACTATGAATCCTCTTACACCTCAACAAGTGAGAGATGAACAAAAAAAGATGAGGGAGAAAGAGAGGGCCGAAAGTTAGCTCAAAAGGAAAAAAAAATTGGGGAGGGAAAGAGAGTTGAGGAAAAAAGAAAAGAGTGAAGAAAGAGTGATGAAAAACAAGAGTGAAAAGAAAAAGAGTGACAAAAAAAAAAGAGAGTGAGATGAAAGAAAAGAATTGTTTCTTTGCAAAACCTAGTGAGGTGATTGAAGCAATTGAAAGAAAAGAAGTGGTATTGCTCTTGTATTGTAGGGAATCTTTTACTTCATCTAAAAAACACTCACCCTCTTTTTCAAGTGAAATTTTGCAAGTTATTGAAGATTACAAAGACGTATTTCCCGATGAGATGCCCGGAGGTCTTCCACCAATTAGAGGAATCGAACACCAAATCGATTTTGTCCCCAGGGCCGTCTTGCCAGACCGACCGGCCTATAGGAGTCCACCAAAAGAGACTAAGGAGCTAAAAAGGCAAGTTGAGGATCTAATTTCAAAAGGGTATGTGCGTGAGTTCATGAGTCCTTGTGCGGTTCCGGTTTTGCTTGTTCCAAAAAAAGATGGTACATGGAGAATGTGTATAGATTGTAGAGCCATAAACAACATTACTGTTAAGTATAGGCATCCCATACCTAGACTTGATGATTTACTTGATGAGTTGCATGGTTCTAATCTTTTCTCTAAAATTGACTTGAAATCCAGATACCATCAAATTAGGATGAGAGAAGGGGATGAGTGGAAAACCGCTTTTAAGACTAACTTTGGTTTGTATGAATGGATGGTCATGCCCTTTGGATTAACTAATGCTCCTAGTACATTTATGAGATCAATGAATCATGTCTTGAGGAATTTTATTGGGAAATTTGTTGTTGTATACTTTGATGATATTTTGGTCTATAGCAAGACATATGAAATGCATGTTGAACATCTTAGGGAAGTACTAAATGTCTTGAGAATTGAAAAACTTTTTGCTAACCTTGACAAATGTGAGTTTTGTTTGGAGAAAGTTACATTTCTAGGTTATGTGGTAAGCTCACAAGGACTTCAAGTAGATGAAGGTAAGGTCCAAGCAATTAAGGAATGGCCAACACCAAGAAACGCATCGGAAGTGAGAAGTTTCCATGGCCTAGCAAGTTTCTATAGGCGGTTCATCAAAAATTTCAGCACACTTGCTAGCCCTTTGACCGATGTGATCAAGAAAACCGAAGGATTTAAGTGGGAAACAAAACAAGAACAAGCATTTCAATTGTTGAAGGAAAAGTTGTGTAGTGCACCCCTTTTGTCACTACCAAACTTTGAGAAAACTTTTGAGGTGGAGTGTGATGCATCCGGCATTGGTATAGGTGGTGTACTTATGCAAGATGGAAAGCCCTTAGCCTATTTTAGTGAAAAACTTAATGGGGCAGCCGTGAGGTACTCAACTTATGACAAGGAGCTTTATGCTTTAATAAGAACATTAAAGCATTGGCAACACTACCTATGGCCAAAGGAGTTTGTTGTGCACACCGATCATGAGGCTTTGAAGTTTCTCAAGGGCCAACATAAACTCAATAAGAGACATGCAAGATGGATGGAGTTCATTGAAACATTTCCATATGTCATCCATTACAAGAAAGGTAAGGAGAATGTGGTGGCCGATGCTCTATCTAGAAGGTATACTCTCTTATCCACCCTTCAAACAAAAATTTTGGGTTTTGAAATGCTTAAAGAAATGTATTCTAGTGATCATTACTTTAAGGAAATTTTTGAGAAATGCTTGTTAGCACCTTTTGGAAAATATTTTTTTGCATGAAGGATTTCTTTATTGTGAAGGTAGATTGTGCATACCATCTTGTTCTACTAGAATTCTACTTGTCAAAGAAGCACATTGTGGGGGGTTTAATGGGACATTTTGGTGTCACTAAAACCTATGAAAATTCTTCATGAACATTTTTTTTTGGCCACATTTAAAAAGAGATGTAGAAAGATTTGTAGGAAAGTTGTATTGAATGCAAGAAAGCTAAATCTAGAACTCTTCCACATGGACTTTACACACCATTAGAAGTTCCTAAAGAACTTTGGGTTGATATTTCTATGGATTTTATTCTTGGTTTACCTAGGACCTCTAAAGGTATGGATTCTATTTTTGTTGTTGTGGATAGGTTCTCTAAAATGGCACACTTTATTCCTTGTAGGAAATCCGATGATGCTAGTCATGTAGCTAGCTTGTTCTTTACTTGGATAGTTAGATTCCATGGAATTCCAAGGTCTATTGTGTCGGATAGGGATACCAAATTCTTGAGCCATTTTTGGAGAGTTCTTTGGAAGAAGCTTGGTACTAACTTGCTTTATTCTACAGCTTGCCATCCACAAATGGATGGACAAACCGAGGTGGTAAATAGAACAATTGGCCAACTTCTAAGGGGCTATTTTGAAGAAGAAATTGAGGCAATGGGAGGAGTGTTTGCCACACATTGAATTTGCTTATAATAGGGCACCTCACTCTACTACTTCTCATTCTCCATTTCAAGTTGTTTATGGTTTTAACCCTCTAACTCCCTTTGATTTGGTTCCTTTGCCTATAGATCAAGCATTAAGCAAGGATGCAAGCAAGAAGGCTGATTTTGTGAAAGCAATTCATGCAAAGGTCCATGACGCCATTGTCAACTCCAACAAAAAGCTTGTAGAGAAAAGAAATGTGGGAAGAAGAAAAGTGGTATTCAAACCCGGTGATTGGGTTTGGGTGCATTTTAGAAAGGAAAGATTTCCCCAACAAAGAAAGTCTAAGCTTGATGATAGAAAATTAATTCCTTGAGAAAATTAATGACAATGCCTACAAAGTTGATCTTCCGGGACATTATAATGTTAGTGCCACTTTTAATGTTTCCGATCTCTCTTTATTTGATATAGGTGATGGAGATTCGAGGATGAATCCTTTTCAAGAGGGGGAGGATGATGTGAATCGGTTAGACATGCAAGAACATCAAGGAGTTGTGACAAGAGCGAAGGCAAGACAACTAAAGAGTCACAAAGATCAAATTGAACAAGAGAAGTTTCAAGGCTTAAATTTTGATGTCAATTTTGATGTCCAAGACTTTATGGGGATTAAATTTTGATGTCCAAGACTTTATGGGGCAATGTCCTAATTTTTGAATAAGTTAGAAATTGAAAATTTACCTTGGTAGATAGTTGGAATCCCTTTTTGCCCAAGCTGAAAAATTGCCTCCTACTTTTGGCAATGTGTTGACTAGTGCTCTAGAATAGTCCAAATGCAATTAAAACACCTCTATTGTCTTATCAAGTGTATGTATAGGTTATATCTATACTTTGGGCTGAAAATATGAGAGGGAAAAATTCCTATTTTCTCCCTCAAGTCTCTATAAATATGTAGTCTTCCATTTTGAAGAGGAAATCAAGAAATTTTTCAAGACAAAGGTTCTTCTCTTAGTATTCTTAGTTCTTAACTTAGTTTTTCTATCTTCTTCAAGGGTGAACTTCTTTGAAAGAAAAAATCACTTTGAAGACTTGTTGAAAGTTCCAAGAGCTTCAAGGTTGATCATAAAAAAAAAAATTCCTTCATACTAGTTACTACACTCTTGTAGAAAACTAGTCTTGTGGTCTTCTTCTTGTTTCATTGAGGTCTAAGGTTCAAAATACCTTAGGTTGCTTGAACTTTGAAGAAAATATTTTGTTTAAACTTTCTTGAGGTCTTGGATTTGATATATCCAAGGTTGCTTGAACTTTAACATTTTCAAGTCCTTTCAAAGGCACTTTCTTCTACTTATTACACTTGTTTTGTTTGTTCTCTCCCTCACTTCTTGGACAAAATTTTATGCTCTTGAAGATCATTCCACATCAGTTTGTCTATTGTTGATGTTTATGCTCAGCTTCCAAATAAACTCTCTAGTTCTGTGACTTGCAAAGGTACCATATATCTTAATTCTTCACTTATCTTAAAAGATGTCTTATGTGAGATAGCTTTCTCTTTTAATCTTGTTTCCTTGCGTAAATTGACTTTACAAAACTCCTGTATTGTGGTCAGTGATGCCTCAACTTGTGTGATTCAGGATCTTTCCTCCAACAAGAGGATTAGATCTTCTAAGTGGCACAAAGGGCTTTATGTGTTATACTGTTTTCCTACAAAAGCTCATTCTCTTCATCCTGTTGTTTTCACTGTTTCTTCTGTTTCTACTTCGTTTTGTAATAATGGCACTTCAAATGTTTTTTATCATATAAAATTTGATGCAGAAGAAGTACCAAAGTTGTGGTGACACTATAGATTAGGCCATCTTTCAATTCCAAGGTTACAATTGTTGAGTAATGTATATTCTAATATCACTATTAATAAACATTCTCACTTTTCCATCTATCCCTAGCCAAGCAGCATAAACCCTTATTTCCCATACATGTACCCAAATCTCAGAACTGTTTTGATCTTATACATCTTGATCTTTGGGGTCCTAGTAAAGTTCATACTCTTGATGGTGAAAAATATTTCCTTTCTATAGTAGATGATCATAGTAAATACACATTGGTTTTCCTGTTAAAGGATAAAAGTTTAGCTAGGATCCAATTACAACATTTTTGTGCCAATGTAGAGAAGCAGTTCAGTAAAACTATTAAAATCATAAGAACTGATAACGGCATTATACATATTAAAAAAAAAAAAAAAAGTTGTGCATATACTCCTCAGCAGAATGAGGTGGTTGAAAGGAAACGTCAACACATTCTCAATGTTGGAAGATCTTTAAAGTTTAAGCCCAATGTTTCTTTACCTTACTGGGGATATTATGTATATCATGCCATCTTACTCGTTAATATTACTCCTACCCCCCATTGTTCAACACAAATCTCCTTTTGAAATTCTTCACTCTCATAATCCTTCCTACACTACTTTGAAAGTTTCTTGATGTTTAGCCTATGCCAGCACCATAGTAGAACCAAGTTTGATCCCAGAGGAAGACAATGCATTTATTGTAATTCTTCTGTAACTAAAGGTTACATCCTCCTTGATTTGTTTACTTTTAAGTTGTTTGTGTATAGAGATGTTTGTGGAATCTATTTTCCCTTCTAACCCTGAATCATCCATACCTTCTTCTTCTTATGTTCCTTCATGTTTAGCTTTTGACACCATTTGCATAACTATTCCACTAAGAGATACTCATTCTTTACAAGATTCTTAGCCATCGCCATCTGGTCTATCTCCATTATCTGATACTGCTGATTCTTTGCCTTCTTCTTCATCTCCTATTTCTTCCTGTCTACTTGGCTAGTTAGTTGGTGTTAGAAGATCTAGTAGAACTAGACGTGTTCTTTCTTACTTGTTAGATTATGATTGTCTTTTATCATCATTGTCTTCTTCTTATTCTCTTGCATCTCTTGTTTCTTATGACCATCTGCGCCCATTATAAGTATTTTGTTTTGAATGTTGAGCTGATTGATAAGCCTTAGCATTATAGTGAAGCTGTTAGATTTCCAAAGTGGAGGAAAGCCATGTAATCAGAACTTGATGCTTTAGAGACTAATAGTACATGGACTGTTGTCCCTTTACCTAGAGCTAAGCATGCTATAGGTTGCAAGTGGGTGTATAAGGTGAAATATAAAGCAAATGGTCAGTGGAAAGACATAAGTCTAGGCTGGTTACAAACGGGTACACACAACAATTTGGTATTAACTAGTTGAGACTTTTAGTCCTGTAGTCAAAATGAAAACTATTAGGCTCATCTTGGCTATTGCAGCTGCTAAGGGGTAGAATGTTCATGAACTAGACATCAATAATGCCTTTTTACGTGGGGATTTGTTTGAAAAAATCTATATACATCCTCCTCCTGGTTACCAAGTTCAGGCAGGATATGTTAGCAAAATAAATAAGACTCTTTATGGCTTGAAGCGGACATCTAGACAATGCAATGCCAAGCTTACTCAGACTTCATTAACTTTGGGATTTCACCAAAGTTGTCATGACTGTAGTCTTTTTGTGAATGGACAGAATGAGGATTTGATTGTCTTGTTAGTATATGTTGATGACATTTTGGTGATCAGTCCAAAGCAAGATGCTACCACTGAGGTTAAGCAAACTATGCATGATATGGTCAAAATCAAAGATCTTGGTGAAGCAATATATTTCTTGGGGAATGAAAATTATAAGAGACGAGCAGGGTATACAACTAACTCAGGAAATATGCAGGAAATATGCATCAGACTTGCTGAAGGAAACTGGTTTTCTTTTTTGTAAACCAACTGCAACACACATGGAAACAACAGTTAAGTTGAGCAATGGAGACTCATAATTGCTTGCAGATAATTCTAAATACATAAGCATTGTTGGTAAGTTTCTATTTGACCATTACAGGACTTGATCTGAGCTTTTCTGTTCAACAATTTTCTCAGTTCCTGGACAAACCAATAGTATTCCATTGCACATAGTGTTAAGATACATCAAATCACCTCCAGGACGAGGATTTTTATTTGAGGAAAACAATAAGACAAATCTTGCAACTTATAGTAACTCAGATTGGGTAGACTGTGAAGAAACTAGAAGATTAATTACTGGTTTTTGTATCTTCTTGGGATCTTCCTTGGTATTTTGGAGGTCCAAGAAGTAGTCAACTACTTCCGAGAGTAAGCCGAGTATAGGACCATTGCTATGGTTACTTGTGAACTACATTGGATTCTATACATTGCTGGTGGCATATTCATGAAATACAAGCTGGCCCCTTGTTTTGTGACTCAAGGAGTGCATTGTATATTTCAAAAAATCCAGTATTCTATGACAGGACCAAACATATTGAGTTGGGCTATCATATAGTTAGGGACAGGTATTTGGAAGGAATGTTGAAGCCTTTGGGAGTTTCATCTCAAGATTAATTAGCTGATGTATTCACTAAACCACTAGCAACAACTCGTTTCAGTGATAATTGATAGAAAAACTTGGTGGGATCAACATGTATGGGATGGCAGCTTGCGGGGGAGTGTTGAAAGTGAAAAATCAAGGAATGGAGTTGAGAAGGAGAGATGGAATGATGAAGAAGATCAAGAAAAGAATAAGAAAAAGAAGATTAGAGAGGTTCTAACCTTGCTGTATTAATGGATCAAATGGGACCTCCGTCCTTGTCCTAGTCAGAGCTAGGTGGAAGTGTTTGATTGGGAATTCATTAATCCCGGTTAGACAAAACGCATTCCCATTATACGTTTTATTTAATATTTTCTGAAAGATGATTGAAGTAGTTAGCCGAATATTTTTCTTTCTTTCCTAAATGTTTGTGCGTGTATGTATATATATACTTTATGTACAACTTTTCTTTTTAAGAAATATTATCGGAAAATTCCCATAAAATTGTTCTCGCTTTTCATTCTTCAATTGCACAAACCCTAATTCATAAAAAAAAATGCACAAACCCTCATTTGATTTTGTACACACCCTCCACCCTTTTGCAACACCTCAAACAAATCCGCAAAGTCCTCCCCTTCCTGTTCCCCTATCCTCCCTTTCTCTTATGACATCCCCTTTTTGGCTAGGCGAAGACTCCTCTTCTCCGTTTGGAGCGGTCGGTGCAGTCAAAGATGTTTACTGGCGGGTTTTCCTACTGTCTATGTGGAAGTCCACTTTTGTCAAATTTGTTTGCTTCAGTTCGTCGGTTTGGCTTTTCTTTGAATAGGCTGGCGTTTGATGGTGTAGATGCTGCTTTCTCTACAACTAAATAACCCTCTCTTGTCGTTTACTTTTTTTTTTCGGTGATAAATGCAAGAGAATTAGATGGGAAAATTAAAAAAAATGAATTAATTGAAGTATTATTGACATTTTTATATGACATTTTTATATATTGAAGAATTTGAATCAAGAATTGGTATGGATGTTTTTTCAATTCCTCAAGCTCTGGTATCACAAATTGGTTTTGGGATAGGTGGAGTTCGGGGGAGTATTTATCAGTAGTATATTGAAGCTATACAGATGGCTTCCCCAAGTTTATGTAGTGGTTGCAGTGGTTTTTTTGGGTAAAATAGAGGTATTATTATTATTATTATTATTATTATTATTATTATTATTATTATAAGAAGTACATAGTTCAAAACATAAGAAAGGAAATACAACAGAAAGACAACAAAATAAAACATACAAAAAAAATTACATATTATGAGATATTGTTCAACCAAAACAAATGCTAAACATATCTCTAATAAAAAGGGGGATACAAAAGGCGAGAGAGCGAGATAGATGATTCTATGCCGACAGCTAGTTTGCTTCCTGCTTTAGCGAGTACATCCACCACGTGATTTGTTTCTCAAAATACGTGTGATATGGTGGATGTCTCCAGTTGTGAAATGAGGTATTTGCAGTCACATAAAATGTTAGTGTATCTGAGGCTTTGTGCAGATTTTAGTAGATTTAATGACAATTTCAGAGTCTAGGTTGATTTCCAAATGTTTGAAGTTCATACCACAGGCAAGTTGAAGCCCAAATCTTAGAGCCAATAATTTGTTTTTGTTGTTGATAGTATATTGAAGTGCAGAACTCAATCCTATGACCCAATTCCCTTGATGATCGCGAATGACACTGCCAATGCCTTCTTTTTTGAGATTTCCAAAACTTGGTCTATTTGTATTAAGCTTTAGAGAGCGGGGACTAGGAGGAGACTATTTGATGTTGATGACCCGAGTTAACGGTTTTATGTAGAGGGTATTTTTTGCCCAACTGAATTCAAGGGCCTGGTGTAGAACGCCCTTATAGAGGATAAGGTAGAGGTTTTCCTGAAAGATGAAATCATTTCTATTAAGTCAAAGTTGCCAACAAGCAAAAGAAAAAATAGTTTGTCATGGTAGTGTTTGCAGTGGTGGTGGGTCTGGTTTAGACTAAGAGGAGAAGAGAGAGGAGAGGGTTGTAGAGAGAGAGAGAGAGAGAGGGATGATAAGGGAAGAAGAAGGGGGAGGAGGTCTTTGGGTTTTGTAGAAGGCGAGAAGTGAGAGGTAGAGAAGAAGAAGATGGTGGATTCTTTCTTTCTTTTTTTTTTTTTTAAAAGCAAATGACAAGAAAGTAGACGGACTATTTTACTCCTAAAAAGAGGCATGCAGACAGCACATGACCATTTCTTGTCTAAATCCTCCATGAAAGTGGTTTCAGGGACTAAGGGTGCCGAATGTAAAAAAGTTGAGAATTTTTAATTCCAAAATTATAGTTGAAAGGCTGAAAGGCCGAAACGTAAAGTAAAATAAGACAATTTCTCAAATAGTTACTATCTCTTTCTTTTAATATATGGAGGAAGGAATGTATTTTAAATTCAAACTTTGATATAGAGTACGCTATTACTCTATGTTTTATACTTAGGAATGGACATGAATAGGAGTTTTCTTACTTCTATTTTCATTCCAATATTTCGTATTGTAAACTTGAAGTAAGAAAGGTCATTCCATAGGAACGACTATTTTAAGATGAAGTTGGAAACGACTTTCTCCACCAAAAGTGAAGGAAAGGATTTTTCAGAATGAGTGGCAATCATTTAGCCCCTTATATTACGTTTAATTAATAAGAAATACAACCTACTCTAAATTAAGTCATAGCTATTGCGTCTCTTTGAAAGTGAACTAGAAAAAAGGTGAATTCCATTATCAATAGATCACTTTTGATCAAGGTAAGAACAAATTTCTTCTTAATTAATTAATTTTTACTTTCTATTGTGCCGAACTTGTGATGGATAAATGGATCAATTTAGTTGATTTTATTATGATTTTTCTTTTTATATATCATACTTCCTTTTATTTTGATTATATAAAAGAATTGTTTTATTTAACTTTGTATATGTATTTACATGTTAATAAAATATTTTATATTTTTTGAGAATTTTAATAGCTTTAATGTGTGTTAGAGTTTATTTTTAATTCAAATTTAACTAGGTGAATTTTAATAGAGCTCATTTTTAGTTAGAGAAAGCTCTATTTATACTCAATTTTCTCGTGTAAAGCTCGAGTTCGGAATATTAAAAATTTTAATTTGAAAAACTAAAAAATATTCTTTTGTAAATCAACATATTATTTTATGGGACCCGATAAACCTAATTCGGAAAAATGAATGTATAGAGCAAAATAAATCATTATTCCCCTTCCTCTTCCCTACTTTTTCTCTCCGTAAAAAAATTCTCTGTTACTCTTATTTACTCTAAACCTATAAACTTTAACATTCAACTTGTATTAGAGGTAATATGGATGATTATGAAGAATTTGTAGAAGAAAATATCAGTTTAGAGGTAAGAAAAAAAAATTTTTTTTTTCTCGAAATTTTTGGTTGGATCGCCGGGGGTGGCGACCCGGACGCTCCACGAACGCTAGACCGCCGACCTAAGCGACCCCAGTAGGTTTTTTTTTTTTCAATATTAATTTTTTTTAAATATTAAATTTTTTTCAAATATATTTTTTTTTCAATATTAATTTTTTTTTGTTAATATTACTACTGTTTTTTTTAGAGTATTTGTTTAGAATGTTCTTTCTTTCTTTTTTTTCGTTTTAGAATATTACTATTATTTTTTTTAAGAATGTTCCTTTTTTTTTTTTAGAATATTACTATTTTTTTAGAATATTTTTTATTTAAATTTTAGAATGTTATTATTTTTTTTTAATCTTAGATGTTATGTTTTTTTAAAAAAAGTTTATTTTTTTCAATATTATTATTATCTTTTTTAATATTACTACTGTTTTTTTTATAATATTTTTTTAGAATGTTCATTTTTTCTTTTTTTTTTTTTCTTTTTTTTTTTTTTTTTTGTTTTAGAATATTACTATCCTTTTTTTTCGAGAATGTTCCTTTTTTTTTTAAATATTACTATTGTTGTTTTTAGAATGTTCATTTTTTTTAGAATATTACTAATTTTTTTAGAATATTCGTTTTTAATTAAATTTTAGAATATTATTATTTTTTTAATTTTACATGTTATATTTTTTTTTAAATTTTAGAACGTTACTAATTTTTTTTAGAATGTTACTAATTTTTTTTGTTTTTGTTAGAATGTTACTTTTTTTTTTTTTTTTAATTTAAGAACGTTACTATTTTTTTTAATAATGTTACTAAATTTTGTTTTTAGAATGTTATTAATTTTTTTTTTATTTTTGTTAGAATGTTACTTTTATTTTATTTTTTTTTAAATTTAAGAACGTTACTATTCTTTTTTAATTTTAGAATGTTACTAATTTATTTTTAGAATGTTATTAATTTTTTTTTGTTTTTTTATTTTTGTTAGAATGTTACTTTTGTTTTTTTTTTTAAATTTAAGAATGTTACTATTTTTTCATAATTTTAGAATGTTACTAAAATTTTTTCTTAGAATGTTATTAATTTTTTTTTGTTTTTTAATTTTAGATGTTGCTTTTTTTTTTTTAAATTTAGAATTTACTATTTTTTTTGTAGAATGTTACTAATTTTTTTTATGTTTTTTTTTTTTTAGAATGATAATTTTTTGTTTTCTTTAGAATGTTAATTTTTTGTTTTCTTTAGAATATTTTGTATTTTTTTTTTTTTGAAATGTTACTATATGATTTTTGTGTTTTTTTTTCTATTTTTTTCCTTAAATGTTAATATATGAAATTTTTTTTTTTTGGTTTTTTTTAAATGTTATTGTATGAAATTTTTGTTCATTACAATGTTTTGACAACTTTTTTTTCAATATATAATGTGTTCATATTTTAATTTTTTCGTACTATATCGTAACCGAACGGCGTAGATCTAAGTACATTTGAAGAATTCTTGGAACCGGAAGAATACGTGGATCACGGACATTTATTTGCAACTGATCGAATCTTTAATTCAAAACCAGATTTGGTTAACTGGGCAAAAGAAATAGCTATAAAAGTGAACACGTATTTGATTGTCACTCGGTATTTAAGGTCCAGAACATCCGACTGCCGACCGTATGTTACACTGGGTTGCAAGCGTGGAGGTGAAAATAAACCGAAAAAGAAGCCCGTAGTCGACGATGAAGAAGAAGAAGTTCAAGTAAAGAGGTGGGGTCCTTACGGGACTAAAAAGTGTGGTTGTCCCTTCAAATTAAAAGGCGAACAAATGGCAATGTGTGAAAATTGGCAATTATTCGTACACGATGGGAGGCATAACCATGCAATAAGTGTATACAGTCACTGTCACGCTCAGGCAGCCCGTAATATTTTACGATTTTTTCGGGAACAAAATGTGGGTTGTGCTGTCAGGTATGTTGCATCAACTCTAATGCATCTTGGTTTTATGTCTAGGGTTTAAATTGAGGTTCTAATAATATGATTTGCATGACTCTTTGTAGTTCCCAGAAAATATATAACGTCGTTGCGAAAATTAAGAAGAATAGGATGCAAGGGAGAAACACGGTTGAAGAAGTTCATTGCCTAAGTGCTATACGGGATTACACGGTCTTCTATAGAAACCGTGAGGACAGCAACATGCTCAGTGATATTGTCGTTGCACATCCGACATCAATTGAAATGTTGAGAACGTGGCCATACATACTTATAATGGATACGACATATAAACAAACAAGTAAGTTGTATTAAATTTGTTATATTAATTGTACATCTACGTGTTATTTGCAAATTGACTGTTTAGGAGTAACACTTGAATGAATAGTAGAATGAAATATGTCATAATTAATTGGTTTTGTATTAAGTTTGCTGGGTTTTATGTTTATTTTCTAAACAATTTATCTGTTTTATGTGTTTTTTAAAAATAGGTACAACATGCCACTGTTGGAAGTGGTAGGGATGACCCCGACTGGTAAGAATTTCACTGTGGCCAGTGCTTTTATGCTAAATGAGCAGGCTATGACGTATAGATGGGTTCTTCAACAGATTAAGCATCTATACTTTTCAAATACAATGTCAACAGAGAATCAAGAAGATGTTAGTGAGACTATGCCGAAGGTAATTATTACAGACAGAGAATGCGGTTTAATGCCCATGATCAACGAAGTGTTTAGTACAGCGTACCATATGCTATGTAGAAGGCACATCAATCAGAACGTGATGGCCAAATTAACTGAGTTGATAAAAAATGAAGAGGTTGCATCAGGGTTTATAAATGGGTCATGGAAGAAATTGTTGGATGAAATCGATGAGCAGGAATACTTAATCAAATTGGATGCTTTGAAGACGAAGTGGAAGAGCAGACCGGACTTCCTACACTATTTGTTCAACAATTGGTTGAATCCCTTTGCTCATAAATTCGTGAGATGTTGGACTAAGAGTCATACGCATTTTGGGGTGGAGACCACCAATCGGGCTGAGAGTGAACACTCAGTGCTGAAGCTATGACTTTCAATATGCCATGGTGATTTGGATACTGTGTTCCTTAATATTGACTCGCTTATTGAAGGTCAAATAGCAGACATTAAGGCATCATTAGAGTTTTCCAGGACTAAAGAGAAGCATAATGCGAAGAGTAATCACATATTTTATATTGTAAGTAATAAAATCAGTCACTTGGTATTCAAAAAGATATGGTCGGAGATAAAGAGAGCTGCCGGGATATATGATGATCCAAAAAATAAGTGCGGCCACTATTTGAGGACGTCACATGACCTCCCTTGTGCTTGCGAGCTGATTACACGGTTCGATCACGTTCTTCCTATACAGTTACATGGTATTGATGTCTTTTGGCAGACACTAGAAATTGGCGGTCCTCATCCTTCAGCTCGACAACAGGACATGGATTCTGAGATGCGTTCTCTCACTGACCTCTTGCATCAAATAAGTACAGGACCCATATCCAAAGTTAGAGAGATGCGTCGTCTTACGAAAGGGGTACTGAATCTTGTTTTGCCTGAAGATCCGAGTGTGACATTGACGTCACTTCCCGAGGTAGCAGTCACTAAAGGGCGGAAGAAGACAGACTCAACAAAAAGAGACAAGTCACATTGGGAGCACGTGTCAATTGCTCATCGAAAGATACAAAAGTCAAGCGGATCTGTTTCTGGTTCTGGTACTGGATCTGGGTCGTTGCCCAGTTCGAGTTCGGTCGGGATCCCGTGGGAGAGGGAGACCGCCACGAGCTCCTAGGGAAAGGAGCAGAGGACGCGACCGTGGCTGAAGTAATTTATCTGCTGCGAAACATTCATCCCCGTGTTCCACATTCCCTTACACAAATGCTTTCCCTGCTTTCATTTATCCTTTCATCAGCAATTGGAAGAACATGATTGGTGATGGAAATTGTGATTATCGGGTTGTGGCAGATTTTGTGTTCGATGATGAACATCAATGGCCTGAGGTTCGTAAAGGAATGCTTTATGAATTGGAGCATTCGACGAATTTGTACGTTAATTTAGTGGGTTCAGAGGAACGTGTTAATGAGCTCGTTCATAGGATAAATTGGCTAGTGGATGGACCTGCGCCGTACACGCATTGGTTCGAAACACCTGATTCGCTTTACATCGTAGCAAATGCATCCAATCTGTGCGTGATACTAATTGCACAGCTTGGTTCTACGACTGTGTTACCTTTGTATTCATATTCGGATCATCCAGAAGGTACATTGGTTATTGGTTTATTGACAGAAGAACGACACTTTATTCAGGTAAGTGTCGAATATGTGTATCTTTATGATTTTTTACGTCGTTCTCTATTATATGATGTTTGGTTTTACAGTTTTTCTGACATTTACATATTTCTGTTTGTTTTACACAACTACAATTGAATGATATGTGTCTGATACCGCCTTTACACGTTCAATGGATTCATCATCATTCCGAATGGGTCAGCAGTTGGGCAGATTCGTATCAGCATAGGATTGCAGATTAGAACGCGAGGGTTGCTCGAAATAGAAAGTAAATAGGACTTTATTTTTTTATTAAGAAAATTATATGTACGAAATTTTTTAACTTAGTTTTAAATCATATACACGTTGAATTTTTTGGTATATTTTTTACTTTTGATAAATGTAAACTCGTTTTATGGTTCAATATCTTTATATTTAATGTGTTTTGGGGTTTATGGTATCTTATATTTTTTCTATTACAATTGTAAAAAAACTGAATGCATAAAAACATTCTCATCAACCAAGTAAAAACAACAATACAAATACATTCGCTTTACATCGTAGCAAATGCATTCAATCTGTGTGTGATACTAATTGCACAGCTTGGTTCTACGACTGTGTTACCTTTCTAGTCATATTCGGATCATCCAGAAGGTACATTGGTTATTGGTTTATTGACAGAAGAACGACACTTTATTCAGGTAAGTGTCGAATATGTGTATCTTTATGATTTTTTACGTCGTTCTCTATTATATGATGTTTGGTTTTACAATTTTTCTGACATTTACATATTTCTGTTTGTTTTACAAAGCTACAATTGAATGATATGTGTCTGATACCGCCTTTACACGTTCAATGGATTCATCATCGTTCCGAATGGGTCAGCAGTTGGGCAGATTCGTATCAGCATAGGATTGCAGATTAGAACGCGAGGGTTGCTCGAAATAGAAAGTAAATAGGACTTTATTTTTTTATTAAGAAAATTATATGTACGAAATTTTTTAACTTAGTTTTAAATCATATACACGTTGAATTTTTTGGTATATATTTTTTACTTTTGATAAATGTAAACTCGTTTTATGGTTCAATATCTTTATATTTAATGTGTTTCGGGGTTTATGGTACCTTATATTTTTTCTATTACAATTGTAAAAAAACTGAATGCATAAAAACATTCTCATCAACCAAGTAAAAACAACAATACAAATACATTCGCTTTACATCGTAGCAAATGCATTCAATCTGTGTGTGATACTAATTGCACAGCTTGGTTCTACGACTGTGTTACCTTTCTAGTCATATTCGGATCATCCAGAAGGTACATTGGTTATTGGTTTATTGACAGAAGAACGACACTTTATTCAGGTAAGTGTCGAATATGTGTATCTTTATGATTTTTTACGTCGTTCTCTATTATATGATGTTTGGTTTTACAATTTTTCTGACATTTACATATTTCTGTTTGTTTTACACAGCTACAATTGAATGATATGTGTCTGATACCGCCTTTACACGTTCAATGGATTCATCATCGTTCCGAATGGGTCAGCAGTTGGGCAGATTCGTATTAGCATAGGATTGCAGATTAGAACGCGAGGGTTGCTCGAAATAGAAAGTAAATAGGACTTTATTTTTTTATTAAGAAAATTATATGTACGAAATTTTTTAACTTAGTTTTAAATCATATACACGTTGAATTTTTTGGTATATTTTTTACTTTTGATAAATGTAAACTCATTTTATGGTTCAATATCTTTATATTTAATGCGTTTCGGGGTTTATGGTACCTTATATTTTTTCTATTACAATTGTAAAAAAACTGAATGCATAAAAACATTCTCATCAACCAAGTAAAAACAACAATACAAAAAAAGTCATACACTACAAAATAAGTCAGAAACAATAACCATAAAAGTACATAAAACAACACACTAACGCCGAGTTTGATGATACCTCTTGATCATGTCGGAAGCCCTACTAACCTTCGTAGCATCATCAATATCGTCACGGTCCAACTCACGAGCTACCATATCCAATAGAACTTGCAGTGTAATAGGAGCAATAGTCGCCATTTGCACGCCGCGGGGGAGCCTGCACGTATTCTGAATCTGTGGATGAATGCGGGGGAGAAACCAAGGCATGTAATCATCTGTGCACCGAGATGGAGGTATAGCAGGGATACTGGTCCATGTAGACGTAAGCAGATGAGATGGTGCCTCCAGCCAAAGTGCCTCTATGAACACATGCTTCACCATGTACACCCTGTTATTTGCTGGCCTGCGGTGCTCCTGAGAACGAATAGGATGAACTGGAATGCATTGAACCCACCCAAACTATCTGACAACCCTATTGGGCATATAGGGCTCTACAAAGTCAAAGTATGCAATCATCCCATGGTACATAGAAACCCATACATCAGAAATCTCATCGGATCTGTACGGAGTCCACCTGACATCGTCAGCAGTCATCGTGTCTAAACGAATGTGTAAGTCGATTAATTTGTTCTCCGTTTTGTGACCCAACATCGCAAATCTCTGGATGTAAGGTTTGCACAACCTCGCTCCCGCTCTCACCGGAGGTGCAAACATAGGAAAATACATGTATATCCAAGCCTTTACAAAAAAAATTAATAAAAAAAAAATCAGCAACCACATCATTAGACAAAAATAAACTCTAAAACATAAAGCATAATTAAACAGGATGAAGATTATAATAATACTACCTCAAGCAACAACAGCAACCAGACAACTCCTTCGCATCAGAGCGAGAGGCCTGCCCTAAACTTCTATACAAGTAGGCTAGTGTAGCAGCACCCCATGCAAAATCACCAACAGAAGTATCATTCTTCACGAGCGGCCACAGCTTACCAGGGACATTATTTCTGCTCTTGTCAGTGATGAGCGAACTACCAAGTAAATACAAGACATAACAGGTGGGCCTCTGCTCCGTAGACAGTCCACTACGAGGTGAGTCAGCAACTCCTGCCAAGTCCTGAGCATTTATGCCTATACTGGAGTCGGAGATATGAAGATCATTGTGGATAACTGCAATTATCTGCTCCCGTGAATAATAATGGTCGACGACGTTACCGTAAGAAGATATGCCCAGAATCAACTCAACATCATGCAATGTAACAGTCATCTCCCCCCAAGGCATGTGAAAACTATTGGTGTCTGGCTGCCACCTCTCCACAAAAGCAGATAGCAAGGAGGAGTTCGGATGCTGGAACATGCAAGACCTCAAATGTGATAGTCGTTTCTCCTCTGCCAATTGTACCACTGCAGGATCACTAGGGGTCCAACCGGTCAGAGACACGTAACGGGACCTCGACTTCAGAATGCCTCTATCCTGCAAAAATAATGCAAACACTATAATAAAAAATAAACAAAATATTCAAATCTATAATCATAAATAAACAATATACAAAATATTCAAATTACTTGACCACGCCATATACAACCAGCGACATGACCGCTATACGAAGGGACAATGACTGGATCCTGTGGACCGCCATCAGCTGGACCTGTCTGCTCCCAATCGTCATTCTTTGATTTCTTCCTCTACGTAGGGTTGGTAGGAGGACGCGACTTCTCGGGTCTTTTTTGTCGTGACCCAGCAATCTTACTCATCACTGACATTAAATTGCCAGTGAATCCTTTCCCCTTACCCGGAGCAGGTCTATGGTCGGAAGATGAGGCCTCAACCACAGGAACAGGTTCGTGATCATCACCCTAACCATCCAACTGCTATTCCATCCCCGTTATCCATCGAGCCCGCCCTGAATAATCCTCCTTTCGCCGGATTATTTCCGATGTAATCATAAAAAGCTAATTTTTCAGGAATTTTAGACCGTCATCGTCACTATCATCATCATCATCATCATCCTCACGTTCATCCTCATTGCCCTCACTGCTATGAATGCAGAGGGAACCAACTCTGCCAGCCTCCTCAGATCGGGATGTACCAGAATCCCTACCCAACCCAATATCAGATGAGGAAATGCCACGAGCAGTGCCTCCATACTCAACACCGCTGTATGATGAGTCTACCGGGACGAAACTAGCAAGCTGCTCGAAGAACTTAGCACCTAACTGCAACCCTTGACCACTAACATCATTTTAATGGAATCTGAGTTCTAGAGAAATGTTGTGTCGGATCCAAGCCAGGCATACGAATAGGTAGAAAAGGAGCATGTGCATATGGATCATATGATGTCTGTGGTGGCTGAGAATATCCGTAAGGGTCATAGGGTATGGGGATGTACGGATAGTATGATGTGGTAGGAGGAGGATGAGTCGTAAATGGTATAGGGAGGGCTGGGTAGAAGACTCCGATGTACCAGGGTCATAATACATACCCAGTGCAATAGGTGCAGAAGTGGACGGTATGTCTGATGTACTGTGGCGTCCCCTCACACCAATGGATGATGCAGTCACTGCACGACGTTCAACCCGACCGGTCCTGTCTGTCACAGCACCTAAATCATCATCACCACGTGCTCCATGCCGAACCATCTAAACAAATTAGCAAACATTTTCCTCAATAACATTATGTAATATCTGTCTAATTCATCATATTTATATACGATACAAGTAATGCATTTTTCTTCATCTTTATATGATTAAGTTAAAACCGTGCATTAAGCTAAATTTATTATTGTTGTATTTATTGCTCCATTTCCACCCTTCACACCTTTTTATTATATTGTTTTAGCTGTAAACACAAAATCTTTCAATATAACAAACCTAATTACAAATTTCATAAAGGCTTATTTATTCAATTTGTTTAGGACATTGGTTCATAAAGCCGTATTATTCATATAAACCTTACACCATAAACTCTAAATAAACAAAATTATGCAATTAATCAAGTCCACAGGCACTCTCATAAACATAAACAAATTGTACTGGACATAATATAACCTATAAATTAAACAAATAAACATAAACGTAATAATTATTTTTAAAAAATCACATAATCATTAATTTAACATAATCATAAGCAAATCCTAAAAACAAATTAAACAAATTAAATAACATAACATAAACTACAAATTAAACAAATAAACATAAATGTAATCATACTTTAAAAACAATTAACATCATCATTAATTATAACAACATAAACATAAACAAATGTAATAAAAAATTAAATAACATAATATAAACTCTAAATTAAACAAATGGATAAACGAAATCATAAACTTTAAAAAAATAACATAAGCATAGACAAATGAAATGAAAAAACATTTTTAAAAAATTGATATATAAAAACTTAAAAAAAATAATACAAAATAAAACGTACAAAAATTAAAAAATAATAAAACATAAAAAAATAAAATAATAAAAATTAAAAACTAAATAAAAATAAAACATAACAAAAAAAAAGTAAAAACTAATTCATTAATAAAAGAATTTAAAAAGATTTTAAAAATTAAAAAAAAAATTTTAAAAAAATTTAAGAAAAATTAAAAAAATTTAAAAAATTGAAAAAAATTTTAAAAAAATTTTAAAAATGAAAAAAAAATTAAAAAGTTGAAAAAAATTTTAAAAAAATTAAAAAATTAAAAAATCCGGCAGCCGGTTGAACTGGATCGCTAGACCGGGCGACCGGAACTGCACAGCGATCGCGCGGTTCAGCAGTCACCGAACCGGGCGACCCGGCGAGGTTCCGGTCGTCGGTCCAAGCAATACGGCATGTTTTCCGTCGCCGGTACCCGCGATCCGGCGAATTTTTGGTCAAAATTTCAATTTTAAAAAAAATAATTTTTTTTCAATCCAACGGTTATTTTCAAATTTTGAAAAGATAAAAATGTAAATAAATTAGTATAGATCGAAGTACTAACCTTTTTTTCGAGTTTTAATGGCAAGATCTTCCTAAATCTGAAGTTGAAATTTTAAGTTTTAGAGAGAAATGTGAGGATTTTCTGAAGAGAGAAAAAGCTTCTAATTAAAAATGAATTATTTTGATTTTTTTCTCGCTATACATATATATTTCCGAGTTAAGTTTATCTACCCCATATTATATTATTAAATAAACAAGTTTATCATCTTCAATTTTAGCAATATAAAAATATTCTTCTTAAAAAACATCATACAGATATTCTGTATGTTATCACTTATGAAAATATTCAATTCCAAGAAAGAAGTATATAAAATTCTTTTTTTTCGAGGGATAAAATTCTATAGACCAAAAAAGAATTAAAAGATTTAAATATTTAATAGATCTTTTAAGGATTCAAATGCTACTATAATTAGAATTATTATTGCTTTTAGGATTCTTATAAATCCTAATCAATGTATAATTAATTTCCTAGTCGTAAATAAATTTATTTTTCTAATTATAATTTATTTAGGATTGGTCACATATGTTGAAAACTGTATAATGTATATCATTTTACAATAATAGACCGAAAATATTGGATTGTTTTCTCCACTGGAAACTTTAATGGTATCAGAGCCTCTGTCTAAACTCTCATAATAAGTAATGACATAGAAGAAGGTAGTAATATCAACAACGACATGGTGGAAGAAAGCCGTGATCGTAGAATGAAGAAAGACGCTTATTATGTAGCGTCTTCCGATGGACACGGGCTGATTATAACAATAGTCCAGTTGAAAGAGAATGAAAAGGACAATAATTATGCTGAATGAGTGAAAGCAATGCGCCTCGCCTTACGATCGAAGAAGAAATTGGGTTTCATTGACGGACTAATTCTCATACCAGAAAACGACCCAGACAAAGAGGAAGAATGGTGGGAAATCAATACCCTCATAAACTCCTGGGTTCTCAATACTATAGAACCCTCCCTCCGACCCTCTATAAATTATTCTGAAAGAGCAGATGAATTATGGAAAGATTTAAAAGAAAGATTCTTAGTTAGAAACGGGCCAAGAAAATATGAGCTGAAGACGGCACTTACAAATTGTAAACAAGGAGACTCGATAGACGTGTATTATTCACGTTTGAAAAAGTTATGGGATGAATTAAATAACTATTCTCAACTCCCATCCACGACAGACACAAATCTTTTAAGTATTATCATGAACGAAAGAGAAGAAGAAAAGGTTTTTCAATTTTTAATGGGTCTGAATAGTGAAATTTACGGTACTGTTCGCTCTCATCTAATACAATAAGAACCTATGCCAAAAGTAAGAACAGTTCTTGCACAAATTTGTAAAGAGGAGCAACATCGAAATCTCGCCGATGCCCACAACGGTGCTGCCTTTGCCGTCGCTGAAACGGACCACCGGCGCCAACATTCTTAAAATTCATTCTGCAAACATTGTAAGAAAACTGGCCATGAACTAACAAATTGCTTCCAGCTAGTAGGATATCCAGATTGGTGGTCCAAACAAGCGAACGCCGGCAGCTGAGGATCTCAGCTTGGTCGCGGTAGCAGAGGACAACCGGCAGGAGGCGAATGCGGTAAACTTCATGGATGGCCTCCTTCTGGTCGGATGGATGCAGGGAACTTGCCAGGAGGAAGAAGGCCGTACGCCTGGGCCAACACAGTGAGAGTCCGACGCAGAGGAGGAAGTTGCAGTGGCGGAGACCTCGCTGGGGAAGAAGACTACAGCGGGCTTGGGCCGGTCAACGAGCTGGAGCCGAACGGGCCGAAGGCAAGTAACACTGGGCCGAATCTCAGCAGCGGGCCGAACCTTCCTTTTTTGACAACTGACCAATGGTCAAAGCTGTTGACTGTCTTAAATAACTCAAATACACCTCAATCCGAAAAATTATCTGGTATAAAAAATTTATGGATTTTGAATTCAGGATATTCTCATCATATGATTGGTACGAAATATTTTTAAGCAATTTAAATAATGTCTACCCATATACTATTGCCCTGCCTAATAGAGCTAAGGCAATTGCTCTACATGAAGGAACGATCTCTTTAACTCCTAAACTCAAACTCCTAAATGTCCTTTTAATTCCCGAACTTAAATGCAACTTAATTTTCTTATCTCAATTGGCCCGAGACTCACAGTGTTTTATCACCCTTTTTGACAATTTTTGTGTTGCACTAGACGTATCTCGATGAGGCCGATTGGAGTGGGTGAACAGAGGAATGAGATTTTCTTCTAGAAGCTGATGAAATCGTCAGCATTGTATGATTTTTCTAGTACTGTTTTGAATTCCGATACATTATGGCATATAAGGTTGGGCATCCTTCGGATTTTTTGATGAATAATTTTTTGAGAATTTCTAAAAACTCTAGCATTAGAACTGTTCCTTGCAATATATGTCTACAAGCTAAACAAATCGTGATTGTTTCCCTTTAAGTCATAATAAAGTGTCTGAAAATTTTGATTTAATCCATTGTGATTTGTGGGGGCCATACAAAACTCCATCTACTATAGGTACCTCATATTTTCTTACAATACTTGATGATTACTCTAGGGCCATTTGGATGTATATAATCTTTGAAAAAAGTGAAGTTGCACCAATTCTAAAAAATTACTTTGTGGCACAGAATTTACACGTTTAAAGATGTATTTTTCAACTCATAGCATGTTGCATCAAACTACTATTGTTGGTACCCCACAACAAAATGGTAGAGGTGAACGAAAGTATCAACATATCCTAAACATTGCTCGGGCTTTGTGTTTTCAAGCAAATTTGCCCATCAAATTTTGGGGAGAATGTGTACTCGCCGCCGGATATCTTATCAATCGCACACCCTCTTCATTATTACATGGAAAGACTCCTTATAAATTACTATATGGGAAAAAACCATCTTATTCTCACATTAAAAGTTTTAGATGTTTAGCTTGTGTTCATGATCATGATTTACCTAGAGATAAATTCAGAGCCAGAAGTAGAATGTGTGTCTTCCTTAGATATCCATATATATAACAAGAAAGTTTGGCGATTTTATGACTTGCAAGCAGAGAAGTTTATCTTATCCCGAAATGTAATTTTTGATGAGACGAGGTTTCCCTACCAAGAGCAATCCAATATTTCCATAAATACTACAGACTTTAAACAATTTTGGCCTCCACAAACAGGGGGAGTATGAGTCCGGCAGCTGAAATAATCAACAAAAACATCATCACAATAGCAAGGCCCAGAAACTCAGAAGCCCAACCCACAAGACAGCCACCCAGAAGATTAGAAGGTGCGTGGCCTAGAAGATAAGCAGCTTGGCCCAAACGCTCCGCGCGGCCCAACCGATCTGCAGCACGGCTCAAGTCCGGCCCCTGCGTGTGGCCCAACCGCTCCACTTCCTTGCAACCCAACTGACCAACGAAGCCACACCTCTCCTCCCGCGGCCCAGCACCACAATCCCCAGCCCAACAATGTCCACCAACCCAATTTCAACAACCAGAAGGCATTTCTTCAAGAAGGGCAACCCAGTCTACTTCAAGCCTCTCTGATTCATCCGCATTTACTCAACAAAATTTACAAGAAAATCGGCCAAATGTAGGAACTCGAAAAAGCACTAGAATAAAAAATATTCCAGCCCGACTACGAGATTATGATTGCAATGACATCTGGAAGTCTTCTTTATCCCATTCCTCCTTTGTTCTCTCACCCTCTTCGGATCGCTCAGGTACGTTCCTTTATCTCTTAACACACTTTGTCGATTATGAACAATTTTCTCCTTCCCACATGCATTTTTTAGCATTCGTAGCCACTGAATCTGAACCTACCACCTACTGTGATGCTGTGTCAAATCCTAAATGGCAAGCTGCTATGAATCAAGAAATTGATGCACTTGAAAAAAATGGCACATGGTCCTTCACATCCTTACCTCTTGGAAAACTGGCTCTTGGGAGTAAATGTGTCTTTCGTATTAAAGACAAAGCTGATGGTACCATTGAATGATATAAAGCACGTTTGGTGATATTGGGAAACACACAACTAGCAGGTATTGATTTCACAGATACTTTTGCCCCAGTTGCTAAAATGGTCACCATTCGCATCTTGCTTTCCATCACTATTGCTCGAAATTGGCCTGTCTACTAGATGGATGTCCACAATGCGTTTCTTCATGGAGATTTACAGGAAGAAGTCTACATGTGACCAACACCTGGTTTTCGTCCCTCTATCTGAGGACACGTTTGTCTTCTAAAGAAATATTTATATGGTCTTCGCCAAGCTCCTCGATGTTGGTTTTCCAAACTTACTGCCGCCCTTCGTAAGTGTGGTTTTTCTCAATCTTATGCGGATTATTCTCTCTTCACATACTCTCGAGAAAATATTTTTTTATGTGTTCTCATTTATGTGGATGATTTATTACTTACTGGAAACTCACTATCCATCCTCAGTAAATTCAGAGCTTCCTTACATAAGTGTTTTCTTATGAAGGATTTGGATCCTCTTAAATTTTTTTTGGGTATCGAAACTGCCCGAAATCCTTCGGGTTTATTTTTATTCCAATTCAAATACACTTTGGAAATTTTTTTTAAAACTGGTATGAGCCAAACTAGTGTCTACTCCTATGGAACCTAATCATCAGTTTGCCAAAGCTTCTAGATTTTTCTTTGATAAACCAGATCACTATCGCAGACTTATCAGGAAGTTGATTTATCTTACTCTTACTAGATTTGAGCTTGCCTACGCAGTCCATACACGTGCTCAGTTTATGCACGCCCCTCGCCTTGCTCACTAGGACGCTGCTATCCGTGTCGTGCGCTATCTCAAAGGCAGTTTTGGTCGTGGCATTTTTCTCCAATCTAAATCACCACTATTATTGACTACATATTGTGACTCTGATCGTGCTACTTATCCAATGACTCGACACTCTATCACTGGCTATTTTATTTCACTTGGTGGGTCCCCAATTTCTTAGAAAACAAAGAAACAACATACCGTTTCTCATTCAATCGTTCTATGGCAATAACTTTATGTGAATTAAAGTGGTTATCTAGCCTACTACGTGATCTTCATGTGCCTATCACTCGCCCTATTATGTTACATTGTGATAATCATACTGCTTTCACATTGCCGAAAATCTTATTTTCCATGAACGAACTAAATACATCAAAATTGATTTCATTTTGCACGTGACGCCTTTCAAGATGGTTTTATTATTCCAGTCTACTTTCGGGGAGTCTTAAGGAGTATAATTAGTTTCCTAGTTGTACATAGATTTAGTTTTCTAATTATAATTTGTTTAAGATTTGTCACATACATTGACAACTATATAATGTATATTATTGTTTACAATAATAGACTGAAAACATTGGATTGTTTTCTCCACTGAAAACTTTCAAAATCTAATTGTAGAAAGTAAAAGAATTATATCCCCATTATCATCATTAGATTTGATTTGTAGTGTATTTTAATCTTTATGAATTCTATTTTAATTCTTTTAAATTTCTATTATTCATTAACCAATGTGGATATATTATATACTTCAATTTAAAGAGATAATTAGTTTATTTATTTTTTAAAGGGACTTAGTTAATATATTTTTAAGGGAATTAAATTACTGGAAATAACTATGAAGAATAGCTTTGAGTTTTTGTTTCCTATTTTTTCTATTAAATGGAATTTAGAACTTGCCAAATAACAATTATTAGGGAAATTGTAAACCATTATTGCTCAAAAATAAATAAAAAAAAGAAATTGCAGGCTATTATTATTATTTTTTTCTTTAGGAAATTGCAAACTAATACAGTAAGCATCATATACAAAATATGCAAAGGTTTATCCTGTTGACAAAAAAGTTGAATTCAGTCATTCAATATTACATATTCATCATCTAAACTTATCTAGTTACTAAATTCTAATAGTCCTCTGACATCTAGGAGGAGGCTCTTCTTTCCCTAACAATAACAACTTTGGAGACACTTTGCAGAAAACTCAACATAATTTCTGAATCATCTCCAGTATCCTCCTCCTCCTTATCATCATCTACAACCTCATCTTCATCTCTTTCATTTCGTTTTCTTTTAACATTAAAACCTTTATTTTCATCATGATCATCTCCATCAATAGCTCCTTCTTCATTCTTATCATCCATCATCCCACTCTCTTCATCTCCTGAATCTTCATTTTCATCTGAATCATCCCCAGAACCCTCCCCACCTCCTGATGCACTACTATCTCCTTCTGATTCATCATCACTTCCAGTTTCCAATCCCTCCCTAAGCTCATGAGCACTCATAGAAAGACAAAGTGGAATTTCAATTGCTTCATCACTTTTATCAAAACATTGGATGGAATACAGTGGATGGAGAGAGCTAGATTGTTCAAGAACCATATTCAAATCTGTAACCATACCAGGATCAAGAGGCTCCTTCATCCTCCATGATGCCCAAAAGTTGTGTAGAATCCATATAAAAGATTTTAAGCTCACAATTATCTCACGACCAATGTCACGCACCATAATATCACCAGTATTACCGTCTTTGAAAGTAATCCGCAGTATATCAGGAGGAATTAGTTGATCTGCAGCAGCTTCATTATTCTCCACTACTAAGTAACCTGCTGCTGAGCTTCCTACAGGTCTCCTTTCCATCCATATTTCTGCCAACATTTTAGAAAACTTGCTCCATTCAAGTCTTCTTGGATCCAATTTGTTATGGTTCTTGTCTATGTAGTAAGTCTCATACCTATGCCATGGCCACAGCACATGAACAAGATTATCAGTAGACTCAGCTTCAGTAAGATCATCCCCATCATAGAGTTCTCTAACATAACTTGCAAATGAGTAGTAGCCCCGGCATCTTCCCATTTTCATCTCAGTTAAATGCCTCTTACTCCTATCCAGCATTATTTCCTTAATCTCAACTCTTACTCCTTCCAATCTGTCCTGCACTGGACTCTCTAATGGTTCCTTCTTTTCATCATCATCCACTCCATCCGGTTCCAGAGTACTTCTGACAGAAAATAGAGCATTATCTGAACCATCTGAACTCGATTCTGATGACTGTGAACTTGAACCCCTTGACCCTGATGATGACGTTGAAGAACCTGAATCAATATTGTCACTCATAGCTAACTTTCCCAGCTCCATGCCGATAGGAAAGGTTAAAACTGACATAGAGTTCATGTCAGTTGAACTAAGTGTTGGTCATTTGCTAAACAAGATTTCCAAAATAGTTCTTAATTACCAGATGATTGATTTAAGATGCTAACAGAAGCTACGTCTGATGAGAATGTGGTTTGAGGAAGAGTTGCAGTCTCAGGCAGGAAATAGTGTATAACAAGAGACAGCACCTTGAACAAGCATATACTCAGAAACATCAGATAAGGATGGAAAACCAACTAGAGTAAAAACTAACTAGGACTAATGTGCCATCCAGAATAAATAGCATTTGCATCATGTACAGATAATAGAAACACAAGTCTAGGAGGGAAATTTCTCCTACCATATAACCACCCAAGGAGAAATTTGGCATCTAAAGCTAACAAAAATCAAAGAACAGAGACAAGCAAGATATTTGCAAGTTGTTTTAAGCAGAAGATAGTACCGATTCAGACATAGCCTTCCATTTCTCATCCCCAGCTTTGGTAACCTGAATGTTAAATGAAAAAATAAATTATATTCTTAGTAACAGGAAACTATATATCTGATTCTAATTCTGGTTTTTCAATTTCATGTTAGTCTTTTAACCAGAAATGGCGGGATGAAAAATCATATTGATTGCAAAGAGAATAAGACTACTACCGCAACAACAGATTTGATCTCCTGGTAGCTCTTTCCGTAACCAAAATCCTCCCTGAACAGACAATGAAATGAAAATCAGGAAAAAAAGCTGGAAAAGTTCTGGAATTAAAACTTCAGAGAGTGGAACCATATATGCTGGATTGAATATAGAAGTTCCTACCGGAAAACAAAGAATTCAATGCCATAATGCATTGGATCGGTCAATGGATACAGAGATTCAGTTGTACAATGAATCATCGTAGGTCTTCAATAATATCAACAGAGGAGAAAAAAATCAGCCGATAAAAGAAACACAAAGCAAATTGAATAAAAAAGTTATAAGCAGTGAGTAATTGTAGCAAATATCACATATTCAGATCATCCAATGGAAGTTTTGAATCTGAGACATCAGACAACCGATCAATTATACATGGAGATTAATACAAACAGAGACGAAATCAATTCCATCATTTGAATTGAAACTTCAACAAACAACCTGTTGAGAGAGACGAAAGGATCAGAAACTAGCTTCTTCAATGCATGAGCGCCACTCTTTAGTGAGTTCATTGCTCGAGGGTGAGCGTCAGTTATTTTGGCGGGAGTAAGGAATGTAAACAGGTAGAGAGTATATATGTATTGTCGTGTGTGGGAGCCGTGTTATATATATATATATATATATATAAGGTAAATTGCACAGTGACTCTTAAACTTTTCCATTTTATTTTTAACCCTGTTCTTCTTAATTTTCTTAATTTTTCCATTAGGTGCAGATGGAAATGATCCACGTAATAAATTCTAAGAATATTTTCGTCTTTTTAAATTAAAATAAATTTTATCTGTCCTATTAAAACTATCTGAATTATTTGACTTAAAAGTATTTGAATCATTAAAACTATTTGAACCAAATTTATCGTTCACTTTATCGTTTTTCCCTCTTCTCCCTCTTCTGGGTGTCTTCTCCAACCATAAGAAACCATAAGAAAGAGAATTTCTCTGCAACTCATCACCATCAACATCTTCTTCCTCCTTATATTAATCTTCTTCTTCTTCTTCTTCTTCTTTTTTTTTTTTTTTTCTTTCTGGAAGGAGTACTAAATTTCATTAAACATTAGAGCCCCAAAAGGGGCAATTACATCAGATGAACTATCATTCTTACACTATCAGAACAGAAACCAGGAGGAAAATTAGGGGTCCAAGAATCCAAAAAAATTGGTGGTTTTGGCTCTTTCCACTTGGCTCTTCTTTGCAGCAAACTTCTTCCTTGCTGAATCATGGAGTAGCTCCTCCAGTTGACAAAGTGGTCACCACCATTAATTGCATTGACCACGAACAGGGCATCCTTATTAATCTTCTTCTTATTCTTCAAAAGAAAATTCCTTAAAGCCAATTTGGGGACATCCAAAATCCCTTCTTTTTCCAATCTTCAGACTTATCAATAGAAGGATGTTCTACCACTTTCCTGCAATGCAAGTGTCGAGCAGAACATTCAAATAGAAACTTCCCCCGGGCTAAGCAAATTTACTCACAATTATATACAATAAAAAAAAAAAATGGGCAGGGCAACATCAAATACTTGTACTTTACCTTTGCTCTTCTCGGCGCAAACCCCAGTCAAAGATGCTTTAGCTCTGAAATCAAGCTTCTTAGAATCTAAATTAATCACTTTCTGCTGATGTCTGAGGGAATAAGAAAGAGGTTTAGCTACCGTAAAAGCAAAGGTCAACGGGAAGGATCGGCGGAGATTGAAATCGAGCTCGTTTTCAATGGTGATGTGGTGGGTTGTAATTGTCGATGTGATGGGTGGATGCGATTCTCAATTTTTGGACTCAGGGGAGCGGCGTTGGGATTGGGAGGGATGGTGGCGGGCGGCAGCTAGGGTAGAGCCGGCGGAGGAGGTGGAGGTGGTGCTAGTGGGTTTTGGTGGAGAAGATTGTACTTTTTTTAAGTACTTATATTTATTTATATTTATTTGACCAAAATGCCTTATTAATGGTCATATGGATAATTTGCCGTTCGTCCCTGACGGAAAGATTAGGAAGCATGCTTAAAATTGAACGAATAAAATTGAATATTTGATAAATTGAACACATGTATTTAATGTTTTTTAATTTATAATAAAAATAAAAAAATTTTAAAAATCACTAATGCACTTTTTATATATATATATATATATATATATATGAGTAGTGTTGTAGTTGAGACAAATCTTGAAAGCATATTTAATTATCCTAAGAAAATTACTGTTATTTAGAATATTATAATTCAAAATTGAAAAGGAAAAGTAACACCTAACCCAGTGTTGGATATCCATGGATACGTATTTCCAAACAAGAATATTAAATTATCCACCAAAACATACACATACACGTACAATTATATAAAAGTTAAATGACTACTACATTTCTATCAGAATATCTCTCAAAGACTCATCAAAAGATCTTTCAAGCGTTTTTCAAATGTTTATAACATCTCCTATGCCGTCTTATATTTGGGCGAAATCTCATATACTAGAGAAAATATGATAAAATTTATAAATTTAAAAAGTCCAAATCAACAATAAGTAAATAACGTATTTACCAGAATAATTGCTTAAACCACAAACTTCCCAAGCAAATTCATGAAACCAGAAGGGACTATTAATTGATTAATCCAAACTCTTTAGGGTTTTTCATAACTCTCCATCCATAAAGGTTGATCTTTCTGAGTAGGTTTACCTTTTTCCCGGCTCTCAACCGTCCTCTGTACTGTGAGCCTTTTTTTCTGCTACTTTTCCTTCTCTTCTTAGCAGCGAGAGTCTGCTTTCAAAATATACAATGATCCATTTTAGACACTACGAGGAGAATCGGGGAAGTTTATGAATCGAAACAAGCATTTTGAAGAAAGCATATTGTTATTTTCTCTTTCAACTCAATGGCATACAGCAGCAAAAATGCATTAATGTAAACAGTAGGTATCAATCCGCATCTGTTTTCGGTGCTGCCATCCATTGTCCAATAACGCACTGATTGGTCAGAGTGTATATTTGCACACATTTCACAATTGAAATTGAAAAACATTAGAAGGTATTAGCAGCAAAAATAACTAGTTGACATACTCTCGTTTGTGATTTGTACTTAACATTCCTTTCCTCCTAGTATATGAACTTTTAACTCTTAGAAGTAACAACCCATTCTAGAAGGTGAAATAATTCCAACATTTTGCTGCATAACAAATTATTTTGTAGTTCATCTAAATTCATGAGAAAGATGAAGGAATTTGGAGAACACAACCTTGCAACAGACCTTGCTTGTGACATGCTAAATTTTATTTAAATGTGAATTACAGCCTGTTAAGTATCAAAGTATGTAAGTGAACATAGCATACCTCTTTCCGTCCATCATTTGATTCAATGTAAACACCAGTTTTCTGAAGCGAAAGGCACACGAGATCCTCCACCTGAAAACATTTCTAATTCTTTAATAATAATTCTCAAATAGAGATAAAAAAATAGACCACCTTTCGCCCCCCCCTCCCTTTTTAGCAATCTTCAATGAATATAAAACTCAACAGAAAATCTTCCAGAACTGCAGCATTAGAACAGCCCAAAACTACTATCTTCCTTCTGTTCCCTTCCCATTTTGCCAGTTATTAAAAGGGTCGAGAAAAAACCAAATTAGTTTTGCATAAAAGGAACTGATGCTTGAATTTTAGCCTAGTACAGAAACATCAAACAGAAGATATAGAATATGACACCAGAGAAATTGCACCTTCATCTGTGATTCAGAGGAAATAACTGTTTGTTTTTTCTGCAAGGTAAAACAAAAAACTCAATTCATCAGACCATTACAAGACATCACTCAGAATATGAATGTAGGTCAATGATGGTGATATGAAAAATAGCTGGTGGATCGGCAAAATATTTGAACTCACAGTTAAAACTAATACTATCAAGCTAGTTCAGCCAACCCCATGTTATTGCATCCAAAATATTAAGGTTAAAAATTGCAGCAGCAATAATATTTGCCGCAGAATTGATGAAGTAGAAAAGGAATCTTCAATTGAAAATAAAAGACTAGCTATCCCAAAACCATGAGCAATATTATTGTTATCAATATCATCATATGCTTCGGGAGAATAATATTCATGTGAATACTTTTACCTTTGGCAAAATGCTTATGATTTTCCTCATCTCTTCTTCAAAGCTTAGTTCCAAGATCCTGTCCGCTTCATCAACCATGAGGTACTGGAAGTCCAAAATGTCAATCTAGAAGTTAGAATGCAAGCAATATAGTAAATATATGGAAAGGAAGGTAGTAAAGAAAAGCCTTCAATAGCCACATCGTGATTGGAAAAAAAATGCTAAAATCAAGATAAGCTCAAACAAGAACCAGGAAAATATGGAGGCGCATAGCATTTACACTGTGGCTATATAATAAAGAGTTGAACAAGAAAGAGGCCAAGTCTATAGCAAATCAAAGCACAAGTTACTGAAATTGCCACTTGGAATTAATTCATGAACACAATTTTAAAAGAAAGAAATTACACGCCACTGCCTTCAGATTCAATATCATATACATTATAAAATATAAAAATATTTGAAATTCCATTATGTGACTAGTGTCCATGATTGTGAGATGAAAAACACTTCTGAGAAATAAATCTAAGCAGTAAAACAAACAGTAGTATTTATTGTCTTATGAACTCTCTTAAGGAACAGCATTGCCTGAAAATTGAATAAATATGGATCTAATATGCTCCAAAATATTGCTTTCAGTATGATGTTTCTTCAACTGAAACATTTGCATCATTTCCTCAATACTTATTCTTTAGAAAGAAAAGAACTGATGATTTTATATCAGCCCCCAAAAACTCTTCTTTCATTTAGCAATCTCAGTATAGATGCTGGAAAGGTGTTCTATCTATGCTCTAGACTGCCTTCTATAATTTAACTTGTGCAAGAGTGTCATGCTTACATTGCTTATCTTAAAAGTTTATATTTGTTTCATGGATTTAGCAGGACACCCATCAAATAATGTTCTATTGCAGGCCTTTTACTGCAAAACTTTCTCCAAACTTGGCAGTCTCAAGATGTTATTCCAGCTGTAATACGGATATTGCCAAATGATAAATACAAAGAAAAACAATAACCTCTCAGTAGTCTTTCAAACCATTTTCCCCATCACCTACCTAGTTATATGGACTTTTAATTAATGGAAATTTCAGTTATATATGTTCAGCTCACCTTTACCCTAGGTTTGTAAGCATAAACTTAAGAGAGGTCCTGCCAGTTTATAGTGAATCAGGGTTAATGAAAGTCGTACAATTTTGTAATGGCTTCATTTTAGAGGAAAATTATCATATAATATTAATATGGCAATTTCATTTGTAAAATATTTCCACTTAACCTTATATAATAGCCATTCTAGTACATTGGTTGTGAACTCTAAGAAAAGAACTGATATGGATCATATATAGAGCAAGAACTGCAGAAAGAGTTGCATTGGTGATGCAGTCAAGCCATTAATCAAATTTCAAATCAATATACTAAACAAATTAATCATTCTTCACCAAAGACCATATGGAAAAATGAAAGGACAATGTAATAAATCCCACTGCTATGAGATAGACTAACCTTTAAATTTTCATAACTGAAACCCTTAGTGTTCTGAAGATGATCAAGAAGATCTAGAGGGGTTGTTATTAGAAGATTTACTGATTTCAAAATCTGCCCCTCTTTTGAACGACTCGCGTATCCACATATCAAGCTAGGATCAGATGAGTGATACTTCAGTAGGTCTCTTGCTAAGAGATACATCTGCACCAGTAAATAGCCAGTTAACAAAGATACGCACAAGATAGTACTGAAAGCCATCATATTCGCATTCATAGTTGGATGTAGATTTATTTAATAGAAGATAACTTCAATTGTGACCAATATATTGCTTAAAGCAAAGTATAAAAACTCTGCAGTACAGGCTTCCATATTGAAGCCCATGTATAAAAAAGTTAATCGAAACACAAGAATAAAAGTATCACAGAACTTGCAGTTATGGTTGGTTACCCCTAAATGGCAGCTTTACCGTCAGGTACCAGTTTCAGTTTCACCAACATTAAGCAGAAACAAGATGTCTTATCTACTGTATAAAAGTGGGAGGTAAGGCAGCCAGTAACCAGTAAAAGGGTAAATCTGTAAGCTACAAGTCAAGTTAGAGGAATGTATTATAATTGTACGCTGTTGGACATTTGTAACCCTGAAATCTAAGCGCATCCTTAAGTTTACTAATTGCTTTCCAAAAGTGCCCATCTACTTTAACTTACTAATTGATTTCTAAAAGTGCCCATCTACTTTAACTTACTAGCTGCAATAAGTGAAACCTAAGAACATGCATGAATAAATATGAATCGGGTGGTTCTTTGCTTAAGAGTGACAAGATATCTTGCTAAGGTGGTGCTCATTAAAGGATTGTCTGCCGGCAGGCATTCACACAGTAGCCTTGCTCTAAAGGACATAGTTGGTCATTATTTGCAATCAGATTCACATCTATGCCACATAGGGCACAATAGTTCTAAAGAAACAAAAGCGCCATCAACTTGCTTACTTGTTAAAGCACTAAGGATAAACAATACTCAAAAGAAATACGATTGAGAATATATCTCAAAACTGCCAGAGAATCACAAAGTCAAGACTAATTTACTAATAGTGCTTAGCATTACTTATCTCAAATAAAAGCAGATGGAAAATCTGAGTTTATGTACCCATGTAGCCAGCAGAGGTGTGGGGCAAATAACATAGCACCAATCCCTTTTTCAGGAGTAAACTAATCTTGATATAGCAACTCCACGGCAGGTATCAAGAAGGCAAACTCTATTCTGGGAGACATTCTTGCAGCTACCATAACATCTTTGCCTTCAAGAAGATGTGAAATTGTCATTGCCTGGAGCTAAATTGCCAAAAATGAATGTTGAAATAAAATGAGGTTAAGGGAAACAAATTCCTTGGAAGCCAATAAGATAAACTCTGTACAGACATGCTACAACAAAATACAGCCGTCTATGTTATCATTATAAGTCAATGAACAGTTATAGACTAAGTCCTATTTTAGCTTCACTATAAATCTTAAATATATTTCGAAAGAAAATGGAGCTGATATCCTCCTTTAGACTCAAATTTCTTAGGTCAAACAGGATGCTGCAATCATACAACAGGAATCCAAATTTGTCCAAGGATCCTATTCTCTGGTGACAGTGTACACCTAATTTGAACACTGGCCTTCTGAATTCAAAACTGAATGGTTTCAACCAGAAGGTTAAATGAAAAGTGGATGAGGGGGAAGATATAATGCTTTTACTATTAAACTGGCCCTCTTTGGAAATCTTAAAATTGAAAATATGCCTAACATATCAATGCAGAGTAGAGTGTGGGAATGAGATGAAGTACAAAGTTTGTTAGAACTATATCAGGCAAGGGATTTTTGAATTCTGAAATCCAGATACATTTTTTTAACATAGAGTTGATTAGAACTCTATATTTTGATCATTGATCTGTAAAGAGTAAAGCTTCCATCTTATTATACGTGGACAATATTCTAGAACATCCCTAATAGTAAAAGGAAATTCATATTGCAGGGAGGAACTTGTTAAATTAAATGTCAAAATCCCAGAATATATATTTCTCTCACACACTCTAGGGGTCTTCGGAAACAAAAACTACACATATTATACGTATGTTCTATCATCATCTATCATCAATTAAGCTTTCCTTTTGAATTCTCATCCTCCTTTCCCATCAGACAAATGCAAAACACTATGACTTAGTACATATAACCATTGATATATTCTTTAAATCTTGATTATACTAGCTAAGGAAGGAGGATAAGCCAACGTTAACACAGAAACACATAATATTATTGATCACACAAGTTACAGGGATAATGGTAAATTTTAAATTAACACAGAATCTTTTGGAAAAAAAAATTTTAGAATTGCTTTCAGAGACTAGCTAGTTTTACTAGTGATCTCCAGGAATAACTTAATATATTACCTTATTCATCTTGATTTTATCTACACCCATGTCCAGAAAAGCGGTCCTTGTAGGCATTGAAAGAGGTAGGTCCATAAAAGATTCTTGCATGCTGATGATCTCGCTCAATTCTCTGTTAATGGAATCCATATTCGACTTTCTCGAATCTTGCTTGTATTCCCTGACAACGATAATTTCAGTCTGTTCACCAACGGAGAAATCATCCACGTCCATGGAATCCGACTCCTCCTTTGCCTTTGCCTTTGGAAGCTCTGCATCGTTGTTCATCATCGCTTCACTCTCCTTCTCTTCTCTGTTCAATTCTCTGCTGAATTACTTATAAGAGAAGGCGCGGGCGGGGACGGGGAAGCAAGTTCGCAATTCGCATGGCCAGAGGATCATCAACCGGATTGATAATATTTAAGAGTGGGAGACTGGCTGGGTCTAAACCTTCAGAAGTGAGTCCTCTTGGGCCCACTAAACGGTAACAAACCAAACCTTAAAATAGGGTTAGTTCCAAAAACACCCCTTAGTATAGTCCAATATAGTCGATGCCAATCACATACTTGTAATTTTAATTTTAACAATTAAATATTTAATGTAAGATTTTGTTAAAGATTTAATGGTTGCTAATGGTTTAACTTTTTAAAAAATAAAAGTTTGTCTTTTTTAAAAGACTCTCACACAAATATATTTTTTTTTTCCTAACTTAGCATCACTTGTCTCTCAAATCGTGACCAACTCTATTATCAATTTTTCAAGTACGTTGTCATTGTTATTGCCTTTGGCACGCAGTCAACATTCGTCATCGCACCACTTCCCCTTCAAATACGTCCTCTACTTATCCTTTTTAAAGAGCTTCAAACTCTCTTGAAAAAAAATTAAAAATAAATAGAGATATCAAAATTTAAAGAATTGAAAGAATTCTCTCAAACTTCCTTTTGATAGGATTTAGTTCTCAAAAGGTTCTCATAACACTTGTACTTAAAAGGCTTTAAGATTCCAATAATTTAAAATAAAAACACAGAAGAAGTAGAAGGAGAGAGATGTCGAGGAAAAATTGTAGGCGATGTCAATAGCATGGGGAGGAGCTTCATTTTCTTCGTATAATAAAATTAAAGGGAAAAAACTTAATTAGTGGGAAACACATTTATTTATTTATTTATGGATATTGAAGACATTTGGTAATTCCATTTGCATTCCGTTTAAATAATTTGAGTGTAACCTTAGAGTATATATTTGATTGTCAAAATAAAATTACAAGTATTTAATTGAACTTAACTAAAATTACATGAGTGTTTTTCAAATTATCCCCTTAAGATATGGGAGTCCGAGGAAGACAACATTTCCAATCAAGGGCTTGAAAATGGAAATGTGTCAACTTTATCCTTATAATTGGCTAAAATGCATCAACATTTGGATGGTTGTAAAAAATTTAACTGCATATAAGAAATAGACAAACCTGTTGAGCCTATGCGCAAGGAAAAATAAATAATTAGGTTAAACATGTTAACTCTATAATCTATAGAAGCAATGCAATCCCAATTATGGTAAGACAACACCATGGATCCAGTTTCATTATTTTCCTGAGTTCAGAATAGCATATTTCAGTAAAAATCGAGTTGTTCCTTCAGGATTATCATCAAATAGTTGGTTGAATCGAATGGGGAAATTGTGATCCCCCAAGCCCCCCACTGGATCAATTACAACTAATTAAGATACTAGTGTGCCTCTCGGCACTCAATTATACCCAACTCAAAATTCGAAGATACACCTATAAATATATAAATATACTAAGTAGTGGAAACTGTATGCATACATTTATAAATGTATAAATATACTAAATAGTGGAAATTGTATGCAAATGGTGCAGTTATTATATAGGTTTCAAGGAGTATCTAGCATAAAATATTTTATAATCTCTTATCGTGCCAAAATATTTGAAGATAATAAATGCAAAACACTTTCCCAAAACAACTATACACAACATGCCCTTGTCTCAAAAACTCCATGCAAAATACTACCGTAGATTACTACACTTCCTCTTTGTCCCGAGTCATCTGAAAAATATGAAATTTTAAAGACATGAACGGAAAAACTCAATGAATCTTTGCTTCTATCCTTTTCTAATTTAGTTATGCGATTTTTGTAAAACAATTCATGCAATGTAAAAGGAAAATATTTTCTTGATTCCTTTGAAAGCGCAAAATACATAAATTTATGTGAGGCATTTGAACGCAATTGAGAAGTCTAAATCAAGACACCTCTACATCTGAGTTTTAAAGTAATGTCATAAAAAAATTGGGCTTCACAGATAGGATCTGAAATCCATAATGAGATAATCGAAAATAAGTTCCGGCATCTTGTAGTCAATACCAGCCATATACGCCATACGAGCGCTCAGTTTCCATATCAACCGCACTTTCCAAGTATATAAAACTAGGCTATGGATCCTATGGCACCTAAGAGGTCTGTCCTAAGAACAACCTTAGTTTCAAGCCTCTTATGATTCTCCACTAGGCAGCCATCATATGACAGAGCATGATGCAATGTTCGACATAGTACTGGTTGGGCTCCCTTTCAAGTTATAACCGTCCAGTCATCAGAAAAGGCCCTCGTACAGGAGACTAGCATACTAGCATATATATATACATTATAATGCTCAGACGCTTCTCAACACATGATCAGATCCAGAACTTGATCCTTAGTCCGAATGACGTTTTTATATATATTTACAAACCGAAAGGTTACTTACTCGGCCGTCCAAACAGATTCTAGTCATAAACGTTTTAGAGTAACAAAATTTCCATCTGTGAGTCAAGTCATGCGTATGCAAGTTTTACAAATATATATGTTCATGTATGTCAGACCATGGAGGTGGAAAAGAGAGAGAGAGGTTAAGATAGTGACAAGTGGGGGTGATGTGGCAATGGGGTCGTTAATACTTGGAGATCAAGAACAGTGGATTCGCTCTAGGGAAGGCGCCAACTATAAGCCGTACACGTGGCTTTAGGGCATTATTGTATTGTGTTGTAGAGTATTCTCTACCAGAATATTTCAGTAGAGTTGGACATTGAAATTTTGAAAACTTTTTGCGGGCCATGATGTGTCAAATTTTTTCTGAGAATAACTTTTGTGTCCCAACAACTATTTATTATATGGAACACAAAATTACTGACAATTTTATTGTGCATAAAAATTGTGATGAGTCCTAAAAAAATTGTGAAGTGCAGAAAAAATAATCGAATAAGGTAGTGATGTGTAAGTTTTTATCAATTTAAAAAAGTGATGTAGTCAGCATATTAAATGCTGTGATAAAGGGCTTAATATTAATGAGGGCTTGGTGTAAAGTTTACAAATTAAAAGGGGTGAATTCATGGGAAAGAAATAGAAAGAAAAGTTAGAATTCAACAAGTAAAATATGAGACAGGTGAACCAAAAGTTGAAGGGAAGAAATTTAGAACGCCTCCATTGCCTAAAGTGAATCTTGATTATCTTATATTTACGAGCAAAGGCATAAAAGGTATGAAAATGAAATGAAATAAATTTTATTTTTATAAATTTTATAAGTGTATCTGCAATGTGCATTTCGTATGTAACAAATATTGATATAATAGTAAAATGAAAAAAAAAAAGAAGGAAGAAGTGAGTTTTGTTTACTGTAAATTTGTGCCTATAGAGTGTATGTTGTGTAAATTGACAATCATAACAAAAAAACAAGTCTTGTTTAGTATGGTAAAAAATGGAAATAAGAGACAAGGAAATTTACAAAATGACTAACCGATTAGTTAGTATAAAATGATTATATTTAATAATTATTTTTTATCATTATTGAAAATAATACAGTTGTTTTAAACTAAATTTAAAAATATAGATTAAATTTCGATGAAATATAAAATTTTGAATTATATTGATTTAAAGAAAAGTTAGATTATATTAACTTAAGTTTTATTTTTAAAGAAAATAGTGAAAATGAGAAATAAAATGATTTAGAAAAGAAAAGAGTCATCTAGAAGATAAAGAATCTATTATTGACTTCATGATGTCGAAACAGAAGACATGAGAATCAAGCAATCTGGATATTTTTTAATGTCTGGACTTGTATAGTTGAAGTAGAAATTAAATTAATGTATGTGAGCCGCAGAATATTGTGAATTTGGACTGAAAGCCTGAAACCAACTATAAGGCCATTGAAGTAGCCCAAATTGTTGTGCCAACAAATACTATGGGCCATTTTAACTATTAAAAAATTATTTTATAATTGATTTTAACTTTTTTTTACAGGTTTGATTTTGTTGGACGGAAATAGGCCATACGAATTGAATGTATTCTAATTTAATATATTTTAACTATTAACAAAATTTCACTTTTTTATGCTATGAAAAAAGATGTTGTGCAGACGTTTAATAAATAAATAGTTTAATATTGTTTTCTATTCATGAAAACAATGGAGAAATTTTCTTTTATATTTATGAAAATGATTTAGTCCATGAATATAAAATTTTTGTTTTAACATGAAGAAACTTTTCAAAATAATTATTTATATTTTTTAAGAAGAATATGATTTATAATATTATTTATATATTTGAATTGAACTTAATGACTTATTATTTGAAGGACACTTTAAAAAAAAGAACGGAAGATAATAGAGATAGAAAGGGGAAATGTGTAACGGTTGATTTGAATGAGAGTTGGGAAGGAAATTTAGTATGGCAAAAGGGGAATGATTTGGATGAATTCTAAGAAGATTGCAATGGAAAAGATTTTGGTTGGGAAAATATTCGTCAATAGGTACTGAATGCAAAAGTTTTTTGCAAGTTGATCCAAATTTATCTGGGGAAGTGAAACTACTCGGCATTTTGATGAAGAAGCCACACAAGTTGTTAACAAGAGGCTACAGAACTTGCCAACGAAGAGGCAACAGAAGTTCCAATTGGGATGATGGAAATATTTAGGCGATTAATAGATGATGGCCTTTTAGTTGTAGATGTACTGTGTTATCTTGTACCCTCCGCTAGGTTAACTGCAGCTGGGTAAGGTATCTGTGTGCCTCTTGGCACAGGACTTACAAAAACATAAAGCTAAGATACATCTAAGAGGAACTAGAATGGGTCCCTCAAAACTAAACAGCGGAAGAAGAAAGAATAATATGAAAGTAACCTTATAATAAAAACTTCTCAAAATTTATACATAGGTTTAAGACAGTGAGGACCAAAATCTTCATAGATCAAAACTTCATGGCCAGAGGTGGAAGACCCCAATATTACCGAATCCGGTGGCCCACATTGGCTCAACTAGACGGATCTGGTCACCGAGTCATCTGAAAAATGGGAGAAAACATTTGAAAGGTATGAGCGATGGACGCTCAGTGGGTTCACGTGGACGTGTGTTTCTCCTAAGCTTCCCATACGGGCAAAATACTTTTTATAAAACGCTTTGTCATTCCAAAAAATAAATGCTTTCATAAAAATCTCTTGTATGCAAGTTATAAACTTTCTGAAGGGTACGGGTGTAGCCGGAAAGTCTCAGCGAATCAAGATACATCGACGCTGCCGTAACATCGAAACTTTTAAAACCATGCATGGACCATGATAGGCTCAACGAACAGAGTTCAGAACCTTAAACGGGGTCATCGGATACAAATTCCGGCATCCCGTAGTCAACACCAACCTGAAACACACCGTATGAACGTTCGATTTTCATAAACCACCTCACACACCATTTAAACACAGAACAAGTAACAAGCCCTAGGGTACCTACCAGGCCTCCCTGTGCTACACTAGTCGGTGGGCCCCTCCTGTCCCAACTTGCTAAAAAGTAGCCCAAACTGCAAAGCATGATATAGAGTCAAACGTAATACCACTTTAGGCCTAACCCTCCAATGGTACTACGCTCTCTGTCAACTAGATCCAGATCAAGAGTAGCACTACCAAGCATGTCGTTCGAAAGATGCCCTCGTACGGGGGACTAGCCACGCACAGTGCAAGTCCTCTCGACATGTTGATAAAAGATATATACCAAGTCCCTTTTTGCCGGATTAGGATTTTAATTTATTTTTATAAAATCATAGGTCATTTCTCAGCCACACAAAAGTCTTCAGGTATCATAAAATCCTTATGCCCCAAGCAAAACTCGTAGCCATGACAAATGCATCATGAATGCAATTTTGTAAAACCCATGAAAGCATTTGTTTTTCTCAAAACATTTATCTTCCAAATTCAAGTTCACCATAAAATCATGCATATGTGACTTTAAAGCATATTACCGGGTATAAAATAGGTTATGCCAATAGATATGCTTACCGAAATCATGATAATATCTCTAAAGGGAAATTTATCAAATATCTCCAAAGTTTAAAGTAATATAAGAATAAAACGGTAGAGATTTAAAAAGAAATAGTAAACACTTTCGAAATCATAATATAAGAATATTTAAACAAAAGTATTAAATTTTAATAATTCAAAAGCCTTTTTAAGAATATTTAGAAAATATATAAAGTATTATTTTTCAAACAGAAATAACAAATATTTTAGAGACAATTTTAAATCTCAAAATCCTTTTTTAAAAAAATATTTAAGATATTCTTTCCAAAAAGAGATAATAAACATTTTAAAGAAAATAATTTCCTTAAAGTAATTTTAATACCCAAGACTTCCAAGAGAATTTAAAATATTTAAAAATATTATTTCCAAAAGGAAATAATAAATATTTTGAAAATAATCTCTCATAATAGTTTTAAAATTCAAACCTTTAAGAGAATTTAAAATATATATAAGAAATATTATTTCCAAAAAGGAACAGAAAATAATTTCTCAAAATAATTTTAAAACTTAAAACCTTTGAGAGAATTTAAAATATTTAAAAATATTATTTCCAAAAGGAAATAATAAATATTTTGAAAATAATTCTTCAAAATTTAAAACTCAAAACCTTTAAGAGAATTTAAAATATTTAAAAATATTATTTTCAAAAAGAAATAATAAATATTTAAAAAAGACAAGTTCTAAAAATAATTTTAAAACTCAAAAGCCAAAATAAAAGAGTTGTAGAACTATTTCAAGTAAAAGCATCATGAAAAAAATGTCACTAACTTAAAACATATTATAGTACCATAAAAGAATATTTAGAACATAAATATTATAATAACTTATCACATTTTTAGCATAATTCGTAATATACTACCGGTAAATATTTTGCGCATTTTGTCAAGAACCCATGACAAAGAAATATGCTTTTTCAAGACAAATTAAATTCTTGTAAAAGAAAAGGTTGATGAACTCACCTTGAGCCGCAGAATGAGTTAAACATACAAAGGATATCATTCCAAACTTAATCAAATAGCTCCATAAAAATATAATCATCACTCCATGATGACCCTAGGGTGTACCTAAATTTATTCTAAACCCACAGGAATTCTAAAAAAGCTCCAAACTAATTTTAAAATAATTCCTTAAAGAAAATCATGGGTTCCTAAAATAAATCTATAATTATTAAACATTAATTTTATTTATCTTAGAAAAAAAAAAGTATAACCTAATAATAAATAAATAAAACAATTACTCCTAATAATAAAATAAATAATAAAATAAAAAAAGAAATGACTTTACCTTGAGAGAGAGAGAGAGAGAGAGAGAGAGAGAGAGAGAGAGAGAGAGAGAGAGAGAGAGAGAGAGAGAGAGAAAAGAAAAGAGAAAGAGAAAGTGGGTAGAGAAGAGAAGGAAAGGGGACGGGAAACAGGAGATCGTTTGAGGTCTCTATTGGTATGAATCTCCTATGGCTTGAATGAGATCGAATTTGCTCCTAAGAATCAACCATCTACATGAGGCTCATTTGAATACAAGTGCTAAGAAATTTGGTAATCCAAGAACAAAATGCAAGAAAATAAACAAAAAAATAACAAAGAAAAACAAAGAAAACTTCCTATCTTGAGGGAGAATCAATAAAGCCTAAAAATACTTCACCTATTCTCCACACACAAAGAAGACCTCACTCCAAGCAACACCGGCTATACAAAAGCTAGCACTCAAGGAGATAAAAGGATTTGGGAATTGAACAAGAACTCTTGAATTGGATTCAAGGATCACTTGCCTACAATTGTACAATGGATACAAGTCCCTAATTAACAAGGACGTGGGAGAAACCCCAAGAGCCCTAGAGCCCTAGGTTCTTCTCTCAAATTTCATTCAGTATATCTTCAATGTTGTCTTCAAAGGGCTGAATATATACATATACATATACATATAGAGTCCAAAATCATTAAGTCCCAACCCTACTTGGTAATCTAGTGTAATATAAGTAGATGGGCTCTTAGGCCACTTAAATACAAGTCAAAAGAAGCTTAACAATTAATTGGACAAGTCAAGGGAGTAAAAACTATCAAAATCATCGGCTACTCGAGACCTACCATCAACGATAGGCCTCGCGCTACCTGTTGGGATTCATAGACAAAACTATAAAGAAAAACTACAGAAACTGCCAACAGGATCTGCACATACCAGAAAAACCGATTGGAAAGAAAACTACCTCAATGTTTTCAATGCCATTAGGTATAGAGGCACTGCTGTTTACGCTTCGCTCTCTACTGTTATCCACACGATGTGCTCCTCTGCAAGTGAACGGGATGTTAGCTCCATGACGTTTTGAAAACTATTCAGAATGAACCCTAACTATTTGGTAATGCTTTGGAATTTTGGAGAGATAGAGAGAGGAAAGACATGATTCTCGCCGTTCTAGGGTTAAATGTTTTTCTTTTTAATCAGAGAAAAATGGTTGCAGAAAAGGTTAACATAACATTTTATAGCTGTCAACATCAGAACCTTAATTATCATCTAATGACAATTTCAATCTCATCCGTCTATTCCTATAATCATCCAACGGTTGGATGAATAATATTAAGTAATTAATTTCATTTATTCAATAAATGAATTAGTTACTTATTAACTTACCAAATAAATACAACAAGGAATATTATCCCCTTTTTTATACGTTCAACGAATCTAGACACGATCTAGATTTATTGGACATGGACATCGTGCTCACAAGATCGTCTATGTTTGTGGCTCTGTAGGTTCACTTAACGTTGGCAGTGAATAAAAATGTCCCAGACATTTATCCATAAAACATAGTGGCCTCTAGCAAGTCATTATGCTTACCCAAGTTAAGTAAAAGATATGATAACCTAACATTAGTTTTAATATTTAGTCTTTTTGTCACACGATATCCTAATTAAGTATAAGGCATGGACCGAGTCATCTTTATAAAACTTAATTAACTATTTACTTGATCACCAGGCAAACTGTTCCAACAAATAATATTAATAACACCTTATTAATACTTATTTGAGCATGCCATGCATATTTTCCAGTCTTCCTTATCAAGGGGCCCATGGATATCTCTCTCTAATAAGAGAGGGGCAAATCCCTTTCACTATCTCTAATATTCAAGCCATGACAAGAAAAAATAGTCCAACCAATAGTCATAATAATCAACTGATTAAAAAAAGTTATGTTTGACTATGTCAAAAGATATTTTCTTCCCATGCAAGAAGCATTAGAAACATTAGGTCAAACGACACCACACATAAAACTGAGAATAAATACTTATGACTTACCATACAATATTTCTTCTTCACTTGGGTCATGTCCAATACAATATTCTTAATATATATTTATGAATTGATTTTATATCTCATATTCATGATCAGTAAAACTTGATCATGAATCAACTTCATACAAGTTTAATAATACAAGATGTGATAAAACTAAGGACAAACAAGAATAGTATTTTAATTAGCAAGAGGGGTTTTACTATCAAGTCACATACTTGATGATCAATAGCATAAAATACAATTCAAAATACATACCTAATAAATAACCAATATAAATGTAAGCCAATTGGTCTAGGACATATAACTAACAATCTCCCACTTGCCCTACTACCAATTTGACATGACTCTCAAACCCATTAACCTAGTATGACCCTCATGCTTAAGTTGTCGTAATGGCTTTGTCAATGGATCTACAACATTGTCATTGATATCTACTTTGCAAATTTTTACATCTCCATGCTCAATGATTTCTGATGAGATGGAAATGCCTGAGAATATATTTGGATTGTTGATGAGATCTAGGTTCCTTAGCTTATGCAATGACTCCTGTATTATCTCAATATAGGTCCACTGGGTTCACAATGCTAGGAACCACACCTAGTTCAATGATGAACTTTCTGATCCAAACTACCTCCTTGGCTACATCAGAAGTGGCCACATACTCAGCCTCCATAGTAGAATCGGTCACGATATCTTGCTTTGAACTCTTCCAGCTCACAGCACCTCTATTTAAACAAAACATAAATCCAGATTGCGATCTAAAATCATCTATATCAATCTAAAAGTTAGCATTAACCATTTACAACAAACTCTCCTTCATGACCTTCGTAGATAAAAAATATCTCTTTAGTCCTTCTTAAGTACTTAAGAAATTTTTTTACTGCAGTCCAATTTGGTTCACCAGGTTTTGAATGGAATCTGCTAGTCATGCTTAGTGCATACGAGATATCTAGGCGAGTGCATAACATGGCGTACATAATAGACCCAATTGCGGAAGCGTAAGTTATCTTACTCATGTGTTTTGTGTCCTCCCTTGTAGTAGGACTTTGAGACTTACTGAGTTTAACACCATGTGACATTGGCAAGAATCCTCTCTTAGAATCTTGCATACTGAACCTTTTCAGTACCTTGTCAATATATCCACTCTGATTTAGGCCAATTAGGTTTTTAGATCTATCTTGATAGATCCTAATGCCTAGAATATAAATTGCTACACCTAAATCTTTCATTGAAAAACACTTCCCCAACTAAGTCTTTACACTTTGCAAAGTGGAGATGTCATTCCCGATTAACAAGATGTCATCGACATAGAGCACTAAGAAGACTACTGCATTTTCTGTTACCCTTTTGTACACACAAGGTTCATCTTCATTTTTGATGAAATTGAATTCTTTAATTGCTTCATCAAAATGAAGATTCCAATTTCGAGATGCTTGCTTCAAGCCATAAATGGATCTTTGAATTTTACAGACTTTACCAGAATTTGAAGGATGAATAAACCTTTAGGTTGTGTCATGTACACATCCTCCAATAGATTTCCATTAAGAAATCCCATTTGCTATAGTTCATAATCATAATATGCTGCAATGGTAAGTAGAATTCTGATTGACTTAAGCATTACAACTGGAGAAAAGGTTTCATCATAGTCAAACCATAAGTTTTTCTATACCCTTTTCCTACCAGTTGTGCTTTATAAGTGTGCACATTGCCATCCATGTCAGTTTTCTTTTTGAAAACCCATTTACACCCTATGGTTTTGCAACCTTCAGGTGGATTAATCAAAGTTCAAACTTGATTGTCATGCATGGATTGCATTTCTAATTTTATAGACTCTAGCCATTTGCTAGATTTAGGATTATGAATAGCATCTTGGTGGGAATTAGGTTCACCTTGATCAATAAGATCAACATTATGATCCTTAATCACAAGAAATCCATATCTCTGTGGTATCTGATGAATCCTAATAGACCTTCTTGGGCCTTATATCAAAGGCTCAAGCTCAGTATGAATACGTGTGAATCTAACTGAGTGTCTATACTCGGTTTAGAAATAGTTTGGTGTCCTTGAGCTTCTTCAAGATGGATTCTACTCCCACTAACTCCTTTTGAAATGAATTTTCTTTCAAGATAAATTCTGCTCCGAGCAACAAACACTTTGTTTTTTCAGATGGAAGATAGAAATAGTATCATTTAGCTTCATTAGGATATCCCACAAACAAATACTTGTCAGATTTGGGTACTAGTTTTTTAGATAATGATCGCTTCTAAGAATCACATCTCCAAATTTTGAGAAATACTAAACTAGGTTGTTTCCCGGTCCATATCTCATATGGTATCTTCTGAAGAGCTTTAGATGGAACTCTATTTAATATGAATGCAGTAATTTCTAGAGCATAACCCCAAAAAGAAATTGGAAGATTTGTTTGACTCATCATAGATCGAACTATATCCAATAGAGTTCGATTTCTGCATTCAAACACATCATTCCATTGTAGTGTTCCTGGTGGAGTTAATTGTGATACTATCCCACAATTTTTAAGATGTTCGTCAAACTTTTAGCTTAAGTATTCACCACCTCGATCTAATCGAAGCAATTTGATACTCTTTCCAAGTTGATTTTGTACTTCATTTTGAATCTCCTTAAACTTTTGAAATTAATCATATTTATATTTCATTAGATAGACATAACTGCATCTACTGAATTCATCTATGGATGTAATGAAGTACTTAAAACCTATTGGAATCCGTAGATAAAACAAAGAAAATAAAAACCACGAAACTCCACCAACAGGATCCGCGCATACTAGAAAAACCGATTGGATAAAAACTACCTCAATATTTTCTGCCGTTCGGTGTTGCTGTATACGCTTCACTCTCTACTGATATCCACACAACGAACTCCTTGTAAGCGATCGGGATGCTAGCCCCTTTTGCGTTCTGAAAACTATTTACAGCTAATCTTGATTATCTGGTAATGTGTCCAATTTTCGAGAGAGGGAGGCTAGATACTATTATAGCTGTTCTAGGGTTAAAGTGTTTTGTTTTAATCAGATGATGACAGATACCGAGAAAAGGTTAACATAACCTTTTATAGATGTCAATATCTGAACCCTAATTGTCATCTAATGACAGTTTAATCTCGTCTGTCTATTCCTATAACCATCCAACGGTTGGATAAAAACATTAAGCAATTAATTTCATTTATCTGATAAATAAAATTAGTTACTTATTCACTAATCAAAAAATGTAATATGGAATCTGATTCCCTTTTTTGTATACGTTCAACGAATCTGGATACGATTTAGATTCATTGAACGTAGACATTGTGCTCATAAGATCGTCTATGCGTGTGATCCTATAGGTTCACTTAACGTTGGCAGTGAATGAAAAATGTCCTAGACATTTATTCACAAAACATAAGCTGCCTCTAGCAAGACATTATACTTACCCAAGTTAAGTAAAAGCAATAATAACCTAGCATCACTTTTAATATTTAGTCCTTTTGTCACACGATATCCTAATTAAGTATAAGGCATGGACCGAGTCATCCTTATAAAACTTAATTAACCACTTACTTGATCACCAGGCAGACTGTTCCGACAAATAATATTAATAACACCTTATTAATACTTATTTGAGCATGGCCATGCGTATTTTCTATTCTTCTTATCAAGGGGCCCATGGATATCTCTCTTTAAAAAGAGAGGGACAAATCCCTTTCACTATCTCTAATATTCAAGGCCATGACAAGAAAATAGCCCAACCAATAGTCATAATAATCACCTAATTAAAAGTGATGTTTGACTATGTCAAAACATATTTTCTCCCCATGCAAGAAGCATTAGAAACATTAGGTCAAATGACACCAAATATAAAAATGAAAAGAAATACTTATGACTTAAACCCATGCAATCTTTCTTCTTCACTTTGGGTCATGTCTAATACAATATTCTCAATATGTATTTATGAATTGATTTTATATCTCATATTTATGATCAGTAAAACTTGATCATCAATCAACTTCACACTAGTTTAATAATACAAGATGTAATAAAACTGGGGACAAACAAGAATAGTATTTTATTAGCTATAAGGGTTTTACTATCAAGTCACATACTTGATGACCAAGATCATAAAATACAATTAAAAAATACATGCTTCATAAATCATAAATGTGAGTCAATTGGTCTAAGGCATATACTAACAAAACCTCCTCTGGCTTGTGTGTTCATTAGTCCACATACATTTGTACGTATAAGTTCCAATAAATCGTTATCCCTTTCACTTTGCTGTAAATGGACTTCTATTCATTTTGCCCAACAGACAAGAATCGCATTTTTCATAAGACTCTAGGTCCAGTGAAGATAAAAGTCCATCTTGATGGAGTTTGGATATACATTTCTCATTTATATGGCCCTAACGACAATGCTAGAAGTAGGTTTGATTTAAATTATTAGATTTAAATTTCTTTGTATTTATGTTATAGATGGGCTTACTAGTGGTAGTACGTAGGTTAAGAATGTAAAGTCCTTCAAATAGTTTGCTAGTTGATTATGGATAGGATTCTCAAGAACATATAGTATTTTTTATTGTTTAAGGACAATCCTTAAATTTTGTGCCCAGTCAAGGAAGTTAGTCCCACTAAACTTATTCTTTTCAAGCACAGATAGCAATGAAGTGTTTGAATTGTTTGAGGCCATTATCTACATAGAATTCGCAAAATAAAATAAATAAATAAAGCATTAACTTTCCCTGAAATATTCAACACTTGATATAAATCGTGGGTAGGCAAAATTCCATTTTATAATAATCATAAGTAAGCTTTGGCTTAATACCCATAATTAAAGAAAAATGGACTAATGGGATTTAAATCTATGTGTCCTAGCAAAATACCATATGATGCCCTAGGCTCAAAACCGTTTTGATACCCTAGTTAAGTCAAACCATTCCAAGCATATAGAAATCACCATTTTCCATCTTTCCCTGCTTAAGTAACCACTTATCTCTTGCTTTAGCAATGAGACAAAATGATGATCCAGGCATGAAAAAGTGCTTATGATTATGGGGGGCATTTTATGACTTAATCTTTATATGGTTTCAAAAACCTTCCTCCTTTTATATATTTTATTTTATAAAAAATATATCCAATAAAATAAAAGGAAACAAACTAAACATCACATGCATAACATATACATAGACTAAAACGTGACATAGTTCCTATATCGAATCCCATGAGCCTCATAGAAGTCAAAGGTCAATCTAGGTAAGTTTTCATCTCCATGAGCTTGCCTCCAAAGTATTGATCTTCTCATCTTGTTAAATAGGATAAAAAAACATAAACAAGAATACGAAATAAAATAAATATATTCTAGTAAAACTTGATAATATTACATCAATGAAAACGACGACACGCAGACCGTATTTAAAACATTACAACCGATGAGCAAAATAAACCAACCAATCACAAGAGGTAAAGGGCCATGCTATGCACCAAGAATCTAAAGGTAGAAAGAAACATGCTAAAAACAACGAGGTGAAGAAAACGACGGTCCCGATGGCCCGTCAGCAGATGGGGTCAAGGGCTAGGAAGAAAAATGATTTTTCTTTCTAACTCATTGAATGACTTGTTGCCATCATAAACCCTAAAAATTATGCCGCCAAGAATTATGTTTAACAGTTAAACATTAAATTATGTGATTCTGCATATTAGTTTAACAATTAAACTACACAGATCATATTGTGTACGCCAAACAATTTAACAGTAGCAATATTATGTTTATTTAATCGCATTAACATGTACAACATAATATGATATATGCAAATCTTATAATTCAATTAAGTCTGATTATTACACTTAATCAGAAGCCTTACTATAAGACTGATTGTAAACAACACATGTAATCAAAGCGGTAACAAATAAAATCAATAAAACTAGTATGTACATAGCTCTGATACCACTGTTGGGATTCGTAGACAAAAAAAAAAAAACTACGAAAACTGCCAACAGGATCCGCACATGCCAGAAAAACCGATTGGAAAGAAAATTACCTCAATTTTTCGATGCCGCTAGGTATGGAGGCGTTGTTTTTTACACTTCACCCTCAATCGGTATCCATATGACGACCTCCTCTGTAAGCGAACGGGATGCTAGCCCCTCGGCGTTCTAAAAACTATTCAGAACGAACCCTAACTATTTGGTAATGCTTTGTAATTTTGGGGAGGGAGAGAGAGAGAGAGAGAGAGAGGCGAGACACGATTCTCGTCGTTCTAGGGTTAGAGGTTTCTTTTTTTTTTTTTAATTAGGGAAAAAACGGCTGCGGAAAAGTTTAACATAACCTTTTATAGCTCTCAACATCAGAACCCTAATTTTCATCTAATGACAATTTTAATCTCATCCGTCTATTCTTATAATCATTCAACTGTTGGATGAATAATATTAAGTAATTAATTTCATTTATTCAATAAGTGAATTAGTTATTATTAACTTACCAAATGAATACAACAAGGAATTTGATCCCCCCTTTTGTATACGTTCAACAAATCTGGACATGATCTAGATTCATTGAACGTGGACATCGTGCTCACGAGATCGTCTATGTGTGTGACCCTGTAGGTTCACTCAATGTTTGCAGTGAATAAAAATGTCCTAGACCTTCATCCATAAAACATAAGTGGCTTCCAGCAAGACATTATGTTTACACAAGTTAAGTAAAAGATATGATAGCCTAACATCAGTTTTAATATTTAGTCCTTTTGTCACATGATATCCTAATTAAGTATAAGCCATGGACCGAGTCATCCTTATAAAACTTAATTAACCATTTACTTGATCACCAGACAGACTGTTCCAACAAATAATATTAATAACACCTTATTAATACTTATTTGAGCATGGTCAAGCGTATTTTCCAGTCTTCCTTATCAAGGGGCCCATAGATATCTCTCTCTAAGAGAGGGACAAATACCTTTCACTATCTCTAATATTCAAGCCATGAAAAGAAAATAGGTCAACCAATAGTCATAATAATCACCTGATTAAAAATGATGTTTCACTATGCAAAAACATATTTTTCTCTCCATGCAAGAAGCTTTAAAAACATTAGGCAAAGGATACCAAACATAAAACTTAGAAGAAATACTTATGACATAAACCCATGCAATATTTCTTCTTCACTTTGGGTCATATCCAATACTATATTCTCTATATGTATTTATGAATTGATTTTATCTCATATTCATGATCAGTAGAACTTGATCATCAATCAACTTCACACTAGTTTAATAATACGAGATGTGATAAAACTAGGGACAAACAAGAATAGTATTTTATTAGCAAGAAGGGTTTTACAATCAAGTCACATACTTGATGACCAAAAGCATAAAATAGAATTCAAAATGCATCCTCATAATAATCAATATAAATGTAAGTCAATTGGTCTAGAGCATATAACTAAAACTACCGTGTGCGATAGGTCAGCCACTGAACTAACTTTTGCTCCAGAACCCTACCGGCGATGGTAGGGTAGACCTACCGTCGGCGGTAGGTCATGTGCCATTTCCTCCTCTGCAGACCCTACCGACGATAGTAGCGTGAACCTACTGTCAGTGATAGGTGTTGTTCCATTTTCCTCTCCTTGCCATGACCTACCGTGGACGGTAGGTGTACCCTACCGCCTGCGGTAAGATTCATTCCTTCTTCTCCATTAGATTTTGAATCTTCAAGATCTTCCAAACTTATTCCTTTGGCTTTTTCTACTTGCATTATGGTCATTAGGAATAATTTGGTGCTTCTTTGATCTTCATTTTCTTCTTTTCAATGCCTTCTAGTATAATCTTAAAGGTCCTTCCGACCAAAGTCACAATTTTTTCATTCTCCTCTTCTAGCTTCCTTACCCTCGACCTTGTAGCTGGTCCTTGGAAGATCTTCATGTTCTCATGCTTATCCTAAGTCATACCATCTACCTTAGAAGAATGTATGTTTTTTTCCTAGATATATAATTATCTATAATATTATATTGAGTAATCTATAAAAATAGTCCCCAAACTAATTTACTTAACCCAACTTAGTCCCCAAACTAGTTTTTAGAAAATTTGATCCCTTATCTATATATTTTATAAAATTTACAGTCCCATCACCCTTTAGACGACGTAATCCGGCCAATTGAATTATGTGCATGGTATGTGATGTTGATATCGAGGGCAAATTTATCCATTCATTTATTTTCCCCTAAACTACACACAAGCACCTGATAGTACACTCTACCTAATGACACCTGATCTATGTTAACAGTAAAAAAAAAAATGGAATAAAAAATTTCCTTACTCTTCTCTTCTCTTGTCCATATTAGGCTTTTTTCTCCCCTTTTTCTTTATATCAATTCTACGATTTTTCAACAAAACTTGATCCTTAAATCAAGGTTAAGGATCTACAAAAAACTTTTCTTGGAGAACTAATCCACCATTTATGCTTATGAAGAGAAAATTTGGGCAAAGTTGAAGGATTACCATCTCAAATAGAACTTCGACGAAATCTCGGAAGCCATGTTAGAGATACTATTTGCAATAAGATTCACCACTCAAAATGGTGTAATAAATTCTTTAGCATGTAATAGAATCTTCATTCATTTAATAGCATGGGTTGTTTGTTTTTTTTTTATTATTTTATTTTCCCTTAAAGTTGTGTTATGCTCCTCATTCAAAAATTTGAAAGTTTTGAAAGGATGATATGTTCTCTGCTATTTATGAAAATGCATGAGAATCTTTCTTGTTTTAATTGACATGTTGTCATTTTTTTTATCATATTGAAAATTCCAGCTCCCACTCTGGATGCATGTTATATTTTTTAGTGTAATTGTGGTCCATTGTTGGATTCAAGTTGGGTTCTTTTGTCATTTTTTGTGAAGTATTGGCAAAAAACTAATCAGGTGTGTATTTTAGTGGAAAAGTCACAAGCATAGCCCATATTCATGTTTGCTTTATTTTAGTGGAAAAATCACAAGTTTCTATTAATAAAAAAAAAAAATATCTATAATAACACAAATTGTAAGACAATTTTGCCTGATGCTAATCAAACAAGAAATTAAACTGGGATGTTAGTTTTTTCTTAGGTTAGGTAAATGATATAACTGATTGATGTATCGTATCCTTACATGCTATTTGATAAGATTTTTGTGTTGATAATTTGACTGAACCCTACAAACTAAAAGATTTGTTCTATTCCCAAGTTTGAATACAGAAACTAAATAGTGACACTAATTTTATGTCTGTTTGTGGTATACTTTTCTATCTATGTTAGTGGTGACTTTTATGTTGATACTTTAAATTTTTAGGTACTTGTTCAGGAAAGTTCACTACAATTATTAATCTTGGAGGTATTTTGGTAATTTCATCTAATTTTTACAAAGGGGTGACAATTGATTACTATAATAAGTATAATAAGTATGATATAGATCATTGTCACTTTGTGAACTAGATGCAGTGGCTAAGGAACTAGGTTATAAAAAGTCAGTGTGGTTACTATTATAAGAAGAATATATTATTATAAGAAGAATCTTAGTGATGAGAGGCGAGAATATATGTTCATGTCAAATGATGATGCCCTTACAATTGCTTCTATTGGAGTTGAGTTAGGAAAAGTATAAGTTTATTTTGTCCACTTAGGAATTGAGGTTCATGCTCTACCACCATGTGGTATTAGCAGTAAGGAGTCTAATATTGATGAAATAGGAACAATGGATATTGATGAAGCTACTGGAAACTTAGAAAATGAAACCATATTTGAGAAGGAGACTGAACAAATTACTGTGGGAGTGAATATGGATGCTAAAAATGCAAAAGCAAAAAGAGAATAACAAAAAGGCGCTGAAAGTTCAGGTTGCAAGAAAAAACATTATATTGTGGATTTGAAAGGGAATAAACCAATTGAAAATGGATCAGTTAATGAGAATCAAGGTGAGAGTGTTGAGTTCTCTAATTCAGACTATAAAATCGATAACGAAGTTGAAAATGAAATATGGAAAAGGGTGAACCCGGAGGATCTCAATAATCTGGGTTTAGATGAGCAAGAAATGGCAGCCGAACTACATGCAAAAGGAGCAAGCGCTGAACAAGGAGAAGGAGCTATAAATACTTCTAAAAAGCAGGAAAAAGAAGTTGTAGACCAAACAAAAAACCTACAGTAAAGTTGGTGAAAGAAGAAGAAAAGAGGTTGAAATTTTTGTAGGATAAAATATCCCTTTGTCCGAGGAATCTTCAAGGTTTGTTTCTAATAAATTTAGTAGTTATTCAAGCTCTAAAACTAATGATGATCAAAAGAAAAACAAAAGGCAAAAGTACGAAAGAATTAGGGCTGCGTGTGATATAGAAAATCCTAGATTCAAGATTGGAGTCATTTACATCAATGCGGAGGAGTTTATAACTGCAGTTAGAAGCCATCGTAAAATATGGGGGAAAAAAGATAAGGTTTTTAAAGAATGATAAGCAAAGAGTAACGGGTGTTTGTGAGGGGCAAAACTGTAGTTGGAAGGTGGTCAGGATTTCTTGCATCAAATCAAGAAATATCCCAATATATGTAAATCACATAAATAATATAATAAATCTTTTAAAATAAAATAAACCAAAATTACATTGCTAGGGTTTCATCAAGATTCTAAAAAAGAAAATTTAGTTTATACTTAAAGGGGAAGAAAAAACCAAATTCTTGGAGTAGATCATAGCTTCTTCTTTCCTTTAATTTGTTTGCCACTGTTCTTCCTTTTGAAGAAAAGAAAACACAAAAGTCCTCTGTGTGGCTCTTCTATATATAGACAAAAGAAAAGCAAACTTATAATCCTTAAATGATTGAACTAGATTTCTAATCCTTAAAGGATTAAACTACTGCAGCAGGTAATATGCTTTACTATTATTTTTTTTATCTTCTCTTCCCCAATGACCATGCGCACTCTTTCTTTCCTTTACAAAATTTAATGTGGAATCTTTATTTTTCATTCCTTTTTAGAAATCTTCACAAAGATATAAAATAAATTAAATATAATAATTATGATTAATAAATAAAATATTTTCAAATGCTAATAATTAAAACTTAAGGTGTTTATTTGTATTAAAAATCAACTCTATCAACTCCCCCACACCTAAGTTTTGTTAGTCCTCATGCAAAAATAAAAATAAAAAAAAAAAAGAGAAAAAGAAAAACTAACAAGCCACTTTCATAGTACTCACGATTGCACTTAGCATGTACAACAAGCCCTTTAAACCTATAAGTTCCCCCTAGTGGACGAGTATGGTTTCGTGAATATTTGCAGGCGACGTACCCACAAAGTCAAATAAACAACAAACTTTAGAAAAGATATAGAATAATCAAAATTAAGTATTCTTCATCAAAATCTCAAAGTTATCAAGTCAAAGTATTCTTCCTCTTATTTTCAAACTCAAGTAATAAACAAATGTTCAATTATCTCCCAAGACTTGTGTAAAGTGTAATCATGGTCATAAAAGAGAGTAAAATAAATAATAAACAAGATTTCCAAATTGCATAAATAAGATAAATCTCAACAAAAATTCATTCTCTAAGCTCACTCTTTGTACCTTCTCTCCATTAATCAAGGATTCTCAAATTCAACTCAAATTAGGTAAGACTTTAAAGCTTGTAGTGTAAGGTTAGGGTGTTGGTTATCAAATGAAAGTAAGGAATTCAAATTTAAAGAAAAGAGAGCTTACAAAGAATATGAATACTTTTAAATTTCTACATACTTTTTAACTTTGTTTTTGCTCCTTTTTTTTTTTTTTTTCAATTAATACATTTACTAACAACCATCTTCTTTTCTCAAAATTTCATCATTTAAGGCCAGTCTTTTTCTTACATTCACAAATTCGGGCCTCTTAAAATTTTTTTTCTTTGCACCTTATGACTTGTAATAGTCATGTATCAACTTTTCTTTCTTTTTCTTTTTTATTTTTAGCTTAATACATTTGTTTTTTCAGCACAACAAGTCATATTTTTTTTTCTTTTTCTTCTTCATTTGGTCAAAATAACTTATTCTCTTTCCATAACACAAAAACAAAAACCCATCATTGAAGCACAAGTTAGAAGTTTACATTAAGCCCTCTACAAGATTAAGGGTTAATATTTAAGTAGTTTAAAAAAATAAAATAATATTTAAGGCTCAAAAGGGTACTAAGGTAAAAATCATAAAATTTGGTAAGCTTGAAAGGCATAAATGATTCAAAGAAGGCCTATGATCGTCATCTCTGAGTAAAATGAGAAAAACATTTCTATTTTGCCTCAAGAGGCACTCAAGTAAGTTCTAGAATGTAGGGAAGAGATTCATTAACTCTATACAACTCAAAAATAATGTAAAGGATTTACTAAACACTAATAATGATTCATGTGCTCAAGTGTAAGTCGAGCAAAAGTTATAACATATATAGAACATAAGTTCATCACACTAATTAAAAATAAGAAAACAAGCACTTTTCTCAATTCATTCAAGACATTTTTAAAGGAACTAAAAAATAATCATTCTTCAAGTGAAATCATATTTTTGGGTTTTTTTTTTCTCAAAATAATATAGAAAAATAAACAAAATAAAGTAAAATAAAATAAAATCTAGCAAAAATTGAACAAGAAAGATGAAAAGAAAATAATAATAATAATTGACACCAGAACAAAAGCATCTTCTCTCCCACACCTAGACCATATATTGTCCGCAATGCGATAAAAGAATACCAAGAGAGGGGAAGAGACAACAAAAAGAACAACAACCTGGTAGAAGAAGTAATATTAATGCATGTACGGAAGAATAGTAGGCCATCTATGTAATCTCCATGATAATGATATGTTGTCTGATTACCTTACAAAATAAACACTTCATACCTTTTTACCAATCAAGTGAGATAAAAACAAATAATTAAAAAGATATAAAAAAATAAATAAACAAAATAAAATTTGGGTTGCTTCCGAAAAGCACTAAATTTAAAGTCTTCAACCAGACTCCCTAATTTTTTTGCATTTAGCCAGGATCTATTTCTCTCATGTTAGGCTCATGATTTACAATCCAAGAAGAGTTTTCTAGTGGAGCAATGCAAGCAAGATTAGAATTAACATCCTTAGTGCATATTAGGTTTTCTTTCTCAATAGAAGTATATTCTTTTGAACACATTAGAGGGAGTTTCTTCAATTAATTCATCAATTACATCTACCAAATAGCGACCAAAATTATCTTCTATAGAAGGTTGTGAAGAAGTTTTAAAGATATTTAATCTAACCCTCATATTCATCACAGAGACATCCATGACCCCAGTTCTACAATTAATAGTGGCATCAATAGTAGCCAAAAAAGGACGGCCTAGAATAATGGGGATCTGATCCTTAGAAGGCTTACCAAGTTCCATATCTAAGACTATGAAGTCTATAGAGAAGACGCCTTTATCTATTTAAACAAGAACATCATATATCCTCTCCCTAAGTACCTTGATTGATCTATCAGCAAACTGTAAGGTCATATTAATTAGTTGCAATTCCCCAAATCCTAAATCTTCATAAACAGAGTGCGGAATCAAATTAACACTAGAACCTAAATCTAGGAGCCCTATCTATTTTATGATTACCAATAAGGCATGAGATAGTAGGGACACTAGGATTTTTATATTCAGGTGGAGTGTTATATTGCAAAACGGAGCTCACCTGTTCAGTTAGGAAGATTTTTTTAGAAATATTGCTTTTAGATTTTCTTTTAAATGTACACATGTCTTTAAGAAATTTTGCGTAAGATAGGACTTGCTTAGTAACCTCTAAAAATGGAAGATTAATTTTAACTTGCTTGAGAGGTTCTAATATGTCTTCCATTTTTGTTGTCCTTTCTAAAATGTGAAGGTGGTAATAAAGCCTGAGGAAAGAGAACCTTTGTCTTGTACAAGTCATAGGAGAAGATTCTAGAGTTTTAGAATTAGAGGAAGAAGCTAGTTCCTTCTCTATCTTTTTTTCAAATTTTAGTCCCCATATCAATTCCCTCAGTACTGTTTTCATTTAACTCACTATCTTTAATAAGTTTCCCTACTTCATTATCTACTAACTTTCCATTTCTAAGAGTAATGACAGCTTTAGCTTGCTCATGATAATTAGCTCTAGGGTTCTCTATTGGATGACTAGGAAGCTTACCCTTATCTCTTCTACTTATTGCATTAGCTAGTTGCCCTATTTGAGTTTCTAACTTAGAAATAGATTGAGTGTCGAGTCTAGAATCTATGTCTTAGCTTCCAAACCTTTCAAAGCAGATAAGACTTTTTCTTCAAAAGTAGAGTTTCCACTTTGAGAATGGTGAGGAGGAGGTACATACCTTTGAGATTGAAAACCATGGGGAGCAGTCATACCAGATTGTTTGTTCTAATGATATTGTTGATGGCCTAATTGACCTTCCCCTCCTTGTTGCCTCCAGGAGAAATTGGGATGATTTCTCCAGCCTGGATTGTATGTGTTTGAATACAGTCGTTCTATCTATGAAATCCTTGAGCCGCATTGACTTGCTCCTGCACAAATTTTGGAAATAGAGAATCACTAGGACAATCATAGATAGCATGGGAAGGACTAGAGAAAATTTCACAAACACCTTGCACATTAGGAGAATTAGTAGGTAATGTATTCAAAGCTAACAATTGATCAAACTTTTTAGATAAGACATCAACTTTCAAATAAAGATCAACAATTTGAAAAACTTCATACATTCCTTCTCTATTTCCTATTTGTCTAGATATGCCTATACGTGAGGATGTGGCATGTTGTTGTGAATTATCACTCAAATTTTCAAATAAATCCCACGACTCATCCGTTGTTTTATGAAGAAAGGTAGTACTAGAAGATTAATCAACTATTTGGCGATTCCTCTAGTCTAATCCTGAATAAAAACTTTGTATTTGTTGCCATATTGGGATTCATGGTGAGGGAAACTAAGAAGAAGTTCTTTAAATCTCTCACAACTCTCATGAAATTGTTCATTATTTTGTCGGGAACAAGTAGTGATTCTTGTTAGCCCTAAGGGCATTACTGCATATGATTTTGATTATGATTAACATACGTTTGCATGATGATTATTAAGCTTAATTTATATAGAACAAAAGAAGCATTTTTGAAGTATCAAGGCTATACTCTTAGAAGCAAAATATCTTGGTGATCAAGACAAAACAAAGGAGAAAAGATCAAGCTATTGAAGACCTTGAAGACTTATGTCTTTGTTAGGGATATAATAATGTATTTTGTAAAACTCCCTAACTCTCATCTTTGATTGTTGATCAAATGTGAAGCTCCTTGGTTAAATTTATTTTTATAAACTATTCTTGAAAAACACAAATATTCTTGATATGGTTTCTTGATGCATTTGAAAATTCTCTTATCTCTAAAAAGTATCAAGAATACATGTTTGTGATATAGGAAGGAAAGCTCTTTTGTTAAGGAAAATTGGTTGTGTTTTCTTCCTCAAAAAGGTCATCCATTTTTTTAAAAACCAGTCATCCTATTTCTCTGGAGGAAAAGAAAAATGGTGTCCTATTTTTAAAACCTATCATCCGATTTTTCTAGCTTTAGAAAAATCGGTCGTTCGATTTTTATAGAGGATCGTCCGATTCTCTATATATCAAAAAGTCGGTCTTCCTATTTTAAAAAGAACTCATCCGATTTTCCTTTTACAATAAAATCGGACGTCCGTTTTCTAAAACCGGTTGTCCATTTTTAGTCTTTTACTGCAAAAATGTTACCGTTACACAGACAGTAACAATTACTTTTTCTCTTTCCTATATATATGAGTTCTCTCAATTTTGTGCATGAGAAATTTCCAAATCATGTTTACAAACTTTTAAAAGCTCTCTATGGCTTAAACAAGCTCCAAGAGCTTTGTGTGAAAAATTAAGTGGATTTCTTCTCTCAAAGAATTTTTTAAGAGGTGTGGTGGACACTACTCTTTTTACAAAAACCTCATGTAACAATGATCTTCTTCTTATCCAAATTTATGTAGATGATATTATTTTTTGCGCTACTAATATTTCTTTGTGTAAAGAATTTGCCTCCCTTATGCAAAATAAGTTAAAATGAGCATGATGTAAGAATTGACCTACTTTCTTGTACTACAAATCAAGCAAACAAAAGAAGGCATCTTTATCAACCAAGAGAAGTACACCAAGGAACTTCTCAAGAGATTCGGGATAAACGATGTAAAAGGTATTGGCACTCCAATGAGCTCATCATTGAAGCTTGAAAAGGATGACAAAGATAAGAAGGTTGATGAGAAAAAGTATAGAGGTATGATTTGTAGTTTGCTTTACTTAACGGCTAGTAGGCCAGATATTGTATTTTCGGGTATATTTGTGTGCTAGATTCCAAGCTTGCCCAAAGAATCCCATTTAATAGCTATAAAACGTATTTTGAGATATTTAATTTCATCATATGATTATAGCTTGTAGTACTCTAAACAATCTTGTTTTGATCTTATTGCCTACACCGATGAGGATTATGCCGGATGTAAGGTAGAAAAGAAGAGTACAAGTGGAAATTGCCAATTTTTGAGAAGATGCTTAGTATCTTGGTACAGCGAGAAACAATCGTGGGTATCTTTATCAACTGCCAAAGCGGAATATATAGAAGCCGGTTATTGTTGTGCATAGATACTTTGGATGAAACATTCTTTAATTGATTTTGATTTTTCTTTTAAAAACATACTTATTATGTGCGATAATACTAGTGCTATAAATCTTTCCATAAACCTTGTGCAACATTAAAAAACAAAACATATTGAAATCAAACATCACTTTATTAGAGATCATGTTGCTAAAGGTGATGTATTTTTAGAATATATTTGCACAGAGGATCAAATTGCTGATATTTTTACTAAACCCCTCTCTGAAGATCGTTTTTGTTATTTGAGAAAATTTCTTGGCATTGGTAAATTTAATGACTAATGTTTGTTGTTTGAGTTTTTCAGACTTTCTCTTATTCTTTACTCTTACAAAAAATTTCTCTTAACAATCGGACGCCTCTTTCAAAAAACCGGACGTCCGGTTCGAAAAATGGACTCAAATTTTCTTCTTCACAAAAATTACCGAGATATTCGGGCGACCAAATCAGACGAACTCAATAAAAATCAAATGCCCGATTTCTTGCTTTCATAAAAACCTGACAATCGCTTTTGAAAATTGGTCGACCGATTTCTTTTAAACTGTCGGGTCCTACAGTTTTTAAAACCTGTTCTCTTTAATTTTTTAGTCATTTCTCACAACTCTCTCACTCTCTCATCCGAAACCCCTCTCTCTCACAAAACCTGACCGATTTCTAAATCCGATTCTCACTCTTCTTCTCAAATTTTTCAAATTTCTCTCCTCACCAAGTAAGAAAACAGGTTATTGCTCTGTTTTTCCCTATAATCTTCTCTATTTGAAAACCCCCAATCTCTACCTCAAACCTAAGTTGGGATTCTTTCAAAATGGTGAAAACAAATAATGCCAATGTTGGAAGGGAAGGCCATGGTGAAGAAGGTGGAAGTACTAGAAGCGATAAAAAGGGAAGGGCAAACAAGTAGCAAGGAGTGAAACTCCTCTAGATAAATTCATCTCAGTACAAACTGCTACTAACTATGAAGATTGGACAAAGAAAAACGGAAAATCGCTCCCGGACATTGATTCAACCTATCAGACATAGGAGGCATGGAAATAATTCCTGCACTTTTTCAAGATATTGGTTGGAGTTTTGTACTGATTGTTAATGAATTATTCTATCCTATGATGCTTTATCAGTTTTATGCAAATCTGCAAAGGGGTAGAACACAAACTGGTGGGAATGTTGTTACCTCTAGAGTGAATGGAAAGAATATTGCCTTTGATGATAGATTTTTGAATTCCATTCTTGAGACACCCAAAGATGGAATGCGTTTTTACACAAAAAATAAGAAGTGCTTTGATCTCAATCTGTATAGTGAAAAGAGGTTTGAATTATTTACCAAAGGAATTGTGTTAAAAATGAGTAAGGATAGAACAGTTGACAAACTTGATGCCTATGGGAGGATTTTACATCATATTATTTTGAATATTGTTATTCCCAATGTAGGGCACAAGTCTTCAATTACAAACATGCATTCCTTTGTTATACTAGTAATGCATGAACACAAAAAGATGAATTTTGGTTATATTGTAATAGAACACATGCTAGCTACACAATCCACTTCAACAAAATGTTTGCCCTATGGTTGTTTTCTTGCCAAGATATTCTAACATTTTAAGATCACTTTCTTTTTACCACATTGGAATCGGTAAGATATACAATCAGAACACCTTCAAAATGATGGGATTCTCAAGGAATGAAGATAGAAAATTGATAAGGGGAGGCCAAGAGGAAGATAGTGAAAATAGCGAAAATGAAGTGACTCCGAGATGGAGGAAGAAAGAATTAGAAGAGAAACAAGAAAAAAGAAGAGACAAGAGAGAACGGAGGAAGGTTCGTCTTTGGGTAGCATGAATCAAGTAATGGAAATGACAGCTTCCCTACAAACATCAACAAACACTCGGCTTGACGCTTCAGATGGCAAGATATCCGACATTCAAGAAAGGTTTATTAGATTGGAGGCAAGAGATAGAGATGAAGGCCATTGAAGAGATGATGAAAAGGGAGTGACTTGCTATTGGTCTTTATTTCTTTTGTTTACTTTCAAACTCTTTACTCATTAAGCCTTTTTTATCTCTTTTGTTTTAAACTACTTTCTCTTATAACTTTGGTACTTATGAAGTTTTATGCTTTTTTGATTAGTCTCAATAATCTTTGTTTCTATGACCTCTTTTGATTAGTTTGAAATTCTATGGTGAAATCTTAATGATGAGAGTTTCCGTTATCTTTGTTTCTATGATCCCTTAAAAACTCTCCTAAGTGTCTTTTTGATTTATGACTAAATGGGGAGAAATATGTGCAAGAAGTAAGGGGGAGAAAATGTAAGATGCAAAGATATTGTTGATGCCTGTGCTTTTTTATGCTTATGTTAATGCTTATGCTTTAGTTTGTTGATATCAATCTTATTATTGTTGGTATATTGTTGAATATGCCTTACATTGTTTGCATTGTTTATTGACAATGGCCGATAATGACGTCATTATCTTATGATGTATATATTTTTTATGTTCTGAAAACTTGAGTTTTTAAGTTGCATAAGGCTTTATGCATCATGTCTTTTTGGCTATATGGCTTGAAGTTGCCTTGATGATTTTTTTTATGCCATATTTATTTTGAAGCATGTTCTCAGGGGGAGCTTATCTTTCTAAACTATCTTTCAAACCCTTGGCATGTTTTCAAATTTATAGGTGGAGTTAGCTGTCTCTTATGTAGTGTTTTGTTATGCTTTACTCTTATTGATGATTTCCTTGAAGAATCACCATGTTTTTATATTTGCTCTTTTGTTCTTGCATATGTACTTGTCATAATAAAAAAGGGGGAGATTGCTAGCCCTAAGGGCATTATTGCATATGATTTTAATTATGATTAACATACGTTTGTGTGATGATTATTAAGCTTAGTTTATATAGAATAAAAGAAGCATTTTTGAAGTCTCAAGGCTACACTCTTAGAAGCAAAAGATCTTGGTGATCAAGGCAAAATAAAGGAGAAAAGATCAAGCTATTGAAGACCTTGAAGACTTATGTCTTTGTTAGGGATATAATAATATATTTTGTAAAACTCCCTGTCATCTTTGATTGTTGATCAAATGTGAAGCTCCTTGGATAAATTTATTTTTATAAACTATTCTTGAAAAACACAAATATTCTTGATATGTTTTCTTGATGCATTTGAAAATTCTCTTATCTTTAAAAAGTATCAAGAATACATGTTTGTGATATAATGAAGGAAAGCTCTTTTGTTAAGGAAAATTGGCTGTGTTTTCTTTCTCAAAAAAGTAATCCATTTTTTCAAAAACCGGTCATCCAATTTTTCTGGAGGAAAAGAAAAATCTGACGTCCTATTTTTAAAACCGGTCGTCTGACTTGCTAGTTTTAGAAAAATCGGTCATCTGATTTTTACAGAGAATCATCCGATTCTCTATGTATCAAAAAATCGGTCTTCCTATTTTAAAAAGGGCTCATCCAATTTTCCTTTTACAAGAAAATCGGACGTTCGTTTTCTAAAACTGGTCGTCTACTGTTAGTCTTGTATTGCAAAAATATTACCGTTACATAGACAGTAACGGTTACTTTTTCTCTTTCCTATATATATGAGTTTTTTATCAGTAATAAATAGTTTTTTGGTTGGTGAAATATTTATTGAGATCATTTAAGAACTTTTAAAGAGTTTTAAAGTACATTCCTTCAAACACCTTTTATCTCACAAAAATATCTTCTTGAGCTTCATTGTTGATCTTTATCAAAGAAGAAGTAAAGAGGAGCTTATAGAAGTATTCAATTGAGTTATATATTTGCTTTTCAAACTCACTTGGTAACATTGTTCTTTACTTATTTCTCTTTTATTAACATCAAAGGTTTGTTGAAAAACCCCTTGGGTTATCCTTTGATTATATTCGTATTGGTGATTGAGGTTGCTCGCAAAACCCTTGGTGGGTGGTCCTCAAAATTGTGATTGTTGTATACTTTGTTTATAGTGGATTTGAAAAAATCCTTGGGTATTGACTCAAGGTAGTGGATGGAGCTCGTTGAAAGAGTAAACCACTATAAATTGTTTGTTCTTCCTTTTTCTTTACTTTTAGCTTGATTGTCAAAACTATAAGATTTGTTTGGTTTGAAATTTTATTAAAAAGAGTTTTAGAATTCTTCCTCAAACAAAATTGAAGGTTTATCTTTTATTCACACAAAAGATTTTTTAAAAATTAGCCAAAAACCTTATTCATCCACCCCACCTAAGGTTTTTCAATTCTCTCCTTAACCTCGAAAGTTTACCAATAGGAAAGTATTTTTTTTAAGAAATTCATTAGACATCTCAGTCCATGTACCTATTCTCTTACGCGTATTTAACCAATGTTTAGCCTTATCCTTCAAAAAAAAAAAGGAAAAAGACGCAATCGAATAGCATCATCAGTAACATTAGGCAGTTTAAAACCTGAGCAAATTTCTAAAAATTCATCAATATGCTTATAAGGATTTTCGAAATCAAACATAAAAAAATGGTAACATTTGAATAGTAGAAGCTTTGATTTCGAAGTGATTAGCCTCAATTTCAAATAATCTATTACTTATTAGTGAGTTATAAATATTGAGAGTAAAATACTCTCCTAACGCTCGTGGATTTCCAGCCATCTTAACCTCACAAGTTTCAATAATTATACTTTATGCTCTAAGTGTCTTAAGTATAAGCTCTATCTCAGGGTCAAATTCTTTTAAATCAAGAGAGAGCGAACGACGTCCGTGCATTAACAATCAAAATAAAAAGAAAAAAAACCTAATTTTAATAATAAAGAAATAAATTAATGAAGGAATAAAAAATAATAAAAGACCCACTAATTAAAAAAACTCCACCGAACGTCAAAAAGGGGAAAAAAATTAATAAAAAATTAATAAAGAGAGTTGTAAATTAAAACCAAAGAATGACACTTTTTAATTTTTTTATTTATTTTTTTTTTTTTTTGAAACCAGTAAAGACAACAAACAAAAAAAAAAATCAAAGGTATGGGCTTAATTAAACTAATTAAAAAATAATTAAAAATTAAATAAAATAAATACACAAAATAATAATATTAGGAGAGAATAAATTAAGTAATTAATTTAATATTTCCCTAGCAACGGCATAAAAAACTTGGTCGGGATTTTTCTAACTGAACTTTAAGTCCAAACTTGTAAGCGCGCAAGATCAATATATTACGAAGTATAAGGGTATCGAACCATAGAAAAATATTTAACTACTTAAATTATTATCTTACTAAATTAATTTTATAAAAAGAAAAATCAAATTTTATTATCTAAAAATTATTCCTAAATTAAGTAAAACTAATAAATAAAATCAATTAAATAAAAACTAGGGGGAGCTTAATGAAGAAGATTTTATCATCTAAAAATTATTTCTAAATTAAGTAAAAAGGTAATAATTAAAATTAAGGTTTTTATTTGTATTACGGGTTTAAATTCCACAGACATGTGAGAGAATATTTAATACTAGGAATATCCTTTCTAGTTGGTTGGCAGAACACTACTTGGGAGGATTTCAGGTCAATGAGAGGGGCAGATGTTGGTGAGATTATTCAAGAAGTTCACAGAGAATATAACTACGACATTTAAAGAAACAAAGTGTATAGGAAAAGTTAGATTGCAAAGGAGATAGTTGAAGGTAAATGCAAGAGCCATTACACAAAACTTTGAGATTATATTGAGGAATTAAGACGGTCAGATCCAAAAAATACAGTGATTATGGAAACCTCATGTATTGATGATAAAGATAAGGAGCGGTTTCAAAGATTCTATCTTAGCTTGGGTGAATTGAGGGTCTAGATGGTTGTCATCTTAGATGTCCTCATCCCGGCATTTTATTAACAGCCATAGGGATTGACACGAACAACTCCATGTATCCTCTAATATGGCCAGTGTTGAGACTGAGAACAAATCCGCATAGAAGTAGCTCCTTCCATTCATGATTGAAGATCTAAAAGTGTGGATCCAAAACAAGTGGACTTTCATGTCAGATTGTCAAAAAGTAAGTACCTACAAGTCATACACAAAGATGTAATAAGTGCAAAGGAGCTGGACATATCATTTTTCAAAAACTTGCACAGTCCAACTTTCAAAATATTCTCAAGTTATTAATGAGCATGAACTTCAGGTATTATGTGAAGTTTTTTTCTTTCAATTCGTTTGTTTTGGCAGCTTTTGTGGCTTCATCTTTCATAAATTTAATCTATTTTTTGATGCTAGGGTCAATATCAGATACCACTGGTTGGTGATCAAGTTGGAAATAAAGTTGCATTTTTAATTGATTTTTTGCTTGTTATTATTTGTTTTCTTGTTCGAACTTTCATACATTAATTAATAAGTGGTTTTTTAACTATGTCATTCACTTCCAGATGCAACCTGAGATTCCAAGGGTTGGTGATCATGTAGGGGCAGTGATGTAGTTGAGAATGAACATGTATATTGTTTAAGTGTGTTTTTTCCTAATTTTTGAGCATATGTTTACTTATTTTTCAGCCTGTGTTATTTAGTACTCGATCATTATTTGAGTTTTAGGATGTATTTCATGATCATTGATTGGATGGGTTGGGTGCGGATTGGGTTGATGGTGTTTTGAAAATGTAGTTTCACAAGTAGAAAAAATATATGGTGTTCAGGAGAATGAAAACAATGATGGAAAGGTACAACACACAAAAATCTACTATGGAAAGTAAGCTGTCTAACTTGTTTTTTTTATTGACTAACTTATTGAAATTTGTTCAGAACTCACTTTCTCTCTTAATTGCAGGTTGGTTGAAGATGGATCTAGGACAAATGAGAAAGGAGAAGCAATCCAGGACAAGTCAGATAAAGCCAATAAAAGAAGGAGGTGTCAATTTTGTCATGAGATTGGCCACAATAAGCAGACATGTCCAACCGATTGCGGGAAAGAGTGGAGAGAAAACTGGTTTTGAGGACATAAAAATTGTTTTATTTAGGATATTGTAAACAATGATATTACATTGTTTTCTTTTTGTGTACTAATGATATTTGATGGATTATCTTATGATGTTTTACTTTTTTGAAGCTATAACTTTATGCTATAAACAGATGACATGTTCTGAAGGTGTAAACATCATTTTTTTTTTTCGTTTGGGCAAGGTGTAAACATGTTGCAAGGGAATGGTATGATTTCTGGAGCATATTTCGTCCTCTTTTAGTTTCTTTTCATTGTTTCTTTTTACAGACTAGTTAAAAGTGAGAATGAATATTTATTTTGGAATGAAGCAGGTCTGAAAATTGAAAATTCTTGATTTGTTAGGGAGGATCGAAAAAGGATCCTTCTAAATTTTTGAGTTTTTATTTCTTTGGCTGCAAACCAAAGGTCATTGCCCCTTTGTATTTGGACAATCAAAAAAGAGATGTTAGAATTACAAATTGATATGAAACTTCAGTTCACAAGGTCACAAAATGAACACAATTACAAAATGGAGATTCAACATATTAACTCAAGAAAGTCCAGCTTTCAACGTCTTACAAACAAAACTACAAAATGAATCATCCCAGGAGACCTTTAAACAAAGAGCTGCCACTACAGATGGCTGAGAACAGGAAAATCCATATGCATAGCCAACAAATCAAGAGCAAATTCAACCCACAAAATACAGATTTCAATGCCAAGAGTCAATAGTATGTAAATAATCCAATCCCTTTAATATGTGTCTTCTCCATTTCTTAAGGGCCTTTATGAAAACATTAATATCCTCCTTTAAATTCTTAACATCAAATTTCCAGAAATCATAAACGGTTATATAATTATTCTTTAAGTTCTTCAAAAGCTTGATTTTCAAATAAAGTCTGTAAATACAGATGGATAGCCATTGAAATTTCTCAATCGAACTCGAGATTCCATGCCATGTCTCTTCCTTCTTCTTGATCGAGTTCTTTGTAAATCGTGCCGGAACTGAGTAGTTTGTTTTACCGACTAAACTTGTACAAATGGTTCTTTCTCTAGATCTTGATCATGTAGATAATTAGAGATGGCAGAAGGCATCTTGCACAGACAAACGTATGAGAAACAGATTCTTCACCTTGAAGCCATTGATGCCCAACTTCAGGTTTTCTTGAGAGAAGTTTGAGAAGAGCTTTTGGCTTTTTTGCAGAGGGGATTAGGTCGACTATGAGAGCTTCAAAAATGCAATCATGTGTTGGTGTGTGTAGTTTAGGGGGAAAGAGAAATGAATGGACAAATTTGCCTTTAATATCAACTTCACATGCCATGCCGTGACATCGGCATCTGAATGGTGATGGGAACTGTGAATTTTATGAAGTATATAGATGAGGGATCAAATTTTTTTAAAATACTAGTTTGTGGACTAAGATGGGTTTGGGGACTATTTTTCCAAGCATGTAACGTTTACTAGTTTCGGCTTACATTATATTTTAATTTTGTTAAATATAATTTTGTTATTATTTCGAAAGTTCACATGTGTCACAACTTTTACTACAGTTTTCCTAAAACAGAAAATGTTTTATGTCTTGCTCTATTTCATTCATGTCTTTTATTGCTAAAGTTAGTTTATGGACTTTGACTAATTTTAGCTACATATAATTTTTTTTATTTAATTTTATAATTTATAGATGTTCTTAACTTCATTTGATGGACTTCGTCTAATTTTGGTTATATAATGAATGATATGTTTTTTTTATTTGCATTTTTTTCTCTTTCTGGATTTTACTAACTTTATTTTATGGACTTTGACTAATTTTGCCTAAATATAATATTGTTTGTTTATTTGTTTTTTTTCCACTTCTGAATTTATTTGTTACTTTATTTTCTTTATCTTTTATTAACTACATATAATATTTATTGTTTCGTTTTTTATTTATTTATTTTTATTTAAATTCAAAGTTCGAGTTCTTGAAACTATATAGTTAAAGATAAAACAACTTGTTTATTTACTATTCTTTTTGTTGGGGGAGGGGGTTACCATTCCTTCATTAAGTGAAAGAACAAGTAGCAAATTAGGGGCCTGATTTAAAGCCCCTATAATCAAAGAAGAAAAAATAGTTGTAATTAAAATAATAAAAATAATTAAGGGTTGAAATAGTTGTAGGTGGGAGTATAAACGGATCCTCCTTGTAACAGGTACGGAGTTCTTCCTATGGATGCATTCCATTGTTAGTATATCTTATTGTCTCTAGTGAACTTGTGAATTCTCATCTTGTAATGTTCTTAATATTGAAGGTTGGTTCTTAAAGCATTCACCGATCAGAAAAGACATTTTTTTTCCACACCTTGACGATAGCTCTAGTGCAAAACCTTCTAAAAAGAAACTATATGGTCCTCAATTGTCAAAAGAACTGGGTGATCAGAAAACAGTTTCAGATATTCTGATGCTTTTGGGGAAAGAAGTTCCGAAGGTGAAAACTTTTACTTACCAGCAGTTGGATTGAATGAAACGAGCTTATGTGGTATCTTCTGAAATATAAAAATAATATAATATATATTATTTTATTATAACAAGTAAACTAGTGTGGGTATCATCATATCCTAATCAAGCCCATTTAATAGAAAACCTAATCTACTATAAATGGGTATAGCGGCACGCTTGATGCAGTTAGGCTCATAGATGAAAGCTTAAGTGACACATCGACATCAGAGGAAGCCTATGGTAGTTGAAACAAATTCTTTTTCAGGAATTTAAAATTGAGAAGTTTAATATATGATCTAGAAATATACCTTAAAATTTTCAAGAACTTGAAAAATATGTTAAAATTATGATCTCATGATATATTTTCATTTTACTCCGTTATACCATTTTTAACCTAATACTTTAAAATGCAAAATCTACAATACTTTTATTCCAACTCATTTACTCTATTTTTCATCTCAAAAAGCATATTCTCTCCGTGTTGATTCTTGCTTTGTCAGACCTTGTCTAATGAACTTTTTTGGGGAATAGTCGATTGCTGGACTCTACGTCCTTGTCCTCTCTTCCTCTGCTAGGAGAGTGATTTCTATTGATTGTTGTTAGTCATCTGTCAACTGGTGTGGTTGTCTACCTCTACTTCCTCCTTTGGACACCGAGTGGCTACCTGTTGTTGATTTTCTTCCTCTTCTTTTTGTTCTTGCCTGTTGATTTTCTTCTCACGAACCAAGAAATATCTCTCCGATAATGCTCCTCCGATAGTCAACTATACTACCACCTTAGATTCAACAATCTGCCAATAATCATTGGATCGCAATAAATTCTCCATTAAGGATCCAATGATTATAGTTTCATTGGCTATGTAGATTTACAACAGCTACAAGACACTTTTGTTTCTTATAGAAGATAGTGCCACTATTAAATTCTAATAACAATAAGGAAGAAATTGGGAATGTCATTGATAATTAGCTGATACATAAAATCACAACCATAAGATGTCCTAACAACTAATTGCTAGAAAATAGGAATGGCGCCACTAAAATTCCTATTTATGGATACATCGTAACAACTCCTAAAATCTGGTCAATCGTAGACAGAGTTTTTAAGAACCCTCGTAAATGTCATTCTTGATATGTTTTTATTGACATATTTTGATGATTGAGTATGAATTTCATGTTTTAATTGGATAATTAAACTCATTTTCCTCTTCTTTGAATATAGGAATGTTATTATGGGAGGTTGAAGTGAAAAGAATCAAGAAGAAGAATGATTGCACCTCTGTAATTCCCTTAGTTAAAGAAATTTACTTCTTTAAGATTGTACATGACTTTATGAGATTTTCATAATGATAAAATATATCTCAATCAAATTTTATTTTGTCATCCAAGGGGTAGTGCAAATATTGGCATCCTCACATGATGTTTCAATTTGGCACATTTTTGTATAACGATTATAAGTGGAGCTATAGGGCTCTAATGGATTTGATTCAAGATATCTTGGAAACCTAAGAGCTTTATCTCCAAATCATACGAGAAATAGAGACCTGAATTGGCATGAGCTGATATCAGGAATATTTGTCAACCTTGAGCACCCTCCAAAACATAGAGAGCAAACAAATCATATATATTGTGGTAGCTCACTCAGTTTTCTTCTGCAGCTTTCGATTATCAATGACTCAAGATAAGGGGTTGGGCTTTGTATACCTACAAAAACCATTGATGAGGGAACTAATTATGTGGTCAAAGACAGTAGAAATACAAATATACAATGAAGTTGTAATACCTGCTGCTGCTGCATTTTTTATCTGTTTGGCAAAATGTAATGGAGAGATATGCAAGTGGCGAATTGGTATATTTCTCAGCCGCGGGCAATAATCAATAATAATCAAATCCTCAAGGTTGGGAAAAATTCCTGCAGCCTCTGTGTGAAATGTCTCTGCTTCCATCCATTCTTCTAAACTCCATATAGTTTTCAGCTGGAGACGTCTTAAGGGCTGGAAAAGCAATTTTTGGCATCTGCTTATTATGCTCTCCACAGCCCATATTATCATTACCATAAAACGAAGGCTCAATGCAACCTATATTACTAAGTCCACATAATGTGAGATACTTGAGGGACGTTAATTTCCCCAGAGCTGGAAGTTTTTCGCATCTTTCGCAATCCATTATGGAAAGAGAGACCAGTTTATCGAATCTTTTGGACAAGCTAAGGTTTTGGTCCACGCATACAGCCATATTCATGAACCACTATGGAAAATGATCGCCTGAAAAACGCAGAATCCTCAAGTGCTGCAGATTTGGATATGGTTCAAGTCCATCCAGAACACCCTCAAAATTCATTTCACATCCTTTAGAATCAATCAGACCAATTTAATTCCAACATACTTAATGGCCTTCTATATAAGCTTGCCTGCAGAGCTTCTTCCTTACAACTCTACTCTTTCAAGATTATATGGCCAAGTCACCCCTGAGATTTTCCAAACATCCTAATTCTTTAATTTGATTCTCTTGACACATATGGAAGCATTCTAGTATCTGAAGACTAGTTAAACGTCCCATCTCTGCTGGCATCCTATGATGTGAATCAGAGTGAAGATGCCTCAAATTGATCAAATTGGTCATTTCTTTGGGAAGTACTTCAAGATTTTGACAGTTGTTGATCCTGCAAATTATAGAGCTTACATAGAGACTCAGGTAAAGCTTTGATTTCAGAACAGGAAAGATCAAGATATCTCAAATGTATTAGCTTGCCAATTGAGGATGGTAATTCCTCTGTTACTTGAGACAAGATCAGAACATTCAAGTTCTTGAAGCTCATTAACATATAACTTCCTAAAAATAATGATGTCCTAAGAATTTCCAAGAGTGTTTTTGTTCCTTTTCCAAAGGAAAGGAATGTACCACAAGGGAGTGATCCTGGGGTTTACCACATCTTACATGATCATTCTTTGATTTTGAAATTAATCCAGCAAGATCATGCATCCCAACGCATCTAGATTCGCCATCTTCATCAATCACCTCTTGCAACAAGCAAGTCTGAAGCAAACTGTTAATGTACTGATAGCCAATTTCCATTTGATCATTACCAAAATCCATTTGAAGAAACCCTTCTGCCATCCAAAGTTGGATTAATTGTTTCTTTTCCATGAGAGTATTCTTTTCGAACAATGAGCAGTATGTGAAGCACTTCCTAAGTGACGGAGATGGCAAGCGATCAAAACTCAACTTAAGAATTTTCATTTACACCAGAATATTTATCTCCACTGATATATGAAATTCCTTCACGCAAAACTGAAATCCACTGATCCCTTGGATTTGTGCGTAGTAAACCTCCTACTACACTTGCAACAAGTGGTAGACCCTGACATAATTCATTGATCTTCTCTCCAATTGCTTCAAATTCTTGCATTTCTTCTTTGCTTAAGAATGCTTTTTCTTTCACTATCAGCAAACAATCCTCGTCTGTTAACTTTTTCAATGATAAATCATATCTTGAAGGACAATTTGAAGCCACTAGCACATTTCGAGTGGTCACAATAATCCAATTTCCAGAACTTGAGCTGATTCCAGCTAAGGAGCCTAAAAAATCATCCCATAATTGACTATCCTCATTCCAGACATCATCAAGAACAAGAAGGTAATTGTTGCCTTTAAGTTTCTCTCCAATCTTTTGAACTATGGTGTCTCTACCCTTAAAACTCCCAACCGGGCTCTCCGTGGTGAGAGATTCTAGCATCAATTTGAAAATTCTCTTAGGTTCAAAATCTTCAGATACAGAAACCCAAAACTGTTTGCCAAAGTGATTAGACAGTTCATAATTGTTGTACACAAACCGGGCAAGTGTGGTTTTTCCCAAGCCCCCAATTCCTATTATGAAAATGAAAGAAAGAATTTCATCAGATGGGCTCTACAACATCCCCACTATCTTGGATGCCTCCTCTTCTCTTCCAATCATTTTTTGAAGAGCAGAGGAGTCCGTCTCCCTTAAAGATCATCAAGAAGTAGAACTCGAGCAGGTTCTGATAGAGAGATATTACTTTTCACTCACTTTGAAGATCAAAATTGAATAACAATCTATGCCATCAATGTAGGATACATGTGTATCAATCATTACAGAGATGTGTATCATTCATACTCACATTAAAACTATATACAACATCACATGAAAGACCTCTGGCTCCCAGTAACCAAACAATCAATAAATAATTGGAAAAAAAAAATCATATTTGAAATGAACAATGATCCAATCCCAGTATTAAAAATTAATACCGTGATTTTCAATAAAAACCTTCCTTTGTGCCAAAAAAACTCAAATATAGTTCCTTCCAGATTCCCATGCTCCATCTAGTTCTTTTATATTGCCTTGTCTCTTCTGTTTTCTGTTCTGTTTCTGTTGGAGACTATATGAATTTGAGGCCATGACTCACTGTTATTCAAAACTTTCCTCAGCTTAATACTTCAGGTGAAATACCTGACTATTTTAAGTATGGCTATTAGCCATAGATGGTGAAATGTAGATCCTCAATCCCAGTACCAGAAAAAGGCCCAAAATTTCTTTAGCCTACTGCTACTTGAGATGCTTGATTATGTTGATTCTAACATTAGCAAAGACCACAAGATGTGTTCATAATGAAATCTTTAACTTAATCCTCCAATCTTTCATCACAAATTGAACTTAAATTCTGCTTAACTTTCAGATGAAATCCTCTGCCAATATCTTTCAACAATTTAATACTCACAAACAATTAAAAACCAAACCAACAGAGGATGAATAAATGAACTAATCCAGATTTGTACTTCAAGAGAAAAACTTATTTATCATCCAAATGTGGATTGCATTCTTTTGCATAAAAAACATTTTTCTCAATGAAAACTCTGAGCATATCATAAGTAAACTCCTCACTGTTAGGGTCACTAGCAGGCGATTCAGCTGATGAATCCAATGTCATCGGCTGCTTCAAACATAAGCAACATCCACTCCCAACCCATTTCCCAGAACGCCTTGAATTTACCGAATTTCCTCCTTTTTTCCTCTTCTTCCTCTTTTGAAGCAGCAATAGCTTTTTCTTGGCACTATTAAATCTAAAAAAAGACACCCTTTTTTCTCTTTTTTCTCCAATTTCCTCTTCTGAACAACTTTTTCCAACAGGCCCATCAATCTCATCTTCTTCATCATCCACTCCACCACCACCTGAAAGATTACTGGATTGCTTCTTATCTGAACCAGACATAAAGAAAAAAGAACAACCCACAGACAAAAAAGTATATAAAATTGTGAATCAAGATTGCAAGAAGTATGTGGAAAAAGAACAGGACCACATAGTAGCATAAAATAAAATGTGCTATAAGATAAGACAAAAGGGAAGCTGTAATTGAAACTGAAAGATCGAAAAAAAACAGAATTTGACTCTGACGATTGGGAATTGAATGCGGGAAGAGAATGAGAAGAAGGAGGAGGAAGTAGGATTGAAATTTGTCGTTTTTAACGGCAGAGTAATCGGAGTCAGGAGGTAACTATTTAACGGTAGCGAGAAAGATGCAACAATATATATAATACATCTCCGCAATTTGTTCATAGTTGAGTTAGGCGAAGCGAGAGCGAGCTTGTTTGTTGGTTTATACAATCACGAAATTGCTTAACTGGCTTTGGCTTTGGCTTTGGCTTTAGCTTTAGCTTTGTGAAACGTGTTATTTTAGAGCTTTGGTTCCGTGTGAGAGTGTTACTTTTGCTTGTTTATAGATATAATCTCCATGGATATTACTTAATGTACTTCTGTTTCAATATAGAAAAATAAAAGGAATTTTTTGGGATGTAATTGGATATGATTTGATATTTAAATTTGAGTATTGTATTTCAAAAAAAATTAAAATCCAAATAAGGTTTTATTTTTTGCCACCTCCAAATTTCCACTCAAAATCATTGCCTTTCTTGTATCATCCTCTATTCTAGTTACTTTTATTTTATTTTTGAATTAGAAATAGAAATGAATAAAGTATAGATTTTTTACTAGAAATACGTAAACGATACTTGTTTGTGAGAGGAGTGGAATTCTAAATACAAAAGTGGAAAAGAATAAATGGATTTTTAATTTAAATTCTAATCCAAATGAATCGGTTTCAATTCTCTACTCTATTAACTTACTCTATTAACTTTTATAATGTATTTCATTTAGTATTTATATTTGAATTAGTTGGTTTTATTAACAAAATATATCAAATATAAATAGAAAGGAGGATGACGTATGAAAATGGTACATATGATTCGAGCCACAAAACATCTACTTCCTCGTAACAACTTTCTCTCTCTACCTATTCCTACCAAAAATTTTCTCTCAAAAACCCATTTTTAAATATTCAAATCGGGAGCAATATACAACACATCTTCATAAAATGATGTCATCATATCGATCTTCATCAAATAATCTAACATTTAAAAACAAAAAAAAAGAAGAAAAAAAAAAAAGAAAAACTAACTGCAAATCTGTATTTAAAAAAAAAAAAAAAAGTTTCGACTACTGCTATTGTACATCGAAGGTTGACTAAGAAAGCAAACTAAGGTTGATTGGAAAATGGCCTTGGTTCGCTGCCCGGACCAGCCGGCAGCTGTACCCAAACCGATACTTTTTTGTTTTTAAATTGTTTTTATTTTTTTCTTCATCTATATTAGTTCGAAATAATACAAAATTGTTAATTTAAGTTTTAAACTTTTATAAAGAAGAATGAGAATTTTTTTTCCTTCAAAAATTTTAGAAGAGGCCAAAATGAGACTTCTAGGAGTTACACCATTAAAAAAGGATTGCAAATAGCATCCCCATAAGAAAAAAGTGAAAAATTATATTAAATCAGTGTGAATGGCTGAATGATAGAAGAGATAATAGAAGGGACAACTATCATCTAATGTCAAAGAAGTAAGTTGAGGTAGCATGCTTAGCTAAGGTATGTATACAAACATTTTTAGAATGATTAGCAAAAGGAAGATACAACTATGGAGCTTAGTTAGCAGGACTCTAATTTGATTGGGTACACGTCCGAACATGCCTAAGATGTGAATATTCAGAGAAAAAACTATCAACCACATTTTTATAATCACATCCCATAATAAGGCTATGTAGTTAAAATGATAGGCCAAACAAATATCTTCAATGATACAAAAACTTATGCATGTCCAATTGAAAGGGTACTAGAGAGCTAATTAATGAAGCTAGAATGACATCCCCTTATAATCTCTCAATAAGCTTCCTATCTCGGCAACTTTCTTAGTCTAGACAGCGTCGATGTTGAGTTTGAATTATCCTTTGGCCGAGAGTTGTTATATGGTGCTAGTATTAGCTACAGTGGCATCACAAGATGGATGCAAACTGTTAGAGTCGCCTTCAAGCATGATAAGAATCAATCAAGACAAGAATAAGGAATTAAGAAATTCAAGAGCAAGTAGGAAAATTTTAGAGAACACGAAGAAACCTTAGAAGCAATGGTGGATCTAGGACCCCAGGACGAGTAGGTGCAATATATATATATATATACACACACACACATATGTATATATGTATATATATACATATATATTTATACATATACATACATATATATACATATAGAATATACATATATATATACATATATATAAATACATATATATGTATATATATGTGTATATATATATATATGTATATATATAAATAAAAGTTTATTACTCCCTCTCTTTTTTTACTTGTGATATTTCATCAATATCCTTATTTTTGTACTTGCCATACGTGAAAAAATAATGAAATATTTAATAGACTTTTTCTCATTATACTCTTTCATAAAAAACAAAAATAACCCATTTTATTCTTCTAATATTTGAAACTTGTAGAAGTAATAATGATGAGAGAGATTTATTTGAATGACATTCTAATCTAACAAGAAAAATTATTTAACATTTTGAATTTTCTTAAAGGGTGTGACATATGAAATGTGACAAGTAAAAAAAGAGAAAGAGTAATAGAAAATAAAAGAAAAAATAAGGATTTTTTTTCATAAACGGGCCACAATTAAATTATAAGTGGGTGCATAATATATTTGATACACTACCTGATATAGGATTTTTAAATTTTAGTGGGGTCATGTGCTCCTGCTGAAGTGTATATAAATCTGCCTATGCTTAGAAGAACTGAGATGAAAACTAAACCTCACCTAAGAACCTCAATAGAGCTTGCGTTAAAACTCTTGAAATAGAAGCTAATTTCTACTACAATTTTAGCCTAACAACCCAAGAACATTTGAAGAACTTGAACCCCTAAACTAGAAATTAAAGGCACCAAAAATTACTCCTAGAAGGAATCCTAAGATAGCAAGAAATTAGAACTCCTTTAGATAATGGAATGGATTATCCAAGGATTTTAGAGACAAAATTTCAAGGGTAGACTAAACCTATTGAAGAGTCTTGCAAGAAGAAAAAGAAAAACCTCTCCACTCTCATGATTTTCATTCAAAATACCAAATCTGAAAGTTCTTACAAAAGAGGAGCATTTATACACTCCAATCCCTAGATAGGTTAGAGTTAGGTAATTTCAAATTTTGGGACTTAAAATCCACAAAAATAAGTATTACATGAGTTCAAAACTGTTAAAAACTGTTGGAAAATGCAAAAAATCTGGGGTGACCAAACTTGATCTGGCACCTATTTCTCCAATTATGGCTCCATGTTCCTTTTGAGCCTTTTAACAACCAATTTAACTTATAATATCTTCATGAATGTTGTAGCTCTTCGTCTCTTTACATAGAAATTTGAATTGGCTTTTATAACTCAATTTATGGTCATTCATCAAAATTTGTCAAACCTGGAAAGTGATCTAGATGTGTTGAGTTTCTATAAGGACTTGATGTAACAAATGAACTCCGATTCAAACAAGCTTTGGAATTATAGAATCCTCAAATAGTCTTCTACAAATTTGATGAAGGCATTATATTTGTTCTCGAACTTTAAAGTTGTCAAAAATATGTTTGAAGGAAATATGTCTAAGCTACCAAGAAATGCAAGATTACATTCTTTTGCTTTTGTATTCGGGCCGACAATGTAAACATTCATACGGCCTCCCCTTCTTTAGTTAGATTCCTATCAAAGAACCTTCTTCCCTTTCGGATCTTGTAATACTGGCCTAGTAGAATAGAGGCATTAGGGCTGGTCATAGGAGCCTTCGACTGGGAATGAGTAGTTTCATACTCTTTTGAGAATCAACATACGACTTCAAGTATATCCTTGGGCGATAAAGAAGTTAACTAAAAAACTAGAGTATTCCTATTATTCCATATCCCATAGGATTTAGGCAAAGAGACTACTCTTAGACAAATACAAATACACAATTTTTTGCAGTATAAATTGCATATTGAGATTTTGGCTATTGAAGTCTTGTAATAATATGAGGAAAGGGAGGTAGGTTTCGAACTTTTCAATTAGACCTACTTTTCTATTAAAAATTAGTTTTACTTGTGCATGAGAAAAATGTGAGACTTATAATGAGAAATAAACACTAAATTTCAAAGAGAAAATCAAATAAATTATCCACAAATAATTTACATTTTTTCTCTTTTAACAATAAAAATTATTCATTTAATTTCTACTCAAATACTATTTTCGAAGTACTAATACTACCAAATCAATAAAAGTAGGGCAAAAACTGGCACTTCTAATGCCCGCCCCACCTGACACAAGGGCATCTTGTCTACTCATTAATATGAACATGGACATCTTAGGAAACTCAGAACATGGACATCTTAGGAAACTCATATAATATCCTTCCGCATAGACATTTTTGGGGTTGACAGGATAATCAAGCCTTTTTTTTTTGGGGGGGGGGTTTGGATAGTTTAGGTCGGTTATAAATAATTTGGGCAGGCAGATTTATTTAATGAATGGAAAAAAAAATACCCCTCCTACAGTGACACGTGCATTAGTTGTGCACATCCTCTACCATGTTTTCATTAATTTGGTAGTATAATAAACTCAAAAATAGTATTTGGGTATAAATTAATCGAATAATTGTTTATGGGTAAAAAGAGAAAAGTGTAAATTGTTTATGGGAAACAGAAAAAAGGTGTAAATTGTTTATGGATAATTTAGGTGATTTTCTCAATTTCAAAATAAAATAGTATTTCCTCCGATTCAAAATAAGTGCAAATTTACTTGCAGGCACAAATATTAAGGGTTTTGAAATCATGAAAGTATTTATATAATATGTCTTTCATGTCCTTCATTATGGAAAGAGAAATATAAATAAATAAGGAGGGAGAGAATGATAAATTTTAAAAAAAGAGAAATATAAATAGATGGATTTTGAAAATTTGTAAAAATACAATTATAAACAAAATATAACTTATAGAAAGACCTTGTTATTAATTTGAGGGAGTTCTAAAATATTGAATAATTAATTGTGGTTATGATTAAAAAAAGAGCTAATTATGGTTGGTTGATATATATTTTTTAACTAAAACATTATTTCATTGCAGTAGACTTAAATTCCTGTGATACAAAAGATTACAAAATGATGGGCTAATTTTCCTTCCAAACGTGCAAGTTCGACATAGGGTCAAACTAAATTTAGCCAGACTAACTTTGAGTGTAAAAGCTATTATTGGGTTCGTAAGATTACATGAGAGCTATTACAAAAGAGGATTTAAGAACTACTTCAGATACAAACTTAAAACCCAAGTTTAGAATACTAGACTAAAGCTTAACTAACCTAATCAAATTAACCAAAACAAAAACCCATCATAGAAAACAACACGTGCAACTAAACAAAGTAAGCAACATAAGAACAAAAAACACAAGGACATAAGGACGAGGCTACTAAACTAAAAACATTAGAAAGCATAATGACAGATGCCCAAATAAGGAGACACGTGGCCACACACATGGGTAGACACTAGGCGTCACTGGACCCTCCGATTGCGTTGCGAGCACACAACGCCAACGAAAGCTTCCTATCGAAAATGCAGAACTAGCAGTAGCAAAGCTAACCCAGTTAGAACCAAACTTATCCACCACCATCCTGTTCACCGATAGGGTAGCGAGTAAAGAACACATGATAGGTGAATCAAAGAAGTCTACAACCAGTCCACCAGAAAGAGAACACCCTCGTAAAACCAAACCCAACCTCCTCTCTAACCAAGTTGAAGTCGTTAGCTTAGCTTATAGATAGTGTCTGAAGCAAGATGGCATGACCGACAAGAGCAGACTCACCAGGACATACTCTAGCAACGATAAAGATAAACAAGAAAAAACTCTTTCCCCTCCACTACCGAATACTCACTAGTAAGAAGGCACTCCAAACACAAAAGAAAAACCAAGTCGAGTCCAACTAAAACCACTATCTCATAAACTTCCTCACCAGCCCAGAAACCTCCCAAACCTCACAATACTGTAGACCCGCAATAGAACAAGCCCAAGACCCACCCATCACAGAGCAAAGGATAGATGCTACAGCTACCAATCACATTAGTCGGTGCACCAGCTGGAGAAAAAAGGGGGGGCAACCATTTTGCAGAACCAAGGCAGCCATCAGATCAGCCGCTACAAAGGGCCCCTAGAGCCTCCCCCTCTATCTCAAACCAAACCCACCACGAGCAAGAAAAGAATCGAAAAATCTAAAAGCCACTGGGGGACTGAACGTCGCCCCTCCTTTGTGACCAAAGTGAATCTGAGAAAAAGAAGAGAGAGAGAGAGAGAGAGAGAGAGAGAGAGAGACACACAAAAGAAGCTAGCTACACACTAAGAGACTAAACTAAAAGAAAAAGAGCCTCTCTCTCATCGGCAAGAAGGGAGCACGCCAGAAATAAGCTGTTCCACTATCAACTCTTACTGCTCAAGTACTCGCTCGCCCTTGCCATACTTTCTTTGACAAGTCAGAGAGAGTCGCGACTAAGAAGAAAGTAGATCTGTTTTGGCTATTATTTTTTATTCTATTTGGATGAAGAGAGATTTCTGTTTCTTCTTTCTTTCTCATTCAAATATTTTGGAAAACGGTTGATGGATAGTTGATACGAACAAAGTCAGACTTTTTTTTCTTGGGGGGGGAGGGGGGGAGAGGGGTAATATGAATTAGGCCAATGAAATGAGCTTTATATCCCGTCTTAAGTAATGAGGAACTGAAGGACTCTTTTGGGAGCTTACAAGTAACAATACTAAAACAAATCAATAATAAAGTGATTGAATTAGTTTTAGATTATAAAATAGACACTATATGAGCCCATGAGATCTTATCCGAATGACAATTGCTGATGTTTAGGGATTGGGAGTTCAACTATTGCATTTTGAAAATTGTTGCCCCTCCTTTAGCTCATATTGGGCTTTGTCCGATTGATGCGGATAGGGACCGCCCGTGGGGTGTGAATTGTTTTTCTTTAGCTTCAGGCTATTAAAGCAGTTGATTCAGCCACCACCTGTCTCGGTCTTTTCGTCACACTAGGGTGAAGGGAGTCGAACTGATGCGCTTGCTCTAGGTTTGTTTGCTCGTGCAATGAGAATTGCTTAATACATGGAGAAGGGAATCGAAACTTTACCTACTTGACGAGAAAGGGAACAAATTGAGTTCGTCAATGAATCTCAACAAAAAGGCTTTGTTTGATGTTTATGTAAAGTCCACCAATAGGTAGCACTTTTGTACTAAAATATTATATAAATATATATATATGAATTAATTTTGTAAAACAAAAAGATGTTGATAAGAGCTGTTGTTGTGTAGCCCATCTCAAAGTTTCAGAGTTGGACTTGTGGCTGTCTAAATTTTATAGTCTTAATATCAAATGCAGTTTATCACTGAAAATGGGCCTGTGAATATGATCCAATCATATTTGACAGATTCATTGTCAAACCGGGGAAGCCAAAAAATAAAAACATTTTTTTTATCAAAAAAAATAAAAACATTTTATTTATCAAAAAAAAAAAACATTTTTAAACACAAAACTAAATTCAACAATTTTCTATTTTGTAAGTCAAGAAAATCAAATGCTTCATGTGATTTTGGATTTTTTTTTTTTGGCTGAAGAATAATGTGAATTTTGAAGTTCAAAACCCCGCTTCTTTTTTTATTATTAATAAAATTCAAAACTTTGTTTGATCTTGGTATAAAAAAGTAAAATTTCGAAAACTTTGATGGATCCTTAAATTGAATAATATAAAAAATGCTTTATTTTGCAAACTTAGAAATTTTTATATTGTGAATTTATCAATAACCATACTTTTATATATATATATATATATATATATATTATAAGAGAACCAATGAAATAAGGTTCATTTGAAAAATTAGCTCATTTGTAACTGAAGATATTTTTCATTTGATATATGCCTTGACTAAATGATACAATTAGCTCGTTAGAAGAAATAGAAATTTTAAATTTAAACTATATCATTTTTATAAAAAAATTAATGATACGAATACAAATTAACTTGTAGATCATGCAAATATATATATATATATATATGAATAATCTTTGCAAGTTCAATCATATTATAAGATACATATTTTTATATGTAAATTGATCTTCTAAAGTCACCAAAGGACCCACAACAAATCATGAATATGAATTTAGTAATACATAAATAAATCAGTAGCAACTTTATTAGTTTAAAGGGTGTACAGTATAATCATCAATTTTGTGTTTTAATAATCATCAATTCTCCCAACCACTATTTAAAAGACGTGAAGCAAATTCATAATATATATATATATATATTTTTTTTTTGTCAAGGAGAAACTCTCTCTGGAGACCAGACTAGATCATTTATAATATTCTTTTTGTAAAACATTACTTTCTTAACTATTAAGCTTTTCGTTTCATATTATTATTTATCGTCTTAATATACTTTTTTCATTTTAAAATATTTATTACTTAAATAAATTAATAAAGTAATAAATAATACTTCTTTATATATAACCGTATCTTATTAAAATTAAATAATTTTCTACAAAAATTTTTAGAACTATTAATGACATTCAAAAGTAATTTAGTTAATTTTTTTTCAAATTTAAACAATTTAATCACTTTTTATATTGAATCGACACCTAATTTTAGACTCTAACGTGAACTTTTTCTTTCTTTTTTTTTTTTTTTTTTACTCTAGTATGAACTTGTTAAAAATGACTTCAAGTGCAATAAATTATCCAAACTTATAAAAGAGTTTTATATTCTTTAACTAGTCAATGTGCAGCCTCGACCAAGAAGAAATAAAGGCTGTGCATTAGGAACCCTGCATTTGAATACTTAGAATCTGAGGGATAAAACAAACAGCAAACCTTTTCAATAAAGGTTTGACAAGAAAATAGTTTTGCTTGTATCCAAAGATCCTCATTAGACTTGTTCATCTGCTGCTACATTTTGTTAACTGATTTCCTCTACTTTGAACAATTCATTTCAAAATACTTTTTAACTTTTTCTTCTGATTAATTTATCAGTTTTGATTCCTACTTTGAAAGCCCCTTTAAAAATTTAAATACTTTTTCCTTAACAAAACTTCTACTTTATCTTATCCAATTATGCTGTCTATTGTATATAGGAAATGTTAGAGAAGGTCTCTGGTTTTAGGTAAACAAAATATTGTCATGATCATACCAACAAGTTGTAAAGATCAAAAGCATTAGCTTTTAGATTGGAAGCAGTCCCTACCCACCCCCTCCCCTGACCCCTTCTCAAGCTTCTTCTTCTCCTTTTTCATGATATATAGAGTGGAGAATTCTCTGGCTTTTTTGTGTGTAAAGGAATAAGTGTAAGTAGTAATGAGGAGAGGGACAAGGAAGATGTGGTGGGTAGTGCCATGTACTACAAGAAGAAGGAAAACGAATTTGAGAACAGAATCAAGAATGGATATTGAAGAAATACTAAAGATGAAGCTTGAAACAATCAAAGAAGAGCCAGAGATCATAAATGATCAAGAAAATGGGATTCTAACGAAACATCATCGGTATATGTCCAATAAAATGAAAAAGATTCATCTTAAGGTGAAGATGGGAAGACTTTTAATGCCTCAATTTAGTCTCAAAGAATCTTATGTTTTATTCATGACTGGATTTGCATCCAAAGGTGGCCTTCATGCACTTCCTCAGTACTGATCAATCTTATCTTTCGGCATCTTTAATTATGATCAAGAAGAAGCTTTAGGTGAATCTTTTTTTTTCTCTTCACTGAAACTTTTTCTACCAATGGATTCAGTAGTTCATTGTATCCTCCACTCAGCCTTATGTTAGGCAATGTAACTTAATGTATTCTGTTTTCGTTTTTCAACTTAGACTGTGGCAGAATAGTTACTGATTTGTCCTCTTAATGTTCTTGAATATTTGCATTAATTTATTTATTTTTTCATAAGAATCTAGCAATAGAATTGTATTCCAAGTATATGTCTTTACCGCCCAAATGGCAAAAACTTTTAAATGAAAAATCAATAGAATTGAGAAAAGCATTGTTACATTCATGTTAATAACAAGTTAAAGAAATGGAACTCTTTCTACAATGAACAGAAGTAGAATGTGAAAGAACAGGAAGTCCCCAATGGCATGAAAATACAATTGTAGGACAAACATCATCCATCATCTTCAATCTTTTAACAATTTCATCATACATTGTTCCAATCTTTCTTGGCAATAAAACTAGAGAAAATGGCTTCCAATTCAATTTCTTAGAACGCGATATTCTTAGACCTTTGAACCGGCCATTCACTTTCTTCAAGCAACATCGCCTTGCAGATCTTGCTACATTCTCATCACAACTTGTTAATCTTTCGTATCTATTGACCCATCGTCCCTTGCCTATCAATTCAAATCCCATGTTTAACTAAGAATCAAGAAAAATACATTTTGATTCAGCTGTTATGAAGTTATATATATATATATAGTGCAAGGAGAGAATCTGTTTCTCAGAAATAGCTAAAAATTGACTGTGTTTGATTCCTCCAACACATGGTTAGCAGTATACATTTAAACAAATTCATTGTATTCTTTCAGAATTAAGTATAGATTTTTACTGAGTTTGCTGCTCATTTCTTTCCTTATAACACATGGTTAGCACTATGGACTTAGCAAAATTTACCACATTTTTGGAGTTTTTACTAATTAAAATAAGGGTTGTGACTGATAAAGGAATATTGAAGTCATGTGCAATGATTAAGAAACAATGATTTGTTTTATAATTATACGGCTGTGGTAACAGAACAAGACATAGATCTCCTAATTTTCTTTTTCATTTGTCAGAAATTAGTGGTTAAGCATTCGTATAACATGCCAAACACTGGTCAAGATTTGGGATAATTGGACAATTTTAGTAAAATCAATACCTAATTTAGTACAGATTTTTCAAAATATGTTTCGCAATCTAAAACTATAAGCTATTAATCTGAAAGCGTAAAAATATCTTATATGTATAAAATCTACCTAACCGATTGATAGTGATCATTTATTAAGAATGACTCACGTTATTAAACGATTGAAAAACTTAGTTGACATTCGTAAAATTAAATTAAAGATATCCCTCACTTATTCACAAATTTTGTATAAAATTAATAGTTTTTATTTTCTATCTCGTGAAAACGCTTTTGGTTCCCGTTAGCCCTATCCCTCCTCTAGGGGTATTTTACTGATAAGTTCATAAGAACGGAAACTTCTTACGCAATGTTGTTACAACAGTTTGATTATACAAATTCAAAGGGTTATAACATAATATTGTCAGAACAATATCAAATTATAAACGTCATAATAACAATAATAATATAAATTAAAGAAAGGAATAGAAATTAAACTCGAGCCTTGAAATACTTTAATTTTCTTAAAAACAGATTATTTTACTGTGCTCCAAAAGAAGGTGTAGAGCGGTTACAAACCTTTTAATTTTATTTAAACCTAAATTAAATTGGCAAAATGTAGATTTGACTATGCCCCATTTCCGGTCTGACATCCACGTCTCTAGATTGCTCCCACACGTAAGCTAAACTTTCCAAGCCTATGATTTTCGCACCCCCTTAGGCGCTCGTGCACAAGACAAGAGCTTGTCTTAACAATTTACCCTTTAAGAAGCACTTCTACATATAAAGTGCTTCCCATTTTTAAGCTTCTACAATGTGAAATTCAAATCAATCAATCCTTTGAAAAAAATCGGGTCGGACTAGTCGGTTCGACCGATTAAATCGGGAACCAAGCCTTAGACCGGTTTGATTTTCTCAAAAAATCAATAGAAAATCGAACCGGTTACACTTGGTCAAAAACTGGTTAAACTAGTAGGTGTAACTAGTCATTTGACCCGGTTGAACCAATAAATTAATGAACAAGTGGCTTGACCGATTCGATCTCCAGTCCAATTTTACAAAATTGTTTTAAAGATGCCAACCTTGCATAACTAATTTTTGATTTATACCACCTCAATTCCATGAACTATTTCCTACAAAAGCATCCTCTTTGGTCAAATTCCTATCCAGAAACTCTTATGTTCCTTTCATTATGATATTTTTGTACAAGTTCTTGGATAACCAGCTTAGTGGTTTTCTTATTAATGACATCAATATTATGAACCTAATTATGCTTAGTTTCTTTATATATGTTCTGAACAAAAAGAAGAGTCATTAGTGAGTAGGGCAGTGATTTTGCTAAATGCAGTGTATAATGATGCAAATTTGGGTGATTTGTCCATTTAGTTAATTCCAGGAAGCAAATATTCTCTGATCAATCCAAATTGGTTGAACCTAGTATGGATTATAGCTATCTTGACCATATTTTTTTTAAAAGAAATTTAAAATCATCCTAATAAAGCTAGTTATAAAGATCACAACTTCTCCTAATGATTGACGAACTTAATTATGCATTATAATTTGGCATTTTTAGGATTATAGTGAGAGTTAAAGCAATCAGTATGATGTGTTGCACATGGATCTCCAAAACAAACTTTTTTTAATCTTGAAAGAATATAATGATCTGTTATAGCAGCAGTCAGTTCACTACTAAAACAAATTGAATGAATGCCTTTATACTCAAATAATACTTTTTTTTTTTTTTTTTTCCAAACCAAAATGCATAATACATAGCTGTAAAAATTCAGCTGCCAATGAAGAGAAATTCATTAACTATCTATCTAATGGCAAAAAACAATTTACAAGGAAACACTGCCTGAATCCTTATTATATCCCACGAAACTAAAATCGAAAACTTTGTGTCTATTTTTGTTCATTTTCAAGCAATGCAGACTGATGGGAACTGGTTTAGCCATGGATGGGCTCAAGTATCCTGGTACTGGCTTGTTGAATTGCCCAATAGATTAGAGTCAGTTTTCAAAATGATGTAAAAGGATTATGGGCTGCAGCCCATTAAGATACATGCAGCACTGTCCGGTTCGGAGAAGGATGGATCCGTATATATCAGCTGCATCTGTGATTTCTTGAAAGTTGAGTAGAAAATTGCAGGGAATTCAAATGGATTGATTGGGATTAATAGATGAAACAATTGAATGAATTGAATCTTGGATTGGTGCAATTCAAATTCTTAAAAGAAGGGAATAATTTCTGAGGAAGAGGGGGACCTAACATTAGCAAAGCAAAAGTAGAAAAAGAAAAAGAAAAAAAAATGTGTCATAGTGAAAATGATGCTTTACTTTATAGCATGAATTGGAAAATATTGTTGGAAGTATATGATTGGTTGAGATGGAAGGCAAGAAGATTTAAGAAGAGGAAGAATTAGCATGCTGAAGTATCATGATCCTCCACATCATCTATCATTTTCTTTTTTCAAATCCAAGTGGTATTGTTATCACACTTTAGAGAAAGTAAAAGAGTAATTAAAAAAAAAGAGGGGTTGGAGTTAAAACACAAAAAAAATTCACATACCTTGTCACAATTTGATATAGTAGATAGCGCACTGTGAATATCATAAAAAATAATTCTATGATTCAAACTTTCTAATAATACTATATAAAAAATTTTGGACCATATCTTTTAGAGATTAAAAAATGTTTATAATCTCTGATCTTTTAAAAAATAATACATAGACATTTAAATATATACATTATTAAGAATTCTTTTTTATTTTATTACGATAATCATACATGTGAACCCAATACAAAATGTCAATTTGAAAACTGATATTCTTTCTTTACAGCACAATAGTAGTATGTATGTGTTGAGACTCAAATTTAGATGTGATGGGAAGAGCTTGGTTGATTATAGAAGTGTACGTACAAAAGTCTAATAAACTTGATTATCTTGACTTAAACATGCATGTTTAAGGTTTCTAAAATAGTAATTATCCATTTGATTTGGCCTGTCCTAAAAAGGGTGACGAGGTTGCAAGCCTAGCAGCTAATTATGCAGGAAGGAAGGAATACAAAGGTATTATTGATCATTAGTGTAGTGTTATAAAGAAGAAGAAGAAGAAGAAGAATATAATTAATAATATATTGGGTGGGTGCTGGTTATATAAAAACAAATTTTTAGGTAAAATCATGATTGAGATGGAATGCCACGCTTCCACATATTTGAGTCATCAATCCTAATTTTTGTTTAATTTTCTAATCCATTTTCCGGAAAAAGAAATGAAGTAGATAAATAAAAAGAATTGAAAAATGTGCATAGACTGCCAAGTTTGCCAATGAGAATATAGTTGATATTGGCCATATAGGTATACGCATTTCTAGATTAGTTTTGAAGTTAAAAACTTGATAATAAAAATATGAGTCATTTGGATTAAAATGATAATGGAAAAAATGAAATTTTTTTGTTTTGAAATACATAAAAGATAAATTATTTGTGAGAAAAAAAAAGTGAAGTTCAAAGTAAAAGAATGTAAAAATAAATAAATAAATAAATTTTGTTTTTAAAATCTAATTTAGATAGACAATCTGTTTTGAAGGGGATATAAAATTTCGATTGAATATCTTCATTCTCTATTTTCTATAAACATAAATTTTATATAAAAACAAGGATTATTTGTAGTTTATATATATTCATAAATAATTAATCTCCACTGCCAGTTTCAGTACAAAAATTATTAAAAGACAATAATTTTGTAGAAAGAAAGTTTAAAATGTTTCTAAAATCTCATCTAATGTGCTTAAGTCTTATGTATTACTATTATTTTTTATGAATTTAATTTCTGTAATAAAATGTATCATTGTCTCAAAATATTATACTAAATAAAAATGAAATATATAAAACAACATTTTAGGAAGATTTTAAATATTTGTACTACATAATAATTGTTTTCTAATAAATTTTTGTATTAATATTAATAAAAATTAATTATATAAATAATAAAATTGTATTTATATAATTTATATAAATAGATGAAATCATAAACGGACGTCTGGGTGAGGAAGCCCAAAGCTCCTTCTTAATAATAATGGTATCTTATAGTTTTGCCGGTTGACAAAAACATTTTTACTTATAACACAAGTCTCCTTCAATTGTTTCTCTTCATTCATTCAGCATAAGATGCTCTCATAAAACAACCCTTTCGTGATTCACCTCTTAATTAATTAATTGAGACTCAATAAATTAGATTAATGAGAAATGACAATTTTAACTCTTTAACAATTTGGTGGGAAATATTAGGTTTTTGTTTTTTGTTGGGCTCAGATTTTAATAATGGATACTAAAGAGGCCTAATTTTTTTTTTTATACTGAATCTAGCCATAACGCATAGTGCATTATCCCTAATCACGCGACGTAAGCCGCGCTAATTGCGTAAAAAACTTATGTGGCTCCTATCTGGCGCTGATGTGGCGAAAACGTACAGTTATTGTGCGTTATCAATCTTAATAACGCACAGCCATTATGCGTTATTAAGGTTGATAACGTACGGTGACTATGCGTTATCACGTTATAAACCCTAGAAACCACTCGCCGCCCCCTTCCTTATTCCTTTTTATTTTTTCAGCTTATTTCTTCTTCTTCCCTCTTTCTTCTCCCTTATTTCTTCTTCCTGTATTTTTTCACCAGCCTCCAATTTTCTCTCTCTTTCCTCCCTCATTCTTCTTCCTCTATTTTTTCAGCTTCCTCCATCTCAATTTGTTTGCTTTCTCTCCTTCTTCCTTTCTTTCGCCTTACTTCCTTCTTTTTTATTGCCACTTGAAAAAATTTGCAGCCTCCTCCGCCGCGGCTTGGTAAGTTATTTTCCTTTTACTTTTATTTTCTTACTTCTTATTATTATACTTTGACTTCTCTTCTTCTAATAATTTTATATTTTATTTCGAAATTTACAGTTGAAAATTAGTTAATATTTGAAGTTCAAGTTTGAATCTGCGAGACTTTCTTTGGAGTACGTAGGTTATCAAAGATTTGGAGTGGAAAATGGTAGACTAGAGCTGCATTTTAAATTTTCGGTAAGTTTTTAGTTATTTAAATTTTTTTGGTGTATTATTTATTAAGTTTAATTATTGTGTGTTTGAGTTTGTTATTTGTTGTTTGTTAATCATTTTTATAAATTTTATTTGTTAATTTTAATTGATTTATCTTTTGTGAAAGTGGGGTTTGGATTATGTTTAAAATTGTTGTTATTAATAAATTGTACAAATTTGATAATTTTATGTATATAATTATTTTTTGCATTTAAAAAGTGATATTAGGGTGATGTATTATTTTCATGAATTTATTTTTATAATTAGATTTAATTTTTTACCTTACTTTATGATTACTTGAAATTTTCTTTAATTATTTAGATAATTATTTTGCATATTTCGTATAAATTTTTTAGTAGAAAAGATGGGAACCTGTAATTTTGGTATTTTTCTCAAAAGTTTTTATTTATTTATTTATTTATTTTTTGTAAATAGTAGAACCAATACTTGGAAATTTATAGTTTAGTAATTAATACTTTTATTTAAACTCTAAAACCATAATAGTGAATTTACGAAGTAATAAAATACTTATAAAATATACAATAAGTTAACTTGAAAAACTTAAAAAAATCTAAACTTTAAATAATAGAAAACTTAAAAATCTATTATTAAAATCTAAAATTTTATATTCATTTTTTTGTGAAAGTGGGGTTTGGATTTATGTATAAAATTGTTGTTATTAATAAATTTGCACAAATTTGATAATTTTATGTTTATAATTATTTTTTACATTTAAAAAGTGATCTTAGTGTGATGAATTATTTTCATGAATTTAGTTGGATATTAGAGTTGAATTTTTTACCTTACTTTATTGCAGACATCTTCGTCTAATGAAGAGGAGCGGGCAGATGACATGGATGAGGTACAGCATTACGGATTCGGGCATCGTGTTGGTAAGAAGATCATGAGGTTCACGCCATCCGACTGGCCTTAGTTGTAATTAGTATTTTCTAGTTTTCATTGTCAGTTATATGTAATGTAAATTTCTATATAAAGTATTCAGTTCATGTTCATATTATTGATTTATTTGTTTTACGTATCTTAATTATATTCTTACTTTGTTTTAGGTAAAAACTGAAATTTTCAAATTTTCCATTTTAACATAACACTTTTAATTTACTTTGAAAAACCCTAAACTAAAAGTTTAATGTGGTTTGAAAAAAGGAAAATAGAAAAGGAGGGGAACAATTAATATTTTATATTTTAACAAATCTTTTAATTGGTTTGAAAAAAGGAAAAAAAACGGGTAAATGTGTAAAAGGAAAAAAAATTACTTAAGAAGGAGATAACAGAAGAAAAAAGTTTGTTGAAAAAAAAAAGGCCTGAAGATAACTTTTGTGTTATCTTCAGGGATAATATATGACGGTTGTGCGTTATTCTTGAAGATGATGCACAATTTTTGTGCGTTATCTTCAATTATCACCTTAACCCAGTACAATAATTCACTCATACCAGCTCTTCCCAAGACAATAATTCGGTTGGAATGACAATAAAGCTCACAATAATTTCATCCAACAGAGCTCATCCCGTGAACCCAGCTCATAGAAGGACATTAATTCATCCCACCAATTACTTTTCCCTTATCCCAGTACAATTCACTCTCTGCCTTGAAACCTTATAAATACATACATTCATTCATTCTTCTTTACATCTACAAAACACTTTTTCACTCATTCTTATTCCCGAAGTTCTTAATATCTTCATATTTCATCCTCCCTAAACACTTACAGTTAAATCATTTTGAAATGGAAGTAATCAACCCTGTTAGAGTAATGCTATTTTGGGATTCTGAAATTGCAAGGGATGCATACGGTCCCTATTTTACTGGAATAATTTGAAAAAGTTGGACATTCCTAACGAACCGAATTATTTCACATGCCGAACTGGTAAAAATTATTGAAATACCGATATATGGATCCCAATCTTTAGAATGTTCGAATGACAATGAGGGTGCCTTCATACTACGAAGTGCATCGTATGTTTTACTTTAATTTATATAGCATGAACAACGATGAGGAAATGCGTTATCTATGGACTATTCAACCCCACCTAGCGAAGGAAGGGATTCATATTCTTGTTGAATTCGAGCAAATCCACGAACAAAATATTACAAACACACACGACTGAAATACAACATCTTTGCTAGAACATATTACGGCGGTAACACAGATGGTTTCTGATGAAACGTCTATGTTGTACAGTACCATCAATAACGATGACGATGAGGTTGACGGATCGGACGGAGATAATGTCGTTTCTAGTCAATCTGAATCGGATGATCAATGACCCGGAAGAAGGAGAGTTTCAAACTCCCCTGAACCTTGTAAATCCTGTCAACCCGGTCATCGAAAACATAGTGCAACAATGGCAGAGCAGCCAATGGTTTAGCAACGCTAGGCATGACTACACACGTTCTAGAGCATTCCTAGATATGGGCTCGGGTTCTCCTATAGATGACCTTATAGAATCTGGTACTGTCCGATTACTCGATTGGAACGACTCCATGACTGACATGCAGTTAGGCATGAGATTCGTTGACAAAGTGCAGGTAGTAAATGTGGTTCGTAAGTACTCTATCAGTGTGGGGCGTGAATACCGAGTTTTGAAAAGTAAGATTGATACATGGACCGCAAGATGCTACCATCACAGTGACCATAATTACTGTTCATAGTACATCCGTATAAAAAAGAAAGTCACGCACAATCGGTAGGAAATAACCAGATTCGTCAAAGAACACACATGCCTTGTACAGATTGAACAAAACAAGCACAAAAACTTGTCTTAAAAATTTATATCAATGTCTATATCATACCTAGTTGCCAACGATCCTGAGATACCTGTTTCGAACATTATTCAAGAAGTGCAGATATTGTTTCAAACAGGTTGTACTTACAAGCGGGCATTGTATGCTCAAAAATTTGCCATCGAGAGGGTTTTTGGTAGCTGGGATACAACCTTAGTATTTTACCTAAATACTTACAAGTTATACAGGATTTAAACCTGGGGACTGTATACGAATTTTTGCATCACAGAACAAGCAGTCCCCCTAATTATGTTTTCAAATTTGTTTTCTAGTGTTTCTCGCCATGTATAGACGGATTTCCATATTACCAGCCGGTGATTTCTGTTGATGGAACACACTTAAGGGGACAATACAAAGGCGTGCTGCTAATTGCAAGTATATGGGATGCAATTAATCACTTGTTCCCACTTGCTTTTGCAATTGTTGATAAGGAATCCTCCGAGAGTTGGAATTGGTTCCTTAAAAACTTGTGAGAATACATTGTCAAAGATCGCCATGTATGCCTCATTTCTGATCGCCACAAAGGTATTTTCTCTGCTATTCAAAGTCAACTTTTGTGGCAACCACCATTGCAGTTCACCGGTTTTGCTTACGCCACATTCGAGCAAATTTCAACAAGACTGTTAAAAATACAAACCTAAAAAGCTTGATGTGGCAGGCGGGAACAGAAACAAAACAATAGAAATTTGACCGTGTAATTAAAGAGATTCAAGAAAGAAATGTTGATGCTTACATTTACTTGATGAAGTTGGAACTAGAGAAATGGATACTGTTGCATGATGGTGGTCAAAGACACGATATCATGACAACCAACATTTCTGAAGCACTTAACAGTGTGTTGAAGAAAGCTAAGGTTCTACCTTTAAAAGCCCTTATTGAACTAATATTCAACAAACTAGTTAAGTACTTTCACCGACACCGTGAAGAGGCTGAAAATTGTGTGCATCCATTTCTAACTCGAATTTTTTACAAGTTTTTGCGGATTGAACTGTAAAAAACCTTAGGGAGGAGTGAATAAGGTTTTTAGCTTTTTTTTTTTTTTTTCTAAAAGCTTTTGTAAATTAAAAGATAAACCTCCAATTTTGTTTGAGAAAGAATTCTAAAACTCTTTTTAATAAAATTCCAAACCAAACAAATTCTTGTGGTTAAGACAATTAAGTAAGAAGCTTAGAAACAAGAGCACAAAGATTTATAGTGGTTCACTCTCTCAAAGAGTTACATCCACTACCTTGAGCCAACACCCAAGGATTTTCCAAATCCACTATAAACACAATATACACCAAATACAAATTTGAGGATTACTCTATAAGGGTTTTGCGCACAACCTCAATTCACAATACAATGTAAATCAAAGGATTATCCAAGGGGTTTTTCAACACAAACCTTTGATATCAATAAGAGAAAGAGATAAGGTTAAGAACAATGTTACCGATTTGAGCTTGAGAAATAGAAGGTGCAACTCAATGGAATGTTTCTACAAGCTCCTCCTTTCTTCTTCTTTAATGATGATCAATAATGAATCTCAATAAGATGTTTGTTTGGGATTGAAAGTGTTTGAAATAAATGTGCTTTGAAGCTCTTTAAAAGTCTTAAGTGATCTCAATAAAATATTTCACCAAACTTCTTACCTTTTGGCTGAATAAAAAAACTATATATATATATATTTTCAAAAAAAGTGTAATAATTTTTTTTTTTACAGTAAACAGGAAAATCGAACGACCGGTTCTTAAACAGAAACATTCGGACTTGTCCTGCAAGAAATCGGATGGCCGATTTTTTCTAAGTGCAGAAAAAATTAGACGACCGGTTCTAAAACCGGGTGGTCGATTTTTGAGATTTTACAGCCAGTTTTTCTTTTAAGACAAAAGCTTTTCTTTCTATTTCAAAAACATGTATTCTTGATACTCATTTTCGAGATAAGAAGAACCTTTCAAAAGCATCAAAACCTCAATCAAGAATACTTAGATTTTAAGAAAATTTTATATTGAGAAAATCGTCAATGGAGCTTCATACATGATCAATAACCAAAGAATAAGATTAGAAAGTTTTACAAAGAAATACCTTAGCACACCCTAACTTAGACAAGGTCTTCAATGTCTTCAATGACTTGATCTTGGAATGACTTGGTCTTTTCTCCTTCATTTTGCCTTCATCACCAAGATCTTTTGCTTTTTGAGAATGTAGACTTGAGACTTCAAAAGTGCTTCTTTTGTTCTATGAAAAGTTAGCTAAAAACTCACACAAACATATGTTAATCATAATCAAAATCATAAGTAATAATGCCCTTAGGACTAACAAAATGAAATCAAGAGAACACAAAGTTACAACTTACAATCCGCGAGAGGGAATATACATGGTCAAATCTCCAATTCGGGTTTCTGCTACGGGCAACAACGTCTATACATTGCAGCTAAATAATAAATCATGTAGTTGCGGAAAATGGCAAACATATACATTGCCTTGTTCTCATATTCTTGCAGTGTGTAGAGAAAATGGGTCAAGAACAGATACTTATGTGCCGGAGATATATTCGCGACAAACGTACAGAAGAACTTACCAAGCGAATTTTCATCCGGTCTTGAGTGAAAACTTTTGGAGGGATGTTCCTTTTAATTTAACATTCTACCTCCAAACATGAAAAGGAACGAGGTAGGAAACAGGGCAAGCGATTTCAGGGGGAAATGGATTATAGAAATTCGGATTCTCCCCAAGATGTGGCAGATGTCGCATGCTGGGACATAATAGAAAAAGTTGTAATAACCCTGGACCGAGCAATGTATAATTTTGACATTTCTTGAAATAGTTGTAATAAAACATGTTTCTACTAATGAAAATTTTCTTTCAATTTCTTCTAATTACTACATCATTGCTCTAAATTTTTACAATTTCTTTAGTATTATTTCTTCAAATAACTGAAGATGAAATGGTTAAAATATAAATATATTTTCCAAAAAAATGATATAAATATTATCATCATAAATACACTTAAAATAAGTTAAATATAATCAATACAGTTGTTTTAAAAAAATTATACAATTATAAGTTTTCCCAAAACAAATTTTTCATTAAAAAAAACAATTCATTAAAAAAAATTTAAAAAAATTATACAATTATAAGTTTTCCCAAAAAGAAATTTTCGTTAAAAAACAAAAAAAAGAATTTCATTAAAAAAATAAAAAAATAAACAAAAAATTAAAAAAATTAAAAAATAAACAAAAAAATGACGTGGCTGATAACACACAACGAGTGTGCGTTATTGTCTAATAATAACGCACAATCATTGTGCGTTATCAGCAACATCGGCGAATTAGAACAGAAGGCTTAATTAACTGTGCGTTATCATTATAGATAACGTACAACTATTGTGCGTTATGTCAAAAAAAAATAAGCCTATTTAATAAGCCTTTGTTGAAATTGGACCAGACCCAGAGAAAAAAAAAACGAAATATTACTTCTATTTTTCTTTCTTCTTCCGACTAGCATCAAAAAGTGCTAAAATCAACCCCACATAATTAAACCTTTTCTTTTCCATTTCTCTCTCTCCATAATATCGGTCAATTCACCATCTCTTTTCTTTTGTCAGTTTTTTTTTTTTTTTCCTGAGAATTTTCCTTGGTCACATTATTAGATAGTTTAGATTGTAATTATAGTCTAGTGTAATTTTTGAGAGACTCTAACTAATAACTATAGTTTATTTCACTAATTTCATATTATATGTATATATTCTCAAAGTAGAAACTGATTTCATTTGGAAAATAATATGTTTTTCTATTATATCATTTTGTCATGATTAAAAAAAGTAGTTTATTAATTTCTACTATACTATAGTTATGTGGTAAAAAAAAGTTATAATAGATATAACACAAAAATTCAATAATTAACTTAATATAAATTAGAATAGTAATACATATTGATTAAAATTTAAAAAATTATTTGTAATTTGCTAATAATAATAATATAAGCTATGTTAATATTAGTTACTCAAAAAATATTAATTATACATAAAATTTATTGGTACATTACACATATTCTTAATTTAATACTATGTACTATGTGGTATACTTGGTACTAAAAAGGCGAAATTCCTCGCTTACAGGGGCCTCATCAGACTGTCCGACGCTCAAGTAGAGGATGTAAATATGGTAACTCAGCGGTCCTACAGACTGGAGGCACTGGTGCACACAAGAAACCACTCCCCACGTTGAAAATGTTTAAATTCTCATACTGCCGTTGTCAGGATGTGGTGTGTGGTATACTTAATTCCATATATATAGCATTTAAAACTATAATGAATTAAAACTATACACCATTTATGATATATATTTCTATTTACTATATGGTAAATGCAATTATACTGCATGTTATAATAGGGATGGCATATGCTTTTTTTTTTTTTTTTTCTAATTTTAGATAGATACTCAACCTGATTATAGGATTTATAGTATAACCGACAGTTGATTTGTTCAGGTTTCGTAATTCATAAGGTCAACTGGTAATTATAAAATTTATTGTCTAAATTTTGGATAGTTATAGAATTATTCTTTATAAATAAGTTCATTATCTATTATTTACATGAAATACGCTTATTATCTATAATTTCGAACGATTATATTTTGACTCTCTTATTTTAATTATAAATTTACAAAAATGGTTATTGTATAACATTTTATATGATCATAGGATTATTCTTTACACATAAGCTTATTATCTTTTATTTAGATGAAATAAGCTTATTATCCATAATTTCAGATAATTACACTTTGACCCTATTATTTTAATTCTAAATTTACAGCATGGTTATTGTTTAAATTTTAGTTGAGTATAGATTTATTCTTTATAAATAAGCTTATTATCTTTTGCCAGGATGAAATAAGTTTATTATAGATAGTTTCGAATAATTATACTTTGACCCTCTTATTTTAATTATAAATTTACAAACATGGTTATTGTCTAAATTTTATTTGATTTGACCATAGGACTATTCTTTATAAATAAGTTTATTATCTTTTGTTTAGATAAAATAAGCTTATTATCTATAGTTTCGAATAATTACACTTTGATTATCTTATTTTTAATTCTAAATTACAAACATGATTATAGTCTAAATTTTAGATGATCATAGGATTATTCTTTATAAATAAACTTATAATCTTTTATTTAGACGAAATAAGCTCTACATTTTGAATAATTACACTTTGACCCTCTTATTTTAATTCTAAATTTATTACATGGTTATTGTCTAAATTTTACATGATCATAGAATTATTCTTTATATATAATTTTATTACCTCTTATTTAGATGAAATAAGCTTACTAATTACACTTTAATCCTCTTTATTTTAATTTTAAATTTATAAATATGGTTAATTGTCTAAAATTTAGATGATTATAGGATAATTTTTTTATAAATAAGTTTATTATCTATTATTTATACGAAATAAGCTTATTATCTATAGTTTCAAATAAATACACTTTGACTCTCTTATTTTACTTCTAAATTTACAAACATAGTTATTGTCTAAATTTTAGATGATTATAGGATTATCCTTTATAAATAAGCTCATTATCGATTATTTAGATGAAATAAGCTTATAATCTATAATTTCAAATAATTACACTTGGATCTTCTTATTTTAATTCTAAATTTATAAACATGATTATTGTCTAAATTTTAGAAGATCATAGGATTATTTTTTATAAAAAAGTTTATTATCTTTTTATTATTAAGGACTGGAGTTTGGACTGCAGTTTCACGAGTAATTTGATGATAGGGAATGTAGGAATGCCTAGTTCATTCACATAAATGTGAATAGGGATAAGCCAAGAAAAAAAAAAAAAAAACTTAATGGTAATAATAGTTGGCTCAATGTCGTCTGATTTTAAAATTTTCAAGTACATGAAGTTCTAATTTAGAGCAAAGGGAATTATTAGTTTACTATTTTATTCTCTATTGAAATTACTTATTTAATCTAATTGAGCCATATTTTATTCTCTATTGAAATTACTTATTAATCTAATTGAGCCAATTAATTGAAGCTCGAGTATAATCACCTACCATCACTTTTCCTGATTTTTTGTCCTATTTAGTGAGAAACATTTTATTAGAATAAAAAATATAATTAATCTATGTTGCTATTTGTCTTAATTAAGTTAAAATTCAAGAAAATTATATCCCAATAGACAGTTAAATGTAAAAAGGTTAATTGCAAAATAGCTTCAAGTAAGTAAAACTACTTTACAATTTGAACTTTAGAATGAAGTAGCCTTAAAATATGTAAATTGTCTAAAGTATTATTTTATGTAAGTTTCAAAATAAAATTATTTTAATTCATAAATTAATTTATAATTTATTTTATTTTCATAAAAATTTATAATGCGTAGTAATATATTTATTCCTACTCTATCTTCTAACTTAATTTATGGTACATTGTCTTGAGATTCCTGTTTTCGTGAATTTTCTTATAAAATAAGTAAAAGTATTTTAATTAAGTTTTCCTTTGAGTTATTGTAAAGAAAAGATCCTGCAAATCTGGGAAAATCCACTGCACATACACCATTTGGCAATAAATGGTTTTTTTCATTTATTTTTTGATGTGTGGCTGCCATATTAAATGTGAAGCTAAAAAAACATTGTTGCAGTGGATTTCAACGGCTAATTTAGAAATGAGAAGTCAATACTTGTGCACGCCACGCCACGCCACAGGATTTTATTTAGTCATTTTGACATTTGTGACATATACACTATATTTATGGATTTGCCTAGCCTATACCATATGATAATATGTATATATATATCTCATATATTTGATAGAAGAAAAAGACTCTCTATTTATTTATAAAAATTATTTAAAATTAAACATTTAGTCATTGAAATTAGACAAAATTAAATATATATATATATATATTCTTTATTCCCTGTTTAAATACAAGCATATTCCAATTGAAATGATTCATTTAGACAGAAAAAGAAAATAACTAAATATTTAGTATATAGGAGCATCACTGATTTATTTAATATTTATATATGTGTGTGGGTGTTGAAAATGAAGAATGCATTAAATGTGGACACACTTACCGTTTAACTTTTGTATTTCAGACAATTGCCCATACTGTCATTTACACATGACACAACTAAATTTTACTTTTTGTTTCTAATTCACACAGCGTTTTTTTTCCTCCTTTGAATAAGGACTTTGTTCCATGACCTTACTTATAATCTCAACACCCCAAACAAATCAATTTCACTCTAAATTCTTCCCAAACAATAAATTTTTCCACAAGAAAAGGTCAATTTTGTCAAACTCAAAACTAAATAGTACTATCTCGGCTCATAAATATACTGTTAAGTCCTTTTTAATATGTACATTAAAATTAAGGGAATTAAAAATGAATTAAGTTTTTAACAAAAATACATTTATAATTTTAATAAATGAGAAAAAATAGAATGTAAATGAATAAGAAAATAGGTAAAAGTCAAAAATATGGTTACGACTACGCATTAAAAGAACATTAAAAACTGACTTATATTTTGATTATTTATCAACTTTATATTTTCGATGAAGAAGGTTATATGTGTTAGATATTTAGAGTATAGAGAAGGATAATATATAATACTTTAATTGATATTTTTTTATTAATTATGATCATAATATTTATGGTATACAAATATTCTAATTAATATAAGATTCATAATCAAAATAAGATCCTAACTAATTACTAATAAAGAATAATTATATAATACTCATTATAATAGTACTAATCAATAACATACCAAATTTAAAATAATCTCTTGTAAATGCTAAGATAATTTAAGAGAATCATATACTAATGTGATATATTCAACAATATATACCCAGTGACGAAATTATGAAAATGCTTCGAAACGAAAAAAAAATTATTACTTTATATACGATATAAAATGATTATATTTATTATATGAAAATGAAGATAATTTTTTTATCATGAAATTGAAATAAATAAAATAAATAATTAAATATAAAAGATATTAATTTAGGTTTGGTTTGGCCATGTATGTATGTAACAGGGGAGAGTGGAAACAAGAGAGCATGGATATAGTAAATGAATAAGGTCGAGGCAAGACTTGATAGCATAAGGACAAATAATATTTGTTTTTCTTCTCCATTTTTTATTTCCTGGAACTTTGATCGTCTTTTTAGGTATGCATGAAATCAATGAAATTATAGAAAAATCATATCATGGGTTTGAGGTACGAAACATGGAACGGTTACATCTCGATATGTATGAATGTGTTGTGTTTTAATACTAGTTAGTAATAATAATAATAATAATAATAATAATAATTAAGGTCTAAAAGATATCCATAACTCACGATTGCCAGCTCACTTTTTTTTTTTTTTTTTGTGCTAAGACTTGCAGGCTTTGAAATAGATTAATCAAACTTTCCTTTATCCCAATGCTGACTTGGGTTCTTCCATTCAGTCCTACAGAAACTTCCATTCAATTTTAATTTTATATATTATATATTCAAACCTCATGCTATGCATCATCTCATCTTTTCTTTTTGTTTTTCTCCAAATACACGGCCTCTTTATTTTTCCCAATCCTCCCCACTTTTCTTCTGATTTAATATTATCCCAAATTTCAATTTTAAAATCAATACCCTTTCACAGCGTTTAATTTTTATAATAATTCAATACAAAATTCTTAAAATCAAACTCTACCTATCTGAATAATATGTTAAAAAAATTCGAAAATAAAAATCTTAAAATTTTAATACGTTATGTATAACGCATTATGAATGTTCTAAAAGATTTAAAAATCAAACTCTTTTAACTTTGCAAGTGTTTTATAATTTGAATTTGAATAGTTAAAGACAATATAATTTCAAATGTTTCTCATATCTCTTAAAGACATTAAAAAAAATTATTTTTTTACATTATTTTTAATTTTTTTATCTGAGATTGATTATTATTCACAAATATATGTCAATGTAGAATATGAAGTTATTTATTGTGCCCCTTTTCACCTTCCACCTTAATTATTCTAACATCTTAGTTTTAATAAAATAATCTAATCAATTCAATGAAAAATTATAGAGATAAAGAAAAAAAAAAAAAAGGATTGGATAATTAGTTTAGTATAGTAGGTAAGAATGAGCGATGATTATGTAGTGACAAGTGGATTTTGACGACTATAAGTATTCCTTCTTACTTGGAGAAAATAGTGATGTTTTATCAATATCATAGTAGTAATATTAATGAATGCAACATAACATGCATTTGGGATTCCAACCTTAATACTTTGTCTATATAAAGACAGAGCATGCACAATTGTCATATCAAGTCAATATTATTAATGAAATTTTAATCTATTTAAAGATTTATTTTATTGGGCTAACAAAGTAGAATGGTTCTTGATCCTACTATTTATTTTCATTAATTTTCATGATCCTCATATATAAATTAATGCTCATGTGTCCATCCTTATCATAGTTTGACCTTCAAGTTAAAAAAAAAAAAAAAAAAGAAAAAGATTAAGCAGAAAAGAAAATAATACCAATACTAATTAATTTGTAAAGATATGGGATCAAATCCTTCCATGTTTCATTTATTAATTAATCCAAAAAAATCATTTTTTTCATATTTATTCTATAAAAAGCTGCAAAATATGAGTGAATCTTAGATTTTTCTCAATTTATTCACTAAATATAAAAAATGATTAAAACTTTCTTTTTATAATTTAGTATCTTTAATATTATTTATCACACTTAAAATGTTCTATTGACGAGATCTTAAAAAAAATTTAATTAATTTACTGAACACTTTATTAATTTAAAACTTTTATTCCAATAATTTTAATTCTATAATTATATATTTCAATGATTTAAAATTCTTGTAAAGTAAAATTTCGCAATTTCTCACACGTTGGTCACTATGGACGCTGTTGAATGAAAATTATAATTATTAAAATAATCATAACAAAAATGTATGATTAAAATTATTTAAATAAAAAAGTTTCAACACTAATTAATTTGAAACAAGTAAACCAGGTTAGAAGATTGTTTTTTAAAATTATTCTTTCAAGAAAGAAACTTTTCCCAAGCTTTTAGCCAACCAAGAATTACAATAGAGAAGATTAAAAATGGGGAAAAATTAGTAGAAAAAATAGCACCAAAAAAACTCAAAGCAGGACTAATATACTCTGTTTTCTTTTTTCTCTACTTAAATATATATATATTAAAAAAGAGCATTAAGAAATTAGAACGCTTCATATCAAAATTACCAATGTGAATAATAAATACAGAAACTCAAAAGCCATTAATTAAAATTCATCTCCACTGATTTCCAAAATACCCAAATTAAAAAAAAAAAAAAAAATGAAGTCAGCTCCTACCAGAAACACGAAGAAGAAGAAGAAGAAGGCCATGAAAAGACAGAAGAAGAACGATGGTGGTTGTTATCGTTGTTGTTGCTGTGAAGGCGGAGAAAGAACTTTCTTCTTCTAGTATTATAAAACAATCCATATCTGATTCTCAACCAAACAGCTTTCCGAATTTTTTTAGCTGATCTCAGCCTAATACAAATAACCCTTTTCACTCTAAAGAAAGACCCTTTAATTCTTTCACCCATACTTTTCTTTCTACTAAATTGGTAGCTTCTCAAGAACAATTGCCTTTTCTCCATCATATCTGAGTACCCCATCATATTATTATTATCACTTCTGAACATGAAATTTGAACTCAAATTTAAATTCAATCCTCCCCCAATATGATTCGCCGGCGCCGCAGCAGTACCCATATCTTTCTCTCTCTCTGATCTCCACAATTTTTTCTACATGTAACAGTATTAATGTGGAAGGAAAAATAGAAGGGAAGAAGCCTTGGGGGGCCGTTTTAGGGAAGAAAGAAATGGGGGAAAAGAAGAGGAAAGGGTTGGTTGAGAGGGTTGTGAATGTGGGATCCCAGTCACGCCAGTATTTATTTCTACTTAGCGACCCCTGCCCTGCCGTGCCCTGCGCCGTCGTAGTTGTGGCTTTTGCTTTTTGTATTAGTATAGTAGTAAAGGAAGCTTTCATTCTTTTTCTTTTTCTTTTTTTTTTTTTTCCTGGCTTTAATACGTGATGAACATTTGGGTTAATTTCAATTTGGTCCTCTAAGTGGATGTGTTTTTTAATGGAAGACCTTACTTAGAATATAAATGTATCAATGTAATACTAATCCCTATAATTGGTAACGTGACAATCTAGAGTTCACTATATCTGTATACCTCTTAATGTTAAAATACAAAATAAGTCAACATAATGATAATGATAATGATAAGAGGTATGTGATCCGATAACGTGACAATCTTCTACTTGATATATCAAGTGAGAGATTTTGAGTTCGAGTTGTCTAAATAGTGGTTTAATGCAATATGTTAAATAAAAATATAAACGTTATTATTATTATTATTATTGTTTAGATCAATTCTATGATGAGGAAATGAAAGTTAAATTTGATTCTAATTTTATTATTTTAATTTAATTTATAAAAATTATAATGTAAGTGTATTCCTCACATATTACTAAAATTTTCAATTGTTATTAACGAAAATAGTTAGTTGACACTTTTTTTTTTGGGTCAATTATAAAGATTAAATTGGCATTCTTATATTCTGAAGCTCTCAATTAAAAAGCATGACGAATTTCAAGGAGTAGATTAAAAATTTAGCTTTGAACAATTTGGATAGGGATTTAGAGGATTCACGAGAGTTTTATGTCCTTTCTCCTTCTTTGGTAATTAAGACCCCAACTAAGTGGGTTAGGCCATGTGATTTTCATCCGTTCACAAATTTATGTTTGGATCTTTTCTTTTTCATTTTTTTACTTTTTCTGGAGGATGTTGGTTGTAAATCTAAATATTGGATTAATTAATAAACTAGTAATTATATGAAAAAGTATAACAATTTAATAAATAATATATATTTAAATTTCAGATTTCAAAGTTATAAGTAAAAAAAGTTTTACTTAAAATTTATAGGTACAATCAAACATATTTAAACAATTAAGTAATTTGTAGATATTTTTATTAAACACACTTAAATATTAAATGCTCAATAATTTTTAATGAATAAGTTATCAAACACTCTTATTTCAATAAGTTTTTTAATTAATTAATTTTAAGTTGTAACCTAAATTTGATAAGTTTTTGTGAGCCACCAAAAGATCAAATACTTTTCTTTTTTCTCTTTTTTTTTTTCTACAACTTGAGTTACTACTTTGTCACACCGTAATAAGTGCAATTAAATAAATAAACTTACTATATTTACGATTAATCAAGATTGAAATATGAAAATTCCTTTGATTTTGAAAAATGAATTTTTATTTTTTAATTTGAAAGCATTTTATAAATTTTTAACTTGTAAATGAATAAAATTTGATGTGTTTTATTTGAAAATTTTAAATTGGGTTATATATTTTTTAAAATAATCAGAAAATATTAACATAATTTGATGAATTTCAGTTTTTTTTTTAAAAAAAATAAAAAAGTGAATAAATATTGGTATAAAAAAATTATATATATTAGAAAGAAAAGTGGTGAATGAAGTTAAAGAATGCGAAAGTGAGGTTGGGTTGGTTTGAGTGTGCATCCTTATTGGCAAATAACTTGTCCAAATTATCTAAGCAATTCCAAGAACCTAATAATATTCACATCTAACTCAACTCATTAGGTAAGAATAGAAAATAGGTTCTCAATTCAAGATTTAAATCCATTTTTCTCTTGTGGTCAAATCCATGGCGTCCAAAAACCTGAAACTCAAACTAAGAGACGTATGTATGCATCAAACAACTTACTATGCCAGCCAACTAAGTGTATGCCTTTTAAAAGGAAAAAAAAACACTTTTTTAAATACTTGACTTTGCCAACAACTTAGCACAATTTAACAAGAAACAAAGGAATATGTATAGTGCAGGCAGCAGTTGGATACCAACAAGCTAGCTTGCTTTTCATTTTTAATATTTAGGAAGAAGAGATATAGATATCTCTAATTAATTTAGACTCGAGTCGTGAAAATATCTCTAAAGTTTAATTCTTATTGGGGTCATCCACGTACCATATCTCAGAGCACCATTGATTCAATTCTAATATTGGACAACCATTGGTAGTGCGTCAAACTTGTTGAGTGAAATGTATGTATGTAAAAATGAGTATAGAAAGGGAACTTGAAGATGAAGAGTTAGTTTGGAGTAGCGCATAAAAATGAAGAGAGAGAGAGACAGAGAGAGAGAGAGAGAGATGGATAAGGAAGTATTAGGACTAAGAAAGCCATCACATCACATCACATCACATGAACAACAAATAATAAGCAAGCATCAATCAAATAAGCAGCCTGGGCATGCATGCATGCATGCACCAAGGGAACAAGAAAAAAAAGCAACTACTAGTCCAGCCAACTCAATAAACACTCTACTTTCAACAATTAATCCAAGGAACAACACATATTTGATCATAGAATGATTCCAACTTTCATGCATCTCAAGACTGCTAAAAAGAATATTTCCCAATCCTTCTTTCAAGGTAATGAGTTCAGCACAGCAGTTAAATAATATTTCATATCTACAATAACCGAGCAACAAAGAGCAGCTATTAAAACACACAAGGACCCACAGACCATACACCTACATTTTACAATTCTAAAGATAAAAAACACTAGTTGCATTGCATGTCATCTTTTTCCAGAATCGTTGGCTGCAGGAGGTACTTTTTCAGGGTAACTAGACATGTCTATATCAATCAGTGAGAGATCATACGGCACCGAAACAGTACTTGAAGCATCCGCCAGCAACGATGAGTTCATTGCTTCAGATTTTGTATCAGATACTGGAGCACAATTTTGTGGAGTGCTACTTCCTGAAGACGAAATACTTGATAACTGAATATCTTCCAACTTGTTTCCAAACATGTGCTTGTTTTTCCTTACAGTATCCATCTCTGGACCAGTAGGGACAAATGTTCGCGCTCTGTACTTCCTCGCACCCTCTTCACCTTCATTATGGTTATAGAGTACATAATCATGATAAGTTGGTGCAAACTGCAAGTGTGGACAAATTTATTAAGGATAGTTAACCGTCGAGAAAACATTATTAAGTAACAAAAACTTGGTGAGGAGATTAACATGGTAAAAAACCTGGTGGACTGTATCATGGTAAAAGTCATTTAATTTTAGAGCATGTGCAAGGCTAGCTGTAAAGCCACGAGTGCCAACAACATTTGCACCAGCATATTCCTTGTAGGGAAATGCATACAGATGCCCAAGCGCGGCAATAAGCATCTCAACACAAAGTATAAAACTTTGAAATTCTGCAGCTTCCTCAGTGTCTTTTATGAAGCCAGACTTTGCAGCAAGGAAAACCAAAACACCCTGACAAAACACAAGTTAAAGCCAAGGCTATAATGACAAACAAAAGAACCAATAAATTTCACAGAGCTATTAAACTGCATTCCCTAACATGATTCAAGATGCGATTACAGGAGCCAGCACATATACAACAGCCAGATAACTAGATGTCATCAGCTCTTGTATGCCTCACCACATCTCCCACCAATACATGAATACTGTCTTATTATATGGAAATTGCAGAAAATCAAATCCCAAGCAGTATGCAACAAGTAAAGCAGCACTCTGGTTATGAGATAATATTGCTAAGGGCTATTTTGGGAGTTTGTGAGAGAAAAGAACAGAATAGAAAGTTTAAGTTGGAGGGGAAGAGAAGAGAAAAGAAGTGAGGTGATATACTCCAGATGTTTGTTTGTGAGTTTTAGATAGAAAAGAAAAGAAGAGATTTTTTCTTATTTCGGAGTTTGGAGGGAGGAGGAAAAAAGATAAATTTTGACTAAAATAACCTTTAAATGGAAATAATATAATATTCAGTAGGATGTAATTTATTATTAAGAGGGGCAAAATAGGTATTTTATTTTTTTAATAAAAAAAGTGATCTGGGATCTGTCCGTTTCTCTCCCAACTTTTGAGAGAAACGATTGGGGCCTTAAGAGGGATCGGCCATCATCCCTGCTCTCTTCTCTTCTCTCCTCCTAAAACTCCCAAACAAATCAAATCTGATCCCTGCTCCTCAAACCCCTTTTTTCTCTCCATTTTTCAACTCCCAAACTAGCCCTAAATGTATAGCTTCAGTATTAATAAAGCAATGAATAGATCATTATACTGGAAGAAATTTTTAAAGAATTACTTTTTTAAAAAAATTGTTCATCAGCAGAAAGATTATTTAACGGTCAGTACAAACACCAGAACTTCTAAAACTTGCAGAATCAATATGCTTCAACTATAGCTTTAAAGATGACACAAAAACCAACACATACCTGCCAGTAAGTAAGAAACACCACAGACTTTATTATGATAAATTTTGGAACTGGATTAAATGGCTGAAGCAAATCCCTGCATGCCACATAAAACAAGGCCAAGGCATAGAGTGCCACTGAGTACGAAATTGTGTAGATAATGGTGAGGTATAGATATGATTGCTTGGGATTAAAATTCCCATCCTCATATTTTCCTTTAGCATAAAGTATGATTGTTACTGCAACTAAGAATGGCTTGAGGATGACAAACTGCAAGCACCCTTGTTTGCACCTTCTTATAAAGCGCCTGCACAGCATGAAGACCAGTAATGATATTTCACAAAGAACAAAGCAGAATCCAGTCATTACTTGTGAAAGAAACATGATTGAATGGGAACATAACATACAGCAAACTAAGAACTACGAAAGAAAGCAGCATGAAGCTCCATGCATGCAGTAAACTAGTCATTCTATTCTTAACTTAAAAATGAAACTGCAGGAGAGAAGACACGTGTTTTTCTTTGAGAATGAAAGGAAAAAAAAATAGTTTGTGAGAATGTGGGACCCAAGGTGGAAAAAGTAAGAAAAAGTGCATCATTTTGTGTTTAGAAAACCAATCCAAAATGCTCAAATAGCGCCTGCACAGCATGAAGACTAGTAATGATATTTCACAAAGAACAAAGCAGAATCCAGTCATTACTTGTGAAAGAAACATGATCGGATGGGAACATAACATACAGCAAACTAAGTACGAAAGAAAGCAGCATGCAGCTCCATGCATGCAGTAAACTAGTCATTCTATTTTTAACTTAAAAATGAACCGCAGGAGAGAAGACACGTGTTTTTCTTTGAGAATGAAAGGAAAAAAAAAAAATAGTTCATGAGAATGTGGGACCCAAGGTGGAAAAAGTAAGAAAAAGTGCATCATTTTGGGTTTAGAAAACCAATCCAAAATTCTCAAATAGCCTCATAATAAGATATCATATCATAATATTCAATTCCCAAAAGTAATTCAACAACTATATTCTATGGTTTCCCTTAACATTGAAAAGTTTCAAGAACATTGTTAAAGACTACCAAGTTACTGCAGTTTTTGAGCTACTTAATGGTATTTCCAGTTTCTGTAAATGGGCTAGAAAGCCTTGGCACCCAAGTAATAAAACAATTAACAATTTCACACTAATTTCAACCACCGAAAGAAAAAATTATACGACAAATGAGGAGATTGACATGAGACTAAAGTTACATAAATATAACATTCGAAAAAGCAACTAGAGAGATAGCTGCTCTTAGCTCAATAGAGATAGCCAACTGGAGAAAAACCATTCATGTTAACCAGAAAGTGTGTAATAGGCTTGATAGACAAGAGGGTTTTTATTACCTTCCAATGAGGTTAGCCCTAATGACTACAACAAAAGCTTTATAACATGCTTGCAAACCTAAGAATGGAATATATTTATGCATAACAGCAGAAATACTTTCATTTGTAAGGGACTCACCCATCTAATGGAATTGGCGGGAAGCAACATGTCATTATGCACCAATTTGGCTTCAGAACTCGGCCACTTAGACTAAGTACAACAGCCCCTGGACCACCTACCCATGCCAGGCATAGTGACAGGAAATTATATATGACCCAAGCTTCATATCTGAAACAGCATCCAGGACAACTGACAAGCTCAGACTTTCATCACAATGATCAAGCGTATCAAGGTTATAACATGTAAGAGTACAATATGATCAAAACACGAGATGAATTAATCAACAAGACAAGAAGCATAATACAAAACGATAACAATAACAGAGGTATTTTGAACTTTAATCAAATAAGAAAATAGAACCGGAAGAATAGATACAACACAGCACATCAATATTGCCCAAAAAAGACATTGAAGTTGAGAATTTTCTTATTTAAGATAGTATATAAATAATGACTATGACCATGGGCTTGCATGCAAGACTACAAAATAGAGCTATACTTGGAAGAAACATAGTCCTTTTTATCAAAAGAGAATAATATCTTCATGGCTGTGAGAAGAATATAAAACTGTTGAGAGCTTTCTGATAAGAATAAATTTGCAGCACTCACATTTCTCTAATGGAATTGAAATAGATAGCTTTCTTGTTGACGACCAGAGACAAGAAAGACGTTAATGCATAAACCTGCAAAAGAAAATATTGAAATGCATGAAAACATTTAAACAACAGGAACAATAACAATGATAACCTCCTACAAATTCTGGCTACTAAGAAAAATTAGACAGAGGCACATAACTATCAAGAATTAGAAGAGAACTAGATGGGTACAAAAGAAGACGACAGCTGAACACCACGAGGTTTACCAACTTATTCAGACAATGACTCTAATAAAGATTTAAGTGTTATAGAAAAAGTTGTTTATATTATTCTGGAATAGCCATATTGTACTAAGACAGTGTATGTACCTCAAAGAACTTAAAACCAGCAGCTATACTCTATGCTATCATATAAAAGAGAAATATTAAACCAAAATAAATAAATAAAAAAAACCCTACATTCGGAGACATGATGTATGATATATGAAGCCAATACAACAGCAAGTAATGTTAATACGCAACATGTTAGAACCACAGCACTAGAACTGGAGTACAAGAAGATGGGTGAATTTCACAAATGGAAGAAATTTCAAAATACTAGGGCCACAAAAAGACTGAATATACTTTCAGAAGGGAGAACTCAACCATTTCTTGAGTCTATGGAAAGGGTATCCCTGAACTTTATAATCCGAAAATCAGCCCAAGGGCCCCTTTTCGAATAGAGACACAAATGGATAAAAAGATAACGTAGGAGATATATGAAGTCTACATACAAGAAGACTGCTTCCGAACCATAAGTTCCAGTTTCAAGATCTACTAGTGCATATCAGCATAAAGAGTGTCATTTTCAATAAAAATTAAGGGTCCACTTGAATTATATTTTAGTTTGGAAAAGTTGGAATCTTTTTTCTTTGGTTTTGTTAAAGGTAACTTGTTTGTAAGAGAGGAGGTGGGTCCAAAGTAGAACAGTTTTTATTCTTAATTCCAATTCAGATGCACCCTAAACCTTTCCCACAACCATCCCGAGGACATTTCTCCATTTCTTGGGTTGGGGGTGGCAGACAGGGGAAGCAGAAGCAGAAGATCCTTGCTACAGCAATTAGATCAATAAAATTCACTCCCAGAACCCCCACATTTAAGCATGGACCTTTAATATATAGTTAAAGATATCAAAGGATATCATAAATTTTGTATACTAGACATGGTCACATTTACAAGGAACTACCAGCTAGAAAAGAAACATTCAATTTAAAATGTGTACAAACGGTCAAGTAAGTTTCCCCAACCGGACAGATGACTGTTCATGTGGGAAATTCAGTTTAAATCAAGCAAGAAATATTAAAGGATTCCTGTCCTCATTTTTCCAAAATGCATAAACACAGACACATTGATAACAAAACCTTGTTGCACATAAACCTGGACTAAGATTCCTATCTCACAACAGCTACCTGTAGAGTAAAAAAGATCCAGTGAGATAACCTCCTTGCCCTTCAAGGTTTTGACCCCCAAAAATGAAGTAATTGAGGTCAAGGGCAAGAAGAAGATGACTCCCCGGAAGAGTTCTCGATGTGAGATCAGCAGCAAAAGAAAGAAGAGGAATTTGATGCTCCAGAGCAGCAGCCCCCGGATAAAGCACGATAAGTAGTGATTCATGGTGAAAGTATCAAGTCTTACATATCAGAATTTTCCTACGAGGCTGAGATAGTATCCCCAGAAGTTCGTGAAGGTAACAAAAGACTACAGGAGTAAAAGAATAAGGTAGACCGGATAGATGGTATTGTGCATCATCTTTTGAGGAATAAGCATGAACTAACAGAGATCATTTGCTCCATCTACTAAAATTATCCCACATGGAACATATAAGACCCACAGCTGCTTAATAGGATTATGCTGCACACTGTATGAGAATTATGCATACCATAACAGAGATCAATAGCACTCACAACCGAACAGATCTCACTGAGAAGACAAAGAATTGGAGTTGCTTGTCCTTCAAGAAACAATATCTAGTGTTTCGAAAGGTGATTCAAACTTGATTGATTTTTCAATGAGGGACTCATGACATAAGTTATCCGGCAGCGACCAAGTGTTTTAAGCATTTAAAGGAACACTAGATTGTCATATGTGAGTTCATATCAATTTCCCAAATGGTTTACCTCATACGTGCTCTAGTTTGCCTCTTTTCAAATTCATAAGTTCATGCAACCATCAACTGTCAATTAAGCAATTTAGCAACTTGCTTCAGGTATCAATTTGTCTTTTTCATTTCTATAGAATATACAATCTCTTTATTGTGGTCATCTGAAACAAAACAATGTTTATTACACCTTCTTCTCCTTGCTATGGAGAATGCTATCCAGAAAAATTGATTAGCCACCAATCATGTAATGAGAATAGAAGGATTCATATGCATGTGAATATTACATGTGAATTAAATAGTTCAGAAATGCTCTGTCCTTCAGAAGAGCTGTGTCATTCTGAGCTTTCTAGTCCAGTTTTCTACATATAGTATTGCCTTCTCAGCAGTAAACGCATATTGGCTTAAGACAAAACTGCATGTAATTATGGCCGTAATGAAAAAAGTAATACTGACCTTTTCAATTGTAGCCAATATCTTATTATGAATAATTCCGACAACTTCGGGAGAAAAAGAGGCATTTACCTATTACAGAGATGGTGCGATTTGATTCTTTTTTCTTTATTTCCTATTTATTTTCATATTGAGTTATTTTTCTCAGTCTTATGAGAAAGGCACATGCGATTCGGGAAATTTTTTTATTTTTTTTCAAAATCTACGCTTATTGAAGGTGAAGCTTGGAAATAGAACAATTCCTTCTGTCGCGTATCCTCGATTAATGCAACCTCAAATGCTATGTTTCAATTGTCGATTCTAGTATTCAGCGAAAGGTTACACCTAGAGGTTCTGTATGCTATCTTTGAACTCCATCCAGAAATGAGGTAGAAGAGAAAATTAATCAAGATGAAAGTAACCATTCCATGAAGTTTCCAAAAGAGTTACTTCTACTACTAAATCTAAAATAAAAAATGCCCTGACGAAGTCTTTAACCAAAACACCAATAACAGAGATGTTTTTTCTGAATAAAAATATCCTCAACTGAAGAAAATGTGATTATTTACTCACTGGAATCATAAAGATGATGCGAACAATGTATCTCTGATAGGTAGGCTCCGTGTAATTCAAAAGATGCCTGTAAATATGGAAAATTGCCAAGGCAATAGCTCCAATGGTGCAAGGGAATGCTACAATTATGTAATATATTGGCCCCATCTGCTCCTTAGGCCACCAATGGTTTACCAAAGAATCTAGCAAGTCAAAACATCCATATCAACACCAATCTCAAGGAAGCATTACAGGAAGACAAAGAAAAACTAGGGGTAAAATGGGGGGGCGGGGGGAGGACAAAACAGCGCACCTTCCCAGATATCCTCGAGACAACAGCTAAGATAGTTTACGAATACTTTCTGCCTTGCTCAATTGATCAATGGAAGAAGTTTTGCAGCAACTCCACATTGAAAATTTCAATCCAATTTCGGCTTTTGCAATTATTTGCAAAACCCTAGCTCTCTAAAAGCTAAAAGATTTCCCCTAAGAAGAAAAATGCAACCCAAAAAAAAAGCCATATGTTCAGTTTTTCCCAGTTTCCTTATTCATTAAGCCAAATATTCAACAAGAAAAAAGCAACAAGTTCAGAGAAAATATATGAAGTAACTTAGCGATTGCTACTGAAAGCAAAAATTACAACCTATAACACTAACTATATCCTTATCTTTTATTGAAATGAGCAAGACTTACCTCAATGGGTCCTAAACAAAAAATTCGCTCTGAGAGCAATGAAATCGACAAAATCAAGAAGCTTCGGAAGAACCCAGAAGCAAATTGGAAATAATTGAATAGGAAATGAAGGCAGATCGTCTTCTTCCTTGCAGCGATTTGGAGAGCAAAAAAGGGAAAGCGAACAGAGGTTTTCTTTTCTGATGGTAATGGGTTGTGAATGGGCTGGTTGGGGCCGTGGGACAGAGAGGGGGAGAGAAACAATAATGGCGGCTTCTCCACTGCGGATTTTTTGCTTAATCGCCTGTCAAAAAGTTGGTGTGAATCTTGAGCGGCATTTTTTTCTATGAAATTTTGTATTTATTGCACAAAAATCACAGAAAAATGGTGTAATTGCTTGCCAGCAAATGAGGTACTAGTATTATTCATCTAATCATTGTTGAATAGGGATTATCTCTTTTTTTTATTTTTAATATTGGATAAGAATTATTAACCGTCATATTTTATTTTTTATTTTTAATAAAAATACGTAGTTATATTTGACATAATTAAAAATACAATAAAAATGTACTTTGTTACTACGGATTAGTACAAGTGTATTGTGCATGCAATGATATTTTTACCTCCAATTGAATCAAGTTCAATGTTAAACCCTATTACATTAGTGGTTCATTTTTCTTTTCTCTTTTTTGACAAAATATATATATATTTTTTTAAGAAGTATTGAATTCTTTATTCTACCAATTCAGTTAGTATAAGGGGAAGGTTTCGTGCAACTTCTTATAATCAAATAATAGAATCAAAACCGGTCTAAATCTATAAGTTATAAGCAAGAGCGTTAAAATAGACTGATATCCATAATTAAAAGGGAAATCTCACAATTAACTGCAGAAGTTACCAATCAAGGAAAGTCAGTAGATGTAGAGAGTCAACTGTTGAATAAACTTAAATATTCAGACTCCAAAATAAAAGGAACATCTACTAACTCATATAATAATCATATGATATAATAAGAAAATAATTAGTAAGATGCTGGTATGGAATAATGTCTTTGTGTGTTTGCTTAAGTCATTGATTATCGGACTAGACATCTAAGAATTGCAGAGATCATTGAGGAAAGAATTAATACACTCAACATATAGTCAATGATGAATGTTATGTAAATGGGTATCCTCATTACTACACATGTAGGCAAAAACCTATTTTGCAGGTATTATTCTAGGGCAATATCTATGATAAATGAAGATATTTAAAATGAGAAATACCGCTATTTTATAACAAGGATATTTGATTATTTTAGTATCTCAAAATAATTTAGTCTTTGGTTCTTTTAGTAGCTCATACAGGTCAAAGACAATATATCCCATAGGTTTGTTATTGGGGTCAATATTTTCATATGGCTTTTTTTTTTTGCTATAAAAGGGAATATTTTCATACGGAGATGATTGGAAATATTTAGAATGGAAATCCTGGTATTTAACAAGGGCATTTTGATCATTTTATATAAGTAAAAAACAAATGGTCTTTTGGTTCCTTGAGTAGCTCAAGTAACCTAAGTGACTATTAAATCACTACTTAAAATATATGCAACTTATGTGAGAGGTTATGACTAATTAGGTACTTACTATTAATTTATTAAGATAAATGACCAAGTAATTAACTAAAGAAGAGTGTATAATTAATTGGGTCTTATTAAAATTATTATTAATTGGACTAAGCAATTAATTTTTTGAGTTATATACTTAATTGCTAATATAACTAAAAGGCTTAAAGATTATTTATGGGCTTATGAAAATTGGGTTGGCCCGAACTTTATTCAAGACAAAATCCAAGCCCAAGATAACACTAAGATGGCCGAAAACATAATAATATTAGCCTTAGGTTGGCCGGCCACCTCTTCTCAAATTAGGGAAGGATTTATCTTCCATATGTGATAGAATTCTCTTAGGAAGTATCCTATTTTTTTCTAGAGAAAGGGATCTTTCATATATAAATCACAAAACCAACTTTACAAATAGTTTACATCAGGATTTTATGCAGCTTCAAAATCTCATCTACTATAGACTTGACATATTTCACCAAAAAATCAAGGCTATCACTATCCTTTACACCATAAAAAACTAGCCTATTCCTTCTACACCAAATAGTGTAAATAACTTCTTAAAATATGTATTTCCACTCCATCCCCTGAATATTCTGCATCCTTCTATTATGCAAATTAATATCAATCCATGGGGAACATTTAGTAGTGGAGTAAAAAGCGATGTAACAATCGGTTTGAATCAGTTTGTCCCATATTTGTCTTGTACAATCACAGTCTCACAGCACGTGTAAGGTGTTTCTGATTGTAATCCACATGTTGGACAACTGTCATCCTCAACAATCGTCCTTTTCCACAACAAATTTCTAGTGGGAATTGCATCATGTCAAGCAAACTATAAGAGCATAGATTCTCTCCTTGGTCCCTTAAAATTTTAAACTTGCATCCAACTCTTATTACTACTTTCAACATCAAATTTATAGATAGAATTATATGCCTTTTTCAAGTTGAATTCCTGTGCACAGGAGTCTGACCAAGTCAAATGATCAATAGCATTATCTCTTTGATGTAGATTGAGAGTTTCAAGTTGTTGTGTGATTCTTTAGGGCAATCAACAATGCAACTTGTCCCAGTCCTATCTTTTTGCAATCAATCCAGTAGTCTTTAACCTTCTTTTCCCATTCTTCCTTTGGTACCTGGGCATTTGCCTCTCTAATTTTTTGGGACAACCATCTGTCAAACCAAAAGTTTATTTTTTCTCTTGGCCCCAATTTCCAAGTAATGAGGTCTGCAAGTGGTCTGCATACCAAACGAGTGAGGTTTGTTTCTTTCCAACTTGCCCTAACTCTTACTAGTTTAACCATATTTGGCTGATAGTATTGAAGTCCAAAGTGATTTTTCTTCAGCTTGCATTCTCCATGCTAGCTTAGACATAAAAGCTTCATTAGTCTCTCTTAGTCTACGAAATCCCAACCTTCCTAACTCTCTCGGCTGACATATGTTCTTCCAAGCCAGTATGTGCAACTTCCTAACTCCTTTGTCATTGCCCAAAAAAAATTTCTATTTAATTATTCCAACTCCTCAATAACTGCCACTAGCAATTTCACGGCTTGCATGGTGGAAAATGGCACTGGCGATGTTGTGGTCTAAGTGAGAATAACTTTGGTTGCCTTGGATAAAAATTTTACTTTCCAGCCACACAGCCTTTTCCTCATCTTCTCTATTACATAGCCAAATGATTTATTTGTTGCTCTTTTATGAAACAGGGGTATCCCCAAATATACTCCAAGGTCTTGGGTGAGAGGCATGTCAAAATCTTTACTTAAGGTGGTGGCTAGGCCTCTTCTCACATTGCTGGAGCTATATAGCTTAGACTTAGTGGTATTTATTTTCATTCCAGATAATGTCCCTTAGGACTTTCTCATCAACTTAGCTTGCTTATCAGTTGCTTCTCCAAATAGGACTATATCGTCCGCAAAAAACATATTTGATATCATTAGTCTTCCTCTGGTCGATTTGATCCTTTCCATTTCTTTTCTGTAATTGCCTGTTGAACTCTCTTTCCAAGTACATCCATACATAACACAAAAAGGTAAGGTGATAGTGGGTTACCCTGCCTAAGACCTCTGCCATTTTCAAAGTCATTCAATAACTCTCAATTCCAGAATAATAGGCATGGTAGCAGAATTCACACAGTAAATGATAAGTTTGATCAAATGATCCTTTATACCAACAGAGATCAAAACGTTTTCTAGAAAAGCCCAACTGATACAACATAAGCTTTCTCTAGGTTGATTTTCACTGCAAGCCATCCTCCTTTCCCTTTCTTCCCTCTCATAGAATGTAGGATTTCTTGGGATATGATTATGTTATGTGAAGCTTACCTACCAGATATGAAGCTATATTGATTAGTCTGAACAAGTTTCAGTATTAAGTTCTTGAGACGGTTTGCCACCACCTTGGTTATCACTTTCACAATGACATTGTAGAGAGCTACATATCTCATCTGTGTGATGCTTTCCTGGTACTCTACTTCAAGAATAAGAGAATGATTTGTTAAATCTCCTTTGAAAATCCCCTTTACCAAATGCTTTTGTAACGAAATTCACCACAGAATCTCCCACCAAATGCCAGAATTTTTGATAAAACAAGGGTACTATAACATTTGGCCCAACAGCTTTAAATCCTTCCATTTGAAAGACATCATTTTTTACCTCCAAAGCTGAAACATATATATGCAACAACCTCAATTCTATTTTTTAAGTTGCGGAAAACTCCATGTCTCTAGCTTAGCTTCTTGGGTATTACCTTCTATGTACAGTTGCTGGTAATATGTTACACCAATATTTTTTATTTCATTCTCTTTGTCAACCCATTCTCGCTCACATTCTCCCTCAGTGTTCTTTAGCATGAGGATCTTATTTTTGGCTCTCTTTACCACTACTAATGCATGGAAATATTTTGTATACTCTCACCTTCCAGCAACCATTTTTCTCTCGACCGCTGCATCTAATATAGCTCTTCCTGTCTTAGAGTTTCTTTATATTTCTCTATTAGCTCTTCCTCCAAGTTTTGAAGATAATTGGATTGCCTATAAGCAAGAGTTTTCTGAATCCTAATAATCTTCTTAGACATCTATCTTTTCTTTTTGGAATACTGCCGAAGATTTCATTACACCACCAAGTGGCCCTTTCATGAACATGTTGATGGCAACTTCCAGGTTCTCAGGATTTTCCTCCCATATTTTTCTGACTATGTCTTGAAAATCTTGATGAACAAACCAAGCCGCCTCGACTCTGAAGACCTGTGAGTCATTCTCTTTCTTGATTATGTGTTGCATTGTACCATGGTTTGATGATGGTCTGAGGAGATTTTTTGGGAGGTGTTGGACCGTGGCATTGGGTGTTTTTAGTCGCCACTTAGTATTGCACCATGCACGGTCCAATCTCTCAGATATCTTAGCAGCACCCTCTCTATTGTTAGACCAAGTGTAGTTGGATCCAAAGAACCCCATATCAAGAAAACGCAACTATCAATTGTGTCCCGTAAGTCTTTTGCTCTCCTCTAATTCGCAGTCTTTCCTCCATATTTATTATGTGCGGAAAGTGGTTGGTTTGTGACTCCAAGTATCAACTAGGGAACATTGATATTAGTTTCTAGATTTCTTAAAATACTTCCAAATGCCACTTCTAACAGCTGAGTTGGGGATACGTAAATTAGATTAAACATCTACTACACTCGTTGTCTATTCATCAACAAAGGACCATTGTCTGGTCATTAATTTTCACTTGAGTTGCAAATTCGTTGGCCTCAGAAACAACTAGAGAATCATAATCAGTTAAGCGTAAGATCTTAACTGCTTTGTCACTATGTGATTTGGTTTCTACTAACACCAAAATATGTGGTTTATGCTACTTAACCATATCCAGCAAGACACTAAGAAAATCTTACATTCCAAAAAAATATGTTGTAATTCTTATTTTACAGAATATACAAAAAGAACTAACCTTCAGGGTCTAGGAAGCCTCTTCCATCGGGGCGTCAAAATCCCCGTTGTTTTTCTCACATATCTGTTCTCTGCCAGATCTGGTGGAACTTCTTCAACTGGATATGTCTAGTTCTAAGGTGAAGCCTTTTTCTTATATTCCATTCTAATTGTGCCCAGTGAATTGAGTTGCTTGACTTGAGATTTTGTACTAGTAGGGGTCATAATTTGTTTATATTTATCTCCTTAGGCTACCTCTTTCCCTACTTGGGACTTTGTGGCCACGTTGGGCTTGGCCTAATTGATAGAGCTAGGCTTAATTGATTTCTTTTTTACTGGCTTTTTGTTGTCCTGGACTCCTTAAGAGTGTGGGCTGGGCCAGAGAAAACTGTGTAGATCTCTGGGCCTGAGATAACTTGAATCTTATTAGCAACCACTTGGATTGTAGCGTCCTCATTATTTTCCTCTTCAAGCTCCGCCAGCAGGTCAAACCGTGATCAACTAGGATTTCCTCCTTGCTTTTCTTAATTTCTTGTAAACTTGCTCCCCTTGAGGACTGACCTGTGCCATTTGTTTTCTACATCTTCTCAAATGTGTCAACTTTTTCCATTCTCTGGTCTGTCCCTAAGGATTCTCCATTTACCCGTTGGTTATTACATCCTATAATATTTCTTGCCGATTGTTTTCTTCCGGCGAAATTGCACCGGTTCTGCCTGAACTTCTTTGGTAACATCCATGGGCTATATGGTCCCCTTGTTGCTATTGTCACTAATGTTGAATCCCCTCCACCTCTTGTTGTTCCAGTTGGTGATGTTTCAACTGCTGTTGTATTAACAACTTTACTCCACCCTTCCTAAACTTTAACTAATTTTGGGCATTGGTATTTCCGGTGGCCATACCGACCATATTCAAAATATATAATATGGAGACCCTTATACTCAATTTTTGGCAAGTGCCCAAGCAATTCAATGAAGGACACCCGTGTTCTTGCAACTCGATCTGCAAATAAATTTTCGCAAAACGTCCTCTAGTGACGCATGTTGTAGTATCGTCGATTTTGTCTCCTTTGCCTATTTTGTTCCCAATCTGGAGAAGGAGTTCCTCATTGAATAATTCTACTGGGATCTCCGATAGCTTAATCCAAGCCAAAGTTGATGTGATAACATCTGTTGACGGACAGAAATTAGGACGCCCAACGTGCCACTGTAAAGTAGTGTCCCATCACAATCCAAAAGCCCTCTCCAAGAACAATCCTTTTCGCAGTAAGAATCTAACGGCCACAAATCCATCTCCATATCTATCATCTTGCAGCCCATATTAAGACACCATAGGTCTCTTACCCTTTGCTCCAAAACTTTGAAGCTCACATTCCGGCCAAGGACCTTGATTACTAAAGCTCTCCTCCATAGTGCCAATAGTGCTTTGTATTCCTCTAGAGTTAGCTCCATTCATGGCCAAAGGTTGATTGGGTTGTCAGATTGTATTTGTTTACCAAGGACCTCTTCAAAGGTGAAGTCCGCTACCTCGTTATCTCTTATATAAATAGGATTTATGGCACCATCATGGATTGTATCAGCAAAGAGTTTGCCCGGTATAGTCTAGACTAAGGGTACCTCTTCAGGGTTACTATGGTCTTCCTCCATCCTCTGATCTTCACTCATGTCGACATCCAATTCGGTTGCTGGACTTCCCTTTTCTGGCAGTCTGACTCGTTATCTTTAGTCATCGTTATCTCTATTCCAGGCAGCGGTGGCGACCTTGCCATTTGCAGGAGAGCTTGCCTCTTCTGGCTAGCTCCGATCATGCAAAATTGCCATTGGGTTCCTTGGGACAGAAAATCAATTTCTCAAATTTCAACTTGACTCAACTTTTTACTTTTGACGAGCATGTAAAAATACCTAATTTCCAATAGAGATTCTCCAAGATTACATAGAAGATCTAATTTCCAAATGTAATGTAACTCTTTTTTATAAGTATCCCATTCAATTAGGATGAATGCTTTAATTAGAGATTCTCCAAGATCACATAGGAGATTTAATTTTCAAGTCTTACAAGACTTCCCTAATTCTCTTTAGGAAAGATATTAGCCTTGCACTATAGTCCCACAAACAATTCCACGCGAGGAATTTCGGCCAACTTTCCCTCCAATTCTTGGAGAACTCTCTTCTTCTCTTCAATTTTTTCTCTCAAAAAGAATAATTTTGTAAGTTCTCACTAAAAACTTTTGAGAGGTTAGAGGATACTTCGGAGGATTAATTATTCTGTGGTAAGTTTGTGAGAAGACTACGACGTTTGCAAGGATTTGAATCAGAGCTAAATGAAGGTCTTCAAGGAGAAGAAAAGGTGTCAATTTCACCACCATCTGTTCCCCTATGCAATTTAAGGGAGCATTTAAAACCTTAACGGTAACTTAATATATCCATCCTCTCTTATTTCATTTTCGTATGTGCTACGGAGGTACCAATTTCTTCACTAACATCCTAAGCTCTCTCATTCAACTATTTCTAACCTAATTCGGACGAAAATTACATCCTCCTCTTTCCCTTTTTGGTCGAAAATACTAAGTGAAGAAGAACTCATGTTTTCTAGTTTTTTCTCAAACACAATTCACACTCCTTCTCTTCTTTGTTTTCTCTTCACTGGAATTTCTTGTGAGCTTTGGAGTATACTCTAGAAGGTATTAGAAGACTGTGACTTACTTGAGAAGGAGTAGAAGATTTGTTGGACAACCTCCATAAGTTTCACCATTTAGAGACGAAGTAGAGCCTAGCAACGTGAAAACACAAAGCGTGCAACCAAATTCTGGACAGCCCACTGTTAAAACACTCTCCAAAAGTATAAAATTTCTTTTTTTTTTTTTTAGGATCTTTTTGTCTTCCACTGCCCTTATGCACCCATCAAAGACAATCATACTAATAACAACACCGATACTACCTCGGCCTTTCTTAGAAAAGCGTCCACATTTGCTAAAAGTGATATTGGAGTTATGGATTGAATGAGATGTTACTTGTTTTAATGAATGAAGTTAATTGCCTTTAATTTGGTTTGATTAAGAAACTCTAAAATTACTTGGAATTTGATGGCAAGTTACTTTAATTTGATGACAAGTGATAATTTAGTTTTATTAAAGTTCATTCTAGTTTAATTAAGTGAATTACAAACATTTATTTTTTCTTTTCTCTTCTCTTCTTCTCATCCCTCTAAACAGAAGAGATCCATTGTTGGTACCAACACAACTCCAAAACACAACATATGTTCCTAATCAAATCTTCTCTCTAGAGCTAGTATATCCGGGTAATAGAGAAAAGGCTCGGTTAAGTTTGCTTTGATCATTACAGTTGTACTGTTGTGTCCTGAGACATAGACGTCCACGGATTTTATGGCACCAAGGAGAGGACAAATTTTTCTTAAGGAGATTGTTTGTACAGGCCTCAACAAGATCCTATTCATTTCGAATTTTCCGTTTACGGTTTCCTGTTTCTTTATTTTTTTTATATTTTTCCCCATGGATGATTATTATTATTATTATTATTACTAACAATCTTAAGACAGACTCTTTTATATAATCTAAGGCAAACAAATTACCATTAGTGAGTAAGGGAATTAGAAGGCTATTAGGAAAAAAAACAGTCCATAAAAAAAAGTTTTATTCTTGGTTTTATTTCTATTTTTATTTATTTTTTATTTCTTTAAAAAAATAGGAGAAGAATTCTTTTCTATTTTTGTTTCTTTCCTTTCAAAAAAATTGATTTGTGTTTTTGCTTTTGTTTTTGTTTTTTTTTTTTTTTGAAAAGAAACAAAATTGCGTTTCTAGTTACTTAAAAAAAGGGGGACATAATTGTAATTTTGTATATTTAAATAGAAGTGTATCTTCTATTTCTGGTTTATAGTTTCTAACTAAATTCATGACGTTTTACAGAAGCACTTATTAAAAGAAAAATAGATGTTTAACAAAAAGTATTTCGGAATTTTTTTACCATAAAAAGAATTATTGAGATTTATCTTCTAATTCTTGTTTTGTTTTTCTAAATTTAAGACATTAATAGAAAATGATTGATATGGCCAAGAACTCATCCAGTTCTCAGTCTAATGCAATTATCACTACTCTGGTCTCTAGCCAAATGTTGCCAGTATCAATAAGTCACAATGAAAAGCCTCTGAAATTTACTAGAGAGAATTTCAAGATGTGGCAACAGAAAATGTTGTTTTATTTGACCATGTTGAACTTACTCAATTTTTTGAAGGACGATCTTCCTACTGTTAGAAAGGATGAGGTAGATGTTGCTACTGCCTTCTATGTTGTAGAGAATTGTAAGCACTATGATTTTCTTTCCCGTAACTACATTCTAAATAGCTTATCTTATGCACTATATGCGGTGTACAATGTTAAGAAGATAGCTAAAGAGTTATGGGAATCACTTGACCATAAGTACAAATCTGAAGAAGTCGGTGCTAAGAAATTTTTAGCGGCTAAATTCTTGAATTTTAGTATGGTTGATTCAAAAGTTGTTGTGAATCAGGTTCAAGAATTTCAACTGATCATTCATGGTATTATTGCTGAAGAGATGATTATAAGTGATTCATTTCAGGTGGCAACTATTATTTAAAAACTACCCCCCGCTTGGAATGACTTCAAGAACTACCTTAAGCATAGAGAAAAGAAATGATAGTAGAAGAACTAATTGCCAAACTTTGAATTGAAGAAGATAATAAAGATGCTTCTAAGAAGCCCTACAATAATCTTAATGTTTCTTAGGCAAATATGGTGGAAGTCAAGAAAGGCTTCAAGAAGGGAAAACACCTTTAGACTGGGTCTAAGCTAGGACCAAAAGGCAACATTTTCTAAGAAACCAAGATTTCTAAAGAGTGCTTCAACTATAATAAGATTGTGCATAGGTCATCTAACTGTAGGCTTTTAAGAAGAGCCAAAGCAAATGAAACAAATACTATGGAGGATATTTCTAAAGAAGTGTCTGAGTTTAACATTTGTGCTGTGATTTTTGAAGTCAACGTGATTGACTCAAATCCAAGAGAATGGTGGCTGGATATTGGCTTGACACGTCATATTTGCTATGACAAGGACTCTTTTGCTGAATTAGTTCCTTGTGAATAAGTGGAGAAGCTCTATATTGGCAATGCTGCAACTTCCAAGATCAAAGGGACATGTACTATGATTTTGAAGATGATTTCTGGGAAGGAAGTGAAGCTTCAAAATGTGTTGTGTATACTTGACATACGAAAGAACCTTGTTTCTGGGATGCTCTTAAGTGTGCACGGATTTAGGATGGTATTTGAGTCTCAGAAGTTAGCTTTGTCTAAAGGGGAAATATTCATGGATCGGGGATGTGTATTGAATGATATGTGGAAACTTGATGCTATCTCTATAAAATTCAAAGCTATAAATAAATGATGCTTCAACTTTTGTTTATATGCTTAAGTCATTTAATTTATGGCATGGTCGAGTTGGACCTGTTAATTATGATACTTTGCGTAACTTAGAACACATTTTTTCATTTCACATTGATCATAATCATAAATGTGAAACTTGTACAGAGGCAAAATTAACAAGGTCTTCATTCCAATATGTTAAAAGGAATACAAAACCACTTGATCTAATGTATAGTGATATTTGTGATTTAAAATTCGTACAAACTAGAGGAGGGAATAAATACTTTATTACCTTCATTGATGATAGTACAAAATATTGCAATGTACACTGGCTTAAAAGCAAAGATGAAGCTATCGGAATTTATTCTCTATTAGCAGGAAGTTAAAACTCAGTTTAATAAAAAGTTTAAGATGGTGAGAAGTGATCGTGGTAGTAAATATGTTGAACCATTTTGCAAACTTTGTCCACAATGTGGTATTATTCATGAAGTGACACTACCATACTCTCTCCAATCGAATAGAGTAGCAGAGTGGAAAAAACTAAACCTTAGGAAATGATGAATGCAATACTAGGGAGCTCCGGGTTGTCTCATAACATGTGGGAGGAAGATGTTCTATCAGCTAATTACCTTTTAAATAAGGTGTCTTATAAGAAAAAAGATAAGACCATATGAGTTATAGAAGGGCAAAAAATATTCCTACAACTACTTGAAAGTGCTCATTTACTAAAACAAAAGAAAATAGGTAAAAAAAAAAAAGGTGGACTGTATCTCCTTGGCTATGCAAACCATAGAGCAATGCATATCGGTTTTTGTGTATGAATCCAAAAATCCTGATATTGGAATCAAAGAATGCATCATTCTTTGAAATATATCCCCTTGTAAGTCCAAGGAAGTTGGGTCAAGTTTATTGAAACAAACTTTAGAGACTGTTGATGAAAGTAGTTTAGATGCTCAACAAGAGGTTGAAGTTAAGGAAGAGCCTACAAGGAACAAAAGGATCAGGGTGCAAAAATCCTTTGGAACAATTGACAAATACAAGGTCAGATTGGTTATAAAAGATTATAGAAAAAATAAGGTCTTGACTACTTTTATACTTTTTCTCCTATGTCTAGAATAACTTACATAAGGATGATAGTTACAATAGCTGCTTTTCAAAAATCTAGAAGTACATCAAATGGATGTCAAGATAGCTTTTTTAAATGGAGATCTTGATGAGGAGATCTACATGGAACAATCTAAGAGTCAGTAGCTCCAAGGCAAGAAAAGAAAGTCTGTAAATTGATAAAGTCTTTGTATGGACTTAAGCAATCACTAAAACAATGGCATGAAAAGCTTTACAATTTCATGATAGCAAATGGCTTTTTAAAATTAACGAGTGTGACAAATGTGTGTATGTCAAAACTGATGTCAATGGATATATAATCTTGTGCTTATATATTGATAACATACTCATTTTTGGAAGTAATGACGAGATGGTAAAGCGTACCAAAACATGTTAAACTCAAGATTTGACATGAAAAATATGAGACTAGCAAATATGGTTTTGTGCATCCAAATCAAAAGGTCTCTCGACGGTCTCATATTAACTCAGTCATATTGTGTGGACAAAATTCTTAGGAAATTTAGCAAGGATGCTTCTGGTATAGCCAAGACTCCAATGGATACGAGCCAACATCTGTCCAAAAACAAAGGTGAAAGTGTTAAGCTATGCAAGACCAGATTGCTTTTACTTTAAGCAGTTTAAGCAGTTCACAAGCAATCCAGGGAAGAACCACTGGAAAAAAATTGTAAGGGTACTGAATACCTCGTTATACTCAGGACTATGGACTGTATTATTCTAGAGATCTTGTTATATTAGAAGAAGTCTCTAATGCCAATTGGATATATGATATTCAAGATACTAAAGGCACAAGTGGATATGATTTCACCTTGGGAAGAGGAGCTGTGTCATGGAAATCCTCAAGGAAAACGATTATAACCAGATCTACCATGGAATCTGAGTTTGAAGCTCTAGATAAATATGGAGAAGATGTCGAAATACTACGAAACTTCTTGGAGGATATTCTTAAATAGCCAAAGCATGTGCCCACAATACGCATATATTGTGATAACCAAGCTAGATTTTACTAGAGCACATAACATGATGTATAATAGTAAGTCGAGACACATGTGTTGTCGATATAATATTGTTAGAGAACTGAACTCAATTGGAGTTATCTCTATTGATTTTGTAAAATCAAAATATAACATTGTGGATCCGCTAATTATAGGGTTAAATCAAGATCAGGTTGATAAAACATCGAAAGGAATGGACTGAAGTCCACATGAGAAGTTAAATGCTATGTGAAGGAAAACACTACCTAGTTGATTGGAGATCCCAAGATCTAGATTCAAAGGGACAATCTACTTGCATAAACCTTGTGATGTCACTGGGGTCCTACCCTAAGTCCATTTCTATGATGTAAAACAATGATAAAATGTGGAAAAAGTTAAGCTATACTTTTAATGATCATTGTGTGCTTTGGTAAGTCGTGCAACATAAATCACGTATATTAGAGTGATGTAGGGCCGCTTCAAAGGAGATTACTACGACATAGTTCTGTAAAAACTCTTGCAGAACTATGAGATGTTCACGGCCATATGACATAATCATGAGAACCAAAACTAAGCTAGAGAGATATTTGTGTGAGGTATATTATCGTTTACATAAACGGCAGAATAGTTCAAGAACATCATGTCTACTAGTTAGCTAGTAAAATAAATATACTCTCACAAGTGAAGGTTGAAGGGTTGATGCCTACCTATAATATGCAAATATAGAACGCAAATTTTATCACCACAATTCATATGGGGGATTGTTGGAGTTGTGGATTGAGTTAGATATTATTTGTTTAGATGAATGAAGCTACCTACCTTTAATTGGTTTAATTAGAGAAACTCTTGAATTACTTGGAATTTGATGGCAAGTTACTTTAATTTGATGATAAGTGAGTTACTTGTGTTTAATTTAGTTTTATTAAAGTTCATTCTAGTTTAATTAAGTGAGTTACTAGCATTTATTTTTCCGTTTCTCTTCTACTCTTCTTATCCCTATAAATAGAAGAGATCCATTCTTGTTTTCATACAACTCAAAAACACAACATAGTGATCAGATTTTCTCTCTAGAGTTAGTATATTATAGTGATGGAAAAAGGCTCGATTAATTTCGCTTTATTCATCATAGTTGTACTGTTGTGTTTGAAAGTTTGTTGTTGTATCCCGAGAGATAGATGTCAACAGATTCTCAGACACCAATAAGAGGACGAATATGTCTTAAAAAGACTGTTTACATAGGCCTCAACAAGATCCTAGTAAATTTAAATTTACGATTTAAGGTTTCCTGTTTCTCTATTTTATTTATATTTCTTCCTCGGATTATTATTATTATTATTATTATTATTATTATTATTATTATTATTATTATTATTTCTAACAAGTGATTGGGCGGAGGTCACCAAACTTTGTTGGCAATAGAAGCCGAGGAATGGGTATATTGACATTAATATATACGTGGGACCCTAATTCTTCCCCCTTCTCCATTCTTTAAAAAAAAGAAATTAGTCAAAACTGCACTTGAACTATTTATGTTTCGATTGGACTCTTTTATTATCATATATGCCTATTTAATATTTATATGTAAGTCAAAAATGCCTTAATACAATGGAAATTGGTGGCTTGTGGCTTACGTGATTTGCACCAGAATCGTTAATGAAAGGGTAAATTAAGTTGGCATAAAACTCTATTTTCCCCTCCAATCTGAACAAAACCTAACCCTAACTCGTAAATAGTAAAGTTTCTTCAATTTAGTCCTGACCGCATGTTAGGAGTGAAAATGAAGCTACAATTTCTCTGCGATACCTATTTTTACCCCTATATTATTATGGTTTATGTGCCTATCATGTGGGCAGCTCCGTCACACAATACACCAGTTCCTATCATATTAGGGTATTTTCGACTACTCGTAGATATTAGAAGGCGTAAACAAATATAAATGACGACAAAAAAAAAAAATTAGTCTCTATATTTGACATTTTTAACTAATTTAAAAACTCTACCGAGGTGGAAGTTAACTTTGTCATTGGGTTTGGAAATCAAGATGGTACGTATTGATGTAAATATATAAAGCTAAAAGCCCAAAATAAATTCTCCCAAAAAAAAAAAAAAAAGAGCAAAAACAAAAAAGCCCAAAACAAACACAAAATATCCAATTGTATTCTTTTTATTTTGGCAAGACAAAATATCCAATTGTATATGTATGTACACTTACCCAACGAGGTGGAAGTTTGTAGTACCATAAAATCCCTCCCCAAGTCCCAAACACCCTTATCCCCTCCTCTCTTCTTCTCCTTCTCCTCTTCTTCCCCATCCGCACCCTTCCTAAACCCCTTCTTCAGTCCTCTACAATGGCTTGTTCTTCCTCAATTATAGGAGTCTCCTCCATATACCAAGCCACCCCTTCTTCTCTAGAGCTTCCAAAAAGACCCACTTCAAATTCACCTTTGTCTCTACCTTTTTCTGATAAGTCCCATTTTAATGGTCTTAAATCTTCTTCATCAAATACTCATTCGCGGTTTAGACAAAGTGCTGCTTGTAATGGGAATTCCTTTGTTACTTCTGCTGTGGTGACTCCTAATTCTGTTCTTAGTGAGGAGGCTTTTAAGGGCTTTGGTGGTTTTGACAAGGATTCTTTGGATGTCAGTGAAAATGAGTACGAAACTGAAGAAGATGAGGTAGCGGGTGAGATTGCTGTTGAGAATAAGAATGAGCTTGTTGTTTCTAAACTGGGTTTGCCTCAGAAGCTTGTGGAGTCTCTAGAGGGTCGAGGGATTACTGAACTTTTTCCCATTCAAGTATGTCTTTTGCAGGCCTTTTCCTTATGTTTGCTTCTATTGCTTCGTTTCGGAGGATGTTTTCTTTAATTTCTTTGCTTAATGGAAATTTGGTAGAATTTATATTGATTTTGAAAGGGTGGCAAATGAACTAGACAAGTAAAATGGAGTATCCGGCCAGCAGTAGGGGTAGCGCAAATGGGAAAAAAATTTCTGATAAGTTGGGTTGAGATTGTTGGTTTCTTTCCGTAATTCTTAACCAGTATGTTACTGACGCGTAGAATGATTGTGTAGGCTTGTAAATAGACATTGATGTTTAAAAAGAAAATGTTACCTATAATTTTTACTGTAGTTTTCTACTGGTCTTTTGATTTTCGAAGTTCACGTCTATTTGTTGTTTGGTCTTGAAAATTTCAGGTTGGCATGTATTTTGATGTTATTGTTAAATTTTACTTGCATTTCAAAATTGAAAGGGTAGTTTGCCTGGGGAAGGTGGCTACAAATAAGTTGGAAAGGAGATGGCATATTGACTTTCGCTGGTTGCATTTACTTAACATTGATTTTACACTGACAAAAGTAATATTTATGATAATATTACACTTCCATTGGTCATGTAGAGAGCTGTTTTAACACCAGCACTGGAGGGTAGAGATATAATAGCTCGTGCAAAGACTGGAACAGGAAAAACATTGGCTTTCGGCATTCCCATTATTAAGAAACTTACCGAAGATGAAGAAGAACGAGGCTCTAGGAGGTATATATCATGTTATGATTCTTAGCATGTTTGCTACTTCAATTATTTTTTGAGTGACTCATTGTGATTGTTTGTTCATGTAAAGGCGGGCAGGAAGGCTTCCCAGAGTACTGGTCCTTGCACCTACTAGGGAGTTAGCCAAGCAAGTAGAGAAGGAAATCAAGGAGTCTGCACCATATCTTAATACAGTTTGTGTCTATGGAGGAGTCTCCTACATCACTCAACAAAATGCCCTTTCTAGAGGGGTTGATGTGGTGGTTGGAACTCCAGGTAGAATTATCGATCTTATCAATGGTAACAGTCTGAAGCTAGGTGAAGTTCAGTATTTGGTACTTGATGAAGCCGATCAAATGCTTGCTGTTGGATTTGAGGAAGATGTGGAAGTAATTCTAGAGAATCTTCCACCAGAGAGGCAAAGCATGCTTTTTTCAGCAACCATGCCTGGTTGGGTGAAAAAACTAGCAAGAAAGTATTTGAATAACCCATTGACTATTGATTTGGTATGTGCTACAATTCCATTAATGATGATTTTCGTATTTTGTTTTTAGTACGTCAAATTACAATGACATCAATAATGCATCTGCTTCAATAATATCTTGCCGAATACCAGTGCGTTCTTCTACAGTCTCATGCAATCTTTTGTTTTCTTATTCACAAAATAGTTTCTGCTTTCTGCTTTTGAAGTAAGATGTCTTTTGTGTGAAATTGTTCTTTCCAAATTCTTGTTCAATCTCTCCTCCCTCCCTCTCCTGTGTTAGATCTACTTTTACTTCAGAAGCTTACAGATAGTTGCTGAGATATCTTTAAACGGAAACTGTAGCTTTTCTGATCCCCGTCCTCTGTAGGTTGGTGATGAGGAAGAAAAGCTAGCCGAAGGGATTAAGCTGTATGCTTTACAAGCCACAGGGACTTCTAAGCGGACCATACTTAGCGATCTTGTAACAGTATGAATCCACTCTTCCTTCAGATGATTTTCTGATATGTTTGCTGATCCTGCGATGTTTAACTTGTGTTCCGAAATTCTGTTCTTCTGAAGCTTTTGTAATCTGCAGGTATATGCGAAGGGTGGAAAAACCATTGTGTTTACCCAGACTAAAAGAGATGCTGATGAAGTCTCACTGGCACTAACAAATATCATAGCTTCAGAGGCACTGCATGGTGATATTTCTCAACACCAGAGGGAAAGAACGTTGAATGGCTTTAGGCAGGGAAAATTCACTGTCCTTGTGGCAACTGATGTTGCAGCTCGGGGGCTTGATATTCCCAATGTTGATTTAGTAAGTTGTTTTTTTTTTTAAATTTTTATTTTTATAAATATATACTTTTAAAAAATCTCGCCAACAATTAAGATATCAATTTTGCACCTCTGTTTGTCTTGTACAAGTATTTCTAACTACTACCTCCTTCAATTTATACCCCTTGATCCATACAACAAGAAACTTACCAGAAACTAGGTTGGTATTGGCATCAAAGAGTGTTATAGTTAAGCCAATCCAAGATTAATTTGTGCATAGTCTAGCAAAACGGATATGTTGCGGAGCAAAATTTTGACGTATTATATAAACTTCGGATTGAGATGCAGTCTAATAGATTGTACATTTCTTCCCCTCCTTTTAAGTTTTTGGTTTGTTCTTTTGTGGTGGTGAATGCTGGAGGAAGAGGGACATTTCAAGGTGTTACGAAAATAAATTTCTTGGAACAGGCAAGTACATGATGGCGAGTGAAGAAAATCTGAAATTACAGTTTTTTTCCCTTGGGGATTCAGTTAGGGGTGTGCATGCAGTTTAAAAGTGCGGTTTAATTTGGTTTTTGTACTTTTCTTCAACAACCAAACTGCACCGTAGTTTTAGGAAAATTGAACTTCGGAAAACCAAAATTATTACGGTTCTGGGTGGAGTTTAATGGAATAACTATTCTGGTTAGATGTTTTTGGTGGCTTATAACACAACTTGCTGATTTTTTAAAAGAATTCCTTGAGCATTGCTTGAATCGATATCTTTGCCAAATTTATGGCAACAATATACTGTGGAAATTTTTTTAGATTAATAGTTTGCTTAAATGCTTAAAATCTTAACCAATTTGGACCCTATTACTGTTTGGTCTCTATTTGGAGATTTGATCCTCAAATTTAATTTCTTTTGATAAAGATTTCACGGGCTACTTACTCTTGTGCTCTCAGGTTATCCATTATGAATTACCGAATGATCCCGAGACTTTCGTGCATCGTTCTGGTCGAACAGGGCGTGCAGGAAAAGAAGGCTCAGCCATTCTTATGTTTACGAGCAGCCAGAGGCGAACAGTCAGATCACTTGAGCGTGATGTGGGATGTAGATTTGATTTCATTAACCCCCCATCTATCGAAGAGGTTTTGGGGTCATCAGCTGATCAAGTGGTTGCTACCCTAGCTGGAGTTCATCCCGAGTCCGTGCAGTATTTCACTCCAACTGCACAAAAATTGATGGATGAACAAGGTGTAGATGCTCTTGCTGCAGCCCTAGCTCAATTGAGTGGTTTTTCACGGCCTCCATCATCTCGTTCTCTTATTACTCACGAGCAGGTATAATTATGGTCCTGGACTTGCTGTTCCGTTTTTCCCTTTTCAATTTCGGTTAAACCATATTGCACATTGCTTGAGAAATCCTGTGGGATATATGGATTTCACATAATATTAGGTTGTTGTTTCCTTGACTTTTCCTTTCTCCTTGATTCTGCTCTTATTTATGCTTTATGCCATTCTGCCAGTGGTTAAGTTGATTGCCTCAGGAATTTCTGCTCTTCTTTCTCTATTTATGTCTTCTGCTTAATGCACTTTTTAAATACTTACTTCAATTAATGCTTCTGTGTTTCAGGGATGGGTAACATTGCAGCTGACACGTGATTCTGGTTATTCCCGGGGATTTTTGTCTGCTAGATCTGTTACTGGATTTCTCTCTGATGTTTATTCAGCAGCTGCTGATGAAGTTGGAAAGATTCACATAGTAGCAGATGAAAGGGTTTGTGTTTCATAGATATTTACTTGCGATATTCTACGTCTTTTCTTTGGTACGAGTGATTATTGTTCTAAACCCATTTCTATGTGAAACATAATATCAGGTTCAGGGAGCAGTTTTTGATCTTCCTGAGGAGATTGCAAAGGAATTATTGGATAAACAGTTACCACCTGGAAACACCATTACTAAGGTTTCAAAGGTTAGGTTCACAATGTCCATCACTGTTGCTTAATTTAGCACCTAGTCCTTCCCTCTCCCCGGGGTTGGTGGTGGTGGGGGAGGAAGGAGTCTGTACTGGGTTGTCCTTTAGCTGTACATCTCTTGTTTGACCATTGTGCTTCTATGCCATGCAGTTGCCTGCTTTGCAAGATGATGGCCCTGCAGGTGACTTTTATGGCAGATTTTCAAACAGAGATAGGGGTGCACGGGGAGATAGGAGTACACGAGGAGGTTTTAGGGGGGGCAGGGGTTCAAGATCTCCCCGCAGTTTTTCCAGCAGTCGATACTCAGATGATGATGACAATGACTTTAGACGTGGTGGTCGGGGTAGCAGAAGTGATAAAAGTGATTGGCTAATTAATGATAGACGATCTAGCCGATCCTCTTTTGGGAATAGAGACAGGTATGTTTCCACTTGTTTGCATGTATCATAGGTAGTGCTGCATTTACTCCATGTGATAATACATATTGCTGTTTGTTTCTTCTGTATACGTTGACAGTGGCTTCGGAGGGGCATGCTTCAACTGTGGTAGGACTGGCCATCGGGCATCAGAATGCCCTACAAAGCAAAGCTATTAGTGTGACAAGAATTTTCATCATAAACCCTGCTATGTTTTCCGGGTTGATGATGAGGTAAGGTTCCTGCTGTGCCACTTGTCTTTGGGTCGCGTATTCCTTCTCGTGAAATGCAGTTCTAGAAGCTCAAAAGTGGAGAAAAGTATTTTTGGGTAAAATGTCGACGACAAGCTACTTGAAGCATTCCCTCTTTCTATTTGGCATCCATGAAGATGACCTATTTAACGATATACTGTCCGATCTTAGCAATCATCATCATCATCATCATCATCCTCCTGGGAAACTCAATTCATTGTGTGACCAAGTTAATGATCAACAATATGTAATAGCAACAAAGTTTGTCATAACTGCTGATTCAAATCAGGTGGAAATATGTTGCATAGGTTGTTAGGGAACTTTTTTTTTTGGGGTTGTTTTTTCACTAGGGTTTCCTGATACAATTCCAGTATAATTCAAAAGTTTGATTACTGCCATCTTATTCTTCATATTCTGATTGATAAAGGATGGATTGTATTTAGTGCTTATGTGCATCAATTGTTAATTGACATTGCGTGTAAAACGCAATTCATATAAATAGTGACATTTTTGGGGAATTTCTCTTCCTCAAATAGTTGTTTGGATCTTCTATAATATTTGAATATTATAGAAGATCCAAACAACTAACTGAGGAAGGGAAATTCCCTCAAATTGTCACTGAATGAATTATTTTCGTGAATTGTGTTATATTTAGAGTTAATCGTAAAGTATCCATTAAGTTGGAGGATAAAAGTATTCTAAATTCTAAACTTTAAAAATAAGTCGTTTGTCTCTTAAAATATACAATGTCCAAAATGGTCTTTTATTGCGCCCCTGCGAAGATGGCCTTAAATTTTTTTTCCGTCCTAAATTATGGCCTTGTTTTTATTTATATATGTTAGTTAACATGTTAATTTCTTTGTATGCCCCTTGTTATTCTACATTTTATTAATAAAAATTTTCATTTCTCAAGAAATCTTAATAAAACACACACCATTTTAATAGTTTTGTACAAAATTCAAGACAAAAAGTTAAATTCGTTTAATACTAACAAAAGAATAAAGTGAAAATAGAAATATGAGCATCTTTGTGAGATGGAAGATGGAGGGAGTATGATCTGTCGTAAAATAACCCTTTAAAATTCGATATATAATCATTTTAGTCCGTAACTTAATTTTTAATTATAGGTTATTACAAATACTTTAATAAAATTTCAAATAATATTTTTTTAGTTCATATTATTTAAAATTTTATTATTTAATTGAAAAAAAATTGATAATTTAAGGAACATTAGTATGATAATTTTAAATTTAATTTAATACATAAAATATTTGGAAGTTAATTACTATACAAAAATCTATTTTTTTAAAAATAAATACTATTAATCTAAAAAAATAAAATAATCTTCTGTCATGGTTGTTGATGATAGGCCAAGTTGTCTTAATGCACAGCCGATACTGAAACGTTTCGAAAGGGAAGTGATCAATTTGAGGTTCCTAACGAACTCAGTCATCAGCGCAAACTAAACTAAACCAGCCTTTGAACTTTTTGATCATCCCTGATCCTGTTCCCTTTCAAACTAAAAACCCCACCAAAATATGCCCTCAGGATTTTTTTAATAAATTTTTTTCTTAATTCGGTATCCAAGAATCATCGATTAATTTAAGAAAGATCAGGTTCTTCCCATTCCATTCCTTCCAACCCATCCCCACTCATCCTTATTATATATATATATATATATATATTAAAGAGCAAAAAAAAAAAAAAAATTATTCTAATAAGTGTAAGTGTCTCAGGTTATCCCTCTCAGTCTCGGCCTCTCCCTAAGCCCTTACTCTCTCAACTCAGCCACCCCTCCACCGCATCTGCCATCACTATCTGTGATCGAGATGTCCGAGTCTGAGACCTTCATCAACGGGCCACCTATTCAACTAGACCTTCATCAACCGACCACAGTAGTTGCTACGGCTCTAGGAAGAAGAATCTCTCATCCCCGCACTGCTTCTTGCTATGTGAAACCTCAATTGTGATTTTCAAGACAAAAAAAAGTTTTGGTACAACTCCCGATACTGCTATTCTTCGATAACATCTCCATCTTCCTCTTCTCTTTACATATTTATAGACGTGTTTATATCCGATTTTCTTTATTTGGATGATTTGTTACTTGCTTGGATGAGAAGAACGAAAAAGGTAGCTATTTTTTCGTTCAAGACTTGTGAAATTCTTGTTTAATTGAACATGAGTAATTTTTGTATTATATTATGATTATAGAGATTGAGTTTATGCATTTCTTTTTCCTGGTTTTTTATCGATGTTATCTTTTTTACCCGAATTTTGTTATGGGTTGTGTTTAAAGTTCATTTCTTTGATTTTCTGAGTTATGGTCTATGTGTTTTGACTTTGTAAGATTTGGGTTTACTTTGCAAGATTCCTAATTTTCGGGCGAAAAATTCTTTAGGCTGGCCAGTGATGTTTTATGTATGATTCTTGATTTCTGGCTGGTTAGTTGTATATCTATGTTATTCCACTTTTATCACTGCACTCATTTTTTTGAATTTTTTCGTGGTTTTGTTATTGAACTTATGTTATTGGACGCACATGGTTGGACTCTTTATTTGAAAGGATTGTTACTTGTATTTTTTTTTTTGAGTTTTAATTCATTTGATTTTGTAGTATGCATATTATTATTTTGTGTTTAACAGGGTTATTAAAAATGAAACATCTAATTCCCCACTTGGTTCCCCAATTACCCAATGGGTTTTGGCGGGATTGGTTTGAAGATGGCGCCGGATTTCATCTCCAATGGCGGGGATGGTTGGGGACGGTTTTTAATTACAGGAGGTTAGATTAGGGATGAGAATAAATTTTATACCCAAACATGGAGATGGTTTGGGGATGGAGACAAAATGGGAAGGTGGCAATGGGGTCGGAGTTTAGTGTACCCAACCCAACTCGCCTCCATTGCCATCCCTACACACAACCTCTTCCTCCACCCAACTCACTCCCCCTCTCCCTCCCCCCCTAAAAAAAAGAAAAGAAACTCTCTCTTTCCCAACCAAACCCCTTCCTCCCACAGATAAATAAATAAATAAATACCCTTCTTCCCCCGCCCACTATAAAAAGTAAAAACTCCCCGCGCCCCTTTTTTCCCCACCCGACCCTCCTCTTCCCACACTGTTTAATAGACATAAACAACAAAATTAGTATATGAATTCAAGAATATAATTTCACAATAAAGGAATTTAAGAATAAGGTTGATAAAAAAATAAAAAAAGATTAATTTTTGTGATTCAACTTTAGGTTAGATAAGTTTAAAAAATAGAAAAAAATGATATATATATATATAAGCAATATTACACATTTTTTTAATCTCTGTTAATATTTTTTTAGATAATTTATCTCTTGTAACTTTTTTTTCCTTTTGTTTTAAGTTCTCCCATTATCAATTATAACAGTTTCACAAAATAAGGTGAAAGTCTATTCAAATTGAAATCATAGTTTGTGAAAAGAAAAATTATAAATATATGATGTCATTCGGAGATAACTAAAAGGAAGAACGGAGATATGATGAAAGTATGTTTAAAACATGTCTCATGGTAGTTCTAAAGATTTCTACATTAATTGTTGATTTGAAAGACTAGCTACATCTCTTAATTAAATTTGTTATCCTTCAGAATAATTTTAAGAGAACTATATGAATTATTTGCTAATGGAATAATAAATATAGACATTGAAGAACTTCATAAAATGTGGAAACAAACTTGAGAGAGATATAGCTTTTGTTGAGATAAAAAAAATATTAAGAAAAAAAGGCAGTATGATGCATAGACTTTATTATATATTGAGAAAAAGTTGGGTTTTCATTATCTCAAGTTTAAACTTTTATCTCAAAATTTAAATATTACGATCCATCTTTTAACTTAAATCTTGGAGTATTGGATAATTCCATCCTAAAATCAGAACTAATATTTCAAACTATTATTTTTTGTTCAAGTATGTGAAGTATAGAAAATAAAATTGACTTTAAAATTGGAACAAAAGGATATAAAGATAAACATTAATAATACTATTAAAAAAAACATCTTTTTCTTTATTAAAAAAACGAAGAAAAGATAGATTATATACCCATACACCCTCCCTAAAAAGAAAAAAGAAAAGAAAACCCCTATGCCTCCTTAAGATACCAAATACATTTACAGCAGAGAATTAGAGAAATGGCGATCTATATTACATACTTCGCCAAATTGGCTAGACTAATGGATGTAAGTCTTGTTACAAAACCTTAGGATATTGAACACCCTCAAATTGTGTCTTTCTTTCAAACTTTCTCATAAATCCATTACTTTTTACTCACTTTCTTCAGTTTCATATTGTAATCACCCTCAATAATTACTTTTGCCCATTTGGAGGGTCCAACGAACATACAAAAAATATATGCCTTTTGTATCTAGGGATAAGATTGCTTAATTTCTAGTTTCCACCACCAAATCTGCACCCAAAAAAAAAAACCACAAAGAAGAAAACCACTTTATATGATGTAGTCAAAATTTTATGCCCATGTAATATATATAATTTTTTCCCTGAAATATGCATATATTTATACCCATAATTAGCCTCCACAGTATCAATTTTCACCTTCTTGGGAAAGAGATTCTCCACCTCTTGTTATCACTCATTAGAGTAGTAATCTTTATCTAATTGTGGCTTGGAATCTTCCTGATCTTGCCTCTTCTGCAGCATTTTAGTGGCTGATTATATATTTAAATAGTAATCATTTATCTAGAGTTCAAAACCTCAAATTCAAAGTTTAAAGTCTTACCGAAAACAAAGAAATCGGAGTTCAAACCTTCAAAAATCTTCCAAAATTCCTAAAGTCATACAACCATCTATTCGAATAAAATAAGAAAGGGAAAACTAAAAGAAGGAAACAATATGAAAGTAGAAGAGATTGAAAGAAATAATACTTTGCAAAAATAGTCATCGGAATGTGAATTCGGAGAGAAATAGCCAAAGAAGAGTAGATGATTGATGATAGATGATGCTAGTGTTATCATGTATTTTAAGCACAAAAGTAGGGAGATATTATAGAAAGGGGACCATAAATCTAACTCGGGAATCTATATGTATGGTGCGAAAAAATTCATTTTTTACCTTACTCTTTCTCTCTCTAAACAATTTCTCTCTCATTTCTTTATACTCTAAAACTGTAATCTTTAATATTGAACTAGTACTAGAGGTAGATATGGATCATTTTGAAGATTTTGTGCAAGAAAATTTCAATTTTGAGGTAAGAAATGTAGTTTTTTTTTTTTTTTCCCGTCACTGAATTGAGGCACCCGACGTAGCTAAACCATCTATGATAGGGAGAGCTAATGCACAAGAAAGAAACTTAGATAAGAGAATACGTTCTCGCATCGTTTTTTTTTTGTAGAAAGCTCAACCAGCGAGAAAAAATGTTTGGCCGAAGCCAAAAAGAGGTTGACCCACTTCATTCACCAAGCAAATGATCTTCGTCTTCGCGGGAACAACAAAAACCACCACCTCGCTCTTACTTTTCTTGGGTGAAATGACTCCCACAGTTTCGCTTATTCAAGCGAAACTGGCAAGTAACTTTTGTCCAGATGGGTGAAACTGTGGAATTTGTTTCACTGTTCTGGGTGAAAATCTATCCAAAAATTTTTTTTAATTAGTGTATAAAATTTTTTTTTCAATATGAAATATGTTCATAGTTTAATTGTTTCGTACTATAACTTAACAGGATGATGTAGATCCAAACATATTTGAAGAATTTTTAGTACTAGACAAGTACGTGGATCACGAAACATTTATTTGCAACCGATTAAATCTTTAATTCAAAAGTGGAGTTGGTGAACTGGGCAACAGAAACAGCTATGAAAGTGAACATATACTTGATCGTGACTCGGTATTTGAGTTCAAGAACATCCAATCGCCGATCGTACGTTACATTGGGTTGCGAGCGTGGAGGTGCAAATAAACCTAGAACGAAGCCCAGAGTTGACGATAAAGAAGAAGAAGTTCAAGTAAAAAGGTGGGGTCCTTACGGGGACTAAAAAGTATGGTTGTCCCTTCAAATTAAAAGGCGAGCAAATGGATGTGTGAAAGTTGGAAATTATTCGTACATGATGGGAGGCACAACCATACAATAGGTGTACTCATGGTCACGCTCAGGCTGCAAAGCTAATGGAGGAGTAGCTGATACAGACTGAGCAATTTAGGAAGAGTCATATACCACCATGTAATATCTTACGATTTTTTCGGGAACAAAACGTGGGTTGTGCCATTAGGTATGTTATATTACTTTTAATGCATCCTGGTTATATTTTAAATTTGAATTTAGGGTCTAAAGATATGATTAAAATGTTTTTTTTGTAGTGCCCAAAAAATATACAACGTCGTTGCTAAGATTAACAAGAATAGGATACAGGGGCGAAACACAGTTGAAGAAGTTCTTTGCCTAAGTGCTCAACGGGGTTACACGGTCTTCTATAGAACCTGTGAGGACAGCAACATACTTAGTGACATTGTTGTTGCTCACCCGACATCAATTCAAATGATGAGAACGTGGCCATATGGACTTATAATGGATACGACATATAAAACAAAGAAGTAAGTTGTCTTAAATATGTTACATACATTGGTTATTTAGGTGTTATTTGCAAATTGATTGTTTAACTTATGTTATAAAAAGGGTTTAGGGTTTAAGGTTTTATGCTATACACTTTAATTTAGTTTTCTATTAGTATAAAAGTATTTGATTAATATTTGATGAATACTTGAATGAAATTGGGTTAGGTTACTCGGTTTAGGGTTTAGGGTTTAATCGGTTTATGTATATTTTCTAAATAAGTTAATAATGTATGTGTTTTTTGAAAAAGGTATATGCCACTGTTGGAAGTCGTAGGGATGACTCCCACTAGTAAGAATTTCACTGTGGCCACTGCTTTTATGCAGAATGAACATGCTACAACTTATAGATGGGTTCTTTAACAGATTAAGCATCTATTCTTTTCAAATGCTATGTCAACAGAGGATCAACAGATGTTAGTACTCATGAGTCGAAGGTAATTATTACGAACAAGGAAATTGGTTTAATGCCCGTGATCGACGATGTGTTTAGTACAACATACCATATGTTATGTAGAAGGCACGTCGATCAGAACGTGTTTGCCAAATTAACCGAGTTTACAAAAAATGAAGAGGTTGCATCACGGTTTGTAAATAGGTAATGGAAGAAATTGTTGAATGAAATTGATGAGCAAGAATACTTAAAGAAATTGGATGTTCTGAAGATGAGGTGGCAGAGAAGGCCGGACTTCTTACATTATTCGTTCACCACTTGGTTGAATCCTCTTGCTCACAAATTCGTGAGATGTTGGACTAAGAGCGTTATGCAGTTTGGGGTAGAGACCACCAACCGTGCTGAGAGTGAACATTCAGTGCTGAAGCTATGGCTTTCAACATGCCATGATGATTTGGACACTGTGTTTCTTAATATTGATTCACTCATTGAAGGTCAAATAGCTGACATTAAGAGCTCATTAGAGTACTCCAAAACCAAAGAAAAGTTTAATGCGAAGAGTAATCCGATATTGAGGAACATAAGTAATAAAATCAGTCACTTAACCTTGAAAAAGATATGGGTTGAGATATCGAGAGCTCCAGAGATAATTGATGATCCCAAAAATAAATGTGGCCACTACATGAGGACATCACACGGCTTCCCCTGTTCTTGCGAGCTGATTACACAGTTCGATCACATGCTCCCTATCCAGTTATCTGATATTGAAGGTTTTTGGAAGACACTAGAAATTGGCAGTTTTCATCCTTCAACGTAGTACAAGGACATGGATTCTGAGATGTGTGCTCTAACCGACATCTTGCATCAGATAAGTATAGGTCCAATATCCAAAGTTAGAGAGATGTGGCATCTTGCGAAAGGGGTATTAAGTCCGATTTTGCTTGAAGATCCGGGTATGCCATTGACATTCCCTCCCGAGGTTGCAGTCACAAAAGGGCGAAAGAAAATGAATTCAACGAAAAGAGACAAGTCGTATTGGAAGAACGTGTCAATTGCTCATCGAAACATACAAACGTCAAGTGGGTCTAGTTCGGGTTTTGGTTCAGGTTCCCATGGGAAAGGAAGATCGCCACGAGGTCCTAGGGGAAGGGGTAGAGGGCGTAGCTGTTGACGTAGTAGTTTACCTTCTGTTATAGATCCATCTCCATGTTCCACATTCCCTTACACTGACGCGTTCCCTATATTAATTAATCCTTTCATTGCGAATTAGAAGAATGTGATCGGTGATGGAAATTATGGTTATTGGGTTGTGGCAGATTTTGTGTTCGATGATGAACATTAATGGCCGGAGGTACATGGACGAATGATTTTTGAATTGGAACATACAACGAACATGAATCTTTCACTGCTCGGTTCAGCGGAACGTGTTTATGAGCTCGTACATAGGACACAGTGGCAGAATGGACCTGCACCTTTAGAGCATTGGTTGGAAACACCTGAGTCACTTTATGTCTTAGCAAATATATTCAATTTGTGTGTTATACTAATTGTATGACTTGGTTCTACGACTGTATTGCCTTCGTATTCATATTCGGATCGTCCAGGAGGTACATTGGTTATTGGTCTCCTGACAGAACAACAACACTTTATTCAAGTAAGTGTAGAAAATCAATAGAACATCACTTATTTTTTGCATTGATACTAATTAACATATTGTAATTTGTTTTATACAGCTGCAAATGCATGACGGATGCCCTATACCCACTTTTACATGTGCAATGGATTCATCACCGTAGTGATCGAGTCAGCTGTTGGACAGCTACCTATTATGACAAGATTGTAGATTAGAACGCGAGGGTAGCTAGAAAATCCAATTTACCCGAAGATCGCATTAATGTGTGCTAATGAATCTTTTATGGTCGGTTTTTAGGGTTTAGGGTTTTAAGGTCACATTTACTTAAACTGGTCTTTTTGTAATGAATCTGTGCCAATCTGCAATGTTTTTAATAATCGGAAGCATGAGAAGAAAAATTGACGTCCTTTTATCAAAATTGGACGTCCTTTTATCAAAACTGGATGTCCAAATTTGTAAATGGTCATCCGGTTTATAAGTCCGGTCATCTCGGCTTTAGATTTCTTTGCAAAATCAGTCGACGTTTAGGTTTTTCGAACGTATGAAAGGAATAATCGGTCGACCGATTTTAAAATCGGACGTCCGATTTTTCCATTCTTCGTCCATTTTTTACAATATTCAGTCTTACACTGCTTTGTTTTAGCATTATTTTCTCTCATTAACAATCGCAAATATACTGAAATCCACTGAAAATTCTAAATTTCAACCAAATAAATAAATGAACTTCAAAAATAAATACAAACATGTTAAATGAACTACAGGCAGCAAAACCTAAACATCTAACAATCTAATGCCGATGATAATAATACTTCTTAAGCATGTTTGATATCCATCCAATCTTCGTATTTGAATCAACGTCGTCATGATCCACTTCAGAGATATCATATCCAGGAGAGCGTCTTGGGTAAGAGGGTTTGCAGTCGGCAATTGAACGCCCGCGCAGGAGTCTTTCAGGATTCTGTATTCTCGGATGAGTGCGTGGGAGAAACTAAGGCATGTAATCGTCTATGCACCGCGAGGGTGATACAACAAGGACACTGGTCCATCTCTCCGTCAGCAGATGAGAAGGTGCCTCCAGCCACAAAGCCTCGATAAACACATTCTTGACCATATATTGCTTGTTATTTGCTAGCCTGCGATGCTCTAGAGGGCGAATAGGATGAGCTGGAATGCGTTGAACCCATCCAAACTGTCTGACAACCCTATTGGGCATATACGCCTCAACACAGTCAAAGTATGCAAGCATCCTATGCCATATAGAAACCCAAACATCCTTTATCTCCTTGGTCCTGTACGGGGTCCACCTGACCTCATCGACAGTCATCAAGTCTAAACGAATGCGGATATCGATTAATTTGTGCTCCGATTTGTGTCCCAACATCGCAAACCTCTGGATATATAGCTTACACAACTTCGCTCCCGGTCTCACCGCAAGTATATCCAAACCTAAAAAAAAGAACAATATACATGAAAAAACAGCATTCATATGAAGTTAAAGAATAAAAGTTCATAACTGGTAACACTAAATAAACAAATGCAGATTATAGTGATATTACCTCAAGCAATGACCAACAACCAGACAACTCCTTCACATCAACACACGAGGCTCGCCCTAAGTTTTGGTACAAGTACGCCAGTGTCGCAGCACCCCATGCAAATCCACCACTAGAACTAACATCCTTCACGATCGGCCACAGCTTTCCAGGTACAATGTTACCACTCTTATCGATAAAGAGTGAACTGCTAAGTAAATACTGGACGTAGCAGGTGGTCTTCAGCTCCGTAGAAAATCGATTATCAGGGGATTCTGCAACCTATGCTAACTCCTGCCCATTCATACCACTGCCAGAGTAAGTAATATGCAGGTCGCTCTGAATCACTGCAATCAACTGCTCTCGAGAATAATGATGGTCGACAACGTTGTCGTATGTAGGTATGCCCAGAATCAACTCCATATCATGTAGTTTAGCTGTCATCTCCCCCCAGGGCATGTAGAAACTGTTGGTATCTGGCTGCCACCTCTCTACAAAAGCAGAAAATAATGCAGAATTCGGATGTTGGAACATGCAAGAGCTCAAATGTGATAGTCCCGTCTCCCGGGCCAACGCGGTAACTGAAGGATCGCTAAGGGTCCTACCTGTCAAAGACACGAATCAGGACCGCGACTTTAATATGCTTTTCTCCTGCATATAACAAAAAAATTTATATGAACATCAAATAGGTCAATTAATACTGAAAATTTATGATCAAAAATTAAAAAAAAAACAAGAAATACTCAATTTACTTGCCCACGTCATATACTTCCAACAATATTCCCACTGTACGAAGGGATTAGGACTGGATCCTGTGGACCTCCATCAGTTGGTCTTGCCTGCTCCCAACTATCATTCTTTGCTTTCTTCCTCTGGGTAGGATGTGTAGTGGGATGCGACTTCTCGGGTCTTTTTTGTCGAGACCCAGCAATCTTATTCATAACTGATATGAAACTGCCAGTCAACCCTTTCTCTTTCCTCGGAGCAGGTCTACCACCGGACGATGAACCATGAGCCACAGGAACAGGCTCGTCCTCGTCAACGTGACCGTCGCCATCATCATCATCATCTCCACCATTATCCCCAGGCTGAACCTCATCGTCCTCACTGCTATGAATGCGGAGGGAACCAACCATGTCAGGATCCTTAGACCGGGTCCTGTCACCATCCCCTGATATACCATAATCCCTACCCAATCTAACATCAGATGAGGGATTGTCACAACTATTGGCTCCATAATCAACATTGCTGTAAGATGAGTCTGCTGGGAATCCTAACATACTCAAAAAACTGGGCATCTAACTGCAGCCCTGGACCATTGACCTCATTTAATGGCACGTGAGTTTTAGAAAAATAATGTGGCCGATCCTGGCTAGGCATACAGAGAGGCAGAGAAGGAGCATGTGCATATGGATCATATAATGTATGTGGTGGCAGAGATTAAAAAAACAAAGTTCTTTTGCCCATTCCAGCAATCGGGTTCAGCCTATTTCGTCCAGAAATGGGCGGTCAACCATATTCACCAATCGCTAGAACCGGCGAGAGAACGTCTCTGGCATCGCCGGACTCATCAACTCGCACCGGCCAAAATCGCTGGTTAGGGCGATTTGCAGGGTTTTGAGCAACTTTTCAAGGAAAAAAAACAGTAATATTTTTTCGACCCAACAGATATTTTCAAATTTTAAACTGATAAATTTGTAAATAAATGAGTATAGACCGAAGTACTTACATTTTCTTCAAATTACAACAGTCGGATCTTCCTAAATCTGAAGTTGAAATTTGAGGCTTTGGAGAGAGATTAGAGGATTTCTTCGAGTTGAGAAAATTTTATATTTGAAAATGGAAATTTTTGAATTTTTTCGCGCTATACATATAGATTCTCGAGTTGGGCTTCTTGATCCCCTTATATAAGTTATCCCTCAAAAAATGGATATGGACTCTACTATCATTGAGATTTTTCAAATTGTAAAATAAAGGAATATCATTTAAGAATTGTGGGAATGTTATTTCACTTCTGTATGATCGGCCAAGCATGTTGGTATATATGATGTACAATTGATCCCATAATCTAAGAAAGAAAGCTATACAAAGTAATCAAAATATACAAGGCAATATCCTAGCTAATCAAATCACAACTTAGCAAGGTTAGTTTGCAAAATAAAGCATATGGAGAGTGATGACTTTGTGGTGTCCACGGAAGAAAAAGATCAACTGCAACAGAGTGTGAAAAAGGCCAAGCATCGACAACTTGAATCCAGTGAACAGGATGCCACCGGCTATCAACCTTCTGCTAATGGAGAGACCAACCCATACAATGTTTGGAAAGGAAGCACGTTTACTGATGTCGTGCAGAACACTGGTACAAATCCTCTAGTTTACATTGGGGATGATGTGGATTTGGGCACGGAGGAAATTTTTATGGAAGCTTGGCTGAGAACCAATCTCCAAAAGGCAAAAACTCCGGATTCTTGGTGGCCCTTAGTGGAGGTTCCATTGGACGAATACAAACATTTATGAAAGCCTTGACGTACGGCTTTGGTGGTGAAATTATTTGGATGACATATTAGTTTGACCATGCGTGAGCAGAGAATTTGTGATTTATGGAATCTCTATCATGGCTATGAATTACTAGACTTGGAGAAAGGGTTCTTCTTGGTGCACTTCTATTCGAAGGCAGGCTATCATCATGTTTTAGAGAACGGTTTGTGGATTGTCCTTGGACATTATCTGACTATTTCCAAGTTGCGACCTAATTTCAAGCCCTCAGTAGAACCAATTACCTCCCCTTTTGTTTGGATTTGTCTTCCTGAGATGCCGGTGGAATTCTTCAATAAGGATGTTCTCACACGTATTGAAAACATGTTGGGCAAGTCGATGAAGATTGATGCCACTACTACGGCTGCTACAAGGGGTGCTTTGCTAGAGTTTGCATTAAACTAGATCTCACTAAACCCCTTATTCCTATGCTGACTTTGATGGGGTTTGCGTAAGTAATTGAATATGAGGGACTGCATCAGATCTGCTTTGATTATGGCAAATACGATCACCAATCCGATAATTGTCCATTGAAGGCTCTGGTTGCTCCCACAAGTGACACAATGGCAGCTGTCACTCCATCTGTAACTTAAGACCCACCGGCGGACCATTCTTCTAGAAACATTGGCCCTTGGATGCTGCCAAGTTATGTTTGGAGACGGAGACCACGTACTGGTTGGAAAACGGAGCGTGAACAACACGCACAACCAGATTCAGTTGCAATAGTGCCTCAGGAAGCCGCGAACTCTGTGCATAGGAGTGCTCCACTATCAAACCCACATTCACATCAGGGTAAAGGAAAAGCTATAATTACTGATTATGGGGTATAGGATCCCGATTTTCGGTGTTCAAAGACAATACTATGTCTGATAACGTGGAAGAGGTTATCTTTGTGCATGACCTAAGAGATAAGATCACAACTATTCCTCAGCAAAATATTCTTGGCCCAATCTGTGGAGAAAAGAAAGTTGGTTCAAAGCATGCCCAGGCGCAACCCAAATCAGCCCAAGAGTAAGCTAAGAAAGTGGCCAAGCCCCTACTGCACCTATTTGTACCAGGCCTAGTTCTTTTGGCCCAATAACTAATCAGCCCACCTAAACCCGATAACTAAACCTGGGAAAACAGTGTCTTCTACTGCTCCTGCAGTAAAGCAAATTTCCCAGATTGATTCAACAATCCTCTTTTGGTGGAGGTACATAGTCATGATTATGGAGAAGAGTGACGACATCTGGAAGGGACTCCTGTGCTCCAACTTCTTTAGAGGAGCTCCCCTCAATCCATTCCATATCTGAAAGAACATCCTCCGGATACTTCCCCCACTATGGGAGTTGTTAATTCTGTTTTGGTAAATGACGATCTGGCTAAGGTTTCCTTTTCTTCTGACGATCCCCGCTCTGGAGGTAGATGCCTGAGTACTCTCTTCTATCTCTTTCTTATTTATGGATATTCTTACTTGGAATTGTAGGGGTGCTGGGTCAGATGAGTTTCATAGGCTTTTAGCCGAGATGCTCCAACAATATAATCCTACTATTTTGGTTTTGCTCGAAACTAGAGTGAAAGGGAGTTGGAGTCATCACATTATGCAGTATAGTCGACTTAACAGATGTTTGCTTTCGGAGGCCCGTGGCTATGCTGGCGGCATTTGGTTATTTTGGGATGATAATATACTATATTTGGCGCCGCTTAGTTGTAATGAGCAGCTTTTGACGGTAGCAATGAAAATTGGTGATATGGTTAATTGGATTTTTTCGCCCATATATACTTCTCCAAATGTTGTATATCGGGAAGTTTTGTGGTCTTATATACAAAAACTCAATGATTGTGTTTTCCTTGGTTGATGGCGGGAGAATTCAATCAAATTCTGCAGGCACATGAGAATATTGGGGGAAAGCCCATTAAACATAGGCAGGCAAAACTTCTATGGACACTATGGATTATTGTGGTTTTATGGACTTAGGATTTCAAGGTTCAATATACATGGACCAACATGTTGGAATCCGTAGGCAAAAAACAAAGTAAAATAAAACTACGGAAATCCACCAACAAGATCTGCACATACTAGAAAAACCGATTGGATAGAAATTACCTCAATGTTTTGATTGTTCGTTGTGGAGGCGCTGCTTTGTACGCTTCGCCCTCTACTCGTATCCACGCGACGAACTCCTCTGCAAGCGATCGGGATGCTAGCCCCTTCTGTGTTCTGAAAACTGTTCAGAACTGATCTTGACTATCTGGTAATCGGTCGTATTTCGGAGAGAGGAGACGAGATACTATATCGCCGTTCTAGGGTTTAGGGTTTTGTTTTTCTTTATTCAGATAAAGGACAGACACCAAGAAAAGGTTAACATAACCTTTTATAGCTGTCAATATCAAAACCCTAACTGTCATCTAATGACAGTTTAATCTCGTCCGTCTATTCCTATAATCATCCAACGGTTGGATGAGTAATATTAAGTAATTAATTTCATTTATTCTATTAAATAAAATTAATTACTTATTAACCTACCAGAAAATACAATATGGAATCTGATTCCCCTTTTGTATACGTTCAACGAATCTGGACACAATCTAGATACATTGAACGTGGACATTATGCTCACAAGATCGTCTATGCGTGTGACCCTGTAGGTTCACTTAACGTTGGCAGTGAATGAAAAATGTCCTAGACATTTATTCACAAAACATAAGCGGCCTCTAGCAAGACATTATGCTTACCCAAGTTAAGTAAATGTAATAATAACCGAGCATCAGATTTAATATTTAGTCCTTTTGTCACACGATATCCTAATTAAGTATAAGGCATTGATCAAGTCATCCTTATAAAACTTAATTAACCATTTACTTGATCACCAGGCAGACTGTTCCAACAAATAATATTAATAACACCTTATTAATACTTATTTGAGCATGGCCATGCATATTTTCCAGTCTTCCTTATCAAGGGGCCCATGGATATCTCTCTCTAAAAAGAGAGGGACAAATCCCTTTCACTATCTCCAATATTCAAGCCATGACGAGAAAATAAGCCAACCAATAATCATAATGATCACCTAATTAAAAGTGATGTTTGACTATGTCAAAACATATTTTTCTCCCCATGCAAGAAACATTAGAAACATTAGGTCGAAGGACACCAAATATAAAACTGAGAAGAAATACTTATAACTTAAACCCGTGCAATATTTCTTCTTCACTTTGGGTCATGTCCAATACAATATTCTCAATATGTATTTATGAATTGATTTTATATCTCATATTCATGATCAGTAAAACTTGACCATCAATCACCTTCACACTAGTTTACAAGATGTAATATACTAGGGACAAATAAGAATAGTATTTTATTAGCCATAAGGGTTTTACTATCAAGTCACATACTTGATGACCAAAGCATAAAATACAATTCAAAAATACATGCTTCATAAATCATAAATGTGAGTCAATTGGTCTTAGGGCATATACTAACACAACAAACATAGTGGTCTGGCTAATACAAGCAACGGTTAGACCGCTGCTTTTGTAATGGAGCTTGGTGCAGGAAGTTTGAATTTGCTCAGGTTCAACATCTTGCCAGGATTGGTTCTGATCATCTTTCACTTTGATTCAGTGTCTTCCTGCATACCCACAGATGTGTAAGCCGTTTCACTTTCAGGCGGCTTGGACATCTCACTCTCAATTTGAAGACTTTGCGGTACATACTTGGGTGAATAATGTGGATGCTATTTATCAATCCATAGCATCATTTGGGCAACATGCACAACAGTGGAATGTGTGGGTGCTTATTTTTTATCGAAAGAAGAGATGTCTTGCTCGCATTCGTGGGTTTCAACAAAAGCAAGATGTTCCGCATAGCACGTATCTTTAATACTTGGAGACTAAATTACAAAAGGAGCTTCCTAGCATCCTTGAACAAGAGGAGACATTATGGTTGCAAGGATATCATATTCTGTGGGTACAAGAGTGTTGCAAGATATAGACTCTGTTAATCGTAATTTTCTTTGGCATTTAGATGAAGGTAAAAGAGGTCTGTGTCCCATCGTCTGGAAGAAGGTTTGCCTACCTAAATCTATTGGTGGATTGGGTTTCCGTAATTTGCACATTATGAACTCTATAGCTCTTGATAAGTTGGTTTAGAGGATGCTCACAGATTCCTCTGTGCTATGGTCGCAGGTGATGTGGGGTAAGTATGGTATTCCTTTGCTCAAGCAACAAAAACAGAGGTCTTCTTATATTTGGAAGAGTATCTTGGTGGGAGTGGATCTAGTTTATACCCACATTAAGCGGAAGCCTAAGGATAGAGGTTTGATCAAATTTTGGCTTGATCCATGGCTTAATGATCGCCCACTTGCAATGTAGTATATTGGCAATACAATTGTTGATGACAACAAGTTAGTTGCTCACTTTTGGGATTTTGCTAGCCACACTTGGAAATTCGACCAACTTACTTCTTTATTGCCAAAATTGACTTTAGAACACTTGTCCTTGGCGCAGCTTTCTCTACTTGAGAAGGATGTGCCATTATGGTCTCCATCTTCTTCTAAAAAATTCTCTATGAAATCTGCTTATACAAGTGATTTTACCTTTAGCTGCTTTGTCGGATGCTGCTCAATGGAAAGCAATTTGGAATTTCAAAGGGCCTACCTGAGCAAGCTTTCTTTTGTGGCTTTTACGGCATGACTGCTTCAAAACTAATTCTATGCTTTTCACAGTAGAATTCATCTACATGATATTGTGAATTCTGTTGCACTTCTTTGGAAACTGGATTACATGCCATGCGTGATTGTTAATGGACTACTGTACTTTGGAAGTCCCTTTTACCGAGCCAATAATGGTTGGAGTATTTTGCCACGCGAAGTACTTCACAATGGGTGGATATGGTCATGGAATGTTGCAATTTACACTTGAGATTACCTTTTCGAGAATTAGTCTTGTCTATTTGGTTTTGGCCTAATTTTAGGTTATTTAAAACTGATTCTTCCGTACCAACTTTACATTGTATGATTGGTACTATCATGTAGAGAGTTGAAGAAGTAGAGGAAAGCCTCTACTTTGGAGACTTGCCATAATGGAAGTTTTTGAATTGTTTTTTGAAGTATAATAAAAACCTAGATCCTATTTTGGATTAAAAAAAATCACAACTTAGCATATTTACATTTAGCACATACTCTGAAAATCAAAGTCACCAAATCTCTAACACAAAATTTAAAAATAAATATTGTATTTTCAATTAATTTAATGGATAAAAACCTTATAAACCAATAAAATATTTGCAAAAAATTGAAGGAATCTAAAATTATAGAAAATTTGCTTTGAGCCTTGAGAGCTTGAGGGAGCTTTAAACCCAAAACCACCTTCTTTAATATATATATATATATATTGCTTATGTGTATGATCTATTTTTATTTGACAACAATTAATATGCAAGTATAATGCAACTCATGTAAATAGTTTAGTGACATTTTTGCGAGAATTTCAATTTCACAAGTTTGGATCTCTTATAACATTCAGCCACGGAACTATTTTATAGAAAGGGGTCGACCAACCCCCCTTCCCCTCGCTGAAAAATTGTCATAGGGGCAAATTTTTTTAGGAGGAAGGAGCAAACCAAGCGTTGCAGAGAGAGGGAGAGGTCGTCATGCAAAATTTTTAATGTAATTTCACCTCTTCATCCTTGTAATCCTGGTTCCGTCCTTTTCTCATATTTATAACATTCTCTAAATTGTCATGAGTCGCAGATGACTATTTAGAGAATGATATATAGATCATTAAATGTTATAGAAGATACGATTACAAACATCTATTCTATTTAAAGTGAATTTTTTTCAAAATGTTAGTAAATTATTTACCTAAGTTAGATCATACTTACAATGTGAAAATTCATTTATTTGTATTCCTAAACTATTTGCAAGTATCACAAAATGAATATCCTTTCGCTAACTCATTGAACGTTCATTTTATGGGTTTTTTTCTGGGTTGGGCCCAGTTTTGATTATTGTGTAATAAAGTGGCCCAAAAAATTTTTTTCCGATTCCGGCCATAACGGTTGTGCGTTATCTATAATGATAACACACAACCATTGTGCGTTATCCGTTAATTAAGCTTCCTCCCCTAATCAGCCTATGTAGCTGATAACACACAATGAGTGTGCGTTATGATCAGTGCAATAACGCATACTTGTTGTGCGTTATCAGCCACGTAATTTTTTTTAAAATTTTTTAAAAAATATTGTATTTATTATATTTAACTTATTTTGTAATATTTATATCGTTTTATTGGAAAATATATTTATATTTTAACCATTTCATTGCAAGTTATTTGAAGAAGTAATACTAAAGAAATTGTAAAAATTTAAAGCAATGATGTAGTAATTAGAAGAAGTTGACAGAAAATTTTCATTAATAGAAACATGTTTTATTACAACTATTTCAAGAAAATGTCAAACTTATACATTGCTTGGTCCGGAGTTATTACAATTTTTCCTATTATGTCTCGGCATGCGACATTTTCCACATCTTGGGGAGAATCCGGATTTCTATAATCTATTTCTCCTTGAAATCGCTTGCCCTGTTTCCTACCCCGTTCCTTTTTTATGTTTGGAGGATAGAATGTTAAATTAAAAGGAACATCCCTCTATAAATTCTCACTCAAGACCGGATGAAAATCCGCTTGGTAAATTTTTCTGTACGTTTCTCGCGAATATACCTCCGGCACATAAGTATCTGTTCTTGACCCATTTTCTCTACACACTGCAAGAACATGAGAACAAGACAATGTATGCGTTTGCTATTTTCCTCAACTACATGATTTATTATTTAGCTGCAATGTATAGACGTTGTTGCCCATACCAGAAACCCGAATTGGAGATCTGACCATGTATATTCCCTCTCGCAGATTGTAAGTTGTAACTTTGTGTTCTCTTGATTTCATTTCAATCCGCAAGAACTTGTCAAAAATTCGAGTTGGAAATGGATGCACACAATTTTCAGCCTCTTCACGGTGTTGGTGAAAGTACTTAACTAGTTTGTTGAATATTAGTTCAACCAGGGCTTTTAAAGGTAGAACCCTAGCTTTCTTCACCACACTATTAAGTACTTCAGAATGTTGGTTGTCATGATATCGTGTCTGTGACCGCCATCATGCAACAATGTCCACTTCTCTGGGTCCAACTTCATCAAGTAAATGTAAGCATCAACATTTCTTTCTTGAATCTCTTTAATTACATGGTCAAATTTCCATTGTTTTGTTTCCGTTCCGGCCTGCCACATCAAGCTTTTTAGATTTGTATTTTTAAAAGTCTTGTTAAAATTTGCTCGAATGTGGCGTAAGCAAAACCAGTGAACTGCAAATGGTGGTTGCCACAAAGGTTGACTTTGAATAGCAGAGAAAATACCTTGTGGCGATCAGAAATGAGGCATACGTGGCGATCTTTGACTATGTATTCTCGCAAGTTTTTAAGGAACCAATTCCAACTCTTGATTGATTCCTTATCAACAATTGCAAAAGCAAGTGGGAACAAGTGATTATTTGCATCCCACGTACTTGCAATTAATAGCATGCCCTTGTATGGTCCCCTTAAGTGCGTTCCATCAACAGAAATCACCGGCTGGCAATATGGAAATCCGTCTATACATGGCGAGAAATACCAGAAAACAAATTTGAAAACAGAATTAGGGGGACTGCTTGTTCTGTGATGCAAAAATTCGTATACAGTCCTCGGGTTTAAATCCTGTACAACTTCTAAATATTTAGGTAAAATACTGAAGGTTGTATCCCAGCTACCAAAAACCCTCTCGGTGGCAAATTTTCGAGCATACCATGCCCGCTTGTAAGTACAGCCAGTTTGAAACAATACTCGCACTTCTTGAATGATGTTCGGGACAGCTATCTCAGGATCGTTGGCAACTAGGTGCGATATAGACATTGATATAAAATTTGAAGACAAGTTTCTGTGTTTGTTTTGTTCAATCTGTATAAGGCATGTGTATTCTTTGACGAATCTAGGTATTTCCTACCGATTGCGCGTGGCTTTCTTTTTTATACGGATGTACCATGCACAGTAATTATCGTCACTGTGATGGTAACATCTTGCGGTCCATGTATCAATCTTACTTTTCAAAACTCGGTACTCACGCCCCACACTGATAGAGTACTTACGAACCGCACGTACTGCCTGTACTTTGTCAATGAATCTCATGCCTAACTGTATGTCAGTCATGGAATCGTTCCAGTCGAGTAATCGGATGGTTCCAGATTCTACAAGGGCATCTATAGGAGAACCCGAGCCCATATCTAGGAATGCTCCAGAATGTGTGTAGTCATACCTAGCGTTCTTGAAACATTGGCTACTCTCCCATTGTTGCACTATGTTTTCGGTGACCGGGTTGACAGGATTTTCAGGATTCAGGAGAGTTTGGAACTGTCCTTCTTCTGGGTCATTGTCATCATCCGATTCTGATTGACTAGAAATGGCATCATATGAGTCCGACCCGTCAACCTCATCGTCATCATTATTTACGGTACTGTACAACATAGACGGTTCATCAGAAACCATCTGTGTTACAGCCGTAATATGTTCGAGCAAAGTTGTTGTATTTCTTTCGTGTGTACTTGGAATTTTTTTTGTTGCTGGATAGGCTCGAATTCAACAAGAATATGAATCCCTTCCTTCGATAGGTCGGCTGGAATAATCTCTGAACTGATGAACGCTCTCAGGATCCATGCTTCCAATGGTTCTTCTTCACCTTGTATCTGGAAAAGTAGCTAAGAGACAACCGTACATCCAGAAGTCTCTCGATAAGATCTATCCAGTATTGTTTCGGGTTTACACTCCAGCTAGGAAAGTAACGGCTATACCGTCTATCCCTAAACCCAACAGTGTTTTTACATCCTGCAGTGTTATTGACACTTCACACACGTCAGGTGAAATGTGTGAGTCTCCGGTCTCCACCGCTCTAATGATGTAATAAGTGCGTGGTCCAACCCAATATAACCACATTTAAAGACTGCCCACAATCCAGTTCTGTCAATAATCTCCACCAATCTACGGGGAGCCGTACTATAGCACTGGAATAAGTTCCGCCCAAAACACCTACACTGAAGATCAGTATAACACGTCTCGCGATCCCCACTCCAGATCAAATTGGAGCTGTGCTCATGCTGTCTGGATAAGACATCAGGGACAATAGGCCCCGGATGCACGTGTGCTGGCACTTCTTCCATCTACATTAATTATATTTTCAGATACTGTCAATATCTATATATTAAAATTAAAAATTTTTAAATATATTCTAATTCCAAACTCTTTAAGGTGTGTTCTTTATGGTACACTACATTTTAGGGTTTTAGCTTTGAATGATTTTCGTTTTTTTAAGAGTTTGCTGTTAAAAAGTTTACAGTTTTATGGTTTAGTGTTTAAAATATTAAGACTTTAATGCAACAGGGATTACTGTTACAACGTTGACAGTTTCACGGTTTAATGTTCAAAATATCAATTTTAAGGTTCTTCGTGTTTATTACGATTTACTGTAACAGAGTTTCTACTCTTATTTTTTAATGTTTCAAAAATTAATTTTAAGGGTTTTTAAAGTTTTTATAATGTACCCTGTAGAATTTTAATGTTATGATTTTGGTTTTTTAAGGTTTACTGTTAAAAAGTTTATAGTTTTATGATTTATTGTTTGATGTAAATTTTTGGATTTTGATAATAGATTATTACGTTTTCTTGTATTTAAAGTTTAGAATTTTTAAATTTTTTAAGGTTACTTATAGTATATTTTATAGGTAAGCATTTTACTACTTCATAAATTCACTATTATGGTTTTAGAGTTTAAATAAAAGTATTAATTACTAAACTATAAATTTCCAAGTACCGGTTATACTATTTACAAAAAAAAATGATAAAAAACAATTATAAACATAAAATTATCAAATTGGTGCAAATTTATTAATAACAATTTAAAAAATAAAAAATGAATGTAAAATTTTGGATTTTAATAATAGATTTTTAAGTTTTGTATTATCTAAATTTTATAATTTTTAAGTTTTTCAATGGTACTTATTGTATATTTTATGAGTAACTATTTTACTACTTCGTAAATTCACTATTACGGTTTTAAAGTTTAAATAAAAGTATTAATTCCTAAACTATTAATTTCCAAGTATCGGTTCTACTGTTTACAAAAAAAAAAGTTAAAAATACCGAATTACAAGTTCCTATATTTTCTAATATGCAAAATAATTATCTAAATAATTAAAAAAAATTTCAAATTAATCATAAAGTAAAGTAAGAAATTAAACCTAATTATCGAAATAAATTCATGAAAATAATACATCAACCTAATATCACTTTTTAAATGCAAAAAACAATCATATACATAAAATTATCAAATTTGTATAAATTTATTAACAACGACAATTTCAAACATAAATCCAAACCCCACTTTTATAAAAAATAAAAATAAATAAATGTAAATTTTTGGATTTTAATAATAGATTTTTAAGTTTTATATTATTTACATTTTAGAATTTTAAGTTACAAAAAAAAAGTTTTCATATTTTCTACTGTTTACCAAAAAAAAAGTTAAAAATACCGAATTACAGGTTCCTATATTTTCTACTCAATAAATTATACGAAATATGCAAAAATATTTATCTAAATAATTAAAAATTTTCTAATAATCATAAAGTAAGGTAAGAAATTAAACATAATTATCCAAATAAATTAATGAAAATAATACATCACCCTAATATCACTTTTTAAATGCAAAAACAATTATATATATAAAATTATCAAATTTTGTACAAATTTATTAATAACAACAATTTTAAACATAAATACAAAACTCAATTTCACAAAAAAAAAAAATTAATTCAATAACAAATAAAATTCATAAAAATGATTAACAAACAACAAATAACAAACCCAAATACACGATAATTAAACTTAATAAATAATACACAAAAAAAATTTTAAATAACTAAAAACTTACCGAAAATTTAAAATGCAGCTCTAGTCTACCGTTTTCCACTCCAAATCTGTAACAACATTCGTACTCCAAAGAAAGTCTCGCAGATTTTAACTAATTTTTAACTGTAAATTTCGAAATAAAATACACAATTATTAGAAGAAGAGGAGTCAAATCATAATAATAAGAAGTAAGAAAATAAAAGGAATAGTAAAATAACTTACCGAGCAGTGGCAGAGGAGGCTGCAAAAAAATTGAAAATGGAGAAGGCTGAAAAAAGGGAGAAAAATGAGATGGAGAAGGCTGAAAAAAATAAGAAGAATGAGGGAGGAAAGAGAGAGAATAGGCTGATAAAAAAAAAATATAGTAAGAAGAAATAAGGGAGAAGAAAGGGGTGAAGAATAAATAGACTGAAAAATTAAAAGGGAAGAAGGAGGGGGGCGGCAGCTGCTAGAGTTTTTTTTATAAGCTTTGTGTTATCAAGCTTAATAACGCATAATGATTGTGCGTTATTAAGCATGATAACGCACAGTCATTGTGCGTTATCACCACGTCAACGTCAGATATGATCCACGTCATTTTTTAACATAATTAGCGCGGCTTAAGCCGCGTATTAGAGAGGATAACGAACAATCGCTGTGCGTTATGGCATGAGTCGGAAAAAAATATATTGGAACCACTTTAGTACGCAATAATCAAAACTGGGCCCAGCTAAAACAAAAAAGCCCATTTTATGCTCTATATTTTTTTAGAGGAAAATCTTTTTTAAGACTCAATTTCACTTGAAGTGGCCGAATTGGGAAAAAATAAACTATTTTTGTGGATGGCGATTCTGTGCCTGAAAAATAAGGTACACGCAATATATTTTGTAATGCTTTGTGGTATTTTAAGAAAATGAACTTGTAAGAATTCACTTCAATCCGAAATCAAACCATATATTCACAATCTTCGAAGATCAGTCCACAAAATTTTCAGTGATTTCCACTCCAGAGGCCTAAAACTATCTGAGACATTTGTAAATTTGAACAGATTAGTACTAGTCAAATCTATAGAACAGCAAGTTTCCATTCTTGGCTTCAACGAAATGAAACCTTGCGATAAACTTCTTTTCTTTCTGCACCTTCATTTGCCATAGAAAACATCCATAACAGTTCTGTAGACAGGACCTCTCTTCTGCTTCAGAGCTTCCTTTACTTTCTTCTCATCCGGCACAAATCCTTTCCTCTTCATCATCTCCAGCACCTCCATTCCCTCCTCTTCTAACCCCACCTTAACCAACCCTTCATAAACCCCAACGCATATCCCAGCATTAGGCTTTATCCCTCTCTTCTCAACCATTTCCACCACATAATTCTTGGCCTCCTGTACCAATTTTTTGTCTCCGCTATCCACCAGCCCTTTAATCAACACAGTGTATGTATAAGCATTCGGCAGTACCCCAGAAACCAGCATTCGCATGAAGACTTTCTGGGCTTCCTTTGCCTGTCCAGCATTGGCATATGCCTCAATTACAGCCGTGTGAGCTACTACATCCGGCATCTGACCTTTGTCTTTAATCTGTGAAAACAATTCCAATGCCTCATGAGTTAATCCATCCTTAGACAATCCGTCGAACATCTTAACTGCACTGTTCATGAGCCCATTGCTTCTAATTTTATGAAACACTTGCTGTAAATTCTTCGGATCCTCTGGCTCCTCAATCACCGGTTTCTTGTTAAACGGATCGTAAGGCGGCGGTAACTTGGACTTATCAATTCCTTTTTCTTTTGTAGAAACTTGTTCCGTGCTTTCGCTTTCCGAATCCGACTCTGAATCTGATAACGAGAAGTTCACCAAAGTATTTCGCTTCTGGGTTGTTGCGGCGGGGCTAATTGGAGCCTCGGAAGACGCAGAGGAAGTGCAAAATTGTTTTCCGGATGCTGAGTTTTTGCTCTTGAGCAATTTTTGTGATGGAAATATCGTCTCAGAGATTGGTCTGGGAGCAAAAAGCACCGGCGATCGAGAAAAAGGCTGAAAATGGAGGAAACGAGGTTGGATTATGCGTATTAAAAATGAAGAAAAAGGGGATTTGGAGATGATAAAGGAGCGAGAGAGGATCGCAACTGCCATTGTCGATTGTTCCAGCAGTGAGAAAGCTCAATAGAAGTAGAAGAAGCAGTTCAAAAGTTGAATTTTCTCTCTCTCTCTCTCTCTCTCTCTCTCTCTCTCTCTCTCATCTACAGTGTTTTCTTGAAATGGGCTGGGCCTCAAGCAGGCCAGTCAATAATTAGTAGGCCTTTCTCAGATGGGCTGCTCCGAAAGATAATTAATTTTAGTCCAAGTTCTTGACCTGCTACCTAGGGCTTAGCTCCGCAAACACCTTAACGCTTACATCTTATTTTTGTGTTTTGTAGACAAAGTACTGACGTGAACATATGCCATCTTGCGTTCTATGTTCCTCTTCGCATAAAATGATTTAAAGTGTTTTCGGTCATCATCAGATCTTTCTTCGAATCAAACCAAGACAAGAAGTAAAGAAACAGCTAATGGCGGAAGCGGAGTGGCTGAGCATGGGAATTCTGATTGATATAGTTGACGAAGAATGGATGACTGATACTCTTCCTAATGATGGTACCTTCTTCCTCTTTCACACACTCTGATATAATATATGTGATTTCTCTGAAGCGATTCGATGATTTTTTGGTTGTTTTTGGCCAGCGCAGATCCTCCATTACCACCTGTATTGATTCCCCGGGCTGATGAAAGTGAAGACACAAGTATGGTTTCTTTTTTGCTTTACTGTTTAAATTTGAAATGTTTTCCTTCAACTTTACTGAAAATCCTATTTTTTTTTTTTCATGGTGATTTCTACCTGAACTGTCGACAGAAATTAGGAATTTTAAAATTTACTTGCTATATCCAGAATGTTGGCTTGCTATGATTCTAATTTCTCAAGATTATGCCTTCTTGTTCTGATGCATAATATAATTTTCTCCTCATTTGTTATTATATTAGTTCTTGCTCTGGAAATGCTGGGATATCAGGAGTTCTCCATCATTTATCTGTAAAAGAATTGCATTTGTATTCACTTTATTTGTCTATTCATGGAGTAGCTTTATTGGTGGATGGTGTGAACTGGAAATATGTTTATTAGCTTGAGTTATAATAACTTGTCTTGATCCCAAGGATGGAAAAAGGATGTAATTAAATTTTAGGCAGAGTGGGTGGAATAAGTATCATTAGGGTCTTAGAAACAAAGTGAATGACAGAAGAAGATATGCTCCTTGTTAAGTTGATTAAGTCTTGTCTTCAAATGATGGAAACATGGCCCTTATATCCTCTATTCCTGGCATTTGGAATGGAAAAATAAATATCTTGCAAGGCTGAGTTAGGATTATGGTATGATAAGGAAGGAAAATTGTGTTATTTATCCCCAAGAGTGAATAAATTTTATCCATTTTTTTAGTTGAGTTTTATTTATAAACCTATATATGTGGAATTCTTATTTCAGGGTGATCAATTATCATTCTTTTTGTGCATGATTCGTAAATTACATGACACAACTAATTAAAATGAAATCCATCATTTAAGTTATGTGTTTCTGATCAATTATCATTCATTCTCTGTATGCAAGACTGAAGCATTGGACCTAACTAAAACTTGTCTGCTTGGTGAAAGTTCACAAGGATATTGTAATTTTTTTTATGGAAGTGGTACTTTTCTTTTTTGCCATGGTTTATTTAGCATCTAGCCAAATGGGCTCTATGGATGAAAAATATGAATAAAATTTTATGCCGGGAAAATTATATGCTGCTTTGGCTTAGATAATAGGTTGGGTACCATTAGATGATAAGTTAGTTTGTGAGATAACTAAAAATTTAAGGTGGCTCAGTGAGTATACAAGCTTTCTCTTCAATTGGATAAGTGACTTAATGTTCAATAGGTTGATTCAGTAGACAACCTTCCACATATTTTTGGTTGATGTATTAGCAACCAAGAGTAATATCTCTCACTCACCCCTTGGCTTACTTTCAGATCCTGAATCTCAGCAAGTGGATGGAGATACTTGGCATGATCTTGCTTTAGGGAATTAGAATTAGTATGTGTTTCTGTCATCTGTATTGTATCTGTGCCTTTCCCTGTTTCTTGTGAAAGGAATATGCTATTTCAGGAAGACAATCTCTGTGCTTCATAGTAAAGCTAAGTTCTTCTGTCTACTAATTGCCTCTTGAATTCATATTTGATTTAATCTGGTAGAATTTCCTTTATTTTCCTCCTCCTCGCATTGTGGAGATGAATTCCATGGGAGCCAACTATTCCAAGTACCATTATTATTATTATTATTATTATTATTATTATTATTATTATTATTATTATTATTATTATTATTATTATTATTATTTTAAAAAAAATTAAATGGTACTACCCCCACTCGGAAATATGAGTTATTTTAAAGATATCGAGGATGATTAAATATATAAGTCTTTTTGTATTTTTTTATGAACATTTAATGCTTTTTTTTTTAAATATACATTTATTTATTCCATTGGAATTGGATAATATTTAATTCTTGAGAATGGTGAGGAAAAAGAGAAAAGAGGAATTTGAATATTTAAGATTAAAGAACATCTTGATTTTAGAAATATTAAGCTATGTGTATAAATATAAAAGAATTTATATTTTTTAGGAGAGGTGGTAAATACCATAATGGAGTGAGTTGGAATGAATAGCTGTAGAATCTTAGGTTACAGCTCGGTCAGTCCCACCATATGAATGAATCACTCTAGAGTTTTAGAGTAACTGTTATAATTTACATTGTTGTTGTTGCATTGTTATCCTAGCTTTATTAGTTGGATAATAATCATTTTTATTGAAGGTGGTGGAGTCCTCATATCTAGAGTCTATCCAGCCATTAGCATAGCGCATTAATCTCAAGAGGATCTCCAAGATCACCGTTTTGGAAAAAAAAAATATATATTTTCAACAAATTTTACCGTCTCAAAATTAATTAATTAAGAATTTATTAAATTAAATGTGATTGGATAAAAAAAAGTACTTAATATTTAAGTCCATTTAAAATTGTAAATTTTAAATAAAAATTTTTTAAAATCTGAATATGTATATTATTTATTAAATTATTACACTTTTTTTATATGTTAGTACTTTTTAATTAATTTAATATTCAAATTTAATATTCAGACTTAAAATTTAAAATTAAGAGTCTAAATAATTTAAACTTCACACTTTAATTTCAATTTTATCAAAAAAAAATTTACACTGAGATTGAATAACATTCCAAATTACAAATTTGAGAACCATATGTCTTCTCACGAACCATCCTACTTTGTTAGTCTTGGGAAGGGAATGATATACTTTTAAAAACAATATTATTGGTTGCCCAACAACAAATTATTATAATAAAAAAATAAATTGGAGTATTCAACCAAAAAATTAAAAATAAATAGAATGTCATGAAATTAATAAAATTGTCCAAGAAATTTATAAGTTATTAACTTTTTAATTTTCTCTCTACTTTACAAGTTCCTCAATGTCCTATTTACAAAAAGTTAAGGGTAGAGGGAAGATGAGATAAGAATGGATAAATAAATCATAGATAATTATCCTACAGTGAGCATTTGCTTACTGGACATCCATTAATAAATTTATTTCATTACACTCCCTCTTAGATCTTTATAATATAAAGAACGTGTTTCATTAAAAATCTTACTAAAAAAGAGTACATCATTCTTTATATTTTTCTCCCCTTATTTTGTACATCATTGAATCGATGCATATCAAATTTCAATTCTCAAATATAGCAGTCGGTCATGTCTTAATGAATACATCTTTTGGATCATCATATTTGACTAGAATCATTGTACATCAATTTTACTATATTCTCAAGAAGAAAATATTATGAAATTTACTTTGTCATACCCCTTTAATATATCCTTGAACTTATCTCGAAATGATTGGAATCTTTAGGATTCATTCAACTATCTTGGATATTTCAATAATCAATTTTGATTACACGCTTTCTAAACCAATCAATGAAATTTCAACTTTCAAATAAAAGTAAAAGTGAGTTATAAATGTCTTTTCACTACAAAATAATATGATGTGTGGATATTAATAATCATTAATTTGTAAAATCCATCTCAACTGGAGTTGGATTTTTTAATAATCCAAGATAAATAATTGTAACGAGATTCATGAGGATAAAGTTTTCGATCATTTCAAAATCGTCGAATTAGAGAAGAATTATATGATGTATAATGATGTGCCCATCTATAACATCTTCTAAATGTTAAAGGTTGATTATTTCAAAACCTTTTATCACATTGTTCGCTTCAATAATTATTTGCTTTAAGAAACTCTTCATGACAACTATATAGATCACTATTTTCCTCGAGGATATAATCTTTAACAACTCTGTTAAAAAACAGTTTGTTACCGTAAAAATAAAAATAAAAAAATAGTGAAACAACGGAAAAAAACAGTAAGTAAAGAATAACCCGACTCTTGAAGAAGTTTCAATATCATTAAAACAGATTCGCCTCTCTACTATAGTACTAGAGTTGCGATAGAACGTCTATTTACCATGATAAAACGGGATTTGAAAAAACAGCTTAAGCATTCTTTTATTAAGTTGTTATAAAAAATCCCCGTTTTTAGTCCAGCACTGGTGTGCACCGGTCGCGTCTACCCACACGAGTCAAGCTTTCCGGGCCTGGGATTTACAATGAATTATGTAAAGCATTCAAAATATAGTTACAGCATAAGAAATCAGAATGATTCCAAGCTTCAACTGTAGTGAAGGTTTATGCATCAACATCACCTTCAGGCACCTCTGGAGCTACTTCTATTACTTAAGCTATCTCTTCCCAGCGAATGCGAACAAATTATGTTGCTGAACTAAAGAAAAAAAATTGTATGCAAAAAACCAGCTCTATATATAGGCTGAGGAAATGGCTATACAACTTTCACCACTAAATTGGATGGACTGTTACATAATTAATCTTGTGCAGCCTTGAATTCGAACTATTACAGAATTGATTATGTGCAGTATTGAATTAGAATGTTACAGAAAATCCATTAAGCAACTCGTTTTTTGTCCAGTATTTTTGTGCGCGGGTTGCTCCCATACACACGAGTCAAGATTTCTGAGCTTGAGATAGGCGACAAGGTGCGGCGGCGATGGTTTGAGAGAGGTGATGAGGTGCAGCAGTGATGGTATGAGAGAGAGAGAGAGAGAGAGAGAGAGAGAGAGAGAGAGAGAGAGAGCAGGAAGGAATTTCAGCTTAAAGGCGTCATTTTATTCTCTAAAAACTTTGCAACGCAAGAACCAAATAATTCGGCACCAGTTTGTGTTAAATTTGGGCCGGTTCAACCGCAGAATGAGCCTTTCTTGGTTTATTCCAAATTTTGTAATTAAGTCCTTCAATGTTTTCTTTCTTTTCAATGCAGCCCTACAAATTCAAATAAGTGTAAAAGGAATTATTTGCACTAATTTAAACCCAATTTTCACTAGAATTAACATAGAATAATCCTCAAATTAAGCATATTTTCTACTGTAAAATCTCATTTATCACCAAATAACTTGATTCGAATAGTCAATTATCCAAATTAAATGACAAAATATCTAATTGTCATTGATCCAGACTTAAAGAATATTTTTTAAATTAAACCTCAAATAATAAGTGAAGATAAAAATTTATGACACTTCAAAATAGAAGAAGGGTGGTTATTTATTTATTTAGTTATTTATAATTTTAAGGATTGCCTGCTACTTTAGTGAAAACACAAATAATTATTTTTTAATTAGGACATACCTTGAGGGTATTTTTGTAATTATTCTAAAGAGATTGGTGTTATTTAGAAAAAATAATGACAAATATGATAATGCAAATTTGTAAAAATAAAAACCAATAAATTCTAGAAAAAAAATGCATATAAGTTTTGAAATTATAAATAATAAAATTTAAGAAATGAATTGTGAATCCGCATTGAATCTTCTTAGCAAGAAATCAATATCAAATCTATAAGTGGTGGCTTTTGTCTTTCAAATATAAATTTAACCAATTTGCAAATTTCAAAATGGTATGTATGGTTGGAAGAACAATGATCCCTTGTTTTCATCGCAGCAATGCATGCAATTTCAACAATGAATTCGTGAGTCTATTTACAAAGCTTTTGGACAAATTCAGGCGAAATAAGTTTTTTTTTTTTTAATTTTATCCAGCAACAATGCGTGTGTTGGGCTTAAACTTATTTTTGTTTAAATACATCAAATTAAATAGTAACAAGTTAGGGATGATATCAGAAATTTTATGCTAAAAAGTCAAATTTCAAATAAAAATATGCTCCATCTCATAAAACTAAAAAGTAAAGTATAAAATTAATTTGAATTGTTTAATTTCTAAATTTTTAAACCTATTCATATTTCAGATTTAGAATTTTTTTTAAGAGAAAATGAGCCAAATACACACTTTACAATTACAGTAAAGAAATTTCACTTAAAATTTATAATTACAATTAAGTACATCTTAAATAATTAAGTGATTTGTAAGATCAGGCGCACTTAAAATTTAAGTACTTAATAATTTATGTTATTATACATACTTACTCCGTTTGATGAAACTGAAAATGAAATCTGAATTGTTTAAATTCTGAATTTTAAGTTTGAACATTGAATCTGAAAATGAAGTTTGAATCTAAATATTAAATTAATTAATAAGTAGTAGTTATATGAGAAACATTGTAATAATTTGACAAACAATATACATATTCAGACTTCAAAATTAAGTAAAAAATTTACACTTAAAATTTATAGCTACAATTAAGCACATCTTAAATAATTAAGTGCTTTGAAAAAATTATTATCAACCGTACTTAAATATTAAGTACTTAATAATGTATGTTATCAAACTTAATTCAATAAGTTGTTAACTAATTAATTTTAAGAGGTAAATTAATTTAACAAACAACGTCTTAATATAATAAGGTCTTAACTCATTAATTTTAAGAGATAAATTATATTAAACAACTCCATAATTTAAATTTTTCTTACAATTTTGGAAGGAAAAGAAATAACATAGTTATCAGGGACAACTGTGTATTTAAATTTATACTCATTTGAAATATTTTTTCACTTTTTTTTTTAAAAACAATTTAATTTTCACATAATAATAATAACAATTTACTAAAAATAGACTCCCCCACCCCCCCACGCCTACACACACAGGCACAAAACACCCCAAGAACTTCCCCGCGAACACCTAATCTAGTGTTGTCCCCAAGAATTTTTATTCTTTTATTACAGAAATGCATTTTATTTCCAATAAATAATAATTCTGGATATATATATCCATTGATATTTATTTCCAAATAAAAATATTAAACTAAAGAATTTACCTAATTAAAACTTGAGCTTATGTTCAAGTTATTGTAACTCTATAATGCTTGCTTTTTTTGCCATTGTCAATTGAAGCCATAAATAAATTTTACAAAATCAATCAAAACTGAACATTCTACCACCCTTTTATCATTCTTTTTTGAACTGTTTATTACACAAACTTAAATAGAGCATATACTATGATCATTACAAAACCTTTTAGATTATCTAAAGGACAACAAAAAAAAAAAAGGAAAAAAAAAAAGGGAAACGAAATTTGTAAGCTAGAGGCTTAACTTGAGTTCATTTTGAGTTTTGTTTATATTTTTTCTTAAAGTAAATTGAAAATTTATTAAATAAACACTGAAAATTAGCTCTGGTCCCAGCGGAGCCTCTTGGCCGTTGAATCATTTATTGGTGTGCAAAATTGAAATGGGAACAAAGCCTTTTTACTATAATAGTTCCATTATTGTGAAGAACAGGTATATTTGGATTGTTTATCAATCCAAATTTCTACTCCTAATGGACATATCTATTATTTACTACTCAGTGTCCAAGTAGCTGGAAGTTGCAAACATCCCAACACAATTTGCTGCCACAAAATTTTGAAGTAGCCGTGTACAATCAACCGTTATTAGGAAGCAAGACAACAACTGACCGCTGCCTATTGCTGCTCGGTCATTTAACCTATGAAGCTCTGACAAACTATCAAGAACTCAAGATTGAAATAAAGTTGATTAGCCGTGGCCAAATGCCTAAGAAGCATCTGGCGGACTGATGCAAGAAGCATCAGCCATGTCAGAAGAACTCGGATGTTTGCTTGTACCAGGCAGGAATGAGTATCCGACAACAGAGATACCAATTGCAACAGACATTGCTATGCCACTCCAAAACAACCTTCTCCGTGACTTTCTTCTCTGTCGTTGTTTTCGTGCGACCTCTGCAGTATGGAGAGATCATTAATTTAGCAAATATTAGAAAGCATAAGAACAAGAAATAAGAACTGGTCATAATCTGCAAATACACTTCGTTTTGTTACAAATTAGTGCCTGAAAGTAAGATTATGGGTTGGTTGAAATACATGCCAACAAGTTCTACCAACTACATTTTCACAAGAAGTATAGGTTATAAAACTTCAAAAGAAAAGAAAGACATCATAATCAAATGCAACATTATCATCCAAGAGGGAACTACCCTCGACCAAGGGGAGGATTAAGATTCTCCTACCCTTGACCAAGGGAAGCATTCAGATCCCATTATCCTGTCCCTGGTCAGTAAGATTTCTTCAGTGAGTTAAATAATTACTTTGTATACTAGCTAGGTCTCAAGGTTGATAAGAAATCATGTGTAAAAAACCTAGGATGTGCTGCTATGAAATTTCAGTTAGGTATAGACAGCAAAAAGAAAAGATATTAAGAACATCAAGAAGTGACACTAATTTTTCAGGGGATGTGGTCCTGCAATTACTGAGATATAGATTACTCATCATCCATCCCCTCCAAACAACACACGATGGGGGAAAAAAAGGTTAAAGAACAAAAACACACCAAGTGAAACATACCAACAATTTCAAGATTTCTTTGGGACATTTCATGATTCATGGCTTCATAGTATTGAAGGCGGTCGCGCAACCGAGATATTTCCTGATCTTTGGATTCTATGATCAATTCTGCAGCCAGTTCTGCCTCGGCACGTGCCTGACCTTTTCCTATAGCCTCAGCAACATATCTAGCGACAATAACTTCTTGAGAAAGCTCCTCAATTAAAGCAATCTCATTTGGCATGCTCCCACTAGCATTTGAATATGTAGGAAATGTCAATCCAGCTTCGGATAAAAGATTGTGCAACCTCTGCCAATGACTCTGCATTAAAGTAAGAGCCTCCTCTGCAGTCTTACGCCTTTCAATTTCCTCAATAAGACCGAGTCTTGCAGCATGCAACTCAGATTCAATACTTTGATCATACATAGGTGCACTTAAAACCGAGCTATCAGAGGAAAAATCTGCGGACAACAAGTAAAAACAAACAAAACTGAAAAATTTTAGAATGACACACATTACAATAGCAGTTAAAATGTTAATCCAGCACTCTAGTCAGAGTTTAGCCATGTTTACCTATATTACTAACGAGAAGCTCATCTTATTTGTTGTTCAATATAGGAAATATCTGAGTATGGAAGATATCAACTACTACAAGGAGAGACTACAGCAAAAATAATTCAAGAATAGCACCGAGCTTAAATCTGTTTCATAATACTTAATTTCCTCTTAATCTTATCATACTGAGCACCTTAATCCTCTTGGCATGTAGCTATTTGCAATTTGAAAAAGAGATAACAGGAAAATAAAAAGAATTCCAGATCAAACATTTAGCAAAACAGATGTGATCAAAATTAACCAAAAAGTTGAGACAACTTAAGAATCTGTATGAGCAAGGTAGCGGTTCTTCTAGGCCTAATAACTGTCGTCTACTCTTAATTATTCACCTCATTTTGTTAATTGAAGAACTAAATGTGGCCAATCTAATTAGAAAATAAGAAAAGAATTATTCTTTTTGAGAAGGATCACAAGAGTCGGTGAAAATATTAGTCAAAGTTGCCCAATTTACCTTCAACAGCATCGAAAAATTCCCCTTGAGCTGACAGAAAGCTCCGGCAATCAAACTGCCTTGCACTCCCTACGCTTGCTGCCGACTCACACTTGGAATCCAAAAATCCATCCTCCTCATCCACATCAGGATTTTCTCCACCCTCAAATAATTTATCATCTCCAAAATTCTCCTCCACCACCTCGTCCTTGTGCTCATCTACACCACCTTCCTTACTCTGCTCAGCTTCCACAAACTCAAATCCATTAATCCTCCGATTCCCAACCGCTCCAGCACCGCCTCCGCGGCGCTTGTGATTGACTACATAAGGAGACGGCGAGAGAGGCTCGGATAAATTATCCGGAATCGGAGCCGGCTCGGGAGTGGTATACAACGCCGGAGAAATGTATATATGCCTGGGAGCAGCGGGAACGTCAAGAGGAACCGTAACCTCCGGAACAGGAGGATTCAAAGTGAGAGGCTTCTTGCAGGAACCTGGAACTCGAGGTTCGAGTAAGTTCTCGAGTGCAATTGCCGAAAAAGTCGGCATAGTTTGAGGGGAAACGAGAGTAGAGGAGGGGAGGGGAGGGGAGGGAAGGAGAGCAAAGCTAGGGTTTGGCGGCCATTAGAATTTAATTTAGAGAAGAGGAGAAGAGTGGGGAAGAAGAAAAGATGGGGAAGGGAAGGGAAGTGAGAGAGAGAAATAAACGTGCGTATTATGAATGAAGTTGGGTTCTGAGATTTGAATGAAACTTCCTAAGACTTCGGAATTTTTAGGACGGACAGCTTGATGTAGTTGAGTAGTAGTAATCACCGGCCCGCCCGGTTCGATTAGTATCTTTTGGCTTCCCTCTCCATCAAGGACAAATTCCTATTTTATCTAATTCACAAAAAAAAGAAAAATCCCCATTTATCTTCTTCCATAGTCCAAGCTGCTCTTTTTTATCTCTTTTTCTAAATTCTTTTAAGTTTTACATAATCATGTGTTCGAAGTTATTGTATAAATTAATTTTTTAATTTAAAATATAAATTTTATTAAATTAATAAAATTTTTATTATGCATGATAAGTTTTATTTACGTTAACCTGCTTAAAATATATGTTTGACGAACTCACATTTTATAATATAAATATAAGTAAAGAAAAAGAAAAAAGAAAGTGAATCAAATATAAACTATTTTTTTTTTTCAATTAGCACAAATTAGACATGGTATTTTTTAGTACAAGTAAAGAAAGATAAACAGGAAAGTGAATTAAATCTAAATTAAAATTTCTTCAATCTACATTTAGTAAGTAATAAAGATCTTCTACTACATCTTTTAAATTATATTGACAAGTAATTAACATAAATAAAGATAAGATAATAAGGTATAAATTGGATTGTATATTGATTAGTTGATATATTCTTTTAACACTATAAATTCATTAGTACTCATTTATAATTGCATATTGCTATGATAATTTTCAAGTATAGATTATGTTTGTATTATTGTAAAAAAGTATAAAATATGAATGAATAAAATATATTACAAAAAAAATAGAATCACAAATGAATAAAGTACTATTAGTGTAGAAAATAGAACACAAATATTTCTTTTTTAAAAAATAAAATTAATGAATTTTTATAAATACTCCATTCAAAATGGTTTATTTGTGTGGCTCATGTATTAGAGTGCCGAAAAATATCGTGGAAGTAAGGGAAGATGGAAGGGACCATCTTTTTATCCTAAAAATTATTTAGAGATTTAAAAGGTTAATATTTAAGAATGTGGGCTGAAGTTTCTAAGCAAAATTAAATTGGGGAGAAATAGGTGATTAAGCAAAATATATCCACCATAATCACAAAAAGATAACATAAAACATGTGTGTTTAATATTGTGTTTCCCTATCAATAAATAAAGAGATAGGCTATTTAATCGTATATATATAATCTGGGTTGGGCTCGAGAAGGTTCCCAATAATAAATCAACAAAACCACAATTTAGTTAGTTTCTTGGCCGCAGGGCAAGCCTTTATAGACCATGAAGAAGTAAGAGAAGAAATTGGCGCCGCGGGATTGACTTTGGCGCGTAAAGTTCAATCAATTCACAATCACGCCGCCGTAACTACTAATTTAGTGTTTTCAAATTTGAATATATTCCCCACATTTCAAACCATTCTTCTATTCAAATTCTCTCATTATTTATTCCATTAAAAAAAATACACAAATCCAATATCCTAATAATAGTAACATTTTTTTGCTACAACTTAAAGATTTCCAATGAATTTTAGTTTTTCTTACCTCAAAATAAAACACCAGAATCCCCCTACTACTACAGTCGACAAACCAGGGCCAAAAATTTTATATTAATACAAAAACTAACAAAACCATTTTAAAACTATTTCCACAAAGAGAATGTTTACCCACATCTAAAGCCAAAAGTCCTAATTTACAAACTTCAATCCCCAGCCACACCAAGTCCTCCTCCTGACCAATTCTAGATCACAATGCAGAAGGTTTCCTGGTCATGGACCAGAGATTTTAGGGGGAAAAAAATTGAGCTACACATCAACACGGGGGCTGCAAACAAACAATACAATCAACTATCGCCTTTAGAAATCGATCATTAGTGGCTCTGTGTTAACTACTGAACCCTGATTATTTGGCGGCTGAGGAGCTGTCTCCACAGAGGATGGACTGGTCATGGGTGGTGAAGGTGCATGTTGTTCCTCTGTTGTGGTTGTACCCTCACCGCCTGCTATGGAGGAAACAGGGCTCTGCTTATCATCAGTTTTCTCATTTGATTCTGCATTAGCAGGAGTATTTGTTTCTGGGGGGACGGAGGGCTCTGTTTTTGATGACACTGCACTTGAATCTGCAGCTGGAGCACTGGACTCCACCTCAGGTGGGCTGCTTGATTTTGATGCATCTGGAGCTACGGCCTCTGAATTGGGTGGTGTACCAGCTTCTGTTGTAGGTGGAGCAACAGATTCTGCTTGAGCAGGTGCATTTTGGGTGGCACTATTAGGTCCTTCTAAAAGTAATTGTTTGCCTGTTTGCTGCTTTGAACCTTGCAAAGCTGGAGTAGGTTTACCCTGGCCAGGATTGGGACCGTATAAAGATGCCATTCCTGGAGGCAGAATTTCAATTGGTGGCTTCTTTGCTGCATCAGCAAGACTTGTGAGCTTGGGTCCCTCGAGGGAAGCCAGAAAAGCAGCAGCAGCATCAGTTTTTGTGGAAGGAGTGTGTTCCATCTCCTTCTGCAACACTTTGTTCCATTCTTGAACCAAACTCCTCAGACTAGGCCTCCCATGAGCCTGAAAATAATTTTAAAAAGGTCAGCAAACGAATGTACTCAATCTATTAGTAAGAGGAAACTGAAAATTGGCAACACCATACATGAGCATGAAGAACCGATTCAGCAAGCATTCCAGTTTCTTTCCATGCTTTCTCCATTAGTGCATTATCTCCCAAAACGGCAGCTGCAAATGCTGCTTCCCGCCCAGCACCAACTGATACCAAGTTGTTCACCAAATTCTGCAAAGAAGCTCTCAAAACATCACCATTGGAAACAAGGAATAACCAAAGAAAGCCTTATTCCAGAATACCAAGGCGAAATCACGCAGCAAAAATCAGAAGGAAAAGTAGTAAACATACACTGAGCCGAGTCAACTCCCCATGATTTGCAAGCCGTAAAGCAAGACCTCTCAACTCATGACCTTGTAAAGCTCCCTTCACTGAACCAGCAGCAGCTAACCTCTTAAGAGCTTCACGAGCAATGTCAGCTTGTGCAGTAGCATCTGCAGCATCAACTAGATCCAAAAATTCCTTAGCAAATTTGACTATTCCCTGAACAGCATCCACAACATTCTCCTTCTTGGAAGTCAAATTCATAAGATCATTCAAATCCAAACCTAGAGTTTCCTGCCCTAAATCTCTACTGTTACTCATTGTCAGAAGACAATGGAGAGCTCTTTTGACATCATTGCTTTGCATGGCCAGATCAAATTCCAACCTCTTGGAAATTCCAGGCAAATGAAGTGCTTCAGTAGCATAACCCATTCCAAGCATAAATTGTGCTAAATCATCGTGATGTTCCCTTCCTAACCTACTAGCCCATTTTACTGCACTAACAGCATCTCCATAGGCTGCAAGACATCGGCAACGAATACCAGGGTGGCCAAGAGATATTGCATGCGCACACATATATCTATCTATCAGCCACAGAACGCCATCTCTGACACCCACAACAACAAGAGGACCCACCGGTCGTTTTTGCTCAGCTGGAAATCGAGTGACAGCTACTGCAACTCCTCCACCCCCAACAGCAACCTCATGTACCTTCCTTTCTTCCATCTCTCTTAGTACTGCTGAATCATCAGTATCAACTCTAGATTGCTTAGGCAAACTTAAAAATGGAGGCACAGAGGGAGCATGTTGAAAAGAAGCTAACCGCACAACTTGGAGCATTGGTGGTCTCAATGCTATCCTCTCTTGTGTGGCAGTTTGCTGACTATCAACTGCTATCAAAGCTAATTCTCCATGTTCTGCAACAGCTCTTGCCTGTGCCTCTTTGAGTCGCATTTCTTCTTTTCTCCGCTTGGTTTCTATATCTATAGGTGCAACACCAGCATCTACAAAGACACACTCTATGGTAGTTGGTGTGGCAACAAATAACTGCCTACGTTGCCAAACTCCCCCAGTAGCATTAGGAATTGCCACATCTCCCAAGTACCGGTACTGAGGACGCAACGAAGATATTACAATATAATGCTGATAGGCAAAAGCACAATATTCAACCGTGTGGTCCCAAGCTGTCCATTCTGGTTGAGGAAGAAGATCACCCACTGGCTGGAATGTCTCCCAGCTGTATAGCTGAAAGTTCAATGGTGCTGCTTCAGCTGAAGATCTTCGAGATGAAAAGCCATCATCAGTAGGGCTGAAAGAAGACAGAGCACTATTTCCAAAGCCTGACAAGGGCATAGATTGAATTGTTGAAATAGCAGTTGCAGCAACAGGACTAATTCGTCGTGATGTTCGATACGCAACGCCAAGTAGGGCACCCCCATGCAATCCAATAACGGGTTCACTACGACTACCCACTGACCTCATTAATATATTTGATGTCCCATCATCCAGAAGTATACGAACTTGAACACTGGCAGATGAAGCAGCCGAAGCAGCTGCAGCTGCTGCTTGTGCAGCAGCAGCTGCAGCTTCCTTTGCCTTCCTTGATGAGCCTTTAGGTATTATCGGCATTCTAGGTGTTGAAGCAGATTCTAGTATAGCAAACCTGTCCCGACAAGTATCCCAAGCCAAAAGCCTAGCACTGCCTGAATCAACAATTGACCAGTCACTGACCTTGTAGATTGAGAAGTATGGAATGTCAGGCCAGACAATGGCTACATACCTGCAACAAACAATGGTATAAATTACAAAAACAGTTGAATAACTGAATTGGGCAGATGAAGCCCAAAGTTCCTTGGAATAGCCAGAGCATGGATATGTAAATAGAGTAAATATAAAGAAAATATTAGCAAAAGAGCACGAAGTAGAATAAAAATCTTTGCCGCGCTCTTATTGCAGCAATAACATACTGATTCTACTAATTAATGCAGACAGCTATATGAAATTATACTTCAATTCTCCTAATTAAAACATGCAGCAATAGAGGAGACATACTTCCCAGAACAGCTCACAGAGAGAACAGAGTAGGAGTCATGTGGAACAGGGGTACTAATATGTTTCTTCACTTGCTTAACATTAAGTTGTTCAGGTGCTTCTCCCCTGATCCGACCCATGTCACTCAATGATCCATTACTCCCAAGTGCTGGATTTGCTACATTGGATAATTGAAATTGTAGCAGCTTCAATTCCCTCTCAACTACATATACAGCAGCATGATCTCTGCTTCCTGGCGGTGTTGGTAGTGGAGCTACAGGCGGAAGGGATCTAGCATCAAATTCGCAGACAATGACACCAAGGTTGGTACCAGTAGCGACAAGATGTGGCTGCAAAGGATGTGCAATCATAGAATATACCTGTGCAAACAATTTCAGAAAGCATAAAGTCAGACTGATTAGAGAGAATTTCTATATACAACTTAAACCTATATGTCTATGCTTAAACACAAATCAATCCATGGGCTAATATTTGAACCCTTGTTCAAATGATGCTAAAATTGTTTGACCGCTAGAAGGCAGAAAGTTAGGATACTATATTTTAAGCCATGGAGTAAGCGTCTGGCTTAAGGTATAATCTTGTCAAACAGAAGGACACGTGTTAAGAGCTTGTACTCAATTCTTTCAAAGGATGTTTCAAAATAATGTCAACTGCGTAACAGTAACTCCACTTGCCATCTCTCCCTTAAGAAAGAAAGACATATAAACTCAGATCACCACCAAACAAATTTTTCTAAACGAACTGAACACTGCTAAGTCCACTTATACTAATCTGACAAACAATTATCAGGTTCTTAATGATCACACACAAAAGTTAACAAACAGTTCTTACTAGGTGGTTGAGATCTTTCTATTTCATACATAATCATCCTGAAGTTCCTTAAACCAGGAAAAGATTTTGGAACAGCTATAAGCATCTTTATATCACCCATGTCAAAAGTGATCGGCTTACTCCCAAAGTGAGTTGGCCCAAACTTTTCAATAGAATTACAATGGGATCCAGGACCCATTAAGGGTAAGTCAAACAACATTAACAACTCAAACGTTCTCCAAAATATTCTACCACTCAAGGACAGGGATATTCTTAGCTAGAAAAAGGACACTTGATATTCTGAAGCTCATCTTTATGAGGTTGCAAATATTTATCATGCTTTAGCTTAGTGCTTAGCAGACAAGTTCATCATGTAGATAGGTCAATTTCGACAAGTTGTTTGACTATAGTTTCTTTATCATTCTTCATATGATCTAGCCCCATTACAAAAATTTATGTACAACCCACCTCCCACCACTTCTGAGTAGGTGCCTTTTAACAAAGCATGCATCTCTCTTAGTTATTGAAGCTCACACTGACAAAAGAATAAGAACATTTCCTATTTCGCAGTACTAAATATTTTGTAGAGGCTATAATCATGTTCAACACAAGTGAAGGTTAACCTGTCTGCCAGCACGACTACTGATGATTGTGGTGATGGTGATGGTGATGATGATTATGCTAATGATGCAATTAATCAAAGATTATGATGATTATGATAATGATGCAATTAATCAAAGATTAGATACATACCCTCAGCTTTTTATGAGCCGCAAGTAGCTGTGGAGGTACTAATGATGAAAGTTCACACAATGGCCTTGTAAGGGCCGAGTAAGTTGGATGCTCAATAGCCCTGCAAAGGTTTTTGAAAGAACAACATAATCTCATGTAAGAGAAGGAAATGCAAATATATACTTCACATGGATAGTAGTCTAGGCCAATAAAACAATCATTTATAAAGTCATTGATAAACATGACAGAGAGAATGCATACCAGATATGAGAATCTTTAACACATGTCAAGATATCAAGGTTGGGAGCTCGAGGGTGGCACCAAGAAGCCACACTGTGGCAAGCCAATTTAGACACAGGTTTTATTCGGCGCATTTCCTGGAAAGGATTAAGTTGGCCAAATGAGGGTAAGCTACAATCTAAAAATTTCCTAGAATGAAGAATGTAACAGAAATAAGAAATCAGATCCATAACCTTAAATGAAATAGTGTCCCAGATGGCTAAAGTTTTATCTGCACCAATTGTGATGAGCTGGGGTGCACCACCAATCACTCTAGAAAGCTCAACAGCAATAACCCCACCTTCATGTGCCTTCACACAAAACAAAAGCCAAAGGCTTTCCAGCATTACCATCAAATTAAATAGAAACTCTAAAGAATTGCCTAGCATTTGCAAACTGCAGTACTTTAAATCATGGAAAACAAAACAATGCACCCATCTGCTATATACGCGGAGATGAATATCAAGAAGAAACAAAGAAAGGGACAAAAATCATGCAGCATCTAGTTTCCATTATGTCAAGCTTATATGTCAAACAGAAAGGGAAACTAGCCTGATGGCTCTTAACAAAAGAACAGGCTCCAGAAAAGGAGGAACAGTAACATGCACAATTGTGAAGAGTGGACAAACAATATAATTAATCAGGACATATAAGAAAGCTATACCACAAAGTTGGAGTCAGTTGAAAAGAGAAGAAATGAGAAGTGGAAGTGAACATCAAGGTGATTGAGAGTACATCACTAGAAACACTACTCCTATTCCACATCAGTTTTCCTTCCCTGGCAACTTATGTAAATGGCTCTTCAGGATCAACAATAAAATATCAACCATCATTAAGATCTCTACATTATATCAGCTAAGAGATCAACAAGATTCATTGAAATACAACCGTGGCACAAGCGTTAGAAAGAAATCACAAAAGTATCTATTCAGGTACCAAAAGAATATGATTGTGAAAAACATTCCAAGAGCAAAAAGGAAAAACAAAAGATATGAGAAGGTAACTACTTTTAAGCTTAGCTTGGGCACAAGTTCTCGTGAATCATGTCCATGGTCTGCACTCCAAAGAACAAGCAAACCATCACTCCCACCCGAAACCAAGAGTGCCTGTGTCAAAATATAGACATAAGAACAAAAAACATTTGGAGCAAGTACAGAAGAAAAATAATAGAAAAGAAATGCACACACTGAAGATCAACATATCATGAGAACAAAAAGAAATTTAAAGAAAATTACATGTAGGAATACTTGCCCAAGAAAGAATGAAATTGAAGGTTTAAAAAAAATCAATAATCCCAGTATGTCCATTCATGAAATATTAACCTACTTGAGATGTATTTTCAGAACAAAAGAAAACAACGGTGAAATGGAATAGTTCAACATATCAAATTCTAAAGAAGTTACATACAGTGTAAAAATGCTAGATTGGATTAAATAACTCTTGGAAAATACAGTTTACTAATACATCCTGTGGTTGGAAAGCAAACCCTAAGTTAAGATACATATATAGCAACATGACATTACCTCGCCAGAGGCAGCCATGAAAGTCATCAAACAAGCAATTGATCCCTTATGACCTCCAGTATATCTTCGAGCAAGCTGTGAAAGGGACAGGAAACCGCATGATGCTGATACTAAACATTTACATTTGCCAGAAAATCACTGGGAACATAAAAGTTATATTGAAATAACTAGATAATTAGAGGAAGGACCTTCCATGTTATCATTGAGAGAACTCTAATTACACCATCTGATGAGCCGAATGCCACAAGAGGACCCTCACCAGCTGATGATCTTGCGAGGAACTCCATACTGTGAAAAGAACGTTCAAACAATTGAGAGAGAGAGAGAGAGAGAGAGAGAGAGAGAGAGAGAGAGAGGAAAACATTGCTGCAAAAAACTCATTTTTGCTTGTAACTGTCCAAAGGAAAAACATCGTAACAGGATTATGTTTATCACAAGGATGGCATAAACATGCACAGAACACCATGCTTGCTCAAACCTTTTATAATCAGCATTCATTCCGTAAATGTTAAACATCAAGAACCAAGGAACTAGCAATACACTACATCCTACAGGGGAGTTTTGGGAATGAATTTTTTATGAATCTTTCAGTAAATTTCTGTTTACATTGTATTTCTAGTTAAAAAGGGGAAGATAATGAGATTCTGATAGCATTTGAGAAATAGAATTGATGTTCTGCTGTCGTTAATTACAAGCAAGTTAACAGAAATTGACAGGAAGAGAATGGTACATTTGGCTGTGAAAGTTGCAAGAGCTTTCAAGATGGGAATTCATTAGTATAAGAGTCACCAACGAAGATGTTGCACTCCAGATTATGAAGACATGGCACATAACAAATGGCAGATTTATAGCAAGAGAATGGGTACTGGCAATGAAACAAGAGTCTCTTAGAAGAGAATTTATATGGTTCTGCAATATTTCGTTTTAGGCCTAGTGAATGGTAAGCCTTTCCAACCTCAGGTAACTTGAGGATGATGAAGGTCACTATGCAAATGGGGCAAGGGGGTCCCTCTGAGCGCATATTAAAGGTTCGTGAATACATCCTGTGTAACTGCCATTAGCCCTTTATGATTGATAAAACTCATACTTCATGTTACTTCTGATACTACTTCCTTTTATGAAATGTCAAAGGCCAATTAAAAGACTTGGATAAATTTCCCCATTCAGAAACTGAGAGAAAAAACTTTAGAATCGTTCACAGCAAGGACTTGCCAGAGAAGTGATTTGTTGTCAAGATCTTGTTTTGGAACATCACGGCCAAGCATTGTGACCAAATCCAGAAAAATGGCTTTGTTCTCACAACAAATTACAAGAAAATGGCGTCCTTTAGTTGAAGGAGCAGGAGAACTAAAAGCAGAAGTAACATTATTCACAGCAGACGGAGACTCAGCAGCAGCAGAGCGATTGCGCCAAAGTTGCCAATAACGTACATCATCATCATAAAAGCTCACCTGTTTAACACTTTAACCAGGCACTGAACAGCTTAGGCTTAATGAACAAATGGAATAGTCACAAAACCACTCAACCACAGGCATTGATCTATTACCTCCCACCTTTGATTGCTTCTGTAGGTTTTCCTTTCGGCTCTGGTATATAAAACAAATAAAGAATATGAAAATATTGCCACATGCTCAAACTTAAAGATGCACGTGCATTTGATAAATTTCTGAAAAGCAGATATATAGGAAAGACAAGTGCATAAACTTTTTCAATCCTTTAACTTCCAGTAAGGGAAGAACTACCGTAGACTCCAACCCACAACATAACTGAATGCTGATCCCACAAACAATTTGTTTCATCTAATGAATCTCCTTGTAGGGTTCAGAGAGAAGATGGGAACCAACATGGAGAAACACTGGTAGTATGACTTATTAGAGCAAAACATCAACTAAAGATGACAGTGTTAAATTCCAAATGCAACCCCTAGAATTCAAAAATATAAATTTTGCAGTCTCATATGAGCAAATGCTACAAACATTGGAATTGCTAATCCTCATTGCATAAACTTCTCCACGATATGCCAGCAATTAAAAGGAATTGTAGTAAAACATGAACTTTCAGGAATTAGAAACTGTAGGCAATGTAACTACCTGATTCACCCTCGGCGAGCTTCTCCAATTTGGCACCAACCACACGCCTCTCATCAACACCACCGCCTTTCAATTCATAAATCACCTGAGAGACACACATATTTCCACTCCAATTACAATGAAGAGGCTCTATCCAGAACACCAAACCATCACAATTAGCAAGACCCAACTAACTTTTCTTTAATTTAAAAAAGAAAAAATTCAAAACCTGACGGTGTTCCCAATTCCAAACGGAAACGTGATCCGATGCATCAGCTGTAACAAGCCACGGATGCGTCGGGTGCATTTGGATCTTGACGATCTTATCACTTGTAGGACGAAAAGCCCTTAACCTCAGCATTTTCCTTCCTTAAATCTTTTCACCAATATGTAAAAGTAATTCAAAGGTCAGGGATCTGGTTAGATAAATTATATACTATACTCAGCTCTTTATGTCCTAAGAAGCTAAAAGTAGAAGTGGATCACTGTCAGGCCCCTGATTTGAGAGCATTCCAGTCGACGACGTCCGATAAAGCAATCAGGAAGGAAGATGAAGCAGCTGCAAAAATGGCCACTCCGGCTGATTACAGAGAGGAAACTGAAAATGGTCCTTTAAACGGCTTGTTTTATTGAAAAGTCTACGAATAAACTTAGCACGCAGCTGTAATGCGTCTTTTTATTTTTGCACAAAACCACCAAAGAGGTGCGTTAAAGTCAATTTTGCCATCGCCCTGAAACAGCACGGCCATTTGAACTTTGTGGAAAACAAAGCCAAACAGGTCAAAAGTACCCGGGATGAAAATAACAAAGATAGTTCAAAAAGTTCAAAGAATTCTGCAAACAGACGCAGTATTTTTTTTTTTCTTTTTTGTTTAGCTTATGGACACTGGACAAAAATAAAATATGAACAATAATATGAATGAATTTGAAAATATACTCCATCTTTTGATATTATTTGTTGCCATTTGAACAATGTACAAGAATTGTATAAATGATTGTGTTGTCTAAATTCGAAAAAAAATAGATTAAATTATTATTGATTGTTATTACTAATTTTTTTAATAAAAATTTCTAAATAATTGATTTATTTTAATTAATGATGTATATAAAAAAAATATCATTTAATATTATCCTATTTATTAAAGTGATAGACATTTTGAAACCAAAAAAGTATTTTTTCCATATCAACTGTAAATCATATGAAACACATAAAGTATTACTATGATAAGTGGTACTTTAAATTAATTCTACTTCCACTTTATCACTTAAATCAATTTGATTTTTTTTAATACAACAATTTGATGTTTTAAATAATGGTAGGAAGAATAGATTATAGAGATATACCCTAAAAAACAAACTAAAGATCAAGTCACATAAAATACTCTAGCAAATATTTTCCTTAGTTTCCTAGAAAATTTTTTATAGTAGTTTGAAAATTATTCAATTTATCTTAATATATTTTCCTAAACTATTTTTCTTTTAAAATATTGGCTCATCATTTCTTTTGAGTTGGAATTTACCAAATTACTGCATGTTTCACTTGGTATGTAGCATCAACTAAGAAAAAAATCATCAATATGTGACTTTTTATTCCTAAATATGTGGACAAGTCACTCATACCACCTCTTTCATTTTTAGACTTGATTTAAGAATGAAAAATTAAAATTATTAATTTAATCCCTATTTAATAACTCTTTTTATTGAATATCCATAGTTAATAACTCACATATATATATATATATATAAATATATAAAGCCATAATGATATGCCACTTGATATTGTTTCCCAATTTTTTACTCTTTGTATTGATCATGTCAACAAACACTACATTCTCAATTTATGAGGGGGGTCGATAAATATAACTCGCAAATTTATATGGATAACGCGAAAATAATTTATTTCTTACCTTAAAAATTCTCTCTCTACAACTTTCTCTCTAAAAAAAATATCAATATTTCACAGTCAACTTAATTTGGAAGAACATATGGATCATTGAATATTATTTCCAAGAAAATGTCATTTTTGAGGTAAGAAAAGTGCTTTTTTTTTTTTTTTTTTTCCGTTTATGAGGGACTTTCACCCAGATTGGCGAAACTACCAAGAAGTTTCGCCCGTCTTCTGCAACTGAAACAATTAGCAGAAAAAGAAAGGAAATGGAGCTTAAGGAACTTACCGGAAGCTGCAGAAGAGGACCAGCAGCGGCGAGCGAACAGCAAGCAACGAGCAGCGGCGAACGAAGCGAGCTGTAGCAATGGTGACGACGAACAGTGGCTGAACAGCAGCAAGGCTCCAAGCAGCACGTGAGCTGCGGTGATGGCGTCCACGAGCAGCGGCTGAGCTGCAACGAATTCAATCAGCAGCAACAAAATGACGAGCTTCCGATGAAGCTTACCAAGTCCCTCAAGAATGGAGGAACCTCACAACAAGGAAGGTCTCTCTCTCTCTCTCTCTCTCTCTCTCTCTCTCTCTCTCTCTCTCTCTCCCTCTCTCCCTCTCTCACCTTCAGCTCTCTCTCCTTAACTTAACAATGCCGGATGGCACAAGTCAGGAGGTGGAGCTGACTCGCGGTGCTGGCGGAGGAATCCTTGAGAGCAGCAGCGGAAGCCGAAACTCGGTTGTAAAGAAGGAGAAGGCAAGTGGAGAAAATAGAAATGGGAGGCTGCTCTAAAATTAGGGCAGCCCCAAAATAGAAAGAGAGATATTTATAGCACAAGTCACCTTGGCAGGCTGGGTTTCTTGGCCCAAAAATAAGAGCCTAATTTTCTTTAGTGAGGCCCGATCCAAATACATCATAGGGAACAGTTTTGGGCTGAAAAAATAAAATGAAAAAGTGTGAAACATGGCCCAAAAATGGCCTACAAACTCTACCTTGAACACATTTTCATGACTTCCTAGCCATGACAGACTTAAATGAGTCAACCTTCATCTATATGAAGGAGATCCTTACACAAAGCAAACTTGTCAGAATTCACAATTTTAGTAACAAAATCAACAAGATTATCTTTAGTACTAATATTTTCTACATTAACTAAACCACTTGAAACCTTTTTCCAAATGAAATGGTACTTAACATCTATATGCTTAGTCCGTTCATGGTAAATAGGGTTTTTGCACAAGTGAAGGAACTCTGACTATCAGTATAAATAACAGCTTTTGAATGTAAACCATGCAATTCATTTAAAAGCCCTTGAAGCCAAATGGCTTCCTTAATAGCCTTTGTGGCAGCAATGTATTCAGCCTCCGTAGTCGATAGAGCGACTACAAGCTATAATTGTGACTTCCAAGATATGTAATTACCTGCTAAGGTAAAGAAATAAGATGTAGTAGATTTCCTACCATCTTTGTCACCTGCAAAGTCAGAATCAACATAACCAACCAGTTCAAAATTATCGAACCAGTTGTGATAAAACAAGCTCCTATCTACTGACCCATTAATGTACTGCAAGAACCACTTGAGAGCTGCCCAATGACCCTTGCCCGGGTTAGACATGAATCGGCTTAAAAGGCTTATGGAATAAGCAATATCGGTTCGGGTGGATATCATTGCATAAATGACGGATCCTATGGCCATTCTATAGGGAATGTTTGCCATGTCTTTCTTTTCTTTTTCAGTTTTCTAATAGGATTTCTGGGATATGAATAAAGAGCGGTCAGCCCTATCTCTAGCTATGTTCATCTCAAGGATTCTAGAAGCAGAACATAAATCCTTCATGTTAAATTCAGACTTTAACAAGGATTTCAAACTAACAATTTTATCTCTATGCTTACATGCAATCAACATATCATCAACATAAAGCAAAAGATAAATAACAGTTTCAACATCATCACCATGAAAATACAGACAGCTATCATAATTGCTTTTAATGAAACCAGCTTTAAGCATGAAAGAGTCAAACCTCTTATATCATTGCCTCGGTGACTGTTTTGAGTCCGTACAAGGACTTTTTCAAGAGACACGCCATATGTTCCTTACCTTTTACCTCAAAACCTGGTGGTTAACGCATATAAATGGTCTCTTCGAGTTCACCATGCAAGAATACAGTTTTCACATCAAGTTGTTGATGTTTAAGATCATAAAAGGCAACAATGGCAAGCATTATCCTAATCGTTTTTTCTTTAATGACGGGAGAAAATATTTCATTAAAATCGATGCCCTCAACTTGTGAAAACCTTTTACAACCAGCCTGGCCTTGAACCTTGGATGTTCATTAGCTGACAGGCTCTTTAATTTTAAAAATCCATTTGTAATCAATTAATTTTTGTTTTGAGGGTTTTGGAACAAGAATCCAAGTTTTATTTTTGTGTAAAGAGGACAATCCCTCATCCATAGCACACAACCATAAAGAGCGATTAGGGCTTTTCAACACATCAGAAAAACACAGCGGTTCTTTCTCTTCCAAATAGGATGCAGCAGCAAAAGCGTTCGAAACAATGTATGAACAACTGTATCTAACGGGTTCTCTCGACACTCTTCTAGCCCTATCCCTAGACAGCTGGTAGTCTCTAAGGGCTTGTGCTTGTGCCTCTGGATGATCCTCATCATCATCTGAATTTTCAGATTCAGGCACGTCGGTTTTGGGTTGACTAGCCGGTACTTCTGATTCTCTACTGGTTTCGGGTTCATGTGTGTGCTCTTGTGAGGGTCCGGAGGTGTCCTCCACCTCCACAGGAATATTCCCAGCCATGGGAACATCGGTAGAACTATCAAAATCGGTTTTAGCCTTTAGGCAAGGCATATCAAGCTTGTTGAAGACAGCATCCCCACTCACAACTACCCTTACTCCCGACTCACCTTTGAGCCAAACTTTATAACCCTTCACCCCACTAGAGTAGCTTATAAACATTCCCTTTCTAGACCTAGGGTCTAACTTACCTTCCTTTTAATGTGCAAATACAGCACATCTAAATACTCTAAGGTTCGACAGGTGTGGTGGTTCACCAGACCACAACTCTAAAGGAGTTTTGAAGTTTATGACGGTAGAAGGGGATCTATTAATGAGGTAGACAGTTGTACTTACAGCTTCTCCCCAAAAAGGTTTTAGGATACCTGAGGACATCATAAGACACCTAACCTTATCCATAATGGTACGGTTCATCCTTTTAGCGACACCATTTTGTTGAGGTTTGTGCCTAACAGTCCTATGATACAAAATGCCATGCGATGCACACAAATCAGCAAACTTTTTGTTATAAAACTCAAGACCGTTATCTGTCCTAATTGTCTTTAGTTTATTTCTAGTTTGATTTTTGGTAAGGCGTTTCCACTCACAAAACTTTTCAAAAGTTTGATCTTTTGTTTCAAAAGCAATACCTACACATGTCTAGAAATATCATCAACAACAGATAATAAATAAATATTGCCACTATAGGTTGGAACCTTTTCAGGTCCCCACAAATCACAGTGCACATAATCAAAAACAGAGGTGGACTTGTGTGTGCTAATTGAAAGCTGATTTTGTGCTGTTTTCCAAAAACACAATGGTCACAAAAATCCAAGGAATCGATTTCGTCACCACACAAAAGATTTTGCTTGTGTAAATAATATAGTCCCTTTTCACTGATATTGCTAATTCGACGGTGCCATAACATAGTCTTTTCAAGGACAATTTTCGAAATCAATGCAGATGCTTCCCGAATAGTTTTTCCAATCAAATAGTATAAACCATCTCTTTTAAAACCTTTGAGCATGACTAGTGCTCCTTTGCAAACTTTCATAATTCCATTTTTCGATTTATAAGAATAATCGTTTGAGTCAAAAACACTGAGAGAGATTAGATTCTGACAAAGGTCGGGCACATATCTCACCTCAGTCAGTTTCCTTGTCAACCATCATGCATTTTAATGAAAACATTTCCAATGCCCTTGATGTCATAAACTTGATTATTTCCCATGAAAACCTTTCCATGATCAAGGGTTTTAAAATCTGAAAACCAGTGCTTGTTTGGTATCATGTGAAAAGTGCAGCTAGAATAAAAAATCCAATAATCTGAATCATTAGAAGAAGGGGAAGGGGATACACACAAAATCTCAGAATACATGGAATTACCATCTGATTCAAAATAGTGGGTTTTGTAATTTTTATCACTCTCTTTACCTTGTTTACGTTGTTTTTCATCTTTGATCCTCTTAAACCACTTGTTTTTCATATGACATTCCTTGCCGCAGTAAAAACATTTCACATTCTTATCTCGTGATTTGGACCTCCCTTCACTTTTAGAATGGTGACTAAAAGATTCTCTCCACTCAATCCTCCCTCTCACATAAAGGTTCTCTCCATTAGATTTGTTTCTTTTCTAAAATCCAAATATTTTTATTTTAAAGCGTTTTTAACATCAGAAAGAGTCAAATCATCTCTTCCATACTTGATAGTAGATTTAACATCGTTAAAAGACTCAGGCAAAGAATTTAATAAAATAACAGCAACGTTTTCATCGGAGATTTTCTCTCCAATCTTTTGTAGTTCCAAAACGATTTTGTTTAAATCATCAATGTTTTCAGAAAGTGATTTCGACCTGCTCATTTTAAAACCGAAAAGCTATTCTATTAAATAAATTTTGTTTGATAAGGATTTTCCCAAATACAGTTTTTTGAGTTTTGTCTAAATTTCAAATGCGTTGTCCTTCTCATCAATTTCTCTTAAAACATTGTCAGTTAAATGCAACGTGAGGCAACTATATGCATCACCAAGTTTTTCAGCAAGAACTTCATCTTCCAATATTCCAGATACTTTTCAGGGCTACAAATTGCGGGTACAATTTTAATTTGGACTAAAACTGCTTTCATTTTTCTCTGCCACATTACGAAATCAGATTTTTCATCAAATTTTTCAGTTTCAATTTTTGGAACAGACATGATTAAATGGCAAATAAAAGTAATCAATGGCTAGAAAAATAAAAGATTTAAAAAGAAGTTTGCCACAGAAATAAAATGGCCTGGATTTTGCTTTTGAAAAAAAAAACGGCGCGGTAAAAATAGGTGAAACGCAAGAATCTCACAACAAAAATTCAAACAGCATAGTAACACAATAACCGAAAACAGAGAAACAAATAGCTTAGGCTGAGCAATAGCCTTCCAACACAGACAATAGAAAAACCTAACAGTCACGAATAATAATAACAATTCGTAGTCAGTTACAGAAAAATTGCCAAGACACAGCTACTTGAAGTCTCTTTAGACTCAAGCCAGGCTTGGGTATTAGATTTTTCAAAAATAAACAAGATTTACAAAAATAACAGATCCGTGATAGTAAAAATAATCGAAAGAGCAAGTATAATAGAGAAATCCAAACAAAAATAGTAGATTTAAAACAAGTGAACAGATCGAGCAGAAAATAAGCAGATCTAACTAAACAGGCAGAAATAATGATAATAGATCTACCAAAAACCGAAATAAAACAGAGAAGGTTTAGAGGATAATTCTCTGAGCCAGATCCACGTACTCCGTGAATCTAGAATGCCAAACTTGAGAGAGACAGTCGGCGCTGACAAGAACACCAAAAAGTTGAAGTCTTTTCTGAGCTCTGAGACCACTGTTGTGCAGATCTGAAAATATTTACTATTACACAACTTTCTTATTTACTATTAGAGACTAGGAAGAAAAGAAAAATAACAGAATAGGTCCCTAGACTATTACAGAAATGTGTTTTAACATTTCTTCTCTTCTCTAACTGAACTTCTTCTTCTTCTCCAGCTAGAGCGTGCCGGAGACTCCACGAAAATTGCAACCGAAACGATTAGTAGAAAAAGAAAGGAAATGGAGCTCAAAGAACTTACCGGAAGCTGCGGAAGACGACCAGTAGCGGCGAGCGAGCAGCAAGCGACAAGCAGTGGCGAACGAAGCGAGCTGCAGCAATGGTGACGACGAGCAGCGACTGAACAGCAACAAGGCTCTGAGCAACATGTGAGCTACGGGTGATGGCGTCCACGAGCAGCGGCCAGAGGCAAAGAGCATGACTGAGCTGCGGCGAAGTCTATCTGCAGCAGCAGCGGCAGGAGTAAAACGGTGAGCTTTTGATGAAGCTCACCAAGTCTCTCAGAAATGGGGGAACCTCACAGCAAGGAAGGTCTCTCTCTCTCTCTCTCTCTCTCTCTCTCTCTCTCTCTCTCTCCTCAACTTAATAATACCGGACGCATAGTCAGGTGGTGGAGCTGACTCGCGGCGCCGGTGGAGGAATCCTTGAGAGCAGCAGCGGAAGCCGAGACTCGACTGTGAAGAAGGAGAAGGTAAGTGGAGAAAATAGAAGTAGGAGGCTGCTCTAAAATAGAAAGAGAGATATTTATAACACAAGTCACCTTGGGCGGGCCAGGTTAGCCCAGCGCGGCCCGGCATCTTGGCCTAGAAATGGAAGCCCAATCTTTTTTAGTGAGGCCCGATCCAAATACATCATAGGGAATAGTTTTGGGCTGGAAAAATGAAATAAAAAAGTGTGAAACATGGCCCAAAAATGGCCTACATAAATGTTAATTTTTTCGTTTTATATTAACAGGGTGATGTAGATCCAAATACATTTGACGAATTTTTAGATCAGAAGAATATGTTGATCACGGACATTTATTCAGAACATATCGAATTTTTAATTCGAAAGTAGAGTTGGTCGATTGGGCAACAGAAACGACGATGAAATTGAACACATATTTGATCATCACTCAGTATTTGAGATCAAGAACTTCTGGCCGCCAACCTTATGTTACATTCGCTTGCGAGCGTGGAGGTGCAATTAAATCAAGAACGAAGCCTAGAGTTGACAGTAAAGAAAAAGTTCCCATCAAAAGGTGGGGTCCTTATAGGACAAAATATAGTTGTCCATTTTAAATTAAAAGGTAAGCAAATTGCCACAAGTGAGAATTGGCAATTGGTCGTACATGATGGTCATACAGTCATGGTCATGCTTAGGCTGCAAGACTAACGGAGGAGCAACTTAAACAAACTGAGCAATTTAGGAAGAGTCATGTGCCGCCACGTAATAATATCCTACGATTTTTTTTAGAACAAAATGTTGGTTGTGCCGTGAGGTATATGAAAATTACTTTTAATAGTTTATTATAATAACTTAAATTTATTTTTTCCCTAATAAAATATTTTTTATAGTGCATGTAGTGCACAGAAAATATGCAATGTCTTTGCAAAGATTAAGAAGAATAAGATGCAGGCGCGAAATACAAAGGGATGAAGTACTTTGCTTAAGTGTTCAACGAGGTTATACGGTCTTCTATAGAAACTGTGAGGACAGTAACGTACTTAGTGATATTATCGTTGCACACTCTACATCAATTGCAATGATCAGAACGTGGCCATTTTTATTGATAATGGATACCACATATAAAGTAAACAAGTAAGTTCTCTGTCAAGCATTGTATTATTAACTCTCCATATTAATTTAAATTTATATTGATTTTTAAGTTATAATTTAAAATAAATTATGGTTTAGGGTTTTAGGGTTAAAACTTATAAATTAGATTTAATCATAACGTGTCCTATTTTTTTTTTTTATAAAAAAAGGTACAATATGCCACTGTTGGAAGCAGTAGGGTCGACATCGACTAGTAAGAACTTCACTCTGGCAACTGCTTTCATGTGCAATGAATATGCTACGACATATTGATGGGTCCTTCAACAAATTAAGCACTTATATTTTTCATAGACTATGTCAAACGAGAACGAGTCAGTTGTTAATGATAGTGAATCACTTGTGATTATTACTGATAGGGAGAGTGGCCTGATGCTTGTGATTGAAGATGTGTCTAGTAAATCATATCATATGTGATGTAGAAGGCACATCGATCAAAATGTGTTGGCAAAATTAACCGAAATGATTAAAGATGAATAGGTCGTATCTTAGTTTGTTAATGGCTCCTGGCACAAATTAATAAATGAAATCGATGAGGTGGAATACCTTAGAAAATTGGATGTGTTGAAGACGAAGTGGTAAAAAAGGCCTGATGTTTTACATTATTTGTTTAACACATGGTTGGATCCACTAGTGCCAGAGTTTGGACATCTCATGTACTGCATTTTGGGGTTGAGACAACGAACCGTGCTGAGAGCGAACATTCGATCCTAAAGTTATGGCTTTCAACATGCCATGGTGATTTGGACACCATGTTCTTTAATATTGACTCTGTTATCGAAAGTCAAATTGCGGAGATTAAGTGCTCATTGGAGTTAACTAAACTTAAAGAAAAGTTTAATGCGAAGAGTAATCCCGTATTGAAAAATATAAATAATAACATTAGCCATTTGGCTTTGAAGAAGATATGACTTGAGATAAAGAGAGCTCATGAGATAATTGATGATCCGCTAAATAAGTGCAGTCATTATTTAAGGAAATCGCACGGACTACTATGCTCATGTGAGCTGATTGGATGGTATGAACATCTTCTTCCGCTCCAGTTGGAAGATGTTTCGGTATTTTGGAGAATACTAAAAATTGGGGTTGACATCCTTTTGCGCATGCACAAGACAGGGATTCTGAGATGTGTGATCAAGTTCAATATTGAAAGTCAGGGAACTAAGTCGTATCATAAAAGGGGTTTTGAGTCCGATTTTGCCTGAAGATCCTGGTGCAACATTGACAATTCCCCCTGAGCATGTAGTCACGAAAGGATTACAGAAGATGAACTCAACCAAAAGGGATAATTCTTACTGGGAGCACGTGTTCGTTGCACATAGAAAGATAGGAAAGTCAAGCGGGTCTGGTTCTGATTCTGGATCAGGTTTCGGTTCTGGCTATGGTTCACGTGGAAGGGGCAGATCGCCACGAGCCCCTAGGGATAAAGATAGAAAATGTAGCAGTGGACGAATTAGTTTATCTTCTGTTATAGATCCATCTACCCCTTCTACATTCTCGTACATCAATTCATTCCCTAGTTTCGTGTATCAATTTATTCAGAACTGAAAGAATGTGATAGATGATGGTAATTGTGGATTTAGGGTTGTGGCAGACTTTGTGTTCGAGGATAAAAACCAATGGCCTGAGGTTCGTAGACGAATCTCTTTTGAGTTGCAGCATATGATGAACATGTATGTTTCACTGTTCGGATCATTGGAATGTTATTATGAGCTTATACAAAGGACACAATGGTTTGATGGACATGCCACTCAAGAACATTGGTTAGATATCACATTTATGTCATTGCAAATACATTCAATTTGTGTGTAGTACTAATTGCAAGGTTAGGGTCTACGACATTATTGCCTTTGTATTCGAATTCGACTTGTTTTGCGGGAACTCTGTGTATCGGTTACCTCTTCGAACAACAACATTTCATAAAGGTTAGTTAACGGCCTTTGTTTATGTATATCTTTTCGTATGCTAATAACATGTTTGAAGAAGATATTTATTTTATATTTTCTTTTATCTTATTCAGCTACATATGCGAGATGGATGCCTATTGCCTCCTTTGCATATGCAATGATAATATCATCGTGATATTCGAGTAAGCAGTTGTGCAGAGCCTTATTCTGAAGAGTGATCTACCAAGCAAATATTGGATGTAGCATGCAGCCCTATGCTCCAAGGAAAGTCTACTCCGGGGACCCTCTGCAACATCAAACAACTCCTAACTAATTACTACACTCCCAGTATAGGTGATATCCAAGTCACTTTGAATAACAACAATCAACTGATCCCGAAAGTAATGAAGATCCACAACATTACCATAAGCAGGTGCACCTAGTATCAGCTCAATATCATGTAGGGTCACTATCATTTCACCCCAAGGCATGTGGAAACTGTTGGTGTCCCGGTTGCCACCTCTCCACAAAAGCAGATAATAACGCTAAGTTGGGTTGCTGGAACATACAAGACCTCAAATGCATGAGTCCTGTCCCTGACACCAAACCTACCAGCTTAGGATCACTAGGGGCCAACCTGTAAGTGTGATATAGCGATTGCGACTTCAATGTACCTCAGTCTTGAACATCAACCAAATAAATTAATATTTAGCATTACATAATACAACATAAAAAAATATAAATAGTTAAGCAATTACTAACAAAAAAAAGTACCTGTCCACGCCATATAGAAACTTCCACATGTTCCCCGTACGACGGAATAAGCACTAGATCAACAGGACCTTCCTCAGCTGGTCCTATCTGCTCCCAATCTACACTCTTCGCTTTCTTCCTCTAGGTACATGCCGTTGGAGGATGCAACTAATTGGGCTTTTGTTCCGAGACCTTAAAATCTTACTCATAACCGACATGAAACTATTGGTTAACCCTTTTCCTTTTCCCGGACGAGGCCTACAGCCAGATGATGAAGCAGGAGCCAGAGGTACAGGCTCCTCCCCAACTCCAGCATCATCACTGTCGTCATCATCATCATCGCCATCATCATCATCCCTCTGATCGTCCTCTCCGCCAATGTGGAGGGATCTAACGATAGCAAGCTCTTCAGTGAAACCCCTGTCACCCTCCAACCCAATATCCCCAAAATCCCTCCCTAGAAAAGGCTCAGAAGAGGAAATGTCGTAATTAGTGACTGTCTAATCATGTGTACTGTAAGATGAATCGGGAGAGACTCCACCCATTAGCTGCTAAAAAAAATTCAATACCTAACTTCCTCTCTGGACCACTAAACTCATTCAAAAGTTCCTGAACTTTAGATCTATAGGGTACATTATGAGAACGAACAGGAGCATGTACATATGGATCATATAATGTGGGTGAGGGTTGAGATGGTGGCTGGGAAGATCCATATATATTATATGGAATCGGAATCTATAGGCAGTGTGATGGGAGAGGAGGACGAGACCTAATCGGTATATGGGTGATTGGGTAGAAGACCCTGGTGCACTTGGATCATAATATATCCAGTGCAAGTGGGGTAGGAGTAGAATGAATATCATAAGTACTATGTCGACCCCTCAAATCTCAAGGTGAAGCTGTAACAGTACGACCTTGAACTCGATCTGTCGTGTCCGTCACAGGACCTAGATCATAATCTCCTCTATGTGCGCTTGGTCAAACCATCTATTATTTATTCAAACACATTCATCAATAATTAGCATTATTTGCCTATTTAATTTATTGTGCATTATATTATTATTTTTAATTACATTAGCTATATCATTGCATCGTGAGCATTTTTTAAATTTACTTTAATTTTTCACTTGTATTATTAAATTATTTAATTATTTTTTTTGAGCCCGTTATTATTTAATTCACATTATTTTAACATTTATTATTATTTTATTATTTATTCTTAACGTGATTTATTATTTTATTTCTTTTCACTAATAATGTAATTAATAGTTATTAATTTATATATTATTATTTCTTATTAAAATTACTAATTATAAGGGGTTGTATCCTATTATTTAAATTATTATCATTATTCTATTTGTATTATTAATTTACTTTAATTCAAATAATTATTTTAAACTATTATTATTTACAATATTAATTAAATACCAATGCTTAAATTATTATTTCCTTAAAATCATTAAGTAATCATCATAAATTAATAGATTCTCAAGTTATATTTATTATAGCGTTCAAGGGGGACAACACTAAACACTAAGTTATAACGAAATCATTAATCTACCACCCCTTTATTTTTTCATAACATTGACGTAATAAATTTAATTAACCCTAACCATATAAATTGATTTAAACTATAATATGCATAATTATAACACTTATGCTTATGCTAACAAAATAATGAATGCACATTAAGATTCAAACTGTTCACATAAACATAATTCATAATTATATTAAACACACAATTTTAAGATAAACATTTTAAACAACTAATTACATGTATTCTACATAGACAAAATTAAATAACATTTGAAATAAACATGAAATTAAATTTAAGTAAAACTCCTTAAATAACATAACATTAACAAATCAAACATAATGATAATTTTAAATATTTATAAACACAAAGGTAAAATATATAAACAAATATTTTTTTAAAAAAATTTTACTGCTAGACTTTTGTTCAGGCTAGCAAAAATTACAGGAAGAATTGCCGAACCTAGCGAAATCGCTGTGGACACTCGCTAGCACCAGTGATATGCAGAAAGTTTTCCGCCGAACCGGGCAAAAAGCACAATTTTTCGTCGCCAGTCTGCGAAAGCCCCTCGTTTTGGCAGAAATTTCATGTTCCAGAAAATGGCATTTTTTTGGATACGATGCATATTTTTAAGATCTAAATCGATAAAATTGTAAATAAATAAGTATAGATCGAAGTACTAACTTTTTTTATTTCATTTTTAACCGTCAGATATTCCTAGATCTGAGTTTGAAGTGTAGACTTGTAGAGAGAGTTGAGAGGATTTTGTTTAGAGAGAGAAAGTTGGAATGTGAAATGAAATTTTTTGAATTTTTCCACGCTATTCTTATAGATTCCTGGATTGTCTTTATCGATCCCCTTTATGAGATATTGAGAGAATTGTTTTGAATTCTTAAACATAGATAAAAACCTAACTATTCATACTTTTTTTTTTAGCATGTTCTTGATGATACCGGAATTCACTCTCATAACCCTCCAAGATCATATCAACTATCAAGTAAGTTGAAGTTCTCAACAATTTCTTTAAATTTTCTTTTAAATTATCATCAAATTTTTTTTTTTCATTTTTGGATAATCTTGTGGATTAATTGGTTTGATGCGTTCTGGAACACATTAAATTTGGATTTAAAGCTTGGGCTTTGATGCTGAAGGGTGTTGAGGATTTAAGGTTATTTTATTTTATTTTATGAATATAGGATGTGAGTATTAGTTTTGTAATTTTGGTTTTTGGGATAGGAAATGGTTGTAATATAGTTAGAATTTTTTTGATTAAGCAGAAAATGAACAAATCCAAACGTGCCCTATTTTATATTTGAGTTTTATGTTTTTTAATGGATCAATATATATATCAAATTCATTTTTTTCTGGATATAGAAATTCAAGCTCCAAAGCATAATCAACTCAATCAAACAATATGAAGATCAAATGTTAGAGAGAGATGAGACAGAGAGAGAATATGTGGGAGAGAAGTATGTTAAAAGTGAAAATTTTCATTAATTGTAAAATGCATCTGTACGTCTGGTATTTATAGAAGTGGGTGAAGGAAAAATTAACACATAAATTTAAATTATTGAAAAACATGAAATAATGCTCAATTTGGAAGAGGAAGACCCATAATATAGTTTTCTTCAAACATGACTAGTGCCTTTATCAAGACAACGTCATTTGTGTATAAACTACACAATACGACATTGTTCCACTAATTCCTCCTTAGCCGTGTCTTCAACTAATTATAATAATGAGTTGCTGTTCAAGATAATTCTTGTTCCTCTCCTCTTCCTTTTAATATTCTCTTTCTTATTCCACCTTCAATCTTCCTTTCTTTAATTCCTCATTTATTTTCTTCTTCAATTGATCATTTGTGCTACTGGATTTATTAATCTCAATACCCCCCTCAATCTGGCGAGGGAAAATAAATAAAAGACCTAAAGAATGAATAAGAAAGGAAAAACAAGGGAAAGAGAGTGGCTTAGTGAATATGATTGCGAACTGTAAATGAGAGGAAATGGGAAGAGGTTTCACAAAGCTAGATTGGAATTTTTCCCTTATAAAATGACAATCAATAGAAATGTGCTTTGTTCTTTCATAGACGGCGGGATTCTCAACTATGTAAAGAGCACTTTGATTATCACAAAAGAGAGGAATAGGATGAGAGATAGGAAAACCAAGGTCCTTGAACAAATATGCTGGCCACTACAACTCACAAGTAGTTGAATTGACAAATACTATGAAAATTTAGCTTTTTTATTAAGTTAATGGCAAGTGTTATGATAATTTTGTTATACGACAACTATTGGTGAATATAATATTTCAATTTATTATTAATATATTATAATAATGTAGAAATATTCACCTGTGTTGGGGTCATAGCTAATATTTAGTATTTGCATGAACTTGTAAGTGCTTTCTAAAACTATTTTTGCTTATTTATATTATTAAAAATGAAAATGTCATCTTAAACATTTGAAACACTTTTTTTTAATAGTTTAAAAAAGTCTCCAACAATCGAGAACAATTCGTGTGAAAAAATATTTCAGATTTCTTCCTAAAATGGGTTTTACTTCTTTAATTTTGCATTTAGAAACAAGTTAAAAAGGCATTATGTTACATTTTATTCAATGTACCAAACGTGTCATTCAAATCTTATGCACATGATTGTCTAGATTGAAACCCCAACTCCAGATATCATTTATAATTCTTGATAAGGTAATATTCAACCCATTTTCTTGGTCAAATGAGATTGAACAATAAAGGTAACATTTTGAGGGCTTTCTTTTCCTATCATGTACTGCTTTGAATATACACCTTTCTTGGTGTAAATCAAATATATTAATCACAAAACATTACAGAGAAACTGTACAAGGCAAAGTCGAAACAACTTTTACATATAACAAATACGAGACATACTTATATAGAAAACATATCTTAGAAGGGATAGATAGGGGAATGCAATTTTCAAAAAAGTAAATCATTTCTCCATCTCCAAATCCAATCCAAAGTCAAATGTAGACCTTTGTGGTTAATGAGTTTTCTCTATTTTCCTGAAAAAATAACAAGAAATTTCAAGTAATCATCGACTGATAACCCAATTAAAACAACGATAACATTAACAATCATTTAAACCAATTTACCTAAATTTAAAGTTCTCAACAAATTCTCTCCCACATGTTTTTAATCTTTTTGATATACTTAATTGCATTCTAATAATTCTTGATCTGTTTTCTTAACTTGAAGTTCCTCCCAGTTAGGCTAGACATGTATTCCCCAATCTTAATTTAATTTTAAAATGTCACACTATCCACTCCAAACTATGAAGTGCATTAATCTTAGAAACAAATAACTAGTAAAAGTGAAAAATAGTTTTGCCTTCTACTAATTTGTGATATGAAAATCTTATTGAGTTTTACCAGTTATTAAATTGAGCTTCCTAAATATCATTTGAAATTAATTCAGGTTGCACAAAAAGAGAATGTCAAGATAAATGTTTAACATTTTCTCTTTTACCATAGCATATCAATTGTTTAGTGGTGGTTCTACAAAAGATTGTACAATTTAGAAGAATGTAAGGGTTCGTAGCGATTTATACATTGTATATGACAACTTCAGAGGCAACGAGTGAGGACTAACCAAATTCTAATATGAATGCTAGCGGAATCAAATCAAGCTCGTTTGTGATATCTGTGGGTTTCATATTGAATCAGAACTTCGCACTACACGTGATTGTAGAGATTCAAGTATCTTATGGCGCGCCTTACTTCTATGGATTATAATCATGACCTCTTTGCAATCAATAAGTTAATATTTTGGTAGGATCATAATATAGAAGCAACTTGGTCAAGTTTAATTAAGGACATTGAACGACATATAGTGCTTATTAGTAGTTGTCACTGGATTTTGAGGTGGATAAATAAAATATTGTTTGATCCACAACTCTTCCACCTTTGGGCACTTAATTAGGATAATTCGTAGCTATGTTAAGGACTTCATAGATAATCATACATGTGTGAGGAGAGATTCCATATTCACTCACATTGTCATTTGCAATTTTTTGATAATATACATATTATACACTCCGTAACAAAAATGTTATACATCTTATTATCTTTTCTTTTTAATAAATTAAAGAAGTTCATTTTAGCATTCATTATAGTTTTCATAGAAAAGTTAACTTCCTCTGATTTACATAATATGTTATTTGTAATATGACTTTTTACTATGTTACTAAATTTTTATATTATGATAATTTGTTATTCAATTTATATTCATGTATGAACAAAGAAAGCTCCTCCACAAATTTTATATATTGTATTGTATACTTAGGAAAATGCATCTATGCTCATTTATTGTGGTTAATATTACAAGGAGTAAAAGAAAATTAAGTAAACTATAAGTAAATAGATAAGTTACAAGTATTTTGTCAGAAGTAATTTACATTGTATTTTTAAGGGAAAATGAATTAGAAGTAACTTTTTAAAGAAAATTTGTAAAAAATTGAAAGGAAAATTTACTATGTTCGTTAACCAATTTTCCAAAACCTAGCAACATAAGCCAAAGCAAAATATTTAGCAAAACAAAATTATGCCACCAGTTGGATGCTACATTAAGCAATCACGAGTCACTAGTAACAACTCACTATTAATAACATACCAACATAATGCTAATTATATGCGTCACAACCACTTAAACACCAATAACTAAAAACACAAATATACAACAAAAAGTACAAAAACAATTTGGACAGGAGGCTGATATATATTCTATAGAGGTTAGAAGATATTAGAGCACCACAATTTGTCACAAAATCACATTCGGCTAGAATATACTATTAAAAAAAAAGAACTAGAAACAATAGCCACAATACTATATAATTTCGCTATTCTACCACCAACAACCACCACAATTAATACCCACATCTTCCTGTCAGACACTCGAAAACCCTGCATCACTACCATCACCTAACAATGAATCGAGAAAAAATGGATAAAAGTGTTACATCCTGCCACTACTTCCACCATTGCCAACAAGAAAACTAAAACGTCAAAACACCCAACATCATCCTAAAAGTTAAAAAATATAATTATAATACTGGCAACATTGTGAAAGCCCTTATCTTCTCTTGACGTCAACGAGCAAGAAAGCCCTCAGAAAGAGACACATCACTCATTGTCAACGAAATAAGAGAGATAGAAGAGGGTTCACGAGAACCTCATAGATTTAAAACAATGTTATTATGTATACCTCCAAATAATAGTTGATCTACTGGGGTAGATTTTACTATAATTAAATTCATATTAAGTCATATATCCAAATATCTTATACTACTTTTTATTTTTCTTTTTATATAGAAAGGACATGATAAGTAATGCTAAGCATATTTGTCAAAATTTCTATACAGTAAACGTATAGTAAAAATGCACATTTATGTATATTAGTTAAAGTCGTGTTGTCACGAATCGTCTTTCTAAATAAAAAACTTCAAACATTATACGTTTTTTAAAAACGTACAACTTTAACACGACTCTTGGTTGATATAATCCGATTCACAATGTTTTCTTTATAAATTAGGTTTACGAATGATCTGTTCGTCGCCGCCAGAAAGAAAATAAAGGATAGACTCTACATATCTAGGTTTGCGAGCTCCTTCCCTCTCCACAAATTCTTTCCCTTGTCTCTCTCTTTTTTATTTTTTGCTAAGCTCTCTCCCTCCTCAAGTTAAAGAAAATTTCTAGTAAATACAACTTTTACAGGTAAACCGAACTCTCAGGATTTCAGAACAGAGGCAGTACTTACCTGTGGCCTCCGAAGTTCGAAAGAAAATCAGTCCACTGGGCCAACTATTTCAATTAGGGCTCGAATTTGGGCCTTATGCAGGGCCGACCCGTCGTCTTCCTCTCGACATTATCAATCAAATCTCGCGCCCAGATTCACTGAAAAGGAATCGGGTTTTCGGGTCGGCCTGGAGCTTCTCTGTCACCACCAGCGTCCATCTTCCTCTGCTTCTGTCCTCTAGCTCAAAGAAAAACCCTAGAATTGCTCCAAACGAAGCACAGACACACAACAACTACTCTTGTTAAATCATATAATAAGGTGCCCCTTTCTTCCATATCCATTTTTCTGGTAAAGGACGATATAGATTTTGGGGTTTGTTTATAAATGTATTAGTATATATATATATATATCTATATATAGGCCAACAGTTATTGTGGTTCGTGCATGTATGACCTTATATGGTTAAATTTATAGGTTTAGATAGATACGCCTAACAGGCATAGGGATTAGGGTTTTAAGGTCTTGAAGGGCGCGAATTTCAAATTAAACAGAAGAAAATTAGGGTTTTGAAAAGAGAGGCTTTTGGTTCAGAATGGATGGTTTTTTGTGCTAGCTAGCTTGTTGTTGTGCTTGGAATTGAGGTTTGCCAATTTGGTTGGCAACTAACTTGTTAGGAAGTGTGTTCTCTTTTTGAATTTTACTTATTTTCTTCTGGTTTCTGTAAAAGGGGGAGTGGAGTGGTCTGGCAGTTGGGGTCAATTGAAATTGGTTTGGTTTGGAGATGATTGCTAAGCTGGGTTGATATGAGTAGATTGTCAATTAGGCCGCGCCCGCTTGACATTAACAAGAAACTTCCCATTGTTAAAACTCTTAAGGATTTTGAGGATGATGAGACCCCCACAAATACTCGTAACTCCCAGATACTCCGTCTCGCTGCTGAGGCTGACAATGAGGTATGTTTTCTCTCTCATGATGTAGCAAAGTAATTTATTTGATAGCTTTTCTTAATGTCTTCCCTTTTCTGCTTTGGTCTTATGTCATAATTGTATTTCCATATTATATACTAAAAGACAGGTTTGATTGGTTAGTTGGTGCACTGTCATTGAGATATATCCTGCGTGTAATAAATGAGATTATCATGAATGTAACTCCCTATATGGAATAAAAATAAAAAATAAAAAATAAAAAAGAAAAAAAAGGCATAAAAAAAAGAGAGGGTAACCTCAACTTTACCATCTGCTTCGAAGAAACTGGGTTCACTTCAAGTCGGTGCTCAAAATGGAAGAAACATCAAGCGACAATGAATCCTATCTTAACTCGTCAGATAATCCAATTTTGGTAAGGATGTGATAAGCATTTGTAGGATTTAGCTTTTTGGGAATTGCAAATTGGGGATGTATTATTAGGTTTTTGTTATTTTCCAGTTGCTCACGATTTCTTGTTTCTGGGATAAATTCCTAATAGTAATTCTCTTTAGCCCACTTAATTGCTCAATTATGGTAGCCTTGTTTCCCCTTTTCCCTTTTTACACAAGTGCCTTGCCCTGTTATGTATGGGTTTTACATTTGGAGTGAATTTGAATGCAATTGTAATGTAAATGCTTATTTCATTGTTAGATTACGTAATGAATTTCTTTGGAATGGATTTTGTACATCTGTATCATTTGAATCTTTCTTTCTTTTGTCCGGATTATGTGGAATTTTACAGAATTTTGTTTGGCGTGTAATTGCGGTTACTTTGCAATGTTTACGTATATATGCATGTGCTATTGATTTTGCCCTTTGACTTCTGCACCCTATTGGATTCTTATCTTTGTCATCTGCCTTTGGGGTGGGGCGGGAAGGGGTTGTACTGAAGAGAAGATGCGGTTGTAGATAACAACATGATGTGTCAGTGAATGGGGCATTAACTAAGACCGTTGCCATCATTACTTACTCACGGGATGATACTGTGTACTGTTTGGGGTTTGACTGTGCAGTCTCTAATGGCTAACTTTGTAAAGCGTAATAATATTCATGGTCGCATTTTATTACACGTGCAAATCTTTGTTAAGCTGCTTTATTTGATTTGATATAATAGCCTCCCATTTCTGATCCTAGTTGATGTGTTTCTTGGTCATTGTTGGATTTTGCAATTTCTTTTGTTCTCTCTTCAGGATATAGCTTCCTTAGACCTAAGTTGATCCGCCTGCTATCTGGAATTATGTAGGCAACTCGAGCCTCTCTCTATAAATATAGTCATATTAGAACAATGACTCTGAAATCACAAACAGAATTTTAAGAAAACTTAGCTGTAAAATTTCAAAATCTGGGTATTACATTGTTTGTAGTTATGTCTTTTATGGATTTTTACTTGGTTCATATGCGTTTTCTAGTGTTTTCTGTTGGCCTTTTATTAATTAAAAGATAATTGCACAGAAAGTTTTCTCAAAATTGTTAGAGCTGAGCAACCTCATGTTACTTGTTCTCTTCACGAATATTGGAAGTCAAGACATTTAAGAATCTTCTGAAGTTAAATTTACCTAAATATGTTCATGCTGACCCTTAATGTGTAAGAGCATGTCCTTTCTGTGTTTGATATTAAAGGGGAAACATAAAATGAAGACAGTCTCTTTGGGTTTCTTCTTTTGCACACATTCAATTTACTCGCAGATATGATGTGTGCAGGCGTTTAATCTGTATTTAAGAGTGGTACATGCCACCCTGAAAAATATTTGTACTTAATGGATTTAGCTTCGTTGATCCTTAACAATCACATGTTGTGCCTCATCAGAATGCTTTGTTTTAGAGAACAATTGATCTACAGGCTATATAGTTTTCTTCATATTACTGTAAAGGATTTCTGCATTGTGTTTGGCCCTTTGTTATATTGGATAAAGGAATTAATGTCACAGATATGGCAAAGAGGAATTATTCTAAACAAAGACCTGCATGTCATTTGAAATTTTTAAATTTGAGTTCTATATAATTGATGATTGCTCGTGTGTTTGCTTATCATTTGTGTTCATCAGGTACCACAAACTACTAGCAAGAGATTATTGGCTTCTGAAATACCTACACCACAGTTCGTTGTTGTGGACACATATGAAAGAGACTATTCTCAGACATTTTCTCAGCCAACATCATATCTACGTGCTAGGGGAGGTTTGTGAACTCAACTATTTTTTTCACTATAATTGAAGTATTACTTCATTAACATTTGGCTTTCCAATCTCCAGCTCGAGCTGAGATCGGAGACTTTGTCGAGTATGATCTTGACAATGAGGACGAAGATTGGCTTCATGAGTTCCACAGAGCAGGAAAGGAACTTGAAGCAGAGAAGTAACAATTTGCTATACTATTGTTTTTTATTTTCATACCTCTCCTTGGCAAATCTGTTTCAACTGTGATTCAGAGAATGGAAACTTTTGAAGTTCCTGTTCCTTATTTTTTACGTTTAACACCATGATAGAAACTCATCGAGTCTCTGTGTTACATGTTGAACAATTAGTTGAATTGCTGCTACCGCTTAAAGAAAAGGGGGAGACTAATCGAGATGATTCTTATATTGCTTGAAACATCCTGATACTCTCCCCATGGCAATGTACAGAGTTACTCACTGGAACCCCCCAATTCTTCATATGATTTTGGAGAAGTCAATTCTCAATGTACTTGCTTTTGCTTTCACCAACTCATAGCATCTTTTTGCCTGGTAGCAGACGAAAGATTTATTCCTTCCTTCCAGCATCTTGCTTCCGTCGTCCCTCATCCCCATTTGTCTTCTTATTCTTTTTCCTGTCTTGCTTTGTCTTGACTATTGTCTTTCTTGGCTTTCATTTTCAGGATTTCTCCCCTCTAGTTTCTAGGAATTTGCTGAATATGAACTTCATCGAAAGATAGCTGATTGATTTTCCATTCAAGTCCATTTTGTGATTTCTTTTTTCTCAACTTTAGTAATCTGTTTTATCTGAAAAGGGTGATTTTGTGCCCAATTTTGGTGAGGTGTGCACCTCATCTTATTTACAATATCCAATTTCCTGGGGACCATTAGTCAGGGCTGCAATCTCTGGTGCCTTTTCATTTATTTTAGGCCTGCAAAACAAATATGCTGAACTGCTCCTGCTCTCTTCACCAGTTTAAATTTATACCTATTGCTAGTGCTTGGGCTATTCAAGACCTGTCTTACAGTTAAAGAAATTACCAGATAAATGGTTTTTTATCTATCATATCAATTAAAACTATTTTTGATTCATTTTAACACTCCTATTCCTGGTCCTCTCTCATTCAATGTTTCCCCCTGCAGGGAAAGTTCATTTTTGGAAACATGAAGAGTCCATACTTTACTGTTCAATTCTTCTGCATGTTTTTTATACTCATGTTACCTTTTTGTTTCAGGTTTGAGACGATTATTTTTAAATTGGAGGTTTTGGATCATAAAGCTCGGGAAAGAGCAGGAATTATTACTCCTACATTAGGCCCAGCAATCCCAGTGCTTCTGACTTTTGATGCTGCTGTTGAGGTGTAACTTCGACTTTGTAGTTCTAATATCTCTGCATCTTTCTTTAAATTTTTTTTGGGGAGTGTTGCTACTTCTGTTCTCTTGTAGATGTCATGGTCTTAGTTATGCACTTAGGATTGGATGGAAAATTGTATAAAGCTGATTATCGCCCTTAATTACTTCATGTGGCTAATAAAAACTTAGGCTCAACTTGGATTGCTTTTAGTAATGATTTTTTTTAAAATTTTTTTTCAGTTAGCTTTAATCTATGATATATTTGGACATGTGCGTTTTTTCAAAACTCTCTGACTAACATCAGTAAGACTGACTACCATTGTTCAAATATTAGTTCCCTATTATACTGAACATCAATAATCATGAATGGACTTTATCTAGTTAGAAGTGGATATCACTTATATACCATCAGAAGAAAATTTGTAGCATCTAAGCTTTTGGCCTGTCTCAGGGTCGTATGTTTCTGCTCCATATTGGGAACATAGACTTCTAAACTAGGATTCATTTTGCAGCCTTCTGTTATGGATCCAGCAATGGCTCTTATGTACAGTCCATTCTCTTCTTCTAGCCTTTCTACATTTTCTCTTTGAAAATTCCAGGTTGGATTAATTTAGATAATTGGCTATCTACATCGAGGGAATGAGATATTTAATTTCACTTGGTTTAGATTATCCATGTTCTTTCTAATTTCTGTGTTTTTTTGGGATGAATTTCATGTGTTTCTCGTTGTCTAATTTTTGGTCCTAAATGTAATTTTAGCATCTAATTGTGTTCTTTCTGTTTGAAATTGGCAGGCTTTGCAATCTCTTTCAATTAAGTATGGAGTTTTCCAGTCTATCTATAATTACTGGAAGAACAAGGTATTCTATAGTCTCGATGGCTTTAGTAAAAGATTCCCCCTCCCCACCCCCCGCCCCCGTGTACTAGTTATTGCACGTCTTGTCTGTTTGGATTTTCCCAAATCTAGTAATTTAGTAGGTGCTGTTGTGAGAATAATCATGTGCGTTGGTATCTGAAAGAAATGAAGGAGACTTACTTTTTGCTTGGGTTTCTGATTTCTATTGCATATTGGGCCTCTTTTCTGGCTCACTCTCATACTGTTATTCCTATTTGATTTTGAGATGACCCTGAACTAAAGTGAGTCACTTGATTTAGCACCCAGTCTTTAAAATGCTTACTTTTAATTTTAAAAAATCATTATAATAATAATAATTATTATTATATTTTGATGTGTTGTCATGCAGCATCATATATACTTATATACCATCTCAGTTCCTATTTTCCTTTTCTTGCTCATTTCTGCAGCGGGAGCGGTGGCAGAAGCCTATTCTGCGTCGTTTACAGGTAATATTATGGCTGTTCTTGTTAACCAACTGATCAAATTGGATTTGAGGCAAATGTCCTTTCTATCTCATTCTACTATATTCCTTGTCATCTTCTATAGCTTCGTGTGGGACAATATGTGAAGACTCAGTATGCTATTTCTTGTCCAGTGTTTTCTACCCTTCCTTGCATGCTTTGCTTAAGATGTAACTTGGAAATCACAAAACATGTCTAGTTTATTTGATTTAAGATGTCATTAAAGACGGAATGGGTCTATACAATATGCATAATGATGCCTTGGATGAGCAAAAATACTTGCTACAATTTTTGCCAACTTTCATGTTGTTAGAGTTCAGAGTAGAGAACTCTCTCTTCTTTTGTGTGTCTCTCTTCTTTTGTGTGTGTGTGTGTGTGTGTGTGTGTGTGTGTGTGTGTGTGTGTGTGAAAGAATAGCACAGATTTTCAGATTCTACAGTCATGAAAGAATAGCGATTCATGAGTTGATGCTTCAGGGATGCGCATTTTGTGACTTCTTCCAACACGCTAATTTTTGTTTTTCCTTTTTTGCTTTTTATAAAAAACATTTCTTTCCTTTCTAAGAAGTGGTATCATCTAATGAGTTTGACTTCAAGACAGATTAGGTGGCATTTTAAGTTCAGGGCTCTGCTGAGCATTGTTCTGTTGCTTACTTTTTTAGAATATGACAGAATTTGACTCCGGTTGGCCTTTTGTGATTATTAGTGCTGTCATTCTCCTTGCAACTTGTGCTTTATGCATGAAAGTCCAGATTCTAGGATTTAGTTACTGATATGTGCAAATGTAGCTGCTGTTTGATGATATATTAATATTAACATTTTTTTCCTTCGACATTTTGATATTTATTGAGTATGTGTAAACTGGTACTCATATTTGCTGATGTTTGTTTCCTGCAACTTGTATTTCAGCCACCTCCGCCAGTTAACGACACCAATCCATACAATGTATTTAGGCCAAGGGAGAAAGCTCACAGACTTCACACAAGGAGGGTAGGTTGTTTTGTTTATGAGTAGCCCCGTTGTTTATTTGATGGGGTTCTTTAGATTTAAAACGTAATTATATTTTTTGTAATTTTTTTATCATTAAAGCATGGAATTTTATCTTAACGAGGGTCTATTTTTTTGATGTTTGTCAATTTTGTTTAGATGCAAAGGAGAGAAAACAATGTGCAGTCGTTTGAGAAACTCCGTCAGGTGAGTGGCTTTTTCTGTTTCTGCTCAAACATTCCCTTGCCTTTGCATGATGGACATAATAGCATCTCAAGAAACACGCCTGTCTAGTATTACTATCTAGTCTAACGTCTTTATTTCTCTCTCTGGTATGTACCAAGATGATGTCTATTTCTTGAATTGACATCCATCTCTTTGATGCAAAAAATACAAGATGCTTGCAGTCTTATTATTTTCTAGTAATCCACCCAGATCCAATTGGAACATGCTCTCTCGGGAGAAAATTGGAGCAGGAGCATGAATCTGCTATGCTCTGCTCAATCCCTTACGTACCAAAACATAAATTACTTAAGCACCAGAAACTGGGGGAGCTTCAACCTTTTTGACAAACTAGTGGAGCAAAGATGATATCTAGGCTTGGCTTGTTCCCTTCCTGGAGGTTGGCTAAACAGGTTTATTGGTGTTAGTTCCCTTAGAATATGGTAACCTCCTAACAATTTTGGAAGTGACTAATATGTTGATGCCCACATCAATTTTGTAAGGAGCTTGGCAAATGGTCGGCTGTTCAATGGCTCTATTATTTCCTAAGTAACTAGCTCTAGGTCAAACCAGTGGCCGTCTAAAATTGGAGTTTTACCAGGACTCCATGAATGTAGCTTTACACCATGCAAGGGGAGATGCTGGTTTCAGTGTGGAACTTCCGTCATGTCTCAGCCAGAAACTTTATTATTACGTCTTACTCGCCCTTAGGCTCTGGGCTGCTTTCTGCTTTATTGTATACTATACTTTCCAATTTTTGATATGTACTTATATTGAGATCCAGTAAGCAGTTCAAATTTGAAACTTATTGCAGAAACCTGTACTTGGAGTAATGAGTTTTCAGTCCCTGTCTCTTTAAATCCAAGCTTGGCAAATGGTCGGCTGTTCAATGGCTCTATTATTTCCTAAGTAACTAGCTCTAGGTCAAACCAGTGGCCGTCTAAAATTGGAGTTTTACCAGGACTCCATGAATGTAGCTTTACACCATGCAAGGGGAGATGCTGGTTTCAGTGTGGAACTTCCGTCATGTCTCAGCCAGAAACTTTATTATTACGTCTTACTCGCCCTTAGGCTCTGGGCTGCTTTCTGCTTTATTGTATACTATACTTTCCAATTTTTGATATGTACTTATATTGAGATCCAGTAAGCAGTTCAAATTTGAAACTTATTGCAGAAACCTGTACTTGGAGTAATGAGTTTTCAGTCCCTGTCTCTTTAAATCCAAGCTAGTAATTTTCTGAACTACTTTTTGCTCATTAAGTAAGGTTGTCAGTTGATTCATTTCCAATTCTCTTCTTCCAGGTAAGGCGCAACCTTGAACAGGCGAAGACCATACTGCAAGCTTTATTCTTGGTATGTGACTGAACTTTGCAGATTGTGTCAAAAAGCATGGCAATCACTAACCCCACTTAGCTAATAGTGCTAGTTCCTTTGACTTGATTCTGTATAGAGAGAAGAGAAGAAAAGAGATGTTATGGAGAGCGAGATTACCCTTCAAAGGATTCAATTAAAGTATAAGGTATGAGCTCAGACCACTTGATTTCCCTGCTACATAAAAAATTATATACTCAAGATAATGACTTGAAAAGAATACTGGAAGCTTGATTATCGTATTAGAAGAGATTCCTTACTAGTTATCTCATTTATGACGTGTTTTATTTGTGGCCTTTTGATGCATTGTGGAGTTGGTTCCCCTGCAGGAATAAGATCCTGAGCATGTTTAATTTCATATAGAGGAACTAATAAACTTCTAAGTTGTTTTGAATATGTTGTGTCTATGATGGAGATCATATAGTGTGTTAAATAATATTGGTGCGACATGTCAAAACCTGTTGGATATTGGCTTGTAGCAATAGGGATCTGTTCTAAATAGGTGCTGGTCACCCTTTCTTGTGAACCTAGCTCATAAAGAATGACCAACACACAAAAGAAACTTGCTTTGACATAATTTGGAGCAAGGCAGGTCTGACAAATAAGCATCTTTACCCTACAATAGTTCCTATTGTAAATTGTTATTCTTGAACATTCTAAAACAGTTGGAAGATTAGGGATAATGTACTTATTCATGTCATTCAATTTAACATTGGGCATATCTTCAGGGTTGTTTTTTCTCCCTGGATTGATTATTGGACTATTTTATTCAACATCCAATTGTATTTCAGTTGTGAAGATGATATAGCTGTTTAAGCAAGTTGTATGAGCTTCTTGGAATCTTTGATCAAAGCTTTCTTGAATATTTAATATATGCTGTAACGTTGAGTTATCAAAAATTGTGTATGCATCAATTAGTTCATAGTTCTAGTTAAGTTATGCCTTCTAAATTGAGTAAGTGTATGCTTTGAGTTTATTAACTCCCAGTGATTGAATTTTGGCTTTTAGAATGAAACTGAGCTCCTTGAAGATAGCTTAGCCTTGCCTGGATTGCCATCATTCCCTAGCAAGGTTGTCTCAAGCGAAGAGGAGTTTGTTGATTCTGATGATGTGGGTACCAGCTATCAACAACCACGAACTGTGCCTGCACCAAATATGCCTTATGCAGAGTCAAAGCAGCTCATGGCTTCTGCTGGGAACATGAGGCGGGAGGTCAGACGGCAAAATGGATGGCTTCAGCATTTGGTACATAGCATTTATTCTATCCAGTAATCGTCTTGAAATGCAAAGTTAGAAAATAAATTATATGAAAAGTATCTCATGTCATTAAACTAATTCTCAGACTTCCAATTGTTGGTTTAAGTGTAAAATTAAGGCATTTGTCTTTACATTTTCTTTTATTGTGTTTCTTTTTTAGTCCCTTTTTATTTATTTATTTATTAATTTTTTAATGTGGCGGTGGTGGGCAAATATATTTAGGTTGTTCTAGGATACAGTGGCACTTTCTTCACTAATATGCTAAAATTTGGCACAATTTCCATATGGGGTTTATGCAGGATCCGGATGAGCCTACAATGCTGTTCACAAAGCCTCTAGATCCAGAAAAGCTGGCTGCTGCTGGCATTGTACCCCCATCCAGCTCTTCAACTCCTCCAGAAGGTGAACCCACACGCGGCTCATCCAGTTTCCGTGGACGGATGGGCCGTGGAGGCCGAATAGTATTTGATAGATGGAATGCACTTATGCAAACTCCTCTGGACTGTGGTGAGCCTTCCTATGTACCTCCAAAACCCCGACAACCAGTACGACCTTGAGCTGCATTGCTGGATCATCCGCCCTGTAGAACTTGATATTTTGATGATGTTGGGGGGGTGGGGGGTGGGGGTTATGGGCGTTTGACGTGGTGGACTGGCAGTATTTCTTACTATCCTTTTGGAGGCAGTAGTCTTTAATGAGGTAATGAAGGGTAGGCATAAGGAGCAGCACATCTCTATTCTCTCTCTCTTTCTTCCCCCAAATAGCAGGCAGAAGGTGGAAAATAGCAAGATTTTTGTTTTGAAGTGTAATTGACAGAAATCTGTGCTCTGTTGTAAATGTAAGGTAATGATCCTTTCTCCTCCTAGTAGGCATAAGTTATTATTATTAGAGTCATTATTGATAGGCAATGTCAGCCCCCTTGTAAATTTTGCAAGTTTTATTAATCAATCTCAAGATATCTTTCTTCTACTGTACAAGTGTGATGTACATTTATCAAGAATGTTTCTTTGATTGATTCTGAATGTAGGTACTTAGGTAGGTCCTCTAGTAATAGTCTAACTATTTTTCTGTCAATTTAGCCATTAATTAACCAGGCTCTCTGTCTCTGCCTCTCTGATGTTATCGGGAGTGGCAGTTTGGTAGTGAGACCCTTTTTGGCTAAAAGATTTGAAGGGTGATTACCAATCACCATGGTCATGAGATTTCTTGTTCTTCCAGAACCAGAACCAGGTAATGTTAATCACTTCTCTAAATAAAAGATTCCAATTAACCTTCTCTCACATGTGACACCAATTCAAATTCAAATTGTCATCTATCAATCTTGGTCAAATCTTTCTCAGCTTTGAATTTCCACAATTTGGATTTTAGTACCAATCACTGCCAAATCTTTGAACTCCATTCACAGTCTCTAAAAGCATGTTGGAAAAAATGCCATGGTGAGTCAGCTGCTTCTATGGAAAAGTAATTCCATGGTGGAAGCTTCCCAAGTCTGAGAGTCCATAGGGTGAGGTTAAGCCTTAGAGGCCCTTTCAAACTCCAAACCTTCCCCATCCTTTAGCCGAGCTCCTAGTGCCACTATTTCCTTGCCCCGATGAAGTATCAACTGTTAGAGAGCAGCTGCCCTTGCCAAAGTACCTTTCCATGTAGATGAACAATCCAATCTCTGTCCCAATTGAAGTAAAGGGGAGTCGTATCGGTGTCCTCCTTCCCCCGCCGCCTTCCAACCCGCGGGAGTATACAATGACAACTTCCGGGCATGAGTGCCCGATCGTGAGACTGCTTGTTGAACGTCCGATGGAACCTTGCTCCGACCTGAGCTATGCAACAACGGGATCCCCCTTGATCCTTGCCGGATGTGCTTGACGGTCCCCCATAATACGCTCACTTGGGGACTTCTTACTCCAGCTGTTCCAAAAGTCTCCGCTAGTTGAACCGCGCCCAGTAGACTCCCTGTTCCGCTCATCCCCTTCGTCAGCTGTTTGATCGGGATACTATTCCCTAGGTTCCTAAACTTGGAATGGATGGCGGAGCGTAGGTGGCAAGCAGTTATATGGATACGGTGCTTTACCCGTAGACGCTTCTCCAGCTCTCGCAAGAATTGTATGGGAGTCGTCCTCGGAGGGACTTCCCGAATGACCGTACCGAGGAATTCTACCGTACTCCGTGCAGCTATTGTTGTTGATCCTGCAGAGTCTACCCAAAGGTTCAGCCCGGATTGTAGGAAGTGGGCGATACGTTTTTGTATTTCTATGAGAAGCTCTACGGCACCCAGGATTCCCAGTAGTAAGTCGTCGGCATATCGCGCGTAACAAATCCTTATTAAGTAATGGCTTTTTAAGGGGGCCAGCTTGCGGGCCAGGCCTCTCTCTGACCTGATAACTATTATTGCCCCCCCGCCCAGCTCTATCAGTAGGCCCTTTCTTTTGCAATACTTAAAAAAGTTTCTCATGGCCCAATTATTATTACAGCGTTCTCTACCATAGAATTCGGCCTTCGGGGTCAACCCGGCGGCTTCTACGAGGAAGGCGGCGCAAAGGAGGCTCGAGGGCTTGTTAAGGAAGGCGGCAAGGGCCGACGAAGGGGGGAAAACGCCTTGCGTTTTCTACTCCCCCTTGAGCTAGGGGGGAGGGGGAGAAGGGGAGAGGGGGGAGGGGGGTGCTTGTGGGGGAGGTGTGCCACGACGAAACAAGGGAATGAAAGGCCGCTTTGCGTTGGATGCTCTTTACCCTGCCCACAATGATGGCTCTGTTGTCTTGGGGAGCGTTGAAGCTTGCTTCTTCTCCAGAGTTTTCTTGGTCATCAATACAACCTGTCCTTAATAGAACCGATCTGATTCTCTGAACAATTGGAATTTCGTACTTCTGTCGGATCCTCCCTATAGGTAGATATTGCCTGGTGGGGACGATAGTAATACACTGTGTGGGACGGAGTAAGGGCCCTTCTCACCTCCTATGAGTCGTTTGGCAGAAAAAACTTTCTGAATGAAGTAAAAGAACTTGGGATCGTCAATCTCTTCCTTAAAGATTGAGATGAGTCGATGGTGTGAAAATACTTCCTGATATTGAATTCCAAAAACCAGCAAGAGGTTCCCCACTCTTCTTTGATCCGTCTTAGGACTGAGTGGCAGCCTCGACCCGAACGGAAGTGCGATGTGTCTGGAAACTCGGGATCGTAAATGGATTCGAGTACTATTCTGATCGCCTCTTTCATGATCCTTTCTATAGGTAGAACTACTGTGAGCGGTCTAAACTTCGACCCTTATTTCTTTCTTCATATTGTAAAGGGGAGCAAAGCCCGTTTTTTGCTCCCTCTATTGATGGATCAAGGCCCCTCCTGCCTTCAGTGACTCATAGGGCTTCCTTCCCTCAGCTCAGTCTTTTTGGTTCTTGAGAATGGTCGCCACCTCTCCCAGGACCGGAATGATTATCCCTGCCCGATGGGTCTACATCCATCCCTGAATATCGTCGGGTACTGTTAACTTCCCCGCCATTCTTGTAACTGTCACCTGTAATCCGCGCAGGTGTGTCCGCACCCCCCTGAGTGGACGAGAAAGAAAGGATTTCTCGGAGCAACCCCCCAGGTTCCAGACCCAGGAGTAAACTTTCCCGTATGAGCATTCGGTACATGTATCAGTCCGTGGAAGAGTGAAAGGGTCACCACTACTGAGGATCTCCCCCCTAATCTTAGATAGGTCGTCTGAGGGTTCGCCGCGGTTCATTGCTGTGCTTACACACTAGGCTACCCTTTTCCGAAAGCTCCGCGCGACCACCTACCACTAGTCTTCGGCCGGAGGAGTTTATTGCATAAAAACGCCGGGACGCAGGCTCCCTAAGAGGGAAGCCCAACGAATGTCAGATGCAAAGCCCCGCACCTCATTAAGATCATATTGGCATACTCTCCCAAAAAAAAAAGAGCAGACCCCATTGAAGACGAGAGTGAGGTACAACAAGGCCATTTCTGTCCACCGCCCTTCTCACGGAGCCGTACGTGGACGTTACCGCTCATACAGCTCCCAGCCAGCAAACAGTTAGCCTTCCTCTACAAGGAATGGAAGTGTGGATGAATCGACATCAAATAGAGGCATTTTTTTTCTTTTTAGCAATAACATGATAAGAGCATCCCTTTCACAAAAACCTACTTATCCTGCCACTTCAGCACCTTGTGATCTTTGAGAAGATCATTATAAGCCCTCTCCTAGAATGTTTTTGTAGATTCCAAAAATTCCATGGTGGATCAGGACGAGAATGAATCCGGGAATCCAGGACATACTCATCCTGGAGCTTCTCCTCTGGGAAGGGCTTTTTTATAGAGAGAGAGGGGAGGAGAGGGTTAATAGAGCTCGACTGAAAGGATCGAAGACACTCGACCGATAGGGAGAGGGACGAAGTAGAAGACGCTCGAGCGAAGCGAGAGGAAAGGGAGGAAAGCAAGCTTGACCGATTTCTCGGAGTCGGAGGAAGATCTCTCATCTGATGACCCTGACCAAGAAGGAGCTGCTCTCGATGTGAGATCAGCAGCAAAAGAAAGAAGAGGAATTGGATGCTCCAGAGCAGCAGCCCCCGGATAAGCCTTAAAAAAACACACACAACGGACCGGACACAAACAAAAGAAACAAGAAAAGGGCCACGATCCTATGTTTTCGTTTTCGCCCTGCCCCGATGATGCGCTCCTAGGTCGCGGAGCTACATACCAGAAAAAGAAAAAGACTCTATCTATTACTTTGAGAAGAGAATCGTTGGTTTGACCGACGAACTACGTGGGAAATACGAGATCTAGGCAAGCCGCTACATGTTCTCCCCTTGCCCTTGAACGATAGAAGAACTACTTATCTTCTCTTAGGTAGGGGTCGATCGGTTCGCATCTTATGGTCAATCAATAGGTCCGCGGATCTATTCTTCTATACGATAAATCGCCATCTCGTAGCACCAACCACCACGACACCGATTTTCCGACAAAACCCCCGATTTCCCGTCGTAGGGAGCACTCTCGGGACGGACCCAACATAATTCTCTAGCATATGGCCGACGGCTAAGCTTCGTTCTATGGCGGTTTAAGCTAGCACCCCTTTCAGCATATCATATCTCGCTCGATTCCAAATCTATAAGAGGCAGAGTCCCAAGCATATCGAGAGTAGCTATAGCAGATCCATTTAGAGATCGAGCCCCCTACAGAAGTAGAGAGAGAGGCAAAGGCTGTTTTCTATTATCCAGTTCTATTCTATATCGAAAACGAGCAGTTGATCTTGACCAATTCCCGATGCATGGGGCGAAATGCTGGTTGAAGCCCCCGAATGGGAACCTATCGAACGGGAATTAGTAGTAGTGCTGCTTGCTATAAATATCTTTTGGAGAAAACGGACGTCAGAATAAATTGTGAATTATGAAAATTCTTCGATGGATGGATCACAACAAAAAGTGGGAAAACGATTTCAAAAGATGCTTTCGAAGTGAAAGTGAATTATATCAGATGAACGCTACCCCTCAAAAGAAATGGCGTACCTATATTCATAGCATGACGAACATGAGGATTAAAGATTAACGAAGAACGATATTGAAGAAATCCTACTAGAAAAAGAAAGACAGAAAAAAAGTGAAATTTTGCAGTGAAAGTTGCGGATGCCCCCCTCTCCCGACTCAGTCACATGCAACCAGGCTTTCAACCCGGCCAACTCTCCCTTCTGTACTACCTGACCAAAAAAGAGTATGGTCTTTCTGAGAAGAAGAGCCCTTAACGGCCTTGAACCTTCTGGAAAGTCGCCTATGAAAGTAGCATACCCAACCAATATGAGCCTGTCCGAGACTTGCCATTCCCATGGAAGAAACTTTCCCTGCGTATTGATTTCCCTCCGAGCGATGAACCGCGATTGTCTAGCTGTACGGAATCCCTGGGGAGTGAAGGGATAGGCGGAACAGGAGGGGGTGGAAATTTCCTCCAATCAGAAGACTTTCTTTTCCATAGGGATTGCATGAAAATTTTAGGAATTAATCACTTTCACGGGAGAGAAGACGAGGGATGAGTGACGATCGCCCTAGCGCTCCGTGGGTTTGTACTAGTCATCATCGGTTTACCCGCTTGCTGAAACCTCCCTCCATAGCCGATTGAATGGTTGGATAGCCACTCAACTGTTCACTATACTTCCTCTATCCCACTCTCCCCTATCTCTCTCGACCCATTCACCGGAGTATGTTGGGCTGGAATGCCTCCCCCTCCTTTATGATCTCTGGGCCTTCCCGCTATGAGATATTCCCAGTGCAGAAGCATATTCATGCAGAATACTCTTACACTTTTTCCCTTCTCCTAATGGGCTAGGAATTCCTAGAAGAGGATAGAAGGTCATTTTGTCATCAGTGGAGGGGCATGCGTGATACAGATACTCCTCTATGCGAATGTTCTGGCTTTCAAAAGATGAGTAAGGGCCGGTGGTGGGGGGAGGGGACAAAGACCCCGGAATTTCAAGTTCAGCCCTACCCTATAGTAGACTATCTTTTCCCTATCTAAGCTATATCAACATAGCCAAAACTAGAAAACTCATCCGCTTGTCAATTCTTGGTGTAATACTCACTCGTAAATGATTGGTGTCAGAATTTTTCACTGATCAGGTGTTATCAGTCTCATCCGTGTAAGAATTAGGAATTCCTCTTCCAACTCGTCCCAGAATGGGCGTTATGGCAAAGAACAAGAAGAAAACAAAAGGAGAAATTTGTCCAATAGTAACAAATGGTGCCTCCACAGGTTGACATCCGATCCAACCTAGTAGTAAGCAATCCGCCAAAAGCAACCAAAATATTCCTTGGTGAATCGGGCGAAAACTTGAACTACGTACATACATACTTTTAAAAAAAGGTAAAGCCAACAGACATATAAAAACTGGTGCTATTGCAGCTACACCTCCCGATTTGTCAGGTATACTACGAAGAATGGCATGGATCGGTAGGAAATACCATTCCGGAACAATATGAGGCGGGGTGGACATCGGATTAGCAGGTATATAATTGTCGGGATGCCCCAAAACATTAGGAGCATAAAAAATCCAAATGGAAAAAAAGATAGCAAAAGCTACCCAACCTACTAGATCCTTTACATAAAAATAAGGGTAAGAAGCAATTTTATCCATCTCTGAATGTACACCCAATGGATTATTTGATCCATATTGATGCAATGCGGCCAGATGAAGAATACTGGCGCCTACTAAAATAAAGGGGAGTAAATGATGAAGACTAAAAAAACGATTTAAGGTGGCATTGTCCACGGAGAAACCACCCCAAAGCCAAGTCACAATGGTATCTCCTACTACAGGTATGGCGCTAGCTAAGCTTGTAATTACTGTAGCTCCCCAAAAGCTCATCTGACCCCAAGGTAGTACATATCCTATAAAAGCTGTCACAATCATTAATAGGAAAATTACAACTCCGAGACACCGAACAAATTCCCTAGGACTGCTATAACTCGCATGATATAGACCACGAAAAATATGAAGGTGAACCACAATGAGAAACATACTTGCCCCATTAGCATGCATATAACGGAGCAACCAGCCCCCTTCAACATCTCTCATAATGTGTTCTACGCTGTTGAAAGCTAGATCCACATGAGGTGTGTAATGCATAGCTAAAAAAACGCCAGTCACTATCTGAATGACTAAACAAATACCAGCTAACGAACCGAACCCCCACCAATAACTAAGATTGCTCGGGGTTGGATAATCTATCAAATGTTGATTAAGTGTAGAGGATATAGGTTGTTTAAGAAGAGAAAATCGTTGGTTTCTTATAGTCATTTTTTTATCTCCCTATTATTTTACAACTCTTGTTCCCCCACCTTTTAGCGTTCTGGGACCCTACTATATATATATAAATTTCTAGTACCCCTTCTTCCACCTCCGAAGGATGGAGGGGGTATACAGCGAAAGAAGCGTCGAAGGGGTCGGGTCATCCTGGGTTACTGAAGAGTCGTCCGACCGCTTGGTGACCGAATTAGAGAGGTTTTTACCGCTTTCTCTTCTCTCCAGCATTCTCGGACCGATCGTCTTGCTGCAATAAAGCAAGTTTAGGAATGAGTCTAATGGAATTTTAGGTCTCTGTCCGCTTGGAAGATTATTCTTTCCTCCTCGGTGAAAGAGGGCAAAGGTGTGTGGGAGAAAAAATTCTAAAAGGAGAGAAGATTTCGTCCACCGAGCGGGACAGAGTGCGACCCCTATTCTCACTCAGGGGTTCATATCATCTGAAAACTATTCCTGTTCCATTAGCATAGCTAAATTTGAATAGGATGAATCAGCGTCAGGAAAAGTAAAGCCCCCTTGATCGAATTTGGCTTCGCTGCGCCCTGAATCAATCAATAAGCTTATTGATTTGATTCATCCCATTTCATTTGGGCGAGAGAGAGGCTGTGAGTCGCCTGGGCTACGGATTTGTCGGTTGGTTGATTCTCGAAATCACCTCTTGAAAAAAAAAAAAGGCCTCGAGTCCAGACCCACAAATGAATAGGAAGCGAGGCGCGGGTCTTTATTATTTATTAAAGGGGGGAAAAGAGGGGTGGAGCTTTGTTCTGGGGGTGCCGCGCAGCTTTGGAAAGGAGAGAATTTCAGAAAGTAACCCTCTCTTTTCTATCTATCTTTAGAAGTAGGGCGAGAGAAAGTAAATATGATATTTGCGTTGGTTTTTCCAACGAAACTAAGCACTTTTTTCTTTCTCATTCGTAACTCTGGCTTTTATCCATAATCGATGTAAGTAAAAAAAGCACCCATTTTTATACCGGAACCATCAGAAAGACTACCCTACAAGAAATTGTAAAACTTGGAGAAAGGATTCCCCTTGGGTCCCGTTCTCGATGAGACTCGTATATAGGGAATTAAGATAGGGAATACTCTCCTCTGTAAAAAGGATCTGTTGAGCAATAGGTTGTATGGGAGGCAGCTCCAAGTCCAAACCTGGAGTAGTTTCCCTATAAACCCGTACAAGCATTTCGACTTTGGATAGGATTTTTTCTTTTAGCGCATCTATTGTCAACTGATTCAGCTTTTCTTCCATATTAATCGAATTTGTATTCCTGGCTTGTCCAGCCCTAAAAGCGACAAGAAGGGCGATAGAGAGGGTTAACCCTAGAGATCCTATATATTCTGAAATTAGCAAGTCCATCATAATCGATTTTCGTCAAAAATTCCCTCCAGACAGCTTAACTCCGTCAAGCCTGTAAGAGTAGTGAAGAAGGATAAGAACACTTTTGTTGGTTGTTGACCAACGAAAACCATGGGACTTATGCTTTTGGGGCGTAAAAGTAGCTTTCTTCTCTTCTTTATAATACGATAATTCGAGTTGGATGAAAAGAGCGTTCCTAAATGAATCCTTTGATGGAATATATCACCGAGCTCCAGCTTTGCTTGCCTTCTTCACCGGCGCTCGCCGGATGTATCACTCATCTCGCTCCTAAGGTAAGGAGTCTTCTGTGTATTCTAATCTTTACGGGAATGAATCGGGTTGAGAATTGCTCGGGAATTCATTGATAATGACTTTGCCAGGTTCTAGAGGGGCTACTCTTCTTTTTTGTCGATTCTTAACGCCCTCATTCCACTCGTCCAGCCCTCTTCACGAACTTGTACAATCGATGCTACAGAGATAGCCAACTCTATTATCAAATAAATAAGGAAACGGGCGACAATTTGGCACCAGATATCCGGAGGTGTGGAAAGAGCAGCTGTGAGAAGCGAAAAACCATCAAAAAACGACGATTGTTCGTGGAGGTTTCTACAGAAAGACCCTTTGGTTCTGGCAAACAGATCACAATTACAGGTACCTGGGAGCATGCCGATGGAATGCACAAAATACGAAAAGTTAACATAATATGGTCATAGATCTTTGGTTGTAACTGGATCATGAGCGAATTTGTTGATGTTTCACCCATGAAGTATAGAAAGTGCCAAACATTGGGAACTACCCGGGAAAGAGTTAGGAACAGGAACATGAAGAAGCTAAAACTACTTAAATGGAGGAATCGATTGTATTTCGTCCTTTGTTCCCTATAGCAACAGGGGATCAAAAAGCACAAAATTTGATGACTTATTAAGGGAAAGACGAAGTAAGAACATGCTATTGGAGACGTTGCAACATATGTCGGGAAGGCCTCCGTTGATTGTGTACGAACAAAATACGAGTCAAAAGACAAGGTAAGAAAGGGTTTAGCTAATGGAGATATTAACTCTTCCGGGAACCAGTAGCACGTAAACCATGTCAAACCAAGACCAATCAATATCCGAACGGAACGGATTCGAACTTCTCCTAGAATAGTTTCCGGTGCGAAATGGAATTCATAGAATATATAGGAGTAATTCCAAGGATAAAAAAAAATCTTAAAATTTCCTTAACTCTTCGAGGACCCTCTTAAAAAGGGGACTTTCTTTCCCCTTTTCTTCAAATTCGTTCATCAGTTCTAAAATGGTATTATATTAATATTGTCCCCCTCCTTAGGAAGTATCCTATATAGCGCGGCCGCCCACCTAGAATGAGCGACTTTTTGGGGCAATTTCGCCTGCGCTTTTATTTCCGCGAGAAGGCTGCCCCAAAGCCCTCTATAGAGCGTTTTATGCCTCTCTTTACGCTTCTGGATCGCTGGAGCTATTTCCACTACTACTAGTCGAAGGGAAAAAGGAAGATGTACAAACACAAAGTAAAGGGTTAAAATCCATTTTTGAAAAAGATTTTCTATACGAAATTAGTTCGACCCTTTATTTCAGCGAGACAAGAGAGGCAATGAGAATTGTTTTGTTTGATGACCACATACCATACTTGATTGAAACCCCAAGGGAGAAGCGAAAGTTGGATCGACTCTAAAGTAGAGTAGCTGTACTTGCCTTTTCTTATCTTATTAAATTTCGATTGCACGAGCTAGCCAGCCAATAGAAAAATTTGACTACGGGTTATATTGAATATGGATCCTTCCCTATCTTTCTTAGTCACATGCCCACTCAGAATCCCCGGGTATCCCTCGGAATGGGAGACCATACCAGTTTACCTTATAGGTAGAAGATACCTATAGGTGCAGATTTCCAGAGTGGAATTCTCTAAAGTAAACCATCAAGAAGCAATCCGGTACCTTGGACGGCTTAGCTGGTTTACAGCCTAATCTGCCTGGCGAGCTACTGGTAAAGGCTAGGGGTAGCGATTTTCTCGTAACTTGACAAACCTCAAATGTATAAAATTACACATTTTCTTTTTTCCTTACGCCCCTGGTTTCCTGAAACTAGTACCCGCCGCTTGCTTTGTTTTAAGCTCAGCTGGAAATAAAGGACTTTCCGAGTGTGATAGGCTTTGCTCTTTGGATAAGAGCCCATTCTGCTTCTTCTTTCTTGGGTTGGTGCTTGAAGTAAGGGCTTTAGGACTACGGCAAAGATACGGATTTCTTTCATGGGATTTGGTAATCTAGCTAGACTTCCTGGTATTCCGGGAGGAAAGAGACATGGCTAAGGCTTGTGGCTACGGCTTCTTCAACGAAAGAAAGGGGCGAAGAAATTAGGAGTACCTTCTTGCTTCTTAGAATCCACTTAGTCTAGCCCCATACGATGCTTCGCTTCCACTTAGCTGAGGTAATCCCTTTTCGCCCCTCTCGCTTACGCTCGAGCTGCTTCGCCCCTCTGCTTTTTTCTTGCTACGGGATTAGCCTATTTGGAGTGGTTTCTTACCTAAATAAAAAGACCATCCTGCCTTAGAGAAGTCTCATTTTGGAATGCTTGTTAGGGAATCCCTGTTGTAGGTCCCTACATTTATGATACAGGGAAAAGATTTTACCTTACCTAAAATCCTCCTTTCCATTTGCTTCTGCTGAAAACTTCGTTTTCAACCGAGACTAGTGCCTAGTGTCTAAGCCTCTGTCCCAGACTTGTAAAAGAAAGGAAATTCCCATGTCTTCCGCGGAGAGACTCGGGCTTGTGAGCTCCTTCTCCAATGGCGCCCGCTGCGTATACTCTTGCTTCAGTGGAAGACTTAGTTGGTGTAGGTCTTACCTTTCTTGGTTAGGCCAGCTAATTCATTCAATTGATCTGGTACCAAGGAGAAGCCCTCTTCTTAGTCTCATTGCTTTCTTGCCTTGAACGTAGAGGGAAGTCGCGTCGTGAGTTAAGTCATAAAGAAGCGAATCAAGATAACAGGTGGCGTCGCAGCCTTTCGCCAATGCACTCTTTTGTGCATCGTGATAGTCAAAAACTGTGCCCATCTACCTTTCTTAGTGTGAATCCAACTACGGATATATCCATGAGCAGGTTGAAGCTCGGGCTCATGCCTTATCGAGCATGTTATCTAGCGCAGGTGGCCCTCTAGAATGGAGTCAAATTCCCGCTTCAGCTTGTTAGCAGCTCTCATCTTGAAAGCCTATTCGCTAACATCCTCATCTGGAAGAGTTCGTTCTGTGGCAAAGATCCTCCTCTGTAAAAAAGGCTTGCACTCCTATAGGGCCGAGGGAAAAGATCGTTGCGAATACCCCTCAATACATCTATGGATGCCGATTCAACAGGACTAGCCTACACATACATTTAGGGAAGGGGAGAATAAGAGCTTCTGAAAGATAGGATCATTTGTCAAGAACTATAGGCTTAACATGCGCTTCTCAATCCGCTGCCCATTGAAAGTCATTTCTGCTGGGAGGATAACTAGGGGGCTGCGCACCATGGTCTGCCGAATAGAAAGGTAGATTTTTTGCCGTTTCAGCCGAAGGTGACCAGGAGAGGCAGATGAACCCGATCGAGACTCCCCGGATCCATAAGTCGATGGGAGGGAAGGGGCGAAGCGAAAGTGAAAACTCTACAAATATTCCCGCCACCTTCGCCCAAAGCTCTGACAAAGGCAAGAAGCCTATGGCGTCAGCAGCTGTTGAAAAGGCCCCACCGGCTAAGAAGCCAGTCTTCGGCGAAGGTGAGGATGAGGATAGGATTAAGCTTCCTATTTGGTTGGCGTTAAGTCTTTCTGGAGATTGTTCTGAGAATGAAAAGAAGAAATCAATGCTGCGAGGCATGGTTTGGTTACCCTACGAGGAACCCCTTACATGCTTAGGTCGAAACCTAACCTGATGGATAGACAGATTATTTAACCGAAACCGGATCGGGAGAGATAAATTAACTACTATGTTCCATCGCTTTCTCCTTAAGAGCAATCGGCTCCTGGTGAGAACTGAAATCTTGATGCAAACTGTGATCTTGGAGCTAAGGCTAAGGCCCTTCCTAAAGCCGATGGGGACGTAGTTTATTGTTCAAATCAAAAGTCTTAAGTCTCCGCTAGGGCTAAGGCTGTAGTTCAAAATTCAGAATCTTATTAAGTTAAGCTTAAAAGAAGAAAGGGGCAGATGCCCTGGTAAGCAGATATTCCGATGGCTGTATGGAAGAAGGCTAGCGGTGTAGCGCACATCATTTCTCAAAGAGAGTGAGGCTCATCAGGCGGCCAACCCGTACTAATAAGGGTACGCTTTTCGATCCTCTCCTATATAGGAATACAATAGTGGAATTGTTCCCTACGCTTCAAAAGCAATAAAGAGAGGCGCTTCAGGGGGTTCAGGCAAAGAAAGGAAAGAATGAGTAGTTAGTTGGACCATAGACGGAAAACCGATACCCCAATAGTATCATCTGAGGCGTGGGAGTATACTACAGGATTCCATAATGACATACTAAATTCCCCTCAAGCAAGGGCGAATCTATGGCCTACCACTCCTGCAAGACCACTAGGAGCAGAATACTGACCGGAAGGGAGAATAAAGAAAGGTAATACATAGGGAGAACAGACTGAGTAATCAGACTCCATATGTACAACACAGTAGCACTAATAGCAGCCAAAATAACCCAAAGCAGATCATTACAATTGCACTTGATAGGATACCAGTCCTAAGGTAGCTATCAGCTATCACCAAAAGATATAGGAAAGGCGCCTTTTTTCTAATAATTAAAGATGACGCGGCCTATAATATCTCCTTCAACGCTGTCCTTTCGGTCTAGTCGCGCCGACTCAGCTATAATACGCGACTTTGGCTTTCGGCCTATACGCTGACTCTGAATCAAAGATTTACTCACTGCCAACAAAAACATACTATTTTACTAGTTTAAATCGATTCACTAAGCTAGTTAAAAGCTTTAGTTCAATTATGCAATTCCACCAGTTGATAAAGTCCATTTTTGGTACAAATAAACACCTTAAGTTTTAATTATTAGTTTAAAAAAATTTAATTTATTTATTAATCATAATTATTCTATTTAATTTATTTTATTTTTGTGCATGGAAAAAATTATAAATGGGCCCAAAAGAGCATTGGGCTGCTACAAGGAAACCTGGGCCAAGGGAAAGGAAATCAAAAGAAATAAAAAGAAAGAGGAGAAACGACAAAAGAAAAAAAAAAGAGAAGGCGGCCCAAGGAGAATTTGGAAAGAAAAGAAAATCGGCCGCTACTTTAAGAGAAGAGGCAGCTGCGCAAAGAAAGGAGGAGAAGAAAAATAGAGAGAGGAAGAAAAAAATAGAAGAGCTGCGGCGACTTTTAATTGGAGAAGAGGAAGCCATGAACTACTTCAAGAAATTGGTTCCTTCTTTTCCTATCATCGTGAACTAATTTATTTTTAGAATCTTGATGAAACCCTAGCCATGTGACTTTGATTTATCTTATTTTGGGAGATTTATTGTTTATTTATGTGATTACATATCTTGGGATGTTTCTTGGTTTGATACAATTAATTCTTGGTGATTGTTCTTGTAGAATAATTATTTTGGTTAGTTGATATTTTTATCCATGCTTAATTCTTGTAGTCTTAAGTATGAGAGATATGTGATTTTTGCAAGTATATTGTGAGTTTTAGAATTGAATAGTTCATACTAATTTTAGATGATTTGTCACATGAATGAATAAGTCATGCTAATGGTTAGATGGATTATGTCATGTATTTAAGCACAATATAGTTCTTTAGTGAATTGAAGCTTGTAGCATAGATCACTACATAAAAGTTTAATCTTTTTTCCTAAATAAAATTAAATCATTGTTATATAGGTTAGTGGTGAATTCAAGGTTCTAAATCATCTCTTTGGTTCACCTCTTGTTATTTTTTTTTAGTTTAGTTATTTTATTTATTATTTTTACTTAATTTAAGAATAATAAACTTTGATTCTTTTTTTATACAATTAATTTAGGAAGATAGTAATTTAAGTAGCTAAGCCTTTCTTTGTGGTTTAATACCCTGATACTTCCGTATTACATTGATCTTGTGCACTTGCAAGTATTGGGTTTAAAGCTTAGTTAGAAAAATTTTGATCAAGTTTTTGGCGCCGTTGCCAGGGAGAGGTTAAATTAATTGCTTGTGTTATTGTCTCCTAAATTTGTTAATTTTTTATTTTATTTATTTTATTTTTTTTAATTTGTTCTTGAAATTTTTTTTAGTTGTCTTCAACGTCTTTTTATTATTATTATTTTATTTCATTATTTGATAGTTTATTCTTTATTATTATTTGTAGTAATTTTTTTTCTATTTCTTGAATTTATTAATGCATGGTCGTCGTTCGCTCTCTATTGATTTAAAAAAATTTGATCTTGAGATACAGCGTACACTTAAGACACTAGAGCACAAGGAAAAATCACTAACACTTGCGATGTTAAAATGACTGAAAATCCACGCGCATTAAGGGAGTATTTTACTCCCAACACTTATAACTCACCAATAGATAATAAATTACCTGAAATTGAGGCTAATCACTTTGAAATCAAAGCTTCTACTATTCAAATATTACCATCTTTTTATGGCCTTGATTATGAAAATCCTTATAAGCATATTGATGAGTTTTTAGAAATTTGCTCTACTTTTAAACTGCCTAATATAAGTGATGATGCTATTAGATTACGACTTTTTCCTTTTTCTTTGAAGGATAAAGCTACACATTGGTTACACACACGTGACAGAATAGGTACATGGGCTGAGATGTCTAGGGAATTTCTTAAAAAATATTTTCATATGGGTAAACTTACAAGGTTAAAGAGAGAAATCACTACTTTTTCCCAACAAAATAATGAACAATTTCATGAGAGTTGGGAGAGATTTAAAAAACTTCTTCGTAGTTGCCCTCACCATGAAGTCCCTAAATGGCAGCAAATCCAAAGTTTTTATTCAGGACTAGATGAGAGAAATCGCCAAATGGTTGATTCCTCTTGTGGTGGTACCTTTCTTCATAAAACTGTAGATGAGGCATGGGATTTATTTGAAAATTTGAGTAATAATTCACAACAACAAACCACATCCTCACGTATAGGCACATCTAGACAAATAGGAAATAGAGTAGGCATGTATGAAGTTTCTCAAAATATTGATATTTCTTTGAAAGTTGATGCCTTATCTAAAAAGTTTGATCAATTGTTAGCTTTAAATACATTGCCTATTAATTCTCCTAATGTGCAAGGTGTTTGTGCAATTGCTCTAGTCTTTCTCATGTTATCTATGACTGTCCTAGTGCTTCACTATTCCCAGAATTTGTGCCGGAACAAGTCAATTTAGCCCAAGGATTTCACAGATAAAACAACCTATATTCAAATACATACAATCCAGGCTAGAGAAATCATCCTAATTTCTCCTAGAGGCAACAAGGAGGGGAAGGTCAATTAGGCCAGCAACAATATCAATAGAACAAACAACCTAGTGTGACTGCTCCCCCTTGTTTTCAATCTCAAAGGTATGTACCTCATCACCCTCCTCAAAGTGGAAACTCTATATTTGAAGAAAAAGTCTTATCTGCTTTGAAAGGTTTAGAATCTATGACACAAATTTTAGATTCACATACTCAATCGATTGCTAAGTTAGAAACTCAAATAGGGCAACTAGCTAATGCAATAAGTAGAAAAGATGAGGGTAAGCTTCTTAGTCATCCAATAGAGAATCCTAGAGCTAATTATCATGAGCAAGTTAAAGATGTAATTACTCTTAGAAATGGGAAGTTCGTAGATAATAAAGTAGGGGAACCTATTAAAGATAGTGAGTTAAATGATAATGAAACCGAGGGAATCGATAATGGGGGCTAAAATTGAAAGAAAGATAGAGAAGGAACTAGCTTCTTCCTCTAATTCTAAGACTCTAGAATCATCTCCTACGGCTTCATATAAACCAAAGGTTCCTTATCCGCAAGCTTTGTTGCCATCCCCACATCTTAGAAAGGATAAAAAAAATGGAAGATATTTTAGAAACTCTCAAACAAGTTAAAATTAATCTTCCACTTTAGAGGTTATTAAGCAAGTCCCCTCCTATGCAAAATTTCTTAAAGACATGTGTACTTTTAAAAGAAAATCTAAAAGCAATCTTTCTAAGAAAATCTTCCTAACTGAACAAGTGAGCTCCATTTTGCAATATAACACTCCACCTAAATATAAAGATCCTGGTGTCTCTACTATCTCATATCTTATTGGTAATCATAAAATAGATAGGGCACTCTTAGATTTAGGTTCTAGTGTTAACTTGCTTCCATACTCTGTTTATGAAGAGTTAGGATTGGGAGAATTGCAACCAGCTGATATGACCTTACAGTTAGCTGATAGGTCTATCAAGGTACCTAGGGGGAGGATAGATGATGTTCTAGTTCAAATTGATAAAGGTGTCTTTCCTGTAGATTTTTTAGTTCTAGATATTGAACCTGGTAAATCTTCTCATAATCATATCCCCATTATTCTAGGTCGTCCTTTCTTGGCTACTGCTGATGCCACTATTAATTGTAGAACTGGGGTTATGGATGTCTCTGTGATGAATATGAGGGTTGGATTACATATCTTTAAAACTTCTTCACAATATTCTATAGAAGATAATTATGATTGTTATTTGGTAGATATAAATGATGAATTAATTGAAGAAACTCTACCTCTAATGTGTTCAAAAAATTATATTTCTATTGACAAAGAAAACCTAATTTGCACTGAGGATGCTAATTCTAATGTTGCTTGCATTACTCCATTAAAAAATTCTTCTTGGATTGTGAATCATGAGCTTAATATGAGAGAAATAGATCCTGGCTAAATGCAAAAGAATTAGGAAGTCTGACTGGAGACTTTAAAATTAGTGCTTTTGGGAGGCAACCCAAATTTTATTTTATTTATTTATTTTATTTTTATTTTTATTTTTATATTTTTATTTTATTTTATTTATTCCACTTGATTGGTAGAAAGGTATGAAATGTTTGTTTTGTAGGGTAATCAAACAACTTATCATTACCATAGAGATTACAGAGATTGTTTACCACTCTTGCAGACATGCATTAATATTGCCTTTTCTACCAAGTTGTATTGTTCTTTTCTTTGTCTTTTCTCTACTCTTGGTACTCTTTTATCACATTATGGACAATGTAGGGTCTAGGTGTGGGGAAGAAGATGCTTTTATTCTGGTGTCAATTATTTTTATTCATTTATTATTTTTTTCGTTTTTCTCTATTTTTTTATTTTTGCTGTTTTTTATTTTTTTAATTATTTTGAAAAAAAACCAAAAATATGATTTCACGTAAAGAATAATTCTTTTTGAGTTCCTTTAAAAATGTCTTGAATAAGTTGAGAAAAGTACTTGTTTTCTTATTTTTAATTAGGGTGATGGACTTATGTTCTATATCTGTTATAACTTTTGCATGACTTACACTTGAGCACATGGGTTATTGTTAGTATTTAATAAATCCTTTACATTATTTTTGAGCTACATAAAGTTGATGAATCTCTTCCGTACATTCTAAAAAACTTACTTAAGTACTCTTGAGGAGAAATAGAAAGGTTTTCTCGATTTAACTCAAAGACGATGGTCATAAGCCTTCTTTGAATTGTTTGTGCTTTTCAAGCATACCAAATTTCATAATTTTTACCTTCGTACCCTTTTAAGCCTAAATGTTATATCTTTCTTTAAGTCACTTAAATATTAACCCTTAATCGTGTAAAGAGCTTAATGCAAACTTCTAACTTGTGCTTCCATGGTGGGTTACTATTTTTGTGTTATGGAAAAGAGAATAAGTTATTTTGACAAAGGGGAGAAGAAAATATATATAGATCAATATATGACTTGTTGTGTTGAAAAAAAATGTATTGAGCTGGAAAAAAAAGAAAGAAAAGTTGATATATGATTGTTACAAGAGAATAGGTTATTTTGACAAAGGGGAGAAGAAAATATATATAGATCAATATATGACTTGTTGTGTTGAAAAAAAATGTATTGAGCTGGAAAAAAAAGAAAGAAAAGTTGACACATGATTGTTACAAGTCATAAAGTGCAAAAAAAAAAAAAAAGAAGAAAAAAATTCAAGAGGTTCGAATTTGTGAATGTAAGAAAAAGGATGGCCTTAAATGATGGAATTTTGAGAAAAAGAATATGTTAGTTGGTGAATGTATTACTGGAAAGAAAAAAAGGAAGCAAAAACAAAGTTAGAAAGTCTGTCGAAATTTTAGAGTATCCATATTCTTTGCAAGCTCTCTTTTCTTTGAATTTGAATTCCTTACCTTCGTTTGATAACCAATACCTTAACCTTACATTACAAGCTTTAAATTCCTACATGATATGAGTTGAATTTGAGAATCCTTGATTAGTGGAGAGAAGGTACAAAGAGTGAGCCTATGGAATGAACCCTTGTTGAGATTTGTCTTCTATGTGTAATTTGGAAATTTTTTTTTGTATTTATTTTACACTCTCTTATGACCACGATCACACTTTACACAAGTCTTGCATTAGTTATGGGAGATAATTGAATATTTGTTTGTTATTTAAGTTTAAAAATAAGAGGAAGAGTATTTGTCTTGATAAGTTTGAGATATTGATGAAGGGTACTTAATTTGGGTTATTCTCTACCTTTTCTAAAGTTTGTTGTTTATTTGACTTTGTGGGTATGTCGTCTGCAAACCCTCACGAGACCATACTCGTCCACTAGGGTAACTTAGAAATTTAAAGGGCTTGTTGCACATGCTAAGTGCAATCTTGAGCCATGTGAAAGTGGCTAGTTAGCTTTCTTTTTATTCAATTATTTTTGCTTGAGGACTAGCAAAACTTAGGTGTAGGGGAGTTGATAAAGTCCATTTTTAGTACAAATAAACACCTTAAGTTTTAATTATTAGTTTTAAAAAATATTTTATTTATTAATCATAATTATTCTATTTAATTTATTTTATTTTTGTGCATGGAAAAAATTATAAATGGGCCCAAAAGAGCATTAGGCTGCTACAAGGAAAGCTGGGCCAAGAAAAAGGAAATCAAAAGAAATAAAAAGAAAGAGGAGAAACGACAAAAGAAAGAAAAAGAGAAGGCGACCCATGCAGAATTTGGAAAGAGAAGAAAATCAGCCGCTGCTTTAAGAGAAGAGGCAGCTGCGCAAGGAAAGGAGGAGAAGAAAAATAGAGAGAGAAAGAAAAAAAGAGAAGAGCTGCAGCGACTTTTAATTGGAGAAGAGGAAGCCATGAACTACTTCAAGAAATTGGTTCCTTCTTTCCCTATCATCATGAACTAATTTATTTTTAGAATCTTGATGAAACCCTAGCCATGTGACTTTGGTTTATTTTATTTTGTGAGATTTATTATTTCATTTAAGTGATTACATATCTTGGGATGTTTCTTGGTTTGATACAATTAATTCTTGGTGATTGTTCTTGTAGAATAATTATTTGGGTTAATTGATATTTTTATCCATGCTTAATTCTTGTAGTCTTAAGTATGAGAGATATGTGATTTTTGCAAGTATATTGTTGGCTTTAGAATTGAATAGTTTATGCTAATTTTAGATGATTTATATGTCATAGGAATGAATAAGTCATGCTAATGGTTAGATGGATTATGTCATGCATTTAAGCACAATATAGTTCTTTAGTGAATCGAAGCTTGTAGCCTAAATCACCACATAAAAGTTTAATCTTTTCTCCAAAATAAAATTAAATCATTATTATATAGGTTAGTGGTGGATTCAAGGTTCTAAATCATCTCTTTGGTTCACCTCTTGTTATTTTTTTTAGTTTAGTTATTTTATTTATTATTTTTACTTAATTTAAGAATAATAAACTTTGATTCTTCTTTTTATACAATTAATTTAGGAAGATAGTGATTTAAGTAGTTAAGCCTTTCTCTGTGGTTCGATACTCTGATACTTCCGTATTACATTGATCTTGTGCACTTGCAAGTATTGGGTTTAAAGCTTAGTTAGAAAAATCCTCATCACTAGTGTGTAAGAAATCCTTAATTCTCAATATTAAAGCTTTTGGTAAGACAGAGCAAGACTTCTCTGTGGGAACCACCCGGTAAAGGAGACCTGTCTAGTCAAATAGGCTTCTAATAAGAAATTAGCTCATTCCTTACTTATGCAATTACTTTTTTTTCTTAGCATCAACGTTACCTTTATATTTCCCTCGTCTAGTCGAGATTCCCTAAGAGAAAGGGATCCAATCTGTAGTTGTAGTTTATATACGTGAATCCAATCTTGCTTCCATTCATCATCAATTCTGAGGAAACAGTCTTGAATAACAGGCTAAGAATAGTCTTATCAGTCCTTGTCCTTTATGTATGCTCTAGTAAGAAAGTCCATTACTTCGGCTAGTAAGGATTTTCATTTTAGGCAAGCCAGCGAGTACCCTCCTTTTTTTTTTTACTTTTTCTAGAGATTTCCATTGGATTCGTAAAAAGACTTAGATAACGCACTGGGTTTACAGAAAGAAAAGTCCACGTAGTGAAAAAAGATTAGACTAGTTATTGCACTAGTAGCGTTTACGAGCCTCCTACTTCGATACCATCTCTTTTTTTACTAGTCGAGCTTCCCTGTCAACCCTTTGCGATTCTTACTTCCTAGCTAGAACTCGCACAGCGTAAACATAAATTAGAACTAAGCATAGTCTTATATACCCTCCCTAGCGCATAGAGCAAGAGTAAGGTACTTCACTCGAGAAGAAGAAATACGCTAACGATCGGCTCAGATAAGGATGCCTCATCTCTTTCTAAGCTAGCTCCGATGCAACTACTATCGAATTAGCTCTTGGGGATATCATAGGTAAGAAGGAAGCCAATGCTGGAGGAAGTGAATCAATCATAAGAGGTTGTTCAAAAAGGGGTTGACCTAAGGCAAGGTTTACTTATACTGGAGGAAGGAGAGAAATCTCTTCCTTTCCTGCTCATGCTTAAGACTAGTCCACCATAAGAACCTCATTCCCCAGTATGGAGCCACCATATTTACCCGGCTACTACTTTGACCGGATCTAATAAAGAACTAACCAAACTGGCTTGCCCGACTGGATCTCTCAACCATAAGGAGAAGAAAAGGCAACGTTTCAGGGGTAAAGTGTACCTCCCGTTCAGGCTTTGGATTCTTTACCGAAAATAATGTATGCCACCGATGAAGATGAAAAATACTCTTAAAATAAAAAGTCCATAAATCTTCAAAGAGTGATTGGATTTTTGCCTATATTGAGTGGGTAACAGCCCATCTATCAAGAACAGATAAGTACTTATTGTACAATAGGTTACTACCTACGTCAAGCCGGGGTCCGGAGGTTCTTTGTAACCACAGAATCTATGAAGCTAGGTGCTGGCTTAAGTATTGGTGAAACGACCTAAGCCTATCAGTAACAGTTAGACCGAGAAAGAGCAAACAAGGAATAAAGAGAGAATTCTTCTGTTCTTGAGTCATGCCCTAAGGGAATTCTCACAATAGCTAACGTGGTCGCACTCGTATCTGTTTTGAATTCATGTTGTCAGTCTCTGCCCTTCTAGGTTCATGAGTGTAACCAATGACTAGCGTAAGATATATTCTTTGACAAAGCAAGCGTGGGTGCTCTTCGGACTGTCATCCTAACAACCTCTCCCTCCAGTTAAGGAAGTATCTCAATAGTTGCTATCTCTCTTACTCTTAAGCTTTTTGGCAGTGAGTGAGGCTTTAACGAGCCTGTGGTGGGCATTCTGTCTGTCCTTATATACTTCATCTGCCATCTCCTCGTGAAAAGGAGTCGAGAATTTCACTTGGTGACAAACCAAATAGTCCAACAACCGAGTCTTCTTAACTTACTTCATCACTATTGTACTTCTCACAGTACCAATCTGGTCCTATAGTCTGATAAATAGTCGAAATATAGCCCACCATAAGAACCGAACTATGCCTCCCTGCTAGGGTAGGTAAAGCAACAGGTCTGCTTTCTTGTTGTGGATTGTTATTTAAAAATTATCCCCTTGCTCTCTGTCTTCTGGTGTAAGTCATAAACTCATCCAGCAAGCAAACAAGAGACCCTTGAGAGAGCGATAAACATGGTTTGTGGGTGTTTGTACATGAGCTGCTAATCTTGGAAAGGGATTCTCGGTAAACCGTCTGCTTGCTGGACTAGGCATCAAAACGTCTTGACTTGTAAAGGATTATTATCCTATTTCCTAATAGTCTACTTAAAATCGTAAAGGGCCTGGGAGAGGAGCCAAAGTGATCTACAACAGAGAGAGCTAGGATGCAGTCTTTCGAAGAAGAGGTGGGAGCGAGTTCCGTCTAGTTCAGTTGTTTCGCATCGACAACCACCTGACCTTTCTTACTCACTAAGGAAAGGAGATAAGATCTCTATATAGAAAGATATATGATTGGGTACAAGGAGCGGTGTCATATGGATGTTTTGTTTTAGGTGGAGTCCCACCCTCCCTTTATTGGTTGACGGGACTTTCCCAGTGTCATCATTGACATGTTCATATAACGTCCCACCCCTTTTGAATAAGAAAGGATGTTATTACTGTAGGGTATATAACATTCTTCATCGAAGGCTTGCACTGATAGGGAAAGGGAACCTTTCTATCTAACTAGCAGTAGCATGATTGGATCTTCTTAGTGCTTAGGCTACTTTCTATAAGCGTCAACCCTTTCTTATGTTATACAATGTGAGGGATTTTTTTCATATCTTTCTTTTCAGATTAGCTATTCCTGTCCTTGAGGAACTGGCTTATCTTGAGCTTGAGTACTGGAGGTTAGAGTACCTACCTTGTTTGGTCCGTACCCCGGTAGTAGGACTGGCATATAAGGTCTTCTTGTCATGTAGGAATAGGAACAAGTAGGGCAGTCCAAGTTTCCCCGACTCATAGCAAGTGAAATAGTTACCGATCTAGTAAGGGAAGGATAGATAGAAAGAACCTGACCTAAAGGTAGACGATGGCAGGAAAGAGCAAAGCAGGCATGAATGCACGAGTTTTATGGTGAGTGGGCCTATGGCGAAAAGAGGGAAGTGGTTGACTGAGGTATTTTTCCTCTATTTTTGATTTGCAAAGGCCCAGTCTAGACTTTCTTGTATCAAATGGGCTAGGTCTCTAAGGTTTGACTGCGTGAACCAGGGCGCGGCAAATGAGGAAGGTCTATCACTTTTTTCGACTGGAAGATCAAACTGGGGAAGGATGAAGGACCTCCGGGCTTACAGCGGTAAAAATAATGAAAGAACACATCAACGGGATGATCAAAGGAAGCTACTTTGGAGAAGGTAAGCTCTCTTGACATCTAGGAAGGCTACATAACATATCAGATGACCAACGAGCTTTAATGTTCATAAATTCAATAGATTGAATAAAAGAATAAAAATAAAAAGACGAAAGGCAGATAGCTTTCTATTGGCTTCCATACTTTATAAGAATTTGCAACCAAAGAAAAGAACTATTTCACCGTTTATGAACAGAACAATAAGTGAATCGAGACTAGGAATTTGAATAGCTTTCCTTTGCTTTAAATAACGAGGAGATTGAGACCGAGCTAGTCCTAGTGCTTCCCTTTTCTCCTACTGTTACAGCTCCGGGTGCTACTACTAAGGCAAATCGGCTAGTAGTGTCTCTTCTGAAAAGGTTTCATGAAGTTAAGGAGAACTTACGTTTCCAATCCAATAAAGAGTCTAGTTTCGGCCTTTTCACCGACATTCTCTATTCAATCTATGGGGGGCATTATTCGTGAAAACAAGTACAGAAAATTTAGACGTTGGGTAAAAAAATGTAAGCACCCGGCTGGGTGAGTGTGAATAAAGTGGAATCCCCTCAGGCTCCGCTCACAGCGCTTCCCGTTACAAGCAAAACAACGGGGGTGAGATGTCCTGATTGGGAAAGCCCCTAGTGAGATAGCTGGTGATGCTAACAAATCAGCTACAAAGTTCCAAAAAAGAGGGCTACCTATCAAGCAAGAAATCCACATTGACCGACAAGAATGTCTCAACCCCAGTCTAGAATCGTCGATTTTGGCCTGATCTTCTGATTGAAAACCAGCCTTATTTTCTAAGAAAAAGTCCCTTTGGGAAAGGCCTTATCTGGCTTTAGACTCCTCTCCACCGACACAAGGAACAAGGTTATAAAAGAGTTTGTCTAAAAAGCGGAAGGGCCCATGCCGCAGCACAGCACTAAAAGCCTTTCGACTCACCACCCATCTTCCATAGGATGGAAGGCTTCGACAGATGTCATAGTGAATTCGATTGTTCGATTCAATTACTTTTCCAACCCCGATCTTTCTTTCTCCATTTTGTATTGATCAAATGCAGTATAGTATAATAGAGACTGGGCCATAGATATGTACGCGAATGAGGGTAATGCTAAGCAGGAAAGTCCCTCTTCAAAGAGCAAGAAGCTGTGGGCCTTGCTATGAGACTTTGGTATCGTGGCCGTCCTTCACTCACGCTTTTTGAGACTTCTGTCTACCTTCTGCTTACATTGCAGTGGGTTGGATATCTTTTATACAACAGAGTAGTAGGTAGTAGTAGTCTTCCTGATTTGTAGGAGTTGGCTCTACTCGTGTGCTCGAACTTGTGAAAGTGCTCGCATACCCGGTTGGGTTGGTTCCTCCTGCTTCGCCTTCGGGGACGGAAAGAATGCCCGCAACTCCAACTTTGATAAGCTAGCGAAAAGGAAGTCAGTCGAGTGGCTAAGTGCTTTTCGAGTGGGGAAATCTATTAATAAAGAAAGGGCTATATCCACCGTTTTGGTATGGAATGGGTTCTTGCAACGAATATAAGATGCTTTTGATTGCATTTAAGGTCTGATTTAGACTCGAACTTGAATTTAAACTTTGAATTGCGTAAGAAAAAGAAGACAAAGAAATCGGTGCTAGACCAGCTCTCGCTAAAGCAATTGTAGCACCGCGTGGGTATCTTCCTCTCATGGTCAATTAGTTCCTCACCATGTCCTCACTGCTTATCCATCGGGTGTGACTGAACTACCTTTCCAGAACCCAGAGTATAGTCTTGGACTGATTCTTCTATCCTTTGTTACTTCCCTTCGACCCGAAACAGAAACCTATCATATTATAAAGAATAGATCTTATTGTCCGAAGAAGGTAAGACTTACTTTTTTGTTCTAGTTTACTTTGGTTGGGCCTTTCCGGAGTGGCAAGTGTACAGTTCAAATCCCCTGGCGGTTCTATACTAGAAAAGTAATTAAAACATATGATAGTGCTAAATAATGGGCATAGAATGATTTTAACTTACGAGTAACAGGCTCTGAAAGAGGTTCATCAACTACGGAGGATCAATTAGCATTACCTCACCCGAAATTGGCACATGAACACTCGAAACCGCCTCTCTTCTTGTCCCGAAACCTTAGACGGGCGACTATGCTTAATAAACAAAGGGGTATGCTGCTTTGCCATGGGTTGATTTCAGCTGCTCTTTTGGGGAGGACAAGCAGTTTGACTTTAGTACTCAATTTGAGACTTCATAGACTACTTGGCGGTAGTAACCCTAGGTCCATCATTGGCTGGTAGTCTTCTACCGACATCCTCTGCTTACTATTATTGTCCGCTCTTCTTACCTTACCTAATCAAATTCAAAAATCGTCTAGTACTCACTCTCGCTTTCCTGGTGAAAGGGACATTTATTCAATTGCGACAACAGCTTATTTGCGAAGAGCTTTTTCGCACCTTTCTCTCCGCTTTACTGGGAAATTTCCTTCTCCTTTAGGGTCTTTTATATCTCCCTTTGCCTTTGCTGACTTTATAGCAAGATCGCGAGACAGGAGAGCTTAGTAAAGAGCTTTGGACCACCACCCATAACCCTTTTTTAGTGTTTTTTTTTTGTTGCTTTTATTCCCCGGATTGATTAGATTAATTAGAGGGAGTAAAGAATCAAGCAACAAGAGGAAGGGGTTGTCCATGGGATGGACAATGAAGTGGATCAATCTAGCCGCTATGCCACAATAACTTGGAAAACTCAATCTATTTGGTCTCATTCCCCAAAGCAGGGGTTATTCCATTTTTATGGCTGGATAATCACTTTACTTAAAAGACCTTTAAAGCCGTGGAGAGGAGTAAAATGCTTATGCGCACAATATGTGAATAAGCAAATTCATCTTCTTTGCTTCGAAAAGATTCACCAATTTTGACTCTAAAAGGATATTTCCTATTCGAGTCATGTCGAAAGAAAGAGGGGCACTTTCTTAAAGTTGTAATGGCGCGCTAGCATTCACTCTTGGAGTGAGTTTGAGTTCCATCTGCCGCCTTGCAAGGGATATGGGACGGGAAGAACCAAGATAAAGGAATTATTTAAGCTTAGCAATGCTTCGGTAAGTCTCAGCCTAGAATTCGTTTAGTGGTTGGTCTATGTGGGCTAAGAAGGACTTCTTTAACCTGCATCCTTGGCAAATCTTAGGGGTGAGATTGTTAAAGGAATGAGTCTCTAACAACAGAGGCAAAAGTGTCCTCTCAAAAGAACGGATAGTGCGACATTCATTCGACTATGTACTAAAGAAGGTTGTTCTTGGTCTTTCTTTCGTAGGCCTGCTGAAGTCCTGTTAAAGCGCACCTCTGGAGGTAGTTAAGTTAAAGCTCAGTCAAAACTCTCGCTAATAAGGCGTAAGAAGGCTTTCCATTCAAAGGAATATCTCGTCTTTCCTTTAGAAAGATTAGAAAGACGATAGCAATTCCCTTCTCTGCTGTCAAATATCCGCTGCCAGAAGAGGTTGCATATAGAATGTGACATCTTGTTAGCTACAGTCAACTAGTTCTCTACTCAGCTGCAAATTCATCATTTTAACTATCTCCGCTTACCTCAGAAACATCACCAGCTCCTTAATTTATTTCAATATGCTCAGTAGCTGATATGTTTAAATTATCCAAACTCGATTGAATAGCATTAAGGCTATTCTATAGATCCTTCAGGTACTTTGGCAGATTACCAAAGTTAGTATATATATGGATACGAGTTTGCTTAGTCCAGTTCAGCTGCTTGTGCAATACCAAAGGTGAAAGTCTCCATAGAAAGAGAACCTGACTTACGAAACAAAGCTTTCCCAAGAGTTCACCTAGCTGACCTTTCCTTGGGAATGATAAGAGGAATATTAAACAACTCTTCTGTTGAATGGATGGCCTCCTTCTCAATTGAGATGCTTGCTGGGCTTATGAACACTACTCCTAAGACAGGAGATTCGACTTGGAAATGTGCTTACTCCTTTTCTTACACAGCTAATCAGGAAGACCGGAACTTGAATCAAGAAGAGGTGGGTGAATCAAATACTGAAAGTCCACTCGAGTGTAGGGAAGTGTCTTCCACTTTTTTGTATATGCTAATGAAAGGATGTGGGAGAGCCATGCAAGAACAGGATCAAAGAACCTCTCTCTTACGGTCGAGTTACTTCTACCTTTCTCGCTACGGTGTGAACATCTTTCATCTAGGGCCTTAAGTATTCCCCGGTATGAGATCTATCCATTAGGAAAAAATCCATTAGGTTCTTCAGAGTATCAGTTTCGTACTTAAGTAGTTGTTCCCTCAATTGACCAAGAAAAACAAGTTCCAGAGAGACATCTTCCATTCATATCGACTTGGGTTTTTTTGCACCATATTTGGATCTGTCTCTTCTTCGATGTGGAATTCCCAGCCAATCCTTAACTCCTTGAATACAATAAAATTTCACACCTGGCAAATCTTCACTCTACCTCCTCTTATTAAGACTGTAGAATGCTCCTGCAAATTATGACCTTCGCCTAGAATATGAGCAAATATATCATGTCGATTGCTCAACCGTACTTTGGCTATCTTACGTAGAGCTGAATTTGGCTTTTTTGGTGTTCTTGTTGAAACACACAGGCATACTCCTTGCTTCTGGGGACATTGATCCAAAGCTCGAGTACGGTCCGTGTGCCGTTTTTCATCTCTACCATGACGAATCAATTAATTTAATTCAGGCATCGCTCTTTCCTTTGTCCTTCCCCCCGATTTTTGCCCTATCACTAATGGTTACTCCCGATCCAAAGCACCCATTTTCCATTCCTAGAGAGATCCAATCATCAAAATCAATAAACAGGCTATCATGTACCAAGATCCAAATGGATCAATCTTGTTGGGAGGTACTGCCCAAGGAAAGGAAAATGTTACTTCCGGATCAGGAATAATAAATAAAATTGAAACAAGATAAAATCGTATATCAAAACGACTTCTGATATCACCGGAAGGATCGAAACCACATTCGTAGACCAACAATTTTTCTAGATAGGTCGAACTATTGGAAGAAAATGGAAAAGGAATACTGAGTGGGATAAAAAAAACTAGCAGACTGATCACTAAATAGATACAAATAGGTGCAAATTCTGACATCACCATAGCCCACTTGGTTTTGTTCTCTCGCTGCTTGCCCGCGAAGTCGCATATCAAAAAAGAGAGTGTTTAGAACACCCGAAAAGAGCCCTTTACCAGATTTGAACCGATGAATTTGAGCCTTTTTTCTAAAGGGCGAGAGCTTGACTCTTTTTTTGGACAAGTTATTTATGTTATTTAATTAAGCAATTCTTGAAATTTTTATTTCTATAATGAAGATGTGTTAAGCATATAGTTGAAGTAACATGATTGGACCTTCCTCATTATCTTATTTCCTTTTTCTCCCGTTCTAACCAATGTAGGATTTCTCCTACTAGTTTTCAGTTGGAATCGATGGGAATCTTAATCTTACAGTTCCCGTAGACCAGTTCTACGACTTCGTAAGGCACTAGTGTATAACTCATTGGGCGGAAAACTTCTCGAGACTAGACACATGTTCTTTTCCTTATTATACGAAATTTCTAGCCAAAAGCACTATTCGCTCAGTTTCCCTTCTTTCTATTGAATTCCGCTCAATAGGCCCGCTTGCTCCTTTCTTTGAGGTACCGTACGTCTATCGCCCCTGCCTACCAACTCAATCTTTCTATGGCCTCAGATTCCTCGTATGCTCGATCCCCTCTTTCTTTCAGGAATTCCCTTCCCATTTCCTGCTTCAGTTGAATGAAGGAATTTTGTATTATATTAATATATTATTTATATTATAGAAATAATAAATAAAGTAACTCACTATCGTTGGCCCTGTAGCTTACATCGTTGGCCCCCTTAGCCCTTTAAAGAGTCATCTTCCTAGGTTAGGCTTCAAAAATCCGCAACAAAAGTGAAATCCATGCCTGAGTCTGAAAACTAGATGGAAGAAAGACTGCTCTAGGCTGAGCCTCGCCTACCTACTAGAAGTGTAAGCTCTTCCTGTCTTCCTTCTTTAATAAATAACTAAAGTAAGGTCTTCACCGGTCACTTCTATGAAAAGTCTTTATTCCAATATGCCTTCCCAAAGGAAAGGTGGTTGTGAAGTAAGCATGGCTTTGTTTGCGTGCCTTTGGCACTATGAAATCCTCTTTCTGGGGGCATTTCCCCAATACTATACTAATGAAAAAAGTTCCTTGCCTTACCCAGCTTGAAGTAAAGTAAGGAAGTCACTAGACTGATTGACATAATATGCACATTCCTTTTGGGAGAGTACTCAGGAAAAGGATGTCAAGATCTCACTCTAATATGGAAGCATTGTAGGCTAGGTCAATCCACTTCATTCACCCGAAGAAGGGAGGAAGTTAATGAACACTAACACAAAGAAGGCAGAGACGGGGTAGGGAGTGTGTCAGGAGAAAAGAAGACTGTGCTTGAACATAAGGTCGTTAACGCCTCGCTATGCCCCTGACTCTTATCCCCGCTAAGGAGCATTTCTTCATTTTTCGCTCCAATCCTCTCTCTTAGGGTCAAGCTACAAATATGACTTTCCTCTCGCTTCGCTTGAGTAATTTCATCCCTGGCGATTGGAGAGCTGGATTGTAAACTTGCTTGATTGACCCCGTGGCTTTAGAGAATATGTTAGTATACACCCCGAGAAGAATATAGATATATCTTAGTGAAATTTAACTAGCCCTGATTGATGCTCAGGAAGTAAGGAGCTAGACTTAAACGTCCAGCACCTTTTCCCCTAAAAGCAAAGCGGAGGGACGAGACCCATAGCTGCACTTTTGAAAAGTGTCAGAAAGCTCTAATTTTCTTTTCTTTCCAGAAGAAAGGCTGGAATCAAATAAGTTAGTAATAAATCATCCCAGTTCACGTTTTCATTCTAAGCACGAGAAAGGAAAGGGAAAGGTCTTCAAGTGGATTATCGGTGACACCTTTACCGGCCTGCCTTCCCACATTACTTTCTTTTTCACAAGTTCTACGAAATCATCAGAACTTAGACACGAAATCCATATACTCTCACTAGGTGAGCCCGAGTTCCTTTGCTCTTTCTTTGGTCTTTGCCCCTGCCTATTTTCTTCAGATCGTTCTGACGATGCTTATTGTTTTCTTTTTGATATAATCTCGTCTCAAGGGCCGCCAGCATAGCAATCAATCGTCGTTGGCGCTTACCACTCCTTCGGCTAACATGAATCTTCATTCTCCTTTAACATATTTTTCAAAAGATTTAGAGATTTATTTCTTATGAAATTTATATCTTCCGGTGCTAAAACTATTATAATTATAATAGGCTATGCTTGGCAAGATCTTAGCTATTAGACAAAGAATATCTCCAACTATTACAACTACTGGATTTGAGATGACCACAGATTACTTACGAGGGTCTATTTCAATGACACCATCATTTAATAATTTTTGGATTTGATCTTTAAGAACCCAACAATCGTCTATCAGATGACTATTAACCCAATGGAAGTAGCAGTCTTTGGGATTCTCCTACTTGTCCCACCTCATCTGGTTTCCTAGGTTTGGGAAGCTCGATCAACCTTTGATCTAGCTAATGAATCCCTCACTTTTTATCGAAAGAGATCTTGTTACTTGGAACAAGGCACAATGATACCCAGGGCCCTCTCTGGTTCACTTTATATATCCCGCTCGTTGACTGACTCGCTTAGCCATCACTCCACCTGCCCGAACACTCGCTCTAGTAATGAGGGAAAGAGGTTAAAGAAAGAAAGATGATTGAATCTACATGTCGTGCCCAGCGTTATGGTGCCCTAAACTCTTGTGTTTTGATTTACAGAAGGTAAAAAAAGAGAAGTTGAAACTTGTTCATCCAAGGCATTTGTGGTACCACTATGAAGCCAATCTTGCCAAGACTTTCACATTGGGATTTTCAATGGACGAAGTCTCACAGCATGACATTCTACATTCCTTTGTCATTCTACATGTCGTGCCCAGCGTTATGGTGCCCTAAACTCTTGTGTTTTGATTTACAGAAGGTAAAAAAAGAGAAGTTGAAACTTGTTCATCGCATTTGTGGTACCACTACGAAGCCAATCTTGCCAAGTCTTTCACATTGGGATTTTCACTGGACGAAGTCTCACAGCATGACATTCTACATTCCTTTGTCATTCACTGCTGAGAGTAAGATCCCCATAGTAGTACCTGTTAGTTGTGATCAGATCTAGTCGGCATCAAACGAATCTATGAGAAAGATTATCAATGACCAGACATTCGGAACATAGCAAAGATGCTGGGTACGAGAAGGTGCTGTTTAAGAGTCTCTTTGAACAGGGTCAGGGCTAAAGCTTATATGAATTCAACAACTTTATCAACTATATGAGAACACATCCATCCTCCCCGTGCCTTCTTTTTGATTTTAGGATTCGAAGACCAATCCAATTTCGATTTTTCTTATTCATATCCTCAGGTTGCTCTCTTTGGCATTGCCACCACTAAAGTGTCTCTTTGGCATGGTCATTTAGGTGTCCGTGCTCTCCAGTCCTGGCATAATAAATAGTACATTAGGTTGAAAATTCAAGTTCAAAATGTTTGTCCAAATTATAAAGTTGGGTAGATCTCAAGGATTGGCCTTTGAGTCTGTTAGTCGTCATAGTTTAAGACCTTTATTTTGAATTAACTCTTCTGTATAGACATCTTCCCTTGTATCCAAGGGTTTCAAATATTTTGTATTTTTGTCGATGATTTTTCTTGTTTTAGTTGGATATTTCCCATGTGCAATAAATATAAGGTATTGCACTAGTCTTATTAGACCCTGCAGCACATTCTGAGTACTCTTACTCTCAAGGAGTGTTGAGATATAAGGCAAAGTTCTAAATTGGGCAAACCACTGATCTCAGGAAGCTCAGCTTCAGCCTATGCATGCTTCAGCCTTTTTTGGGTCTCTCTGGCAACCTATGGACCTACTAAAGAGTCAAAGAAGTGTTTTACTGGCCTTTTCTACAACAGAAGGTGAACAAAGGTGCAATCTTTTGATGTATTAAAGCAAAATAAAACTTAAAATGTATCATACCCTGGCTTCTTACAACCAATACCCATCCTTTCCCATTACCCTATTGGTAATACGAGGAGGATTTGTGATGGGTGATCTGATACCATCTGTGCAATTCTTTAACTTGTTTATTCAACAAAATGGTGTTCTCTTGTCATACAATATATAACTTTAGGAAGGCTAAAATGAGAAATTTGATTTTCCTTTATTGCAAGAGATGATGCAGTGGCTTTCTTGAGGAAGTCCACCCTTTCCAAGTGCGATTTCTATTATGTATGGCAGTGCCTAAGGGCATAGAAGTGGATTCTTCTTTTTGATCCATAAAAAGTCCTTCTAAAACCTACAAGCTTCTTCCAACTTCATCTGGAAAAATTTCCTATGACCCTCGCTTGGATGAGCAAGAGATCGATGAAAGATGCAGAAAACGGGATCCTATCTCTCTTGTTGGCTTGGTTCCTTCTGCACTGGAGGGAGCTTTAAGACGCCATCCTCTATCCAATCTTATGACCTTAACTTCTTAAAGAGTACATGGAAAAAGGGGTGGTTCTTTTCCCCTCGGTCTCTTCTTCTACTTCTCCTCCCCCTGTTGAGAACGTGACCTAGCATCTTTCCGAAGGCTAGCTCCTTCCCCCCTTTCTGGAATCCTTGGATCAAAAAGCGACTATTGTATAATTCTGCCGTCTCCCAGTTCTTTCATCATCCTACAAGGTAAGATGTCAACTGTTCCACCTCCATGACGCAATATCCAATTTTACTTTTATCACTCATAGAATCTTTGAAATTTGAATTTCTTCACCAGGCTTGTACCATTTCTCCTTAATAATCTTAGTACATATGGTGCAAGATGATTCCACATATCGAGGTCGGAATGGGATCGGATGTTTTCACGTCTCACCGTAGTGCCCAATTTGTCTTGATTTCCAATTGATGAACAAGAAGGAAAATGGAACATTTTGATTTTGTGACTCGCCCCCAGCTACGTGTCCTTTGGACCCTTCGTCTGCTCGCCACCAGTGGAAGAAAGCTAGCCCCAGTTGGGGAAAGAGGGCATTTCCATTGCGAAGGATTCAATCCAGCCACAGGTTCCCCTACAGCTACCTTGTTACAACTTCACCCCAGTCGAAGACCCTACCGTGGTATGCGCTAATAAGACCACCAAAAGCCTTTGTGGCACTAGTGTGACACAGAAGTGATAATTGGTCCGATGCTTCGGGCAAAACCAATTCTTAGGGTGTGATAGGTGGTGTGTATAGGGCCCGGATACATATTCACCGCGGCATGCTGATCTGCGATTACTAGTGATTCTGACTTCATGTTCCCGAATTGCAGAGAAAAATCCGAACTGAGGGAATCTTTCCGGATTCGCTCCGCCTTACAGCCTTGCTTCTCATTATAATTACCATTGTAGCACTTGTGTGGCCCAGCAATAAGGGCCATGCGAACTTAACGTCATCCCCACCTTCCTCCAATATATCACTGGCAGTCCTTTGTGGGTGCGGCACACACCTTTTGGTTTGTTTCAGAGCCGTTTTGGCATGGCGTACTAAATCCACTACGTACGATCCCACCGGGCAGCTCGCCTGAATGCGGAGTCTTCTTACTAGTCAAGCGTGCTAGCTGTAATAAAACTAAAGCGCTAACTAGAAAGTGCATCGAAAGGCGCCGGCTACCTTCTTACTGACAGCACAACTACGTGCTGGCACTCAATTAGTAGCGCTGGCACGTCACTCGGCTCCTCAGTTCACTTCGGTTGCCCTTAACGGCCTTAGGCACATGTTTTAGCAAACAAGGGTTTCGCTCGTTATAGGACTTGACCAAACATCTCACGACACGAGCTGACGATAGTCATGTAGCACATATATGGAAGTTAGTACCATCCTATTAAGGACAGGTTTTGTTGTTCATATGTCAAGGGCTGGTAAGGTTTTGTGCGTTGTATCAAATTAAACCACATGCTTCACCGCTTGTGCAGGCCCCCGTCAATTCCTTTGAGTTTTGGTCTTGCGACCGTACTCTCCAGGCAGAGTGTTTCGCGCGTTAGCTGGGCCTCTGATCTGCGTAGACCAAGGGTGAACACTCATCGTTTACGACATGGACTACTAGGGTATCTAATCCTGTTCACTCCCCATGCTTTCACACCCTAGTGTTGGTAGAGACCCAGAGAGTTGCCTTCGCTTTTGGCGTTCCTTTGTAGATCTTCGAATTTCACCCCTACACACGAAATTCCACTCTCCTCTGTCTCACTCAAGTGAATTGGTTTCGAGAGCATTCCGTCAGTTTTTGGCGACTTTCACTTTCAACCGGATTCACCTCCTATGTGCCCTTTTATGCCCAGTCATTCCAAAGAACACTTGCCCCTCCCTCCCATCTTACCGCGGCTGCTGGCACGGAGTTAGTCAGGACTTCTTTCTCGAGTCATGTCATGATCGCGCACTCGATGAAAGAGCTTTACAAGCGGCGTTGCCCTTCTTCACTCACGTGATATTGCTGGATTGGGCTATCACCCACTGTCCAAGATTCCCCACTGCTGCCCCCCGTGGGAGTCCGGGCCGTGTCTCAGACCCTGTGCGGCTGATTATCTGAAAAAATCAGCAAAGCATCATTGGCTTGATCAGCCTTTACCTGACCAACTACCTAAGACTATACAGGCTTATCAAACAGCGCCTTTTAGCTTTCTTTAGGATTTGGCCCGAACTGTTCGGTAGATTCCCACGCGTTACACACCCGTTCGACACTTTGTTCTAAACTCTTCTCACCTCCTGGGCAAGACAAGCTAGCTTTAGCTAGGAGCCTTTTTTCCTTCTGCCTAGCTCCCCGGAAAACAACTTTCGACTTGCATGTGTTAAGCATATAGCTAGGTTTCCTTCTGAGCCAGGATCAAACTCTTATTTGGAGTATGATTGGTACCTAAAGTGATAGAGCCTCGTGAACCAGGCGTACTACTTGACTTGCTTTTCGTCTCTTACGTTAATTCAAGTTTCTATAGAATAAGCAAAGAGGATCGTCTTTATTCTGTCTACTCCCCTTCTGCAATTTGCTATTATGTGAACCCTTATTACAAAACAAAACTTCACATTGGTCAATTTTACACCTTTCGAATGTGTCATTTGACCGAATGTGACAGCTAATCAAAAGACACCAATTCGCTTTCAGGAATAGGATAAAGGATAGGGTAGGGTCTTTCAGTTAAAGATCAATCTAGAAAATAGAGTCCAAGGTACATGTATTAAGCATATCACAACATATGCCAATCAATTTCTTTCGGGAACATTAAGTGGTAGAACGAAGAGGGTCAACCCCCGTCCGAGACTAAGGAGGTCAGGGAAACCGCTAGAATAACCATACTAAAAAAAAGTGCGGCACTATACTGGGATTTATAGTCTGGCAATCCTGGTACGGTATAGCTGAATTACTTTCTACAGGCTTCTCAACATATTCTCTCACGTTACCCAAGCCAAACTCTTGAATTCCTGTAGCAGCGTTGATAGATGAATCCGCCTACATCGATACCTGAAGGATGCCTTATCATATTACAAATAAGCTCTGGGAGACAAAACCAATAAATACAGGATCCCATAGATAGAATGCAGATTAAAGATTTGATAATCTCTGCCAAAGGCAAATCTAGACAAAATAAATTGGAAAAGATTTCAAACTAGATGATAGCACCAATCCACTCTCACTTTCACAGGTGCAACTTTCCAGTTTCCTAGGAAAGCCTCAATACAATCAAGTTCGCTTGCTTGCATGCCCTTATTAGGCCATCTTGCTTTCTTGAAAGAGTTCTTAAAAATGGAATCAAGAAGCACTACTTAAATAAGCCCACATTACGACTAGAAAGCTGTCTAGATTTCTAATACTGTCTTTGTCCTCCATTAGTATCCTACCTAGGGCAGGGACTGTGATCCGATGCAAGAGGCAGAAAATAACCTAAAAAAAAGACAGGTTTTTCTTTTTTCAAAAAGGAATTGGAAGGGAAGCACCTTCAATTACTCGCTATAAAGTAAGCTTCGGCTTCAAAGGGTGCCTGTCTTAATCCTTCTCACAAGCAAAGAAGGACAAAAAGAGTCTAAAGTCAACATCCTTAGCTATTCTTGGACTCACTTATGCCTCTTTCCAGTAGAAAGTCTCCTATTTCAAGTATGTCTATTTCAATTATATATTCCATTCCATACCTTACACTTACAGCGATGGCTGGCTTTTAACCTTTTTTCAAACTCAACTTCATTCGTAGCTGAATAGATTGCATGGAAAAAGAAAAATGAGAAAAGAATGGATCTGACCCTTCTACCTACTGGGTATAGGGCACAAGTCGATAGGAACTTGCAAGAAAGCTCGCCACTGGACCTGGAAAGCTCTTATCACACTCTCCAGAATCAATGTGCATTTTTTGGTGTTTCCTTTCTATTTAAGAGAACCCTACTTTCTTTTCTGCCCAACAAGATGGAAGCTCTTGGTAGCGAGGGACATATGTGAAGGGACTCAGGGTAAATGCTTTTAAGGCAATGGGTGGATTGATACCTTTTAACATTTTGGAGACTTTCACGGGAATTGAGACTTGCTATAAGTCTAAGAGAAGAGTATGTGGTGAACCTACTTTCATCTTCACTCACTATCTGCGTACTACTATGAAAAGCACTTTCATACAAACAATTGACTCCTCCATTCTAAGAGCTAGCTTTCAATCTCTACGAGCCGATTTAATAGCATCTTCTCTTATGATCTTTATAGTTAGCACGTAGTGGGAATAGTCCCTCATCGACATGGGAAGAGAGCTTCAAGCAAAAAGGGCTTGTGCAAGCAAGTGACACTTTACTTCAAGCGAATAGTGCTGCCTCACTTTCTTTAGCTAGGCTGAGAAGCCGATTCCTGACATATACTATTTCCTTCTCATTGAAAGATGCCTAAGACCTTCGCACCAAAACTCTCATACCTGCTCCTCGATGTAGAATAAAGGCTGGGGGAGATGGACAAAAAATCTCGAAGAAAAGAAAGAATCAAATAGTGATGACTGGGAAAGGCATGCCGATGAACTGATTGACCATGAGAGGAAGATTCCTGGTTAAGATATTCACGCGCTGCTACAATTGCTTTAGCAGGAGCTGCCGTCAAAGTCATTGATAGAGGCGTACTTGTCTACGACGTTATATCCTCTTGCCATAGGGCTTAACTCTGTTTCCTCCTCATCTTCACTACGAGATTTATATGATTTAGTCTCGTCCTCCTCTTCACAATCTCTTGTCGGAGTTACATTATTAGGAGGTCTTATGACTGCTCTTTTACTTATTATGATTAACTAATAATACGATGGTTACAATGTCCTTCCCTTACTTTCGGGCGATTCTTCTTGGCCCACTCTATTAAAGTTTCGCATCTCAAAACTAGAAAGCGGTTTAACTTAACAATTGCGCTTCGCATCTTGGCAAGGTAGAAGGACTAATTCAGTCTATTGGGACCTAGAGGCGATCTAAATCGAGTTAGTGACTTTACCGAGGAAGGAAAAACCATTCTTACTACTCCTTTGTTCTCCTTCTTCTAGGCTTTCGGGAAAGGAAAGGTTATATATAATATATATTTATATATAACATAACCGTACTTAATTAGGATATCGTGTGACAAAAGGACTAAATATTAAATCTGATGCTAGATTATTATTGCTTTTACTTAACTTGGGTAAGCATAATATCTTGCTAGAGGCCGCTTATGTTTTGTGAATAAATGTCTAGGACATTTTTCATTCACTGTGACAGTTAAGTGAACCTACAGGGTCACACACATAGACGATCTTGTGAGCACAATGTCCACGTTCAATGAATCTAGATTGTGTCCAGATTCATTGAATGTATACAAAAGGGGAATCAAATTCCATATTGTATTTTCTAGTAAGTTAATAAGTAACTAATTTTATTTATCGGATAAATGCAATTAATTACTTAATATTACTCATCCAATCGTTAGATGATTATAGGAATAGATGGACGAGATTAAGCCGCCATTATATGACAATTAGGGTTATGATATTGACAGCTATAAAAGGTTATGTTAACCTTTTTCTCGGTAGCCATCTTCATCTGATTAAAAAAAAAAACCTTAAACCCTAGAGCAACGATAATAGTATCTAGCCTTCTTCTCTCTGAAATTCCACTTATTACCAGATAGTCAGGATTAGTTCTAAACAGTTTTCAGAACACAGAAGAGGCTAGCATCCCGATTGCTTGCAGAGGAGTTCATCGCGTGGATACCAGTAGAGGGTGAAGCGTAAACATCAGCGCCTCCATACCGAACAGTCAAAACATTGAGGTAATTTCTATCCAATCAGTTTTTCTAGTATGTGCAGATCCTGTTGGTGAATTTCCGTAGTTTTATTTTATTTATTTTGCCTATGGATTTTAACAAGTTGGTCTAGTAATTAGGGGCCAGCCGTTCGGTCGCCTATAATACTAGGACCAATAGGTTAAAAATGGGTTTGTGCCGCAGGTGTTGAACGATATACTCTACCCAGGTGTGGGCTTACAGGGCTAGGGCTCATAAACCCTTTCTTTCATTCATCAATAGGGCCCTGGTCGGTCACTTTTCTGGGCCAGGATCGATAAGTGGAAGTCATAAAAAGGAGATCTTTCTCTTCGCACCTCAAATCAAGTGGAAGGGTTACTTGTCAAGCTGGCCTATAATATATTAATAATAAAAAAGATATAATATAAATTAAAAGATTCAACGCTGTCTTTTAACCAACTCTTCTTCTTTGTCAACGTTACTAAGGACCTATAAGTTTGCCTACTTGACTTATGAAAGATAATGAGAATGGGTTATTCAAACAATAAGGAAAAGGCCCTACTTTGTTTCGTAAGCCTTTCTCATTGTCAGTCAACTAAGTAGGGCCTGAGGCCCCTTTCGAATCTGTAAATCTGAGGAGCATGCCGTAACAAAAGGATGGTCCCCTATGCATTTCATTCTTTCCGGAAGGGAAAAAAGTACCCCCCATCATAGTGAATCTCTCCTTGTGATCGAGATGAGATAGATACCTCCTAACCAGGGGCGGATCAAATCAAAGTTTCCTTAACAAAAGGATGGTCCCCTATGCATTTCATTCTTTCCGGAAGGGAAAAAAGTACCCTCCATCATAGTGAATCTCTCCTTGTGATCGGGATGAGATAGATGCCTCCCAATCGGGGGTGAATCATATCGAAGTTTCCTTAGGTAGCCACCGACCTACAGTTATCCTTAAACTTCCATGCTTGGTGGAGAAGAAGCGAACAAAGGTACGCTCGGTTGCTGTCTTGTTCTTTATCGCGAATGGGATCGCTCGCCAGCTAGGTCTGATTGGAGCAAGATGAAAAGAGAAAATATTACCCAAATTTGGGGATAAGAGGCGGTACTACCTCTCGATCTACTTACTACTGCCTAGGAATAAAAACGTTGTGTAGGCGTTCCCTATTACTCCGAACTTCCCTATGCCTAGGATGTTGTCTGGGCTAAAAGCCATAGTTAGTTGCAGTTTTTATTTGGTTATTTCTTTCTTGTTGATACCGGCAAGACCCAGCCAGATGATGTCTGCTGGTAGGTAGTGAGAAGACTCTTAGTACTTGCATACCCAAAAGGGGGGGCTGGTTAAGAAACAAGAATTGGATTTTCTTTCTTGCTTTCCCTTAGTAACGGGAAAGGAGTCTATCTATTTGCCTAGCTATGGTAGATTTTCCCCAACGCAATCCATAGAAAATTCCACAAATTTCTTGGTGGATAAGTTCGACTACTCAGCAGCAGTGCGGAATTGAGTTTATTGTCTGGTGGATCTGAGCCATAGTAAGGGGGCAATACTTACCAAAAGGTTCGAAGAAGGAACGCGAAAAAGAGTCCAAAACCAATCCATCCTTCTTATTAACTTATTCACATTAGTGAAGCGGCTGGATCCATAGGGAAAGTGCACCTTTGTGAGACCTTAGTCGGGATGCATAGGGGGGAGTCAACAACTTCGCCATAATATAGTGGTACCACTACCCCTCTCTAAGTAAAGGTTAAATTCTTAGCCCTGTTCATGAACTCCATTTAAAATACGATAGAGACATCCGTGCTCATTTCGTATCTTGAAAAAAGTAGCCTTAAAGGGGTTAGGTCAATAATACCGTATGCTATTGCCCTTATTGATTAAGGCCTCTGCTCGATCTCGAATGCGTGAGGGATTCGATCGTGGTCGATAATTCGGTCGAAAAGACTAGCGAGCGTGATAGTTCTTAATAGTACTCCTTCTCATTGCCTTATGAGTTATAACATCCTAAAATGATGTCTATTAAAATCTACGGGCGGGTGCTCCAGAGAAATGAAAAGCTTATTTCTTTATCATATAATTCTTACTTTTTTCATTTAAGTGCTTGTGCTTCTGCGCTCCTTTACCAACATACTTTCGAGTTTTAGCTTATTTCTCTCTTGTCGATCTTCGATCTAAGGATCTACAAGAAGATAAAGAAAGGAAAGGGCCTATCTCTCAGCTTAAGGAAAATCCCGTACTTATAAGCAGCGGTTTTGAGTAAAGGGTAGTGTGCACTTGGTCCTCACTTCAAGAGTCCGAGGGCATATGTCAAGGGTAGTCTGATATAGGTGTTGGTTGTAGGAACCCCATTATTAATAAGGCGAGATCTGCTCGCGCAACCCGGCCATAGGGAGAGAAGAGCGAAGCTTAGTTAACTGATCAAGAAAGAGGATTGAACTGAGCATATAGTGTCGGGCCGAAAGTAGGCAAACGATAGTGAAGTATATATAAGTTAAGGCATTACCGCTAGGTAATGAGAGATAGTAAACGTAGAGACAATCTACATTCAGTCTACTACTAAGTGAGGTGAGCGAAGCCGGGTCGGCCAATATTTGGTTCGAAAAGCACTAGAGAGGGCGAATCAAGTATCAAATGGGCATATGATACATGGGGGGTTCAACCACTCTTCCTTCTAGGTGACTGAGATATGTTACCTCATTCGACTCACCCCCACGGTCTTCCGGCTCAGTGCATCGGCAACAATATTCTTGTGTCCTGGTCGGTGAACCTAGTCAAAGTCGAACTCCGCTAGGAACTCTTGCCATCGTGCTTGTTTAGGAGACAACATCCTCTGAGTTTTGAAGTAGGTGTTTGCCACATTATCAGTCACAATTGTGAATTTTGAACCCAGCAAGTAGTGGCGCCATACCACCAGGCAGTGAACAATGGCTGTCATTTCTTTCTATGGGTCGTGTGCCATTGTTTACAGTCCTTGAGCTTTCGACTCTCGAACTCCATCTATAACTCGATCAGAGGCATCAGTGTGTACCTCAAATGGGGAGTGAAAATCGGATAACTGCAACATTGGGGCAAAAGCAACAGCTTCCTTGAGCGTTTGGAACGCCCTGGCACAGTCGTCGGTCCATTGCCAACATTTGTCCTTCTTCAGCAAATCCGTCAGCGGATTGGCTAGTTTGGAATTGCCAGTGATGAATCGTCTGTAATAGTTGGCTAAACAAAGAAAGGACCTTAACTCATGCACTTTTGTTAGGGCAGGCCACTCCATAATTGCCTCAACCTTCCGGGCGTCCATCCGCAAGTGCCCTGGTTGATCACATGGCCAAGGAATGAAAGAGTAGCAGGAGAAGATCCCCAACATTGGATAGGTGAGGGACGAAGTATCTCGACTGAAAGGAGAGGAAGGAACAAAGTAACTCGACCCTAAGGGAGAGGAGATAGATTTGAACGATTCTCTCGTCTGAAAACCTCCATTCATGTACTATTCCTCCCCACTAAAGAAAAAAGAGTGATTGAGAATCTCGAGAACCTAAACAAAAATACAGAAGTGAGCACATCCCAAGGCTCTTCTCTCTCCCCCTTTTTTAGCCAACCCTGCCCTTGAATTTGTCAAAGCCGAAAATCTGATGAATAGAAGGAAGGGAAATCAGAAAGATAGGTGAAAGAATTGACTATAATATAGGTCGGATGTTTTCGTGAGCAGTAAGCAGCATATCTTCCCTTATTTTGGGAAAGCTAGTGGCCGCGTGTGAATTCTTTCAAGGCAAGGGGCGGCCTGATTTGACATTGTTCTTGACTCTGATCTGGTCGAGGTGGTTTTCGTTTACCAACACGTAGGTGGTCTAAATTCCTATGGCCAAGTCTTTCTAGCCCCTGTGAACATCTTTTCTTAATGTATTAAAGAGGGCCTCTCTAACCGTGAAAAGTGGTGGGCGTCTACTAACGGCCATTCTTGGCTCAGCTCCGATAACGCAATTCCGGTAGGAGTCGATAGTTGGGCACTGGATCCCTTTGGACCTAGAGAGCGTGTGACGTTGGGTCGGGGTTTGGTGAACCAACTGGTCGCTCCTCTAGTTGAAGTATCTGGCCCCTTTTTTCGTTGCCTAGGTTACACCTTCGGAATACCCCAAAAGGGAATTTTCTCTACTCCTGCAATCTTCACTTTACACCATGCCGACTCCCCTTTCATCATAAGGCGTGGAATTAGACCAAGGGGAATCCCCATAGGAACTAGTCCTTTAGATTTCACACATAGGAGATCGAGACACAGCCCCAGGTTTATGGGGAAAGATGTAGATCGATCGCCCTGGAACTATATAATATTCTTTGATTCTGTTCTCCCTGTAAGATCAATATCATAACCTATGAGATATGAAAGTTTCACATCTAAGTAATACCTGATCCGATAGTTTACGATATACATAGATATATATTTAACAACAACATTCTAAAAAAATACATTAATAGATATCGACAGTTGTCCGGTCGTAACCAAACAAACAAAAATATTCCAGAGGGAAATGCACCTAAGATCAAATATTTCGAGCCGACTTCCATGGAAAATTCAGACTTTCTTTTTGATGCTGCGATCACATAAAAACATAAACTTTGAGGCTCAATAGCTAAATACATGGCAATTGAAACATAAGCTGAGATCATAAAGAGCATACTGCGAGTAGGAAGTGGAATTAATACAATAAATTCAAAAGCATCAAACCTCTCTTGTTCGGAAGAATTGAAACACATCGAAATGGTACCAGTCGTACTTAATAATAGAAGGATAAGGCAAAAATATGTAAAATTGTCCCTCCTAAAAAGATTATTCCAGAATAAATGGGCAATAGTTAGGAGAGGTGCACCAGCGGCAAGTAGAAGCAAGGTTATTAGATACTTCAGGGAAGCCCGGCCAAAACCACACGTGCAAGTTTTCTTGCATGTGGCTCGTCCATGATAACTTCTTCAGATTTTCGTAAACTAGCAGACCGATCACTAAATGGGGATGCTCTCTCCAGCATGAGCGAACCCTTACCCTTTTAGGACTGATTAAGAATTGGCACCACTATTCCAACCCGGATTCCGTTGGGTTCTATTGATCATGTCCCCTTCCCAACAGCCTTAACGGCCTTGTCTTGGGGCGTCTTTGGCTTTACGAGAGAAAGCTTGCCAGAGAAAAAAAATTTTCTCTTCCCGTCCCGCGTCATACTCCGGTACGTCCACAAAAGAGGAAATCGAAATGCATCTTGCTCAGTAGGCGTAGCTTGGAGTAAGAGTGTAGTGGGGGCAAGGTAAGGAAAGTGGCTGCCAAAGAGGAAGCCAAACTAGCCTATTAAGCGTAAGCGCAGCTAAGCTAATATGCGCTGGAGAAAGCAGTAGGTAAGCTCTATTAGGCCCTAAGCCTTGATTCCCATAACGAAGAAGCTAGCTCTATCTCTGATTACCGATCCTAGTGCTCTCGAGAAGGTCTCTCCGTTCCTCGGTAGCAGCTCGAGGTGCATTTAGTTGTCTTACATGAGACTCGGGATATTCCCCACTCCATGGTATGACACCTTTCGCTCACCATTCCGCTGCCCATCCAGACACGGCACCCTTTCTCATTATCATCTACTGCCCTTTCTTTCCTCCTGGCTATTCACATATGAAGATTATCCTATGTATGCTCGACTTCGGTTGCCGGTGCTATAGGTAGGAGTAAATTATAGTAGGATCAGTCACCGGGCAAACAACCCTCCTCCAAGAAGAATTGTGCTATACCCTCCCTATCCCTATAGCACGAAAGAGCTGTCTAGTGATCCCTAGGTTGCAGCACGTCCGGTCGTTAACTCCTCGTGCTGTTGCCGCCGTTTCTAGGACCGACCGACACCTCACCTGCATAGGTACCTACATAGTGTAATGTCAGTCGCACATTCAACATAGCGTTCGGACCCATGTGCCTTCCAGAACCAAGGGTCTTCGATCCTGCTGCGTACAATTAGCCAGCCTTGCTGCAGCAAAAAGATTAGACGTCTCCCCATGCTACAGTTCCCTGCGGTCCAAACCTGGTGCCGCATTAGGTTAGGGAGCTGGACGATAATAGCTCCACTGCATCCCAAAGCGCTGCCCACATTATTGACTAACGGTGAATAATCATATTTCTTAGATGTACTAAATACAACTCTATGAATGAGAAAAATGAAGGTTGCATTAATGATAAAGATCTCTGGGGAAACTGCTAAAAATAGATTGAACATATGGGAAGATCTGAATGAATTCTGCTTTCATTTCCCTCGTATGGAGCACTGAGTTACTTACGTTACGGTCTTTAGTAGGAAAGCTGCACTCTAGGCAGCTAGGAAGGCTCACTAGACCAGCAGCTAGACCAAGAATTAATGTGTAGTGAAGGTGATTCCACACTAGGCTCAATAAATAATTGAACGTAGAAAGGGGATCCTAAACAAAAAAGGAGTTTCATGACTCCAGGTATAAGGGGAATAATTTAATGTAGAAAGGGGATCCTAAACAAAAAAGGAGTTTCATGACTCCAGGTATAAGGGGAGGTCAAATTCCAAACCTTTTCTCTCGAGTATACCCATTCCAAAAATGGACATCACTTGGGGACACATGCAGATAGCTGCCCCGCGTGGCTAAAAGTAAGCTAAAAGAACTCAAACTTTTTTTAGTTCCACTGAGAAAGTCGAGTCTTATAAAGGATGCCACTCTACGGGAGAAGTCCCTGGGTCGAGTCTTTGCGAGTTCATCCCAAATAAATCGAACCCCTTCCGATCGGGAATATGCAGATAAAAGGCCAATAGCCTGATGTCAGCTTCTACGACATAAGCTTTAAAGAAAGAGCTATCATAATAAACATTTCATAATCCAAAATTTTTGTTTAAATCTCAAAGGTATAGGTGAAATTTTGAACAGTCATTTCAATATTTTTTTTGGAAAGAAAAATCCCAAAAAATTTGTCAATAAATGACGAACTCCATTATACAGATGATAGGATAGGGCTAAGGCAGTAATCTCGAGGCGAGTAGGATGAGCTTTGATGAATAAAAGAAGAATTGGTAGAAATTCTCATAGGTGAAGCAAATCAAACCTATTTTTAGACAAAGAAGATAAAAAAACAAAACTATAGTGACCAGGAAAGCTCTGGAGATTCTATGGAAAATTTGAAACGTCGAAGTGAGCTGTGGCTTATAAATAGGAAGATGAGGAGATAACAAGCGAAAGATACGAATTCTATTATCATGTCCGACTAGATGATTACAACACATATTAGTTAATTGGATGAATGCTTTTCTCTCGTTTTCATTTTCTTTAGTCATAAATTGACTTTTTATTTTATCAAATAGTTGAATTATTTCTTGATTTGTATAAATTTTCTTATTAGAAGAATTGACTTGTGATTTCATTTGCTTTGGTGGTTCATTTTCTTTATCTGCTCCCCCCCACCCCACCCCCCCAAAACAAGAGAGAGGCTTTTTAAGAACTAAAGATAAGAACACTTTTGTTGGTTGTTTTCCAACGTAAAGCATGGGAAAAAGTTCACTGACTTTATTATCTTTCTTTCTGTGACTAGTCTTCTCGACTGGAATCATAAATGCGCGTTATTTCAAAATGAATCTTTTTTGTCTAGACAAACTTCATTAGATTTGAACAACAACATAGAAGGACTGCAGTCTCACTTCCAACCGCATCTCATTTAAGGCCATTGTCACTGAACACCAACCCCCATTCTTTCACTTCTAATTATGTAAAAAGTCAAAGGTAAAAGGAAAGACCTTATCAAGAAAGGAGGCGCCATTGCCATCTCTACTTAGCATCCCTTTTGGCTTAAACAATCTTCATTGCCTTCTAGGGAAATGGCGGCCTAACGATTGTATTTACTAAGTGATTTGAACTACTCCAAATCCGCCGATCAAAAACTTCAATTAGTTATCACGCAGTGCAAGAGGTAAGAAATGAAATCGAGGAATTACATGCCCACCTTATGTTAGTATATGCCCTAAGACCAATTGACTCACATTTATGATTTATGAAGTATGTAATTTTGAATTGTATTTTATGCTCTTGGTCATCAAGTGTGACTTGATAGTAAAACCCTTATAGACTATTCTTATTTGTCCCTAGTTTATTACATCTTGTAAACTAGTGTGAAGTTGATTGATGGTTAAGTTTTACTGATCATGAATATGAGATATAAAATCAATTCATAAATACATATTAAGAATATTGTATTGGACATGACCCAAAAAGTGAAGAAGAAATATTGTATGGGTTTAAGTTATAAGTAGTTCTTCTCAGTTTTATATTTGGTGTCCTTTAACCTAATGTTTCTTGCATGGGGAGAAAATATGTTTTGACATAGTCAAACATCACTTTTAATTAGGTGATTATTATGACTATTGGTTGGCTTATTTTATTGTCATGACTTGAATATTAGAGATGGTGAAAGGGATTTGTCCCTCTCTTTTTAGAGAGAGATATCCATGGGTCCCTTATAAGGGAGACTGGAAAATATGTATGGCCATGCTCAAATAAGTATTAATAAGGTGTTATTAATATTATTTGTTGGAACAGTCTGCCTGGTGATCAAGTAAATGGTTAATTAAGTTTTATAAGGATGACTTGGTCCATGCCTTATACTTAATTAGGATATCGTGTGACAAAAGGACTAAACATTAAATCTGAGGCTAGGTTATTATTGCATTTACTTAACTTGGGTAAGCATAATGTCTTGCTAGAGGCCACTTATGTTTTGTGAATAAATGTCTAGGACATTTTTCATTCACTGCCAATGTTAAGTGAACCTACAGAGTCACACGCATAGACGATCTTGTGAGCATAATGTCCACGTTCAATGAATCTAGATTGTGTCCAGATCGTTGAACGTATACAAAAGAGGAATCAGATTCCATATTGTATTTTCTGGTAAGTTAATAAGTAATTAATTTTATTTAATCAAATAAATAAAATTAATTACTTAATATTACTCATCCAACCATTGGATGATTATAGGAATAGACGGACGAGATTAAACTGTCATTAGATGACAGTTAGGGTTTTGATATTGACAGTTATAAAAGGTTATGTTAACCTTTTTCTTTTTAGCTGTCCTTTATCTGATAAAAGAAAAAAAATCCTAAACCCTAGAACGGCGATATAGTATCTAGCCTCCTCTCTCCGAAACACGACCTATTACCAGATAGTCAAGATCAGTTCTGAACAATTTTCAGAACAAAGAAGGGGCTAGCATCCTGATCGCTTGCAGAGGAGTTCGTCGCGTGCATACCAGTAGAGGGCGAAGCGTAAACTGCAGCACCTCCACATCGAACAATCAAAACATTGAGGTAATTGCTATCCAATCGATTTTTCTAGTATGTGCAGATCTTGTTGGTTGATTTCCGTAGTTTTTATTTTATTTTGGTTTTTTTGCCTACGGTGTCCAACATCAGCGCCCGATAGGTACTAAAGCTTTAAACCAAGGCTTTTTCTATACTACCAGGATGGGAATGAGAAGCTATTTCCCCGTCTGATAACTCTGCTATTTAGAAAAAATGGAGGGAGAAGAAGGTTAAAAGTAAGAAAGGTAAGCATGTCGTGTCGATGCATGCGAAAGGCTATCAATGTACAAGTCCACTTCGATAGCCAAGCAATGAGGGAGTCTGAAGACTTCCAGTTCGCTGGACTTAGTTTTAGATACTCCAAGCCTCATTATGTTAATTCTATTATGTAACGGATTTCGATATTTAATGTATAGGTTGGTTGGGAACCTAAGAAGGCAAGCCAAATGCTTAGCTTAGTTTGGACATTTACAAGAGTTAATACCGAAGCAGACAATTCCAGATGCCCTCTAACAGATGTCACTAAACAAGTAAAGGACAACAGGCAGTATTCGTGGATCTGGAAGACCAACTCTCATTCAAAGAAGCGGACCCTTGACGACAGTAGGCCGGGCTAGCCCCCTTTTTGTAGCAAAGTTCACTTATTGTGCTAAGGCAAATATCGCACCTTTCGGTGACCTACTTCTTCTTCCATAGCTAGACAGCCCCTTTAGTACCAGAGTTTTACTTCCTTTTGCAAACTCAACTTGATTTCATGAGTGAAGTTTTCCCGCTTTGCTTTGGGAGCTAGGTAGGATAGTAAGGCCCGCTTTGTTTCATATCTTTTCCTGCCTTTCTTTATCAAACAACTATTTGAGTTCCACTTTTTCTATCAGGTAGAGCTGTAAAAGTGGCTTCACCCTTTTTGCCCACCCTAAAAAGATCTTCAGAGAGGCGTTAACCAGAAAAGGTAGGGTCGGGAGGATTTCTGGGATTTCTATCTATCCATCCGTAAAGAGGAAGGAGGCAGTCGAGACCAACTCCTTTTCATCCTGATAGGCATCTATTCAATTCGATCTATAGCTTATATTCGAGGAAGAAGAACCACACCAAAGCTGGCTGGACCAAGAACAAAGATAACAACGGAAAGAGAAAGAAGGGATTAAGTAAGGACAGGGCCAGAAGGCAGTGCTCCCAACTGCAAGGTAGGAGAGCGGGAGCTCATTAACCACCCTTGGATTAGTTCATAACATATTATGGATAGACTTTCAGAACAACTTTAATAAGTAAAGTAAATAGCCTCGGTGTTCTTTATTTTATTTTACTATTTACTAAGTAAATAAGGTAAGATCAAAGAAGTACAGTAGATTAGCTCCATATATAGATTAAGGCTACAACTCGCTTCTTCTATTCCACTTGCCCAAGGAAGGGGAGCCTAGAAGAGAACACATTTTCTTTAGGATGGAAGGACCATTTCTAGAGAACTAAGAGAGATTAGGATTATCACTTGTCTTTCTAACTACAAAAAAGAAGTTAGGCCTTTTCCCAATGCCTTTACTCAATTCAAGGCAAGGACCAGTACCGGAAAAGAGGCTATACACCTAGAGCTTATTACCATTCATTCATGCTCCTTGAACTCAGAGCTACACTAACTACCTCAATCCCTTTCTTGCCTTAGCCCTCTAGTGGAATTGAATCTAGTAAGCGAGACCATTAACTATACAACAAACAGAATAGCTGACAGTGCTTGCACATTCCATTATCATATGCACCCTTTTTTTTTCTTTGTTAATTCAATGCCATTTTCATACAAGGAATTTCAACTTAAAATGAAACCTTATTCGCTTTGCTACAACGAACGAACTAAAGACCATCGACATGTTCGTCTTCCAAAAGCTATCCTATCTCTCGGACTGAGAAACTAAGGCATGGTTAGAAGGAAGAGAACCGTCGGTTAGTCTCATGTATTGACTCGGAATTACTTCGTGTACTTCAGCTTTCTAAAACAGGCTCTGCTCAATATCTGTCCTATAAAGTAAAGGCCCTTCGAGGCTGCCCCCTACCTTTTTCCCTTTAAAGGTATCTGGTAAGGACGTCAATTGGCTAGTGCAAGAAGTTAGGCTCGACTGAGTTGTTTCTCCCAGAACTCCATCCATCATGGGAAAGTTTACTAAAATGGTAGTTTCGAGCGCTGCTGTAAAATCTGTGTCTTTTGTTCCTGGGAGTCAAGTTGCTAGGGTCTTCTTTGAGTTAAAGACAATCCTAGGGAAAGAACAGACTAGTTGTCACATTATTTACTGCAATGTGTTTGTATCTTCCCTGTCGCAGATCGATTGTTAGAAAGAAGAGTTATATCTGTAGCATATAAGTTGTTATCGAATCTGATACCTCTGTAACTCTTCCTTTCTTAACGGTAGGCTTTCTCCATTTTTATCTTTTTTACCTGAGGTATAATAGAAATTCAAATATACAAAACAAAGAAGAGTCTTAGAGTGGCGCTTGCACGAGACTCGAGTTACTGTAAGAAGGAAAGCACTTGCTCTGCACATACTTAAGAATGAAGCAACCCTTCTCGTGCTAAAGGAGCAAGCTTACCTCCAAAAAGAAAGCCAAATCCAGTGCTCAAACCAAAGCCTAAGGCATGATCTAACAGTTCTAAGCCTACTTTTCCTCATCCTAGTCCTAATATAAGCCTTATTAGTTTCTAACTATTCATAAGTAATTTAAATTTCTAGAGGAAGATTAAAATTCATACTTAACCTCTGCCACTAGTGCCTTACTTGCCTTAGAAGACCCTTGTACTATTCTCGAATAAGCAGCTTCAGACAGAGCTCTTTTCTTTTCATCTTTTCTCCTCTTTCGAAATCAAATGCACATGAATAGTGCTTATAATTTAACTTGACTCAGGGCTAGCTTTCCCGTGGTGAGTTAGTCCAATGCTATTGGAGGAGGGAATGATTGGACAAATAGGCTTCAGGCCAACAGAGTAGGTTTAAGTGGATGCCCACAAGAGGGTAGCCAACAACATAGATTTGGCACGGCAAAAAGATCTTTGAATCTAGAAAGGACATACCTAACCACTTCTATAGAACCTGGTTAAAATAAAAGATAAGGAGATCATCCGCAAAATATAGGTGTGAAATCCTCTCCTTCCTGTATCTTGAAACATACTATCCGTAATAGTGCTGTCTAGAAGGCTCGAGAAAGCTTTCATAACGAGGAATAATATATACTCCGACATGGGGTCACCTTGGCCGAGACCCGCCCCCGAAAAATAGCCATTCAGTTCTCCGTAAATATCAACGAAGAACCTAGGGGTGTTAACACACTCCATAATCCAACAAACCATAGTATTCGGAAACCCAACAATCTTCAGAACATTATTTATGAAGTCCCATCGAACTGTGTCGTAAGCTTTCATCAAGTCCACTTTTATAGCATAGGGAGCCCTTGTCACGATGGTTGTTCCTGAAGAATTCCTAGGCTAGCAAAATGTTATCCCAATTCTCCTACCCTTGACAAAGTCCGTTTGGAACTTACCAACCAAGCAAGGGAGAACAATCTTCATTCGGTTGGTGATAATATTTGCTATACACTTTCAAATAGTGTTACAGCAAGAAATAAGCCTGAAATCCTTCAAAAGAGAGGGATTGGGATGGAGAAAATCTTACATATACCATTAATAGATTAGCATCTATTCCCATCAGAGCAACTCGATCACTGGATTAGCCAGATTCCTTCATTCACTTTCCACTCTTCTTGAGATCCTTATCCCTCGAACTCTAAGTTCTATAACCTCGTATGAAAGAACCCTTTCCAAGATAAATTGAAATAAAGAAGGAAGCAAGTAGGGCACATGCATCTTTTTCTTTCTATATTATATTTCTAATAGTTAATGCAAGGGCTTGACATATTATAGAAAGTGAGGGAATAAGCCTCAAGGTGCTTTCACTCCATCAAGTGAGAAAAAGATCTTCCCTTCTATTGCCAGTAACTAATTTTCCTTTAGAGAGGTTGCAAGCTCGGGTTTAGTTGACATCGTTGAGGTTGAAATCCAGCTAAGGGTCACACGCATAGACGATCTTGTGAGCATAATGTCCACGTTCAATGAATCTAGATTGTGTCCAGATTCGTTGAACGTATACAAAAGGGGAATTAGATTCCATATTCTATTTTCTGGTAAGTTAATAAGTAATTAATTTTATTTAATCGAATAAATGAAATTAATTACTTAATATTACTCATCCAACCGTTGGATGATTATAAGAATAGACGGACGAGATTAAACTGTCATTAGATGACAGTTAGGGTTTTGATATTGACAGCTATAAAAGGTTATGTTAACCTTTTTCTTGGTGGCCGTCCTTTATCTGATTAAAGAAAAACAAAACCCTAAACCCTAGAACGGCGATATAGTATCTAGCCTCCTCTCTCCAAAATAAGACCGAATACCAGATAATCAGGATCAGTTCTGAACAGTTTTCAGAACACAGAAGGGGCTAGCATCCCTATCGCTTGCAGAGGAGTTCGTCACGTGGATATCAGTAGAGGGCGAAGCGTACAAAGCAGCGCCTCCACAACGAACAATAAAACACAGAGGTAATTTCTATCCAATCAGTTTTTCTAGTATGTGCAGATCTTATTGGTGGATTTCCGTAGTTTTATTTTACTTTGTTTTTGCCTACGGATTCCAATGCGAACGTCTTTGACCTTTCTTGAAGTTCAACAAGAAACGAGTAGGCTATATGACATATCTGGGACCAATCATACCCAGATCTGGACACGGTGATTAGACATTGTTTTCTTCCTGCGCATCTCACAGTTTAGGCTCTTGCTTCCTTACGGAATATGGCAGATTGGAATGAGACCATTGTGGCTCCTGGCTTTCAAGCCGGCCCTTGGTGAAGGCCTTCTTCTAAACATCTACCTTTGAATCGGGATTCCTTTTGATTCTCCCTTTCATAGCTGTAGTAGAGGCATTCAGTAAGAGTGGTAGGGTCTCACACGTTGGTGACTATATATTGACTTTCTGATCTTTGATATCTCAGCCATATATTCTGCTACTACCCTTACTATTACTACCCTTACTATACTGTCTCGGTCTTCAACTCTCTCCAGGACAACAGAGTTTTTGTTTAGGATGGCAGCGATTCTACCATTTGATACAAATTGGCTATTGGGAAAAATACTTTTGGCAAATCGTGTACCCCGACAGAGAATTTCATTATGATGGAGCTCGCTCCATGGGAAGCAAGATAAGTCGAACTAATATTTTAACATCGAATTAAGGGTGGAGTTTGAAGCACCTTATTAGTATCACGAAGGAGGAATAACAACCATGGAATTTCGGCCGTAGTTGCAGCTAGAGCTCGATATTCAGCTTCGACACTAGACCGGGATACAGTTCGGTGCTTCCTAGAGCTCCATGAGAGTTGATTTGGACCATAGAATATGCAATAACCCTAGATCTTCGATCTCCCTAGTGATAATCCTCCTCACTTCGCTCTCTTCTCTTGTTCGTGTTTGGAACAAAGGTCTCTCTTCCCTGTGTTGGGAATACACTTATTCGTTTTGTTTTGTGTATATGTAAAAATGATACTGAAAAGCTTCATTGCCGTAATAAATTATTGACTGAATCGCGCATCCATAGACGTTTTCATATGTTTTTTAATCCCCATATTTCATGGAAACTTTATTTTCTTGTTTGTGTGCGCTTTTTATTTTAGGATCATTCTTTTAGGTTTGGAACCCTAAGAGCAGATTCAATGGTTGCCTAAGAGCGGTAATTCTGCATCTGAAAACAGGCCATTCTAGAACAACTGAGGACATGTTCCCTGGCGGATTTGAGAGCAGCTACTTCTGTGCATATTCCTTATATTATTTTTCCAGTTTAGACAGCTTCAGTAAAGGCAGGAAAGAAATCCATCCGTCAGCCTATTCGTTAAAAGAGCCTATTCTATCACGTATCAAGAAAGATAGAAAAGGGAGAATCGACCGGGACCTTGCCCTTACTTTACTTTAGCTTTAGGAAGAAATCCAGACTTTGGAGCTCAGCTTAGGCTTAGGGATCAGAGGTGAACCACCAATTATGGTACACAATAAGTTTACTACGACAATTGGAATGATCGGGCTATGAAGTCCACCCAGCTTTTCGGGTTTACCGAGCTTAACTCGTGGAATAAATCCTGCTCCTTTGAATGAGAAGAGTCTAGACCTTTGAAAATGACTTTTTTTCCCTGATGAGAAAGAGAGGTGACTGGAGAGTTGGGTTCCTAAGAAATGCCCAAAAAGAGAAGAGAAGGTCCTCTTCCTGCACAAGAGAACTCCTCCGAATAGAGATCTTGTCCTGCTCGCTTTCCAGTGCTTCCTGAAGCTGATAGTAAGCTAAGCGTTGGAACTTAATCGAGGATAGGAACAGAAGGAGATGCTTCTTGTATTCTTTCGATCATCAATCGGTTGAATAAGATATTTCTTACTGCCGTTAAGCTACAAAGGTATCGAAGAACTTTCGAAGAACTTGTTGGTGCTTTAGTTGATCCAAGTGAGGAAGGGGTCTGACTGCTTGACTCACCAACCTTCAAGTCTTTCCCCATCAAATCATCCTCCGGGGAGAAAGATTTAGAGAACTCATTAGGAATCCCCTATTGGAGAAGTTTCTCCCTTTTTCAACTTCTTGTGGTGGTCTTTCCTAGGTTTACCTTCTACTGGTACTTCACCATCAGACCAACCTAATGGCTTCCTTCTTTACTTCAGTCTTAATTTTCCTCTTCACTGAAGCCTTCTTCCTCAGAAATCTTCTCCTCTAGGTCCTGGATAGCTTCGGTGACTGGACTTCTACAAATGTTCCTCCCCAGGCTTTTTTCTTAGACTTGTTCTTCGATCGGCTTATGAACTCAGCAAGGGAATAAGACTCATCTAATTCAACTTCGAGTGGTAAGAAAGAAATTGCTAGCTCTTTGAATGAGCCCGGTGCTATTGAATCTGTTTCCAGAAGAGGACTAGTCTAAAGGCCTTACTTTATGAAAGAAAGGAAGGATAAGAGGAGGGGAGGAGTTAGTCTTTCTGCCATCAGCAAAGCATTTTGTGAGCATATATATCTGGTCATCCCTCTCGGGCAAAGGGATGGACGGATACAAAATATTGTCATAATGAAGGAGAATCAAGTAAGCTGGTTGGAGAACAGCTCCTAAAGAAGCCTTGAAAGGGCTGCCGTCCGATGCTATTGACAGGTGTGTCTGGTCTAGTGACTCTCTTACAACTGCTAGGAGAGAAAGACCTTATTCTACGCCTATAGACTAAATAGAAATTTCATACCCACTTACCATTCTTTCTAGTGAATAAGCTGCGTCGGGCTTGGTATGTAAACATATTGCCTCGTTTCCTTTGTTGTTCGTGCCCCTCCTATTCTATGCTTCATCTTAGTAGTTGGGACCCCTTGTTCCTTATTGTCTTCATTTTCCCTTATCAAAGCTAGTACTCATCTTTGAGGGGATTTCTTTCCCTTTTCCCATTGACCGATGGCTCGCCTTCAACGAGCGTAATGTCAACTATATAGCAGGATACTTCCATTGGCTAAGAAGCCTTTCACCTTTGGACTTCCTGCAAGGTTTGAGAACTCAAAGGGATAAGAGCTTGTCTGGCGTCCTTGTGTTTCTCTTTAAGGGACAGGTTTTATACAGGGTTGAAAGCCGCATGTCAAGAAAGGCTTGGAAAAGAGAAGAAGGCAGACCTTAGGTTATTTGGGCCGATAGTACTTGCTTAAGTAATAGATTCGATCTACACACATCTGTTGGCATAAGAGCTCGTAGTACTTGCAGATCGACAGCAAAAGGAGTTCACGATCAACGAATCTACAAGGGTTCAAAGCATTTTAGGTTCTTTACGAGAAAAGGGGTCTGCTCTTTCCCAATTCTCAACGAGTTGAAAATAATAAAAGAGCAAGAGAATTTGACGCTCAGAGATAAACAGAAGTCACCAGATTCTTTAGGTGTGTTGAGGTTAAGTTGAAACTGAGTCAGGGAAGCTACTTGACTTTCCCTAAATCCAACACCAAATACTTCTAGAGCGCAAGATTTGAAAAGCACGTGAAGCCAATCAATGTAGGGGTTTTTTACCTTAGCATCCATTTCTTAGCTGAGAAGGGTGCCATATCGTTTTAGAATGGATCCTAAGGCAACAAGGTAGGTGCGGATAAGCGTATAGAATATGTGTCTTCTTTGTTTCTATAAAAAGCTCAGTTTTAAAGTTTTCGTCGAAGTTGAAGTCCTCGCTCGTTCATGATTTCTCTACCTATGGCTCATGGCTGTCTAGTTTCTCGACAGCTCGATGTAAAACTCCTTTCATGTGAATGGATTTCAACTTATTATATGCCTGCTTTCCTAAATTCATTCTACACAGCATCCTCTGCCTAAAGCTTCCTTCTAAACTAAGGCACGCTGGAGAGCAAGAAGCTAATGACCTTTTTCATTAACTAGAACTACTCCCTTCCTAACAGTGCTGAAAGAAGCGGATGTACTAGACCGATCGCCGATGAAAAATGAAGTAATGGTCTTTGGTACTCAGGTGATAAAGGCTTTTTTACTTTTTTTGAGCATTGCCAAAGGTTTCTATTTATGGCAACTCTTTGCAAAGCGTGGCGGAGTGGTCCTCTTGTAAACAAATTAAATAAAGGTCTTCTATTATAGTAAACAACATTTAATTTTACACCGAATACGATCATCGATTATTCCAGCAAGATCTGTCCTTGTCAGCGTGAGGAAAATCCTTCTAGCACTTTTTTAGGCTCTAGATCTGGCATCAAGAGCTGATCCTATCTGATCAGAGCACCGGTATAGAATGATCGTAGTAGTGGTCTCGTAGTATGGGCTTTAGTTGTAGTAGGTAGGGTTCAAGTCTCATTCTTCCTAGCATATCCGACTTTCCTTCTCCTAGTCCCAGTCCTGTATCAGGTCCTGGTTCCAGAAGGTAAAATAAGACCTTTTAAGCTTCATGCCTCCCACGGGATTGGATTACCTTATACTCTCCTTTAGACGTGAGTAACACATACAGTCAATTAGAGAAAGGAAACCTTAGGGATTAATCTAACATGAGTTGCTAGGACCTAGTCTAGGCATCTCTACCTACCTTACACCTACATAAAGACTTAAACTCGGAACTTAGCTCTTTCTCTTTAGATTGCTCTGCTCTTTGGGGTTGGCTGTACCTGTACATAACTAAACTTTAGGTCTCTTTCTATAGCTAATCGAAGAAAGTTATTCTCTATACTAGGTCTTGACTAGGTATTCGTGTAATTGTAAAAAAGGCTTTCAAGATTAGCACTTACTAGTTACCTTTGCCGGAGAACACAAAATTCTGCGGCTTTGCCCGGCCCTTTCTATCTTAGCAAAAAGATGGCATAAGTCTTTACTTTCTTTAAGGAGTTACCTCAGGGGAAGATGCCTAACCTGGGTCAAAGTTAAATAAAGTGGCTCCCCTTGTGTTAAGCAACGAGCACCCCCTTCATGTGATTGAGGCGAAAAAGACAGGTTAGGAAATCGAAAATGTAGCGTTCAACTTTCAAGGTGTATTTGATGCAGTACAGTTTGATCCGAGATGCAAAATTAGAATGAAATAAAGTCAAAAAAGCAGTCGACCAAGGTCGAATGCTTCTCACTTTGGCTGCATCAGAGAGAAGAGGTGTCATGACCAGGGAACTCAAATAGATTCAAAACCCCTGGCAGGTGGATGCGATCGCCAAAGGTCATGGTTACGGAGTCGCGTATGTGACATCAGAAGTGAAATGCTTATGCGACATCAGAAGTGAAATGCTGTTCCTTACAGCTGATCTGCGACTTACCACCGGTAGTGAATGCTAAAAAGATTAGTTGGTAGAAGGCTTTTTAGTCTAGCTCCAGAAGCATTATCTTCAAGAAGGAAACCACTCTTCAATTATTTTTATTTGACCGATATCATACAAGACGGAAGTCATGATCGATAGTGAAGATAGGCATATGTCAACTATTAGATGCCAGTTCCCCTCAGGAAAAAGGGAAACCTAGATATTCTTCTTGTTCTTAAGAAGGGTTCCGGACTCAAGCGCCTTCTTCTCTATAGGATTTGACATAGCAAAAAGAAAGGAAGTGCCTAGGAAGTAGATTTATGTGAGCTACCAGCTTTGAAGTGAATTAGAAGCGGACGTGACCTATGCCCAAAGGAGTGATATGACTTTCCTGAAATATATCTTCTCGCCAAGCTTCTCATAAGTATATCTCCGCTATCTTGATGAGAAAGCTATATGATTTGACTTAGCTTCTCCATATGCTATCTAAGGCTACAGGAAGGTGGCGAAGTATTCACTTAGCTTTGACTATACGCTTTGACAGCCTTAATTACTACCTTAACATAGTGAAAAGAAAGTCTGCTTTCCTAATCAATATTAAATCTCGACACAAGGGCACCTTCGCTGAAGAGACTCTTGCCTTGCCATTCCAACTGGCAAGTGTCAAGCTTTACGCCCTGAACTAACTGCCCGAGGGCCCACCTAACTACCCAGCCCACTGCTGGCAAGCAAGGGATGGCAATAACTAAAACAAACTTTAATACCTAAATGAATTCACCCCCAATCTTATTCTTTTCTTCTGGACTGCAATGTGCCAACTGAAGCAGATGCTTTATTAGCTCTTCCATCATTTTTTTTCTATGATTTACTTCAAATGAAAAAGATCTCAGTTATTTATATACGATAAACTATCGCTTGCTATGCAACTATAATTTGTTGATAAACTCCACTGGGACAGCAAATATGAAAAAGAAAGAACTGACGTTCTCCTAACGGCTCCGTAGGCTTCTCTTGATTTAGCGCGAAAGAACGACAAATATCGCACTTTAGCTAGAACTTTCATGGCTTCCTGCCGGTCTAACTAAAAATAAGTACTTGTAACGAGCAGAAGTGTGAACTTTCACTTCCGCATCTAGCCAGCAAAGGAAGACGCAAGGTCTGACCAACTTTATTATAACATTAGAGAAGCGGAACCTCCAAGCTCAGATATCTTGAACTCTGAAACTACCCTTCTATCCCACCCTGCTCCTCCGGCACCGGAAGTAGAACTACCTGATCGAAGGAGAAAGACATGAAGGGAAGACAGTCATACAAAGGCCGAATAAAGTTCTCTTGGAGCAGTATCTGAATGGACCTAGAGTCACTCAGTACATACAAACCCATGAACTGGAATTTAGAACAATATGGGTATATAAACAAAAGACCGAACCAGCAAGACTAATGTCTACCTATACCTTTGAGAGGTCCACTTATACTATTGAGAAAGTGTCTTAAGCTACCATAGGAACTATAAGATTCAATTCAATCTAACAAGCTCGGCTACTACAAGATCTTTATAAACCAAAGAAGCTGAGCCTACTTTACGCACTTCCGCACTAAGTAGGCAAGGCCAACTACACAAGCAAGAAGGCATCGCCTGCGGCTTCCAATCCAATGACAAGCAAAAGACGAAGAAGGAACTCACTATACCTTACCTCCTTGTGCCCATAGTTTGACCTCAGCTTTGAACCCCTGTACAGATGCCTTCTCTTCCTCCTCCTGTTTTTGAAGATAGCAACCAGAAGATAAGTAATCAGATTTACTATTGGGATAACTTGAATCTTTCTATCCTACATTTATTGCTGGTGCTGAAACATCAGAAAAGCTTTAAATAGCATTCCTTTTAGCTAGTGCCCTACCTATCCTTTAATGCTTTCCTTCTGTAGAGCAATTGCTTTGTAGCTAGCCCTTAGCTTCACATTAAACTATAGGCACTTCAATTTATATGCGCCTTCAAGGCAGTTAAGCAGCTTTCAATTAAACCCTTTCCTTTGAGTATTACTTATACACGAGATTTTCTAAACAAGGCGGAGTGCTTGCCTTATCTTAGTTAACCCCTTGTCAGAAGGTAATCTTCTCGCTCTCTCTCTCTCTCTCTCTCTCTCTCTCTCTCTCTCTCTCTCTCTCTCTCCCGTGCTTATGCGTTCCTATCTCTTATGAATGAGTCAACCGGATCGAGAATAATATAATTGCTCGAGACTATAGACTCAAGAATAGCTCAAAACTCGTCGGTCTCCAACCCTACCTACTGCATTCGCCCTAAGGCTTCATGAGAGCTTGAAAACAGAGAATGACTTTTCCATAGACATAGCATCGTAAAATAATTCTATAGCCTTTCTGCCTCCTTCCGTCATATGCGAAGAAGGAACCAGAACTTGGAGAGAAGCTATGCCAGCTCTTTCTGTTCAAGTGTAGTTGACGAAGGAAGAAGGACGAGTATTTGAGTTAGTAGCAAAAAGATCGTAGAATACGGGGTTAAGAGAGCCCCTTGCTGAAGAGGCGGGGAAGAGGGAATAGATAGGAAAGTGGGGCAGAATAAGATAAATCCCATTTCAATCCAACTTTCGTCTCCAGCAGCTCTATCGTGTGACACTTTAAACTAGCATTTAAACCTAAGGCTCTAACAGAGCGATACAGACACAATGTAGAGCTAAACAAAACACTACCCCTCTCTATCACGGGGAGACTATATGCAACAGATGACACTCTATTCCATTCTTTTCCCACTAAACAGGTGCTTTCACATCCTATGAATGGAGCTTACCCACGGTTAAATAGGAATTAATTGATCTTCTCCACTTCACCTTGGGCAGGAAAGAAGAAAGAGTCGAAGACTTCCCCTTCACATTCTCATAGAGAAGAAAGACAGGCTAGCAACTGGCCTAAATGAGTCGTGAGAGTGAGGCGAAGATGATAGTGGAAGGCACGGAGCAAAAGAAAGACCGTAAGAGCTAGGTTCGATATCGATAGCATATGGAGAAGCTACGGTATCAAGCAAGCAAAATGAAATTGTAAGAGTTAGAAGGGCATAGAACGGAGCTTGACTCCGTGGGGTGGGCTATTCTGGTAAAGTACTAGTAGCTAGATTTCAAACTTAAATAAAAGCATCAAAAGAAAACCCTTTAGCTCCATTAAAAACTGCCCCTTTTTCACTTCAATGTAATTTTGGTTAATGGTATTCTCGGGTCTAAGGTAGAGTCCTAACATTCCATCTTTTTTATGAAATTACGGATACATTCGACTTCTTTGCTTTCCTCAGTGAAAGTCAGAAAGGAGCTAACCAAAGGAAGATTTCAATCTAGTTAAGACCGATTAATCTCGTCAGGATTTGTTAGCTGCAACTAACAAATAGCTTCGACGATAGTAAATAAGGTTAGCGTATCGGAGTTCAACTCTTGGAGAAGATTGGTATATCCTATATAATCCGAGTTAGTACCAAAATTCCCTTTTCAGTTACCAAGCCCCTTTCCTATGCTTTGTTGAAGCGGCAATTACCTTCTTCTTTGAGTTCGCTCCTCCCGTATCACAGAATTCTTTCTTGAGGGATTCATCCATGAGTTCGGAATGACTCTCTCTCTCTCGTCCAGTTTGTCAGTTCGTTCTGTTGAGCAACGGTATGTTGTGTCAGGTCCAGCACCATTTCCGTAAGGGTTAAGCTCTCTATTAGTCGTCTATGCTTTTGGGTGGCTTAGGCTTTAGCCTTAAAAAGGGCTCACCTCCCTCTCCCTTACATAGAGGGATGATTCAATTGATTCCTAAGACCTCATAGATTCCTATGATTGGTTGCTAGAAGAATAGGCACTTCTAATGACAAATAAAGAGAAAGATCACTACACGAAGCTTAACTTCCCGCTTACCCCTAACTCGTGCTTTCCTCTCTATGAGAACCAGCAGTCTTCAGGGAAGTGGCAATTATCATTATAGTTTAAAGAGTGGTATCAAGCAATTCATCTAATAGTATTCCTATCTCTGGAAAGTCAATCCCAAAGGTTCATTTACCACGTCAAGGTCCCCCATCAAAATAGAAAATAGAACTCGTGAAAAGCTAGGGCATATTTATATTTAGAAAACTACGAATTTTGAAGCGATAGGAGTCTAACTCTCAACGAGCGATGATTCGCCATTTTTTATTCTTTTCCTACGGTGTATCGATGAGATTTATACCCTTGTCTTCCACTTGATGTGGATTACCGAGAAAAATTATATTAGCAGAAAAGAATCGGCTATTGAGTAGGCACTCGTAGCAGTGGTTGTCTTTACCTCTATCCCTGAGTCATGTCCTAAGAGAAGGATAGACTAACCTATTCATAGCCTTAGCGGTAGCTTCATCGACTACCAAAAAGTCAGAGCAGTATCCAAAGAGGTGGATCACCAAACTATGATGAGAGTTTCGCCTTTTGAATCGCCAGTAGAGGTAAGCCTTAAGCCTATAAAGAGAAAGAGGGGTTAGCGTGGGTAACCCTACCTGTTGATGGAAAGAGGAAAGGAGCCGATTAGTAGTACAAAAACCTCTTACTCTTCATTCAGATGCCAGTCACTCTTAAGGGAGTGTAAAAGGTACAACTAGAAGGGAAAAGATAGCTGTAGAACAAAAGCTATACACGGAGAAGAATCCACTCCGAGTCGAAGGAGTGGCTTTTCAAAAGGGTGGTTGTGGTCCTCTTGCAGGACTTTCTGGGATAGGAGATTCTGCCAGGAGATAAGATAGAACGAAATAAGGTATGCCTATCGTAACAAAGAATATAAGGTAAAAATGTTGGGTTTGGGCAGCCATGTAGTGGATTACTTTCTAAACTAGGATCCCTAAAGTTAAGGGAGTTGAGGACAACACCTTTCTTATTGGTCTGTCAGCTCGGTGCAGGACTACGTCCTTAAGTGCCTAAGTTAAATAAAACAAGTGATTGGGTAAGCATGAGGATCGGTACCAAGCTCACTTTATAGCAATGTGAGATGTGAGCTTAAATGTGCATTGGGAGCTCCAATCTTAAGACTCACTTCATCGTTGATCCTTTTTTTGGGCAACCCAAAGGACTCCTTCTTTTGAGTCTAGAACCTACTTAGCAGGGCATGTATCAGGAAGCTGTTGACTGCCCCCAAAGCATTGACACTAGACTGAAGGTTGGCTGTTTTCTTCTTGCTTTACCGCATGCGGGAATACCACCCCTTTATGTAGTTAAGCATATAGTAGGGACTAGTAGCTCTCCCAAAACTGGTAGCTAAGCTGGGGTAACTATCGGATTGGTAGTAGTCAAACTAGTAGTAGTAGTAATTCTTTCCTTTATTAGTCTGTATGCGAGGTCTATTAGTTGTTTCACGACCTTAGGTCCTATCCTGCTTTGGTAGTAGTAGCTAACGGGCTGGCATCGACATGTGAATAGATCTTTTTCTTATGAGGGAACTTCTCTCTCCTTCCCTTCCCGAAGGCTGGCAGCAAGACCCCCGACAGGGGAACCCCCGGAGTCCCTCTTTATCCCCTATTTTAGTCTATTGCTCCTACGGGGAGAATTTATTCTTTAAGAACTCCAAATTCCTTTCATTTAATAGTTAGATATTCGCCCAAGTCGTAATATAATCAATCGAATTCTCCTACCTTAATTTTTCCTTTACAGAAGGGAAGCAAAGCAAAGGCCCCAATAAATAGCTACACGGGTCCCGCCGATTGAAGAAAGCCTTTATCTACTCCAATAGTTCACCTTTCGCTCACCTTGGATACTCCAACCCTTGGTCAAACACTTGAAGATAGTCCTATCAATACGAGCTATTATCCTTTGATACTGGATGCACTGGTGTAGATTTCAATTCTTTAATTGTAATAGAATAGTAATATAATAAGTAGTGCTAAAGTTGATGCGCTAAATGAGAATTCGAGGTGGGATGAGTAAATTAGCTCAAATTTATTAGTCCATCTCCTTCTACTTTCATAGTGAGCGACTCGTCCCGTGCCGTGTCAATAAGGTCTGAGGAAGTCTATGAGCCAGGATTTAAGCGCTTTTTCCACTGTTCATGGTCCGAGGGAACTAAAATGGTTAGGTACGCATATGTGATCCGATAGATTTTTTTTGAATAGCAATCACTATAGAAAAGGAAAGAAAAGAGGGAAAGCATGGAAATACCATTAAATAAGGCCGTAGGAAGGAAGGGAATAAGAAAAAGATAAGCAAGAGGAAGTTATGCAGATGAAGCAGGCAACGGGTAAATGCTTTGTTAGTTCATACCAGGATCAAGGGAAAGGCTTACCTATTGCAATAAATTGGGTGTGGTCTATCTAATTTCTTTTTCTTTTATCCGTCCTGACCTAGATTGACCTCATGGGCCGTGAGACTGGCATTCTTCTTCTTCTTTGTATATCACCATTCCGGCTTTATTGGAATTTTTCCTTGTCTTGACGAGTGTAAGCGAAACCAATAGTACTCCATATTTCATATACTAGATCAGAACTTACCTTCCTCTCAATCCGAGTAGGCTAGCTCGTGCAATCAATATATCATAACTCCCATACATATAATAGATACGAGCTGTTGTAAGCATTGTTGCGTTAGTACTGTATCACGAGTGCACTATCGAGTCCCACGAGTACACTAACGGAAGTACGAGCAGAAATCAGTAGTCACTCTTCGAGTTAAATAAATAAATTGCATATACATATAAAGATAGAAAGAGAGAGATAGTAAGTCTCTTAAGCGGCTGAGAGTGTTATGTCAAAAGAACCAAGGAGGATTCAGGAGTCGAAGGAGTAGGAGTAGGAGCTAATTTGGATGGAATCGAAGGGAAGAAATTCAGAGTTCATGCCACGACGATCTATATGGAAGGGCAGTTTTGTGGATACATTCCTCTTGAGAATGAAGAAGAAGAGAGATCTTCTTTTGAACAGGAAAATTTGGTCACTTAGATCTTCTATTTCGTAGGAATTCGTTGATAGCTTTGTACGAATTTACAATGGAAAAACTTCTGTTCGTTGAAGATTACTGAAGGAAATATTGGTCATAAATTTGGAAAGTTTACTTCTACATGGAAACAAAGACCTTCAAGAACAAATATTGGACTGGGAAGAAAAAGGGGGGAAAAATAAAGTCTAAGCACATATGGCGCGAAAAGGAAATTCGATTTTGGTAAGACTTGATCTGAATCGTAGTTTAGATTCAAGTTTGTTCAGTGAGGGTGACCGCAAAATTCACCGAATGGGTAATTCTTTTCCTTCAGTTTGTCCCAGATTTAAAATATAATGTGTTGGAGGACATTGCAAATGTCCCGTGCGGACATGACTTCTTCTAAGGCTAAGGCTAGGAGACCACTGGAAGATACCCAGGACTAGAGCATGCCGTGAAAGAAGCCCACTGAGTGGGCATGCTTTGATCGTGTCTCCAGGGTACAGTTGAATGTAGATATCCTGAATACGAGGTGTAGGATACCAGGCGAAGAAACCCGGGCAACGACTCCCCTATGTGCCAATCGCTAGCGCATTCAGGGGCCCAGTGCCCAGCTCGGCTGGAAAGGCCTAGCCTGATCTGAGAAGTGCTAATTCGATTCGGATAGACTTCATTCAATACCCCTGGAATCAATAAGAAAAGAAGTGCTAAGTTTAAGATCAGTGAATAAATCGAAACGAAAGAAGAGACATTTCTCGCTTGGCGCCTAAAGCGCACTATGCTCCGCTTCAATAAATGAGAGTTTTCTGTGGAACTGGTAAACCACACGAGCTGGTTAGATGCGTGGGACAGAGGGCTCGTAGTACCTGCTAGCGCAACTATGCAGTAGAAGGGAATGAGCCTAAATCGACCCCCTTCTTTATTTTTTTTCTTTGAAAAAAAAAAGCAGTAAAAGGAGATTATACTCTCGGATGAGACTAAGCAGCTACCAATCATTCCGACGCGCCCTTGACCTATTTTGATTAAGACCAAAAACCTATCTAAAGTGGAACCTAGTTTAAGCTGTCAAACAAATGATAGAATGGGAAAAAAAAAAAAAAAAAGAATAACCACTAGTAGGGATATGGATGGAGTCTCACTCAGTAAAGATTTTTGTAGATTCGTAAAACGGGAGAAGAGCCTTTACCTTTTTTATTATTTATATTAGTCAAGCGTACTAAAGTAAGAAAAGGGATGCACATTAGCGTTCTTTTTTTATTGCAGGGCCTTTAATTTTAAAAAAGATATATAAGCTTTTTCATCAGGATGGGGTAGGTGCTTAACGCCATCCTATACAAAAGGCCTTTCCTTTCAAATGACAACTGCCTCCTCCTGCTGCGAGGGTGTTACACGAAACCAAGCCGCCCCCCGCCCGATCAAGTACCAGTTGCTTCGCTGGTGGGCCCACTTAAGTTAGGAGGGCATTATCTCCCAGGTCTTACCAACCTCCGATGTGTAATCGACATGTTACTAGCTAGAACTCAGTCGAAAAAGAAAAATTGCATCTCTCTGCTGTCAATTTCTTATTCATTCATGGCGCTCAGCCGGTGCTCCTTTCTCATCTCTCAAATCAGAACAACTTTGAACGTTAGGGAAGATAAAGGAAGACCACCTGAGCGAAGGGACTTGACTTATTTGAACCAAACGATAGCGACTTAAAGAAAAGCCTATCACGACCTTAATGGCAATGGCCTTGATCGGTGGGGAGGAATATCTCCAAGTATGGGGTGAAGGATCAAGCGCTTTGACTTTGTCTCCTTGGATCCACCACAGGTTGGGTTTGAGAGACGTGTGATGGGTAACTATCCAGCACAGTTCAGAGAGCACTTTTAGTCTGCGCTGGTGAATGGAAGCATCCCTTATCAAGTAAAAAAGAAGCGGCTCTTTCTATTGTGGAGTCACCATTGACTCTATTTATTATTCTGGTAAATCGGTGTATCAAGATGTCAATCTGAGATCTTATTTTAGTTCGATACATTCACCTACGAGACTCACCTTTGGCTTTCATCTCGGTAGGTGTATTATTCTACATTTTCCCAAAAGAACATTCATTCATTTATTTCTTCCCCGCCGACCACGATGACGCGATAAATCCAGACACGGAAAGGAGAAGACCGATGGTGGGCATTTGGGAAAGTCGGGCCGATCGAGTGTCTCCATTCAAACGACGGTACAGAAGAAGAACGAAAGGAAGTGAGAGGCCGGGGGGCAGGGAAAAGAGTCGAGTCGATCAGGCTCGACGATCGGGAGAAGCAAAACGAAATCAGGATTTGGCCGAAAAAGAAGCAACGGTATGTATACCATGACTGACCACCATCGATAAAGAAGAATATTTTTAAATCACTGTGGGTCAGCGAGGCCTTCAAGCATCCAAAATATGCTGGGGTTGCAAATGACATAGCCGTTCCTGATAGAAAATGACGACTCCTTCAGAAAAACTAAGTTATTCAAATTCTTTTTCCCAAAGAAGTCCCGCTCTAACGGCCCGACGAGTCATCTACTTAAAAAGGCCCTCCCTGCGGTACGCCCTTCCTTGAATTATTTGGTAATGCAATACTTATTGAATACAAAGAACAAAATGAATTTTGACCCCATCGTAGTTCTCAATCATTTCGTGGCACTCGGCGTAGCTGAACAATCTATAATAGGGAGAGCTAATGCGCAGGAAAGAAACTTAAATAAGATAATACATTGTCGCATCGCTTTTTTTGTAGAAAGCTCGACCAGCGAGAAAAAATGTTTGGCCGAAGCCAAAAAGAGGTTGACCCACTTTATTCGCCAAGCAAATGATCTTCGCTTCTCGGGAACAACAAAAACCACCACCTCGCTCTTTCTTTTCTTCGAGGCTATCTTTTTTTTTTTTTTTTCCAAGGGATGGGGTTTGGGTGTATAAAAACTTTTTTTTTTAGGATGCCCAGGAAAAACTCCTCGGTAAATTAAGGATAAAATATTGGAACCTCATGGGTAAGGATAAGGTAATGGAATTGATAGAGAAATTCATAGACCTAGGTAGGTTAGGAGAATTGATAAAGGGAATAGAGATGATGATAGAGATCATACTGAAAAACAGAAGAATTTCGTACGGGTACAAATCTTATTTGAACGAAGTGAAAAAAATGCGATCTTTGTTGTCTAATAGAACAAACACTAATACTTTAATTGAATCGGTCATGATAAAATATTTTTATCAAAGTGCTTCTCCGATTGCTCAAGACATCTCTTTTCAACCGAGGAACAAAACAAGATCATTTCGTTCCATTTTTAGTAAAATAGTGAAGGATATTCCATTAGTAATAAAAAAGGGGGTGGAGGGTGTCCGTATATGTTGTTCAGGTCAATTAGAAGGTGCAGAAATAGCTAGAACTTAATGCGGCAAGTATGGAAAAACATCTCGTAATGTATTTAACCAGAAAATAGATTATGCTCCTGTGGAAGTATCTACTCGTTACGGAATCTCAGGTGTCAAAGTGTGGATTTCATATAGTAAAATAAAAGGGGACGTGCCATATCCAAAACGTACGAAATATAGTAAATATCGTAAAGGCAGATGTAGTAGGCATTGCAAACCAGATGGTACACAACTTGGTTTTGGAAGATATGGTACTAAAAGTTGTAGAGCTGGTAGTCTTTCAGATCGAGCTATTGAAGCAGCGCGTCGGGCTATAATCGGACACTTCCATCGTGCTATGAGCGGACAATTACAAGGAAATTGTAAGATATGGGTAAGAGTTCTCGCAAATTTCCCTATTACTAGGAAACCTACAGAAGTAAGAATGGGAAGAGGAAAAGGAAATCCTATGGGTTGGGTGGCTCGTGTGTCCATGGGACAAATCCTATTTGAAATGGATGATGTGAGTTTTTCAAATGCTCGACAAGCCGCTACATTAGCGGCGCATAAACCCTCTTTGTCAACCTAGTTTGTTCAGTGGTTGTAAACTTAATTAGTTAGTGGGCAAAAGCTAGGCTGGGATTCAAAAGACTTAGGCGAAGTGTTTGTTCCTGAACGACGGAAGTGGAAAGACAGTAAGGGAGAGAGGGATATACTCCTTTTGTAATCGTCGAAATCATACAACGAACCCTCTTGTTCCAGGCATACGACCCAAATACGTTAAGGTTTCCATATTCTGGCCTGATTTTAAAAGTAATTGTAGTAAGAGTACATAAGAAAGAGAAGAGCTAAGATTCAAGAAAGGAAGAAAAATATGTATGTATCTAGGGGTGGGGCTATGTATGTAGAAAGGAATCAATCTCTATCCATCCGAATACTCACGTAGGCTACTAAGTAAGTCAATTCAAGTAGTGTCTAAAAAATAATGAAGCAAGAGCAAGCTAACAGAGCCTATTATCTTACTCGACTCCTCTAATGTAAAATGAAAAATTTTACTATATTAAAATAAAATGAAGCTATATTTCTCCTAGTATTACTACTTACCTTCGAGTGAAGTTCCTAAATCCAACTAAAATAGGAAGATGAAGATACAGGATTAGGCATATCAACTGTCTTATGTAATCTTATCTTAGGATAGGATAAAAAGAAACCTATTCTCCTAGCTTCTAAGCTAATTATCTTATCTTTCATTGTAAGAAATTCATCACTTAAAAGAGAGATTAACAGGAGCAGCTACTACTCCTCCTAGTCTGATTGCTTACAATTTCCCAGGAGTTCAAGACTAAGGGGAGTTTACCACGGGAGTTGACCTTTTACGGGTGCTAGCTGAGTCAGATGATGTGTTCTATTGGAGCTTGATGCCGCTTGTTCTTGAATATAACATCTTGGGCTTGCTTTTGCAGTAGTTCTCGGGCTGGACCATCCCTATTTGAGGAGGTTCGAATCAACCAATGAGAACGGCTTCCTCTCGTTTTCTTTCTCTTATCTCCCTGGGAGGTTATCTTGAGATTTTGATCGCTTGGGGCTGTTTGTTTTGTTATTCTAAGTAGTTATTCTATTTTGGGTAATGAAGAACTTGTTATTCTTAACTCTTGGGCCCAGGAATTCCTATATAACCTAAGCGACACAGTCAAAGCTTTTTCTATTCTTTTATTAACCGATTTATGTATAGGATTCCATTCAACCCACGATTGGGAGTTAATGATCGGCTCTGTCTACAAAGATTTTGGATTTGTTCCGAATGATCAAATTATATTGGGTAATGAATAATGAAAAAATTCATTTATGACATTTCGTGCTCATTTCCAAATTTTTGCTTTGGTATTCCCATCATCCGGTAACCACAGGATGATCCACAAGAAAGGTGGCAGGACTTTTCATTGGAATTGGAAGTACATCACATTGTGGCAGGATAACGTTTCATCATTTAATGAATCTTCCACCTATTTGATGGGCTGGTTAAGAGATTATTTATGCTTAGTAAAGTACCCAAAACTTGCCTTTCTTGCTTGAATAAACACTTTCCTGAAAGCTTTGTAAGTTAGTCTAGCAACTTGGCAACATTTTCTATTGATGAGTATTTCTATCCTTCAAACCCAATACCCTCTTTAACTTCTATTCTAATAGACTGAATATCTTTTATAAGGAATCGGAGGAATATGAGATGATTTTTTCCAGGAAATCCCCACCGAAAAATGCACACTATGCCTTCTTTTCTATCAAATCGATCATAACCGCTGCTTACATTCCAGGAAACAGGGCAGGGGGACGGGAAAAGAAATGGCTCCGAAGAAAGAAATTAGGGTTCCTAATGCTTCTCCACGCTCAACAAGATGCGCCAACCTCAAGATGCTTTACTCCTAACGCCAAAAGGTTCCTCTTTAAGGATGGATAGATAGAAATCCCAGAAATCCTCCCGACCCTACCTCTTCTGGTTAACGCCTCTCTAAAGATCTTTTTAGGGTGGGCAAAGAGGGTGAAGCCACTTTTACAGCTTTGCCCGGTAGAAAAAGTGGAACTCGAATAATTGTCTGATAAAGGAAGGCAGGAAAAGATATTAAATAAAGTTGGCCTTACTATCCCACTTAGCTCCTAAAAGAAAATCTTCTGAAGGAATATTCGGCGCCTGAAAAGCCTGATTATTTGGCTTACAATTCGAATTCTCGAATGGAGAAGCGCGAGAAGCCTGTCTCTGCCTGCTTATCCAAACCAAACAGCAACCTTTAGTCCTTCGGGCTGAGGCTCAAGGTGGGCATGAAGGGTATGTGATGTGAACCGATTAGACATGCAAGAACATCAAGGAGTTGTGACAAGAGCCAAGGCAAAACTACTAAAGGGTCACAAGCATAAAATTGAGCAAGAGAAGTTTCAAGGCTTAAATTTTGATGTCCAAGACTTTATGGGGTAATATTCTAAATTTTTGAATAAGTTAGAAATTGAAAATTCACCTTAGTAGATAGTTGGAAGCCCTTTTGCCCAAGCTGAAAAATTGCCTCATATTTTTGGCAATGTGTTGACTAGTGCTCTAAATAGTTCAAATGCAATTAAAACACCTCTATTGTCTCATCAAGTGTATGTATAGGTTATATCTATCCTTTGGGCTGAAAATATGAGAGGGAAAAATTCCTATTTTCTCCCTCAAGTCTCTATAAATATGTAGTCTTCCATTTTGAAGAAGCTAATCAAGAAATTTTTCAAAACAAAGGTTCTTCTCTTAGTATTCTTAGTTCTTAGCTTAGTTTTTCTATCTTCTTCAAGGGTGAACTTCCTTGAAACAAAAATCAATTTGAAGACTTGTTGAAAGTTCCAAGAGCTTCAAGGTTGATCATCAAAATTCCTTCATACTAGTTACTACACACTTGTAGAAAACTAGTCTTTAGGTCTTCTTCTTGTTTTATTGAGGTGTAAGGTTCAAAATACCTTAAGTTGCTTGAACTTTGAAGAAAATATTTTGTTTAAATCTTCTTGAGGTCTTGGATTTAATATATCTAAGGTTGATTGGAGTTTAACATTTTCAAGTCCTTTCAAAGGCACTTTCTCTCTTCTACTTGTTACACTTGTTTTCTTTGTTCTCTCCCTCACTTCTTGGATCAAATTTTATGCTCTTGAAGATCATTCCACATCAGTATGGGTTCCAGTTTATTTACTGGGAATGGGATCCCCTAAAAGGGCACATGACGAATGGGACCTGTTGCAGCTGCTACCGCTGTTTTATTGATCTACCAAATCGGTTAAGGAAGTTTTTCTGATAGCATGCCTCTAGGAATCTCTGGTACTTTCAACTTCATGATTGTATTCCACGCTGAGTACAACATCCTTTTGCACCCATTTCACATATTAGGCGTAGATGGGGTATTCGGCGACTCCTTATTCAGTGCTATGCATAGTTCCTTGGTAACTTCTAGTATGATCAGGGAAACCACAGAAAATAATTCCAGTCCGATTCTACATGATTGAGTCCCCATCTCCACCTCAACCCAGGCTCGATCGACAGAACCAGACAAAAATAGGGGATTTTTATGATTTTTTCATCCGACAGCAAAGATCCAAACCAAGGCCCTATTATTATATAGTAGAAAAAAGCCTCGGACCAAGAGGAGTGATCTCTATCCTGAGATTCAAGCACCCATCGATCAAAGAAGTAGAAGTGAACAAAAGGTGGAACTCCACCCAAACAATAGGAAAGAGCTAAGGTTCCCATTCGAGCACCTATTATACTCACTACTGTGAGATGTAGACCCTAAGTTTCAGGGGCTGAAGATGCCTGCCATTCAGGAAGGTGGCTGCAGTGGGACGGTTAGCCATCCTGCTGATTAAATAAACCATTCCCTATCATACACGGCATCGGGTTATGATCAGATCTAGTCGGTATCAAATGAATCTATGAAAAAGATTGTCAATGACCAGACATTCGGAACATAGGAAAGATGTTGGGTGCGAAAAGGTGAATAACCAAATACCAATTGAAATGAAATCTTTAGGATAAATCAATGCCATTTAGGAGGAATTAATGAAAGGAAATTAATTCAAATTCTGGATTTTTGAATTGAGATAGATATTGAGAGAGGGATCAAGAATTCTCACTATTTCTTAGATTCATGGACCCAATTCAATTCAGTGGGATCTTTCATTCACATTTTTTTCCACCAAGAACGGAGATCTAGCCATCCAATGGTGAAGGCTCTCTTTATAGTGTGAAACTCCTTCCGAAGGGCAGCCATTGAAGGTCGGCCATAAGAGAACTTCCCTATTAAGGCTAAATCAAAAGGTTTAGCCAAAGCTCAAACTTCATCAGCAGAAAAAAAATAGGGCAAGATTGCCTTTGAAAGAGGCAACGGGTTTGATTGGCAAGACTTCATCAACAATATGACGAGAAAAAATAGATGAGAAGGATTTGTTACCGCAAGCAGAAACCTCGCCGGCCGGAGGTGGGTTCTCCAGTTGCTGGCCGACAACCAGAGGGGAAGCTAGAAATTTGAAATTCAAAAACCGGCTAAGGAGGAGAGGGATCCTTTGAATTTGTTCATTTGGAATCTAGGTTCTTCTACTTCATTTTTATTTAATATTTTTCCTCTCTTTTTTTTTTATATCATTCCTTAAGTCCTATAGGTTTGATCCTGTAGAATTTTACCCAATTCTCATTCAACGAAGGGTACGAAATAAATCATATTGATATTTCGATCAAAAGTATTGTGTGAAATCTTCGGTTTTTCCTTTTCCTCTATCCCTGAGATTGTAAACCCTGATTCTTTTTCAGCAACTAGAGGCTCCTTCATAGACAACGATTCACCTATTAATTCAACTCTTACGGAAGAGGCCTCACCAGAGTTACTATCCCTTGTAAAAAAGGCACTCCACTACCTTTCCTGCTTAACTTATTTGATTTCCCCACCAAGACTCTGCACCAGCAGCTACTCCTTCTAATACTATTGATATGTTCGATGATGTCGCAACCACTCCAACCTCTGCCCTTGTTCCTTCAGCACATGGGTCCTTAGTGTCTTTGGCACAACTTATGCAGATCTAAAGGTCTCCCAGATTGGAGGCTCCTCTCTATCGACTAGACATGCCATCACAGCCACCAATACTCTGTCTACCTCGGCTGACCACACAGGTCTTTCTGGGCTCTCCTAGATCCTTGACTTTGGTACCTCTAATCATGCCTCATACTCACACTTGCAGAAGAAGCCTCTGGGGTTAGGGAGATAAAGACAAAGCCGAGAAGGAATGGGTCGTATTTCACACCATCCTTTCAAGGTGGGTCACACTCTTATCAAAAGATGTGGGATACTTTGGAACATAAACAAAATACTTAACTCTGTAGACCTTCAAGTATGGTCTTCCATGACCTCTGGAATCGACCTATTATTTACCTTTTTCTCCGTAATAAAGACTAAAAAGTGCAACAAGTTTTAGCATCCTTTCTTTGTTAATACCCTTCATGTCCAATACGCATGGTTTCGTCTTTCTTCTTCTTTGGCACATTAGTGTTTTCTTTCATACGAGAGTCTTCTTCTTTCCACTGCTGTGGAGGGTTATGCTCTTCCCTTCCCTACTAACAAAGATCTCCGCTTATTCACGAATGAATTGGGAAAGCCAACAGAAAGATTCGATTCTGACTTCGTAGAATCGGTGCTGCTGTTGCCTACGCGTAAGACCGTCCCCGCTCCCGTCCCGGGACGCTAAGAGGCTTTTACTTTTGGACTAAACGGCAGTGTTTAGCTGACGCCTCGAATCAAGCTTTTATTGCGACATGCTATGTTTTCTCCCCCATTGCTAGTAGGTTGTTGGCTAGGTAAGCGTCCTGTACTAAGAGCGTGCAAGCGATTCGGGACAAGAATGTTTGTTAAGCCAACAGAAGAATCTTTTCGATTTTAGAATAGGAAGGAAGGGGCCTTTCATACCCCATTGGATACTTTAGATGATCAATTTCGGCTGCGGACGATTTTATATAAAAATTTGTTGTCATTTACTCAGAGAACGAGACAACTCCTTTTGTTTCATCGAGTGCTGCTAGCTCCTATTCGAAAATGATTCCCATCTTTCCTTTCATTTTCCACTTTTTGAGAGTATGCTCTCCCAGAACCAGATATTTTAGGCGAGAAAATGGATATCACGTCATCGGTTTCCGTTGTTGGACTGTATGTTACCACTGAGTCAAATGCTTTATTAGTTGATGTAGCCGAATCACCTACTCCTCCCCTTCTAATCATCTAAAGGATCTGCCCTCGTGGGATCCTTTTCCACAACTTAGGTTGTTGAGTCGGGCACTTTTCTGCCATAGATGATCAAATCGCTTTTGCTGGAGTAGATGATTTCCAAAGGGAGTTGTGCTCCTCCCATTTCTTACTTTTTGGTTGAGGGCTACCAGAGTCTCAGTATATTAATAAATAGAAAGTCAAATAATCTGCATTCAGTGGCGGATGTTAATGGTCTTTCTTGAAATAGTCGGGTCCTACCTAGTTGAGTAAGGAGAAAGTAGGTCCCTAGAGGATAAATGTGGGTTCCAAACCTAGCTTGTAGAATCAGACCACTCGCCTTTAACTAGCAAAGCGGATATTTCGGTATCTTAAGGGTACCTTGCCTCATGGTTGATTGTTCACTCCCGCACATAATGTCTCTCTTAGTGCTTAAGCAGATCCTATTGGGTAGGTTGCCCAGATCTAAGAAAGTGGGCGCTCCAACACTGTTTATGCAAATTTCAAATTTATAAGGACCCACTACCCTTTGCTTTCTAAATCTTATAACATGAGGACTTTTCTTTTCTTTCTCTTGCTAGTCAAGAATGCATTCCTCTTTCCTTAGAGTTCCCTACTAGATGCAGAAAATCAACCAATGTGAGAGATTGTAGCTCGAGATCGGGATAGAGGTTCGTGCCCTTGCCTCAGCCCAAGCTAGAGTCACTTGCATCTTCTCTTCGTTCATTTCTGGCTCTTGAAAGCTGAACTTCTTATTTTATTGTGATGATGTTTCTGTCTTTGTTCGCTTACCTCCTAAAAATAAAAAAGAGAGGTGAGAGGCTGATTTACACCAGCTGTTGACCTCAGACTTGAAACTACTACTAGGGCCACTCTCGTGGTTCCTGAAGGTCTACGACTCGTATTCCATCCTAATATGATAGGTGGTTCAAGAAGATGCTTGGATCCTGGCCCTGTTTTGTTGGCAGGCTCCCATTGGATTATACTCCTCTTTTTGTGCTGCCTGCTGTGAAGCATCCCGTTTGCTCGCTTTTGTGCCCTGCCCATAAAAAAGGACTTCAGTTCACTTCTATCTCCTCGAAAGGTAAAGGTGTAATATTCATCAAAGGATGTACGATGTCTGAAGGTGTACCGAAACAACGGTTGATACAGGCATTCGGGCATGTGATAGGTGTAACTAGTCCATATACGATTCAATATGTCTCACTAGCGAGATCCACCAAAAAGAAGAGGGGGGAGGGAATTTTGATAGAAAGAATGAGGGATTCTTTCGGTGCTTTATGGTATCATTTTGATAGGTACTATTTTGATGACAATAATTAACTACTTTAAACCTTTTCGAGATGCGTAAATACATTTATTTCGAGATAGCCAGTCCTTGTTCGGGGTAAGAGCTAACCGTGGCAGTCTAAGACCGAGATGAATTTCTTGATGAAGAAATTCACTTATATAAAGAATCTTCCTTTTCTTTTCGCCTCAACATGGGCTACATTAGATTCACTAGCTCTTCTTTCTGTTTTCACGAATCCTAGTTAGTGAGCTTGGCACTAGGAGTTGTCTAATCAAAAGGCATCAGCGCAGTAGTTAGAATTTAATACAATACGCATCTGGGGCTTTATGATTAGCTGGTGACTCTATAAAGGTTAAAAAAGAGATAGCAATGAGGGACTCTTCTTAACTAGAACAACCAACCTCACGCCTTCTTTCACAATAAAGCCTTGAAGAGCTATTCTATTCCTCTCCCCTGCCAACTTAGACATGAAAGACTTTGAAAGGAAAACTTGTGATGGCGCCAACCTTGGGCCACACCAACCAGCAACAAGAGGGAAGACCCAAGGAAAGCCAGCAAACCGAACAGTGGGCACCAAGCAGTGGCTGAGACTTAGTACCAACTTGGGAACGCACCCAGAACACTTAACCTAACAACTATACATAAGGTTGAGGAAGATACCAAGCAAGCTGTTCAAGATTCTAGCTCCCCGAGGGCAACCAATACTCCCTCACTCGTGCTTCCTTTTTGCTGATTGCTATGGATAAAGACTGAATCTGTAGTAAGCTTACAATAGGCCTTGCAGGGAATAGCATCCATTACTAAAAACTGCAGGAGCTGTTTTCCCCTCCCTATTGTCTATTCCTCCTCCTGGCATACTGCCGATGGGCATTAACTAGACATGTTCTCATAGCTATGTATTGGTGCTCTCGACATAGGAAGTCTCGCCAGGTTTTCTTATTTAGTTCTCTGCAAGCCAGGTTAAGGAAAGGTCCTTCTCTCAGACCGATCTTCTGCCAAGTCCCCTCTCAGCTCATGCAATAATCGGGACAGAGAGAGCCTACGACAAGAATAAGATCAATAATTTCCACGTCCAGTAGGAAGTAGCTCCTCACTCTCGTCAACTGTACATACGTTGCCTTCCATTGTCTTAGAGAAGATTTCAATATACTCCTGTGGACAAGTGAGACTAGATTTCCGACACTACGTTCATCATGGTTGTCTTTCATTGTGCTAGCCCTTATCAAGGAACCCTAGCGTAGACCGTTCTATCGAGAGCTTCCGACACCACAGAAGGTTCATCAACTCTTTTTCCAGCTTTTAAAAAAGAGATTCAAACATTGAGATTTTGTTGCTGCTCAGTGAGACGACACAGAAGGTTTAAGCCCAGCCTCAGGAGCAGGCCCCACTATTTATATTCATACATGCATTCCCCTACAGATTAACAAGCCTTTCTGCAGTCTCTTCTAGCATTAGCAAAATAGTCTAAATCTATTAAATAGGAAAAACACGCCTATATTAGTATAAGTAGAGTAGAAAGGTTGAGCAAAGGCGGGCAAGTTTATATAAGGTAGAGTATCTCGGCCAACTCCTTCGTTTTTTAAAACGACAAAAAGCACTAAGTATGATCTAGTTCTTGTTGTGATACCCCCACCCCTGCCACTAGGTCAATTGCGGCTGAGTAAGGTATCTGCGTGCCTCTCGGCACTAGACTATGAGTCTGAAAAATGAGAGCCCAACCCTGGGGCAACGCTAAAAATATATGCACAAAATACGCAGCAGAAAAACTTAAATAAACTTGTTACCACTAGTTCGTTCAAAATACAAGATTTTAAGAAAAAACTTTTTAAAACTATTGCAATACAAAATAAAAGTCTTATACCAACAAAACCTTATGATAATATAAACAGAAGAACTTTACACATGGCCCGATTCTAAGAAAAACAAAACATAATACGTGACAACCAAAGCATAAACATGTCCTTCTAGAGAGATATGGTCCAAGATTTCACCAAAACTTCAGCGACTTATTGTGCCTCTATCTATCCTGAGTTGATTTGAAGAGAAAACATGAAACGTGTGTGTGTGCGTCTCAGTGATTTCTTTGAAATAATGATGATGCAATTTCATGAAACCATTTTATGCAATATTCTTAGAAAACATTTTGTTTTAACAATACTGATACTTGAACCGAAATAAGGGTTTCGAGCGCAGCTGGGAAGTCTGAGCAAATCAAGACACATCAGCGCAGCTTCTACACCCGAATGCAAAGAAACATGCAATGCTACGATCGGGCTCAACGAACAAGGTCCGGATCCAAAATGAGGTCATTGGAAACAAGTCCGGCATCTCGTAGTCAATAACAGCCCAACATTATATGAGCGGTCAATTACCAAGCAACCGCACTCCTAAATCACAAGTCAAAACATTAGGCTATAGACTCCTGGGACACCTACCAGGTCTGCCCTGGGACCAACCTTGGTGTCGAGCCCCTCTTGACTCTTCACTAGGCAGTCAAACCCCACTGCAGAGCATGATGCAGTGTCCACGTAGACCGATTGGGCCACACCTTCCGCGATCTACGCCCCTCTTCAAGTGGATCCACTCTCTTGAGTTTGAATCGTCCACGCCATCGGAAGAGGCCCTCGTACGGGGGACTAGCCACGTATAGTGCAATCCTCTAATGCTTCCGAATACCTCAACATAATCCAGAACTGTAACTCTGGTCGGAATGGGGTTTTCTCATGTGTTTATAAAAAGAAAGGCCACTTGACCGGCCGTCAGGACAGAATCCAGTCATGAATACTTAATAAAAATCCCCATCCGCCAGTTCACCCCCATGTTTATGCGAAATTCACATAAATATGCCTAATGTATACTCATGCATGTCAAAATAGTGTAGCTTTTCTAACTAGAACATTTTACCAACATATATAAATTTTCCTAGAAAACCTGTATACAGTCGATTCCTGCTTCACAGCAATTATAAACCATTTAAAAAAAAAACCACACTTATATGGAGCACGGCTCCTATGCATTGGCTAAGAAAAATAGGTAACACATTATGGAGAACATCTCCAAAAAACATGCTAAATTGTACATGCTGAACATAGTAAATATTTTCTAACAGATTCCGGAAACTTCCCTTACAAGGCCCGTAATATTTACAAATATTAGAAAACAGGATTTTGTGGACTCACCTGGATGTGGCTCTGGTGCTATAATCCTACAAACATGATACCAACAAACATTTAAGTACAAATTCACACGTTTCTATTCGTCTCCCAAAATAAAAGATGATAACTTCTTACGAATCTAGGATATAACTACACGTATACTAATCTAACGAGCCTACACTTCTTATCCCATCCATACTAAAATCATATAAACCTACTAGTGATACCAAAAATATATATACTAACGCCATATAAAAAATTAGGTGTATATATATATATCAAGATTAGTCACACAAGTCAAGTGTACCAAAAGTATACATACAAACCATAAGTGTTAACATCATTTTCTAGGGTCATTTATAAAAGTACGTATCAAATTTATGAATGCGAAAACTAGTTACAAAAGTTATACATAAAAATATATATAAAGTTATGTACTAAAATATATAGTTAACAAGACTTTATTCACTAAAATTATTTATATACAAAGAAAATCCCATATATAATAAAAAAATATATACACACATATTTACCAACTATATATATAAAATTATTTGCAACAATTATATATACCACAAACATGTATATATAAAGTTATATATTAAAATTCATTTACAACAATTATACATATATATATGTATATTAAAACTTCATATCCTACAATTAGATAAAAATCCCCATGCATGAAAACATATAGATATTTATACTAACACCATACCTAACTACATATATAGATATACAACACCTCAAATATATTTATGTACATACAAGCTTCACGTGAGGAAAAAAACTATACATATGTATATATATCAATATTTGAAATATGTACCTATAAATATGCATGCTAAGACCATGCATGTAAATATATATATATACAAAGGTTATATATTAATATTTTACATATAAACATATATTTAAGATATATAAATACTAAAACTAGACATGCAAAAATATATACTACATATATATTTGAAAATATGAATAATTACGTGTACTAAAAATTTATATATATATAAGAAAATACTTTAAAATCATTTACCAAAAATTTAGGTATATATATTAACCATTTTAGGTAAAAGAATTATACCAAGAAAAATTAAACAAATAAATTTATATAAGATTAAATAAGAGAAATCAACAAAAAAATAAAAAATTAAACAAATCTTAATAAAATTATACTATTACTAAATGACTAAAAAAAAAGAAAATGATGGAGCAAGACACACAAAAGAATCAAAACGGCAAAAAGAAAAAGGGGGAAAAACTGACAGAAGGCTATAAGAAGGAAAAGAAAGCAAGGACAAGAAAGGAAAAGTAGAAGAAAAAATAAATAAATAAAAAAATAGTTACCTATTGCTGCTGCTGAGGAAACCGAGATGAGGGGGAGAAAAGAAAAAATTTCAGCAACTTTCTCTTCCCTCATTACCCATATATATATATATATATATATATAGGCGTACCAAAATGCATGCAAGATGCCAAGTGGCACTTCATGCTTGACAAGTGGCCAACAATTTTTTTTTAAAACCTACCATAAAAAATAATAATAATAAATAAAAATAATAATATCAAAATTAATAAAAAAAATTAGTATTTCTCCATAAAAAGAAAATATACGACTCTAACCCTATATAAGACTACCGAGTATTCCAAACTGCTAAAAAGTACGTACCACAAATTTTTAGGTTTTACTATATTAGACCTCGACCACTAGGTTAACGTCAAACACCCTCTAATCGCTCGAGGTGCTTACCGAGTGGGGTGTTACATTTGTTGTAAGGGTATCAAAGTCAAAAGTATTGGCAGCTCTGGGGGCTTCCATAGAACAACTTCTCTCAGATGGGGAAGATTCTGAAATTGCATATAGGTAAAGAAGAATAAATAGATTCGATTCGGTAAAATCCGTCTTTGCTTTTGCTCTTATCGATGCGATCTTTGTTTTTAGCTTGGCACTAGGGCGCTTGCTTACCCAAAAAGAAATTTATTAAACATAAGGAGCCTGACGTGAAATCAGAGCAGGATGTGGATATGTATGACTCCAGTACCTGTAAGACAGAAGAAAAGCCCCGCGACAAGAAGATTCAGATGACGATGACGTTTCAAAGAACGTGGTCCTTCAGTTTAGAAATATTCCACCAAATGTGGCAGTAAACTATGTGCTACCACGGTGGTCCAAAAGAAGGTCAACCAAAAGAACTGGATGAAGATGTAGAGGAGGATGACTCTCCTCCAGTTGTGGAAATAGCAGAGATTGATTCTGGGAATGAGCCAACCGATGGATATGGATTCGAAGTAGTCAGGATCCACAAAGAGCAAGACTCCTGTTGTTGATTCTACCTGGTTCAAAGTCCTTATGTCAAAGGACAGTCAACCGTTGGGGAAAATGGAGAAAGCTTCAAAGATAAGACCATGTTTCTTCGAGAAGCTAAGATTTCAGGCAAGAGAGGGGTGAAGCAGCTCGAGCATAAGCGAGAGGGGCGAAAAGGTTCCATTTCAATTGCTGATTATACTATTCCATATTATTAAGCGAAGCCTGTTGTTTTAGGAGCTAGGCTTTTCTGTATTGATATCCTCCTGCAGCAGATCCAGGTTTTACAATTGTTCAATCTCCTACCTTTCTTTGGCCGAATGCCACTTTATAAGTTCTTTCATCCGGTGTGAACTGGTCTGTCTACGGGTGATAGTAATAGGGGGAATCTAGGAATGCTTCTATGTTTCAAGTCGTAATGTGAATTCAAACTGGCTGAAGCTTTCACAAAATGCTACTTCTTTATTTTACTCAAGACAAGTATAAGTGGTAAGTGGGTTTAGTCTTTCAGGACTAATTCTGGAAGACTAAGTGGCAAGGGGAGCAAGGTACTAGTAAGGAAGAACCACTTTTCCTCCATGAAACCGAGAAAACTAAGAATGTGTAACCAAGGACATCTATTTTACAACCCGATTGTTAGGGAGAAGATGGTAATTACGTAGGTAATTTCATCGATCCAATGTACACAACAGCTCATCTATAGCCTTTCATTCCTTTCTGTGAAAGAAAGTGAAGAGAATTATTAATTCCATCAAACTAGTTAGAAAACTCACTAAATTCTCTCTTTACTGGAAAAGTACAAATCACTATTTTTTATCAAGGTGAAAGAGAATAGGGCAATCAGGGCATATCCTTTCAACACTTGACCTTAAAGCAGGTGATAAGGAAATACTTTTATTACTATTAGTACTACTTCGACTTAATAAGAAAATACAATATGATGGGAATAAGGAAGAAGAAGGAACTATTCAGATAGAGCCAAGGCAATCAATCAATATATGGCATGAAAAAAGAAAGAAAAAGTAACAATGAAAGCTCCTTAACTGGGCATTCCTAGATGCAGATTTTATAGCCCTCGAATATGAATAAAGGGCATCAGTTCAGTAGGTTGGGGAAGGAGAGAGCTCGGGAACTCCAATTTCATGATAGCGAGGAAGCAGATGTATGAGCCTCCTTACTCGCTAATCTTCTTTCGACTTGGGGAATCCATTTTGATGTAAATCATTTCGTTTTCAAGTGTCGACTACCGTAGCAGTCTTTGTCTTCCACACTAAATTCCATCCTTACACGTTTATACCGTATATTTTATTAAAAAAAAGAAGAAAAAGCGCTGAAAATGATTGTTGTTAGCATCTCTTACCGGATTCTATTTCTTTGCTAGGATACAAGTCTTCTATAGTCATCAGGAAGCGGATTTGAATGAAAAGTCAATATAGGACAAGGATAGAGACTAAGTCTGCCCATTAGTTGTGTCCTCTGTTTCTTATGCTAAACTTCTCTTGAGCAATTCACGTATCACTTGAGTAGTAGTATGAAACCTTAAGAAATGGTGATCTACTAGTTGATTCAAGAAAGATCTATTGAAGAGTGTGCACCAGATAGCAGTGGAGGGTATGGTAGATCTCCGCTACTAGGGTGTGATCCCAAATGACGTACCCTAATAGCAGTGGATGCATGACTTTTTGTAGCAACACACTGATCTTGTTTATGAGCACATCCCTAACCCTCTTCTCCATAAGAAAAGTAAACAAAGTTGTTCGTTTTTATGCTTGACTTTCACTTTCCTCTCTTGTCTTGCAGTGATAGGGCTTTTTTGAGCCCTTTATCTGGCGATCCCAAGGCCTTCCGCCTTAAGGCTTGTATTTTTTTCCGAAAAAGGAAAGTTTCCCACTCTCTCCTACTAATTAATTGGGATGGGAATCCTTTTTTTTTAATCCTATTTATAGCGCCCTGTAACCCTACCTTTTATGAATGGTACACTTTAAGACGTTAAGAATGTAAGAGGGGCAGTCGTCGATTTATTTCAAGTGGATTGGATCATCAGTTGATTGAAATTTTTTTTTCTAATCGAGCAAGGCCGCTAAGGTCTGCCTAGAAGGTTTCGATAAAGAGAATGTGAGTAGGCAGGAGATCAATAGACAGAGAAAGAGAAGACCAAAAGGAGCTCGGTTGTACCATAAATAAAAAAGAATCTACCTGTGTCAATGGATTCAAAATCTTTTATACCTGGCCATAGCTAATGGAGCTTTAGAAAGAGGTTTATCCAAAGGCTTTGGGCGGTTTTCATACCTAGTGAGGAAAGGAAAAGATACTAATAAGCTCCATTCTACGAGGATCCAATTCCATGATTAATTGTACTGAAAACAAGAGCCAAAGAGTGACGAAATTGGATTAGGAATCTTTCTAAAATAAGTGGGTTCTAGTCCTGCATTTGATGCCGATCATAGCACGTTAAGCTACTAGACAGCGGATCTATAAATTCTATCTCAATCAATGTGGGAAACCTTCCTCTAGTAGTCTCTCAACTGCCGTTTTGAGTCTTTTTTTTTTTTTTGGTGAACGAAAGTGAGTAACAGGATTTCCCTGTAGGTACATATCCTACACATTCAGGCTGCTACGTTTCGATCGGAAGACGTCTTGCCGAGGCTCCGACCACCGGAGGCATTGCATTCTGTTAGCTACTTATAGCATACCTATAGAGAACGTTTATATCTATCTAGGCAACCCTCTTCTCTATCCTACCTCGCCTGCCATGCAGAGCGGGAGCTTTTCTGATTCTTCCGAATTCCAAGTCAAAATTCATATCGAAGAGTCTTAGACTATCCTTTTTCTTGTCCATCCATTCATCGTGCATGGCCAATCCAGTCCACTTTGTCTGGATCATCATAGTCCAGGATTGTGACGTCTTCAAGATTTTATTGAGCGTGATGCTCTGTGAGGTAAAACCGCATGGGTTTTTATAAACGGTCGGGTTTCCGAGTAAAACAAGGACCTTGCCCCCTTTGAACCTTTTACTTGTGCTTAAAAAGTGGAAATTGGAATTATGCTTCCAGGCTCTGAATCTACTCTATCCATAACCATTCTTCCTTTTCGAGACTTTAGGGCCCTTGCACGTGAACTCCTTCCTGACAGGGAGTGTGGGGGAAATCCCTTACTATGTTTTGTATGGGGGACCCTCGAGGGATGAAGATATTCAACTGGTGGATGTTGATGTCACTATGGAAGGTAATAAACATGTCCAACTAGATGAGGTCCAGGAAGTTGGAGGAACATCTCCTATGGACTCCGATAACCCCGTCCTTCATCAAGCCTAATTTGTTTCCTCATGAGGATCCTTATGTCGAATTGCCGTGGGGCGGGTTCTGCTGATTTGTTTCGAAACTTGTTAGAGTAAGTCAAGAATCAGCGACCTAAACTTCTGATTCTTGTTGAAACGCGTGTCCCGAGTACTCATGCACAGAGAGTACTGCATAATTCAAGACTCAATAGAACTGCGGTTGTCGAGGCTAATGGATTTGCCGGAGGCATCTGGCTTTTATGTGACGAGCATAGGGTAGACTTGGAGGTCGTCTCGTTGAATGATTAAGTTATTACTGTCGTGGTTAAGAGGGGTAGTATTGTGGGTGTTATCGGCGATTTATGCCTCCCCCAAGCTGGTGTTCTCTGAAGCACTTTGGCAATATGTTCGTCAGTTGGGGACGGTTATTGAAGTTCCGTGGTTCCTGGTAGGCGATTTTAATCGAGTGCTTTCTGAGGAAGATAAGCTAGGGGGCTGAGCAGTTAGTTGGTGCAAGACAAATTCTTTTGGATACTTTAGATGCTTGCTCTCTTCTTGATCTGGGATTTTCCAGCTCTTAATTGTTTGCTTGACATAAGAGGTTTATCCTTCCCCCTCTCACAAGGCGGGAAAGCCAGTTCCCTCTTGCGAGCTACTTCGTTCCATCACTACTCTTGTTTGAATCTTATCCGCTACGAATACTAAATACTAGAGTTTATGATACGCGGACATCCCGCCTATCTGACTTTCATTTCTAGTTTCCCGGCTCTTATGGCTCTCTGGTCACCTTCCATCAGACAAGTCGATTTGTTGGTCTCCTTTCCAATTGAATCAGAACTGGTACGACGCGCTCTACTTTTTTGACTTTGTGGCCTTACTTTCAGCCTGTTGGAAGAGGTGCTTCTGGAATGCAATTCCCCCTAGACAAATCTATATTTTAGGGAAGAAGAACAATTTGTTTTTCTTTGGTTTTGTGGTAAAATCCGTCATGATTTTATTTAATTTACTCAATGCTAATTCCCTTTCCCCAGTAGTGATAAAGAACATCTCACAAATGAGTCGTGAATACTCCCACTTTTTGTCTGGATATAGAGAAGAAATGAGATCGATAATCTCTTTCTTTTTGTCAAAATGTTGGGAGGCTAGATTAAATAAAGTAGTTCATTCCTTTACAGAAAAGGCTTCGATTGCTTGGTTTAGCTTATCTTTTCCGATTATCTCACGTAGTTCATTTTTCGGGAGACGCTCTATTATTTTTATTTTTATTTTTTTTGAGTTCCTCCTCATAATTATGAATAAGCTCATGATCATGAATAGGAAGAAACGCTTCCCCCCTTTCTAGCGGCATTCCTGAATCCCATACAACTGTGTACCATGTCCTTATACGTATATCGGCTAATGGTATGCAATTTCCTATTTGAAAATTTTGATGAAGTATCTCGTATCTATAAGCAAGGAGCGCGGCCAGCTGACTGTCCCATTCATTCCACTCGGCCTTTCTTCGCTGTGTGAACAAAGTCTTAGTATATATGGGCAGGTAGCAATAAGTGGCTAGTCGAAGGTTTAGACCAATCGCAATTTATCACCATCTTGTCCGCTTCCAATTGATGACTGCTATTATATAAGTTTTGACCTCAGCACCCCTGTGCTGGGGCTAGGCTCCCAGCTGCCTCATACGGCTCTTCCTAAGAACTTGAAGCCCTCTCTCTCTTAATAGAAAAAAAATTCATTTACAAGCTAAAAATAACTTTTTCAAAAAGCCTTCGCCCTTCTATTCAACGGGGGGCTATTAGAGAAGCAGCTTCATTCCTTGACTTCTTTGCTCTGTCAAGCTTCCTTGTTCCTTAGTGTAGTCTCGGTCCATAGTTTAAGACTCTGTTCCTTATAGCCTAGTCTATATCCACAGCTAAAGTGACTCTGTACTGATGCCTTTCCCTTTGTATATGACTCCGTAAAGACCAATGGTCAACTCAGGGAAATTACTGCCATTCCTTGGAGCCATATTACTCACTTCGAAGACGAACTAACTTGGCTTGATGCAGGAATAGTCCAGTAATAGAAAAGGCACTGCTAACTATCTCTTTTAGTTTTTATATTTATGCCTTGTGTTTGCAACTGCAAAATGTGTGCATTATTTTTTTCGGTGTGTGAAGTTCATCTATCGAGATTCTACTTGCAGATGCTCTTGCGCCATTGCAGCACCAAACAAGAATTTGTAAAGCAGCGCCTAGTTGCTTCGACTATTGCGTTGAGGAAGGGTCCTACTTTGGTCTTGTTTTGTTAGGGTAGGGGGAAATCCTTACGTTTTGCTTGCCCCTTTACTTGAGACTTTGATAGCTCTTTTTTGGGAAGGATCGAAGATCGGATATATCGGCTCTATTTTCTCCTATCGGACCTGTGAAAGTACTTGCCTGACTGTGAGAACTCGTTAGCCCTTATCAATTATTGTACGCCAATACTTTTTTAGAAAAGAACTACCGAAATTAGAAGTTCCACGTCTGTCTTTCACCGGTGTGATGCAATTCTTTAGCGGGGAAGTTTTCGTTAGCTGGTATAAGCCACCCTTCTGTACTGTATAACTTGCGCCGGAAAGGAATAGAAAGCGAGCGAAGGTCCCTTCCCTAACTCTGAGATACCTTCTGCGCTATCTTAAAGACCCGGCACAGACTGATGACCCTACACTAGTCACTGTTGACAGCTTCTGTGGAGCAAGGACTGCTAGCCCTCCCTTTGAAATGAATCGATCACTACCGTAGACAAGCCTTACCTTTGAATTGCTACGGATCCGTCGGAGCAAGCGGTTAAGGTCAAGGGCAAGAAGAAGATGACTCCCCGGAAGAGGATGCGTTCTCGGGTGGCCCTGTCTCAGCCTTAATAAGATAAGCAATTGAATCCTCTGCATGACGAAGTGACCTCTACATCTTAGAATGTCAGTATCAAGGAAAGACAAGACAGAAATATAGTTTAATAAAAAGTTCCCAAGAGAGATAGATTTTGTGAATCTACAGACATATCATATATGGTTTTTGAACTGAGCCTGTTCCCACTCGTATACCAGCCAAAGTTAGGTAAAGAAGCTTTCTTTGGCTTCTGCACTTAAAAGTCCCTTCTTTCTCTTAGGGAAAGCACAAAGCTAGCTATCTTTTCCTTGTTCGACTTACCGACTTGCCTTCATGAATCAAAGTGTTAGCCCAATGAATGAAAGGTTTGCCTTATGTTGGGATGGTAGGCAAGTTTCGGTACTTAGTTCCAGGCAGTTTGTTTTCCAATAAAGTACTCAATCAAACCGTTCAAGCAAGCGGATCGTAGGAAAACCACTTTTCTTTTGTGTCCTCCTTCTCATGGGAATAGGCACCAGTCTCAGGGAAAGCGGCAGGGGCTTCGACTCTTGGAAACCCGTAGAGAGAGAGCTAGTTGAATTTAAGTAGGTTGAAAAGACATACAACCTTGGCAAGAACGGTGTCCTGCAGAATATATGACTGATGCTCTTTTAGGTTCTAACAATTCCATGGGTGGCATAGCTACCAAGATCAATGAAGTCAATTATCTCTCTCCTAGAAGTTAGTTAGCTACTTCTCATTTTGTTCTAGGATTCTTCTTCTTCTTCATAGGTCATTTGTGGCACGCGGGAAGGCTTGACCTGATAGAAGGATGTAATGGAAAAACAGATGGAGAGAGTAAGAAAACAACTAAAGGAAAGGCGGATGGCCACTTATCCGAATAATATGATAGGAAAAGACGAAGAGACCCCTCACTTTCACTTCCCTTCTTCTAAAGTGGCGTAAAGAGATGACCTTCCCTGGGAGTCTTTCTTCTTCTTAAAAAGTGAGTGTATGGAGTGATTCTTTTGCTTGACCTACTGGGGAGGGAATAGTTGTTTCCTTCTTCAGGCATTGGAAGTTTAGATCTTCTTATAAATAAATTTTGAATGGTATGGTGTAGATTATGTGTCACGTCATGGTAAGCGATCATCAACTGCTTTCGATCTTGAATGTCTCATAGATAAGTAGGTATGACCGATACCACAATACGGGTTTCTTATCCATCTTTAGTGATAAGAAAGAAATAGAAGTCAAGATATAGGATTCATTCTATTTTACCCACTACGATCGTGACAGGTTTACCATTGTCGTCAACTAGGGAGAACTCAGTCAACACCTGCACCTTTTCCTGTGCACGGATATGCCAACATTTGCTACATACTTTAGTACTACCTTTTTCCGATTGGTTCTGTGTCAGGTGAGTGGCAGAACTTCTTCCTATTAGGTAGAGCTTTTGCCAAGAGTTCAATCTTAAGGTCGGTACGGTACCTATAAGGTAAGGAGTGAGAGGCTTGAAGCAGATGAGAAAGGTAGATTAAGTCCGTCATTGAATTGAAGTGGTAGAGTGGTAAGTGGGCGTACGGTCTATGTCTTTCCTATCAGCGGCATTAGTTCCTTTGTCGTTGGGGTTCCAAATCTTCCTTTACTACTACAAAACAGAAGATGGATACTGATAGTCGTCTGCTAGTGGTATCGTATCGTATAGTTGATCAAGCTTTTGTTTTTAGGAGTGATCTTTTCCGAAATTAAATATAATAAGAGAAGAAAGAGAGCTTTAGAAGCAGCCAATCTTTTCTTTATGCCCAGAGACTCCCATTTCTTTCTTGGTTGGACCAACTCAACCAGCAATTTTCGACAAGCGTTTCTTATTTTTTAGAAGAAGAAGCAGAATTACCCCATAATTAGAGAATGGATCAAGAATACCTTGTACTATATGGGCATGCAACGACCAGTGATGTAGAGTTTATGAAAAGTGATCTCCCTTCTTTCGCTTCAACTAGTACCACCTCAACTCTTTCTTCAACTGGGTCGGACGCACAAAGCGCTCTCCCTGAGTTAGAGTGGGTATTTGATAGGATTTGTAATGAATACACAGAGTATATGGTGAAAGCTGGTAAGCAATTACCCCACAATGGGACATGCCTGACCTTGTTCTGACAGTGATTGGGGAGGAGGCGATTACCATCCCAGGCTTTCTCACAGGTTCCTATTATGATCTAATGATATATGGAACAAATAGTTGGTTATGTCAGGATATTTTCATTTTATAGATCTCATCAACTCTACCTTCTAATTTCTTTTTCAATTTGCAATTTCGTAAGTAAGTCAGTGAACTTTTTCTCATGCTTTACGTAGGAAACAACAAACAAAAGTGTTCTTATCTTTAGTTCTCGAAGAGTCTCTCTCTTTTTTGGGGGGAGCGGAATCAGAATATCTAAAAAAACTAATGCCTCAACTGGATAAATTCACTTATTTCACACAATTCTTCTGGTCATGCCTTTTCTTCTTTACTTTCTATATTGCCATATGCAATGATGGAGATGGAGTATTTTGGATCAGTAGAATTCTAAAACTATGAAACTAACTGGTTTCACATTGGGAGAACAAGATCCGAAGCAAGGACCCCAACAGTTGGAAGATATCTTGAGAAAAGGTTTTAGCACCGGTGTATCCTATATATACTATAGTTTATTCGGTCTCCCAACAGTTTAACGCCATCAACTTATTGGGAAAGGGAAGGAAGATGATGGTGATCTCTTGTTTCGGAGAAATAAGTGGCTCACGAGGAATGGAAAGAAACATATTCTATTTGATCTCGAAGTCCTCGTATAGCACTTCTTCCAATCCTTGATGGGTGATCACTTGTAAGAATGACATAATGCTAATCCATGTTCCACACGGCCAAGGAAGCATCGCGTTTTAATCTCACTATGACTTGGTTGTTCGGTAGATTTTTTTCTCGATCACAATAGTGGAATGGATGGCATGGAAAGAAATTAAATACTTCTTTTCCCACGAAGACAGATGTTCAGAAAGGTTCTTGAAATTCGCAATCGCTCTTTTTAGTGGGGATGATAGTGCTGTAAAGGAGTAAGACCAATGCGAGCCACTAGGAGAGTAAGCCTTTCCCCACGTATCAAGTTGAATGAATGAATGCAGCCTCAGCCAAAGAGATCAACCTGCGCCTTTGATTTTAGTTAGGTCGCTGGCGGAGCAGAACGAACTAATCCGCGACCCTCAAGTTTTCCAAAAGAGAACTGAATGGGATTGTTTTTTTCCAAAAATCTTGCTTAAAAAGAAAGAAGGTCCATTTTCCCATGTAGTTCGTCGGTCAAACCAACGATTCTCTTCTCAAAGTAATAGATAGATCTTTTTTTAGTTAGACTTCTATCAACGCAATGAAAGAACCATCCCTTCTTATTTGTTTGTCTTGTCAGATAGAAAGAAAATTAGACCTAAAAAAGCCCTTCTTTATTACTTTAGGGGATGGGGGTGAAGGGGGGTTTACATACAACCGAGGCAAAGTGGTTTATGATTGAATCTCAGAGACATTCTTATCATTTGGTAGATCCAAGTCCATGGCCTATTTTGGGTTCACTCGAAACTTTGGCAACAACCGTAGGAGGTGTGATGTACATGCACTCATTTCAAGGGGGTGCAACACTTCTCAGTTTGGGCCTCATATTTATCCTATATACCATGTTCGTGTGGTGGCGCGATATTCTATGCAAATCCATGTTGGAAGGACATCATACCAAAGTCGTACAGTTAGGACTTCGATATGGTTTTATTCTTTTTATCGTATCGGAGATAATGCTCTTTTTTGGGCTTCTTCTCATTCTTCTTTGGCATCTACGGTAGAGATCGGAGGCATTTGGCCCCAAAAGGGATTAAAGTTTTAGATCCTTGGGAAATCCCTTTTCTTAATACCCTTATTCCCCTTTCATCTGGAGCTGCCGTAACTTGGGCTCATCATGCTATACTCGTGGGGAAGGAAAAACAAGCAGTGTAGGTTTTGGTAGATACCATTTCACTGGCTCTAGTATTCACTGGCTTTCAAGGAATGGAATATTATCAAGCACCCTCCACAATTTTTCACTCCTAAATTCAAGCAGTGAGCTTGCTTTGCGAAAGAATATATCTTACGCGGTTACTCTGATTAAACCACGGAGAAGGGAAGGTGTGAAGCCTGATTGACCTAAAAAAGACTTCCCTTTCTCAAGATGAGATTGTTGGGATGGAACTTGAACGGGGTTCATTTGAAAAGGTTGGAGAATCCAACCTGCTGCTGTGGGAATAGCCCCTTCCATTGCCTAAAAGCCAATGCCAATAAAGAAAAGAGTGCCTCACGTTCCACTGAACACTGGGGAAGGAAGTGACAAAGTTTTTTTTTACGAGTAGTAGGGGTATACTTTACCTATGTTATTGGCTTAAGCATCCTATTATTTTATCCCATTATAAGAAGATTTTCTGACATCTTAATAGTGAGGGGCTTTTCGCCTATTTCAACATAATCAGATTTTGAACATTAGCACAAGATAAGAGCAAATAGGATGGAGACGAGTCTTAACAAGCAGGGTAGGAGAGATTACTTGCTCCTACAACAACTGAAACTTTTCCTATTCGTGTAGCCAGGAGGAATGCAAAGATGCCCTATTCACTTAAAAAGGAACTAGAAAGACTTAAGATACGATTAGAATAAGCAGTACTTTCTATCCTTCGGACCCTTGCTTTGGGAGATATCACTGCCCGAGAAGATCATCTACAATGACATTTGAATAATCCAAGGGCAACAACTGGCTCTAAGCCTATCCGCTGTTGAATAACCAACCGGTGCTAGTCTTTTCTATTACAGTAAGAGTTGTTGAGTAAATAGAAGCTTTGGTCCTATCCACTACTGGCGGTTCTGTCAGTTAATTAAATCCTATTTAATCAGCTTTGGTGCAAAATAAGATGTTCCATTATCAACTCTTACTGCTCAAGTACTCGCTCGCCCTTGCCATACCTTCTTTGACAATCTATGTAATTTAGACTTTAGCTAATTTGCAGCTAATTTTGAGTATTTGAGAGGGGAAACAAGTAGCTAAAGGCGCGCTTTTCCTATAGAAGAAGTGACGGAGAAAGAAAGGATGATAGAGACGAAATAGAATGAGGCATATGGCAGTCGCTGAGATGTGAGATGGCTGATGCATAAATTTCTATAGTTTGCGATTGAAGGTATTGGGACCGATCCAAACTTTGAAAAACTTAATCAAATTGAGTCCTTTATCGTGGGGGAGCTGCTTCTTCATTAGAAACTCTTGGAGCTCTAGCTCTGATTCACATCTGGTACTCTTTAGTAAACTAGGAAAATTCATGCTCTTCTTAGCGGCGACTACTCTAGCCAGGAGGCTTGGTCTCTTCATGCTGGTGGGGTCCACCCTTCTTGCTCCTATCTTGAGAAGAGATCGTAATTCTGATTCACTCTTATCGAAAGGTTGAACTGCTTAGCAATAGCAAAAGAAGATATCATAATCATGACACGCGTCTTTCCATTTATTTCTCTGCCCGATAGGAAGTATCCCCTGGGGCCCTCTCTATAATAAAGGAGGGAGGGGTAGCGACAGCTTAGGTCAGCAACTCATTGACAGATGGGGGTGGGATTGTCTCCTTTGCTTTGAGGCAAGATTGATTCAATTGCGAAAACTAAAGATTCTACAGCACTTGCCCTTCCTTTTTTAAGGGAGTGGATCCTTTCCACAAATAGAACTCTCAGTCTTCTTGTTTGTTCAGCTACTTAGCTTGAGTAAGACTTTATTTTTGGGTTAAGATTACATTCTCCTATAGGGTCGTCCCTTATTCCTTGATAGATACTGCTAGTACAGAGATTAGGCTCTCCTACCTACATAGAAAGCAACCTTACCTTAGATTATATCCCAGCCTGGTAAGTAAGAAATGGTACCATCCGACTAGAAGAAAGAAAAGAATAGACTAATTTCGGGATCTCTTCTTGGCGAATTTCTCCGCTTAGGATTAGCAAGACCATAGACTACGGAAGTAGCGCTTTCTAAGGGTAGATTAGCATACCCGATCAAGTTCAAGGTTGGGATACCTAGTTCTAGTGCTACGAATCGACTGTAGTCTCTTTTTTTGCCTTACCCGCTACGCCACTTCTATTGCTTGAGAATGCACTGCTAGTAGGAAGAATGTTGAGTTAATGTCCGAGCGTTAGCAGGACTTATTCACGAATGCCCTGTTAGAAGGGTGGACAAAAGGAGGAGACAAAGTTGGCCGGTGAAAAAGGTTTTCTGTATCAATATCCCGTCAATAAAGGGAGTGAATACACTAATACCATAAAGAGAAGAGTTTGACCCATAAAGCAATCTTGTAGAGAATGAACAGTCAATTTGCGTGACGAGGGACCAGACCACTAGCCTAGATAATCAAAAAGGCACGGGTAGCCATCTTATTATTATACGATAACGAGATTGGAATAACGGGATAAGTCCCAAGCTAAATCCAATATCGGTGCTTGCTATCAGTAGAAATATCAGCCTTCGCGCCCCTAACACCAATGGAAAAAATGAAGGTGAGCTTCAAACAACTCAATTTACCAGCGAAGTTCAAGAGCAATAGTCACTCGCCCATCCGGGAGCATACCATAGCAAAAAGAGACTCAGGGTGACTCTTGAGAAAGTCCATCTGATCGAAATCACCTCAATCTCGTTTGCAACCTCAAATCCTGCCCCAATTGTTTCTTGAGTGCCTAAAAGAAGAGATAGAATTGAATCTAAAGAGTACTGCTTTTGACCTTTCATCAACTGTTGTAGAGATTTCGATCTATTCGGGATGCTATTTCTTTCTTTTCTATAGTGTGCATATGCCCCAATCAGCAAGCGAAAGGTTCTTGATTGTGATAAGAGAATTTGATTCCAGTACGACATTTGAATAGCCAGCTTCCATAGCCACTTCAAGTCCAGAAATTATAGCTTGAAGTTCAATACAATATATTGAACATCAGTAATTCCTGAACATGGAGAAGAGACTGAATGAATAACAGCACCATCACTGTCTCAGACAATGATTCCAATTTTGCTTTTCCTTCTAGAGATGCTCTATTCAGTAAGTCCAGTTGTTTTCATATTGCCAGTGAATGCGGTTTCTGGTGGCTTCCCGTTGGCCTATTTTCTTTTTTTTCTTCTTTGCTTGATGATTGAAATTCCTGCCCTTTGGTGGGGCACGAGTTTTCTCCCAGGCCTGTCTTTGCACCTTGAGAATTTAAAACTCCTGCATTGAGTAAGTACTCATTTTCAGTTATTTCAGTTCCTTGAGTCAGTGAAGTTGCCGGCCCTTGTGTTGGTATAGTTTTTGTTATTATTCGTCTTTTAAGTATTTTTCTCTTTCTTTCGGTTGTATCGAGTGTAAGAGGTGTAGAAGCATTTGCCGTAGCGGCTAAGACGCATTTACTTCTTTCTTGAGTTCTTGTCGTATAGCGTGGGTACACAGTTCTGGTCTAGCACTAGCACCATAGCCCGAGCCTTCAGTAAGCGACAATGTGTTAGTATATACCCTAAGACCAATTGACTCACATTTATGATTTATGAAGCATGTATTTTTTAATTGTATTTTATGTTCTTGGTCATCAAGTATGTGACTTGATGGTAAAACTCTTATAGCTAATAAAATACTATTCTTATTTGTCCCTAGTTTATTACATCTTGTAAACTAGTGTGAAGTTGATTGATGGTCAAGTTTTACTGATCATGAATATGAGATATAAAATCAATTCATAAATACATATTGAGAATATTGTATTGGACATGACCCAAAGTGAAGAAGAAATATTGCATGGGTTTAAGTTATAAGTATTTCTTCTCAGTTTTATATTTGGTGTCCTTTGACATAATGTTTCTAATGTTTCTTGCATGGGGAGAAAATATGTTTTGACATAGTCAAACATCACTTTTAATTAGGTGATTATTATAACTATTGGTTGGCTTATTTTCTTGTCATGACTTGAATATTAGAGATAGTGAAAGGGATTTGTCCCTCTCTTTTTAGAGAGAGATATCCGTGGGTCCCTTATAAGGAAGACTGGAAAATATGTATGGCCATGCTCAAATAAGTATTAATAAGGTGTTATTAATATTATTTGTTGGAACAGTCTGCCTGGTGATCAAGTAAATGGTTAATTAAGTTTTATAAGGATGACTTGGTCCATGCCTTATACTTAATTAGGATATCGTGTGACAAAAGGACTAAACATTAAATTTGAGGGTAGGTTATTATTGCATTTACTTAACTTGGGTAAGCATAATGTCTTGCTAGAGGCCGCTTATGTTTTGTGAATAAATGTCTAGGACATTTTCATTCACTGCCAACGTTATTGATTTTAACCTTTTCTTGGCAGCCGTCCTTTATTTGATTAAAGAAAAATAAAACCTTAAACCCTAGAATGGCGATATAGTATCTAGCCTTCTCTCTCCGAAACACGACCGATTACCAGATAGTCAGGATCAGTTCTGAACAGTTTTCAGAACACAGAAGGGGCTAGCATCCCGATCGCTTGCAGAGGAATTCGTCGCGTGGCTACCAGTAGAGGGCGAAGCGTAAAAAGCAGCGCCTCCACACCGAACAATCAAAACATTGAGGTAATTTCTATTCAATCGGTTTTTCTAGTATGTGCAGATCCTGTTGGTGGATTTTCGTAATTTTATTTTATTTTGTTTTTTACCTACGGATTCCAACACAATGTCCCTTAGTTGTTTATTACGTAACCTGAAGCTAGTAATGACTTTTCATTTCGTCTTCCATACTGTAAGAGTAGGACTTCCTTTCCTATAGTAAGTGGTGGTTCATTCGTTAATCCATTCCAATCGTCATTTGTCCACCGCTAGTTCACCGGGAGCTAGCTAGGTCCCTTTAACTAATAAGATTCTGTGAAAAATATAATTGAGTGGGCAAGCAAAAGAACTCCTACTAGCTCTCCTCCCTAAGAACCGCAAGAGCTGAAGCTGGTCGAGTATTTTTTTTCACTTTCCATTACTTGTGTTTGAGCTTTGGACAGTTGGGTAAGCTGAACCCTGTACAGTAGGTGTTTCAGCTATTGATCCAGTGGCCACCTCTTCACACATAGGAGATTGAGACACAACCCCAGGGCTATGGGGAAAGATGTAGATCGATCACCTTGGAACTACATAATATTATTTGATTCTGTTCTTCTCATAAGATCACTATCACAGCCTATGAGGTACGAAATTTTCACAAAGAGAGATTGCTAGACATGGGAAATCAATTGAAAATTACAAAGTCAGATACGAATTACTATACAAGGGAAATAAAGATCGGCTAAAGAAGTACTTTTCCATATAAAATAGTAAAGCAAGCCTGGTTCTCTAGGCACTACGATAGGACGTGGATCGATCATCACGAGAATGGACTTCTCCGTAATCTAATGTAATAAAAGAGGTACAGTAGTCCAATTCTCGGGGCTTTCTCCCTTCTCGATCAGACGAAGGAGGTATGAATTCCATTTAAGCGAGTAAGGGCTTGTTATGCCCAAAACAAGGATTTTGATAAAGGATTCTCGTAAGAATTGGCATTTTTCCTTGACTTTCCTAGAGGCTGAAATCCTTAGCTAAGCAGATCCAACTCGGATTTGACTTCATCTCCAATCTCAGAACCAAAAACCTCCCCTTGGTCAACAACCATAATGAAATATTATTTAATCGTAGAAATGCTATGTCAGGCGCCCCTATTAGAATCGGAACAGACCAATTACCAGATCCACCTATCATCGCCGGCATAACCATAATTCTAGAACAGTTTTTATGAGACGGTACTATCGCTTATCAAACAAAAGGATGGGTACCATATTCTATTGCTTCAGTCTTCTACTCCCTTTGACTCACGTAAAGTATGGAGCTCGTTCCCTTGAATTCCTTTCCTCTGTAGCCCCCCGCACATAAGTAGGTGGAAACAAATCCACTACTTACACATTCTAAGGAAAAGCAACTTCCGGTAGCTACCGAGCGTAGAGTTAGCTTTTGGCAGCTCATGAACGAAAGAGGGATTGACTCTGCTACCAGGCTTTGAGGAATGGTAGCAGCTTTGGAATTGGCGTAAGTAGAAGTTGGTAACCCCATCTAAGTAAGATGGTCAAGTACGTGAGATGTAACCATTAGATTTTTCAACGAAGTCTTTCTTTCAGCAAAATCGAAGACCCGTAGTGCAATCGATTTCAGTATGCTGGGCCTTTAAAGGGCACACAACTGAAGATCGCTACTAACTGCGAATCAAATTGGCTAAAGGTGTGCGTTCATGAGCCCAAGCTAAAGTTTCAACCAATTCTTGCTAATAACTCCAACAGGAAATTAAGAACATAATCCAGTAGCCCACACAAGATGTCCAAATAAGAACATCTATGCCCAGACCGATAAACTATTCATACCAAAAGGATTATATCCATTGATAAGTTGTGAAGAGTCTTTATGTTATGGCCTCAAACATGCACCTCAGGCCAGGTTCACACGCTTTAGTTTACGCACCTTCTTTCTTCATATTGAGCTCCCATCTGATCGAAGGTTGGTTTTCAACTTTCCATGCCTTCTGCCAGCCATCCAGTTCTAAGGTTAGCCCTGCCTTTTTTGTTGGGTTAGAACGAGTATGAAGTAAGGGAGGAAGAAATATTTTCCATCTGAAAAGAGGAAAAAACGGAATCTTTGTCTAAAGAAATGCGTCGAGAAAGGGCAGATGTATAGAGCCCTTCAACGAGATAATGCTTTTTCAACTCTCTCAAAATGCAATCTATTCCAAACATATATGCCATGGTTCCTTACTTCGACAGGGTACAAATATCTAAATTTGATATTTTTAGATACTTTTTAAGACATCGATGTGGATTGCCTCGAGAAATAGCAATAGAGCTTTTCCATACATTTGTAATTCATGGTCTAATTAGACAACATCTTGCTTCGAACATAGGAGTTTCTAAGAGTAAAATTATAGAAAAAGAGCCCATTGTATGGGAAATACTTCAGGAAGTTATGGAGGGACATCCTGTATTGTTGAATAGAGCACCCACTCTGCAATAGATTAGGCATATAGGCATTTCAGCCCATTTTAGTGGAAGGGCGTGAGAGATTGTCCTCGGGCTGAGGAGTGTCCATATGAGTTCGTTGAGGTGTCCACACGGGCCTGTGGTCCTCTTTTCTATTCTGTTGAGAGTTTGAGCTGCTCCACCTAAGTTAAGTAGAACGAATTAGAAATGAAAAGGGAGAGTAAATTGACTTTTTAATCTTAAGGTCACTGCGGAATTCGTGTTATTAGAGGTATCCTACGCTGGCATAGGCATAGCATAGACTTTCTTGGAACATGGATAAAAAACTAGCCCGAAAGCTGCTTACCCAGACTTCCTTTAGCGATTTGACTAATAAAAGTCTTATGATGGGGCTTACTCTCGAAGGAGTGGTGAAGAAAACTCCCCCAAGCCAAGCGGAGCATGCATGAAGTAGTCAGATGTTTCTTCTATTCTTTTCCCTAGCATAGTTGGGCCAACTCTTCTATTCTGATTCATGGTTTATCTTGGCTATATGGTTCATCCGGGAGAGACATCGAGCTTCAAGAAATAATGAATGATCTTATCGGATCACTCCACCAATAACTTTAGGAGGTATCCATTTCCTAAAGACGCATGCCAGCAGGAGCTCATATGGAAAACGGCCGTACAAGAGCAAAATCTCATACCTAAGGGCACGTCGACCATGCCTCCTAGATAGGATAGGTCTTGAAGAAGTGCGAAACCCAAATCCAGCAATCCTCATAAGAGTACAATACCGGAGGGGAACGAAGAAGGGTCAACATTAAGTTGAACCAGCCTAGAGGTTGATAAGTAGCTAATATCCGCTTAGAGAATGGTGACGAATGAGACCTCTGCTTTCCTTCGGTCGATCCCCCTCTTCAATTACAATAGCCAATGTGGAGTCAGATCTTAGTGGCTTAGTGAAAAAATGAAGGCTTTCCATTCGAAGGAATATCCCGTCCTTCATTTAGAAAGATTAGAAAGACGATAGTGATTCCTTTCTCTGCTGTCGCATATTCGCTATAAGAAGAGGATGCATATAGAATGCGGCATCTTGTTAGCTATAGTCAGCTAGTTCTCTACAGGAGCTGCAGATTCTTCATTTTAACTATCTTTGCTTGCTTCAAAAACATCACTAGCTCCTTAATTTATTTCAATATGCTCAGCAACTGATATGTTTAAATTATCTAAAAGTTCATTCCAAGTCACAAGAGTAATCTCTTTTTTTTTAATGATTTTTTTCTTTTCGTTATGGTAATGCAATGCAAGAGGTCAGAAATTAGGTTATTTCTCATGATGAAAAGAGCTTTTATCTTATGTGAAATTTATGAAAACCCGAAATGTCGGTAATGTTAGAAGACGAATGTTGGTAGCTGATGGTCAGATACCTACATTCAGTACATCTTTGAAAGCTCAGATGGAGAAAATAAATAGACTCCTCGAGGGTGTTAAGCTCATCCACTTTAGTGCAAACCAAAAGGACTGGAGCTTTGCTCAGTCCTACTAGAACTTAAAAACCAAAAAGCTCTGCGTTGAATCCTTTGTCCCAGCCATTGTAGCACATGTGTCGCCCAGGGCATAAGGGGCATGATGACTTGATGTCATCCTCACCTTCCTCCTGCTACTAATTTAACCTTTTGAACGCGTCTTTTGAATATATGAAGTATGAAGTATTAACATTGTTTTGACTTTTTGAATGGGAGGGACATAAAAAAGATGACATAGAATCGAATTCTTTTAGATATTTTATCTAAAGCTCACTATATCCCTTTATAATGAAGGATTACCCAATGTCGTGGAGGTAGGCTCATATGGCATAAAATCTTTGGAGTATGGACCTAAATAGCCTCTTTGGTTTTATAGAAGCATATGTGCAATGCCCAACAACTATCAAGAGACCATTTCTACCCTTTCGACAGAAAGATGGGACTCTAGCCTTCCCTACCGGGGAATTTGTCGGAGTTTATTATAGCGAGGAGTTAAATATGCTAGAGACCTACCACATCATGGGCTTTCTTACTCTTCTCTCTTTTTGATCATTCGAAAAAACTAGTTAAGTATCATTGGCCCTCTGAAAGGGATAAGAGCTGATTGCTGGCGATGACTTGGTGAAGGGAATATATGAGAGAAGGTTCTCGAACCAGGTTCCGACTGAATAGAGCGCGGAGCCAACGAGTTCAGTTGAACAAGGTAAGGAGTCTAAGGGCTGCCCCTATTCTATTTCCTTAATCGGAAATAGGGGCAGGAGATTATTCCGTGCATATAAGAATTTAGGTATTCTTCTTCATAGCAACAGTAGCTGCAGTAGCTACAGTTCCATTGCTTCGAATTCCAACCTGATAGAATCCTTGCAACGGGGGATTGCTGTACACCCTTTCGGGCGGGCGCTTTAGTACGCTCTTTCGAACAGGTACGACCCTATTCTCTACTAAAAGCTGCAAATAACAAAAACAAGAAAAGTAATTTGGTATGTGATCCTGAAACTGGTACAGAATATCGTTCCATCAGCAGTACCTTTAGGTTAGAAGGGGTTCCCTGGGGAGATGTAAACAGAATGAGCATTCACACTAGACAAGAAGGTAAGGATTGTTCAGGCCAAGACAGGAACTTGAATTTACAAGATTCTTCTGAGAGTTTGATCATTTCTCTCCAGTGAGAGGATATCTAAAAAAAGAAGGTTTTTAGAAAGACACATATGGAGTAGTCTGAACCCCTTATATAACTCCATTTTTTAGCTGAAAAGGCGCCGATGAGCACATTGAACTATCTATTGAATCCAGTATTAAATAAATGTATGAAAAGAGAATTCCTAGAGATAGGGAGAAAATTAGAGCTTTCTGACTCTTTTGGAAAGTGCAGCTACGGGTTCCATCCCTCTGCTTTGGTTTTAGGGGAGAAGGCCCTAAATGACCGCTTAGTGATAAAGGAGGTAGGGGTGCAAAACAGCCAGGACGTTTGCTCAGAAGCAGCCACTCTTGAAAGAGTGCGTAATAGCTCACTAATCGAGCGCTCGTGCGTCGAAGATGAACCGGGCTAAGCAATCTGCCGAAGCTGTGGGATGTAAAAATACATCGGTAGGGGAGTGTTCCGTCTTAGAGAGAAGCCTTCGCAGGAGCAGTGGTGGATAAAGCAAAAGCGAGAATGTCGGCTTGAGTAACGTAAACATTGGTGAGAATCCAATGCCTCGAAACCTAAGGTTCCTCCACAAGGTTCATCCACAGAGGGTGAGTTAGGGGCTAAGATCAAGCCAAAAGGCATAGTCGATGGACAACAGGTGAATACTCTTGTACTACTGTTTGTTGGTCTCGAAGGACAGAGTAGGCTAGGTTAGCTAAAAGATGGTTATCAGTTCAAGAACGTAACGTGCCCCTGCTTTTTCATGGTAAGAAGGGGTAGAGAAAATGCCTTGAGCCAATGTTCGAGTACCAGGTGCCATGGTGCTGAAGTAACCCATGTCATACTCCCAGGAAAAGCTCGAAGGACTGTAAGCAAAAAGGTACCCTGTACCCAAAACCGACACAGGTGGGTAGGTAGAGGATACCTAGGGGCGCGAGACAACTCTCTCTAAGGAACTCGGCTAAATAGCCCCGTAACTTTGGGAGAAGGGGTGCCTCCTCCCAAAGGGGGTCGCAGTGACCAGGTTAGAAGAGAGCTACTCCAAAGTACATGATTTTAAAGAGAACTGGTTCACCCCAACATTCCCCACCTATCCGACTGTTTCTGAGCAGTTTTTGGATATCAAACGGACCTCCCCACTACCTATCCTTTAACTCTTTCCTTTTGTGGAGCAATTGCTCTGTAGCTAGCCCTTAGCTTCACATTAAACTACAGGCGCTTCAGTTGATATGCGCCTTCAAGGCAGTTAAGTAACTTTCAATTAAACCCTTTCCTTTGAGTATTACTAATATGTGAAGCTTTCAGAAGGAGTAGTCCATGGCGAGTGTATTTATCTCTACACAGAGGCGATACGAAGGAATGAAAGGGTTCAGGTCCTACTAGTGAGTTTTCTCTTCTGCATGTCCTTGGAGTTTTGAAAAATCCAAACATCTCAGAGATAGATAGAGAGGTAGGAATTTCTCGGCTAGCTATACTTTCAACAGGAGAAACTAAACTTTGAATAGAAGGATTAGTGCCTGTAGCAGTCCTGGAGTTAGGTTATGATGGTCGTGATGAGCTCTACTAGAAAGGAAAAAAATCTCTTCTATTCTTAGAGGAAGGGCTATCTAAGGGGCTTATAAGTCCAGCCCTTGAATTTCATTCCGTAGTTCAATTCGGAATTGAATATTTGAAGGAGTTAGAAAATTTTGAAAAATAACTAAAAAAATGCAAATAATAAGTAAAGTAAGAAAAAAAGCTTGTAAAATTGTATTTAAATTAGTTTAACTTAGTCCATATCTTCGCTTTTATTGACTCTTTTCAAAGAGGTAAGATCCACTCAATCGGAAACAATAAATTAGGAAATTAAGAATTTAAAAAGCTTTTTACGCAACAAACATATCAATACGAGTGGCTCATCGGGGAAGCACTATATACTATGAAAGTCCTTGACTCCACTGATGCCCTGATTCCCGTATGCAGTACAGAAAGCAAGTTTAGCCTTCTATTTAGATTCTATATCTCATGTCTTTAGGAGACAAGTCGCAAGTAGATTGAGAGGTTATAAAGATCATTACGTCGTCCAACCCGACCTCAAACTCTTTCTTCTCGACCTATTTGACTCTCTGGCCGCAGTTTTTAGGTGGTATTTTGAGATTGAAGAGATATAATTCCTTCCGGGAACACACGAAAAAAGATATGAACTGGTAAATGGAAACCTGGGTTACTCAAAGCTAGTAAGGAGATACTTATAAAAGAAAGAAGCTAGCTATATAAGAAAGCAATCGCGGGCAGAGCACATAAGCAAGGGTGTTGTAGGGAACTATGAAGATAGAGCACAGCGCTCCTAACTATTACCCATTTATTCTGGAATAATCTTTTTAGGAGGGACAATTTACATATTTCTGCCAAATCCTTCTATTATTAAGTATGGCTGGTACCATTTCGATGTGTTTCAATTCTTCCGAACAAGAGAGGTTTGATGCTTTTGAATTCATTGTATTAATTCAACTTCCTACTCGCAGTATGCTCTTTATGATCTCAGCTTATGATTCAATTGCCATGTATTTAGCTATTGAGCCTGAAAGTTTATGTTTTTATGTGATCGAAGCATAAAAAAGAAAGGCTGAATTTTCCACGAAAGCCGGCTCGAAATATTTGATCTTATGGGAATAGGCACCAGTCTCAGGAAAAGTGACAGGGGCTTCGGCTCTTGGAAACCCGTAGAGAGAAAGCTAGTTGGACTTGAGTAGGTTGAAAAAGACATACAACCTTGGCAAGAACAACATTCCGCAGAATATATGACTCATGCTCCTTTAGGTTCTAACAATTCCGTGGGTGGCGTAGCTACCGAGATCAATGCAGTCAATCATCTCTCTCCTAGAAGTTAGTAGCTACCTCTCAATGATTTTTCTCGTTTTAGTTGGATATTTCCCATGCGCAATAAATATAAGGTATTGCACCAGTCTTATTAGACCCTACAGCACACTCTGATTTCCCTTTCTTTAGCTACTCAGATGTTTCAGTTCGCTAGGTTTGAAAAGTCCAAAGAGCGCAGAGTAGAATAGCTTGCTACTTTTAATCACAAAAGGAAGATTGAGCAAAGCAAAGGAGAAAGAAGTTGTCCCCTTTTCTCTGCTAAACTGCCGCCGCATATGTAGAAAAAGAGGGAGCAGAGAAGGAAGAACAACATTTTGACTTTAGCACATGAGGTGGGCGGGTTTGGCTAGGTAACATAATGGAAATGTATTGGACTGCAAATCCTGGAATGACGGTTCGATCCCGTCCTTGGCCTCGAGGAGTGATGTATGGAATATATGACAAAGGTGGAGTATTTCTATAGCTGAGTAGCTAAAAGGTTCAGTTAAATTGAAAAAGTAAGATAGATAGGAGAAAGAGTGAACTGAATTGACAAACGAGGGATGAGGAAGGCCCCTAAGAGAAAGGAAATGTTATCCTTAAACTTCTAGTTCTCGCTGAGCGTATTAGCATTACAATCTCATACTCATAAAAGAGATATGAGCCTATTCATTTATAGTTTGGATCATAACACATACTTTTATCTATCTCGCCGAGATATACCCCACCTATTTTGATTTTATAGATGGGCAGAATTTTTTAGATAAAATATTTAAAAGAATTCGATTCTATTTCATCCTTTTTATGTCCCTCCCGTTCAAAAAGTTAAAAACAAAGATACCTAGCTTTGTGCTTTCCCTTAAGAGAAAGAAAGGACTTTTAAGTGCAGAAGCAAAAGAAACCCTCTTTACCTAACTTTGGCTAGTATACGAGTGGGAACAGGCTCAGTTCAAAACCATATAGCTATGTCTGTAGATTCACAAAATCTATCTCTCTTGGGAACCTTTTATTAACAAGTCCAGATTCAGTTGCTCCTATTTTTTATTTTAGTCTAACCTCTTAAGAGAAGTAATCCTATGGAGTTTGAATGAATTTATTAGTACCAAAATAGTTAGAATTCCAAAATCTATAGAAAAATTCATAAATAATTACATTTCGTATTTTGGCCTAAATTCCTTGACTCCTCGATACTCAATCAAATCTTCCTTTTTAACGATTGAATGCATTTTTATAGTCCCATATTTAGTAATTCCCGAACTCTTTCTTCTATACCGAGGATCATCGAAATAAGAAAGAATACTATTTCTATAGAAAATACCATTTATGGGGATTTCAATCGAGATACCAAAAGGGGGCATTAGTTCGTTCTCGCGCAATTGGAGTAGAATAATAAACCTTCCCCAAAACTTTTAGGTGCTTCATCCGGATATGAAAATATTCCCCACCTTGATCGGCATTACAAGCTTCCAGACTGTACTATCTGGCAATGGGCAAAAATTGGATTCTTCTTAGCTTGGCAGCCCTTTTTGAAGCCAACTTCGTATCGGAAAGTAACTCTACCTCTTTTCATATTAGGTCAAAAGATAATCATGATGATTTTGGTACTAAAGTGGTGACAATTGACAACTTTGTTCCGTGTAGAGACCTTCTACATATTGATGCAAGTTTATCGCTTTAGCTGAGAAGTTGACAAAAATGTGTTCAAGGTGGAACTTGCAGGCCAATTGAGCCTGTGTTCATACATTTTTCTCTTTTCCTTTTCAGCCTATGTTCTTAATTCCCTATGATGAGTTGGATTGAGCCTCACAACCCAAATAGGATGAGTTTTTTCTCAAATCCAAGATGTTGGGCTTGGCCGGTTACTCCTTTGAAAGAGTCTTCCAGGTATCAGACTGTTCTGTTATTGAACGATCTTTCTAGATGACTGTTCTGTTTTGAATGAGTCTACCTTAGAAACTCTATAAATGCTCTTAATCATTTCCTATTATTGACAGATGAGGTGTGACCGATTATTCTGTGTGAAGCCTTCTTCTTTTCTCTTCTTCTTCTCTGTAGTTTCTTATTCCTGCTTGTTCTCTGTAAATTCTTCTGTTGCTGCCGCCGAGTCGCTATTCTTGGTTGACTGCATGCTTGGGTAGCTTGTGAAGGAGCGAACCGAAAGTGAGAGGTATGATTGTTGTTGTGTGAGGCTCATCCATTGTTTTGAGGGTTTGATCGAGATTCTGATTCATACAGCAAAATCGGTCGCCCTTCTCATCCATTTTGGTCGTCTAAATATCTCTGTTTCCCTTATTTACACAGAAAAAGGCCGCCATTTTTTTGTGTTTGGCGTCCGATTTCTGAATGTGGACGTCCGGTGTTTGGTTTCGGTCGTCTGATTTTATCTTGTGGCAAAAATCGGTCGTCCGATTTTGCCAAACTCATCCGGTTTTGTTTATCTGTTTTGTAGGTATTTGAAGAAGAATCAGTAGTCCGTTTTTCAGACACCTCATCCAATTTTGAAGAGCTTTGTTTAAAGTTGTTATTCAGTTCCATCATCCGATTTTTGTAATAGATTAGTATATTTCCTGTTCTTCCGATGTTTTACTTTTGTAATAGTTTTCTGTAGAGGTTTTGTTAATGTAACAGGGCTGATCATCAGTGTAACTCTTCTTAACAGTGGTATCAGAGCTTTAGGCTCTCCTCTACAAAAAATAATTTACCTTTTCTATCCATGTAAAATATCAATTCTGTTATGAAAAAAAAATAGAGCGTTTATTATTTTTCTCTTTTCTTGTGTGTTTCTACCTTTATCCATAGGACTATGTATGTTTCTACCCCTATTTATAGAACTATAGATACTATAATACAAGAGATGAGGATGACTCCGAAAGACTTTATTGATTCTCTTTTCTTGTGTATTTCTACCCAATCTATAGGACTCACAGAATACAAGAGATGAGGATGAATCAAGAAGAGTTTGTTGGTTCTCTTTTTTCGTGTATTTCTATCCCTAATAGTAGAATTATAGGACTCCAAATACAAGAGATGAAGATGAATCAAGAAGATAAAAATAGAACTAGAGAGAGAATATTTCTCATTTTGCAAGGGGAATTTATTAACTCAAAAAATAGTTCTTGGCAGTAAGACCTTTTAACTTTAGAAGAGTAATAAAATATTGAAGGATGAATGAGTTTTTATAAATGTTGGGACACCGGCTGCCATTTGTTTCTCTGCCTTTGGTTCCACCTTTGGTAGTTCATATTGGTTGTACGTTTGTAACTTATTGCCTATAAAAAGAAATATTATAAAAAATGATTTTAATCATCTTTAACACTATTTATAAAAAAAAAAATCATAAAAAATGTTACAAATCATCTTGAATGAACGGTAGAAATTGCAAATCCATATATGCATGTGTACCCTTTTATCATCTGTTACAAGAAAGAAAGAAAAAGAAAGAAAACAGGGGGTGGGGGTGGGGTTGGGGGAGGCAGCCAACAAATGACTTTGTTCCTTACTTGGCCTATTTTCTTTTCTCTACTTTTCCTTTACTCCAAAATATTCTTTCCCTTCTTGGCCAAAGCCTCCCTCTAATACTTTCTCACTTACTTATTCACACACCCTGCATGCCAACTTTTGTTTTATGATCACCTCTCGTTCCATTGCACCATCTACACTGACTAGCAATGGCTGGCGATGGCGGTGGCGAGTCTCAGGCTTTGGAGCACACACCGACGTGGGTGCTGGCGGTTGTCTGCTTCATCATCGTTCTCATTTCATTGGTAGTTGAACGTAGCCTTCATCGACTTGGAAAGGTATATATATACATATAATATTATACATAAAACTCTTCCTAGCTTGCTAGAAGAAGAAGAGTAACATGAATGAATGAATGAATGAAGAAACTAAAACGTACTTTTTTTTTTTTTTTTTTGGTTTTGGTTTCAGTGGTTCAAGAAACACCATCAAGATTCGTTGTATGATGCCTTAGAAAAACTCAAGGAAGGTTTGTATATATATACACTTCATCGATCTCTTAACATGAAAGAAAAATGTTGGTTTAAGGCTGTATTTGGTTTTTAGAATTGAAATTTTATAGAATTAAAATTTTATAAAATTTTTAAAATTGTAATTTTAATTTTTTTATTTGGTAAAACTATAAAATTATTATGAAATTTATTTTTTAATTTTAATTTCTTTGTTTGGAAGTCCAAAAATATTATAAAATTAAAATTCAAAATGTAAATATAATATTTACTCAAAATGTATATATGTATAAGAGTGGGAGCATGCGTGTACGATTTTTAGAGAGAAAGTGAGTTTGAATTTTAGAAAGGAAGTGGTATGAACTCTAGAGAGATAAGGTGAGTGTGAATTTTAAAGAGAGAGTATCGCGATTTTTAGAGAGAGAAAGTATCATAAATTTTTAGAAAAGGTATCGCAAATTTAGAGAGAGAGAAAGTGTCGAAAATTTTTAGAGAAGGAAAGTGTCGCGAATTTTTAAAGAGAGAAATTGTCATTAGTTTTAAAGAGAGAAAGTGTCGTAAATTCTAGAGAAAGTATAGTGAATTTTAGAGAGAGAAAGAAAGTGTCATGAATTCTAAAGAGAAATAGTAATATGAATTTTTAGTGAGAGAAAGTATCGTAATTGTTAAAGGGAGAAAGTGTCGTGAATTTTAGAGAAAGAAAATGTGTGTGAGCGTGTGAAAAATAATGAATATGAAAATATTGTAGGATTAGAATTGTAATTCTTAAGTTGAAATTAGAATGGATGGATTTTATAGAATTGAAATTTAAAAAATCCTCATTTTGTTTGGTTGGACTCTTAATTATGTAACTAGAATTGAAATTCCAATGCTAATTTTAAACCCCCAATTCTATCCCACCAAACATAACCGAAGTGCAAATAATAAGAGGTTTGGGACTTGAATACCCTTAATTTACTTTTATATGGAGAAAATTACTCTCTCAAAATCCGACATGACAGGAGTTGCAAGCCAAATTTCTTACAAAATAAATACATATAAAAAAAAGAATTTTGATTATGTATGTTGTTGAGGAAGATTTTGATATATTATATGGTATGGGATGGAATGCAGAGTTGATGCTCCTGGGATTTATATCCCTATTGTTAACGGTGTTTCAAGGCGTGATAAGAGATATATGTATTCCTTCTAAAGCTGCATCGGTCATGCTTCCATGCAACAAGATTATTAATACTGAACAACCCAATCATCTCACTTCTCATTTCACTATTTCAAGGAGAGCGAGGCTTCTACTTGAAGCTTCAGGATCATCTAATAATTGTGCAAAGGTACACAACCCAACCAAGCCTACACTTCCCTACCAACTCCCTCCATCTCCATTTCATGATCCTAATTAATTTCAGGGAAAAGTGCCAATGCTATCACAAGAAGCATTGCACCAGCTCCATATATTCATATTTGTACTAGCCGTGGTCCATGTCATCTTCTGCGTTACTACCATGCTTCTTGGTAGAGCTAAGGTAAAAAACTTAACTTCTAATTAACATCCTCACATTATTTTCGCGACTAAATCAGAATTTAATATTCAGAAATAAAATATAAAACTATACAGATTTATTTATTTTATTAAAATAACTCTAAAAATTTTAAAGGACTTAAAATAAAATTTTAAGAAGGTTCATAATAGAAATTATCAAAATTTTTACACCTAAACTAAATAAATAAAAATTAGAGGGACAAAAGCCCCCACTCATCCCTTTAGTTCCATCATTGATTATTTCTAAATACTTAAATATATCCACTCTTCATAACAGTGCACTCTTCTTAATAGTGCGTATATATTTATAAATTATACTTTTTAAAAATATTAAATTTGTAATAATTTATTAAATCAGTGAAGATAAAATTATTTTTGTAAATCAGAAATTTTTGAATTCAAACTATAAAAATTTGAATTGATTTAAAATGCCTCAATATTTTATTTTTAACATGTAGATAAAGCAGTGGAAGCACTGGGAGAATTCCATCAAAGAAGTCGTATCAAGGCCACATAGTGGTATTCCTTTTTTTTTTTTTGAAAAGAAATGACAATATTATTCTTTTAATTATGAGTTTTATTAGCCATGTTACGATTTTATTGAGAAGTTAATTAATTTCGGCTTTTTTTATTTCAATATATTATATGCCAATATATATATATATATATAGATCATTCTATTCATCTTCATCATCATCATCATCGAATATTCAAAGAACGTGCAGGCAGATATTGGAGGAAGTTTACTGCAATTAGTGTAATGGTAAGTTCCATTTTTACCCTGCTGCCTAACCTAATTCCTTTCTTTTTTTCTTTTTCAGAAAGGGTAAGCTAATCAATTAAACTTTTGTGCAGGTGGCGTTCTGTAAGCAATTCTACGGTTCAGTGACCAAGTCAGACTATATTGCATTACGTACAGGATTTATACGTGTAATTTCCCCTTCCTATATATACTAACACATAAATTCCTTATTTAGTAAATGTTGTTTTTAATTCTTAATATTTACTTGTTCAGATTTGGTCCCTTACAAATATTTTTATTTAATTTTTTGTCTTTAACTAATTTATAAACAATCTTTTTATTTTTTGGATGAATTCTGACCATTTTAACCAGAGTTCAATAATTTTTTTGGATATATTAAAATAGAAAAGGGTAAAAATAAAAATTTACACTACTTACTTAAAAAAAAAAAAATTCTTTTAACTTGAGTGGTATAAATTTTCATTTTTATCTTTGTTATTTTAATATAATAGGAAAAAAAATCGTTGACTATCGATTCAAAATTCATTTAAAAAGACTAAAAAAATTGCTCGTAAATTAGTTGAGGATAAAAAAAACAAAAAATATTTGTTACGGACCAAACTTAAACAAGGTAAATATATTGAAGACCAAAAATAACATTTAATATACCTTATTTGTGCACAAAAATTATTTTTTATTTTTGATAGTTAATTTTTATCGTTTTATAACCATAAATAATTTACTATTTTAACAATTTAACTAATTCGCCAAAGAATTTAATAACGATGACTTGAAGTCATTCTTATTGAGTTATGTATGTCCTATTTTCTATTGCTTATGTTTTTTCAAGTAATTAAAAATAAGTACTTATAAAAAAATTCTTTTAAATAAATTAATATAATAATTTTATTTTTAGTAATATCAATAAACAGAAGCAGTTTTAAAAAGCAATTCCACAGTAACTTTTCAAAATAACTTTTTTCAATTTTTTTTTAAACTAAAAGAAAATATAATAAATAGTCGAAAATAGCTAAAAAATCATGCATGTTTAAAATAAATTAAAAATTACTAATTTTAAGTAATGAAAAATAAGTTATAGTAGCTGAATAAATATATTAAATCTAAATTTTAAATGATATGACATCTAACAAGTGAGAATGAAAATGATATGACTGTAAATTGTATGGCAATTAATTAGTTGATATTTGTGTATGGTGTACAGGCACATTGTCCATCTATGCCCGATTTTGATTTTCACAAGTATATGTTGAGGACCTTGGAGCATGATTTCAAGAAAATTGTGGGTATTAGGTAAAAACTAATTAAATCCCATCCAGCCACACAATTGATGATGATCCTATGTAATTATTAAGTTTTGTAATAAAATACTAAGCTAATTAAAATGTTGGGTACTTGAAAACAGCTGGTATTTGTGGCTCTTTGCTATCATCTTTCTGTTGATGAACATAGCAGGTAGGTCCCTTTTTGCTTCTATTTCTCTTATATTCTTTAATCAGATTTCAATAACTCATCATCATAAAAATATATAAGTCTGCTTCTGTTTCTGTATCAACAACATTGATTGATTTGTTGCAGGGTGGCACACATACTTTTGGTTATCGTTTCTACCTTTACTTGTAAGTGACCAGACTTCAACTGCACTGCCCTGCCCTGCCTTTTGGTTTTGTCCCTGATGAACAACAAACAATATACATGTACATATATATTGATGATTTACATTGCAGCTACTTCTTGTGGTGGGATGTAAATTGGAATATATAATTACAAAGTTAGCGAAAGAAGTTGCAGAAAAACAAAGAGGGGAGAATGGTGATGTTGCTGCTACAACTGTGAATCCTTCTGATGAACTATTTTGGTTTCATAGTCCCATACTTGTCCTTTATTTGATTCACTTCATTTTGTTCCAAAACTCATTTGAGATTGCTTTCTTTTTCTGGATTTGGGTAAGTAAATGAACTTACGTTCAATTATTCTTCAACTTTTACAAAGAAAATAGACTATAATAATTCTCATTTGGGTTGCAGTTCACAAATGGATTTAGATCTTGTATTATGGAAGAATTGGCTTTTATCATTCCAAGACTGATTGTAGGGTATGTATGTGGGAGATTTGATGATTTTTCATCTTCTCATCATGAATAAATTGGCTTACTTGATTAATTTTATTTTGTGTTTTGGTTTTGCAGAGTAATAGTTCAAGTTCTTTGCAGTTACAGCACTTTACCTTTGTATGCTCTAGTCACACAGGTAGGTTACATACATGGGGTTATACCCATTTAACTACCTTAGACCCAAACCTAATAATTTAATTTCTGTTGTTAATTGCTTGCTGCATGCAGATGGGTAGCAGGTTTAAACAGGGTATGTTTGATGCCTACACACAATCTCTCATCTTAGACTGGGCAAAACCAGGGAGAAGAGGAGGAGGAGGAGGCTCTTCCCTTCAACAAACTCACACTTCTCACTTTGTTAAACAATCATCTTTTGATGCCATATGTTTGGCTTCTGCTTCTGATGATCAAATTACCCACCAAAACAGACATCAAATTTCACTTTCTTGATTCCTTATATATTGTAAATAATTTACCTTTCTTTCTTGTACTGGAAAAGAATTTCACCCCATTAGACCCACTAAAAAATTATATGACTGCAGTAAAAAAAGAAACAGTAATCTAAAAACACACTTTGGATGATGATATTTCCTGTGCACCAGATTAATATACTACTGCTCTAATCTTATTTTTCTTTTCATTTTCTACTAACAAATTTTAAAGGGACCTTAAAAACATCCCTTTTTTTATGCACTCAAATTATTTACAAAATCTAAAAACCGAAGCTAATTAGCAATCAATGTATAAAGATGATCAAACAGTAAGATGCTTGGACCTTTCTAGTGGAAGCTTCCTCATCTCGACGTTTTCATTTCCAGAAGAAGCAGAGATTTCATCGTTGGCCTCTGCCATTTTGAGTTCATTCAGAGTTCTCTTGGCGTATACAGTAAAAGCAACTATAGTGATGATAGCAACAATGAAGGAAATCACATTGTAGACTATCTCTACTGGAGTTAGCCTATGGTTCCCGTATTGGACATCTGCGAATGTCCTTATTAGCCGACCACTGCAGAACAATGCACAGGAAGATAATATGAGGATGCAAGTAAGCACAAGTTTTACAAACAACGGGAAGAGAGGACCAATTAAGTGCCTCCAGTGGCTTATGTTATTTTATTTTTTTGCAAAAGGCGAAGGGAGGTTGTCGTTTTTTAATTGGAATTGACAGAAGAAAACAGTTCGGGATACAAGGTAAGAATTCGTGGACAAAGGAAAGAAGAGTAAAGGAGGCGATGGAACTCACGTGTAGATGTAAAGGAAAGCTTCAGGAATCATTCCAGCAATGGATCCACCTAAATAGGGCCAAAATCTCATACTAGTCACCACTACTGCATAGTTAAAGATTGTATATGGAAATGGCGAAATCCTGAAGAGGGCAACCACTTTAAACTGGTGGAACCAACTTCCTTCTCCAGCCAATCTGATCATAGCAGCTTTGTCGGGCCACCTCTTTAACCATTGCTGCAGAGGCAGTAGAAAATAAAGTCATATATAACGAAAAGTGTACGGAGACAAGATGAAGTTAAAACGAAAATGCATTGACATAGCATACATGAATTCTATCACGGAAGAGTAAACCAATCAAATACGGCAGAATCATCCCAATAGTTGTTCCAACCATGATAATCACGAAACCAAGGCCGTATCCAAAAATCATCCCAGCCAGCCACATGGAAGGACCAGAAGGAATTAGAAAGACAGGGAACAATGCCAAAGAAGCTACAAGTACGAGAGCGAGTGTTGGACGACCAAAGGCAGTGGCTTCCCATTGCAGAATTGGAATAAGAACCTAAGAACAACCAAATAGCAAAGCTCAATTCCTTTACAGGCGTTAAATCTAAACATCAGAGAGTTTGCCACATAGCAATAAACTCTGAGAAACTATGAAAAAGAAACAAATTGCGAACGCATTTGATGCCATATCTTTGCAGACTCTATTATGTAAAATGTAAACCTAGAGATAAATTTCTACAATTAAACTGGTTCCAACAGAATCATTTTCTTAACCAATACTTGTTAAAAAGTACGGAGATTGCGAATAATGCAACTTGAAACAAATAAACTTTTAGAAACTTATCTGTTGCTCCTACAAGAACCTTACTCATCTTGCATATGACAGCAAGCCATGCAAATATCTGAGGTGCATAAACCAATAATACATTCTCAAAGAGTTTGTAATGAAGGAAAGAACATACCTTCTCAAAGAAGAAGGGAACTCCCCATTTAACAAAAACAAGAAGAATAATTGTTCCGGTGAAACACCACATCAAGGCCTTCATCCACCATGCAGAAGACCTTTTTGTTAACGTTTGAGATTGTGAAGCATCAGCTTCAGCTGTTCTTGGTTCATTTGAAATAACCAGCCTCACATACTCACTATCTTCCCTTGCATGAGTTTTTGTGTTTGCTTGGGTTTTGTCCGACTTATTGATTAAATCTGGCATCTTTATTAAGACACCAGAAATCTGTAAAAGAAGAAAATAATTGAGCGAAGTTAACTATTTGATCCCAGAATGAATTTCTCAGACATGTAAATCACCAACAAAAAGTGGAGCATATAATTCACCAAATCTGAAGACCTTTTGTAACAAACATGTGATGGCACTGAACAACAGTAATACTGTGCATATCACTGCAGATAAGGATTTCTCTGAAAGCTAAGAAAAAAGAAGTCTGATGTAATCCAACAAGTTACGACATGATCAATAAGCCATTCAGGGCCAAGAATTTTGCAAGATGTAGATGGAAAGACTATATGTAGCAATGTCATTTAAAGATTGGTTTCCTTATGCTTCCTAAAATCACATATATATTTTCCATGGCAGCTGATGAATTGAGGCAATGGTTTTCAGTGCAATTATTTCTGTTTCTTTTACCTATGAGAAGGTATTAAAACTATATTACTTTTGGTTAATCTAAACAAGTTATCCTATTTCTGGACCAAGCAAATAATTCAAATACATACAAAATCAACTTTACTGACTATGAAAAACTAGATAAGCCACTCATAATTTCGCTCTCGAAGAAACATATAGCTCTATTTCTCAACTAAGACAACCAACATTCAATTTCCGCATCATGAAGAAAATAGTAGAGAACAAGAATAGGTTTTTAAAAGATAAGACACTTAATAAAGAAAGATGTCATTAGCATATGTCTCCGTCCCTCTGCAAAAAAATGATCCCTTCTTAAGGTAAAAAGAAGGTTCACACCTGTTATATTGCAGGAACTCTCAATAGCATTCATAAGATAGACGTGCCATAATCGGTTTGAATAAGAATGCCACTTCTTTGGGTCCAAAAAAATTTCTCAGTAATTGCTTTTATCTGCACCGATATGAAAAAAGTAACACCTTTATATTAGGATCAAAATGGGTTTAAGCGAGAACGAGAAAACTCTTCCAGTCCTCTCACCCTCAAAAAGCGAAAATGAAACCTTTCATCAAGAACAACTAATTTCTATCTTCAGAATGTGCATTCTGATATTATTTTACTGGAAAATTTCTTTCAAAAAAAAAATGGATAACTGATGAAATGAAACCTCACCCCACAGCTCAACATACAAGGAAAAACATAAATATACACACAATGAATGTGATCCTGTGTGAAATGTGTGGATTAAATAGAAATGATGATAGACACAAAGGCTAAACCCATGATCATAAAGAAGTTCTCACAACAAAATCTAGCCAAATCAATAGAGTTATCAACTTTCAACTTAAACATATACCAAAGTAGTTCTAATGCAGGACGGCTCAGTGTTTTTCCTTCCAATTCACCACAGCACAAGACAACAGAATTACATAGACAGTGTGTCTGGTTTCATTTTACCATTTATTCCAAGGAAACAAGATTCATTAGTCTAGTCACACCCACTTCCGGAACTACCCATAAAAGAATATGCCGTGAAGATCCCTCAACTTTCATTTCTCTTCACAGTTCACGCCACTTTCTCTTGGACCTAATCAAGAAACCGCCTCTACCCCCAGGAAAAAGGAAAACAAGAAAAAAGAAATAAGCTTTTAACAAAACCCAGAAGATATTCCGCTGAAAGGACAGAATTTCGTCACTTTTTTGACATAATTTTGTTAGAGAAACAACAATAAACGTAAAACAAGAAAAAGAAAAGGAAAAAAAAAGGTGCTAAACCCCAAATCCCGGAGCTTCGCCACTGAAAACAGGAACCGAGTGGGTGAAGCTTTAGGGAAAGAAAACACTCACCGAGTAGAAAGCCTTGAGGAGGAAAACTTGAGCTTCGGCGACTGCTGAGTTTCCAAAGAGAAAGAATCCCGTATAAGTAGCGTAATAATGAAGAAGAATCCGTTAAGAGTAGTAAAGAATTGTAATGATGAGATGAAATGAAACAAAGCAATGGGTTTAATAGCTTGATTTAATTAATTAATCAAACAATCTCAAACTTCAAGAAAAGGGAAAGAAAATCAAGAAACCAAAAGGGCAAAATCAAATTCAAAAATTGTGGGGACAGTGACACAGATGATGAAGAAACAGAGGACAAGGGCAAACAAGGCAGGCTAACTCTATGGGTTGGAAGAAAAAGTGTGTTTCTTTTTGGTTTGTTGCTTTATGGTGTTCCTGGGTGTTGCTTAACTGCTACTCTTTCCTTGTTTCTTGAATATTATTTTGATTGAAGAAATTGGTCTCAATCTCACCATTAAATTTTTTAATGTGTTTGATTTGAATTTATTTAAAGAAAAATGAAGAAATTGAAGGGCTTTTGGTGTTTTTGGACCTCTTCTGCCTTGTTTATAATCCCCTTTCTTGACTTGACTTGTATCTATAACCTCTTTTTAGTTTTACCTTTCAAATTTGCAGTTTTGTCCTTTTTTAAGTTTCGGGTTCACAATCACGTCATTTTAGTTTACACGTAATTAATTACTACTAAGGTGGTGCTGGTGGTGTTATTGAATGGGATGGGAGTCTCTAATAATGAAACTATAAAGCTCATCTTTGGATTGATTTCTTAGAACATTTTTATTTTGAATTTCGTAAAGATGATATTCGTGAAAAGAAGATTTTAAAAATTTATGTTGAATTTTTATTTCAAAAGGCAATCTAATCAAAAGGTTGGTTCGATTGAAATTTTATATTTGACAGATCTTATAATAACCCCATATCTTAAATAATTATTCATGTCTAAATTATTTGAACTTTTGTCTAATGCATTTGATTAAGTAAGAAGTGTTGTCTTGTCACATGTAAGTTATCTATTAATTCTAAAAATTTCTTACCCATTAAGTATAGTATAGTATAGTAGAATTTATTGAATCAAATGACTAAAATATTTTTGTAAAATTAATTAATATGAATGTATAGTTAGAAAAAGAAAAAAGTAAATAATTCCTTAAATTGATCAATCAACAAATATTTTAAAACAAAAATTGATAATATTATACGAGAGATAATAGAAGTACAAAATTAAATTCATAAAAAGTTGGGGACTACTTTTATATAACCAAACAAGTTTGGGAAATTATTTGCCATACCCTTTCTAGAAGGAAAGAGATGTATTTTGTTGGAATTAAAAGGTCAACCTTGTTCCTTCTTCTTTTTTTTTTTTTTTTTTCTTCATGCAAAAATTAATTAATAAAAGGAGAGAAAAGGAAAGGAAAGTCAAATTGTTGAATTACTTATGCTCGTTCCTACCCGTTAAATTAATCTCTATCATAAAATATAGTAATAGTAATGAATATTTCACATCAAAGATAAAACAATACATATCTTAACCATACCATATCATAACACAAGAAAATCAGTATAATTAATTATTTAATTATTCCAAGACTCCCTCCTCCATTCAAATTCCTTCCTAGGATTCACCTCTAACCCCAACAATTTTCTAGAATCTCATTATTCTTTAATGTATCATTTATTTAAATGCCTAGTATTTTTAGATATTAAGTGCTCAGATATATCTAAAGATACAAAACCCCTAACTAATACCTATCAATTTGAAATGGATACTGAAAATTACATAAAACTAACTAATTTAGACTTGATTTACAAAACTCCTAAAGTGTCTAACATAATAATTTACACGAACTATTACTATGGGTATATTTAGTTTGATTGATTCAAACAATTTGTTTGTAGATCTATCAAATTAAAAATAAATTTTTTAAAAAAATATTATAAAAAGAATATTATAAATGATTGAATATATATATTAATTTTCAATCCCAAATATTTTCCATTTTCTACACTCACATTTTTCACAAAAATATTTAACTGTCATGAAAAAAAAAAAAGATATTTAAACTACATTACAATCCAAAAAAAACCTATACCCATTCTTTCTCTAGATTTTACAAATTCTTTAAACGCACTGTCGGAGAAAACACAATTAAATTATGAACAAAAAGAATTGTCTTTTCAGTTGGTGCCTTGTCTCAATTGACTCTGCAAGAATGAGAAAAATCAAAGCTATTCAAAGTGTAATTCCACCAAGGATTTCAACTCAAAACTGCAGAAGAAGAAGAAGGAGAGGTATCTTTTCTTTTGCTAAAGGGAAACAAAATTTTGATGGAAGAATGACAATGACTTGCATTCAGAGTTCAAAAACTTGGTTTGGTTTCCCTAACACCACAAATTTCCAATATCCAATTTTTTCATCCTTTCCTGTCCACTATCCAACACATCATCAACCAAACCAAATAGCATATGTATATACATCAACAAGAATTCGGGCAAAACATCGTGGTCCCCCCTAACCCCCCCCAAAAAACAACTACCCTATTGGACAGAGAAACCAAAGAATATCCAGGACAGCAGTAAAAGGCATCTGCAATTAATAATTTGTCCCGGTTAGAGGGCATAGAAGGGGCAACAGCTCAAATTGAACCACTTTTGCACCACCATTTGAGATCAACTTCTTGGAAACTCTCAACAGGCATATTGAAGCTTTGATCCTGGTAATCATTTCTCAGTTACCAGAGAGTAATGGAATGAGGACTTGAGAGTTTTCACTACTTCGGTTTCTATATTCCTTGGCCCGGACAAACAAGCCTAGCATAAATTCCTGAAACCTACTGCATTGCAGAAGACTGGATATCATCGGAATCAACGTTTACCTGAAAATATTGATGTTGAAAATGATTAAAGGTTTCAACCACAGAAACTGATTTAAATTCAAAAGAGAAGGGACAGGGTCCGGAGAGTATAACATACTAGATTAAGATGCTTCAGTAAAGCTCCTTGTAATAACCCTTTCAGCTTCTCACATTGGTCAATCATGTGGCCTAACCTGATTGACTCCTCCAACTGGAACCACAACCGCTCAATTGAAGTGTATGGAAACCAAATTGAACATGGTCTTTTACGGCGAATAACATCTGCAGGTCTCTGCCCAGAAAAAAAAAAAACAGCAAACTTGCTTTAAATCTCATTGAAAACAGTACCCCTTTTATTTGGTTGTTGAGACAAGGAATCAGAATTTTTCATCCTGTTGGAGGACTGCAGCCAAGAAATAGCCATCACAGACCAAAAAATTCACAAGCTCATGCATCTTAAAGACAGTGGAAACCACCACCATATCATGTACCCTTCTTTGTTTTTAACAGAAAACAGCCTCAAATTATCGACATGTTTATAATTGACAGCTGATGGCATTCAAAAAAGAAGGTTAAGATATTCAGATATTTATTTTTAAAATCTTGCATGAAAAAATCCAAATTAATGGTAAAGAAAAATTTTCTTACACATCTCCACGATTAACTTAATAAGCTAAGCACAACTTCATCATAAAAAGGCTGCTTAATCTGAATCCTACTAGGACAAATTTTGGGCTTATACTAAAATTAGGTGAACCTTGAGCAGTGTGTGACATAGCATTGACCTTCCTTGCTTTAAATTTGTTACTTTTTTTTTATCAGTTTAAGTGTTTTACTTGTGACCTAATGCAACATCTACAAGTAATATAATAAATTGACTCTATTACCATTGATGTATAAGTAGAATGCATATCTGGTAACTGTTGTAGACACCTAAAGCTACCATGATGCAGCAAATCAAACTGAGGTAATTTGCATCCTCCCCACAAAAGATTGTGACATAATGCTATGTGAGCATCTTCATATTCAGCAGTGTTGCATTCAGGTATACTAAAAGCACACTTTACTGCCAAAAAGTAGTTTTTTATATCGTCTAAAGAAACTTTGAAATCAACATGCTTTATTGTCTTTTAAAATCAGTCTCTAATACTACATCAAACAACTTTGTAGAGCACATATGAGAAAGATTATAATGTTGCTTGGGTAATTTAAAATGCATAATAAAGAATTATGGAACTTACCAAGGATGCAAGAGATTCAATATACTCCAGTAGCAAATTAGTTGCTTCAATGTAACGACCATAATCAACATACAGGCAAAACAAGGATGCAGGACTTGATTCGGTTCCGCTCATTCCAAAACTATTTTCTTGTCGAACGCCCTTTTACAAGCACAACAAAGAAGTGTATGGTAATTTTCTCTTCCATAGAGTTAAACAAACAAGAAAATGATACCAAATGTTTCAAGCAAATAAAATTGGAATTTTGAAATCAATCCCTAGTGGTATTTTTCCCTTAATGAGTTAAACAAACAAGCAAACTATAGCAAAGGTCCTGAGATAGCAAAATTGGATTTCTGAACTTAATCCATAAAATGCAGTGCATGACGCCAGAAGTAATTCTGGTTGACAGTAATCATCATAAAATCCTCCCTGCTCTGGCTTTTCAGAAACTTCTAGGCCAGTAGAACAAGTAAAACAGTGTCTTAGGACCAAACAAATCTCTGATCTCTGCTTATTTTTTACTCCTAAAAACTGCTAAGGATCAATAGAATCCATAAGGTGTTCACTTAACTTCTTCATTTAAGCAAACTTGATGATTTTGAAAGGTAAAGTGGCCAGTGGATAGTTTAGCTGTGAAGCCCGTAGAAAGGACAAATCACAGTACCAAGAGAGATAAACTGACCGTTAATATCAATTAAAACTTTAGAAACAAAATATTTACTCTAAATTAAAATTTCTAGCACAAAGTGGCCTATCATTTCCATTTTTATGAAAAAGGATTTGAACTTTTGACCCCTAAAAGGCCTCTGGCTGGGTAACCAGTTTCCTCTCAGTGCAACAACCTTTAATCATGGTATATAAGATAATAACAGAATGACCATTATCATGCCAAAAGTAAAACTAAAATATTCTTCCATTCTATTATACAAAAATAAATATATAACCTTTATTGTTTGCATCTACTAAAACAAAAAACATGTCACTAGCAGGTAGATCTCTCTATGTTACTAGAATACACATATGAACATTTTTGTGTTTCTCTGTTGAATATTCTTTAATAGACTCATTCCCATGAATCTCCAAAAACAAAATTTTCAAGGAATATTTCCTCCCAAGACCAAGTACTTACACATATCCATTACTCTTCATAAATATCATACACAATTTCTGAGGTTAACAACTCTTGTCCTTACAGAGAAGGAGCATAATCTTTATGTCCGTTGAAAGGTAATTCAGAAAATTTACCTTAAACATTTTTACCAACCAAAGAGGGAGTTCAATCTGAGGATCAGATGCCAGAAGAGTCTCCGCAACCACTATAGGTAATCTTGGATGATATTCTCTATATCTTCCCTGAATTCAGCAGTGCAAAAAATAGTTATCAGTATCAATCAGAGCAGTTGTCATTGAACAAGGTGATTGGATGAAAGGTTTCAGATCATTACTTTCTTACTAAAAGAACTGAAATACACCTTCCAAAAACCAACGCAAACACAGGTTGAAATAAATTTGAATTTTAGAAAAAGTCGAAAATCAGATGAAGAAAACAAAAATAAAGATAGCCTTAGTTTTGTCCTCTGTTTCACACACACACACACACACAGACACCCCCCCCAACCACCCTGCACAAAAAAACTCACAAAATGAGGAGACCAAAGAAAATGTCCACCCAAGAAATGGAAAGGAAAATAAAAATAGAAATCCAAATTGCTTACTGTCATCTAACCACATTTGACTCAAATAATTCTGCGGTTTTACAACTGTATAATGATCATGGCAGCAAAATAAAACCATGCCAAAGCCTTTCAAGCTATGTCAAAACACTTTCCATCTTCAGAAGCCACAGCATAGTAGTCAGAGGCAAACATCAAAGTGAAGTGACTAGCCTATCAAAAGTGAATGGCTTGTCATTTCACTTTGACTTTTGCCTCTTAACTGTGCACGTGCACACACGCACAATACGTGTGTCGAATATAGAAATTCATATTCAGAAATTATTCTATATTATCCGCATAACAAACAGAATGGGGAAAGGTACAAAACAAAAGTACTCTAAATGACTATTAGTTGCACTATCTACAACCAAAAAGTAGTCTCTTAATTAGAGCAGTCAATTAGAAGAAAAAAGATATACTGACAAGATATATTTCAAGCGTTTCCCATTGGCTATTTCCCTTTGATTGCTGTGTTATAGGTCCCACATCAAGAAAACCACGATCATCCTGAGATGAAGTCAAGAGAAAACCTTGCACCCTATGATTCCTGAAAAGAAGATTTCAGTGAAATTCCCGCTCAAAAAAAGAAAAAAACAAAAAGAACCTGAAAGAAGTTCAGAAGGACAAAGTAAATGGAAACATAACAGATAACAATCAAAACATCTCACCCAAATGATGATGAGGCCAGTTCATTTGGACAGCATTTCAATGACATTGCAGTGAAAACTCTTTCAAGCTCCCTGAACATGAAACAAATAATCTGTTACATAGAGCCTAACAAACTGTGTATTGTAATAATTTCAGATTGATGAACTAAAAGTGGGAAACTGAAGTGCCCCTTCAACATTTAGCAAAATAAATTAAAAAGAAAGAAAATTAGTACCTATTCAGCCCTGAATGCTGCCAAAATCTCAGAATTACAGTAAAAGCCAAATCATACAAATTTGACTCCACCAATAGGTCAACCAAGTTCGATGGACGTTTATCGAAACCTGAAGAAAAGGGTAGATGTAAACAATGACATGTTTTGAATTCTTAGCATAATATGTCTTGGCACTGATTATCATCTTCCCACTGGGAATTTATTTCAGAGTTATGCATCTATAGGTTGCAGAAACAAATGAAAACATAGAAGTCAGACCAAAGAAGTTTATTAGAAGACTACTAAAACAGAACCTGATACAAGTGAAACATCAAGTAGTAACTCGTCCAGGAATTATTGGAACACTACAGGATCGTTTAAATTTACGAATGCACTAGCAGACATACCAGTCAAAGTCCATTTGATGTTTGCCAAGGAGAGAAGATATTCTGCTGATGTTAGAATATACTCGTTCTCAAGCTTCTCAATTTCCAAGCAGGACTGCTGCTTGTCAGGCCCATCATCATCAGGACCTGCTTAAAAGAAAAAAAAAAAAAAAAACCAGAAGCTAAATCAGCATTAAGAAAATGTCACTCTTGAATGCTTTACAAGAGTGCCTATATACCAAGACCAGGATAACAATGGACATTCCAGTAACATCTCAAAGAATTGTTTAATGTGGATAGATAATTCACATTGTTCTTGCGTTGTTATCCTAGCTTTTTTACTAGGATAATCATCTTTATTGAAGGTGGAGTCCTCAGGTATAGAGTCAATCCAAGCATAAGCAGGATGAACAAGTTGCAGTGCGTTAATAGCAGCTGATAGGCCATTCAACCTCTCTTGCAAAGCCAGAGTTCTACCAGGATGATCTTTCACTGCCATTTCAGTTCTAAGCCGAGATGAATACATGTAAATGAACCTTGCAGCCTTACGCCAGTTATGCCTGTGCATTTCAAAAGCATAGAGCAACTTGAAAGGATTTGGCTTAGCTGAAACATCAGAACGCTCTGCCTACATATTGCAGCAAAATATGCTCACATTCTTAGTGGGAAGCTTTCAGAATATAAAGCACCAGTTACTTGATTTTTAAGGAACCAGCTCATACCTTCCAAGCAAGCTCTTGCTCTACCCTTTCAGCTAAACCAACAAAAGGTAGCTGACCATTACAGAGAATCTACAAGAAATGAAAACATTGTTCTATCATGTATGGTAACACTGGAAACTTTTCTGCAGAACCAAAGTAAAGGAAACGAACCAGTGGCAGAAAAAATTACAAGCACAACAGAAGCTCTTGGAGGAAAACACACAGAAAAGAATAACAGTCATTTTCTCCCCTTTTCCAATTATTTTCATTACAACAGCAAATACAAATAAGCATGCTGCAGTATTAAAATATCTATAAGAGTCTCCCCGAGGGTTTCAAGATACTGAACCAATAAACAAAAATTCAGCTATCTCAAAATTATAGTGCAACACATAGTTTTTCCCATTTCTAATATTTTCCTATGATAGAACTCTGCAAAAGGGCCTAAAATAGAGTTAGCCCATAAATGTCCAAGAAACAAGGCCATCCAAGTGAGAATAGAAATGAGTCGGAAAGAAGAATTTAAGAGAGAGATATGTGTGTGTGTGTGTGTGTGTGTGTGGGGGGGAGGATATGGAAGCAAAAATAAGGGACCGGAACAGAACCTTTATTGCACCACGTTCATAAAGAACAATTATGAAACGTCTCAAACAAATATTTTTGCTCTCCTCATCTGGATTTGATATTATTGCACAATATGCGTCATAGTAATAATTCAAATCCAAAGAAAACTTGAAAACATTAGCCCAGAGTCGTCCCTTGACTGCAGAGGCTGATTCACTATGAGGATCTGCTGGAGATCCAAGAGCTTCATCAACTTGCTCAAGTGCCGCAAGAGCAAATTGACAAGCAGCTTCACTCAATCTATACTGCTCAAATATCTGCATCGCCCATTGATAGTAATGAAGCTTCCATGATGCACCAGAACTACAACCAGCTGGGACATCAAGTAGATGTGATTCAAAAAAACAGATAAAGCCAGAAACATCTATCAGAATTAAGTGTATTTCTAGCTAAACATACTGAAACTCAGACGTGCCACTCCAGCTTCATATGGCAAACTTTGCAAAGCATCAGGAGCTCCTTCCAGTGATGCAGCTCTGATATATTACAGCACAAGAATATTAGCACTCCTAAGGTTTGGATGGAAATGTACCTTCCAATTGCATTGAAGAAAAAATGTACAGATTATGGAAAGACTATTTCAGGAATGACAGAACATAGACTTTTACTTTTCGCTTAACGTATTGCAGGTATCTATCAAATTGACCATAAGTTACAAATCCAGTCAGCTTCCAAATTAATAATTAATAATAAACAAAACCAGACATGGAAAACATAGGCTCTATTTGGATTGGATTTTATTTGAAAGGAGTCTGTTTTTTTCCTTCTTGGGATTTGTGAATGTTAACTAGTTTGTGAGAGAAGTTCCTGTGGGTCCCAGTGTGAAAATTTTAAAAACTTTTTAAGTGTGAAGCCATACTTTATCTATCTAGAATAAATGTTCCAGTAAGAGAGTAACAAAAGAACATTAGGTCACGGGCAAAGAATATTGGTTTAGCCAAAGCTACATCTATTTTCACATCATACTTTTCTGCTAAGTAATTCAAGAACTCAGACTCGAATTCGGCATGAAATAACCAAAAAGAAAGGGTAATACTCCTTACAATACAAAACAGAGCATGCCCCTTTCATATAAACTATCCAATACTTTGTCCATCTACCGCAAAATAATTTACAATAAAAAGTCATCTGATTGTTCAGTTCTATGTATCCCCTCCAATTAGACATAGATCACTAGAATTGCAGCATCATTTCTTCAATAACAAAATTTGGTCAACTATCGCTCTCAGGTATGTATACTCGATATGAATACTCTACAGAGCCTCTGTTAAGGTATTAAATCTCCAATTCCATATAAGTTCAAATAAAGAAATTCAAAATGAGATCAATAATTTCATTCCATAAAAATGCAATGGCTTGATACATAAAATGTTATGAGAAATTATACTAAACAAACTTGAGCAAATTCAAAAGGCACACTGAACTAATGGTGTCTGCCATTTTAATTAGTCAGATGAAATGGAGCTAATTAATCTGTAATATCATGTAAAAGACACCTACTTAAATATCATGTACCTATAAAAGCAGCGTACAGCTTCAGAAACTTTTCTGTCTCTCAATGAACCATGCAATCCTCGTTCTGCCTGTGCAATAAGGCAACAGCCAAGGAGATGAAGAATCATTGACCATTCCCCATCAACACTCTGAACACTTTCACATATTTTCTCCTTCCGCAAATATGCATCAACCAGGGTGAGCAAATACTGAATACAATAAAAAGAACAGCCATCATACCCAACCGTTATACTAAACAAAAAAAAAGCACAGATCTTAGTAGAATAGAGGGAGCACAGCAACAAACCTGAATGGCATCGTATTGGCTATATTTAAGAAAGATAAAAGCCAGATCAGTTGGATGGATGAAAAAAACAGAAGATTTTTCTCCAGTTCTTCCCCAAATTATCCAGCTAGTAAATTCTCGTACTAAAGTAAGTATGCTGCTTGGATTAGGAAAGCATGTAGAAGATAGGTTGGCCTGCTCTTTTGAAGAAGTTTGAAGACTTAGTAACAGGACAAAACCCAATGTGAAGTCACATTTTCCAAGCTTCTCATTCAAGGATCTCTTGTCAATGCTGCCATCTAACCATGGGAACAATTATCAAAATTAGTAGAGAAATAACATGATAAGGATATATGTCCCCGATCTTAATTCATTCAACAGTTCATAATCGATATTGTATGATTTCTGTACTAAATGTAGTTAACTGCTCTATTATTTAACATTACAAACCAATTTCCATCAATAAGATCCCACAGGCACATTTCAAAAAACAAGCATAAAACCCCGCCTATCATGTTTTCGATATCTAAGAAGCCTTTTCTGGTTTCAAAGATCAAAGAAAAGCAGACTTTATATGAAAATATGAGCATTATATGTCGGACCTTCACATATATTCTCCAATAGTACTTTCTCCTTACATACATATATTTAAATTCATATATCATAACTATTACAATATAAACACTTAGTTGCATAACAGACCTATAATGCAAAGACTTTGCAAAACAGAAATATCAACAAAGAAAAGATCTTGTTAAAGATCAATAAATTCCCACCAATTTGTAAGGAAGAAAGTTGAGAACTAAAATCTTCAACAGCAGGAGATGCAGTTGGTGTAGTCACAAGAAAGTGAATGATATGCCACTGAGTAATAGTTTCTTGAATCATTGGGACTAGTTCAAGTTTTATTCGTGAAACATCAGTATGTGACATTTGGATCTGCAAAAGTAAAGAGAAGTATTTAATTCCAGGTTGACAAAACCATTGCCATCAACCAGTCAGCTTTCAGTTTTGTTACCAAAGGGGCATCAAATTTCTAATTCCAGTTAATCAAAAGGTTCCTAGACATCAACCAGTCAATTGAGGGGCACAGAAATACACATGTATGGAAGCAAAAAATATATGAAAAGCTTTCCATGTTAAGAAACACCGTAATCCTTGGCCATGTTTTATACAGTATCAAACCAACTTTTGAGCAACACTTCCTCTTCATTTCCAAATGATGAAACATTCATGTACTCTAGGATATTAATTTCAGAGTATCCAAAGACGGGGCAATACAAGGCCAAAAAATCAGAAGAAAATTGAGTTGATCAACAGGATATCCAACCAGACAATAAAAATGAATTGAATATCAGCTTCGGGTCTAGTTGTTACTTAAATTATATAAGGACATAATTACTTTTCTGGATCTTTTAAGAATTTATATAAATATGATATTGAAATCAGTTTTAGAAGTTTGAAAGATTCAGCGTATAAGAAAATCATTTGATTTCTACCAATGACAAAATGATATGTATGTCTTCATATGAAGAAAAAACATCAACAAGGATATTTACAAGACATATTATATCCAGTATAACAGAAACATGTGTCGTATTTAACATAAAACATTAATAAAATTTAAACTTTTATATAAAGTAAAAATAACATAAAGCAATATTGTTTCACACGTTCATGAACTTAAATGAGCCAAAGAAGCTTATGTGATGTGAGCTAGGCTTGTTGAACGAGCTGATCTCATTCTTGATCTATACAAGCATATAAATACCATGTGCTGCTTAAATGAGCCAAATTAGGCATCAGTAATTGAAGTATTAGGTAATCAAGAAAGATAGTGTATTTCCTCAAACTCAAGGAATATATTTGGAAGGCATGCCCCTTATTGGATTAGAGAAGATTTCTTTCAGAAAAGAAAACATAGGAAAATGGCCTTTTTTTTTTTCGTTTGACAACAAGGAGAAAGTTAAAAGATCAAGACCAAGTAATAGAAGAATTGTAACATAGAGAACTTCATATTGTCAGATGTCCTTCTTACCAAGATCAGAGATGACAAAACGAGAATGGGCATATGCTTTATTAACACTTTGTCCAGCACACATTCAGTTCAGGAGGACACCAAAGGAGAGAAATATATTTGAAACAGAAACTAAGAAGATTCAAGAAGCTAAAATCTCCAGTAAAAATGATATAATAAATGTGTTCCAGCTTCTCAAGCTCCGGACATATACGCAAGAAAATAACTACTAACCTGCCCACTTATGTTAACCATGTAGCTCAGCAGCACAAGTACATCAAGTGCAGATTCAAACATCACCTTAGCAACTTGGGAAGTAGCTTGTACTGTAACAGGAACATCAACATTGAGGAATGCTTGATAATCCACATGGTGTGCGACTTTTCGCGGCACTAGAAAACTTAAATAGCTGTCTATTACATCCAACACTTTTTGCCATGAAGTAGCTCCACCGCACAAAGAATGGAGAGAGAGAAACAGATCCATGGAAAATTTTCTAAGGTTTTTGTGATAGAATGCCTCCTTCTCCCATGCAACATCAGCTCCAAGTTCTGAAATATGGAGTGTGGCTATTGATGGAGCATAACCAATTTCCAGGATCTTCAGCAATCGAGGAAGAACCTCCTCAGACGACATCAGTGGTGTTTTACGTAGGGACTCATAAAATATAGCTGAAGCAGCTTTACCTAGCTGCTGGTTAACACTACTAATGCACTGGTGTACCTCAAGAAGAATATCTCTTTCAAGCCCAGAAGAAAATTCTGGCACAGAAGATGCATTTCCAAGTTCATCTATAGAACCTGATAGCAAACAAAACTTGTAAAAAAGTGATAACGAAGACACCTAGCAGTGAAGCTCATAAGCAAGAATAGGACCATAAAATAAGAAGAGTCATCATACCCTGTACAAAAAGTTCAATATACTCCAACGAACGAAAAACAGAGAGTATATTTTTCCTGATCAAACCAACAGTACCAGTGAATGAATCAACAAGCACACCGCAAGCTGCATTTATTTTGCACCAATTATTGTAATATCGGGCACAAAAGGATTTCCAGAAACATAGTACAGAAACTGGAGTTTCAGAGACACCCTGCAACAAACGCTCATGGTTATCCACTTCCCCGAAGTTTCTTATAGCTCTCAAGAACGGGGTGAAGAGGGAATAGGTAATAAAGGAGAAAGGGAACAAAGAGGACCTCATGCTCAATGAGTGAGAGAACTTCATTCTTCAGTCCTTCCACAGTAAATGAATCAAATTCAGAATCACTGAAGTCCTTGTTATATTCCTGCAATGTGGTTCTCAAAGCAACATGATGATAAACCCCAGGAAGAAGTATCCTTTGTAAGAAAATAGAAGACAAAATCTCGGCAATTTGATCCTGCAGATAGACAAAATGCCTCAAACCAGTAAACTACCAGAATCTTGCTGATGAGTAAACCCAAGACTCACAGAAAAAAAAAATGAAAATTCACTAGATCAGCATACAGAAACGGAACTACTTCAGTACAAAGACTCTCCACATTTGTCAGGCAAAAAGCAAACTACATATATTTGTAGATACAAAATCGACAGAGCCAATATGTTCAAGGCACCTTTGAAGATGGAAAAACCGTACGGGTAAGCCAAAGTATATCATCTGAAGAATGTTCAGAACTTTGGAACAGTTGATCAGCAACAAAGGCTTCCTGCAATGCGTAGCTTTGTGCTACGCCCCTAACATCAAGAAGAAATAGTATTAAAGCTCAGGTGGAGGAATCCAAATATAAAGTGATATTAAGAAAGAAGCTTGCATAAAGAAACTGAACCAAAGATATAGTTTTAAGATTAAAAAAGACCTGCTAAATCATAACTGACACATGCAGTTTGGTTCCCAAGAAAAACAGTCCCAGAAAGGAATTTTTGTTTCAAAATTTACAGAATCAGAACTAACTCCATAGACTACTAGTTTTTATAAAGTAGTGCCATCAACATTGAATCTTTTGAATGATCTCTTATTTTTTGCTTCTTTCCTTCATCGAGTACAATTTCTTCCAAGTATAATTTCATGCACGAAGCACTTCTCAGAGCATGAAAAGAACTGACAAAGGAAGCAGATCCAATGCTTCACATCATCAAACAAAATCGCAATAAATGAGACCCTCAACCATTGGCCACAATAATTATAACATGAAGACATTGAAATGCGTACTTGTCAGAAAACAGCTCCTGTATTATCAATCCATCATCTTTGAGTATCCAAACTTTGTTTTGAGTAAGTTTGACATCAATAGGTCCACCCTAATAGTATTCCATGATGGAGCATACAAAGTAAAAGTAAGAACAATATCATATCAACACAAGAACTACTATGCGAAATGATTATAGCCCTTACCTCATCCAAGGAGGTGCTTAATATTGGTGCTTCCATTGTGAGCGACATTCTGTCCCCAATACCATACCTCAATGCATATATGGATATCACATCAGCATTAACCCCCTTGACATTACCAGAAGACACAAAGTCAGAACCAATGCTAAAATCATAAAGTATAGCTCATGAAACTAGTTTCAGAATCTAAGTCAAACAGTAAGCATCGTCACATTCGCTTTTCCCGACAAATATTGCTAAACTTTAATAAGATGGAGTCCATAGCAGAAAATCACTATGAATTGGAGGATGGAGGTTTCCCAAGATGATTAAATAAGCTCCAAGATGGAAAGTGACAATGAAAGATAACCATGAATAAACATTACGGGGATCACATTATTTTTAGAACTACTTTCTTAACTTTGAGATATATGCTTTGACTACTATTGAAGGAGAAAACCCAAGATGAAAAACAGTTCCGAGGAATAAAAGAAATACTATAACCAAGATGCAATACTCTAAACGTTTATGTACAAAGATCGACAATTCTTTTTGTTCTCCAAGCAGAAGTCAGCATTGCTTATGCTGACATTCTCCAAAGGAAAAAAAGAGAGTGACAACAGAGCTTGTCATAACATGTATTAGAAATAAGCTTCACCAAAAATGTCAAAAGTGTCATCTATTTATCCAGATATCACATACTGAAGCATCTGTATGAAGGACTGCCAGTGGAATAATATTCTTTTCTCCATCAGCTTCGCCCACCCATAACTTTAGAAACGTATGTCCTGAAATGAAAATACAAGATTCAGAGGAAAAACATACTTTTGAGAAATTATATAAAACCAACAAATATAACTTTGGGAGACGCAGAGTTTGATTAAGGACAGTGCATAAAATTGGATCTAAAATCCAAATACCAATCAAATAATCCCATTCCTCTCATCTCAAGAAAACTTGAATTATCACATGACATTCTCATTTCCAGCTCTTAAGGGCTCGAGCAAGCATGTCTCACATCATCTCTTATTCACGAACGAAAAGAATGAAAAGCATTTTCAGCACCATTACGCAGCCAGTTCAGCTTATGGAAGTAAAACAACCCATACAAAGCAAAGCAATAACCACTTTTTACAGTACACACTCCAAAAAATGGCACGCAACCCATGGGAAAATTAACGGTTCAGCTATCTAATAATAAGGAAATTGTCAAAGAAACCCCTTTGGAATATTGATGGCCAGGATAAAGATATTACTCCTTTATTTTCGCATGAATTGCTGTATGTAACCAACACATGTATAATAAATTGAAAAACTTTACCACAGCCAATAAGATCTCATTTCTGTGATATAACTTAGTACAACCAATCATTAAAAATCTATATTCTAAGAGCCTTGGTAATCGCCTTTCTTAAAATAGCAGATTCCTCTCCCCTTAACCTTAACCAATGTTTTCCATCCAAACCCCATGTTATGTTACAAGAAAATTTAAAATGAAGCAATGCCAGGTCCGCAAAACTTGAATACTGCCTATCTGCAAGGCTTGTGCCAAGCCATTCAACTCAAAAATAGTATTACTTATCAAAAGCATGAATTAATGAAGGAAGCCCAGCCTACACAAATTGTTAATGCATTTATTGTTTCCACGGGCTAGTTTAAGTTTTATATTTCGTCAGGACTTCATGAACTAAGGAATTTAATTTATACACACTATTCATACAATAAGTTTAGCAGAAAATATAAACATAAATATTTTTATTATTTGCAAATTTCAGTCATTCTTTAACACAAAAGGCCAAGCTTTCTTGTCTAAAGTTATAAGCATATGCGTAAGTTAAATCCTAAAAGATAGCTGAGTTAACTTTTAACCTAAACAGCTGGGTGCATACAAATTTGTATCATAGGGATAATTTTCCTATAAATCATTTTTTTAAAGGAAGGTACTGTACAGATAAATGTTACACAGTCAGGAGAAGAACTCTTATTTGTACTAAAGTTCCTTATATCAATAATGGTAGTACTAATAATGACAAAAATGATGACAACAGAAGAAAATTCCCCACTAAATCAGCATTACTGAACTACATCAAATCAAATAAAGATCATGAATTTGCCTGTCATTGTCGGAAAAGTAATAAAGTGATTGAAAATTTTGGTACGAGTCGCAATGTCCCAGACTCTGAAGGTCCCATCAGAGTGAAGTACAAAAAGAAGCTTTTTCTGGTGGACCTCTAACAACACTAAATCCTGCACCGCAGGTGTTGTCCTGCCCCTGGTAAAAATTGAAGGTATTTTAGGTCAGAAGAACAATTTGCGCAATTACATATAAACACCCATAAAAGCAATGTAATTTTCCAGTGAACATCAGAGAACAAGGACCACAAGCAAGATATAATTTTCCGAGTAATAGAATCAGCCTAACTTTGCATCCATCAAATGCGAAGTAGTAAGGAAGTCATAAATGCAACAAAGCAGATCTGAAACAAAATAGGATGTATTTGGAAACAAGTTCGAACCCAACCTTCCCCCCTTAGGGCCCCACTCTCCCTCTCACAAAAAATTGAATTTGCACAAACTCCCAAACAAAAAGCTCATCTTTTTCAAACCAAACCACAATCCAAATATACCCTTAATTTGTTAGCCATTCCATCACCTAAAAGAGCAAACTCTCCATCAGACAGTAGAATTCCCAACTTCCACAGAAATTTTAAAGAAGACTAATACCCTCAGATGCCATAACGCATTAAACACAATTCCCCACAGCTCCAACATGTTTAACGAACAGCAGGCACTTAAAATGACACATTGGAATGCTATCCCAATACTGGACTAGAATAATGAAAATAGTACAGAAGAACGGTAATTGATATTTTTTATTCCGCTAAAACAACATAACAGGATCAAAAGCAAGAAACAAAACAAAGAAATAATATAGAGATCCACTTTCTTAAGATAAAAAGTTCATTGCATGTGTACCTTGACATTATACCCCATAATCGACCAAAACCAATATCATCCCCTCGCAGCTCATAACTGAACCCTAATTATTCGTGGAATGCCGTTAGAAATGAAATGTATAGACATCTAACACGAAAATGAAGCTACAATTATGACATACCTGGTGAACTAGAATTAAGCAACCCAAGTTGCACACAATTAACAGAGCCATCATTTCTTCCAACTATAAGACGACCTGAATGTGCAGCTACTGCTGTTATAACCCCACAATGAGGATTCATTTGTGTGTTGTACTCAACAACCTCATTTGAATCAAAACATGAACAAGTGGCATAGTTGTCTACACTTTTGAGTTTAATTAGGTAGGCAACTCCAGAAATTGTGACAGTATAAAGCATGTAGTGATTCTTGGAACCCAAAATGGTCTGCGATCGAGATGAAGCATTTAATTAGTACTGGAACACTTTCCATTTCTGCATATACATACATATATGCATAAAGCTTATGAGAAGCAAACCTCATCTCTGCATATAAAAGCAAATGGGAAAAGCACATCTGGGAATATAATCCGTAATCCAAACTTCGGAAATTCCTTAGAACCATAAATCTCTAATATGTCAAGCATATGTGGCTGGTCCTTGGCAATTTTCCTGTTGCAGAAAACACAAAGGTGATGGTCCTTCTGACTTCAAACGGCAAAGAAGACACAATATAATGGATAATACCATTACATTGACAACAAATATTATTAATCCGCAACAAGAAAAGAGAATCACCTAAAGTTTTTATTTTTCTCTTTTCTTAATCATTGTTATTAACCATTTTTCCAGTACTTACTCCATGAAACTGATCTCAACAGGAAAAAGAAAAGAAAAGCTACACCTGATGAATAAGAATGATTATGCTTACTTCTTTCTTTCTCTTCCAATTACTATTTCAAAATAACATAAGAAGAGCTTTTGTCCAAAATGGAAGAAAGAAGTCCAAAATGATGCTCAGATAAAGAAGAATCAGTGGAAGAGAAGTCTACACATCCCACACCCCCAAACAGTTCCAGAAATCTTATCCAAAAACGTATCGAGAAGTGACCTCTCATTTATCCAATGCTGAAAAGAACCCTGACCATTCAAGAATAATACGATGCTGAAGTACTACACAGGGCCTCAACCAAATAATACAAGTATCTCTGTTTCTTACTGTGTGTGTATATTATGCTATCCTAGTAAAACAGGACTTACTTCTTGTTATTAAAAGGTCAATGCCAATAAAATATAGAAGGAAAAAAGGAAAAAAAAAACCTGAAATCACAATGAGTTTGCATCTATCTTAAAGCAGCAATTCAACAAGACTCTACTAGTACTGCACTACTTAAACTTTCTTCTTTCAAACTGAATGAAATCATATTGAATTTAGCTACTCAAAGCAACTATATACAATTGTAATACCAAAGTACAAGCATAAAGGGAGAAAGAAACTCCTAGAGAGTAAAAGAAGTTACCAGAAAAGGTAGTTAGGAGGGTTTCCACTCATATAAGGGTTTCTTATTGCAGAGCAGGAGCCCAAGTCTCTAGTAAGAGTAGCAGCTGAAGAAGCAAATTCAGAGGCAGACGGCAATAAAGAAGAAGGAACTGAAACTCGAAACCACTTGATGGAATCGCTCCCTATAATTGGAACCTCCATGCCTACCAAGGATGACCTGCTTCCCATTCTCTCTTGATCCTTTACTCTCTTTAACTTCGTGCTTCAAAATAACCAAGAAAAGATCGATCTGACGAGCTTCCCGGCTTCTGAGAGAACGCCCCAACGGAGAAGAGGAGAGTGGAGAGTAGTTAAAATTCAAAAAGGCGCGGAGGAGAGGGGCGGGAGACGGTGGAGGCGAAGCACAGCCGCGGTGTGCTACTGGGCGAGTGAAGTGGGAGGGAAAGTTTGGGGTTTTACCTGTTTGGTCTTGTGCTGTATTGGTTGGGAGGGGTTGGTCAGAAATAACTCGATGCATTAAACTACCTTAACAATGCATTATAAGACGCGCTAGTCCACTCCCTCTCAACTAATTGTTTTCCCTGTAAAATTTCGATTTTTTTTTAAAGGAAAATACCATTTAGAAAATAGATTTGTTTTATAATGGACGCGCAGTAAAATAAAAGAAAAGGTACCAAAATTTTCATTTCAAACTAAAACATTTCTCTCTACTTTCAACCGACTTCAAATTAGGATCGGTCCAAATCCAATCGTTAGATTTTAGAAAAAAGTATTAATACATCGATTTATATTCGTTTCTTTACATAAAAAATAAAATTAAAAAACATTGTTTGCACTAGGCTGAGTTTGCGTCTGGCCCAACTTTTGCCCCCAAAACTAATTTTTTTAAAAACAAATGTTGTTTATATTGTATATCAGTTATTTTAATTGTTTTTGTTGTTTTTAATACTAGATTTTATACAATTAAGTTAGTATTTTTGTTAATTTCATATTATAGTGTGAGTTATTTATTTAGGGTTTAGGGTTTAGGATATCCAAATACATTTCGTAAAGAGAACTAAACTCCCAAAATACTAATCTTATTGAATTTATGATATTCCATTGATTTAGTTAGTTCCTGTTATGATTTTTTGTAATCTCTTGTATCTTGAATCTATATGAGAACACATTAATAAATAGATTCAGACTTAGATCTTTGAATTATATTTTGTCTTGAGTGTTCTTTCTTTATCTCTATTATTCTACATAATATTTTATCCAAGCAAATCATCTATTGTGTTCATCAAATCCATAATACGTTATCAGCTCAATTGCTATAGACTCCAAGCCAGAGATTTCAATTGATTCTCCTCGTTGCCAATTTCCCTTTTGAAAGTTCTCAATTGTTAGTGCTTTGTCCTTTCCCTTCCTTTTATTTTATATCAAAAAGGGTATAATAAAGCAATTTTTCTTTATTTAACTCGCTCTAATTTCTCACAAATATAATAAAGAGAATTAATATTGTAATGGAGATTAAAGGTGGGAATAAGAAGAGATAGGAGTAGTAGTAATGGTAGTATTCAATTAAAAGTCCCTCTCGGTAGCATTATTGAAGACGTTTGAACGGTGGTATTGAAAAAGCTTGATCTGCTGCTTACTCGACTGTCGTCAAGGTGTTGTTTTGCTGGAGGTATGCTCGGCATATTGGATATTTTATAGGTAAGTAAAATCAAATATTTTCTAGTTTTTATTTCTAAAGTTTTCTATATGACTTTATATGTCATAAAAAATTATATCTTTTGTCAAAGATTCTTTAGAAATCCATCAAATCCTGAAGACACAATTAAAAAGAGATCACATATGAATATTTTTTCTTCATTAAATTTATGAGGCCCTGAAGGCTAAATATTTTATTTAGAAAAAATCTTAAAAAAACCAAAAGAAAGTATCTCAAATATGGTCCTAATAATAATATTGAGTCATTGTTGATGGAATATTATGATATTTCTAATAATTTTATGTCATTCCCCGAAGCGAATGCAATTAGATATTTTATTTATAAAAAAGTTATACTTATATTATAACTTTTGAATCATGCTATTATTTATTATAACTCATTGAAAGTGATAAATTAATAATGAAAAAGCAAAAAAGGAATTTATAATTCCAAAGAAAGATGCAAAGTTTATTTACTCTTAATATTATCTTACTGATAATTGATCATATCTTGAAGTGTCTTCACCAATGGACCTGCACTCAGAAGAGAAAAGATGACCAAAGAGGGGCTTTACCCCCGTTTCACCTTTGATGCTTAAGTCAAAACAAACCTCACATGGGCCACTGTTAAAGAACACGGAATAATGAAAGTAGTAAGAGAATCTAATCTCCCTTCGTCTAGGGTTGGTACCTTTTATACATAAGGTCCATCTCCTCACAGCTTTTGGAAAGGCCTCCTAATATCACTAAGAGACCTTGTAACAATGGTCTAAGGGTAATTTTGGAATTACTCCTAGATAGGCTGAGCGAATACATGTTAAAGCATGTGGGCCAAAATACATCTTCAACATAAAAGGGTATTGGCTGGATGAGTTGAGCCCAAATGAAGTGACATGACGGGCTGTCCCCATCATAAGCCCCCCGAAAAGAATCTATAAATGGGTTATGGTCCTTCAATTTTAAATCATCATTTTCTTTTGGGCGAAACGCTGCATAGGGCTTCCCGAGGAGAGCCTTGACTGTCACCGATTTAGGTACTGTCTAATTTCCAATTTTGACTTATAGTTTTCATTTCCTCTTTGTAGATCCATCTTTGTTTTCGATAATTCTACTATTCACCATGATGTCGACCTCTAAAGCCACTACTTCTAAATCAGCTTCGGAAAAGGGTTCAAAAGTAAGCGCTTCTGAGCAAGGTAGTTCCTATCACTTTGATGTTAAAATTATCCGCCCTCAAGATAATCTTGTCTTGGGAGGTTGGTTGTACTCCATTGGGGATTATTCTATTTTATTTCCTGATGTAAGTGAAGCTGACTCTGTAGACGTATGAAAAAACATTACCAAGCTACAAGAATGCTTTAATCTTACGACCATAAAGATGAAGAACATATTTGTAAGCCGACTGATGTCAGCCATCCTTCTGAAATTCGATATAGCTAGCTTGGGGCCATAAGGAAGGAATTTGTAATCTTCGATAATTTTCGAGTTAGGATACCGAGCACTGAGGAAAGGGCACATATACTCTCGAAAGGATGGATGGCAGTTTATTGGAATCCATTGAAAGCCAATTTTAGATTTCCCTTGCACAACATGTTTTAGGATGTCACAAGTTATTAGGAAATTAACATAAGTCAAATAGCCCCTAATAGGATAAGAGTTATCGTATCCTTTATTTTGATGTGTAAGTTTTTTGGGGTGCTTACTAGTTTGGAATAGTTTTCAAGGTTTTTGACATAAAATCGATTAGAGACGGGTCCGGGTGGCACACGTTTCAAAGAAGAGTGGCACATGGAACTCGTGAAAAAGTTGCCACAGTCTATTCATGGATGGAAAAAATAATGGTTTTATGTTTCTAGGGATGGTCGTGAGAGACCTTGGAATATGATGAAAAAGATATTAAATTTGCGTATCAATTCTAAGCACTCGTTTATAGAAGATTGTGTAAAAACCATTCAAGGATACGCCTTTAGGATGCTCCTTAGGGAAGGAAACTGGGGTGAGGAGCTAATGAAGACTGCTGGGTTTTATGATTAGGAAGGGTGCAACTTTCATGAATTGAATTAGTATTAGGATGTGATATTGATGAAACAAGGTTATATGTAGGTTTATCAACCTATTTTATGTTGTATCAATGGTGATTTTGAATTTGTGATTTTATGATTTTGGCAGAGAGGCTGTTGTTGCTGAACATGGCTATAAGCGTCTGTGAGATTGAAAGTTCCAGCCCCCAAAGCTGATTTAAGGGAAGAATATAAGAGTGACTATCTTTAATGTCTTTGTTTTTGTGTGCATGTACTAATAACATATTATTTGTTTTGTAGTAGGGGAGCGTCCGTCTGTTGCCTTGTTGGAGAGAATGAATCAGGTGTGGTTGAGGTGGAGTCTTTACTTCTAAAGAAGCGAAAGAGGAGTGAATTGAGGAAGAAAAAGGTGATTATGCCTTTAATTCCAGAGAAACAAGTGATACCAGGTAGTGGGGATTCTGAGACTCTGGGGTTGGGGAAGATGAGAACGATCCTTTAGTGCCGAAGAAGTGTAGGAAGAAAACTTTGGAAGTTGTCGGGTGGATTTCTTGACCTGGACCGTTAATTTTAAATAGAAGAGATCTTATTAGGGTAAAAGGATTGACTATGAGGGACGGATGCTGATTCGTTATGGACGAGGGCAACACTAGACATGACTACTGAGGATATAGTGGAGGCATTTGTCATAAACAGTGTCCGAGTATGTTCAATATATATTGTGTCAATCAGTATGGCTTTGAAATGTATTATTTGTGATGTATGTGTGTTTTATTTGCAGAGTGTTAATGTCTTGAATCGAATTGCACAACAACTAATATACAACTGGGTGATTGAAAAGCGGAATGTTGAGAAGTATAAGAAGAGTATTGAGGAAAACAATCGGGAACGGGTAGTTGCCATGGATCGATCCACATAGTTTGAGAGGAAAGTTTCTAATTTGGAGGGTTCGAACATGAGATTGTCCGAAACCAATGTTGCTTAAATAGAAATCAACGAACGATTGACAGATGAATGTGCTGTCAAGGATGGTGAATTACAAAGTTTGAATGAGTCTTTGGTTCGGTCTCAGGGAAAATTTGATGGATGTAAAGAGGCATTGACTCGAAAGGAGCAGGAGGTTGGGGCAATGACGACAGAGCTGGCTGACCTTGTACACAACGAGGGGAATGTGAGTCCTAATATGAAGGAGAATATTATCAAGGAATTTTGTGAAGATTCGGCTAGTAGGAGTTGGTTTTATTCGTTGACCATGCCAATGGTAAGTTGTCCTCTGACTGAGCTTGTTGATGCTATCCAATCCTGGTTTGGACGATGTCGCTTGTTGTAGATATGTACTACAATAAAGAGGCTAAATGTCCTAGGTTGCCATCGGAAGTTAGCATGGAGGTTGAGATGGGTGGGCCTACAACGGGTTTAGATGGTGAATCAGCTGATGGAGACAGTGAGGAGAGTGAATCCTCCATTGCAGATAGCCAAGGTATTCCTGGTAAGCATACGACTGAGGCCTCCGGGGTGAGCAAGAGTGACTAGTCTCTTTTTTGTCATTTTGATCATGTGGCAGCTCTAAATCTTGAAGAACCTGATGTACAACGAAATGAGGGTGTAACGGGAGATCAGCGTAGACTTAACCTTCCAAACACCCCATCTATGACTGCTCATAGTTCTGGAGATTGTATCGGTAGGTTTGGGTTTGGAGTTTCAGGAAGTGATCAAGTTCCTAATGCGGGATTATCCGCTGGTGTTTATGCTGGGTGTCTAATGAAGACCTTTGGTGTAGTTGTGGGGCCAGGGCATGTTGCCCGCTTGGATGTGGTTATTTCTTTGTGCAATGTGCAGGAGGATTTCGCAGTGGATACAACCAAAAGTTAAGTAGAGCTATTCTCAGTAAGTTATGGTTAAACCTCTATTTAGAGTGAAGCCACAACCACCCTAATTTTGAACTTTGTAATAGATCCTTAGGCCTTTTTTGTAATAGATAGGTTCGGGCTTTTCTACTCCTGTTTACTAGCACGAATCTTGATTTTATAGTGCACTGTTTTGGTATATTGTGTTTTGTGTTTGTTAACCCTAGTAAAGTTAACCGTGATAAATTTTGAAAAGGTGTGGTGAAAAGATAGGTTGTGACGTTTCCTTTTCCAAAGCATTTAAATAAAAACTATTCCATTTCATCTATGTGGACAAATCTAATTGGCCCTCGATTGGGTTTCCAAGGGTAATGATTATAGTCACAATTGTATAAAGCAAACGTACCTTTTTCAATTGCTTTCACAATAGTTGCATTGTATGAATAGTTGTGTTTATCCTTCGTTTGTATTTTGCTCTTTTGGATTGTTTCTATTGTTTAGAGTATGAGCCATCATTTTTCTGCCATCAATAGGACTGAGTTCCCTTCAGTACCACCTCTGGCTCTCTACTTCCGCAACTTATTCCATGAGTTGTGCCTTTGCTAGATGCATTTTTATTACAACAAGGAGTATCGCTATTGAAAGTGTATTTGAGACTCTAAGGTAGGGTTGTAGAGCTAGAATTGGATGTCTACGAGTACTGTCATAAATTGAATATAGTCAATGGTCATCAAGAGATAGTTAGGTCTACTCTGGCTCCTCAGTATGCTATCGACCTTTTCATCGTTACTTTCAGGAGGTGTTTATGAATACATGCAGATGCTCTTCGACGATTAAATCCTTTTTGGCCTTGGATGTCTTAATCACAAGGAGGAGCTAACTAGGTAGAGGAAAAGGGCAAAGGTGTTCTCGGAGTAACGACGACTTGTTCTTTAAAAAATTTATTTTCTGTAAAGGGCAGGCCCTCCGCCGAGTGAGGGAGATTTTGTACTCCATAGTCCCTATTCATCGCGATCACGGAGCTTTCATTTTAAACCTATCGGGTTGGCCTCCCGATAAGTGGATCATATGACAATGGCCCCCCTGCCTTTGTTTTTAGACAATTTTTCCTTTTTTTTTTTGTGATAGATAACTTGGCCGGTCGGGCTTTTGTAATCTCATATATATATATATATATATATATACAAAGGGTATTTTTGATTTGTGTCTCTCTTCTTTGAGCTTGTTTACCTTACAACATTTAGTTTGTCTAATGTTTAGACGCGAAGTTGTAATGTGCTCGAGAAACTAGGATTTGCGAATTGGTACTATATAGGAAGAGTGGTTTGTTTATATAATAATGAGATACGATGTGTGTAATTTTGGAGGAGGTGTGTTTTTGTTTGGATCTGCAGATGTGTTGCATGTGAGGAGGGGAAGTGTATGCGGTGATTTGTCATGCTGCCAGGAAAATATGATTGTAAGTACGCATTCGTTGTTTTTATGGCTATTGTGTAATCATAAAGGCGTATGCGTTTTATAGCCATGTAGAAAAATTGAATGTGTATTTGATACTTGTAATATATTCAAATACAATTTGGTGTTATGTGATATAATGTCTTAAGGAAAAAATTTCCTTAAGTTTAAGTTGTTTCATGTCCTTGCTAGGATTTTCCCTTCTAAATCCTGCAGTTTGTAGCTCTCGTTGTCGTTGTCTTTTATTACCCGATATGGCCATTTCCATATGGGGTCTAACTTTCTGTTGAGATCTACTCTGCTAACTTTATTTTTTCTTAAGACCAAGTCCCACTCTTTGATTGTCGACAACTTGACTTAGGCATTGCTATTACAGGCAGCTTGTTTTTTATAATGAGCGTCCCGCTTTGCGGCTTATTTCCTGATTTTATCAATGAGAGCGAAGTGTTCATGCATGAGCTGATTGTTTTTGTCCTCGTTGAATTCGATGTATCGGAGGGACTTGCTTCCAATCTCCGTTGGAATCATTGCATCCTCTCTGAAACAAAGATTAAAAGGGGTCTCCCACCGTAGACCTCCTTGGTGTTGTTCTGTAAGACCATAAGACGTTTGATAATTCATCTAACCATTTTCCTTTCAACTTGTCTATTCTTTTCTTTAGTCCTTGTAAAATTGTGCGATTTGTAACTTCTGTTGCCCCATTTTATTGAGGGTGTCCTACAGATGTGAATCGTTATTCTATACAAAGTTTGTTACAGATGTCATAGAATTCTTTGGAGTCAAATTGTTTCCTGTTATCCGAGATTAAAATTTTTGAGATGCCGAATTGGTCGATCACGTCTTCGTGAAAAAGTCCTTGACTTTTCTTGCTGTGATTGTTGCCAAGGCTTTCACTTCAATCCATCTGGTGAATTGGTCTATTGCGACTACTAGGTGATTTTTCCCCCATCGTGTAAAAGGTATCAGGGTGCCAAAAGTATGGTATTTTGACATCGGGATGTGGTGTTCATTGGTATGGATTTGACATTCCTATAATGCATCGCTTTTATGGCCAAGGCTCTCGATCCAATATGAGAACCACAAATGCCTTCATATATTCCTGCAATACGTACCTGCTGTCTTCCTCACTTATGCATTTAAGTAAAGGTTAATTTCCCATTGTCTTGTATAATTGATCATCAATAAATACATATCGAGCTGAAGTTGTTCGTACCTTTCGGGCTTGTATTTGGTCATCAGGTAGTTTTTCGTGTAAAATGAATTCCCACATGGGTGTTGTCCAACCTTTGACCACATCGGCCATGCAAATATCCTTGTTGATGCTTTTCTCTGACAAGGATTCTGTCCAAGTTCCTTCGATAGGCTCTCCAGCACTCGGTTTTGATAGCATATCTGCTTTCATGTTTTGTTCCCTTGGCATCTTCTTGAAATTTACGTGTACAAATCCAGATATTAGATGCTGTGCACAATAGCAAGGTATTGTTTCATATTTTCTTCCTTAGCTTCAAATATTCCTGTTACTTGCTCGATAACTACTTATGAGTCACTATAAACTAGGATATATGTAAGTTTCAAACTTCTTGCCATGCGTATGCCTGCTAAGAGAGCTTCAGATTCCGCTTCGTTATTGCTAACAGGAAACAAGAATTTCATAGCGTAAGCATATTGATGTCTCTGTGGATCTTCTAGTGTGAATCTTGAGCCTTTGGTGTTTTCCCTTGTGGAGCCCTCAGTGTTGAGTGTCCAAGTGTCTGAACCTTTAATCGACCGTAGATACTACTTTGCTTGTGTGTCATCGGGAAACGAATATTCGACCAGAAAATCTGCTAATACTTATCCCTGTATTGTCTTCCTTGGGGAAAAGTCAATTTAGTATTCGCTTAACTCCAATGCCATTTTCAGGTTTGTCCCGATATATCGGGTTTATGCAAAATGTGTCTCAATGGTGTATTTCTTAATACTGTGATAGCTTTTGCTTGGAAATAAGGTTTTAGTTTTCTTGCGATTATGATTAAATAAAGTAAGTGTTTTTTTCAGAGAACTATAACGTTCCTCTGGACCATGCAGTTCATGGCTCACATAATAAATAGGTTTCATGTCGTTATTGCGTAGAGAACATAAAACAGAGCTAATCACTTTGGGAGTGACCACGAGATATAAGTAGAGTCTTTCTCCCATCGAGGTAACAAGAAGTGGAGGAGAAGATAAATATTTCTTAAATTTATGAAAAGCAGAAGAATCTGCTTCAGTCCATTAAAAAAAATGGATGGATATCTTAAAAATTGATAGAATGAAAGGTCTGTTTCTCTAGCTCGCACGAGGAATCTGCCTAAGGATGCCATTTTTTCTGCTAGGCTTTGTACTTTCTTCACCGTTTTCGGTTCAGACATTTCTTGGATAGCTTTGATCTTTCCCGAATTTGCCTTTATTCCCCTTTGGGAAACCATATATCCAAGACACTTCCCTGAAGAAACTCCAAAAGTGCATTCCTTGGAATTTAGCTTCATGCCAATCTTGTAAAGTCTGTCAAAAACTTCTTTTAAATCAGTTGTTACAATGCTTTAGTCTTTCGACTTAACTATTATGTCATCCACGTACACTTCTACCGTTTTCCAATAAAGCCTTCAAAAGCTTTGTTCATGGACTCCTAGAATTCTGCTCCTCATTTTTCAACTCGAAAGGCATGCGTGTATAACAATAGATACCGTCATCAGTGACAAAAGCAGTTTTTGCCATGTCTTCCTCTGCCAACGAGGTTTGGTGATCTCCCTTGTATGCATCCAAAAAAGATAAGAATTCATGTCTTGCGACGGAGTCGACTAATTAGTCAATTCGTGGAAGCGAGAAAGGCTTTTTAGGAATGACCTTATTCAAGTCAGTAAAATCTATGCAAACCCTCCATGCACTTCCTGGTTTTGCCACAACTACTGGGTTTGACAAGCATTCGGGGAAATAACTCGTCTTTATGATATCCACATTCAATAGCTCTTGCACTTCTTTTCTGATAATGTCTTGCCTTTGCTTCGCAAATGCCCTTTTCTTTTGAAAGACTAATTTTGACCTTTCCGGGATGCTCAATTTGTGCTCTGTAAATTCTCTATGAACGACCCCATGGTCGTTGGAAGACCATGCAAAAATATCCTTATACTCAATAAATAGCTTAACTAGTAGCATTCGACGATCCGTGGGCAAGGTTCTTTTGATCCGTATTGTTTACCCTGGTTTTAATTGATCCAAGATAAACAATTCATACTCTCCATCCTGTTCAAGTTTGGGCATCTGGTTATCTTCACAAACTCTTCCTCCTTTTCAACTTCTTGCACTATGACAAAGTAACATTCTTGAGCTGCTTTTTGATGACCTTAAATCGTGTAAATTTCATTTCCTATCAGGATATCAATGGAAAGTTCGTATATAGAAATATTTGCTTAAAATTGATTCAGGGCAGATCCACTCATTATACAATTGTATGGCGATAGCGCAGAAACAATGAGGAACTCTACCATATGTCTTGTATCTTTGACTGAAACAAAGAGTGTGATTTTTCCTTCTAATTTAATTGTTTGCCCGGCAAACCTAACCAATGGGGCTACATATGGGATGACTTTGTCCCTAGGTATTTCCATCTGCTTACAAGTGTCCTTAAAAAGAACATTTACTGAACTCCCAGTGTCTACTAAAATTCTCTTAACCGGGCATTGATTAATGGTCATGTTGACAACCAAGGGATCATTGCCATGGTTGTTCCTGGTTCGTTTTCTTGAGGATGGTAAGCCAACGTCTTGTATAACATTTATCACCTTCAAACTTATAGAGGAAGAAGGATTGAATTTGGTGTTTTGCTTGTCATTATTCCAAGGCCGTCGGGTGTTATCAGATCCAGAAGACCTCTTTGCTGAGGCGTCATCGATAAACCCTTTGAGTTTCCCATTACGTATTGCCTATTCTATGGCCTTCTTTAATTCATTGCATTGTTCTGTGTCGTGTTCGTGGTCTTTGTGGAACCGCTAGTATATTGCTTTATTCCTTTTATCGCAAGGAGAAGGCATTTTTTCTAGTTTGTCTAATATTCCTAGAGACTTCACTTGTTGCAAGACATCTACTCGGGGAATTCTAAGTGGCATGTAATCATACCGGGGAGTCTTGGGCCTTTTTTGCTCCAGCCAGTCATACACTACTGGCTTAGTCCGGTAATCGAAATGTTTGGGTCTTTTCGTACCTCCTTGAGTTCATTATCCATACCTCGCTTCCGGCGAACGTAATTATCCGCATGAATAAATCTTTCTATTCTTTTCAATAAGTCAGAAACAGTGATCGGTTCCTGCTCAGCCAACTTTCGGAAAAGGGCCTGGTTAGTTAAACCATGCTGATATCCTTGTATAAATTCTTTCCCGGATAGGTCAGCAATTTTCTACTTTGCATTGTTGAATCTAGTTGTAAAATCAAGTACTATTTCATTCTAAAGTTGTTGGACACTCAAAAAGAAATCTGAGGAGGGCCGGAAAATAGATTATAGTAGGAAGTTTTGGATAAACTTTTCTCCTAGATCCCGGAAACTGTTGATGCTACTTGGTGGTAGATATGCATACCAACCCAAGGCCCTTCCTTCAGAGAAATAGGGAATATACATTATACACATACATCTGAGAAATGTATCTCATAATATGTTCTTTAGGATCAGCGTAAGTATTGAGCTTCAAATGGAAGAAATCAGTAGGGACCTTGGCACAAGTGTATTGCTCGCACAACGGGTTGTGTTGCAGGAAGTCCCAGTTGCTAGAATCGACAGTCGAGGAAGGAGTCATCTGAGCGAGAGTTTTGTTGACCAGATCATAGATAGTTTGTGGTTGGGGCAGTGGAGATGCCTGTCAGTGAGAAGTTCCGTCCCTGAAAGCAGAACTCGATGGGAGATATAGATAAGGGAAAGTAGATGGGATATATAATGGTGAGTTAGGCACAAATGGAGCAGGAGTCGCCTGTGGGGATAGTTGAGGTGCAGTCATGCTTGCTTGGAATGCTAGCATGGTCTGCAAAGAGACCATCAGGGTTTGTAGTGGAGCAATTTAATCTGAATTCAAGTTAGCTGCTGTAGGGCCAGTGTTTTGTAGCATGAACAAAGGCAATCCGCACCTAACATCTGTGGAAGAGGCAAAGGAGCGAATGACGGGCTGTGTCTTGCAGGATTGAAATATAATGAGGAATGTCATCCAATAGTGAAAATTAGATGCCATCGATAATCAAGGGTTTGTAGATAAAGATGTATTAAAAGTAAGAACATGGTGGGCGCCAAATAATGGATCTCAAGAGAATGATCTTTATTGATGGACATGCACTCAGAAGAGAAAAGATGACCAAAGAGGGGTTTTATCCCCGTTTCACCTCTGATACTTAAGTAAGACCAACTCTCACACAAGCCACTATTAAAGAACAAGGAATAATGAAAGTAGTAAGAGAATCTAACCTCCATTCGTTTAGGGTTGGTACCTTTTATACATGAAGTACATATTCTTGTAGCTTTTGGAAAGTACTCCTGATATCACTAGGAGACCTTGTAACAATAGTCTAAGGGCAATTTTGGAAGTACTCCTAGACAGGTTGAGCAAATACACATTTAAGCATGTAGGCCAAAACACATCTTCAACATAAAAGGGTATTGGACCGAATGAGTTGAGCCCAAATGAAGTGGCATGATGGGCTGCCCCCATCATCTATGTTTATATAGACTTGTTTATGAATCCAGTTGCTTAAAATAATTGAGGAAATAAATTACTTTTTATTTATGATTTTATGTGAGTTTTTCATATTATATATAGGTTGCTTGATTTATTATATAGTCAAGAATATCGAAAAAGATATATGTTGGGAGAATGAATGTTAGTATAAATTAAAACTCCAAAAATGTGATAATTATGCTATATTATCATGACTTATAGAATAAATGTGAATTATATACACTATCATGTTCTCCCATTGTAGTTTGTAATTCGCCAAAAGTTGATGCAATTTAATTCATCATTGAGTAAATATGAAGTTTACTTATTAAAAAATACTAAATATTGACATGACCTGTTAGATCATCCCGGATCATTAAAATTGAACTATCATTAAAGAATTTATGATAATATTTTTATGGAACCGTAAGTGTCTGATCCCAAATTTATTTGTATTACTATTTTTCAAGGCAAAATAATTTTATGGAAACCATTAATATATTAGGGTTGAATATGTTTTGGAATGAATATATTGACAATGCATCGACCCATAGTCACGATATATTATTGACCTGCAAGCTGAACTTTGCAATTTTGATAATGAGCTCATATATATATATATATATTAGATTCTCCAATTAACATAATTGTCCTATATTATTGATTGTGTTGCACTATTTGTATAAATATTCAACGTTTCTGCAGAATATGTTCATAGACCTAGTAAATAGTTTTATGAAAGCATATTTGTGCTTTGAAATTGATGGATGTATATTTTGTAATAGTACTTATTCGTATTTTGCCAACATATTATTTTTTTCTCCTCATTATAATTGGTTAATTGGTGATGAACCAAATATTTTCCCATCTAATGTTTATATATCCGCTATACAAATATACTTATCCACCAAAATACATAGAGATGGGTTGAAAAAAGGAGAGATTGTATAGTCATATAAATATAAAATTATGTGTCTCATATTGATCCTCTTACATAGATGATTTGAACCATAAGTTCAAATGATTAATAGCAGGTATATTTATTATTAAAAGAAAATCCGACATAGAATACTCCTATTACTTAACGTTCCTAAAGGATAATCTTCCACTACTTATGATTTTGAGATACATGCAAAAATATGGTAGAATAAATTGGTTCTAACAAAATCCTCGCATATATAAAGGAGTAATAATTTAAGATGGTCCTATGTGGTTAAGTCGAGGAGATGAAAATTCTAACAGAATTTTCCATGACATGAATTTATTTAAAAAAAAATTTAGGTTCCTGAAAGTCGTGATAATTATGAATCTCATTGTATTATGTCATGATCTAAATAGATGGAACAATAAAATAGCACAAAACGTCGATGATATTTGTGTGCACAATTCTATATAAGAATGAGGATCCTGAGTTAAAGTCTGCAGACTCGAAGTTCAAATATTATAGAGATATTTGGTCAAAAAAGAATATAAAGTTCGCACGAGAAAATATGAAAAGTCCGGACAATTAATAAGTACACTTGAAGTGTACATGCAGTGGTGGAACCAGGATAAAAAGACCGGGGGGCTGAACAGCACTAAAAATTTTGACAAAATTTCATATATATAATAGGCACAATCCAAGCACAAAGATCGTTCAAACAATTCCCAATTTAGCAAAAATATGACATATCAATCATTCTCCAACATTCTTTCACTAATCATAAATATTTGTAAATAAAATAGTAAAAAAATAGGTAATCTCTCATTACCAAAGAGGAATGATCGTCCATCACTCACGAGAAATGATTACTCATCACTAATGGGATAAAATATCTCTTTCAAAGGTGAATATATAAATGCAAAAGTCGTTGGGATGACCGATGGAGCACGATCAAAAGACAACCTCCAAAATGAGCAGCAATTAATTTAGAATAATTAAAAGATTAATATAAAAACAAAAGACCCTGATACAAATACTTAAAGAATGAAAAAGAAATGACAGTTGAATGATCCTTTAGTGCCAAAGAAGTGAAGGAAGAAAACTTTGAAAGTTGTCGGGTGGATTTCTTGACCTGGACCGTTGATTTTAAAAGGAAGAGATCTCATTAGGGTAAAAGAATTGACTATGAGGGACGGGTGCTGATCCGTTATGGACGAGGGCAACACTAGACATGACTACTGAGGATATGGTGGAGGCATTTGTCATAAACAGTTCCGGGTATGTTCAATATATGTTGTGTCAATTAGTATAGGTTTGAAATGTATTATTTTTTATGCATATGTATTTTATTTGCAGATTGTTAATATCTTGAATCGGATTGCACAACAAATGATGTGCAACTGGGTGATCGAAAAACGGAATGTTGAGAAGTATAAGAAGAGTCTTGAGGTGAGCAATTGGGAACGGGTAGTTGCCATGAAAGTTATCTTATTATGCTTGCCTCTTATGATTCTTTATCTATTTTTAATGTTCTCCATATTAAGGAGAATAAATTAGAATTATAAAATGTCATATTCAGAAGCATCTTAATCTACATATAGGTACTCGTGTGAATTAGAAGTTTCATAGATTATTTATTTGTTAAAGTTGCAAATTTACTTGATATTTTGTTAATTCTAAAAGAGTTACAAAATTGAATTTGTGGATGCTTCTATAGATGTTCTAGTAGGATATAAAAGTCTTATAACTAGCAATGTTAAATCATGCATGAAACATGATCGACCTTTTATTTATGAATATTCTTTAATGAAATAATTAAATACTTGAAGAGTTCCTCTTGAAGAGTTTATGATCGGCAAACAAATACTTGAGTAAGTATTTCAAGATTTTGTCTAGATACAAATCAAACATCTCGAAGATGGAAATTCTATATCTATTCATAAAAGTTTTACATGGATATATTTTATTGTACATTGTCATAGAAATATCATTCGATTATAAATTGGTAAATACCACATATTTATATACAAGAAGGTAATGAATATTTATTGGTTCTAAAGTACCATAACTTTGCAAAAATGATACATAGTCTTCTTTATATAACTTTCAAAAAAATATTATTATTGTCCTACAATATTTTCAAAGATAAATAATCTTGGATTATGGAAAAAATCCAACTCCATATGAGATGGATAAAGCAACAAATTGCTTATATTGTAAGTCTCATTTAAGTCCAAGAGGGGAATAAATTGGAACTAATAAAAATTTTAGCCCTCTTAAAATAGATCTTTCTACACTCAAAGGGAGATAACTCAAAACAGAATAACTTGACAAAAAAAAATGATGCAATCCACCTCAGAGGATATCACTTAAATCATTAGCTTGACTTAGTGATATGAAGCTAATCAACACAATGTAACAAAAATTGATTAGCTCAGAAACAGTCACTTAAGCCATTGAATTGACTCAGTGAATAAAGCTAATCAGTGCAGTATAATCAATCAACTCAAAAACTATCACTTAAAGCATTAGCTTAACTCTGATATAAAACTGATTGCAAAACACACTTGATAAAAACTTTTCTATAAATTAGCAAGACATAAAAATCAGCTCTCTTTAAGTAAAATGAGTTTTCAAAGAATAAAGCTAATGTACAACTTCAAATTCAAAAGTAGCTTTAGATAGATGCAACTAGCCAGAACAGAATCTATATTTAGAAAAAATATTAGCTCGACTCACAGACGCAGAACGAAAACATATTCAAGGCAAAATCAATTATGGCCATTCTTGCAAATTAGAAACTCAAAAAAAAAAAAAAAAGATAAGCAAGGAAAATTAGAATGAACAAAAGATAGAGATAAAGAAGGCACAAGGATTTTTATAGTGGTTCAGTAATACACCTACATCCACTTTCCTCAAGAACTCTCATCTCAAGGTTTCCACTAAACAATCTCTTTCAAGGTGAGATTAAACCATTACAAGCTATTTTTAATAGCTCAGCAAACTATACTAGTTTTAAATAGATCTAGCAAACTATCTCTACTAGTTTTAAATAGGTCTAGCAAACTATTACCACTAGTTTTACAATAGATCTACCAACTATATATCACTCTTACCATGAGATAAACTCCACAAGTTTTTGCAATGAAACTTGCAAACCCGGAAGAAGAAGATTTGAAATATACTTTTCAGCTCACAATATCTCTCTACTACAAAACAACTCTCTCTTAAAATATAGAAATTTTTGCTTAAGATCTGAGTGGGAAGAAGACTTCTTTTTCTCCACAAGAATTCTCTTTCTGTTCTTGCTCTATCTTTTCTGCATTTTTCTTCACTTCTTCAAGTCTTGAGAGATATGGTCTTCACCTATATATAAGACCACCCAATGTCAAGTTGTCTCGCAAGGCCTTCTTTGTCATTCTAAAAAAATAGCATAAAGAATATACTTCTTCATTTTTAATTGCTTATCCATAAAGAGATATGTCAACTCACATACTCCAATTTGATTTGGAGATGTTTATCCAAAAAAAGCAGCATTAGATGGAGGAGATATTCATTTGATATATCTCAACATATGTCTTCATTTGCATATAGTGGAGGGCACCACTCCTTGCACCACATTTTGACACATGGTTAGGGGACCAATTCTTGTTTTTCTATGCATCAATAATAGAGTGCCAACTCAGCCCTCTCTTTGTCTTGCCCACCAAGAATCTCTACAAAAAAAGAAGATATCATTAATGCTTTAGAATGGGACAAATGACACATGTGCAAGATAACAAAAAATAGCATAAATGAATGATTTTTTATCAACAAATAAACCTCCCTTCTCTTTCCTTTATTCTCTAACTTTAATTTATCCTTGTTATTTCCACAGATTGCATTCAAATTCGTTTCTTTAGTTAAAAGTCTTCCAAACTTGAATTTTCTTGGTTCTGCCCATATTAGTAGCTCGGTCTGTTAGCTCAACTCGTCTTCCACTCACATTAGCTTCACTGTTGTCTTTCAATAAAAATACTTTGTTAGATTCACTTGATTTGTTACTCATCAAAATATGTCTAACCCTTGAGTCAATATATATGATCCACAAAATATGCATTCTCAAACAAACAAGCTATGTATAAGTGATATGTTATATATTTATATAGCAACCAGTCCAACAATGTTGAAGTTTTAAATTGTTATTTGGATTGCTTAGAATGTGTGTGATCATTATTGATAGTTAATTCCGAGATATTTATATGGTATCTTAGAAGGATGAAATCATAACCATATTGTTGGGTTGTGAAATTTGAGAACATATTCAGAGAAATATGACAAAATAAATTTCACAAAATTTCTTTATAAGAAATGTGAAATTAATGTGCAATAATATCAAATGTGATACATAATCCTGAAGATTTATGCACTAAGACATATCAATATATTGATTTAATGATTTTTTAAATAGGAAGAGTATAAAACATAAATGAATAGTGTACTCTTTTCCCTTCACTAGACGTTTTTCTCCCACAGAGTTTTTTATCTAGTAAGGCTTTAACGAGGCATATTCTTTATATTATGGACATCTAAGGAGGAGGTTTATGAAATTAATATATACATGGTGGATGTCCAAATACGTTTCTGAAGAGAGCTAACCTCGCAGAATAATAATCATAGTTAGATTCATGAATCCCCATTGATTTCGTTAGATCATTTTAGGATTCTGTAATCTCTTGTATCTTGAACCTATAAATATGCTATATGAGAAGACATTAATTAGTAGATTCAGACTTGATCTCTGAATTATATTTTGGCTTGTGTGTTATTTCTTTATCTCTATTCTCCTACATAATATCATTATCCATCTATCGTGTTCATCAAATTCATAGCAGATATAATAATTTACAATATCAATGTTTACAATAATTATGAATTAGCCTATTTAATTTATATGTTTGTATATATTAGCATTGTTTTCTTTTAGGGGAAAAGACCATTATATTAAATATGCTTGAACAGCAGTAAAAGTAACCTGAGGCACCACCTCCATCCGGGACGTTGGGGGGGGGAGAGGGGGAGGGGGTAATTTGATACAGCTTGAGCGGCCAATAAATATGGTAGCACTTGGCACTTTGTCTAGCAAAGGATACAAAGACATGAAGTCTATCTATAAGAGTGAAATTTTGTCTATGAACATGTACTTAAGGTCCATGAACTCCTAAACGGGAATTGAGCTAGTTAACCACACCATTGCAATCACTTTCTAGAATGAAATTAGTATAGCCAAAATGCTCTGCTAATCTAAGTCCCTCATGAACAACAACTGTCTCAGCATATAATGGGGATAGAGAATACATAATACTCCTATAAAGGAAATTCGCACCTTTCCTTGATGGTAGCGGATAAGGCATCATACCCGTAACTGCTCATGGACCAAGAAGCATCTACATTGAGTTTGAATTGCCCTAGATATGGTGGTCTCAAATGCCATCCATCAGATAGTGTCACAATAGATCTCATATTCGTTTTCTTTTTCATAATCGGTCGGTCCATAGAATCTATCAAATCTTCCAAAAAATAACCTTTCCCTTCTGTAATATTGTAGGCATAGGTACACTGACATTGTCCAACACTCTAGAGGAGGAAACATTAGAGCTTGGACCCTCTCAGTGGGATGATGTAGCTGCATATATTCCTCCTAGAGGCCAGTTACCTATATAATGATATATGAAGGATTCGACATGATCTGTTGAAAAAGCATATTATCCTGCTATTCTATATGCTCCATAAGATATAGGCAAATCGAGAACTGTCTTGATTTGGCCAATCTAGCATACAATCAAAAATAGATGAAATAGTAGCTGCTTCCTGGAATAGTCCAACTAAATGGGAAAATTGTGAACCAAGCCAAACATCTAATGATGATCAACATCTAACGAAGATATGCATCACATCTTTAACAACATCAGAGCATATGGGGCAGCAATCTTGGATAGAAGGAATCCGCTTTGTAAGGTTTTTACGTGTTGGGAGGATGTTATTCAAAACTTTCTACAGAAAAACCCTTATTTTAGGAGCAGTGCAAAGGCCCCACAGGCGAGTCAAGAATTTCTCTGTTGTCGAATTAGATGAACATCTCTCACTTTTAACATTAGTTTTAGTGTAAAAAACGAGCTTGTACGCCTAGTGCATCGTAAAGTGGCCTGTTGGATTATAGGCCCAGATTTGCTCGTCCCTAGGCCAGGTGTCATGTAAAGGAACTTTAAGAATTCCCCCTACCTCATATGGATTAAAATGATATTGTAAAAGATCCTGTTTCCAAATGCCCTTCCACAATCAATGAGTCTGGAGACCTTGAGAATACGATCAAAGGCAGTTAAAGACTCTAGAGCGAATAGTTTAAAAGAGTGCGCTGTGGTGAGCCATTTACCTCCCCAAATATTAACTGAGCAACCATTACCAATCCTCCATCTGAACCCTTGTAATAGATTAGCAGCAAGAATGCTCCTCCAGACATAGGAAGGTCGATGGCCAAGGGCAGCAGTTGAAAGATTGTCCAAGGAAAAATACTTCGTTTGCATAACTCTCGAGAGTAGTGAGACAGGTTTTTTATAAGTCACCAACCTTGCTTGCAAAGTAAAGCTAGATTAAAAGATTCTAGGTCTCAAAATCCCAAAACTCATTTACTCTTTGGCATGCACAGATCAGTTCAAGCCTTTCAGTAAATTTTCCTGTGCTTAGCACCCCCTTCCCTCCAACAAAAATTGAGAATGAGGCCAGTGATGGAGCTACTAATAGAATGAGGAAGAAGAAAGATAGACATAGCATATATAGGTATGGCTTGAACAACAGACTTGATCAATATTTCATTTGCAGCCTGAGACAAGGACTTTTCTTTCCAACTATTTCATTTCTTCCAAACATGATCTCGAATAAAACTGAAAATTTTCATTTTCGATCGACTAGTCATGAAAGGAAGACCAAGGTACTTGTTATTCCCCCGCCCTTCTGGGATTATGAGAAATGAACAAATTTCTTGCCTTAAGTTATCCGAGGCTCCTTTGCTAAAAAACATACTGGACTTATCATAGTTAACTGTCTGACCAGAGTAATCCTCATAAATTGAAAATGTTTCTTTTAATTTTCCAACCTGAGAGATGTCTGCTTTGGCAACCGAGCAAATCATCTGCAAAAAGTATGCTCTAGACTTCTCTGTAGCATGTAAGAGGGCCAAGAATCCCTCAGAACACAAAATAAAAAAAAGGGAAGCAAATGGTCACCCTATCGAATACCTCTAAAAAAAGGGTGAAAGAGCGCGTTGGGGTACCATTAAGGAGAATAAAGTATAATAAAGTATGAGACTGTTGCGATGCATCTCTAATAAAATGAGTAAAATAATCCGGAAAGTTCATTTTTAATAATAGAATTTTCAAAAAATGCCATTCAACTCTGTTAAAAGCCTTACTCATGTCAATTTTAAAGCCATATATGGTGCCAGTTTTGAAGAGCTATCATTAATACTATGGAATACTTCAAAACCAATGATAGCATTGTCAGTAATCAGTCTGTTCGGGAGAAAAGCACTTTGGGCTTCATCAATTACTGAGTTCAGCACTTTTTGCAAACTGTTTACCAAAACTTTTGATATTATCTTGTAAAGTACATTGTAAAGGCTTATGGGCCGATAATGAGCCATCATAATTGGGTTTTTAATTTTTGGAACCAGAGAAATGTAAGTTTGATACTGAAAAAAGCTAAGCATGCATGTCATCCGGTCTAGGTGCCTTTTGTGCGTGCACATGTTTAAGAGCACGGACTACTTCATCCCTAGTAAAAGGCACACTTAGTGAGTGAATGTCGTTCTCTGTGAGTGTTCGTGTGATGAGAATATCATCAATAAATGATAGTTGTGCTTGAGATTGAAAAGTTTGTGGAAAATAATTAATAGCAATATTTTCAATTTTACAGTAATCTTCATTACATTGACCGACCGCATTATTAATTGCTAAAATAGTGTTTTTTCTGTCGATGTGATGCCCTTTTTATGAAAATATACATCCAATGCTTTTATCTTTTCTGGGAGCAGTTTTTGGAAGTCTACTAAGGTTTGCCTACTCCATTCATGAAACTTCAAACAAATAGAAATCAAAGAATCTCGAAAATCAGTGCCTGTTCCACTGCCGCTGTAGATTGCAGTTCTTGGAGCCACAGTGGCTCAAAACACTTTGGTCTGTCTGTTTTACCTTCGATGCCGTGTATTTTGATTGGGCCACCTATGAGTGGAGAGTAAAATAGGGAAACAATCTGAGACATGGTAGGAAGGTGTGGGCCTTCCCAATGATTACTCCAATAGCGATGCTTCCCTAAAAGCAACAACTTGAGAATTGGTTCGCATACAGCTCCATTTTCCTCATCATGGGATAAGATCTTATTACAATCGCCTCCGCAAACCCATGGCAGAGAATGTAAGGAACTAATGCACATTAAAAGAGTCCAAGAATGGCTTCTAGAGTCTGTGTTTAGATTGCCATAAAAATTGATAAAATGCCACATGGGGTCGAATCACTTGGGATTATTTTCGCTCTATGTGACCCATGGAGGATGACAGAATGTGTAAATTTACAAAATCAGAATGCCAGAATAAAGTAAGCCCTCTACTAAAACCCTTTCTTTCAACAAAAAGAAAAAAAAAGAATAACCTAGAGAAATTTTAATATATTCAATCTTTTGCTTATTACAAAGAGTTTCAGAAAGGAAAACAATATGAGAATTATTATGCGGAACTAAAAGCTTCTTAAAAAATTGAATTGTCCGTGAGTTCCCTAAATCCCAACAATTCTAACATAAAACATTCATGGTTCTAGGTAGGGTTGCCTAGCAACCTCTGCCTTTGAAGAATTTGGGCCTTGCTTAACACGGTATTGTTTGGAAATAGTAGCACCATACGCCAGATTCTTCTTTGCTGGTGAAGCAAAAGAATTATTCTTTCTAGGCTCAACATTGCGATAAAAAAAAAAAAAAAAAAACCAACCTTCTTTTGTACCTTGCTACTTATTGCTTGACCAACTGGATTTTTCAACGGCTCGATGGTTCAATGGTAGAGAAGGATTCTGCTGCGACTGCACTGAAGCGGTGGAATGCTTATGCCCAGGTCGGTGCTTGGCCTCATTTCTGTCGGACTGCTTTCATAGCCTACACCCAGGGATAGGTTTCTCCAAGCAGTCTGCCCTTATGTTGTCGATGCTTATGATTTGGCCAGCTTCATCAAGGTTGACATTCACCAGGAGCTCAGATTCTTCATGAAACTTTGTATCCACAACCAACCAAAACCCATATTCTTGCTTGTCCTTCTCCTCTCTTGAGGTATTTGGAGGAAGAGATGGATAAGAAAGAACGGTATGGTCCCAATTTCCACACTGGAAACAAAGTTTAGGCAACCTTTCATACTGAACAAGACTGACAACATCAGTTTTTTAAGGCGTTTCGAGCACAAACACAAGCCTTATTGGATTAGTTAGGATAACATCGAGCCCGAAACCGAAAGAATTTATTCCTTTCTTTATCCATCTCAATCTGAAATTTCGAACATTAAGGGAGAGAAGAGGCAATCTTGAAACCTACATCAACAGTGTGATAACCCCTTGGAAATTAAGTAATGTGAAAAGAAAACAGACAAACCATGAGAAGTGTTTCAAATTCATAATTTGGAGACTCCATGACCGGGTCCCAGGGTTTTATAACTAACAAATAGTTATCAAAACACCAAGGACCACGTTTAAGGGCCCTTTTGGGGAATCTTTATTTGGAAAAAAGATTTGATGAACCCTATTTTGGAATTTTACAATATGGAGGTCTAAACAACCCACGACTTGGCACATAACCGTACGATATGCCTTGATATTTATGGGCTTGCCCCACATGAAACGTCCCACACAACAAAGGCTATATTCATGCGTGCCCTCTTTAAAATCTTGCTCAACCATTTTGATAGAGAGTTTCTCAGAGCCACGAAGAGAGAAAAACTGAAATTTAGCCATGAGCGTCGGATCCATTGCAAAAGATGGAAAATGTGAGTCGAAAAAGCAGCGATAGAGAGCAAATGTGCTTTGTGGAATGAGACCAAAATCTACTGTGTGAAGAGTAAATAAACTGATGAAGAGGTGCGTGTGAGTAAAAGGATCTGTAGATTGTGATGAATAATAGTAATCCAAACAGATGACCAGATCATATCAGAAGAGATTGAGTAGAAACAGAATAGTAAATAAACATAGAAAACCCTAACCCCTTTAGTGTTCTGTAGAGAGCCTCCATGTGCTGGAGTAAAATCAAATGTATATATTAGCATTTAATCGATATAATAATTTACAATGTTAATGTTTACAATAATTATGAATTGGTCTATGTAATTTAATTTAAACATGTTAAATGTTGTTTATATATTATTAGTGTTCATATTTAACTTATGATTTAAAGTATTAATTAACATCCCTTTAGTATTCCTTAAATGTACCGAGATCTACATCTAGTTGTTATACAATATTAATATATATAAAAAATAATAACACTAATAAATTAAGTAAATTAAGCAATTACTTATGACATAAAGAAATTAAACAATTAATCATAAACTAAACAAAAAACTCTAATATTCACACTACTAATTCATGTTATAATAAAAAATTTACTAAAAAATAACAATTAATATAAATATTTATAACTTAATAATGTAAACATAAACTAAATAATTGAACAATAATAATATAAATATAAACTAACTAACAATATTTATAATTAAAAATTATTTATAAACGCTAATAGTACTCATTGGAAGTCCAAGTTTATAGATGGACTACCCCCTTTATTCGCTGAAAGAGTTAGAAAAGCTCTTAGGAAGGATAGAATATCTATTCCTTATGAAAGTTATACTTATGGCAATCTTATATCTGCTTGCATACATGAGGGCATAGCCTTATGTAATGAAATTAAATTAAACCAACAACTTAAACACCAACGGTTAACTGAAAGAAACCAGTTAGGCCAATTTTGTAGTCAATTTGGGATGGATATTCCATCACAAAGGAAAATAGTTCATAACTATAGAAAAGATGATAAATATATTAAAAAGAAAAGAAGAAAATATTCTCAAGCAAAATTAGATAAAAAAGCGAAAAGAAAATCTGATAAATTAGAACGAAGGAAAGACAAAAATAATATTGTCTGCTATAAATGTAAAAGAATAGGTCGTTACGCTAATAAGTGTAAAATGAAGAAAAAGATTAATAATCTTGATATTAGTGAAGAATTAAAAGATTCTTTAGAAAAATTATTTTTAGAATCTGATGATTCTGGAGATATTACTTCAGACTCAGAAATTGATCATATAACTGATCCTTCTGAAAATTCAGAAGAAAATATGTGTCCTTGTAAACAAGGAACTAGTAATTCTGAAAAAGAAAATTCAGAAGATGATTATTATAAATTAATACCTCAATTTAAAGATTCTGATATTAATGTGTTAAGTAATAATAATATTTTAGAATTCTTAAAGTCAATAAAAGACCAAGAATTAAGGTCTAGAATAATAGAACAATTAGATGACATTCCATCTACTAGTACTAATAGTACTAAAATAGAAGAAGAATTTAAACCTAATAATAATCCTTATACCATGACAGAAGTTTATAAACTTATGAAACAAAGATATGATAATTCTCATAAATCTCCTACTACATTAAATGATTTATATGGAGAAATTAATAATCTTAAAGATGAGATTAAAATGTTAAAACAAATTAATAAAAATCTTGATATTAGGGTTTCTAATTTAGAAACTAAGAAGGATTATACTTTGGTTACACCAAATTTATTTGACAATCTTAATAAGATTGGTGAAGACAATTTTTTAACTGTTTTAGACATGATCACATCCTTTAAATTCTATGTGAAAATCACTTTATTAATACATCATGATGAAATCAGAGAATTTACTGCATTAATTGACACAGGTGCAGATATTAGTGTTATACAAGAAGGATTAATTCCTACTAAATATTTTGAAAAAACTACTCAGTCTAAGACATGCAGGTGGTCAAAAATTACACATGAATTTTAAATTACCACGTGCATATATTTGCAATAATAAAGTTTGCATACCTGAAAGCTTTTTATTAGCTAAAAATATAACTAACCAAGTTATACTTGGAACTCCTTTTATAAAAAAGATTTTCCCTATTACTCATATAGGAACAGATTGCCTAATAGGTACTTATAGGGAAACTCCCGTTTCTTTTCAGTTTATAACTGAACCAAATACTAGATTTGTGAATGAAATTAAAGATTTCATTTTAAGAAAACAAAATCAAATCATTTTTCTTAATTATGAAATAAACTTTTTTAATATTGAAGAAGTTTTACAAAATCCTAAATTACAGGATAAAATTAAAAAAATTCATAATAATATTTCTTTAGAAATATGTAATGATCATCCTAATGCTTTTTGGAATAGGAAAAAGCATATAGTGAGCCTTCCTTATATTGACGACTTTAATGAAAGTCATATACCGACAAAAGCAAGACCTTGTCAAATGAATTCTCAATATTTAGAATTATGTAAAGAAGAAATAGCTTCTCTATTACAAAAAGGATTAATAAAAGAATCCAATTCACCTTGGTCATGTACAGGGTTTTATGTTAATAAACATAGTGAAATAGAAAGAGGGGTACCAATATTGGTTATAAATTATAAACCTCTCAATAAAGAATTAAAATGGATTAGACATCCAATCCCTAATAAAAAGGATTTGTTAGATAGATTATATGAAGCAATTATATTTTCAAAATTTGATTTAAAATCAGGATATTGGCACATTCAGATAGATGAAGCTGACCAATATACGACAGCTTTTAATGTTCCAGTTGGCCACTTTGAATGGAAAGTGATGCCATTTGGATTAAAAAATGCACCTTCTGAATTTCAGAAGATTATGAATGATATTTTTATTCCTTATAGTGAATTTATACTAGTATATATAGATGATATTCTAGTATTTTCTAAAACTGTTCAGCAACATTTTGAACATCTTGATATATTCAAGAAATTAGTTATACAAAATGGTTTAGTTGTTTCAAAACCAAAAATGATTTTATTTCAAACTAATATTAGATTTTTAGGTCATAATATTGACAAGGGAAAAATTATTCCTATAAATAGAAGTATTGATTTTGCTTCTAAATTTCCAGATGAAACTGTTGATAAAACGCAATTATAGAGATTTCTAGGAAGTTTAAATTATATTTTACCATATTATAAAAATCTAGCTTCTGATACAACTATCTTATATGATAGACTAAAAAAGAATCCTAAACCTTGGACTACTCAGCATACTGAGACAGTCAAGAAAATAAAAGAAAAAGTAAAAACTTTGCCTTGCTTAGTACTAGCAAATCCTAATTGGAAGAAAATTATAGAAACTGATGCTTCTGATATGGGATATGGAGGTATATTAACTCAGATTTGTCCTGTTAATAACAGAGAAAATTTGGTACGATATCATTCAGGCAAATGGACTAATAGTCAACGAAATTATGCCACCATAGCTAAAGAAATCTTAGCTATAGTAAAATGTATCTTAAAATTTCAAGATGATTTATATAAGCAGAAATTTATAGTAAAAACGGATTGCCAAGCAGCCAAATTTATGTTTAATAAAGATTTTAAACATGACGTCTCTAAGCAGATGTTCGCAAGATGGCAGGCTCATTTAGCCCCATTTGATTTTGAGATTATTTATAAAAAAGGAGAAGAAAATAGTCTTCCAGATTTTCTAACTCGTGAATTTTTGCAGCATGATACAGCGGGGCCGAGGAAATAATTCCCAAGGACGCGGGAGAGGTAATACCTCTCAAAACAAAGGAAAAAATGTGATTGTCCAAATGGGCAACAAACAGCTTATAGCTGAAAAAATTGCCATAACAGATGATGATGCCCTCTTATATGAGGAATTCAAGCAGTATATTGCAAATAAAAAAAAGCAGGCAGGTGAAACCTCCTCTTCAGGGTCATATTCCCAGGTTTTATCTGAAGAGGATAATACAACCTCTTATTATAATCATACTCATAAAGAAATTATATTTCTTTTAGAAAATAAAGATTTACAATGGAAAGATAATCCATGGCTGTTAATGAACAGATATCTAGATGTAGCATCATATGCTGCTACCTCTTATAAACGGAGGTTATATTATGAGCAAATACTTAAAGTGAGCTCCTGTGATATAACACATTTTTATCCTGGAAACAGGACTGCTAATATTTATAATTTTAGCAAAATTATAATTAAAAGGATTATATCCATTGAAGAGTGGGGTATCTCTCCTCTCAGAGAAAAGGAATTTACAATTCCTAAATCAAAAGTATCTTTAAAATATAATTATTAAGATTATATCGATGCATTTCATAAAGCATTCTTATATGAAAATCCAACCAAAAAACATACTTGGTTGATTAAAGTATGTGGGAATGTTTATAACAGTACCCTACCAAATTGGTTTATACAATGGTGGACCATATATGGTACATCTGGGAAAATACTCCCTGAAAAATTTAAAACATTATATGGAGAATGGATTAATATATCCCCTAAGGTCTCTGATTATATCAGTCTAGATCAGTATTCAGAGGAGATAGCCTCTATGTTCTTCTTTATAGAATTTTCCATCCCATGGGTATGGAAGTGGACTCCGGAAGTGGGTTATACCCAACAACATATTCCATGTCTTAGAAGAGCTGCTCATAGTAGGTTTTGGAACAGGTTGATTAAAGTCGACCCAGACACAAAAGAAATTCATGGTAAAAATATTCTGGATGAAATCCAGCAAAAAATTGAATTATATAAAAGGATGAAAGACACTGGTGAAGTTAAATCTCATAGTCCTTTTCATCAGTTAACAACCATGTTAAAACTTCAAAAAGATATTATACCAAAAGAAGATCTCATCAAATCTTATGTGGAAGAATTAAAGAAGGAGCTTATAAAAAATCTGTTCCCCGAAGATAAAACCGATATATCTATGACAGGCTCCTCAAATGAAGACTGTCTCGCGGGTGAATCACAAGATCCAGATATGGATGAATTTTCTGAAGATAATATTGACCACATGGTCCAAGAAATTGAAGATGCCGCAAGAAAAGCAGTAAAGTAAAAGCGGTCATAGCGGTCATACATTATTGTTATAGCAATTATTGTCCTTAAAGGACCCATGTAATAGTAATAGCATTATATGTAATAGTGATAGGCACTATGCGGATTTAAAATCCATTTGTAATAGAATAGATAAATGAGTTGAAGTCCGCCCCTCCTTTTGTCTATAAAAGGAAGAGATTTCATCCTAAGGAGGTAGGACCTCACCAGTAGAAGTTAGGCATTTCTCTCTCCCTCTCATAGTAAAAATCCTTTCTCAATAAGAAGTTTGAAGTTTTTCTGCTCTATCCCTGGTAAGCTTTTCCTTTCTTATTTCTTATTTTAATTTGTTAATAAATTTATATATTTAGGATTAGCCTAATGAAAGGCTAAATCCTTCCATGTTAAACTATGTAATCATATATATCATTATAATTATGTTGTGAAGATCCTTATTTTGTCTGGTTGGATAGTAGTCTTATGTAAAGATTCAAGGTTTGGGTTATGAAATCTGGAACTGGCCGTTCTTATTAAAAGATAAGGGTTAGCCTGTTTAAAGCCGTTCTGAAGGCGTGTTAAGGCGTTGATCCCAGTTTTATCTTTCGATAATTATGCAGACGGATCTGGATTTCATGTAAAATTTGTACCATTCTAACCTGGATCCTTACATGGATGACTACCACCGGACCTATGATGGTATCAGAGCCATGTAGTTACGTGATATATGTGATTCATAGTTTAACATGAAAATTAATTATAAATTCGAATGAATTTATTGAAAGATAAAAGAAAGATTAAAAATGCTCATAAGCAAGAAATGGATATTCCTGAAAACTTAGAAGAACTTAATAAGTGGACAATCCCAAGGATTGATTTAAAAACTGTATATCAGTTAGGAACCTTTGAAAAATTAGGCTTAAAGCAAGTAGTAAAAACGACGGAAGAATCAGTCTCTTTAGATAATGAAGAAACTGAAATTAAATTATTATCTTCATATGACATAAATCGATATAAAGATTTATATAAATTTGTCCATATTGGATTAGTGCAAATTGCATTTAAACCTTTAACTTTAGAAGGTTTACCTGAAAGTTTTATTGCATGTCTAAGGGATGCAAGAAATTTAAATTGGAAACAATCACTTATAGGTGTAATACAATCTAGTCTGGCGCATGGACCCGTATATTTTAATGTTTATCCTAATCTTTCACTTTCTTTAAGTGACATTAATATACTTGATTCTTTAATATTAAATGTTAAAACTCATGGATATAATTACATTTCTGGATCAGAACTAATCTGTATATGTTACAGAATTTATTTTAAACCATTATTTACATTAAATCCTAATTGTAAAATAACGGATAAAAAGATAAATGAAACTGTTTTAATAGAAACAAACTTTAATAGACCCAAAATTTCTACTAGAAGAATTATTAAATGGGATGAAATCCCTATGCCTCAACAATGGAAACTGGAACGAACTGGTCACATCCAGTCAAAAACTGAACACAATATAGATCATATGGAACAGACTCCAGAAGGAATTGTTTATATACAGATGGATAATATTCCATCCAGATTGGGTAATTTCCCAAGGACTTATTCGACCAGATCTGAACACTTTTTATTTCACCTCTTATAGAGGAAAAGGATTATGTTCCTTACAGAGTATCTACCTCACAGGTAAGTGAGCGTGATGAGAACAATGATCATGTTGAAAAAGTATTTAAAAAAGATAATATTGTGAAAGGTATTTATAATACTAAGGATGCGGAAATAACCGAATCTGAGATGAATTTTTCATTATGAATCGACCAAAAATTGATTTTAGCCCTGGATCTGAAGCCAGGCAAGAGGTTAAAACTGAATTTAATTTACCAAGATGGGAACCATTTAGAAAGTGGTTTTTCCCTAATTTTGATGAAAAATTAAGAAATCATATTTCTGATGAATTTTATAAATTCTTATCTTCGCATAACATTTTATTTCCATTTGTCCCATGGTTTATGTCCAATTATATTGAACCGTATATTTCTGTTTTAGAAAGAGATTATAAACTCTTAAATGGAAATATGATAAAAGGCATATATCCTCCTCAACAACCTTTTTATATGGAAAAAGATAATCATATTGTCAGTTTCACAGCCTTTTCAAAGATATTTTAAAATGATACTTTAAGTATTACTGTAAAACAAATAAATCAAATAATAGAACAACAAAATTATACAAACATTTATTTAAATGTTTTAGGAGAACAGATTATATCTCTCCATAAAAGAATAGATATATTATTACAAAAATTAGAAAAATCTTCCATAGATTCTTCAGGGAAAAAGGCTCTTCTAGTTAAACCACCTTTACATCCTCCTCCTGAAATCAAAGATTATAAATTAAAAAGTATGTCAGATCTTGAAATGATGCTAGATCAGAAATTTAAAAAATTAAATATTAACACTTTAAAAAATGAATTCTCTGAAAGATTAGCAGAAACTAAGGATTATAAACCAATTATAAATGATGAAATTTGTAAATTATATCGGTTTGATGATAGGCCAACCCAAAGGATAAATTATTATAGTAGACCTTCCCCTGTAGATATTCTACATGAAGAACAAGAATACATAGGTAATAATAGTTACAATGGCAAGTGTATTTATGAATGGAATCTAGATGGTTATACTGAAAAACAGATTTATAATCTGACTCATAGGATGCGTATGTATAGCACAGTCAGTAAACTGATTGGAAACAGTGAGAGTAATATTGCAAAAATGATAGTTGCAGGATTTACTGGCCAACTTAAAGGTTGGTGGGATCATTATCTCTCTTCCCAAGAAAGAGAAGAAATTTATCATACTCTTAAACAAGAAGAAGATGGTCGCACGAGCGAACAGGCAGTTTATACACTGATAGTTACTATATTAGAACATTTTACAGGAAGAATTTCCGATGATAATGAAAATATTAGAACATTATTACAAAATTCTAGGTGTAAAACACTAACAGAATTTAGGTGGTATAAAGATCAATTCCTTAATAGGGTTATGGAATTGCCTGAGAGTGACAGTACTCATTGGAAGTCCAAGTTTATAGATGGACTACCCCCTTTATTCGCTGAAAGAGTTAGAAAAGCTCTTAGGAAGGATAGAATATCTATTCCTTATGAAAGTTATACTTATGGCAATCTTATATCTGCTTGCATACATGAGGGCATAGCCTTATGTAATGAAATTAAATTAAACCAACAACTTAAACGCCAACGGTTAACTAACATTCTAACCTGGATCCTTACATGGATGACTACCACCGGACCTATGATGGTATCAGAACCATGTAGTTACGTGATATATGTGATTCATAGTTTAACATGAAAATTAATTATAAATTCAAATGAATTTATTGAAAGATAAAAGAAAGATTAAAAATGCTCATAAGCAAGTAATGGATATTCCTGAAAACTTAGAAGAACTTAATAAGTGGACAATCCCAAGGATTGATTTAAAAGCTGTATATCAGTTAGGAACCTTTGAAAAATTAGGCTTAAAGCAAATAGTAAAAACGATGGAAGAATCAGTTTCTTTAGATAATGAAGAAACTGAAATTAAATTATTATCTTCATATGATATAAATCGATATAAAGATTTATATAAATTTGTCCATATTGGATTAGTGAAATTGCATTTAAACCTTTAACTTTAGAAGGTTTACCGGAAAGTTTTATTGCATGTCTAAGAGATGCGAGAAATTTAAATTGGAAACAATCACTTATAGGTGTAATACAATCTAGTCTGGCGCATGGACCCGTATATTTTAATGTTTATCCTAATCTTTCACTTTCTTTAAGTGATATTAATATACTTGATTCTTTAACATTAAATGTTAAAACTCATGGATATAATTACATTTCTGGATCAGAACTAATCTGTATATGTTACAGAATTTATTTTAAACCATTATTTACACTAAATCCTAATTGTAAAATAATGGATAAAAAGATAAATGAAACTGTTTTAATAGAAACAAACTTTAATAGATCCAAAATTTCTACTAAAAGAATTATTAAATGGGATGAAATCCCTCTCAACAATGGAAACTGGAACGAACTGGTCACATCCAGTCAAAAACTGAACACAATATAGATCATATCGAACAGACTCCAGAAGGAATTGTTTATATACAGATGGATAATACTCCATCCAGATTGGGTAATATCCCAAGGACTTATTCGACCAGATCTGAACACTCTTTTATTTCACCTCTTATAGAGGAAAAGGATTATGTTCCTTACAGAGTATCTATGTCACAGGTAAGTGAGCGTGATGAGAACAATGATCATGTTGAAAAAGTATTTAAAAAAGATAATATTGTGAAAGGTATTTATAATACTAAGGATGCGGAAATAACCGAATCTGAGATGAATTTTTCATTATGAATCGACCAAAAATTGATTTTAGCCCTGGATCTGAAGCCAGGAAAAAGGTTAAAGTTGAATTTAATTTACCAAGATGGGAACCATTTAGAAAGTGACTTTTCCCTAATTTTGATGAAAAATTAAGAAATCATATTTCTGATGAATTTTATAAATTCTTAGCTTCACATAATATTTTATTTCCATTTGTCCCATGGTTTATGTCCAATTATATTGAACCGTATAGATATTATAAACTCTTAAATGGAAATATGATAAAAGGCATATTGCCTCCTCAACAATCTTTTTTATATGGAAAAAGATAATTTTATTGTCAGTTTCACAGCCTTTTCAAAGATATTTGAAAATGATACTTTAAGTATTACTGTAAAACAAATAAATCAAATAATAGAACAACAAAATTATACAAACATTTATTTAAATTGTTTAGGAGAACAGATTATATCTCTCCATAAAAGAATAGATATATTATTACAAAAATTAGAAAAATCTTCCATAGATTCTTCAGGGAAAAAAGCTCTTCTAGTTAAACCACCTTTACAGCCTCCTCCTGAAATCAAAGATTATAAATTAAAAAGTATGTCACATCTTGAAATGATGCTAGATCAGAAATTTAAAAAATTAAATATTAACACTTTAAAAAATGAATTCTCTGAAAGATTAGCAGAAACTAAGGATTATAAACCAATTATAAATGATGAAATTTATAAATTATATCGGTTTGCTGATAGGCCAACCCAAAGGATAAATTATTATAGTAGACCTTCCCTTGTAGATATTCTACATGAAGAACAAGAATACATAGGTAATAATAGTTTCAATGGCAAGTGTATTTATGAATGGAATCTAAATGGTTATACTGAAAAACAGATTTATAATCTGACTCATAGGATGCTTATATATAGCACAGTCAGTAAACTGATTGGAAACAGTGACAGTAATATTGCAAAAATGATAGTTGCAGGATTTACTGGCCAACTTAAAGGTTGGTGGGATCATTATCTCTCTTCCCAAGAAAGAGAAGAAATTTATGATACTCTTAAACAAGAAGAAGATGGTCGCACTAGCGAACAGGCAGTTTATACACTCATAGTTATTATATTAGAACATTTTACAGGAAGAATTTCCTATGATAATGAAAATATTAGAACGTTATCACAAAATTCTAGGTGTAAAACACTAACAGACTTTAGGTGGTATAAAGATCAATTCCTTAATAGGGTTATGGAATTGCCTGAGAGTAACAGTACTCATTGGAAGTCCAAGTTTATAGATGGACTACCCCCTTTATTTTCTGAAAGAGTTAGAAAAGCTCTTAGGAAGGATAGAATATCTATTCCTTATGAAACTTATGGCAATCTTATATCTGCTTGCATACATGAGGGCATAGCCTTATGTAATGAAATTAAATTAAACCAACAACTTAAAGACCAACGGTTAACTGAAAGAAACCAGTTAGGCCAATTTATTAGTCAATTTGGGATGGATATTCCATCACAAAGGAAAATAGTTCATAACTATAGAAAAGATGATAAATATATTAAAAAGAAAAGAAGAAAATATTCTCAAGCAAAATTAGATAAAAAAGCAAAAAGAAAATCTGATAAATTAGAACGAAGGAAAGACAAAAATAATATTGTCTGCTATAAATGTAAAAGAATAGGTCATTACGCTAATAAGTGTATAATGATGAAAAAGATTAATAATCTTGATATTAGTGAAGAATTAAAAGATTCTTTAGAAAAATTATTTTTGGAATCTGATGATTCTGGAGATATTACTTCAGACTCAGAAATTGATCATATAATTGATCTTTCTGAAAATTCAGAAGAAAATATGTGTCCTTGTAAACAAGGAACTAGTAATTCTGAAAAGAAAATTCAGAAGATGATTATTATAAATTAATATCTTATTTTAAAGATTCTGATATTAATGTGTTAAGTAATAATAATATTTTAGAATTCTTAAAGTCAATAAAAGACCAAGAATTAAGGTCTAGAATAATAGAACAATTAGATGACATTCCATCTACTATTACTAATAGTACTAAAATAGAAGAAGAATTTAAATCTAATAATAATCCTTATACCATGACAGAAGTTTATAAACTTATGAAACAAAGATATGATAATTCGCATAAATCTCCTACTACATTAAATGATTTATATGGAGAAATTAATAATCTTAAAGATGAGATTAAAATATTAAAACAAATTAATAAAAATCTAGATATTAGGGTTTCTAATTTAGAAACTAAGAAGGATTATACTTTGGTTACACCAAATTTATTTGACAATCTTAATAAGATTGGTAAAGACAATTTTTTAACTGTTTTAGACATGATCACATCCTTTAAATTCTATGTGAAAATCACTTTATTAATACATCATGATGAAATCAGAGAATTTACTGCATTAATTGACACAGGTGCAGATATTAGTGTTATACAAGAAGGATTAATTCCTACTAAATATTTTGAAAAAGCTACTCATAGTCTAAGACATGCAGGTGGTCAAAAATTACACATGAATTTTAAATGACCACGTGCATATATTTGCAATAATAAAGTTTGCATACCTGAAAACTTTTTATTAGCTAAAAATATAACTAACCAAGTTATACTTGGAACTCCTTTTATAAAAAAGATTTTCCTTATTACTCATATAGGAACAGATTGCCTAATAGGTACTTATAAAGAAACTCCCGTTTCTTTTCAGTTTATAACTGAACCAAATACTAGATTTGTGAATGAAATTAAAGATTTCATTTTAAGAAAACAAAATCAAATCAATTTTCTTAATTATGAAATAAACTCTTTTAATATTGAAGAAGTTTTACAAAATCCTAAATTACAGGATAAAATTAAAAAAATTCATAATAATATTTCTTTAGAAATATGTAATGATCATCCTAATGCTTTTTGGAATAGGAAAAAGCATATAGTGAGCCTTCCTTATATTGACGACTTTCATGAAAGTCATATACCGACAAAGGCAAGACCTTGTCAAATGAATTCTCAATATTTAGAATTATGTAAAGAAGAAATAGCTTCTCTATTACAAAAAGGATTAATAAAAGAATCCAATTCACCTTGGTCATGTACAGAGTTTTATGTTAATAAACATAGTGAAATAGAAAGAGGGGTACCAAGATTGGTTATAAATTATAAACCTCTCAATAAAGTATTAAAATGGATTAGACATCCAATCCCTAATAAAAAGGATTTGTTAGATAGATTATATGAAGCAATTATATTTTCAAAATTTGATTTAAAATCAGGATATTGGCAGATTCAGATAGCTGAAGCTGACCAATATAAGACAGCTTTTAATGTTCCAATTGGCCACTTTGAATGGAAAGTGATGCCATTTGGATTAAAAATGCACCTTCTGAATTTCAGAAGATTATGAATGATATTTTTATTCCTTATAGTGAATTTATACTAGTATATATAGATGATATTCTAGTATTTTCTAAAACTGTTCAGCAACATTTTGAACATCTTGATATATTCAAGAAATTAGTTATACAAAATGGTTTAGTTATTTCAAAACCAAAACTGATTTTATTTCAAACTAATATTAGATTTTTAGGTCATAATATTGACAAGGCAAAAATTATTCCTATAAATAGAAGTATTGATTTTGCTTCTAAATTTTCAGATGAAACTGTTGATAAAACGCAATTACAGAGATTTCTAGGAAGTTTAAATTATATTTTACCATATTATAAAAATCTAGCTTCTGATACAGCTATCTTATATGATAGACTAAAAAAGAATCCTAAACCTTGGACTACTCAGCATACTGAGACAGTCAAGAAAATAAAAGAAAAAGTAAAAACTTTGCCTTGCTTAGTATTAGCAAATCCTAATTGGAAGAAAATTATAGAAACTGATGCTTCTGATATGGGATATGGAGGTATATTAACTCAGATTTGTCCTGTTAATAACACAGAAAATTTGGTACGATATCATTCAGGCAAATGGACTAATAGTCAACAAAATTATGCCACCATAGCTAAAGAAATCTTAGCTATAGTAAAATGTATCTTAAAATTTCAAGATGATTTATATAATCAGAAATTTATAGTAAAAACGGATTGCCAAGCAGCCAAATTTATGTTTAATAAAGATTTTAAACATGACGTCTCTAAGCAGATGTTCGCAAGATGGCAGGCTCATTTAGCCCCATTTGATTTTGAGATTATTTATAAAAAAGGAGAAGAAAATAGTCTTCCAGATTTTCTAACTCGTGAATTTTTGCAGCATGATACAGCGGGGCCGAGGAAATAATTCCCAAGGACGCGGGAGAGGTAATATATCTCAAAACAAAGGAAAAAATGTGATTGTCCAAATGGGCAACAAACAGCTTATAGCTGAAAAAATTGCCAAAACAGACGATGATGCCCTCTTATATGAGGAATTCAAGCAGTATATTGCAAATAAAAAGAAGCAGGCAGGTGAAACCTCCTCTTCAGGGTCATATTCCCAGGTTTTATCTGAAGAGGATAATACAACCTCTTATTATAATCATACTCATAAAGAAATTATATTTCTTTTAGAAAATAAAGATTTACAATGGAAAGATAATCCATAGTTGTTAATGAACAGATATCTAGATGTAGCATCATATGCTGCTACCTCTTATAAACTGAGGTTATATTATGAGCAAATACTTAAAGTGAGCTCCTGTGATATAACACATTTTTATCCTGGAAACAGGACTGCTAATATTTATAATTTTAGCAAAATTATAATTAAAAGGATTATATCCATTGAAGAGTGGGGTATCTCTCCTCTCAGAGAAAAGGAATTTACAATTCCTGAATCAAAAGTATCTTTAAAATATAATTATTGGGATTATATCGATGCATTTCATAAAGCATTCTTATATGAAAATCCAACCAAAAAACATACTTGGTTGATTAAAGTATGTGGGAATGTTTATAACAGCCCCCTACCAAATTGGTTTATACAATGGTGGACCATATATGGTACATCTGGGAAAATACTCCCTGAAAAATTTAAAACATTATATGGAGAATGGATTAATATATCCCCTAAGGTCTCTGATTATATCAGTCTAGATCAGTATTCAGAGGAGATAGCCTCTATGTTCTTCTTTATAGAATTTTCCATCCCATGGGTATGGAAGTGGACTCCGGAAGTGGGTTATACCCAACAACATATTCCATGTCTCAGAAGAGCTACTCATAGTAGGTTTCGGGACAGGTTGATTAAAGTCGACCCAGACACAAAAGAAATTCATGGTAAAAATATTTTGGATGAAATCCAGCAAAAAATTGAATTATATAAATACACTGGTGAAGTTAAATCTCATAGTCCTTTTTATCAGTTAACAACCATGTTAAAACTTCAAAAAGATGTTATACCAAAAGAAGATCTCATCAAATCTTATATGGAAGAATTGAAGAAGGAGCTTATAAAAAATCTGTTCCCCGAAGATAAAACCGATATATCTATGACAGGCTCCTCAAATGAAGACTGTCTCGCGGGTGAATCACAAGATCCAGATATGGATGAATTTTCTGAAGATAATATTGACCACATGGTCCAAGAAATTGAAGATGCCGCAAGAAAAGCAATAATGTAAAAGCGGTCATACATTATTGTTATAGCAATTATTGTCCTTAAAGGACTCATGTAATAGTAATAGCATTATATGTAATAGTGATAGGCACTATGCAGATTTAAAATCCATTTGTAATAGAATAGATAAATGAGTTGAAGTCCGCCCCTCTTTTTGTCTATAAAAGGAAGAGATTTCATCCTAAGGAGGCAGGACCTCACGAGTAGAAGTTAGGCATTTCTCTCTCCCTCTCATTGTAAAAATCCTTTCTCAATAAGAAGTTTGAAGTTTTTATGCTCTATCCCTGGTAAGCTTTTCCTTTCTTATTTCTTATTTTAATTTGTTAATAAATTTATATATTTAGGATTAGCCTAATGAAAGGCTAAATCCTTCCATGATAAACTATGTAATCATATATATCATTATAATTATGTTGTGAAGATCCTTATTTTGTCTGGTTGGACAGTAGTCTTATGTAAAGATTCAAGGTTTGGGTTATGAAATCTGGAACTGGCCGTTCTTATTAAAAGATAAGGGTTAGCCTGTTTAAAGCCGTTGTGAAGGCGTGTTAAGGCGTTGATCCCGATTTTATCTTTTGATATTTATGCCGACGGATCTGGATTTCATGTAAAATTTGTACCATTCTAACCTGGATCCTTACATGGATGACTACCACCGGACCTATAATTATAAACTAAACAAAAAACTCTAATATTCACACTACTAATTCATGTTATAATAAAAAATTTACTAAAAAATAACAATTTATATAAATATTTATAATTTAATAATGTAAACATAAACTAAATAATTGAACAATAATAATATAAATATAAACTAACTAACAATATTTATAATTAAAAATTATTTATAAACGCTAATATTCACATTAATAACTCACTTTATAATATAAAATTAACTAAAAAATGATATTAATAAAAAACTAACAATTAATATCCTAATATAAATACTTATAAGTTAACATAACTATAAACTAAATAATTTAACAATAATAATATAAATATAAACCAAATAACAATATATAATTAAAAAAAAGGGAAATTTTAGACGAAAAGCTGAGCTAGACGCAGAAAGGGGGCTACTCGTGCCCAGCCCAGCTATAGTCCATTTTGATTTTTAAAATCTTCAAAATGTATAGTGAGAAGTGAGTGTAGAGAAAAAAAGTTAGTGGAAGGAAATGTTCATTTGAAATTTTTGCGCGTTTATTTTATTTTACCGCGCGTTCTTTATTGATACTTGTTATTTTTTGTCAAAAATAATTATGTATGAATTTTTTTTTTAGCCGGTGATTCAACCACTCACCATAAGAGACAAGACTTCTCACTTGACTTGTCAAGTGGAGGTACCTAAGGGAGGTGTGCTTTCTGAAAAATGAATGCATAATTAATTTAAAGTTCCCAATTTATAATAGAAAACTTTCTCAAAGTACCCCCAAATTATTTATGCAAATCCAAATCTACTCAAGAGGTAAAATTTTATTTTGTTACCCATTAACTAAAATCAGAAAGTTCCAGTATACTCGAGGTGAAATGTTATGTCCATTAATTAAAACGTGTGACAAAAGGTAATACATTATACCTAAATACGACACAATTTAACAAGTGTATAGAAGGATTTCGCATGTCAATAAAGTTTAATAGCCTTCAAAATCCTTTAATACATATTCTAATATTACATGGAGTACTAAAATATGTTTTGGCAGGGTTGGCCAGTGGGCCTGGACCCCAATCCTGGGCTGGGATAAGCTAGGCCACGGCACACAGACCTTCTCGTGGGTCTTGCAGTTCTGAGCTAGTCTGGTTGAGATTTTGGGTTGTGAGCCCAGCTCAGACCACCTCTGGGGATCAGACCACATGGGGCAGTCTGTAGGCTTTTCATTTTTTTAAAAAATGAATTTAAGATTGAAAAAAATTTAAATGTAAGTAAATAACATATAAATAAGTTACATAAAATCAACTTAAACAACTCACATGAAAGAAAGTTACATAATACTTACTAATACATGAAAATAAATGATAAATAAAAAACAAATAAATAAATAAATAAACATACGTACTAAACTTAGTCATAATAAACTTAATCCATCCTTGGAGGAGTTAACTCCATGCATTTTGTATAAGCGCCGCCGTAAAGAACTATACCTTGGCCGAGGCGGAAGGAAAAGGCAACACCACAAATCTGATAAATTGCCCTTATATCTTCATGATAAACAATGAACATTTGACAGATTAAAGAGGCCGATTACCGATTGGGGGATGGCAAGTTGTTATTGTTGTTAGAAGCCATTAGAGACTAGTCCTGTTCTTTATTAATTATACCTTTTAAGCAATTAAAAATAAGTACTAATAAAAAAGTTGTTATAAATCAACTAATATAATAATTTTATTATTAATAATATCAATAAGCAGAAGTAGTTCTAAAAAGCATATTCACAGTAACTTTCTAAAAATAGTTTTTTTCTTAACGTTTTTAAACCAAAAGCATATATAATAAGCAGTCAATAACCACTCAAAAACAACTTATAACCATAAACAAGTTAAAAGCTGCTAATTTTAAACAATGGAGAACAAGGTCTTAGAGTTAGAGAGAAAGAGATTGAAAGATGAAGGAATGGTAGGAGAAAATTGTAGTTGTAGTATGTAAATTTATAGAGCAAGGGGAATGAAAAATCTGTTTATGTAATTTTTTAAAATTTTTATTTAATTATTACATTTAAAAGATGCCAAATTGAATATGGTAAAAAAGATACATATGACAATTCATCTGACATATATCTTTTTTACCATATTCAATTTGGTTTTTTTTTTTTTCAATTTATAATCTGTTTGAATTTTTTAAAATTTTTCCAGATTTTTAATTAATTTTTTTTGAAAACAAATTCTTAAGGTTTTTTTTATAAAGTTTAGAAAACTTAATTTATTTTTATTAAATTTAGAAATTAAGATTTTTTTATTAAGTTCCGAAATTTTAAGATTTTTTTTATAAGTTTAGAAAACTTAAATTATTTTAATTAAGTTTAGGTTATTTTTTAAGTTTTAAAAAATTAAATTTAAAAAACCTTAAGTTATGTTTATTAAATTTAGAAAATTTAAGATTTCTTTTTTTAAAATTTAGAAAAATTAAATTAATTTTATTAAGTTTGGAAAGCTTAATTTTTTTTAAAATTTAAAATTTAAAATATTTTTATTAAGTTTAAAAAATTTAAGATTTTTTTTTTTAATTTAGAAAAATTAAGGTTTTTTTTTTAATTTAGAAAAATTAAGATTTTTTTAAGATTAGAAAACTTGCACTGGTCCAATTTTTATGTGGACTGAGTCAACATGGGCATAATGTGGGCCATGAGCCAGTCCAGATTTGGACTGTGATTTACAAAATCAAAAGCCACCTCCTTATGGATCGGACCATGCGATTTCGGGCTCCAACGGGCCAATTTTCCAGGCGATTCCGGGCTCAAACAGTGGGATTTACAAAATCAAAAGCACCTCCTTATGGATCAGGCCAGGCGATTCCCGGCTCAAACAGGCCAATCCGTACAGGTTCGCAAGCCAGCCCAGCCACAGGCCATCGCTATGTTCGGAATGAGGCCATTCAATGGACTAATTGACATGGTTTAGTACTTTGGAGAAAATACAGTACGGTTTCTGTAGGAGTCATCCGTCTCTTAGAAGTTAGAATGTCAATCCCAGAAGAGACTCAGCATTTTACCTGCTCTTCTTCAACATTATCAGATTTAAGGAATTAGAATTTCAATCCCAGAAGAGACTCTGCATTTTACCTGATTTTCTTCACCATTATCAGATTTAAGGAATCTAAAAACCAAGATAAAAACACGAAATGTTAAACTGAGAAACTTTCTGAAACATCTGAAAAATGTATAGCTATAGATGATGGCTCCACTAATAATAATACACAGGAAAAAGCAATCTGCTGTCAAAGGTTCATACTGTTCAGAATTCCAGTTTTCCAAAGAATATATGATTTGATTCATACATACATGCATATACTATATCTATATCACAGTTTTCAATCAGTAAAAGAGGGTTCCCTTCTGTTTCTTCTTAAGGCTAGCTAGCCCACTTCCTGTCCTGGACTTGCCGGGCTGTCTCCAATCTGTTCAAGGTCCTCATTCCTACACTGCATTTGCCTTTTTTCATCATCTTCAAATTCAAAACCCAGAGCAGCATCAAAACTTTCCTATCTAAAAGGTCACGCAGCTGGAAAAGAAAAGATGTCTTGGTTTTCAGTATCAGAGATATGATGAGATCATGGTTTCCATGGAGCAGGCGGAGGTGGTGGAGTAGGGAACATAGGCGGAACTGCTGAGAATATTGTGTTCTTATCAATCCGAGCACTTCTCTCACCCTTCTCACCTGACAGAGCAACAAGGGCAGCGACAAGACCAGCATTGCCGGCTAAAGTTGGTTCTGTGTAGTTGTAATTGGTGCGAATATCATGAAAACCGTCAAACCTGTCAGGACCAGCAACCATGGCTCCAACAAGTGTATTAGGATTTGGTTTTGATGTGTCTCTCCATTTCCATCCTCCTTTGCAGTTGTACTTGATCTTGTTTTTAGGGATAGATGCACCTCTATGATGGACATGTTTAGGGTAGTGATTACCAAAACCCACAACATAGCTCATCTTTCTAGGATTTTTCCCAAGAATGTAATCAATCTGAAAATTGAAAAAGGACACATCAATCAGATCGAAAAGGGTTCAGCCCCTGCCCCACCACACCCGCAAAAAGGGGCAAAAAGAACATGAAACTATCTGTATTTGTGCATGATGGGATTTCACTTGAAGAATATTATCCAGTGTAAAAGCAAACCCAATGGCCATAGGCTGCCCAGGTGAAAGAGAATAAAGAAGTATCGCATACCTGAGTCTCAGCAAATTGCCGCAAGACATCAGTGGTGTAGAAATTAGGTCCACATTTCCATCCAGGCGTATCAGCAGCTGCAAGATAATCACTGTACAAGGTGGCTAAGAATGCTGCATTTGCCGCATATTGAAGAGGTTGAGGCCTTCCGTGGTTTAGCTGGATCAAACCTCCTGCAGAAAATGGTCAAAGTTTAACCAGATTTCAAGAGGAAACAGAAGCAAGATGAACTCAGTTTGGCCCACAGCTTACCTCTTGTTCTATTGAAAGATGTAAAGAATGGAAGGAACGAGCACATAAATATGTCCGTCTGGTTGTGGAATGTATGCAAAATTTCTTCATAAGGATAACCAGGGCTCAAAAATAATCTTAAACGAGTTAGAAGCACCTACATAGGAAAGAAAACGTTCACTTCAGCATAACTTGAAAAGCCATAAATATCTCCACAAACATTACGAGTGGGGCTATGAAATTGACCAAAATTAGAGAATGTGCATGACAAATAATACTGTCGATGTGTAAGCACCGCAGCACCCAACATCAACTGTACTAAAGAAGAATCTAGCACTCCAGAAGATTGAGAAGAGAGAAATATGAGCAGACATGTCACTATTAACAAAGTAGATTCTCTGCTTTGCCAAATCCCAGAAAAGTTCCATTAATGTCTCGTGACTTTCACGAGACGTGCACACTATGATTTTGCTTGTCCATTCCTCAGAAAATAAAAGAAAATGTAACTATTCTTAATCAAGATGAGAAAGTATAACCATCAGTAGATTACCTGAGCACCAGCAAGCTTGTTATCCCAGCTAAGTACCCCATAATCTGGGCCACCCCAGAAAGCACCGGCATGCTTAGCAAGACCAGGAGTGGTAGCCAGCTGAAGATAGGAGGAATTTCCAGTTGCATAATATAACCAAGATGCACCCCATACAAACTCATCCCAGTAACCAGTAGAATTATAGAACTTTTCAGCATCAGCACCTACACTGTATCTGCCACGCTGTTCCCTAGAGAATCTGAAGAGTGTTTTAGCACCATGTACAAGTTTTTGAGAGTATGCCTTGTCATCCTTGAACACGATGGAGGCAGAAGCGAGAGCAGCAGCCATCTCTGCAGAAAGGTCTGAGCAACTACCGCACTGAGCTACAGGCCTATCGTAGTCGATGTCCTCTGGGCGCATCCAACAGTAATGGTCATTTGCATCTGATCCTTTAGACGTGTCCCCAACTCCAACCTGTGACAGAAGAAAGCCTTTTTTACGAGTTTAAATATCCATAGGTTCACAATGCATTCAAAGCCTAGCACAGAGACAGGGAAGCAGGGAGACTGTTCCCAAATGCCCGTGATATGGTAATAACATGGTGATCATGTCATGCAAGTAGACACATACCAAAATAATAATATAACAATAAAACAAAAAAACCTCGAATACTTGGCACATTTTAAAAAAAAAAAAAAAAACAAAACTTGGCACTCAGTGTTAAAACGATATATAAGTGTTGAAACATATTGACAAAAAGCATGTTTACCTGTGATACAAGCGTGTTAATTTGATCAGCAGTGGAGTTGAAGCATTTCAGGAAATAATCAGTACCCCACTTAATTATTTCCTTAACATGGTTGAGCTCCCCAGCAGCTTCATACTTTGCACTGTATTCTATCACACTCCAGCTCAACATGGTCATTGCAAAAGATGCAGGGAAGTTAAACTTGATTGCATCTCCTGCGTCGTAATAACCACCCACTAGATCTTTTATTCCTGCTGACGCCACTGAATTATCACCCTTGCCATCATTTAAACACGAGTTACCCCTCCATGATACATTATTATGCTTAGGTAGTTTTCCAGCTGTGAATAACAATATTAAGGATCAGAGATATAACTCTGAAGAACTCAACTGACAACACAACCAAACAATCAATCAAACTGAATGAACACAAACATCTATGCAAGATTCCCCGATTTTCCATTTTCTTCGACTCTTTTTCCTTTTTTTGTTTGTAGATGCAAAACTGTTAATCAAATTGATCAAAGGCACCAGAGTACATGACAATGCAATCTGAAGTCAAAAGCAGAAGGCTACACATAAAAATCACCCAGTCCACATGATACAATTTTATAAGGAACAAAAAAACATCTTCCTCATACAATTGTTGTGATCACAGCTGGCTAGTTCTCCAAGCAAAAAAAGACAATCTATTAGTATCCCAAATTAGTATCCCACCGATCTGCCGACACAGATGCAATTGTTACGCAATATAAAAAAAGACAATCTGCCACCCGTTTGTTTATAAATAGATACACATACATATACTATGATATTGAATCTTTCAACTAATAATCCAATATAATCAGTTCAATAAAATAAAGCAGATCAAAGTTATCCCTCTAATTTATCAGATCTGGAAATGCAATTAGCTAGAACAAACAATCTAATGAGAACAAAATGAAAATCAAATCAAACAAAAAGGAACAAGAAAGGCAAAAGCTTTACTTACATCTTTGGGCATTGAAGAACATGAGAGCCTTATGAAGAGCCATAGTATAATTATCAGGCGGAGGTGCACGGTGGTGATGCCTGGGCACAGTCTTAACGATTAAAGTGATAAATCCAGCTAAAAACCCAGCAGCAAGAATTGTACCCACAGTCCAAACAAAGACCTTCCTGCTGACAATAATGCAACCCAGATCCACATACTTTTTCTTCTTCTGTTCATGAGGACCCAATAGCCAACTCTGTTGGGTTTCATCAAGCGGTCGAGAAATCGCCGCCCGATCAAAATCCTGCAAGTTCCTGCTCCTATCATCATCGGTAGCAGAATCTGTAGCGTGGATCTCTAACGGCCCACCCCACGGATCCCTCCCGTACATACTCATTTTCGCTCAATCCAACAAACCCAATTCAATTCTTGCAAACAAACCCAGAAAATAAATCACGAAAGAATGAATGCGGTGAACTTGAGAGCGGAGAAGAAGGCCAAAAGGGAGAGGTGGGGTGGTAATATTATTGCTGAAGAAGAGGAAGGGAAATGAGTGATGGATAGTGGCAATTATGGAGTATTGGGCTGTGAAGTAGCTGGTTTTTGTGTTAAGTATAGAAGTATAATAAATTAATGGTGGATTTCTTTTCTTGACGAAGAAAAATACACAATTTGGTGGGTGATGCTGACGAGTCCACTAATCGACAAAGACAGTCTGTCTAATTTCTTCTAACAGAAACCCATAATTCCATGTGAGTTTCTGAATAATCTTGAATAATTTTTCTGCTTTTAATCTTCAAAATAGTGAAAAAAGGCAAGAGATTGCTTGATTTGTACAGCAACTTTCAGCTCCAAGATTTGCTTGTTTGCTAGGCAAGGTTGGATTTTGACTATGGATTCTTCTTTCTTCTTCACCTAACTGTTAAAAATTATCAAAGGAAACAAAGATCATTGAGGAAGCATTACGCGTGTAATTGAAGTGGAGTGAAATGGGTAAATTAGCTGGGAAAATGAATGGTTAGATGGGCGATGGAGATTAGATAAAGATAATAGCAGATGATGCGTTTTCTTTTCTTTTTCCATCCACCGACAGAAGCGGAAGATGCTGTGTGGGCCACTGTTTCAGACTGTCGGTACACAAGAACATTTTTATTTTAATTTTTTAAGAAAATTGCAGGGTTTAAAGATTTTGGTCAAATTTTGCAGGAAAAAAAATTAGTGAAAACTATGAAATACTAAGTGATAGGCTATTGTGAACTTAATTATACTTTCTTCTCTTTTTTCACTCATCACATCTCATTAATTTTATTTTATTATATTTTTATTTATCACATTATGAAAATAATTTAATATTAATTAAATTTTACTTATTTTAATCTTTCAATTTAAAACAAATCTCCATATTTTTATCCCTTCTCCCCTGTAAACATTACAAAAATAAAGATTATTACTTAGTCCAGCTTTCTTTTTTCAATCTAACACTAAAATATAATTGTTTTTCAAATTCCTCTTAAAAATAGTCTTGTTTTCTATTAGAATGTTTCTTATATTACAAATTTGCCATAAAGTTCTTTTAAGTAGTTTAAGTAGACTTGGTCACTTTTGATCTATTACACTTTGATCTTTGTTTTTAACAAATATTTTTTAAATATATTTAAAGTTTTACTAGATTATGCAACTTCTGTTTAATCACAGTTTCTTCAATAAATGTCTATATATGCTCGCACACAAAAGTTGAATAATATAAAGATTCTAATTTATATGTTACCTTTTTACCCAAAACAGCTTTCGATTTGAAATCTTTGAGCTATTCTTATCGGGTCTTTTGTTCTAGCGATCAACTTTCCTCAACAAATGCCTGGCAACGACTTCCATCATTAGAGTGGTATAATATTTTCTAATAAAGATCTTTATACCATGCGTTCGGAGTATCATAAGTCTATCAGTAAGATAACCACAACCCTCTTTATTTCCTTCCCAATGGTGTACTCTAAAAAAAGAAGATCAAAGATAAGGCATAATAGGGGTAGTAATTAAACAATAATCTTTATTTCTTCATACTTGAAAATCATACGTAGATGTATTGAAGAGAAAGTTCTCATAAGAATATTGCACATTTCTAACTACTCACTCTAAACAAGAAAGGAAATTTAGAAATACATAATTAAAAAACACACAATACTATTTTTTATAGATTTCTTAACTTCTGATGCCCTCTCTTCTTCATTCGTCTTCTTTATGTAGAGCTCCAAAAGGTTTCAAGGAATATTTTCACATGATATATGGTCTACTTGTTAAAGTTTTTATCCCTCGATTATATCAATAATAAAGCTCTTTTTACAAAGCATCTTCTACAGCTCCTCCTCTTTCACAATAAGTGCACATGTGGTCTTCGTCTTTTTCGAAAAGCTAAAAATGTTGTAGATATATTTTTTCGAAAATGGCCAGCTAGCTATCTGCAAGGTTTTCCAGCCATTTCTTTGGTATCTTGAAATCTGCTTCTCTGGTCTCTTTTTGCTAGTGGAAAAGATAAGATTATTTCCTCCAGTGTTGTACAACCAGATCTCATCTTTATTGAAGATAATATTTTGTAACAAATTGTACATATCTTTGAATCCTCGTGCTCTCCGTTTAGATAAATCTCTTATGTTATCAATAGTTATTATTTTGGAATAGGCCATTTGAGATTCAAACATTTTCGATGTCATTCCTATTTTTATTATATATTCAGATAGTGAATATCTGTCAGGAATTGGTTCATCTCCATCTTTAATCTATTCAGGTCCTGCAGAATAGAATCTTAAATATATATTGGTATGTTGAATGGCATTGACAAGCCCCATTATAGCTTTGAGTTGCTTTTTGGCAACTGTTTTACTTCTGCTAAATTGGGACTGGGAAAAATATAGAGGAATAATCCATATTAATATAATCCAGCAACAATGTCAGCAGGTGCCCCAGGATAAATATTAGCTTTATGATAACTTTCACAATCAGTAGTTTTGAACTAAGAATTCATCCCAATATGTTCACAACATAGCTTGTGAGATATTAAGAATCTTTCTTCAAACTGAGTATAATTATTTGGATTTTTTGGCATTCTTTCTGTAGCTTTCTTCAAGACTTCGCTTTCTAAAAAGTGTTTTTAGAACTTTTTATTTCAATATCTTTAGGAATACCATAACAAACAAGATATTCATATTTTCCTCCTTCGCCACCTAGCCAAACTGTTGGATCTCCTGATTTGTATCTTCATTGTAAATTTGCTCCAGAATTATCTATCATATCTATTTCTGGATATTTAGGATATTTCATCTTTTCGGGTCTTGAATCCGTTTTCCTCCCGTGTATAAGGGTTTTCTTTAGAAATATCTTGGTGATTTTATTTTCTTCCCAATATCTTTTATTTCAGATAGTGTCGTCTTAAGTTGTGTACTTATCTTCTCTATATCTTCTAATAAATTATTTATCATTATAACCAATTTTGCTATCTTCTCTTCTGCCATTGGCAGCTTCCCTTATTAGAGTATCTGCTAAACTATTTTTTATGTCTTGAAATATTTTCAATATAAAAATCTAAGTGAGAAAACCATACCTGCTATCGAATAAGTCTCTCATTTGCAATGGTATACCCTAAATTATTGCTAATAAAAACAAAATTATTCTTAATAAAAGCCTTAACCTGCATATTATATGTTCTAACCAGAAATGTAGAAGGTAATAAAAGTATTTCAAATTTAGCAATTCCTCTCTTAACGGCTAATAATTCTTTCTCATTAGTATGATAGTTCTTTTCGGCTTTAAAAGCTCCTGAGGTATATTTACAACTAATTCGGGATGTACTTTCTTACAATCCTTTTCTTCACATATTTTATTTTTCTTAGATTTAAAACTGAAGATCAATACATGTCTGAAGCGTCAATTTCTAAAATAAGGAAATCATTTTCTAATGGTAATTCAAGCAATGGTAAATTAACATAGTAATTTTTAATATGTTTAATTACATTGGTATCTTCTTCTATCCAAGACCATATATAATTTTTTTGTAATTTAACTTGTAAATGATATCTAAGTTCAACAAGGTTTTTGACAAATTGATCATCATAATTAAGAAACCCTAAAAATATTTGTAATTGTTTTTTATCTTCCATTTTATATGGAGAGGATAATATTTTTGCTGAGATATGTGGTTGTAATTTAATGCTTCCTTGGTCAATGACTAGTTCTAAATACTCAATTTTGGTTTTTGCTATTTTTGCTTTTTTCTTAGAGAGTATAATTCCATGTTTGTTTGCACAAAGAAGCAAATCTTTTTAAATGTTTTTCATGTTCTTCTATATATTTAGAGAAAATAAGTATGTCATCTACATATACAACAAAAAATTCTTTAATTATTTTAGATATATTATCTATCCTTCTTTGAAATATTTGTGGAGCATTTTTTAATTCGAAAGGAATTGTCCATTCATTCATAATGACTTTCTAGAGTATTGAAGATAGTTAGAGAAATAGAAGTTTTAGTTAATTTTATTTGCCAAAATTCAGATTTTCAATAAAATTTAGAATAATACTTAAATCCTGCCGTCTTCTTAAATAATAATTCTTTAGTTGGGAGAAAATATCCATCAAACCTAGTTATCTCGTTTAACTTCTTATAATTAACTATCATTTGTGTTTTTCTTCTTTTTATTTCTAAATTGTTTCTTTCCATAAAGGCAGGGCTGCTATGAGGACTTTTACTTTCTTGTACTAATCCTAAAGATAATAACTCATTTATTTGTTTATCAAGTTTAGGGATATCTTCTTTACTGTAACTCAATGGTTTTACTCTAATTATAATATTGGGACCCTTTAAGTTAATATCTGCTAGAGTTTTATATAATTCCAATTTTTCTATTGGATTTCCTCCAAAGGATGTTTGTAATTCTCGAAAAAAATTTGGGCTTATACTATTTGGTAAGGTAGCTTGTAATAGTGGTATATGTTTTTGTGATATATTTGGAAAATAAGCTTGTAAAACTGGAATAGTTTTTGGTAAATATGTAGAATATTTTTGTAAAGTATCTCCACCACGTTGGGCTGTGCAACTTTGAAATGGATAATAGTTTGCAGCGATAGACACTGCTTCAAAAACATGTTTAGTATAAAACTTATGTCCACAGGGAGTAGTATAGTGAACTTGAGTATTTGTAATTGTAAAAGGACAATAAAGTAACATAAAATTATTTCCTAATAATATATCACTACCATGGTTTTCTGATTGGGAGGCTAGAGGTATTTAAACTATATAATTCCATATTTGAACAGATATATTTTCGACATATAAGTTAAATTCTAGATTCTGTCCATCAATACCTATTCTTTTTAATATTTGGCTTGGGTTAGTTTGCCAATAATGTTCAGGAAAGACGTTCCTATTAGATTTTTGGACTTAATTCATGTGCACACGCACTTGTATAGCATTTGGACATGTAGATGTACATGTATTGCTTAATCTAAATATGTGTTTATTGTTATATATATATTTTGAGACCCAATTAAGATAATCTATATTTATATAGGTGGGTCTGTCATCTTAATAAAAGTATGAGGTCTCTTTATAAATGTGCAGAAACCTAGGGGTTGTATTGCAAAACTATGATGGACTGTTTAGCAAATACACCCATTATATTAATATTATGGTTCCTGATTGTACGTACGCTTTTAGATCATTAGCCTCCTCTAAAAAGTCCCATCTCTTTGAGGAAACGGACTGCATGCATAACAATCGGAAGAACCTTACCCGATCTCTAATCTCTCAATCACCATGGATCAAGGTACATGTTTCGATTCTTTATTCCAAATAATCTGTGAGTAAGGTTTAATTCTTAGATTTTCTTTCTTTAACTCCCTTTTAAGTTTCATCAATGATATCAGAGCCACCTTACATAAAAAATTGTTTGGGTTCTTGATTTGTGATTTGTTTTTTTGGAAACCGTCATTTTTAAGGGAGAAATTACAGATCCTTTTTGTTTAATTCTTGCTCTATTTTCTTCTGACTATTAAGGAAGAAGCGTTTCCACCTCTTTGTTTATGTCCTTTGGGTTTGGTTTATGCAAACATGTATTAAAAGTCTAAGCTTGTTATGGATTTTTGATTTTTCGGCAATTTTATTAATTCTTCGAGTATCGATTCTATATGGGATTTATGAAGTTTTTATAATAGAAAAGAAATTTTTTTTGCATATGTGAATTTCCTTTGGTCCATCATATTGATTGAGCCTTTTTATGGGTTCTATTATCGTCATCTTGCTGTTGGTTTTTTTGTTTTTCGAAAATGAATGTTACTGTTTTTGAAAATCATCTTTGTTTTTGCATCTGTACTCTCTTGCCAAGATAATTATGGTGGATATCCTTTTTTATTTTTGGTTAAAGTTTTGGTTTAGTTTAGTCCTTTGGTTTCATCTTCTTATGATGATAAATTCGGTTATAAATATTATATCATTATTATTTTTGTATTAGTCATGATTGATTAATTAATCTTAAATTTTGATAAATACAAAATATGAAATAGTATGTAGATTTTTTATTCGTAACAACTTAAGTTGCTCTACCTAGCATGTCTAGTAGCTTTATGTTGATTGGTAGAAGTGGGCATCCTACCAAAGTAGGCTTCCCATGAAATTCTTTCGAAACAAACTATTATGATATCATGTTTTGTGATGCTTATGCAGGTAACAATCAGCCCAAAGGAATGTTGTTATTGCTAGGTTGAGAGTTACAAACATATGTGGTGATAAACATGTAATAGTTATTTAGTATCCAGAGTAAGTGTTATGTCGGCCCAAAGGAAGGCTTGATACTTGATTGGATTTTACTATTAGTGCTTGCTTACTACATCAAGAAAATCACTTGCAAGCTAACTCTTTGTCCAAAGACTAGACTTAGGGTTGCATTGATATTCTTGTGATAGGATATTGTTATGAATATAAGCCATAAGTTATTATAATTTTTATATATGAGTGGCTTTATTTATTTTTGTTCTATTATGTTTTCTATTACAGTTAATGGTATCTCTGTTGCTCAATTTTCTGCTACTTTGAGTAATATTCCATCATTAAATGGTACCAACATTAAAGCTTGGAAAATAAGGTTGCAATTCATCTGGGTTGTCTTGATTTGAACTTGGCTATTAAGGAGCTACAACCAGTTGAGCTGACGGATAGCAGTACCTCCGAACAAAGATGGAAAATGGCTCAGTAGGAACGCTCAAGTAAGTTAAGTCTGATGATCATGAAGAGTACAATTCCAGAGACTTTTCTTGCTAACATGATTGATTAGAATAATGTAGTTAAATTTCTCGAACAGTTGGAACAACGCATTGTTAAAAGCAAAAAGGCAGAGACTATTATGCAATTACATAAACTCAGTGCCATAAGGTATAATGGTTTGGGAAACATTAGGAATACATTCTTGAGATGTCTCATATTATCCCAAAATTTAAAACAGTGAAGTTGGATCTTCTAGATGATCTACTAGTGTATCTTGTTTTGATGTCTCTTCTTCCTCAATTTGGGTAATTTGAGGTGAGTTACAACTATCAGAAGGACAAATGGATAGTTAATGAGCTCATCTCACACTTAGTGCAGGAAGAAGAAAGAATGAGGCAACATAAGGTCGAGAGTATTAATCTCACTTTCTTAAACAGTAACAAGGAAAGGAAGGGCAAAATGACTTTGAATACATCAACGAAGAAAAAACAGAAGGATAAGTCAAAAGACATAAAGTGTTTTTTTCTGCAAGGATCCCTCTTACGTAAGAAGGAATGCCCCAAGTATCATGCATGACGCGTGAAGAAAGGTATGCCACTAACTTTTGTCTGTTCAGAGGTTAATTTAGTTTCGGTGCCAAGATATACTTGGTTATTAGATTCTGCTGCCAATACTCACATAAGTATATCTATGCAGGGTTGCCAGAGTTACCGCTAACCAAGTGATGATGAAAGATTCATCTGTAAGAGAGATGGTAGTACGACAGAAGTTCAAGCTATAGGCATTTTTAAATTATCATTAAAGACTAGTTTATTTTTAGAGTTGGAAAAGATATTCATTGTACCGTCAGTTAGACGGAATTTAGTTTCTATTCCTGTTTTGGACAAAGAAGGGTATTTTGGTTCATTTAGCAATAAACCATTTTGTCTCTATTTTGATTCTAAATTGTTAGGAGCCGGTTTTTTTTTTATATCTTTATGATAATTTATATGAGCTTGAGACACTTCTTCTTTTAATGAATTCTTGCATGTAAGTACACATGCTACCAAACAAAAATTAATCAATGATAACTCCTATACATTATGGCACAAAAGATTAGGTCATATCTCCAAAAGGAGAATTAACAGACTTGCGTCTGAAGGAATTCTTGAAAAGCATGAAACTTCAGATAATACAATATGTGTCAAGTGTATTAAAAGTAAATTAACAGACAAGAAAAAGGCAGGTGCCGAGAGAGCTCAAGGAAGTGTTAGAACTAGTACATACTGACATATGTGGACCATTCTATGTGGCTTCTTGGAATGGTCAACAGTACTTTATAATGTTCATAGACGATTATCGTTATGGTTACCTATACTTGATACATGAGAAATCAGAGGCCTTGGGATAAGTTCAAAACATTTAAAGCTTAAGTTGAAAATCAACTACGGAAAATGATTAAATGCATCAGATCTGACTGCGAAGGTGAATATTACGATAGAAATGATGGTTCAGGTGAACAACGTCCAAGGCTATTCACCAAGTTCTTAGAAGAGTATAGGATTATCCTTCAGTATACTATGTCAGGGTCACCCAGCATGAATGGAGTTGTTGAGAGACGAAATAGAACCCTAAAGGACATTGTAAGAAGTATAATTTGTAATACTAATTTACCAGAATCACTCTGGGGGGATGCACTTAACACTGCAGTCAATATACTTAATAGAATTCCAACTAAAGTAACAACAAAAATCCCATGTGAGTTGTAGACAAGTAAGAAACCTGTCTTAAGACATTTAAGGGTATGTGGATGTCCAACTGAGGCAAGGCCTTATAGGCCTAATGAGAAGAAATTGGACGGAAGAACAGTTAGTTGCAAGTTTGTTGGATACTTTGAACGGTCATGGGTTACAAGTTTTATAATTCCCAAAACATAAAAATTTTTTAGATGGGAAATGCCCAATTCTTTGAGGATATTGGGGTTGGAAGGGAAGATAAGGTAAGAAACTTTGTCTTCGATGAGAACCCAGTTCTCGTTCCTAGTGTTGTTCTTGAACATGTGCAGGTTCTTGTGCATGTCTTGTTGAAGAACAATATTCTGTACAAGACAATGTTGTGCTTCCTCTTAATATAGATGAATAGGCTTTGCCTAATATTGATCATCTAGTTACACCTAAACCAGTTGGTCTTGTGTAGTAACCTCAAGAACTAGTGCCTTTAAGAAGATCTATTCGAGAAATGATGTGTGTATAAAACTTAAATCAGGATGTCCCTAATTACTATAATGCAAGGTAAATAGACCTAACAATGCAGAGATGAGTTTCAACTTGAGTGTCGAATCTCTCGAGGAACATAAAGGACTTAAGTACTAATTGTGTTTCTAATGCTTAGACTTAAAAAAGATGATTCATTGAAACAAAACTAAAAACAATTAAATCAAATAAAAGAAAGCAAGCAATGGAAAAACGATTTTAAAATTAATTAAAGTGAGAGTTTGGATGATGGAATCCCCCTAATCCTTGTTACTAATTCAATTGTAAAAACTTTTAATGAAAACTATGTTGAATTAATTAAGTTGGGTCATCACCCAAACCGAACAATCCCTATCTCTAGGCAAAAACTACCATGCTCACTAACCCTTAGAGAAAAATCTCTTTTCTCCCTAACAAATTATGAGTGCAATAAACATTAGGTGATTTAAAAATACCTAAAAGTGTAATATCGTATCTCTAGTCAATTGCCCCAGTTAACCTCCAATTTTTTGCCCTAGATCGTTCTTCATTTGCAATTCCGAACAACCTTGCGATTAATCTAATCTCACGATAACTAAATTGCAAACAAACTCAATTGGAAGACAACTTAAATCAAAACAAACATCGAATTCAAGAATTTAAACTCATAGCTCCATAATCAAGAATTAGGGTACAACCCCATTCCAAATAATAAATAACTATTCACTATTCATTGTAATAAAACTGAATAAAACATAAAAATTCAATAACAAGAAAAGAAAAAAAAAAGCTTAGGATTGAAAATTGAAGCCGTAATTGAAATCCTAAACGTCTTCCAAGCTCGTCTTTCGAGTCGCAAGTCGAAGATTAAAATCTTGAAATTGATTCTTCAATTCTTGAATCCAAGAGACTAGATTGCAGAAATCTTGAAACTTTACTAACTAATTGAATGTGTAAAAGCTGAAAATTGAAAAGTGTTTAATCTAATCCAACCTAATTAATCTAATCTAACCTAAATAATCCAATTCTATATCCTAAATTATATATCTACCTATCTAACTATTACCTTTAAGTATATTTCCCTTTCAAAAGCTGCAAAAAAACCCCTTATGTTGTGATACCCCCAACTCTACCACTAGTGCTGAGTAGGGTATCTGTGTGCCTATTGGCACTAAACTATAAGTCCCAAAATAAAAATACAACCCTGAAATAACACTTATAAGTATATACACAAAGTACACAGCGGAAAACTTAGATAACTGGATACTACTAGTGCGCTCAGAACACAAGATTTAAGAAAACTTCTTAAAATCATTTTAATACAAAAATAAACATATCTTACATCACCAAACCTCACGATAAAATAAAAAGAAGAACTTTATAACCGGCTCGAGTCTAAGGAAACAAAACATAAACACATGTCCTTCCAGGAAAAATTTGGTCCAAAACTCTATGCCTAACATCTCCTCGACTTACCGCGCCTTTGTCTGTCCTGAGTTAATCTGAGGAGAAAACATGATATGGAAAACGTAAGCGCGAACGCTCAGAAAGTCCACATGTGTGTGTGCCTTAGTAATTTCTTTGAAACAATGAGGATGCTGTTTCATGAAAACAGTTCATGCAATGTTATAAGAAAGAATTTTCTTTTAATATTTTAACAAAACTGATGCTTGAACATACATGAGGATTTCGGGCGCAGTTGGAAAGTCTGAGCGAATCAAGACACATCAGCGCAGTTTCTACCCCCGAGTTCAAAGAAACATGCAATGCCACAGTTATGCTCCGCAGAGAAAGTCTGGATCCCAAAACAAGGTCATCGGAACAAAGTTCCGGCATCTTGTAGTCAAAACCGGCCAAACACTATACGAGCGCTCAATTACCAAACAATCGCACTCCCATATCACTGGTCAAAACAAGCTCCAGACTCCTGGGGCACCTACCAGGTCTACCCTGGGACCAACCTCAGTTTCGAGCCCTTCTTGACTCTCCACTAGGAGGTCGAACCCCACCGCAGAGCATGATGCGGTATCCACGTAGACCAATTGGGCCACACCCTCCACAATCTATGCCCCTCTTCAAGTGGGTCCACTCTCCTGAGTCTAAAACGTCTACGCCATCGGAAGAGGCCCTCGTACGGGGGACTAGCCACGTATAGTACAATCATCTGACATTTCCGAATAAATGATCATAACCAAAATTGTAACCCTAGTTGGAATGAGGTTTTCATATGTGTTTATAAATAGAAAGGCCATTTGCCCGGCCGTCAAGACAGAATCAGGTCATGAATATTTTCGGCAAAAATATCTATCCGCCACTTCACCACATGCTTATGCAAATTCACACATGTATGCCAGATTTATACTCATGCATGTCAAAATAGTGTAGCTTTTCAAGACTAGAACATTTTTCTAACATATAAATATTCCCAGAAAAACCTGTGTATTACCAAATTCTGCTTCACAATAACTATAAACCGATTTGACAAGACAACACATGTATGGAGTATCTCTCCTATGCATTTTCTAAGAAACAGGTACCTCATTGAGGAGAACATCTCCGAAAAACATACTAAACATAGTAAATATTTTGTAACAGATTTAGGAAACACATCTTACAAGTCCCGTAATATTTGAAAATAATATTAAAAAATAGCGTTTGTGGACTCACTTGGATGCGGATCTGGTGCTCTAATCCTACAAGCAGGATACCAATAAAACACTTAATTATAAATCTCAATATGTCTATTTGCTTCCGAAAATAAATAAAAGAAACATATCTCCCTATGAACCTGGGATATTTCTATACATACATTAATCCTAAGCGCCTAAATTTCTTAACTCATCTATACTCAAAATAACACAAACCCACCAATGATACTAAAATTATATATATGCTATTGCCATATACAAAAACTATTTATATCAAGATTAGTTACAAAAATTAAGTATACTCAAGTTATATATATATATATATAAGCATAAATGTTAAAATCATTTTCGAGAATCGTTTGTACTAAAAATACGTATAGAATTTATGAATGCCAAAACCATTTACAAAAGTCATGTATATAAAAATATATACTAAGTTATGCACTAAAATATATATACAAAGGCTTTATTTACTAAAATTATTTATATTAAAAAAAATTCCATATATACTAAAAAATATATATATCAACAATATAATACAAACTATTCCCAACATATATGTGTACCACAAACATGTATGTATATAAACTATATATACATAACTAGAAATATATAAGAAACATGCACTAAAAGTATTTACCAAAAATTATGTATACTAAAACTATTTTAGTTAAAAGAATCATACCAAAAAAAATTAAATACATAAATAAATTTATATAGTATTAAATAAGAATCCCAAAACAAAAATTAACTAAGTTTTAATAAGATTATACCCTAAATACTTTATCTCAAGTCTCTAAAAATCAAACTCTACAACCCATAATCAAAGAGGAGGAAAATACAGTAAAACATAACTAACCCAAAAAATAAATAAGTAAAGCTAACTCCAACTTCTTAAAAAAAACCTTATAAAAGTATATATATCTATATATATATATATTAGCTAACACATAATTATTAGAACTTCAAGAAATCTCTACGCTACACCATACTAAAACTATACAGTTACTAAAATGACTAATAAAAAGAAAAAAGGGGAGCAAGACAAAAAAAATATTCAAAAAAGCAGAAGAGAAAAAAACAGAGAAACGACAGCAAGAACAAAAGAAACAGAAAGCAAGAAAAGAAGAGAAAATAAATAAATAAAAAAAGAAAACAAAGGCCCTTACATGCTGGAAGCCGATAGGAGGGGAGGAGGAAAAACATCAGTAATTTTCCCTTCCTCAAATCTTATGTATATACACCATCAACAGCCATGCAAAGTGCCATATGGCACACCCCTTTCGACAAGTGTCTTCTTCTCTTCTTATTTTTTTTCTTTTTAAAAACAACGTAATAATCATATATATAAAAAAATAAAATAATAATATTAAATTTAATAAAAGATAATATTTTTCTGTAAAGAAGAAAATACCACTTTAACCCTATGTGAGACTATCAAGTATTTTAAATTTGCTAAAAAGGCACAACATAAATTCTTAGATTTTATTGTGTTAGACCCCAACTTTTATGTTCATGAAAAATGCCCTCTCGAGGTTGCCAAGATGCCTACCAAGTGGGGCGTTATATTCTTCCCTTCTAGGAAAAATTTCGTCCTCAAAATTGAGTAAGCATATACCTACAAGTTCCGGATACTTCTTCCACAGATATTCCTCAGTCTCCTAGGTTGCCTCCTCAATTCCATGATGCCCCCATACAATTTTATACGTTGGAATCTGTTTCCCACGTAACTATTTTATGCTTCGTTCTACAATCTTTGCTAGTTTTTCCTCATATGATAGATCGACTTGTAACTCCAGTTGGTCATCATTGAGAACATGATCTGGTGCTGGATGATATTTCTTCAATTGTGATATATGAAACACGTCATATATACCCATCAGCTCACTCGGTAAGGCTAACCGATATGCCACTTTACCAACCCTATTAACAACTTCAAACGGTCCGACATATCGGGCACTTAACTTTCCTCCTCTTTGATATCTAATCTTTCCACGATGTGGCGTAAGTTTTAAGAAAACTCGATCTCCCACACTAAATTCTAGGTCCCTTCTTCGATTATTGGCATAACTTTTCTGTCTATTGTTAGTTGTTCGAAGCCGATCTTGAATTATCCTAACTTGTTTCTGCATCTCTTCCAACTCTGGCATCAAGTTTCTTTGTTTCCAATGAGATCGAACTCCGACCTCATCCCAATACAAGGGTGTTCTGCATTTCCTACCATACAATGCTTCAAATGTTACCATTCCTATCGAAGAGTGGTAGCTGTTATTATAAGCAAACTCAACACAAGCAAGATTATCAACCCACTTATTCCCAAAATCTAAGGCGCAAGCTCTCCACATATCTTCAAGGGTTTGAATTGTTCTCTCGGACTGTCCATTGGTTTCGAGGTGTGCTGTGGTGCTAAAACTTAGGTTGGTCCCTATAGCTTCCTGGAACTTGGGCCAAAACCTCTAAGTAAACCTTGGGTCTCTATCGGATACAATATCAACGGGCACCCCATGAAGTCGAACAATCTCGTCTATGTAAATTTGCACCAACTTGTCCAAAGGGTATGTCATATTAATGGCAATAAAATGAGCCACTTTTGTTAAGCAATCAACGATCACCCAGATAGTATCCTTATACCCCTTGGTCTGGGGCAATCTTGTAACAAAGTCCATGGTCACATGATCACATTTCCATTCGGGAACAAGTAGCGGCTGTAACAGTCCTGCTAACTTTTGATGTTCTGCCTTAACCTTTTCACATGTAAGATAGGCTGCAACATATTCCATAATATCTCTCTTCATTTAATTCCACCAGTACTTTTGCTTTAAGTCTTTGTGCATCTTATTCTCTCCAGGATACATTGAATACTTACTTCTGTGGGCTTCCTCTAGAATCTTACGCTTAAGTTCAGTGTCATTGGGTACACACAACCAATTCCAAAAGTACAGGCTCCCATCAGCTTCTACTGCTCGAAAAAGTTCCAATTTCTTAGCTTCTATGCTGCTTTTAAACTCCTGGAACTCCTTATTATTCTTTTGGGCACTTTTAATATCCTGGTGTAGGGTGGATGTTAAGCTAAAACTTGTCATCTTTGCTTTTCTACTCAGTGCATCTGCCATCATATTCGCCTTTCTTGGATGGTAATTAATTGGGCATCGTATTCTTCCAATAGCTCCATCCATCGGCGTTGTCTCATGTTCAAGTTCTTCTGAGAAAACAGGTATTTTAAGCTCTTATGATCAGTGAATATCTCATACTTGGCCCTATACAAGTACTGTCGCCACTTCTTAAGTGCAAGCACGATGGCTGCTAACTCCAAATCATGTGTTGGATAATTTCATTCATGATCCTTCAACTTCCTCGAAATATAAGCAACAACCTTCCTGTCTTGCATCAACACAGCTTCTAGACCTTCTTTTGAAGTATCTGTATACAGTGAAAATTCCTTGTCCGGATCAGGTAAGGTTAATACTGGTGCCAAAGTCAGTCAATTCTTCAATTCTTGAAAACTCCTCTCACATTTCTCTGTCCATTAAAACTTGGTTGCTTTTTTGGTTAATTGTGTTAGGGGTCCAGCAATCCTGGAAAAGTCCTTTATGAATCTTAGGTAGTATCCTGCCATACCCAAGAAACTACTTACTTCGGTTAGTGTTTTGGGTTGCACCCAATGGGTCACTACTTTTACTTTCGCTGGATCTACCGAGATCCCTTCTTGAGTGATAACATATCCCAAGAAAGTTACTTGACTCATCCAAAACTTGCATTTACTAAACTTGGCATACAACTTATGCTCCCACAGGGTTTGCAACACTTTTTGAAGATGTTGTTCATGAACTTCAGGGTTGGGTGAATAGACAAGAATGTCATCTATAAAAATCACCACAAACTTATCTAGGTAAAGACCAAAGACTCTATGCATTAAGTCCATAAGAGTTGCAGGTGCATTGGTCAATCCAAACAGCATAACCACAAACTCATAATACCCATATCGTGTGTTGAAAGACGTTATCAGAATATCCTTCTCTCTTATCCTGACTTGATAATACCCCCGTCTTAGGTCCAATTTTGAAAAGCATCCAGCTGTAATCTATACATATCCTGAGGGTTCTATCCTTCTTCTTTACGAACAACACTAGCGCACTCCAAGGAGATGTACTTAGATGGATGTATCCTTGCTACAACAGTTCTTGTAGTTGTATTTTCAACTCTTTCAACTCCTCCTGCGCTATCTGATATGGAGTTCGACATATTAATGTAGCATTAGATACCAATTATATGCTGAACTCCATTTTTCGATCTGAGGGTAGCATCGTCAACTCCTCACGCAAAATATTTTCAAAATCCCTCACTACGAGTACTGTTTCTAATTTCACCTCTTCCGTAGGCTTGTTGAGTAGATATTCTTGGTACCCTTGACATCCTTTCCTTAGCAACTTTCTGGCTTTCATGCCAGACAAAAAGAGATTCTCTCATTTCGTTTGCTTCCCTTGAAACACCAGGATTGGTATACCCGGTCTGCTAAACTTAAACAACTTTTGTCGACAGTCTACCTGAGCGTAATGCTTAGATAACCAGTTCATCCCGAGTATCATATCATAACCCTCAAAGGGTAAAACAATTAAATCACTGGTTAAGGTCACATCTTCGACGCAGATGTCACAATCTGGGTACTTTACCTCAGCTATCTTACTTACGCCCATAGGAGTGCTAACTAACAACTGATAATGCATGTCAACAGAAGATATAGGGATGTGGTTTATAAAATGCAAACTCACAAAAGAATGCGTAGCTCTAGGATCAATGAGTACTTTTGCTGGTTGAGAAAAGATTTGTATCATACCTTCAACTACTTCTGCTTCGGTGTATACGGGCAATCCATCTAATGCATAAACTTTAGCCTTCACTTGTGGCTTATTATTCTTTTCTTCTATTGCTCTTCTCATAGTCGGGGGTTAGCCTGCTCTTTTGGACTTCTCCAGAGGTACTTGTTGCATCTCAGGGCACTGGTCCTTAGTATGTCCTGGTTTTCCACACTTGAAAATAACTTTAACTTTCGATAACACATATCAACCGTATGTCCACCTTGACTACAGTATGTACATACTCTATGGACTCCTCCAAGGATTTTGGTTCGCCGGCCTTCATTTCCGATCTTTTGCTCGCCACGGGGTCTCTTGGAATCCCTAGACTTTCATGGTTCTTGTCTAGGACGTTTATAGGGGGTTGCAGCTGAGCCAATAGCTGTTTATCTATGTATAACTGCTTGATCTGCCATCTCCGTCCTTGTGGCGGCTTCAACTGCTGCCGCGAACCCTATCGATGGTAAGGGAGCCAATGCCTGCTGTAGTTCAACCCTCAATCTTTTTACAAATTGTCGCGTCTTGTTCTCATCAGTATTTATTAATCTTAAGCAATACTTAGTCAACCTATTGAACTTTGCCGTATACTGGGCAATTGTCAGGTTACCATGTCTCAGTTGCTGAAATTCATCTTCTCGTTGCTCACAAACCCACCGAGGTATGTACTTTTTTTTTTTGAAATCTTCTTGGAAATCGTTCTAAGTCCATGGTTGGTTCTTGAGTGCCAAGCTTCGGAAGCCCTAAGCCACCAATCCTTTGCCATTTCACGAAGTCTAAAAACTGCGAATGTTACACTAAGGACATCCTCGTACTTAAGAGTATCATAGATATCACTCAGCTGCTCGAGGAATAGTTCAGCTTTGATTTCTTGTTCAGCTTCTCCATAGAATTCTAGGGGTTGAAACTTCAAAAATCATTCTAATGCTTCATCTACCCCAGGGGCCGGTACTCGCTCGTACCTCCGAGTAGCCGTTGAAGCTCCCAACAACTCCGTCATTTTGATCATGAAATTCTTAATTACATTGTGTGTGGCTTGTTTTGGATGAGGTGTGTTTTCCCTTATGGGTTCAGCTATCTGCTTTGAGAACTTTCAGGCACAGCCTCGTCTGCATGATTGGAAGATCGTGAATCTGACATGTTTCTAAACAACTAGAAAGTTTCATCACTAATAAACGTCTAAGTTTGCTAATACTCCATAACAAGTAAAAATAATTTCATCACGGGCACCAACATCAATATATACATATAAACAGAAACATATGTACATATGTCTCAAAATAAGAATTTTTGGTGCAAGCGGTGTCAAAATACAGAAAAAATATCCTGTTCCTATCACCTTCAAAAAACTATGTGATCGGGTTACTATACATACCCAAAAACTCGGGGACCCCCTATCCATGATCCTATGGCTACTATACTAAGCATCAATCAAAACACCACTTATACCTATCCAAATAACTATATATACAAACGACCTTGCATCCTATCCCAAGTCTACTCTGCCTAATGGTGCCGGCTACAAGATCCTCCTGGCCAGGACTTCAGCTCGATACAAGCTCTATCTACCGAATTTCTAGTAGTACTAAGGAACTGGGCGATAAATCGCCTAAGCCAGTCCTGCTCATCAATTAGCTCCAGAATCTCTCTCTCTCCCAAGCCGTGTGCGCCTCCCGTACCTAAACTAGCTCTGCCTCCAAAATACTCGCCCTTGCCGTTGCTTGTCGATGTGCTTGGCGGGCCGTGTAGAACAAGGCATCTATCCAAGAAATCTCCTCTCTCAACCCCTAACGGCCTCCACCTACTACTCACTCCATAGGCAATAGCCAAAAATAGGCGGTACTGGTAATGGGGATAGGGATCCACTTGCTGCGAGGGTGTCCATACCCTCAACGTCTATCAGTGTCACTCCCTCAAGCTCGGGTAGCATCCCTGCATCAGACTAAGCCACACTAGGGTCTTCTTCTATCGATACCCCAGGCTCCACTCCCTGCACCACCGATCCCTCTATTGTCTCGCTATCTGACAGGTCAATCATGGGGATTGGGTCCCTCTCTGGAACAATCTCGCTAAGGGAGTATAATGATGATGGTGTAGTCCCGCTAGACCCGTCCACTAGCGTGCCTTCCTGGTATGTCCATCTACACGAGTGGTGTGCCATATAGTACCAACAAAATTAAAATCTTAAGGTTAGTACTAACAAACAAATTGTATGGTTGACATCAAAGTTTAAACGTTTGACACTTATAACTTATCTAAAATCCAGCAGTTCAAACCTAGTAACGAACCTAGATGCTCTGATACCACCTGTGATACCCCTAACCCTACTACTAGGTCAATTGAGTAGGGTATCTGCGTGCCTCTCGGCACTAAACTATAATTCCCAAAAATAAAAACACAACCCTGGAATAACACTTATAGGTATATACACAAAGTACGCAGCGGAAAACTTAAGTAAACTGGATACTACTAGTGCGCTCAAAACACAAGATTTAAGAAAACTTCTTAAAATGGTTTTGATACAAAAATAAACGTATCTTACATCACCAAAACCTTACGATAAAATAAAAAGAACTTTAGAACCGGCCTAATTCTAAGGAAACAAAACATAAACACATGTCCTTCCAAGGAAAATTTGGTCCAAAACTCTATGCCTAAGAACTCTGCGGCTTACCGTGCCTCTGTCTGTTCTGAGTTAATCTGAGGAGAAAACATGATATCGAAAACGTGAGCGCTAACGCTCAGTGAGTCCACATGTGTGTGCGCCTTAGTAATTCTTTGAAACAGTGAGGATGCAATTTCACAAAAATAGTTCATGCAATGTTATAAGAAAGCATTTTCTTTTACTATTTTAAAAAAACTGATGCTTGAACATGCATGGGGGTTTCGAGCACAGCTGAGAAGTCTGAGCGAATCAAGACACATCAGCGCAGCTTCTATCCTCGAGTTCAAAGAAACATACAATGCCACAGTTATGCTCCACGGACAAAGTCCGGATCCCAAAACGAGGTCATCGAAACCAAGTTCTAGCATCTCGTAGTCAAAACCAGTCAAACACCATACGAGCGCTCGATTACCAAACAACCGCACTCCCATATCAATGGTCAAAATAAGCTACAGACTCTTGGGACACCTACCAGGTCTGCCCTGGGACTAACCTCGGTTTCGAGCCCCTTTTGACTCTCCACTAGGCGGTCGAACCCCACCGCAGAGCATGATGCGATGTCTACGTAGACTGGTTAGGCCACACCGTCCGCGGTTTACACTCCTCTTCAAGTGGATCCACTCTCTTGAGTCTAAAACGTCTACGCCATCGGAAGAGGCCCTCATATAGAGGACTAGCCACGTACAGTGCAATCCTCTGACACTTCCAAACACATGATCATAACCAGAATTGTAACCTTGGTCAGAATGGGGTTTTCATATGTGTTTATAAACAGAAAGGCTATTTGCCCGGCCGTCAAGACAGAATCAGGTCATAAATATTTTTGGCAAAATTCGCCATCCGCTAGTTCACCACATGCTTATTCAAATTCACACATGTATGCCAGATTTATACTCATGCATGTCAAAATAGTGTAGCTTTTCAAGACTAGAACATTTTCCAATGTACAAATATTCCCAGAAAAACTTGTGTATAACCAAATTCTGCTTCACAACAACTATAAACTGATTTGACAAGACAACGCCTATATGGAGCACCGCTCCTATGCATTTTCTAAGAAACAGGTAACTCATTGTGGAGAACATCTTCGAAAAACATGCTAAACGTGTAAATATTTTTTAACAATTTAGGAAACCCATCTTACAAGACCCGTAATATTTGAAAATAATATTAGAAAACAGGATTTATGGACTCACCTGGATGCACATCTGGTGCTCTAATCCTACAAGCAGGATACCAATAAAACACTTAATTATGAATCCCAATATGTCTATTTGCTTCTGAAAATAAATAAAAGAAACATATCTCCCTATGAACCTGGGATATTTCTGTACATATATATTTCTAAGAGCCTAATTTCTTAACTCATCTATACTCAAAATGACACAAACCCACCAGAGATACTAAAATTATATATATGCTATCACCACATATAAAAACTATTTAATCAAGATTAGTCACAAAAGTTAAGAATACTCAAGTTATATATATATATATATATATAAGCATAAATGTTAAAATCATTTTCAAGAATCGTTTACACTAAAAATACGTATAGAATTTATGAATGCCAAAACCATTTACAAAAGTTATATATATATAAATATATACTAAGTTATGCACTAAAATATATATACAAAACTTTATTTACTAAAATTATTTATATTAAAAAAATTCCATATATACTAAAAAACATATATACCAACTAAATAGCAAAAACTATTCACGACAATTATGTATACCACAAACATGTATATATATATAAACTATATATACAAAAGATATGTTTACTAGAAATATATTAAAAAAAATATGCACTAAAATTATTTACTAAAAATTATGTATACTAAGATTATTTTAGTTAAAAGAATCATACCAAAGAAATTAAATACATAAATAAATTTATATAGTATTAAATAAGAGAATCCTAAAACAAAAATTAACTAAGTTTTAACAAGATTATACCCTAAATACTTCATCTCAAGTCTCTAAAAATCAAACTCTATAACCCATCATCAAAGAGGAGAAAAATACAGTAAAATATAACTAACCCAAACAAATAAATAAATAAAACTAACTCCAACTTCTTAAAAAAAAAAAAAGATAACCTTACAAATATATATATATATATATCTATATATATATTAGCTAACACACATAATTATTAGAACTTCAAGAAATCTCTACACTACACCATACCAACATTATACCATTACTAAAATGACTAATAAAAAGAAAAAGGGGAGCAATACAAAAAAATATTCAAAAAAAGCAAAAGAGAAAAAAAGAAAAACAGAGAAACGGGAGCAAGAACAAAAGAAAGAGAAAGCAAGAAAAGAAGGGAGAAAATAAAATAAATAAAAAAAAAGAAAACAAAGGCCCTTACCTACTTGAAGCCAAGAGGAGGGGAGCAAGAAAAAATCAGCAATTTTTCCCTCCTCAAATCTTACATATATACAAGTGCCACATGGCACACCTCTTTCGACAAGTGTCTTCTTCTCTTCTTTTTTTTTTTAAATAAAAAAAGCAACGTAATAATATTATATATGTAAGAAAATAAAATAATAATATTAAATTTAATAAAAGATAATATCTTTTCATAAAAAAGAAAATACCACTTTAACCCTATGTGAGACTAGCAAGTATGTTAAATTGCTAAAAAGGCGCATCATAAATTCTTAGATTTTATTACATTAGACCCCGACTTTTATGTTCACGACAAATACCCTCTCGAGGTCGCCCGAGATGCCTACCGAGTAGGGCGTTACATATGTAGAGGTGAAAAATACATGAAAAATCGAGTTTGAGTTGGATTAAAACACCTAAGCCAACTGAACTTTGAATTGGATTATACTCCCTTCTAACCGGCCCTACCGCCGACGGTAGATCGGACCCTACTATCTGCAGTATGGTTCTATCTGCCAATGCCGTTGTTTGCCTACCAGCGATGGTAGGTTAGCCTACCTTGTGCGGTAGGTTGGCTATTTCGCTGCCGGCGGTTCTGTTTTTGTCGTTATCGCTTCAATTTTGCCCTTTTTTTTTTCCTTTCATCATTTTCACTTTCGGAGGGAACCTAAGATAAGAATAAGAGATATTATGCTAAAATATATACTTTTACATATTAAAAACATCGAAAACGATGAATTAACATATAAGAACTATAGACAACTATGCACATATCAAGAAAGAAGAAATGCAATTTCAGATGACTATATTTGTGTATCTTAATGAGCATATGGAAAACATCGACTTGGCAGAAGATGATCTAATCCCCTTTTCTCAAGCCATTGAAAGCTCGAATGCTCGTAAATGGATAGATGCCATGGGTGAAGAAATCCAATCCATGAAAGACAATGACGTTTGGGATTCGTTCCTTTACCAGAAGTTGTGAAACTAATTGGTTGTAAATGGATTTTTAAAACCAAAAGGGATTCACAAGGCAATGGGAAGAGATGTAAAGCACATGAAGTTGCTAAAGAATTCACTCAAAAGTAAGGCATTGACTACAAAGAGACTTTCTCTCTTGTTTCTTTGAAAGACTCTTTTAGGATAATTATGGCACTAGTGGTAATCTTGAGTTACATCAGAAGGATGTCAAAACAACATTTCTTAATGGAAACATTGATGAGACAATTTATATGGTACAACATGAAGGTTTAGAATCCAAAAATTCTAAACAATTAGTTTATAAACTTAATAAATCCATCAATGGACTCAAACAAGCTTCTCGTTTGTGGTGCTATAAATTTTATAGTGTGATATTATCTTTTGGTTTGAGATAAATATTGTGCATGATTGTTTGTATCTCAAATTCTGTAAAAATAAGTATATTTTTCTAGTACTTTATGTGGATGATATTTTTCTGGTATGTAACGCTGTAGGTTTAATCATGAAACTAAGAAATTTCTCTCGAACTAATTTGAGATGAAAGATCTTGGTGAAGCATCTTTTGTATTAGGAATCCAAATTCATCGAGATCGTTCTTGAGGAATTCTTGGATTATCACAAAAGACATACATCCAGAAGGTATTACAACGATTAAGATGGAAGATTGTAAACCACTTGATACTCTTGTGGCCAAAGGAGATAAGTTTCATCTCAAATAGTATCCTAATAATGACCTGAATCTAAGAAAATGGAACGTATTTCTTATGCTTCAGCGTTTGAAAGCCTTATGTATGCGCAAGTCTGTACTCATCCAAACCTTGCATTCATAGTTGGCATGCTGAGCAGATATTTGAGTAATCCGAGTTCTGCACATTGGATAGCGGCCAAGCAAGTCATGAGGTATTTGCAGAAAACAAAAGATTATATGCTCACTTATAGAAAATCGGATAAACAGATCATTGGGTATTCAGATTCCGACTTAGGTGGATGTCAAGATGGTATGAGATCTACATCAGGATATATTTTTCTTCTATCTAGAGGAGCGATATCATGGAAAAGTAGCAAACAAACACTCATTGCTTCTTCAACTATGGAGGCAGAATTTGTAACATGCCTTGAGGCATCAAACCAAGCTATTTGGCTATGTAATTTCATTACAAGACTACATGTGGTTGACAGTATTGAGAGACAATTTAAATTATTTTGTGATTATAAAGTTGCAGTCTATTATTCTAATAATAATAAGAGCTCAACAAAATCTAAGTTATAGACCTCAAGTTTCTAATTGTAAAAGAGCGGGTTCAAAATAGTATAATTAGTATTGAGCTTATTGGGTTAGCTCTATACTTGCGGATCCGCTAACTAAAGCATTAACACCGAAGGTCTTTACATAACATACTACATATGTAAGTGTTGTATCTTTAGATAGTGTCTAAGTTTAGTGAGAGTCTATAGATATATATATATGTGTGTGCTCATACTTTATTTATTATTGTTAATATGACAATAATTTTCTATCATTTGCTCATTGAGACGATGTTGTTAAGTTGTTCATTTCCTATTTATATGTTATAGTAATCTCATTTTGTTGGACCAGTTAATAGACATGTATAGATTATATTCACACATAACTTTCATGTTACATATCCAAACTCAACTCAGGCCGTTTAGTTGAATTAATACATGTAAACAATGATGTGTGTAGCTGTTCTTTTAATGCAGTGAAAGTCTCTTTGGTTCTTCTATTAATAAAATTAATAACAGAGTTGGTTTAAGATGACAAATTAAAGTGTGCTAGCTACTACAATGACAATCACATAATTTTTCGGACGACTGCGCACATGAATATTAATCCAAGTGGGAGATTGTTAGATTTTTTAACTTAATTCATATGCACACGTACTTGTGTAGCATTTGGGCATGTAGACGTACACGTATTGCTTGATCTAATTATGTGTTTGTTATTATGTATATATATTGAGACCCAATTAAGGTAATCTATATTTATATAGGTGGGTTTGCCATCTTAATAAAAGTATGGGATCTTTTTTATAAATGTGTAGAAACCTAGGGACTGTATTAGAAAAATATGATGGGCGGTTTAGCAAATACCCCATTATATTAGGGTTATGGTCTCTGATTGCACGTAAGTTTTTAGATTACTAACCTCCTCTAAAAAGTCTCGATCTCTTTGAGGAAAATAGCTGTGTACATAACAATTAAAAGAACCGAACTCGATCTCCAATCTCTCAATTGCTATGGATAAAGGTATATGTTTCAATTCCTTATTCCAAATAGTCTGTTGAGTAAGGTTTAATTCTTGGGATTTGTTTGCTTTAATCTCCCTTTTTAGATTAGTTCCTTTAACAAAGACATATTCCTGCTACTATATCTATAAATGCATGATAGTTTCGTTCGATATATTCTGGATATTTGATAATTACATTATCAAATAGGCTATGTTTAGAAGTAACAGGTTTGATATTAAACATCATCATTGATTTTTTATCTTCAAAATTTCTAAGGATAAATATTCGTTTTTTGTCCTATAGTACAAGTTAAGCCATTTTGTTGAATATCATATGGTTGAATTGCTTCTAGGAAATTTCCTCCTAAAAGTAAAGGAATATTACTACAGATTCTAGTATTCACATGTATTTTTATATTCATTTCTTGTTCTTGTCCTACGTAGTTGATGAATATTATTTTACAATCAACATATATATATATATATAAAATATTCTATGAATGTTTTATGATAGTCATAAAATTCATAAGGCTTTTCTAGTAATATTTTTGATAATGAAGCAACCATATTTTCATGTATATAGCTAGAAGCCGCTCCAGTGTCAATGGGAGTTCCAATTTCCTTCTCTATATTTCCATCATTATATTTAAAAGTCACATAAAAATTCTTCATTTTATTTAGTTTAATTAGACTTATAGAACAACTGGTAGTTCCTTCGAAGAAAAATTTTCTACTATTACTTATACTGGAAGGTATTCTTTTCAGAATTCAAAGCTTGTTATCTTATAATATTATATTATGTTTTGTTCTTTGATTGTTATAGGAAACATTGTTGAAATCTACGATTATTTCTTTTGATAATTTAATTTGTTTTTCTCCTAACTGTCTTGGTGGTAATACTTTACAATATAGGTATATTCATCTTCTATTTCAATATTACTATTTTGCCCTACTTTTATTATCTCTTTGTGGTACGAAGTACAAAATGCATATATGATTTTTGTCGTAATGCTAAAAGCTTTGCTTCCTCGAGGCATTTTTATTCTATATAATTGATAGTATAGGTTGAGACATCTATTTAGGTTTTCATCAGCTAAGGACACTGCATAATTTGGTCTGGTTGTAAATATAAGTTCTTGGTAAACGAAATTTTCAAGCACAATTCCTAATGAAGCATCAATAGGGCCATTTAATATTCTATCATCCATACAGTATATTTATAATGGAAAATCTATCCCTTCTCTAAAGAAGGCTTTAATCAATATTTGGACTGCTCCTATAGTTACATTTTTTATTTTCTTTTTACTTTAGGGTTTATTTTATTTAGTTAATCATCTCTCTTGTTAATAAGGGTATTATGTTTTTTCCTTGTGTATTTTTAACTTCTATGGATTTTTTAGATATTTTATCTACATAGATCGCTTTGTGAAATATTTTGAATTTTGGTATATCAAAAGCATCTTTTTCTCTTATTCTTAATTCAGACTTCTGAATTTGTTTAAATATATTTTCATTACAAATTATAGTTTGAGAGTTACTACTTTCATCATCTATTTCTTGAATATTTTCTTGGCTTATATCCTCATCTTAAGTGTAAGCTCTTAGCATACATATTGGTTCGTTTATTATCTCTTCATCTGAAGATGACTCTTCTCTTCTTCCACTTCATTATGTAGTTTGTATAAGGATTCACTATCGCTAAATTCTCTATCTTCTATTGGCTCAAATTCTGTCTCATAAAACCTCTTCATATATTTTGTAATATTTTGCTTTCTTCTTTTCTTTTCTTTTTGGGCATTCATTAGCATAATTTTCTTCTTCTTCACATAACCAACATGTGCACTTTTTAGGTTTTTTTTATAGAAAGTTCTATTATATTTCTTTCTTCTGAAATATCTTTTTCTAGGATATAATATTTCTTCTTTTTAAAGCATTTTTTATATCTTTTATACCTTTTATTTTTTCTCTTATTCTATTATCACATCTCATAAAAGTGAGGATTGTGTTGTGATCTCCAGTTACTGGAGATCACAACACAATCCTCACTTTTATGTTTTATAATATAATTTGTATTCTCTAGCTTGTTGGCACCATTCATTTATTCTCCTTTTACTAAGTTCTATCCTTGATCCAAGATTATCTTCATGAGTTCTCTTTACTTTGTCATATTATCTTTTTATATTTAATCTCCAAAGATAAGGTAGTTTTAGCATGAAACTTTCTAAAAGTTGGGTTTGCTCTTCTCTACTAGATCAGCTCGATAGTAATATTAACTAAATTCACAACTATAATTATCAAAATAACACATATCATGCATTTGCATATTTTGTATATTTCATTTCGCTTCTACCTTTTTTCTTTCGGTAATTTGCAAGTTATTAGTTGACCATGTTTCTCCAAGAATTCATGCCTAATAGCCCTCTCAAATCTAGATAATAAATCTCAAGTAGTAATATCGTTCATATTTTGCGGTTTCAGTTCCATATTTTATAGTATTTAAGGTTGTAACGCTTATATATTTCCACCAGGTAGCTAAATTTCCTCTAAAAGTACGTTGTATAAAATTAAAGTAATATTTAGAGTTCAATCCTCTTAACTGTACTACTAAACTAGTATTTTTTACCCATATTTCTATGACTTTACTTTTATCATTACAACAATCTAGATCTAGCTAAACTCCACTTGAGTTTATATGATGTTGTAATCGTCTATGTAACATCCCCACTTAGCACCTCAAAGTTAACATAGGTTGCGGTAAGTTCAAACAAAAGTTTTAGGTTTTTTTTATAAAGGATAGAAAGTTTGGGGTCAATTGGTAATTTTTAGAAAATGTAAGAAAGAATTTTTCGTCGAAAAACTTTTTGGACATATTTTAGGATTGTTAGTGTTTAACGCTTTAAGTTGGAGATTGAGATTCTAAGTTTAATAGTTATTCTTAAAGTTTGAGGCAAACGTTGAAAATTTAGAAAATTAAGGGACTATATAAATCATGGGCTAGTGATGACATGGCTGGTAGAGACATATGGAGTAGAGGGTGAAGGACTCATGGCTGGTAGTGACATGTGGAGTAGAGGATGAAGGACATATGTCTGGTAAGTGCCATTTGTCTTATGCATGGGAGGCAAAAGCCATGCATGGAGGGCTATATAACGAAGCCCAAGGATGGCTGAAAAATCCCAACCTCTCTTCAACTTCTCCCCAATTTCTCTCCAATTTCTCGCCTTACTCTCCCTTATTTTCTCTCCTCATTTTCTCCTCTTTTTTCCCAACTTTTTTTCCCTTTTCTCAGATTTCTCACTAGCCGAAACTCTCTCCCCCCACACTTTCTCTCTTTCTGTTCCTTTTCTTTCTTCTTTTCTCCTCCTGACTCTCTGCTTTTTCTCTCCTTCTCACAAGGTAAGTTTTTTTTTTTTAATTATTATTATTATTCTAAAAATAATAGAAAAGTGTAGTGATTATTATGGATTTATTTTGGGAGCCAATAATTCTTGAACAGTTATTATGAATTCATTTAGGAATTATTTTTAGAATTCCTTTGGATTTAGAATAAATTTAGGTGAACTCTAGGGTTATCTTGGGTTCAAGTTTATATTTTTATGGTGTTATTTGATTCAGTTTAGAATTGTTATTATTTGTAGGGTTGACTTGTTTCGCGGCTCCGGTGAGTTCACCAATTCTTTTACAGAAAATTTAATTATTTTCTTGAAAACATATTTCTACGTTGTTGGTTCTTGACAAAATTTACAAAATATTTACCCGTGGTATATTATAGATTATGCCAAATGTGTTCTACGTCTACAATATTTATTATTTCTTTTTGAAATAATATTTTAACTATTTTAAATATTCTTATAAGATTTTCAAATTTAATATTATTTGGAGAAATTATTTTCAAAATATTTATTATTTCATTTTGAAATAATATTTTAAATATTCTTATAAGATTTTGATATTTAATATTATTTGGACAAATTATTTTTAAAGTGTTTATTATTTCATTTTGAAATAATATTTTAGACATTCTAAATATTCTTATAAGGTTTTGAGATTTAAAATTATTTGGAGAAATTATCTGAAAAGTATTTATTATTTCTTATTAAAATATTTTTATAATCCTTTTATTTTAAAAATTCTTATAAGGTTTTGAGATTTAAAAATTTAATTGGAGAAATTATCTTTAAAATCTTAGTATTTCCTTTTGAAATAATATTTTTAAATATTTTAAATATTCTTATATAGTTTGAGATTTAAAAATTATTTGGGAAAATTACCTTTAAAATATTTACTATTTCTTTTTGACATAATATTTTAAATAATCTTATAAGGCTTTGAATTATTGAAATATTTTTATAATACTTTGAGATTATTCTCAAAAGTATTTTTATATTACTTTGGGTCTACTCTAGCATAAGTTAAAAGGTTTCTAAAAAATATTTTTTTTCATAATATCTATATATTATGATTTGAGAAAATTTATTAATTCTTTTTAAATATTTATCCAATGGTCTCATACATATATTGCTAAAATGTTTGGAAGTATTTAAAAATTCCTGTTAAGGAATATTTATCATAATTTTTGGAAAGCAAATTAGCATAACTTATTTTATATCCGGTAATATGTTTAAATCTTACATTCCAAGGTCATATATGCATACTTTAACTGTGAACATGATTTTGAAAGTATCTGAGAAGCACAAATGTTTTATGAGATCTTATAAAGACATGATTTGAATTAAATTCATGGTACATTTGTCATGTCTACGAGTTTTGCGGTTTGGCACGACGGATAGGGATTTTTGACACATGAGAAAGGTATGTCTGGCCGAGAGATAGCCTATGATTTTATGAAAATAAATTAAAACCCTAATCAAGCCAAAAAGGGTTTGGTATGTATTTTGATCAAGATATCGAGAGGATTGCACTGTGCGTGGCTAGTTCCCCGTAAGAGGGCATCTTCTGAACAACATTTTTGGTAGGTTTACTCTTGATCTAGATCTAGTTGACAGATGGGGTAGTACCGTTAGAGGGTTAGGCCCAAGGTGGTATTATGTTTGACTCCATATTATGCTCTATGGTGGGACTACTTTCTAGCAGATTAGGTCAAGAGGGACTCACGGCTAGGGTAGTATAGGGCGGCCTAGTAGGTATCCCAGGGCTCTTACCTATTTTGTGTATAAGTGGTGTGTGCGGTGGTTTATGAAAATCAAACGTTTGTATAGTGTGCTTTGGGTTTCAGGCTGGTATTGACTACGGGATGCCAGAACTTGTGTCCGATGATCCCGTTTATGGTTCCGAACTCTGTCCATTGAGCCTATCATGGTACATACATAGTTTTGAAAGTTCGGGTGTCACGGCAGTGCTAATGTGTCTTGATTCACTCAGACTTTTCGGCTACGCCCAAACCCTTTAGAAAGTTTATAACTTGCATACAAGGGATTTTTATGAAAGCATTTCTTTTCTGGCATGTCAAACCGTTTTATAAAGAGTATTTTACTCGTATAGGAAACTCACAAAAAACACACGTGCACGTGAACTAACTTGGCGTCTATCGCTCATGTCTTTCAAATATTTTCTCCCCTTTTCAGATGACTCGGTAACCAGATCTGGCTAGTTAAGCCAAGATGGGCCAATGGATTCGCTAATATTTGGGTCTTCCACCTCTAGACATAAGGTTTTGATCTATGAAGATCTTGGCCCTCACGACCTTCAACATATGTACAAGTTTTGAGAAGTTTTTATTATAAAGTTATATTTATATTTTTCTTTCTTCTTCCGCTATTTAGTTTAGAGGGGTACATTCTAGTTCCTCCCATATGTATATTAGCTTTATGTTTTTTGTAAGTTCAGTACCGAGAGGCAGGCAGGTACCTTACCCAGCCGCAGTTGACCTAGTGGACGGGTACAAGGTATCACAGTCTACTGGATTAAATTCCCTCTTATAGTATCGCCTTGATTGTCCTCTACCTGTGTTATTGATATTTTCAACAAATGGGAATTCTCTATTATAGAAAATCCTCTTCAAGGAATTCTTCTACCTCTTTCTCTGGTGTTATTTTCTCTTTATGCACTTTCTAGTCTAAATGGAGTGTTAACAGGTGGAGGATTAAAAGATCCTATAACAGAGCTATTGTTATCCATTTTTATATTAATTTCTTTCAATTTTTCAACTAGTTGTGATTGATTAGTTACAATCCTACTAAGTTCAGATAAATTTTCTCCTTTTGCCGACATATATTCCTTTTCTAATTCTTCTTAGTTTTCTTGTTCTTCTTGTAATTTAAATATTTTATATCTGTAGTTATTGTTATATTTTCTGTTATATCTTGAGATCCGCATTTAATTGGATAATAACTGGATCGTCCTATATTAATATTTTCTATCATTTTTTCTAATTCTTCTATGTTAAATTTTAAATTCTCAGTTATTTGTAATATTTGGTTTAACAACATTTTTATTTTATTCATATCTTTATTGGCATGTAGTTTGTAAACTAGTAAAGAACATATAGGAGCAATTAATAAGTTTTTATTAAGTATTCTTAATTCTTCTCTTATCTTAGAAAATGTTGAAGGTATATCAGAAATACTTTCTAGTACAGGTTCTAACTTAATACTTTTTTCTTCTATTATCTTCGCAATCTTTTCAATGATTTCTTGTTGTTCAATATTTAAATCAGAGAGTGTTATTTTATTCATTATTTTTATTCAATAATTACTTGATTTTCCTTATTTATATTTAATAAATGATTGTAGTATTTAATACAATGATTACAATAGCTAATATATTTGTTTTCGAGGTTATTATTCTGTTTCAAATCTTTTAATTCTTTGTAGATCTACTTCTTCTTTTATTATCTTCTTGATCGTTTGCTTATATCCAGGAGTAACTTTATGATGTCTATCTATAATTAATACTATATTATTTTCTTCGTATTTTATTCTATAGATTGTATAGTTCTTACGGATTTCAATAGCTTTTACTTTATTCCAAGAAGAGTTCTTTGAAATGAGTTCATAATTCATGGCTCTGATACAATTTTATAGGCCCTTTTTTTTCAAAGATAAAATTACCTTTTTATAACTATCTTTGTGTTCTTTAACAGACTCAGTTAATTCATTGATTCTTTTAAATGAAAATTTTTATAAGTTATATTTCCGTCGCTAATGAATTCATAAGTTGCAATTAAATCTTCTAACAATTGTTTGTTAGTATCTATTTTATATATTACCTAACAAAAGTTTTAACTCTTATTACAAGCTATTTGTTCTGATCTACGAATCTCTTCAATAGATATCTCAGGTATATTCACAATTCTAGACATTCAATATTCTAGGGACTTATGTATAAAGTCTTGAAAGTTATAAACTTTTTGGAGAATATGACATAAATAGATATCGCACTCTCTACATCAAATGTACTCTACTTGGGAAGTAGTATATTGAATAAGCCTATTTAGGTAGGGGATCTAAAAAAGAGACCTAATGAGAGGAATGATCCCAAAAATAATAATGAGAAGAAAGAAAATTTAAAGGGTATTCTAGTCTACACAAGAAAAAAAACATTTAAAATCTCGTATTTCCTTAAACAATGTGATGTAAAAAAATGTAACGATTAATAAAAAAGGTGGGATTGCTATCTGGATTGAAATTCGCTCTAATCTCTTTGTTCTAGGCGTTTTGACCTCTGATTTTCTTTGTTGCACATAGAGGTCATCTGTTAAGTTCTCCTATATGTATCAGATAGGGGATTGTTCAGTCCATCCTTAATTGAATTACGAATAAGGGTGAAAAGTGCCACATACACCTGAACTTTCCCGTTTTCTCCATTTTGGCACCTGAACTAAAAAATCATCTATTTTAACACTTTAACTTCAAAACCTTTTCACTTTAACATGTCCGTTCATTTTTGGCGTTAAGTCATAACGGTGCAACCCACGTGCACGTCTCGTGACCCTTTCCAGGGGCTTTTTGGTCAGAAAAAAGGGAGAAGTTAATGGCACCATTTATCTATCACATTTCCTCATTTTTTTGTCATTTAGCCAAAATGGATATAAAAGTGTGTTTCTCTTCCTTTTCTCAATTTTTCTTCTCCTCTTACCTCTTACCTCATTCTTCTTTTCCAATGTTTGTGACGAGATGAGAAGAAACACAAGGAATTTTGCGCTCCTAATTGTTATTATAGAAAGATGAGTGTTGCAAGGGCCTCATAGACTGATAAAAACCCACCAAGATGAATTGCTACTTGTCGGTATCCTCAGGTGCAATTTTATTTTATGTTTCTCCTTACCCATGTGAGTTATGATAATTTAGGGTTTTCTTGTTTCCTTTTTAAAATCCTACAATGTTGATGTTTTCTTGTTTTTTTTTTTTCTATTCTAAAGGGTCAAAGATATCATCTTTTTGAATGGCTTGAACCGGAATTGTATGAGAGATCTAATGGGGTGGATACCAGTATAATTAAAGAAAATTGAAAATATAGAGGCTAATTTGGAGCTTGTTCTTGAAGAGAATAAGAGATTGGAAGAAATATTGGATCAATTGAAGAAGAAGAAAGTGGAAATTGAAGTAATGTGAAGTTAAGGTTTAGGATAAGATGGATCTACACTGTGTTTGTGCTGATGTGAGTTTTTTTTATTTTTATAAATATGTAGTCTATGAAGAAGATGTAGTGGACCACTATTTTGTTGTCTTTTGAAGCAAATATGTTCCATTTGTTACTAGTTAAGCAAATATCTTCACTTATTCCCTATTTCCTTGCTTTAGCTGCTTAAAAAGTTCCCAAAAAGTTGTTGTGTAATATTTAAGTTCCAAAAGTTGTCTAAACTGTTCCAAACACACTTTGGCAAGCTTGAATGCTAGCATATTTAAGCTGTAGAGGCAACAATATAGAAATAAAGGATATAAACAACCTAAATTATGCAATATTTAAGCTATGAACGCAACGATAGAGATACAACTTGATTTCTGCATTTTTTTTTAAGCTGTAAATGCAACAATAGCAAGAATAGAATAGTCATATTCCTATTTCAAAGTCCAAAAAATGTACAAAAGTTCATATGCTCCCTATTCCAAAACAATATCACATGAGCATATCAGCATCCAATATCTAGTGGTCCAATACAATGCTTATTTTACATAAAAATAGTCAAAAACAGAGGAAGTTGTTCAACAAACATAGAAAAAAAAAATTGCAAGACATAAAATATCTATTAAAGCTACTGAACTACCACTAAAAAAATGGGGCCAGTCACCGATAGCGGGAACCGTCAGCGTAGTGTCAGTATAAGCCTGTTACTGACGGGACACCAACGAAAACAATTCTGTCGGCTGTTTTTTGTCAGTAACAACAGTTACCAACAAAATGTAAGCGTAAGCCTCAAATCATGATCCCTGTAATACGGTGCTAATACAACTACGGCTCAGCTGCTCTCGGCTATGAGGTGAGCCACCTCTAAACTAGCTCCATACAAACAGTCGTGTCTCATCTCATCAGCTACAATGGCCATTAGGTAGAGATCATCGAGTGTAGTAGTACCCAACGCTTTAGTATCCTCCTCGGCGTTCCTCTAACGCTCGTGAAATTTCGCCTATAATATAAAATGTTAGTTGAATTCGACTTTTTGTTATAAAACATTATATAAACTTAAAGATTATAAGTTATCAAACACTATATAAACTAAGTTATAATCGATACTAAACTTAACCAGAACTCTGTTGAGCGGAAATCTACACACTCCCCCTTCTTCTCCCCCTTCTGATGTTTGTGAAGCTCCTTCATAGTACTTGTTCTAGGGAACCTCTTCGTCAAATCCTTTTGCTGCAACACAAAAATAAAAGGATTAACATTTTTTCTAAGTTAATTTAATTAATAATAGGAATTTAATGTTAAATAAACTTCTTACTCATTTCACAATCATCTATGTGAATGAGATAGAACCACCTGTGTGCTTCCTAACTCTCCATCCTCCCTATCCCTGAGTCCGGTTCCTCTTATTCCCTTTGGACTGGGCTTTATACTCAGGGCTATTCCAATGATTCCACATCTCGGTCTATTAGCGTTCATCAATCCATGACTGCCTCTTGTTCTTTCCCTGAGCATCTGCCAACAAATCCCTTAATCGGTATTTTGCCTTTGACTACATGCCATCTTCATCTTGGTCATGGAGTAGGCCAGATCCTATACATATCGTTTCTGAAAATTTAAAAGATTAGAATAGAATATAACGTTAGAAATCATAAGGCATATTTTAAGGATCATAAGGCAAATTATAAATTATAAGGCATATTTTCGTGATCATAAGGCAAATTAGAAATCATAAGGTATATTTTAATGATAAAAGAAGCTTTTAGAAATCATAAGTCATATTTTAATGATTAAAGAAGATAATGAATTAAAGAATGTACAAGACAAAGTTAATGTCCATTTCATTTCATTTAGCAGATAAAAAGTAATCTTGGAGTATAGTTGAGAGAAAAACAAATAATAACTAACCAACTAAATATATTTCCTAAACTAACTCCAACAAAAAAATTAATGAGTGCTTTTAATAGATTTAGATTTTATATGATTCTTTTAACTTCATTTACCTGAAACGCTCCCCATCACATATCTAGGATAGCTTGCGGGATCTCAGATTAAGTGTGGTAAGGCCCGGTTAACCGCTCTTGGAAGACAACTTGTGGGTGGAGGCTCTCCAAGAGAGTTGTAGTCTGTTACACAAAGATTTCATTATTATTTATATTAGAATATAAATATTTTTGTATATATATATAAATAAACTTACTGATGTATATGCAAATATAATAACTCCCGAAAATCTTCAGAAGGAGGCCTCCAAGCCAGAGGACTTATATCCGGAGTTGCAGGAACGGACGATTGTGAGTTAGTAGGTAGGCCCTGCATCATCGATAGAGCAAGTGATGAAGTCGGTTGATTGGTGGGTGGCAGAGGAAGAGGAGTTATCGTGCTAGCAGGTATCTGTGAGGCCTGAGCCATCGATGAAGTCTCTATCGACTGTGTACTTGTCGACTATGTACCCGTTGATAGACTAGCATCCTCAATTGACTGTCTCTTCCGTCTTCAAACCATTGCACCTGCGATAGATGGAACATGAACGAATTATTTAAAAGTATTATAAATGAATAAGTAAAATCTTATAAGTGTACTAAACATATAAGTGTAATGAACATATAAGTATAATAAACATACATAAGTTATTTATAAGATTAGAAAAACTTTTACAGAGTTTCTCCTATATTATAGACATTTTCCAAGTACATAGGCCACACAAACAAACATCAACACAGTTTCACACAAATTTAAAGAGTTAGGGCTCCCCTAAAAAACTATATATACAACTTAAAGAGTCATAGATCCCCCGTAAAACTATATATACAACCTAAAGAGTCAGGGCTCCCCTGTGAAACATACTTTAAAGAGTTACGGCTCCTTCATAAAACTTTAAAGAGTCAGGGCTCCCCCGTAAAATATAAAATTAAACTAATTAAACACATACCTCTATCGTGTGTATAATGCAGAGTATGTCACCAAAATCCTCACGGAAAAATTATAAGAAACAAAAGAAATAATATTAAATTTTAAATTTAAACTTAAACTACTTAAGCTAAAGTTGTAATTGAAAAGTATAATAATTTAACGACTTAAACTACTTAAACTTATATCTAAACTTGTTTAAACTACTAACTACTATATCATATATAAATCACTTGCTTATGACATTATGAAGTTTTATAAATTGAGTTACATCCCCATTTGTTATATCTTTTGTTTCTTTAATTATAAATATTATAAATTTTTTATTTACTCCAAAGTAAAAAATAGAGTACCTAATTAAAAATGACCTCAAACTTGAATTTTCTTTTAAAAAAAATTATATAAACCCTTCAATTAATGATTAATACACCCTTCCCAAAAAAATTAATGGTTAATCCACAATTGCTATCAAAGCAAAAAAGTCATAAACTACCTATAAATTCCTCCTACGCTAAGCTCTTATAAAAATTAAGGGTCCATTTATATAGTAATTTTCTTTAAAAAAAAAATTCAAATTTTCACTTTTGAACTTCACATATTCTTCCACAACTAATAACTATTTTTTTTATTATTGAAACCAATAACTAATTTAACGAAGTTCATGGAAGTACTGAGCTTAGACAATCATGGAAGTCAATGATCAAAGAAAACTTTGTTAAAATGAACCAAAACCCATTCAATTCATGCAATTTTAGTATGTATTTATTTTTCTAAGTAAATGAATTATAATAACATTCGTAAAAAAAAATTATAATAGCATAACAATGGCAAGTTTCTAAGCAAATACTAATCTCCAAAAATCATTTAAAACAATTCATAGACTGTGTCAAATCCTAACCAAGAAATAATTATGGTCTTTAATTAAAATTTTAATATTAGTTATTATTTCTTTATATTAAGAAGAAGAAAGCAATACCGAGAAAATATAAATGATACGAAATGTCATTTTTTTAAGAATAATTTTGATCATTCTAGATTGGTCTTGAAGCCTTATCTTAATATAGACCCAGAATGGTAAGTGTAATATTGTGTTTATATTATTTTTCTTTAAAATCTATCTTGTAATATTTAAATTTTATTTTTCCTATTTGATAAAATTTTGCTAATAAATATATATCACTAATTTAATAGAAAAGGGGTAATAAACAATGGTTAACCTTTTAAGAGACCTAAAGGCCATAACCCCTTCAAAAAATAAAATGATATATTTATATATAAATATATTTTAAATTTATTGTAGAAATTTTATGAAGTTTAACCCTCTAAGACTTTGCAATAATTACATGACGGTGAGAAAAAAGATTGTTTGATAATTACATGACGACAAGATTTAAGGTGTTTAAAGGTATACTTAAGTAGGATTTTAGTATAAGTTTTTTCCCTTATTTTTTACCATCCCCTCACTGATATTTTATACTTCATGAACTCTGAAAAAGAGAGTACACTTTTTATAAACTCAACTCCTATCCAAATACACACCACAGCTTTTTCATAATGTATACTATTGTATTTAATTATTATGTAAATTTTACTAATAATCACCCTTCAAAACAAACTAGTGTGGCCTTTCAAAGAAACAATAAATTGACATTCTTAATTGCTACATTAATTTTTGAGTACTTTAAATATATATAAGAAACAAACAATATTATTCACAGCAATCTACACTTAAACTACTTAGTCAAGTAACAATATAGTTTATTATTCTCAATAATTGCTTTGACAACCCCACTTACTACTCCGATCCAAAAAAAAAAAAAAAAACCCTCGCCTGATTTTAATTCTGGGAACCAACGATGGTGCCAGTGGCGGCAAGCTCCTCTTCCGGGAGAATCAAACCAAGTTGGGGATACCAAAATCAAAGGGAGTGAGGGATTGAGAGAAGAAGAAGAAGAAGAAGAAGAAGAAGAAGAAGAAGAAGAAGAAGGTGAAATAGCTAGAGAGAGACACAGAGAGAGAAAGAGAGATAGAGAGAGAGAGAGAGAGAGAGAGAGAGAGAGAAAGAGAGTACCTGCAAGTGGTAGCCGGTGGCGGCGGTGGGGGCGCCTAAGTGTGGTGGTCGGTGGTGGTGGCGGGTATCGGTGAGTTGCGAGAGGGAGGAGGGGTTAGTTTGAATAGATTTTTGGGAAGAAGGAAGGGTTTGCCTGATTTTGTAAATCTCTAAACTTATTATTGACTGCATACCGACGTTCCTTCCGTCGGAAGATTTTACCGACTGAACGGGCATCGAATTTCCGTCGGCAACGTGAATTACATCCCAATGAGTTGGACAAGGGCATCAGTAAAACTGTCGGAATCTTTATTAACTTACCAACACTTTCACGGTCGTTTCTATACCTCTCGGTAACCTTTGTTACTGACGACGCTTTCTGTCGGTAACGTGTCGTTAATTTTAGGTGCGCCTTTTCCCTACAACTTTTTGGCTAGAAATGTGAATTGTCTGATGATAAGGATCTCTATGTCGGTATGCTGTTGGTAAATATTGATGAATCCATATCTATCGGTGATTATCTATTTTTTTTAGTGCACTATAAGACATCCAACAACTACTCAACCACTATACAACCCTGAATTAAAGCTATTTCATTCTCTCTTCTCTTCTCTTGGCGGATTCATTCTTTGGTTGAGGTTTGAGTGATGAATACTTGTTTCTTGACCCTGCTTGTCCAAGATAAATCTACCCAATTGCCTCATAGAATCTCATTGCTCTTGATTTATCTCTTTTTATTGTAGGATTTCAAGACCCTGTTGCTTTTTGCCTTGAGTAACTGGTTTGTGTAGGCAAGTTCTGGCCAGTTTGTGTAGGCAAGTTCTGGCTTGCTGGTTGTTCATTTCAAGTATTTTTGACTTTAGAACTACTGCAACTGATGCTTCCTAATTTAGTTGTTTTGGAGCCTACAAAATGTGGTTGCTAATGCTCAAGATACTACAATTAATATTGCAATTGTTCAAGATACAAAAAATGCATATGAACTAACTTTTTCCCTTTGATATGCCTTGTTATTTAAGCATTTGAAGCTTTTTTCCTAAGTGCATGCAACTATAAAAATTGCACTTACTAAGTGCACTAAAAGTTAATAATAGTTGTTCTTAATTAAAATTATCATTTGATACCTATTTTTTCTACTTTGAAGTACTGCTTCAGATGTAACTTACTATGATTGTTGTTCTGGTTCAGGTGCTTGATTTTGCTGAACAAATGCATCTCCTTCAACAACTTCCTTCTTCCTTAGTTTCTTTGGCCTACCAGGCAGTTAATGAGCTCTTAGAGGATCTAGTAAGACTCCTCACCTTTTGGCCATTGAACCTCTCCATTAATAACCTCCAAGACATCATCATAAAGCTGCATAAATATTTCTTTACTGTAATACTTATCCACATGCTCAAAAGGATCCCATCCTCTTTTATACATTGCAGCAATGCCATGGGGTAAGGAATTCCACATAATGCCCAGGCTTCACAGGTACATTTTTTTCTCTTCAAATCCACTATGATTGGCATTTTTCTTGGCCTCGACACTTGATAACCGTTTGTACTATTCCATACAGGTTTCTATTGTCTACTCTTAATCACATGCCTCTCTATGTTTTCTTGAATCTTAGGACAATAACCCCCTTCAGGTTTCCTTAACATCTTTGTCCTCCTATGTTGGATCTTTTCTATGAGCGTAACTCTAATTCACTCTATCATTGTGATTATTGGCTTGTCCCTTGCCTCCAAGATAAAGGCATTAAAACACAAAGAGATTATTGCATAGCACGTCAGATATTGTGTGCCTTTGAAAAATGCTCTACACCATTGTCTTAGATATGGAGCATTAACTACCCAGCTGTGTGAGATAGAGAGAAGAAATACACAAATAAAGACAATAAATAGCTTAATAAAATTAAACTCATCAAAAAATCAAAGTCAATCAACCTGTGTGCATCCTTGTTAGATTCTTCAAGTTCTTTTAAGGCAGCTGCATATAATGCCTCATTACTTGATCTTGTAATCTTCCATAGCAAGTCTTTCAATCTTTGCCTCTATGCAACTTCTTGAAGTTCATATACATATTTTGCACATAGAAGCTGTGTTTAGAAGCAAAACATCTGCCAAAGCAGCATCTAGACCCTGCAAAATAATAATAATAATAAGTTTAAAATAAATTGCATTAATTATAATAGAAAATTAAAAGAAAGTTGGATACCTTCTGTCTACTAGAGATAAATATATAATGTAGGCTTTTATTAGGAATCTCTAAATCCTCTCGCAATAGTTCGAAAAACCACTTCCACTAGTTATATGCTTTCTTTTTAACTAATCCATATGCAATTGGCCACCAACCATTATTAGGACCCACACTCACAACGACAATTAACTGCCCTCTATCTGTTCCTGTTAGCCCTAAGGGCATTATTGTATATGTTTTTTATTATGATTAACATATGTTTGTGTGATGAGTATAGCTTAGTCTCTATAGAACAAAAGAAGCATTTTTAGAGTCTCAAGGATACACTACATAAGAAGTAAAAGATCTTGGCAATTAAAGCATAATGAAGAAGGAGAGATCAAGCCACTCCAAGATAAAGCATTGAAGACCTTGAAGACTTATATCTTAGTTAGGGATATGCTAAGGTATTTTTGTAAAACTCCCTAACTCTCATCTTTGTTTGTTGATCAAGTGTGAAGCTCCTTGGATAAATTTCTTTTTATAAACTATTCTTGAAAAATCCAAGTATTCTTGATAGAGTTTTTGATGCCTTCGAAAGTTTTCTTATCTCTAAAAGTGTATCAAGAATACATGTTTTGAAGTGTCTTGAAATGCGAAGGAAAGTTCTTTTTGTTTAAGGAAAACTGGCTTTTAAATCCTTCTAAAAAAAGCCGGTCATCCGATTTTCAAAATCAGACGTCCTATTTTAAAATTGGTCGTCTGATTTTTCTAGCTTTAAAAAACTCGGTTGTCCGATTTTTAAGAAGGATCATCCGATTTTTGTAGGATGCATCCGAATCTTTCTGTTTCAAAAATTGGTCGTCCTATTTCAGAAAAGGGCTCATCCTATTTTCTTGTATAAGGAAATCGGACGTCCGTTTTTACAAACCAGTCGTCCGGTTTTCTTTTTTATTGTAAAAAATATTACCGTTACACAGTGCAACGGTAACTTTCTATCTCCTTCATATATATATATATTGATTTTTGATCCGCTGCAAAAACTATGGAGTTGATTGAAAATTGATTGAGATCATTTTAGAACATTAAAGAGCTTTAAAAGTACATTCTTTCATATATCTTCATCTCATAAAAACAAATAGAAAAAAATCTTCTTGGAGCTTCATTGTTGATCATCCATCAAAGAAGAAGTAAAGAGGAGCTTGTAGAAGTATTCTATTGAGTTGTATCTTCCTCTTCTCAAGCTCATTTGGTAACATTGTTCCTTACTCTTCTTATTCTTTTATTGTGATCAAAGGTTTGTGGAAAACCCTTTGGGTGATCCTTTGATAAATTTGTTCTATTGTTGTGTTGTGTAAACTTTGAGGTTTTTGTGTAAAACCCTTGAAGGGTGATCCTCATTGTGTTGTTGTGTAATCAACCTTGAAGATTGTGGATTTGTGAAATCCTTGGTTGGGTCTCAAGGTAGTGGATGTCACTTTTTGAGAGAGTGAACCGCTATAAATTGTTGTGCATGTTCTTTAAAGTTTAATTCTATGCTCGTTGCTTGTTTGCCAAAACTATAAGATTTTGTTTGGTGTAGATTCTTATCAAAAAGAGTTTTAGAAATCTTTCACAAACAAATTGGAGGTTTATCTTTCTAATCACATAAAAGATTTTATAAAATGAGCAGTAACTTTATTCACCCCTCCCCCCTCCCCTTAAGGTTTTTCAATTGGTATCAGAGCAGGTCTTCTTTTCTTAAGGCTTAACATCCTAAGAAGTAAAAGATCCTTTTTCAAATGGCTAGTATTTCAAACTTACCCTATGTAAAAGGCTCTTCTACGAATAGACCTCCTGTTTTTAATGGTACAAATTATACTTTTTTGAAATCTAGAATCAGAATATATATTTGCTCTATTAACTTTAATCTTTGGAGTATTGTAGAGAAAGGACCTTATGTTCCTAAAAATGATGGAATGGTCAAGAAGGTTGAAGAATATGATGAGCTTGACTCAAGAAAGATGACTCTAAAATTTCAAGCTATGAACATATTGAGTTGTGCCCTTGATGCTAATGAATACAATAGAGTGAGCGGATGCGACTCGGCTTATGAAATGTGGAAGTTACTTGAAGTAACTCACGAAGGTACCAATCAAGTGAAAGAGTCAAAGTTGGCTATGTTTGTGAAAGATTATGAGCTATTCATGATGAAACAATATGAAAGCATTAGTGACATGTTCACAAGGTTCACCAACATCACAAATGGCCTAAAGGCGTATGGGAAAGAGTACACAAAGGGAGAAGTAAATAGAAAAATTCTTGATTCACTCCCAAAAGCATGGCAAACAAAAACTCTTGCCATTGAGGAATCAAAAGATTTAAGACAACTTCCTGTTGAAGAACTCATAGGATCTCTCCTCACCTATGGGATGAAAATAAAAAGATTAGATGAAATAGAAGATGAAGACAAAGGAAGAAAAGGCATAGCACTCAAAGTGAAGAATGATGATCATACATGCTCGTCAAAAAATGGAGATGAGATTGAGGATATGGCCTTAGTAATGAGGAAATTTAAAAGATTTTACAAGAAAGACTTCAACAAAAGAGGAAAGCATCCTCCATTCAAGAAAGGAGAAAAGTTTATCACTCTTCAAGGCTAGATTCTTCGAATGCAATAACACCGACCATCTTATAACCGATTATTCCATTGCTATTGAAAAAGAGAAAAGAGCATTGGAAGAAAAGCTTGAGGCATTAAAGAAAAAGAAGAAGAAAAGCTTGAGGCATTAAAGAAAAAGAAGAAAGGCAAGGGCCTAATTGGTGCATAGGATCAAGATACAAGTGAAAGTGAAGGTGATGAAAAGGGAAACATATGCTTCATGGCAATGGAGAATGAGGTACAATCTTCACCCTCTAACTCTTTTAATCTCATTGATGATAATTGTGATGTTGATCCTAGTTCTATGCTTATTGAAATGTATGATGAGTGCAAAAAGGTCTCTAAAAGACACAAAGTTTTGAAAAACAAGACTCAATTTTTACTAGATGAGAATTCAAAACTTATTTGTGAAAATAAATTTATTCTTGAATCTTTGGAAGTCTTGAAGAAAGAAAAAGAGTGTTCAAACAATGACTTTCAAAAACTTGTTTTAAAAAACAAGAAAGTTTGTGAGAAGGTTTCCGCTCTTGAAAATGTTTGATTGATTATGAATCTTTAAAGAAAAAGGTGAATGATCTCACTTTGTGCATACTCAAGGAAAAGAAAATTTTGAAAAACTTCTTGGTTCACAAAGATCTCCTTATGATAAATATGGCATTGGATACAACCACTCTAATGCTTCTTCAAAGCAAACACATTTTGTTAAAACTTCTTCATCTATCTCCCATTTTTGTTGTACTTATTGTGGTAAGAGTGGACATAAGGCCAGTAGGTGTTTTGTAAAAAGAAAAGTTGAAATGGGAGTTAAAACTATTTGGAGAGTAAAAACTACTAACATTTATGGACCCAAAAGAATATGGGTACCAAAAGTCATCTCTTCTCCTATTGTAGGAACATAATTCAAGCTCCAAGTGGTACTTAGATAGTGGATGCTTAAGACACATGACCGGATATGCATCCTTCATGAATGAGCTAAGAGAAACCGAAGGTGACTTTGTTACTTTTGGAAAGATCATCGGTATAGGTAACATTAGATATGATTCATCTTCTTTAATTAAGGAAGTGCTTTTAAATTGATGGTTTGAAGTTTAATTTATCTAGTATTAGTCAATTGTGTGATTATGGGTACAAAGTTGTTTTTGAAAGTGAATCTTCTTCTATCATAAACAAGCTTGTGAACAAAACTATTTTTGTTGCAAAAAGAGTTAGTATATGTCTATGTCTTTTATCTTGAAGTTCTCATTTCTCAAAACTTATAGTGTCTCTCGATTCATGGTGATGATGCATTTTTGTGGTATAAAAGGCTTGGTCATGATAGTATGGATTTATTGAACCAACTCTCTTCAAAAGAACTTGTTAGGGGCTTACCAAAACTTCACTTTCAGAAAACTAAACTTTGTGATGCTTGCCAATTTGGAAAACAAATTAAAACCTCTTTTAAACCAAAGAAAATGATTTCTACTTCAAAACCTTTAGAACTCATTCACAAGGATTTATTTGGACCAATGAGGACTACTAGTCTTGGTGGTAAGAGGTATGTTTTTGTTATAGTGGATGATTTCTCAAGATTTACTTGGACTTTATTCTTAAACCAAAAGGATGAGGCATTTCAAGAATTTGTCTAACTTTTCAAAAAGGTTCAAACCTCCCTTGATTGTAAATTGATCTCTATGAGAAGTGATAATGGGAGAGAATTTAACAACCATGATTTTACAAAACTTTGTAATGATTTTGGCATAGCTCACAATTTTTCGGCTGCTAAAACCCCATAAAAAAATGGTGTTGTGGAAAGGAAAAACCGCACTTTATAAGAAATGGCAAGACCAATGCTTTGTGAAAACTCCCTTCCTAAATACTTTTGGGACGAGGCCGTTAACACCGCATGCTACGTTATGACTCGTGTTATCTTGAGACCTTCTTTAAAGAAAACTCCTTTTGAACTTATTTTTAACAAAAAGCCCCTCAATTGTCTATTTTAAAGTTTTTGGATGCAAATGCTTTATTTTAAATACCAAGGACAATCTTGGGAAGTTAAATCGAAGATCTGATGAGGGAATTTTTCTTTTTATTCTTCAAACAAAAAGGCTTTTAGAATTTTCAACAAAAGAACCTTATGTGTTGAAGAGTCTATTCATGTTAATTTTGATGAAACTAACATTTTTGACAAGAAAGTTGATGATGATGACATAGATAACACTCTTAGTAACCAACCATTGTACACTCAAGCAATGGAAGAGCATGCTATGGAGGAAGAAGAGATTGAGGAAAAACAAGGAAACGATCAAGAAGCTCAAAATCTTCCTCAAGATGTGATATATCCAAAGAGACACTTCAAGGATGAAATTATTGGTGATGTATCACAAGGGGTAAGAACAAGAAGGTATTTTATTGACAAATTTTGCCAATTATCTCAAATTGAGCCTAAGTTTATTGATGATGCTTTGTATGATGAGTTTTGGATTATCGCTATGCTAGAGGAATTAAATAAATTTAAAAGAAACAAAGTTTGAACTTTAGTCCCTAGACCACGTGATCACCCCACCATTGGCATAAAATGGGTTTTTCGAAATAAACTAAATGATTCTGAAGAAGTTATTAGAAACAAAGCTAGACTTGTTGCTCAAGGATTCAATCAATAAGAGGGCATAGATTTTTTATGAAACTTTTGCTCTGGCTGCTAGACTTGAATCCATTAGGATGCTTTTATCTTTTACTTATTTTAAAAGGATTCAAGCTTTTTTAAATGGATGTTAAGAGTGCTTTTCTAAATGGTGATATTGAGGAGAAAGTTTATGTTAAACAACCTCCCGGTTTTGTGCATGAAAAATTTCCAAATTATGTTTACAAACTTTCAAATGCACTCTATGGTTTAAAACAAGCTCTAAGAGCTTGGTATGAGAAATTAAGCGGTTTTGTAATTGGTATTATGTTATCTTGATGCCATGTTTTTCATAGACTTCATGATGTTACCTTAATGTTGAAAATCTAATTGTAGCTTTCGTTTCTATGATCCCTTAAAAACATTCTCAAGTATCTTTTTGATTTATGACAAAAGGGGGAGAAATATGTGCATGAACTAAGGGGGAGAAATAGTTGCAAGATTCTTATTGTGTTGCTTTTAAGTTTCATGCTTTCTTTTGGTTAGCTACATATCTTAAGGGTAATGTGCTTGGTTTGATGTTATTCTTGGTGTGAAGCATGCTTTTAAGGTGAGCTTATTTTGTGTTATATTATCTTTCAAACCCTTGGCATGTTTTCAAATTCATAGGGGGAGTTATCTCTCTCTTATGGTATTTGGTATGCTTTGCTCCTATTGATGATTTCTTTGAAGCATTACCATATTGATCATACTTGCTCTTTTGTTCTTCTTGCATATGTATTTGTCATAATCAAAAAGGGGGAGATTGTTAGCCCCGAGGGCATTATTGCAGATTTTTTTATTATGATTAACATATGATTGTGTGATGAGTATAGCTTAGTCTCTATAGAACAAAAGAAGCATTTTTGGAGTCTCAAGGCTACACTACATAAGAAGTAAAAGATCTTGGCAATTAAAGCATAATGAAGAAGGAGAGATCAAGCCACTCCAAGATCAAGCATTGAAGACCTTGAAGACTTATGCCTTAGTTAGGGATATGCTAAGGTATTTTGTAAAACTTCCTAACTCTCATCTTTGTTTGTTAATCAAGTGTGAAGCTCCTTGGATAAATTTCTTTTTATAAACTATTCTTGAAAAATCCAAGTATTCTTGATGGAGTTTTTGATGCCTTCGAAAGTTTTCTTGTCTCTAAAAGTGTATCAAGAATACATGTTTTGAAGTGTTTTGAAATGTGAAGGAAAGTTCTTTTTGTTTAAGGAAAACTAGCTTTTAAATCCTTCTCAAAAAAACTGGTCATCCGATTTTCAAAAAGAGTCATCCTATTTTCAAAACTGGTCATCCGATTTTAAAACGGGTCATCCGATTTTCAAAATCAGACGTCCTATTTTAAAATCGGTCGTCCAATTTTTCTAGCTTTAAAAAAATTGGCCGTCCGATTTTTAAGAGGGATCGTCAGCTTTTTGTAGGATGCATTCGAATCTTTCTGTTTCAATAATCGGTCGTCCTATTTCAGAAAAGGGCTCATCCGATTTTCTTGTATAAGGAAATCGGACGTCCGTTTTTAGAAACCAGTCGTCTGGTTTTCCTTTTTACTGTAAAAAATATTACCGTTACATAGTGCAACGGTAACTTTCTCTCTCCTTCATATATATATTGATTTTTGATCCGCTGCAAAAACTATGGAGTTGATTGAAAATTGATTGAGATTATTTTAGAACATTAAAGAGCTTTAAAAGTACATTCTTTCATATATCTTCATCTCATAAAAACAAATAGAAAAAAATCTTCTTGGGGCTTCATTGTTGATCATCCATCAAAGAAGAAGTAAAGAGAAGCTTGTAGAAGTATTCTATTGAGTTGTATCTTCCTCTTGTCAAGCTCATTTGGTAACATTGTTCCTTACTCTTCTTATTCTTTTATTGTGATCAAAGGTTTGTGGAAAACCCTTTGGGTGATCCTTTGATAAATTTGTTCTATTGTTGTGTTGTGTAAACTTTGAGGTTTTTGTGTAAAACCCTTTAAGGGTGATCCTCATTGTGTTGTTGTGTAATCAACCTTGAAGATTGTGGATTTGTGAAATCCTTAGTTGGGTCTCAAGGTAGTGGATGTCACTCTTTGAGAGAGTGAACCGCTATAAATTGTTGTGCATGTTCTTTAAAGTTTAATTCTATGCTCATTGCTTGATTGCAAAAACTATAAGATTTTGTTTGGTGTAGATTCTTATCAAAAAGAGTTTTAGAAATCTTTCACAAACAAATTTGCTGGTTTATCTTTCTAATCACATAAAAGATTTTTAAAATTAGCCAAAAACCTTATTCACCCCCCTCTAAGATTTTTCATTTCCTTTAGTGTGGCAGCCATAAACCCCAATAAGAGGTCTACAAAATTGTTTGAAACCATGCTTTAATTGTCCCAAACAAAAATAAAACCTCATGAATCTAGGCTGGCCACTATTTTCTCTAAAATTCTCCTATGTTAGCTGATATGTTTATATTTGTCGTTGTTTTCATATGTTAATCATGTTAGTTTTTTTATGTTTTTTGTACGTAAAACAAGTGATTTACCCCTATTCCCTTCTCCTATTGATTTAGGTCCTTCTCGAAGGAATTTCTAATGAATACAAGCTGAAATGAGCGCGAAAATGAAGGAGATGAAATTTCAGCACTGGCCCAGGCAGAAAAGCCTATCACGGACACTATGTGCTTGGCAAAAATCACCCCCTTGGACAGAAACCTACCGCAAGCGGTAGGATTACCTCTATCGTGCATGGTAGGCATCAGTCAACCTTTGGTTGACTTGTTTTTTTGATGATTTTAATTGTATTTTTTGGGATTTTACGATTCATTCTTGTTCTAGGGCTTGAGAGGGTTTATTTTAGGGGAAAACCTTGCGACAATTTCATCCCGAAATCTCTTTTAGTCATTAGATTCCATAGTTTAGACTTACTATTCGCTGCCTAAAGAGGCGATTAAAGATATTACTAGGAAACAATTTCGAATTCTTCGGGCGAATCGACACACGAGCATGGTGGCACTCCTGAACCGTGAAGTCATCATTTACATTCCTAAGCACTTTACACCTTTGTCTCTTCATGAATTTCATTATGAATTTGTGTTTTAGAACAATGATTAGTGGCTAGGTTTTTAATTTTTTGAATGGGTATGAACCCTAGGTTTTGAAGACTACTTCCCAATTGTGTTTTTTTTTATATGAATTGAATGTTTTTTCTTATTTAATTTTTGTTTAATTGTACTTTTGCTTATTCAATTTTCACAGAATCAATTTCTTCACAAGATTAATTTGAATTAAGAAAGGAAAATTAATCTAGCACAATTAATTAAACAAGAAAGATTGGAAATTGAGTAGAGTGATAATTATGACTTTTAGGTCATTAATTCACTCCTAATTATAAGGCATTCATAATCGTTCAGGGAGAGAAGAGGTTTTTCTCTAACGGTTAGTTGAATAGGGTGGACTTCGCCTAGAGATAGAGATTTCCGAGCTTGTGACTGAGAACCAGCCAACATCTTTCAAACATTCCTTTCAATAGTTTCCTAATTGGAGTAGTTGATAATCCTAGGGGGATTCCATCATTAAAACATTTTTTTTATCAAATTGATTTCATAACTGTCCTTAGCTTTTATTTAAGTGTTTATTGTTTTCTTAGCTTCTAAAACCACACAAAACCTATTGATTGGTTAAACGTTAGAGACATGACTAGTACCGTCGCTTCACCATCCCTAGAGTTCGACAACTCGGGGACTCTTCTAGTACTCCTTCGATAAGTGAACTTGCCTATTAGGTGGTAGAATTATATAGTAGTTTTTAGACACATTATTATCTCAATTGTACTATCTCCGTGAGTTATTCTTAATTCAGATGCATAACTCACAACTTTGCCTACTAATTTTCATATGCACCACTGATTAACTACATTGCAATTTTCCTTGCTGCATTTGTTGCCTCATCAAAAGCCTGTCTAACTAAGGCAGCATGGATATTATTTTGGAGTTGCACTCTATCCAAATATCTCCTAGTTATCTACTCAGTTGTGATATGTCTGTTTTTCCATATATAAGTACAATTAGTGTGCTTCAAATTCAATGATTTCATGACCAAGTCTTTGCTCTTAGTAGCTGGTTCAACCTAAGCAGAGACACTCCAACCATAGGTTTTGTTTTTGCATTTTGCTCTTATCTTTGTTGGTTCATCTCGTCTAATGGCTGATGTCTTCCCCTTCGTAATCAAATAATTTCTAACAGCTTGTCTAAATTCAGGTGTTTTAGAAAATATCATTTCCAGTTCAAAAATAGGCCTCCCCATTTCCCTTTTAGCATTAAAGATCTTATATCTACCTATAATTCAGCAGTTTCATCTTTCGAATCACTAAATCCATCAGAAAGTTCATCGTTAACACCATCTAGAACACCCTCATTATTATTACCTGGTCTATTCGACCTTACAACCCCTCTACTTGTTTCTCCTGTTCCTACCATATTTCCATCTACATTCTCTTAAACAAGATCATCATCCATTTCATAATCTTCATCATCAGTGAAATGATTAGCTTTGAAATCTTCATCAGAACTATCATCTCTTTCAGAAGACTCCTCACTTTCATTTGGAAACACTCTTTTGATATTTTTCCTTTCATTTCTTTGGTTGCCCAAATCTGCATCACCTTGCACATTTTCTATTTTACTTCTTTGGCTGCCCAAATTTGTCCCACCTTGGACATTTTTCCTTTCATTTCTCTGATTACCTATGTCTATCCCAAATTGTATATTTTTCCTTTCATTTATCTGACTCAACATATTTACCATCCCCTTTATCACCATCCAATATTGCTCCTATATCTCATCTATCTTTTGACTGATAATGTCCCAAATATCATTGTCTAAGTCCCTTACTTATTATTTCTAGTAGTACCTTTTACCTAAATAATTGTATTAGTACATGGTTGAGTTTCTGTTTCTCTTTGGACCTGATCAAAGCAGCCATTTGATTTTTCTTCAAACTATAACAACCTTGGAGAAAGTAGCGACAATAATTGCTTTTTCTTCTTCCTTAGTTGGAGAGGTTGTTTTGGATAAGGATTGTCATCTTCCAACTCTTCAATATGAACTGATGACTTTCTCTTTTCTATTGGATTAAACTCAAGATCCTTCATCCAAACTTCCTTAGTTTCTTTCTCTGTTTTCATGTCTACAAAAACCTCAATCAACCTCACCCTACTTACAAGTACACACATTTTCAACAGCGACGGATCTACGGTAGGGCTTGGAGGGGCCAGAGCCCCTCCTGCCGCCGTTCCCCTTCATTATAGGTAGTAGTGCGGTGGCTTTCAACCCCCTCTACAAGTTTGTGTTTTCCTTATCTAGTGTTTGGTGGAACCTATACCTAATTCCAAGATGTAGCTCCTCTACAAATTTGTGCATCTTCAGCAAATGAAGCTCCTTAACAATGGCCTAAAAGCTATAGTTCCTCAATCATCCAAGAAATCACCAGTAAATTTAGAGAATCAAAATGGGGATGAGATGAAATCTCAATTGTTTTCTCCAAGTTTATACGTTTGAGTTATGGGCTTTTTAACTTTTTTGTTTTGCTTGGGGTAGATCACCGGCAGTGATGGTTTGATGGTGGCAGTATAGGTATTTTATATTTTGAGTAATTAGTATATTTATTCCCAATAAATTTTCATGTGTTAGTTAAAGAACCCAATTTTAAATTATATAATTTAAGATACTCAACAAATTTTTAAGTGAAGTATATGGTCCTTTCCTGAAAATTCTGTTAGATTTGATAGAAAGTAAACAGAAAAATTGTTCCATTATAAATATACAACGGTCAAAAAGGAAAAACACAAAATGTATTAAAAAAATAAGGAATTTGACCGCTGCCGTTTCACCTTTGTTGCCACAGCTGCCACTGATACACCAGCCATGCTCTGTGCATTTTGTCTAAGATGATGGAGCAGTGAAACGATTTACGTAAGAGTGGCAATTAAGATCTGTGTCAAGATTGCTGGGACAAAATAGTATCATCCTATGAGCAACTACTAGCTGTAAAATAATACAAATATCAACATCTCCATCTTCTGTTGACGAATTCAAAGAAGACCTTCTCTGTTTAATTTGCGAACATAAGCTTGAAGAAAGTTCATCTTCTCCTGTACTTGAACAAAAGCTAAAGAAAGAAACAGAAAATTATCATTTTTATTTGTATTCTTAAATATAGAATCAAGTCCCAAATTTTAAGCATCAAGTTGCCTGCTTCCTCTTCCAATTGATAGAAGCCCTTTTCTAATTTGTATTATCTCCTCAATTCTACCATTTTTGTTGCCAACTGTAACATGGAAAAAATAAATTCCAGGAAAACTGAACAGTCTTCTTCTGCATCAACAAGAAAAATAAAAATGTTAGGACTGTTTGCTATAGACCAAATCCCTATCCAAGTCTCATTCCTCTCTCATCTTTCTCGCTCTTCTTGCCCCTTTCCCCAAATGCTTCATTTTTTTGGTATGGTCCGGCGTTCAGAAAACTAAAACCGAACAGGCAAGACTGACATGGATTAACTTTGGGCTGCGCTGAGGTATTTAGTGTTATGGACTCGGAGAATGGAGACAGTGGGAAACCAATTGATAGGGGCACGACGGAGGGCAGCGGCCCCGGCATTTGATGGATCAGAAGGGCGGTAAAGAATAAACTCTCTCCTTTTTTTCCTTTTTTTTTTTTTTTTTTAAACTTTATGTTATTCATTTTTTATCCTTGGATATTTGTGATAAAATAATTTTGATGTTTAATTTCTGTTAAATCTAACAGAATTTACCAAAAAGGACCATATGCGTTGTTCAAATATTTGTTGGGGACCGTAAACCATAAAAATGAAAATTAAGGACCTTAACCAACACATAAAAATTTGTTGGGGATGAAATATACTAATTACTCTTTTGTTTTTATATTTTTTTAATCTAGTTGTGGTACAAGGATTAGATGGGAAGAGTTGTGTGTGTGCTTTTTTTTTTTATAATTTTTTTTTTTTTATATGTTCCTCTCTTTTACCCTATATATTTCAGGTGGTATAACTATCACAATTTAGAATCCGTAAATTTTAACAAAAATTTTTAAAAAGAACTTTAAACGGAAATCGTAAATTAGTTAAGAACTTTAAATTTTAAAAGTGTATGTTTGATGATTATAAACAAGAAACATAAATATGTTGAGAACTATATATAACATTTACGTTACAAATTGGCCACATTTATTTCTTTTTCATTTTTTAAATATTTATACTGGTGCTATTTATTTTTATATTATTTTCTGACTATTTCAATGACTTTTGCATTTGTATCTTCCGACTTTATAGAAGTATTTATTTTATTGTGTTTTAACATATGAATGATAGGTGAAAACTCTTTATTGGTAATGAGGAATTGTCTATTTTTTTATTATTTATTTGCAAGTATTTTTGGTTAGTCGAAGAATATTGGAGAATGACTTAATATGAAATATGTTTATTAGAGATTGGAGTAGTTTGAGCATTCTCTCTGCTTAGAAAGTATTCATTACATAAACGAAATTCTTTAAAAAAATTTGGTGTAGTTGAGCCTTCCCAATCATTTAATCCTAGGTGTGTCAGTATCTTTATCATTTACCAACTGTACCAACCCAATTCTCATACCACCACGAGGTTTTAGGTAATATAGTAACATTACATCCTACTCACAACCTAGTTATCTCTACATCTCTCATAGTTCATGCATTGAAAATTTTTCAGCATGACAATACTCAAAATAATCTACGTCCCCATCTTCATAACCTATATATTTGTCTGCTGTAAGATTCCCACTATGATAAAGTTTGATTGTAAAATTTTCTTCTAATTCTAGTTACATTAAACAAACAAAAAACAATACCAATTACCACATCAAAACATACCATATCCAAAAATAATTTAAATAAATGGACAACAAGTACTATGAAACAAAAACGATGGGTTTTTTCAACCATTTGAAGACAAAAACTGAGATTTTTTTTTTTTTAAACGAAATAGAATAATTTTAAAATTGTGGTCTCTCGAATACCCTAAAAACAAAATAAATACCCTAATATAAACACCCAATATAAGCAAGCAAAGATACATCACATTCGAACCTAAACTAAAGAAAAGACTTAAAAGAAATCACATTTTTGAGCAAAAACAAAAAAAAAGTTATAAAATTTTTTAAAGCAAAAAATAGAAAGTATTTTAGAGTATATTTTGAACAATAACTTTTCGAACTTACCATAATCTATATAGCGATCCAAATATTTGTCCTAAATAATTTCCCTTATATTTTCATGTTTCTTCAAAAAGAAAAAAAAAAATTATACTTTTCATGTGAGACTGAGACGACAACAACATTCCAAGAGTATAGTATAAATTCCATGACATACATCTGATAATACATATGATAAGGTAATAATTACTAATATAATAAATGATCTATTAATAAAATAAAGAAAGAAGTGGTAATTTGATCAACCTTGGGTTTTAAGCATATATCCCTTGACTGATATATGCTCCAACATGACATTATTGGTCCTCTGTCTTTGTTACCTTAATCATAAGGGAAAATGACTTTCCATCTCTCCATTATCATTCCTTCTCTTTTTCTTCCATGTTAGAGTGTATCTCTTTCGGTTATAAATATAAATATAAACCGTTTTAAAATTTTACGTAAAAATTAAAAATTTTAAAAATAAAATAATTTTTTAATTATAATACTTTTTTATTTTCATAAATGACGAAAGAAATAAATAATTAAAAGGAAATAAATTAATAAAAGGATGGATAAAAATAGAAAAAGTTCAGTAAATATTTATTAAAAATCGTAAAAATTTTTATATTTTTAACCATCATTAATGAGTCTAAAACTTCTTATATTTTACACTGAAAAGGAGTATTTTGATTGGTTGTATAACTCAAAATGATTTTTTTTTTACTTGTGTCTTTATAATTTTAATTTTAAAAAAAACTTATATTTTTATTCTGATTATGAATAGATCCACTTGTTTTATTTCAAAACAAAATTTCTAAAGAGAAACCGGAATTCTTTCCTTGACAATTCTGTTGCCACAAGTATTATTTTTTGAGTGATACTACATTTTTTATGGCTAAAGGGAGTTTAAAAAGGTCTATATTAGTATTTGTACTAATGAAGGAGACAGAAAATACTTTTTTCTTATATTTTCAATTTTACTCTATCTCAATAGCTAAATGTGTAATCCAAAAAGTTACTATTATTTTTTACTCACTCAATACATAATGAACTAAAGACAAAAGATATAACCTTTTTAATATATCAAAGAGCAGGACGGAGCTTCAATATTATTAATACTCAAAAAATATGCTATCGAGTTAAAATTTATTATGCTTAAATATAATATTAGCTTATTCATTTCTTATATAGTAAATATTCTACCTAAATATAACATATAAAAATCAGATTTATTTAATCCAACATAGAGTATTAATCATACATATTGGTGATATTACAACATGTTTTCAGAGGCAATCTTTACAAATTTTTATTGAAAAATTTAAAATACACATTATAATTTCTTGGAGACTTGGGATCATGGTATCTAGTGGCGGAACTAAAATAAAAAGCTTGAGGGGGCTAAACAACAGTAAAATTTTGCTAGAGTTTTGAAGCTCTATTAAAAAAAATTTTGAAGAGAACTTGAATATAAAAAATTCATAATTTCTAAAGTATTTAAAATTTTTCGGGAGGCTCAAGCCTACTCGAACTATCCCCTGGCTCTGTTCGGATGGTACCCACCCTACTGTCTCCAAGAGGCCCCGCTAAATTTAAAATACACATATATATTATAATTTTTTAAAAATTTAAAGATCATGACTTCTTAGTCTTGTCGTTTTGACGAAGTTCAGACATAATTAAAATACACATATATAAATACATATATTATAATTTTCAGAGACTTGGGCCACCCCGCCATCTCCAAGAGGTTTAGCCGTTGTCAAAGATTAACAATTGAATTTGATCCTAAAAATATTATTATCAATTTCAATTATTGTTAAGTAGTTGAAGAATAAATAATTTTTTTAAAATAAATTATTTATATTACTATATAGAGCAAATTACATTTATTTATCTTGAGGTTTGATCAAACTAGACATAGAATATTTAGATTTTATAAAACTACATTTTCTCTTGTAACCAAAAAATCATTAACTAATTAATCTTTGGTGTCTTAATATGTTAGGGTATAAACTTTCTTTTAGCTGTCTCAAAATGTCCTAAGTTTATTAAGGTGTTTAAAGAATTGACTTATAAAATTTTTTACCGAATAGCAAATAGTAAATACAAAGAAATTAAAAGGACTTAATCACAATTATCTATTAAGAACAATCGCAATTTTCTTCCAACAAAAAGAACAATCTTAGATTTTACATTATGCAATAAACATATTCTTCATTTATTAGATTTTTCCAATCATTATCTATAGAGAAAGTTAGAATATAACTATATTTTTACAAGATTACAATTATGATGAACAAAATTGTATATACAAATTAATAGAAAAAAGTTTAATGAACATAACCGATTAGTTAGAATTATTTGTAATTTGGCTAAAGAATTATTTAAATGGTTAGAATATTTATTTATCAAAGTAATAATAATCGTATTTAATAAAAGGGATTCATTTGTTAATAGTTTGTTGGTTAAGAAGGAGAATGTAGTTTGGTAAAATCTCAAACACATATCCGTAGTTTAAACAAATTTTAAAGGAGATAAACTAATTCACTACCATTATATAACTCTTCTTAAATAACAAACAACAATAAATAAGTACAAATTTTGAAAACAAAAAATGTGACCAAAACCAAAGCCTTTGTGTCGGCAAGGGAAAGCTCATTAGCATTATTTGTAAGATACTATAGAGATAGTCTCAGATACGACGATAGGTGTTTGGTTGGATGAATATTTATTTACGAGATTTGAGGTTTTAAATTTGAATTACATTTTTTATAATTTATAAAAGAAAGTATATTTTTAACATTTTAAGTGAATGATTTTGAATTTAAAAGACAATTATATAAATATAGAAAGAAATTCTTCAATTAGTTTCATATAAACTAATTTTGTTGACATTTCATTATAATTAAAGATTACAAATAAAGTTTGGCTTAGTATAGGATCTAATAAGCCGAGAAGGAAGAGGGAATAAATGATCTAGTTAAAATTTAAATGAAGTCAATCAAAAACATTTGAGAAAGTTTATTTCTAAAATAACTCTTGCATCATTGTGTTGTAAACATAATTTTAAATATTTAGTAAAACTTAAAAAACATAATGATGCACTTTAAAATTAAATCCGTATTTGTCTCACTTCTCTTGAAGTTGCAAGCATAGACATTAGATCAAATTATGAGACAATACAAGGCAAAACAACTAAGCTAATATTTATATTTCCTGTGCATATTATATTATACGTATTTACAGCCAATCACCGAAGAAGATAAGTTGGAGCCCAAATAAATAAATACATGAGAGAGGCTGAGGCTGAGGCGGAGGCAGGCAGTGGATAATATGATTGATATTCAATGGGCCAGCGAGAGCCTGACCGTGACTCTAATAAAAAGAGCCAGTCCTTAAAGATCGAAGCTGTGGCTGTTGAAATGGAATATAGGCTGATTGTTTTTCCTCTTCAAGTTGCTATTTCTACATTCTTTAGCAACACTTAGCATCAGTGCTGAAGGTCCACACACTATTACACCAACATCTACACTTCCCCAACGTTCTGATATTGATCCAAATATTTCTGCACAGTACCAAATCAAAAACAACAACAACAACAAACTTAAAATCAAAACTGAAATACAACCTTTGATTTAGAACTAGAACAAGTTTAAGATATCTCAAACGAAACAAAAGAAATTCGATTCCAAGATTCAAGTCTCTTGTTTATTAACTAATGGTCTCATACCATTCAATCACTTCATTCTCATGCTATTAAATGATGCAAAACATGGACTAATTCTGCAGATAGGCAGCTCTTTAGGGATCTAACAACATTCAAAGTTAATTACTTGACAACCGTTTTGATTATGTCAAAATAAATAACCCTGTGAATGCTTAGCCCATGATCTTATACTATTCAATTAATTACATAATAATAATTATCTCATATAGGAGAGAGGTATCACAGATACTCTAACCCATTTTCTTTTGTATGTGTGTGTGTGGGGAAGACATACCTCCAAAGTCTGGTCTTTCTCCATAGCGAATGGAATTCGCGTATTGTTCCTTTCCGGAATTCTTCTTCATGCCATTAGAACTCTGTTGAACAATTCCAATATTTTCATTATCCTCCAATTCATCTTCTGCTGAAGTTTTTCTTTCCCAAAGATGCCAGAGGGCAATCACAAGACCTCCAAATATAAGTACACTAGCAACCATACATGCTAAGAAAAGAAGGCCCTTGTACCACCAGTAATTTACTTGATAAGGATTTATATAGAAGATATTCAATAAGGCAACAGAAATGACCAATCCAATGGTGGACACAATGACATAAATCCCAGACCATATAATATTTCCAGTACCAACCAAAATGGACATTCTACTTCCGTTGGATCGAGGAAATACAGAAGCCTCGACAACCTCGTGAAGTTTTCCTTCTTCCTGAAAAAGTCAATAAGCAACAGATCACAAAACGACTTTTAAGGGACAACAGATGCAAATTCAAGAAAGATGGGGTAGAAGTATTGCATACTAATGGAGGTTGTGATTCGCGAGTAACATAAGTTTGAATCTCAAGATTGATCGCTTCAGAAAAGAATGGACATATTGAATCCATGTCAATTGTATGAAGAAGTGGCAACTCGTCTGATTTCTTCACAGCCCAAACAATCAAAATATTCTTAGGCAAACAAGGTTTCCCATCTTTGATCTGATGTAGAATGTCACTTAAGACGGCTAAGAAAGGAGAGATCCCAATTCCACCGGCAACCAAGATGAGGTTTTCGTACCTACTCGAAGAAAATACTTCTCTTAATCAATTCTTGAAAAATCAACATATATCACATGTTCAATGAATATAGAGTACATACATCAGGTGGTATGGTGATTCATGCCCGTATGGCCCCTCTATGGAAGCAGATATCTTGGAATGAGGCTGCAAGAGTGCTTGTGTTTCGGGTCCTTCCTCAGACAAGTTCAAAATTTGCTCCTTAAGTTTTCCTGTCCACTTCCCCAGAACCTTTATAAGAACTGCAAGATGATTTTTACCGTCTAGTGGACTAGAGGATACACTAAAAGGATGCCATTCCAGCAAGGATAGCTCGCGAACTTGAAGAAAAATCCAGCCAAGTGCATTGTAATGTAGATCTACAAGACAATTAGGAAACAAATTACTTGCAGCAGACAACATTTAAAATGAAGTTTGTTAAAAGGATATGAAGTGTGATCATTTTACTTGCAGGTTTTGAAATGATCAATTCCACTGTTCCACATGGAAAGGATCTAGCTGAAAGTATGTCTACTGTCCTTCGTGATTGACAGAACCTCAGAAAACGATCAAGCATGAAAAGAAAGATTCCAGCAGCTGCTATAGTGAAAACAAAATCGCCAACGTGCAAGGCCAAGAAGACAACAAAGACCACATACAGTTGGTGTGTATAGAAAAATAACTCGAAGTTTATTCTTCTAACTCCAGGAAGAGATGTCACCCACATAAGTAAACCGGCTAATAGGCTGATGACTCCAGGAAGATTGGCAATGCCTACATTTTTCCAGTCCGTCAGCTGCAGAAAATAATTTTTGAAGATTATTAGCAATTTTATCGTTCAGAAAGCTACTTATGAAAATGGATATATGCAAGAAAGGATGAGAGCACTTTTCTTTCTCCCTTATTTTTAGCCAGCAAACTGGATGAAAATAATTCATGGAATTTAAGAACTATAGTAAGGAAGAACAAGGAATTAGTGCTTCTTTCTGATCGATACAACTAATTGTCTCCAGAATTTACTTGGACCACGGCAGATCATGATATATTGTACATATGAATGCAGCATTAAGGTTGACAGGATGGGAAAAAAACGGCAAATTTGCAAGGAGTTGCTTTACGACTTACTTCTTTAAGGAGGTGCCCCTGCATTGCCCATCCAATAACATAAAAGAGACCATGAAGAGTGAAAAGCAACATTGTGAGATGTCCTAACCAAACATGATATCTCGTAGCCTGCTCAAATGGGATATGTATATATCGGAGAAGAACTGAACCCCTTGCAACCGGAAGGAACAAAAATGCTAAGCAAATCATTCCAATGAATCCAAGGCGAAGGCCTGTCAGCTCCAGCATCAAAATACTACAAAAGCTCAAAATAAAATGGGGAAATCAATCAAGGGAAACATTGTCACATTTAGGAAATGAAGAGAAATGCCTTGCAGCCAACATTGAAAAACTGGAAAAGAAGTTGCAAGTCAAAGATGAAACTAAAAGCGAAATTGATCGATTCACATGAATATATGGACTTCAAAGATCACTTGATGATTCAATACACTCACATGCAATATATGTACTTCACACCATCTTAGCTTGCATAATGAACCAAGAAGATAAATTTCGTAGTAATAAATCATCAAAATCTTCTAAAATCTCATATGTAAGAGGGATTCGACTCTAAATTGGCTCAAGGAAAGAGAAACTAGTTTACCTTTCTTCTCTTTTTGACACGACGTGAAACCAGGATAAAAGTTTGTAGTTCTTTAGTGTATAAAGAGTAACAGCCCAGATAATATACAGAGAAAAGAGGATGATCCCAATCATTTCTGCAGCAGATACAACTCCAAATATCCCATCAATGAGCACAGGGAATGTCCACAAGCTGAAACGTGGGCGCTTCGTGATCTGCTTCCTATTGAACAAAAAAACATTGTTCAATATAAAACTTAACATTAAGTTCTTTAGCACAAAATGCCAAGCACATATTACATACCTGTGAAGTTGTTCCTCTCCCCCAGAGATGATAAGATATGCAATGGCTAGAAATGCAATTATGAGAATTGGGGCACTGTATAAAAGGAACATACTTCCTGCAAGTAAGTAATTCATTCAGCCAAGAAATGCAATGAATTAATCATTCATAATTCTTTCCATATTACACCAAAAATCCAAGAAATCAACCATTTTAAGTGGCAAACAAACCTGTAATTCCAAATAATGTTCCTTTAGTAGCTTGACGCCATCTCTTTTGCCAATCATCAACAGATTCCAAAGGAAGCAGAAACATGAATGCTACCCAGGCTGTAAAAATTGCCCAAATAGCAATTTTGAGAACCCATTTTGATGATGATAAGAACAAAGATGTTTTCTCTAAACAGCCCAAATCATCATCATCTTTCCTCAAAAGAAGAGGCTGATGATGAGCTGAATTCTCAGTCATTGCAAGGGCAAAAGACTAAACAGTTCAGGCAATGAAGAGAGCTAGGTCTTGCATTCACAATTGTAAGCAATGCTGGTTAAACAAAAACCATAAATAGACTTAGGCTTCCACAAGAAATCAATTTGTCATCACTCAACAGGGTTTTTCTTTGGAATCAATATGAAAATAATGAAGAAAATGAACCCACAAAAATGTCTCACCACTAGAAATTGTAATTTTCCAGGATATGAAGTGAAGGGCCCTTTGGGGATATTTCGTTTACATCCATCACATGGTTAGAAATGCCAGTTCTAGTACTCAAGAACCTGACAAAGAACCTGACTATGACATTAAAGAATACTATGTTTACTTCAAAGTTTAACCTTTGACAAACCGTATACGCATTATACGACCAAACCCCATTAACTTGCTCCATGACAAACAAATATACTTTTAGAGTAAACTGTAAATCTATTTTTTTTTTTTTTTTAAAAAAGAAAAATGTAAATCATAGAAGCAAATGAGCAGAAAATGATGAACTTGTTAGGTGAGCGGTGTGAATTGGGAGTGGTTTTATACGGAATGTTTCAATTTTTTAATTCAATTACTCTTGTCCTCCTCCATAAATCTTCCTTGCATTAGTCCGAGAAATCTTGAAAAAAATATAAAAAAAGAAAACGAAAACTTGTAAATTGCCTGTCTGAGTTAATTTTTTTCCCCGAAAAGGTTTTTTTCAGGAGAAGGAGGATCAATCAAGAATTTATGTATAAAGGGAGCAAATGGGCCATAGTGAAACATCAAGAATCACTCATTTAGAATGAATTCCACTGACACTTTGCGTGGATCTTGCTTGTGCAAATTATTTGTGGACATAATTCCTTCCTTCATCTTTTCTTGTGCAAGTGTCTTTATTTCACTTCTTTAGACCAATTGTAATAATCATAATAATAATAGGAAAAAAATGCTGCAATTTCCTGCAAAGACAGGAGCTTTAGCTCAGTAGAAGTCCTTTTGGGGAAATTTTTGGTGGGCTCTTAGTTTCGATGGGAACAGGATAGGGGATGATCAAAAAGTTCAAAGGCTAGTTTAGTTTAGTTTAGTTTAGTTTGCTAATGTGGGACTGATGACTGAGTTCGTTAGGAACCCCAAATTGATCACTTCCGTTTTGAAACGTTTCAGTAATCGGCTGTGCATTAAGACAACTTGGCCAATCATGTATCATCAACAACCATGAGAGACGATCACTTTCCTTTGTTGATGTTTTTTGTTTAGGAAATTAGCTCAAAATTTCTCTTTTAGGTCACTCAACCCCATTTTTCACTTTTTCTTACCACTAATAATTTTTATTTGGAAAAAAAACTTATTTAATCCCTAAAGTTTAAATTTTAACACAATATGGCTCTCAAAGTTTATTTTCTACCGTTATAATCTCTAAACAATTATAATAAGCCAATAAGATATTTTTCTTGTCAAATACTTATGGAAAAAATATCATACGAATTACTTATGTGTGGTAACTTAAAAGGTAGAATAGGTATTGTAAGTTATTTTTGTTAAAAAACAATACACGTAATGTGCAATTTTATAATAGAAAATAATTTTATATTTTCCCTAAACCAAGCCTCATGTGTGTTTCATTTGGAGGGAATGACTTATATTCTCTATTTTACCCTTTATGTCATTTTGTGTGAGCAGATCATGTGATTTTTTTAATAAAATTTAAATGTTAGTCATAAAAAGGATCTTATTAGATTTTATAAAATTGTTTAGGGTCCATAATAGTAGAAAATAAACTTAGAGGGGTATATCATGTAAAGGCTAAACTTTAGGGAATAAATTGACCATTTCTCATTTTTATTTCCTTCTTCATCATGTCATTCTATCACTTCTTTAGATAAAATTCAATGATATTTGAACATATAGGACATTTATTAAAGGTAAAGTAGTTTTTACAAAAAATTTTCATTGTGCAAGATATGGCAAATAAAATCAAGGGTTAGTTGCAAAATACCCCATTAAATGGAGGATTAAATGTATTTTACCTTTAAACTGAAAAATAGATAATTTAGCTCTTAAAATATGTAAAATGCCTAAATATCTTTTTTTTCAAGTTGTGCTTTCCCCTAAAGTTTGATAAAAAAAATTAGTACCTAACTTAATTTATAATTATAGTTATTACAAAATAATTTCATAAAATTACTAATAATACTTTTACAGTGTATATTTTTAAAAGATTAATTATATAAATTAAAAAAATTGCTTGTTTAATGAAAAATATCACGATTATTTTAAATTTAATTTAATGAAAATAAAATATTATAAAGTAAAGTACAAATGTAATAGATCTATTTTTTTTCAGTAAATACTATTAATTTATAGTTGCCTTGTTTTGGTACTTACTAGAGATATTTTACGATTAACCCTAAAATCAAATTACACTATGACAATTGATAAAATTGGATGAGGAAACATAAAAATTGTTGAACGGGGTGAAATAGTAAAAAATGAAATCTAGTGATAAAAAAATATATGACATATCTTCAATTGTGTTTTGAGCTAATTTCCTTTTCTTTTTTCTTTTTTTTTAAGAAATTGAGTGTAAATAGAAATCAATTCAATTAAAAATTTCTATTTGGTCCTTATACACATTAACTTTCACTAAAAAAAAATCACTCTTCCAAACTAAACTTGGGTCTTGTTTGATAAAATTGGAACTGAAGTTTAAAGTCTAAATTATTTAAGTTCTTAATATTGAATTTTAAGTCTGATCACTGAATTTTAAAACTGAAGTTTGAACGTGAATGTTGAATTAATTAATAAAAGGTAATTATATGGAAGAAAAAAAAAGTGTAATTATGTGAAAAACGATACATATATTCATATTTCAGACTCTAGAGTTAAGCTAAAAATTTTTACTTAAAATTTATAATTATAATTAAGAACATCTTAACAATTAAGTGACTTGTAAAAAATTATTTTCAAATGCACTTAATATTAAGTAGTTAATAATGTTTGTTATCTAATATACTTAATTAAATAGGCTCTATCTAATTAATTTTAAACAGTAAATTAATTTAACAAATAAATACTTGGTCTAAACGCACTTTTTTTTTGGGGGGGCAAAAGTGTGTTAAAAGCACTCTATATTAGGCCAAGGGTTTTAAATTTGAATCACTTTTTTTTTTTTTTTTGGGAGGTCTAATTCTAAATACCCCTAATTTTACTACCTATTTACTTATCTTCTTAGCTTAAGGTAATATTTTTACATATTTGCTTTTTTTTTTTTTTTTTGGGTTTAAGAGAAAACTAACTATATTGATATCAAACAATGAATACACAATAAATGACTATACAAGGTAACGTCAAGTATGATCAACTAAATATTACTGCACATATTTTCGTATATGATCTGTTTTAACTAAAACAGCAATAGGAGTCTTAAAAAAAAAAAAAAAAACAGTAATAGGAGAGTAGTTTTTTTTTTAATGTGTAAATATGAATGTAAAAAATGATGGATGGATGATGAGTTTTTTTAGGAGTAGTTTGTTTGTGTGGTTACATAGAGGATAAACAATTAGGTTTGCTTGCACCACAAACAATATTTATGGTCCACTCTCGCCACACCTGGAACTTGAATCCCAACCCAACCCAACCAATCTCTTTCATTACAATTACATTACACTTTCTGCAATCAATGGCAGATACCTAGTCTTTTTTTTTTCCCCCTTTTTTCTTTAAAAAATATCAATGGCAGCTAGTGTGTAAATTCCATATCTGCATTTTTGATGGATAATAGTAAGCCACTTCACCTCCATGTATCGTCCATTATTTTTAATGCATTCAGACAAATACTTTATTTATATATAAATGATATATTAAAAAACGAGATATCCGATCCTTCGCATTCTATTACATCCTCTTTAATAATAATTTTTCTTTTAAAATTTACTTTTAAGTTTTAGGATTTATGCAACATCTAATTTATAAAGTGCTTGTTTTATAAAATTATTATTAATTTTAATAAAAGTTTGTAGATAATTATTTAATTTTAATAAAATAAATAAATATATAAATAAAATTTAATATTTTTTAATTTATTAAATAAATAAATATTTAAAAATAAAAAATATATACATATGTTTAGCCCCTGATAATACGAAAAACCGGACGGACGGAGTAGAGTTAACCAAGATTTCTATGGTGGAACTTGATAAAACGTTGGCAGCTAGCTTGTCGTTGTTTCTCTACGGTAATCTTAACTCTTATTAATATTTGGGAATAAGACTTTGAGTGTCTTATTCCCAAATATTAAGACTTTGATTGCACTCTCCACCGTGGAGGTCGAGGTCATTTCCACGCCAAGGGCTCCATTTTCCTGTCCTCACACTTCTTTGCCATACTAGGTAACAATAAACAACTTAGTAAAGTCATTAATGCAGTAGGCTTATGATGTTAAAAATATAATACTCCCTCATCAGTTTTTTTTTTATTTTTTTATTTGTTCCATTATTATCTTATTTTTTAACTTGTCACGTTGTAGTTTCAAAGTAATATTTAATAAATTTTTTTATTATATTCTCTCATCAATAATAAATTACAACCCTTTTTTATTTTTTTACTTTATCTGGTCATAAATATAAGGGATTTTAAACCTTTATAAACAGATTAAGGGCTTAAAAATAAGACACTTTTTTAACTTTAATACCCTTTTATACATCATAAATGAAGAAAGAGATCGTTAGTGTGAGTAAAATAAATGAATAGAAAAATGGGTAAAGATGGAAAAAATTCAATAAATACTTATAAATACTTTACTTTAATACTCGTTCTGGCAATAATGTACAGAAAATTTCACCCAGATCGGCGAAACTCATTGGAGAATTTCGCCCATCTGGACGAAACTCGATTTAGTCATTTTGTTTAATATTAAATGTTATTTTTATGTTTTTTTAATAATTTTTTAAATTAATATAAGATGTATTATTAATTTGTTTCGTATTATGTTTTAACATAATAGGATGATGTTGATTCGAATACATTTGAAGAATTTTTGGAACCGGAAGAATATGTGGATCACGGACATTTATTTGCAACAGATCGAATTTTTAGTTCGAAAATAGAGTTGGTGGATTGGGCAAAAGAAACGGCTATGAAAGTGTAAACATATTTGATTGTCACTCGGTATTTACGATCAAGAACATCCTACCGCCGACCATACGTTACATCAAGTTGCGAGCGTGGAGGTGCAAATAAACCTAGAACGAAGCCGAGAGTTGACGATGAAGAAGAAGAAGAAGAAGAAGTTTCCATAAAAAGGCGGGTCCTTACGGGACTAAAAAGTGTGGTTGCCCCTTTAAATTAAAAGGCAAGTAAATGACCACGTGTAAAAATTGACAATCATTCATACACGATGGGAGGCACAACCATGCAATAGGTGTCTATAAACAATGTCACGCTCAGGCTGCAAAACTAACAGAAGGGCAGTTGATACAGACCGAGCAATTTAGGAAGAGTCATGTGCCACCACGTAATATCTTATTATTTTTCCAAGAACAAAATGTGGGTTATGCCGTGGGTATGTCGCATTACTTTTAATAGGTTATTATAATATTTTAAATTTGTATTAGGGTCTAATAATATTTTTTTATGATTTATGTAGTGCACAGAAAATATACAATGTCGCTGCCGAGATTAAGAAGAATAGGATGCAGGGGCGAAATATGGTAGAATTTCTTTACTTAAGTGCTCAACAGGGTTACACGATCTTCTATAGAAACTGTGACGACATCAACGTACTTGGTGATATTGTTGTTGCACATTCGACATCAATTCAAATGATGAGAACGTGGCCATATGTACTGATAATGGACACGACATATAAAACAAACAAGTAAGTTGTTTGTATAAATTCTATTAAGTGTAGATTTGAATATTAATTGTATATTGATTGTTTAAGTTATAATATTAATAGAATTATGTTGAAGGGATTGTGATCGTTTAATTTATATTTATAATTAATTTACATTAATGATGAATATGCTATGTATTTTTTTATGATGGTTAGTTTCGTGTTTCGTGTAATTTCAATATTCTCGTGTAAAGTATCCGAATTTATAATTTAGTTTATGTTTACTTTAGTTTTCTTTTAGTATAAAAATATTTTATTAATATTTGATGAGTATTTAAATGAATTAGGTCATATTTAATTGGTTTTCCTTTAGGTTTATTTATTCTATTGTGTACGGGGTCTATAGTTTAGGATAATTATGTAAAGTTTTTAAATATCTTATCCGTCCTCTGTATTTTAAAAAAGGTACAATATACCATTGTTGGAGGCTGTAGGGATGACTCCGACGGGTAAGAACTTCACTGTAGAAACTGCGTTCATGCAGAATGAGCAAGCTACGATATATAGATGGGTTGTTCAACAAATTAAGCACCTATATTTTTCATCAGCTATGTCAACTAGGAATGAGTAAGATGGTAGTACACATGAGTCGTGCGTAATTATTACATATAGGAAAAGTAGTTTAATGCCTGTGATAGAAAAGGTGCTTAGTAAAGCATACCAAGCGCTATGTAGAAGGCATATCGGTCAGAACGTATTGGCAAAATTAATCGAGATGATAAAAGAAGAAGAGGTCACATTACGGTTCGTAAACAGCTCATGGCACAAATGCTGAATGAAACCTATGAGGTGGAGTACTTTAAAAAATTGGATATTTTGAAGACGAAGTGGCATAATAGGCCGGACTTCTTACACTATTTGTTTAATAATTGGTTGAATCCCTTGGCTCATAAATTCGTTAGAGTTTGGACAAGTCAAGTACTGCATTTTGGGATAGAGACCACCAACCATGCTGAGAGTGAACGTCCAATCCTGAAGCTATGGCTTTCAACATGCCATGGTGACTTGGACACTGTGTTCCTTAATATTGACTTGCTCATTGAAGGTCAAATTGCTGAGATTAAGAGCTCATTGGAGTATTCTAGGCTTAAAGAAAAGTTTAATGCCAAGAGTAACCCGATATTGAAGAATGTGAGTAATAACATCAGTCATTTGGCATTGAAATGGGTTGAGATAATGAGAACTCCAAAGATCATTGATGATCCGAAAAATTAGTGTTGACACTATTTGAGGACATCACACAGTCTCCCATGTTCATGCTAGTTGATCACACGGTTCGACACCTTCTTCCTATCCAGTTGGACGATATTGAGACTTTTTGGAAGACACTAGAAATTGGCAATGATCATCCTTGTTCGCAAGAGAAGGATATGGATTCTGAGATGCATGATCTTGCCTCCCTCTTGGATCAGATAAGTACAGGACCAAGATCCAAAGTTAGGGAGATGCGTTATATTCCGTAAGGAGTATTCAGTCTGGTTTTGCCCGAAGATCCAGGTATGACATTGACATCTCCCTTGAGGTTACAGCCACAAAAGAACAATGGAAGACAAACTCAAAAAAAAAAATGACAAGTCATATTGAGAGCACGTGTCAATTACTCATAAAAAGATACAAAAGTCAAACAGTTCTGGTTCGGGTTCTACCTCTAGATCTGGTTTGGGTTCCGTATAAGAGGTAGACCGCCACGAGCTCCTAGGGGTAGGGGTAGAGGGTGTAGTAGTAGACGAAGTATTTTATCTTCTATTATAGATCCATCTCCTCGTTTCACATTCTCTTTTATCGACGCTTACCTCTAGTTTCGCGTATCCTTTCATTGAGAATTGGAAGAACGTGAGCGGTGATGGAAATTGTGATTATCGGGTTGTGATAGACTTTGTGTTGGGGATGAACATCAATGGCATGAGGGTCGTGGATGAATGATTTTTGAGTTGGAATATACAACGAATATGTACCTCTCACTGTTCCGATTAGCGGAACGGGTTTATGAACTCATACGTAGGACACAGTGGTGGGATGGACATGCGCCTTCAGAACATTGGTTGGATACATCTGATTCTCTTTATGTCATAGTAAATGCATTCAATCTATGTGTGGTCTTAATTGCACGCCTTGGGTCCACCAACTGTATTGCCTTTCTACTCGTATTTGGATCGTACTACAGGTACACTAGTTATTAGGCATCTGGCAGAACAACAACATTTTATTAAGGTTAGTATACATTTATTTATCTGGTTAGTCTGACTTTCTAATTTATCATCACCTGAGCGGAGACCAAGTTTATATTTTATTGTCTTATGCAGCTCCAAATGGAGATGGATGCCCATTGCCCCCTTTACATGTGCAATGGGAATATCCCAATAGTGATTGAGTTAGCGGTTGGGAAGAGGCTTATTCTGACAGGTTTTGCAAACTGAAACACAAGATATGCTAGAGCATATCCAACAGGAGATCCAATTTATGTTAACTTGTAGTTGTTTTTGTAATTAAATTTATTATTTATTTGCATATTAATTTTATTGTTTCCACCTTATAGTTACTCAGTTGGTCATGTCTGCTATACGAAGGGATAAGCACTAGATCCTATGGACCTCCCTCACCTGGTCCTATCTACTCCCAACCGTCATTCTTCGCTTTCTTCCTTTGCATAGGCGTCGTAGGAGGATGCAACTTCTCGGGTCTTTTTTATCGAGACCCAGCAATCTTACTCATCACTGATATGAAATTACCGGTCAACCCTTTCCCTTTCCCCAGACCTGGCCTAACACCGGAGAATGATGCAGGGGTCACAAATACAAGCTCGTCCTCATCACCGTCACTGTCGCCATCAGCATCATGATATCTGCAGGCTCAACCTGATCGTCCTCATCGCCAATATAGAGGGATCTAACCATGTCAGGCTCCTCAGACCGACCCCTGTCACTCTCGGCTGATTACCTGAATCCCTCCCAACACAAGGCTCAAATGAGGGAATTAGTTAGCTGTGCTGAAAGATAAGTCGACGGGACTCCTAACACAAGCTACTCAAAAAACTCAGTACATAACTGCAACCCTAGACCACTAACCTCATTTAATGGTTCTTGATGCTTACTTCTATACAGTGGCCGATCTTAGCCGGGCATATGGGGAGGCACAGAAGGAGATATGCATATGGATCATATTATATAAATGGGGTCTGAGATAGTAGCTGAGAAGATCCATAAGGGTCATAGGGTATGGGAGTGTATGGACGGTGTGATAGGAGAGGAGGACAGGTCCTAACCGGTATAGGGGGTGGTTAGGTAGAAGATCCCGGTGTACTAGGGTCATAATATATACTCGTTCCAAGGAGGGCAGGAATCGACGGGATGTCAGAAGTACTGTGGCGACCCCTCACACCACGGGATGAAACAGTGACTACACGCCCTTAAACCTAACCGGTCCTATTTGTCACAGGATCTAGATCATCATCTCCCATACATGTTCCGGATCGAACCATCTAAACAAATCATAAAACTTATTCATCAATAACATTATTTAATATTTCCCTAATTCATGTCTTATATTATTTAAATCTTTTATAAGGCACAAGTAATGCATTTGTCTTTATCTTATTATTTAACTTCGTTCTTCATAATCTTTTATTATTTAAATTATATTTTTTAATTACGTCATTTATATTATTTTATTATTTATTTTTTTAAATTTACTGTATTATTTCTTTTGTATTATTACATTATTTTATTATTTTTTTAAGCCTGTTATTATTTCAGTCACATTGCTTTATTATTTATTATTATTAATACATAATAAATCGCTATGTATATTTTCATAATTTGAATCAATATTGTATTTATCATTCATAATTTTCCATTATTTAAATTATAATTTTTAATTGCATAATTTATATTATTATTTAGTTCTTACATTTATTGCATTAGTTCTTTTGTACTATTATATTAACTTATTATTTGTTTAATAAGTTTATTATTTCATTTACATTACTTTATTATTTATTATTATTAATAAGGGATAAACCGCTCTATATATTTCTACATTAGGAATCAATATAAACCGCTCTGTATTTTATTATCTTATCATGTAATTGTAAATAAGTTATTTTTTTAGTTATATTATTCTATTATTAGGAATCAATATAAACCGCTCTGTATTTTATTATCTTATCATGTAATTGTAAATAAGTTATTTTTTTAGTTATATTATTCTATTACTTTTCATTATTAATAATGTGAATAAAAGTTACTACGTCAATAGTGTAATTATTTATGATTAAAATTACTATTTAAAAGGGGTTGGATCCTATTATTTAAATTATTATCATCATTCTTTATGTATTGTTAGTTATTATCAACTCAAGTAATGATTTTATATTATTATTATTCACACTATTATTTAAATATCAATATTTATTATTATATCAAATGACTGAAAATATAAGTTCTTTATTAAAAAAAATTAAGTTATTTGATAAAATATAGAAATTATTCAAATCATTGAAATTATAGTGCTAGAAGTGCAATATACAGAAAATAGTAAAAATTCTAGTTTCTAGACGAAAAATAAGTTATTTTGTAAATTTATATTATTATATCAAATGATTGAAAATAATAAGTTCTTTATGGAAAAAGTAAGATATTTAATAAAATATAGAAATTATTCAAGTATTAAAATTATAGTGTTAGAAGTGCAATATACAGAAAATAGTAGAAAGTCTAGTTTATAGAAGAAAAACAAGTTATTTTGTGTATAATATAATCATAATATTATATAAAATGATTGAAAATAATAATTTCTTTTTTAAAAAAAAGTAAGTTATTTGATAAAATATAGAAATTATTTAAACCATTGAAATTATAGTGCTAGAAGTGCAATATATAGAAAATAGTAAAAATTCTAGTTTCTAGATGAAAAACAAGTTATTTTGTGGGTTTTTTTCTTGAAAAAGCCCCCATTTTTTTTTAATAAGTTACTAAAGTTGCCCAATTTTTTTTCCTGATTTGGCATAACGCACAACCATTGTGAGTTTGTGCGTTATCACTTAATCACATCCTAGGTGGCAGATAAAGCACATAATCATTTTTTTTCCCTTGGACCTCATGAGGAATAACACATAAGACTTACCAATAGACCACCATTGGATTATATTGAACAAGTGCATAGGATTTTATTTAACAATAACTTACTTATGTATTCTAATATTTAACAACTTCAAAGGTTTTTGTGGGGGAACGGTGGGTGGGAAACCGTTAGAACTTTCCAACGCGCAGGTCTCAAAAAAATAACCGAAATACCTACAAGAATCGCCTCAATCGGACGTCCGAGTGTAAAATTATACCCCGTCAAAATTTTCGACTGTACAAAAAGATTTTTTTGCCCCGAAACGCGTCCGGATCACTTTTTCAACGATGCCGTTGCGTTCCTCTTTACAAGAACCATAGAAACGAATGGTCATACGCGTGAAACGGACATCTGATCGCAGAGTTATTCACGTTTAAAGTTTTCCAAATACCTTAAAAATGATTGTGCGTTACGGCCTCTTCAGGATTTAAAAAAAAAAAAAACTGGACCTATTTAGTATCCATTTTTAAAAAATAGGCTAAATAAAGAAAAAATCTATTTTGTGCAAAGACCGTTGCCACAATCAACGAAGCAAAAAAACCTTTACTAGCTGAAATTTTTGCTCAAATGCCAATTGGAATTCTGCATCTTGGTCCCGTTCTCGCGCTCTCTGCAGATCTGACATTAATTAGAAGCGTTGAATGGAACCAAAGAAATAAACATACTCGATTTGAGTTGATAGCAAGGTTGAAGATGAAGCAGATGTGCTTCACTGCCCCGCGTCGACGCTCCATATGCCCAAATATGATTCACTCCGGGTGCGCTTCAGCGATTTTCTTTCACATTTTCCTTTTCCTCAAGTTTTGGTGCGTTCTATTCAACTTGCCTTCAAACATAGTGCTGAATCCATACTATTTGCAGATTCACAGAGCTTCCTAGTGTCATCAATATCAGGTCTATTCAAATTATTCACCTTACTACTTCTGCTCATCTTATCTCAAGAGCCTTACCAAGTAAGACTGGATGTTCAGCATTATATAAGCAATGAGAGAAAATAAGTAGGAAAATGAACAGGGGGATCCAAATCAAGCAGGAACAAGAAAAGCTATAAGGTCCCCTCTGCTAAGAAACAGACTGAAAAGCTTATAATTCGTTCTTCAGATCCAGCTACTGTATAGATAAATAAAGGCTCGATTCAACTCTCCAAACTCATGAATCTTTCTATTCATTCATTTCAATACTTCCCACTGATGTAGGAAAAATTTAGAGAAAATATGCCCTTAGGAAAACAGAAGAAATCTGAAAACTTTAAGGAGAAACAACGATGCATTATTGCTGAAATTCCAGGAAAACTGTAGAAAGAATAGATAACTAAGTCCTTAACAGAATGAAAACATGGGCATCACACCCCAGAAGATAAAACTAGGTGTCACACCTAGACCATAAGGCATCGCACCCACTTTGTAAATTGTTTAATGACCTAATTGAATTTGTTCTCCCTCCTACCAATAGGCGCATTATTTTACTTTCAGAAACATGTATATCATATGTCTACTTGTTAGATCCTTCATCATCCTTTTCCTGTTCTAAATTACATCTTCCCTCCTGCTTGTCTTTCTTTACAGATTTATAATACATTAGTGCTGATCAACTTTACTGGTAAACACAAGGAAGTAACGGAGAGCAAGTTGTGTAACCAGATAAGCAGATATTATACTAGTTTATGCACATGCAAGAGATTGCTGTCACAATGTCCTCATAATCTGGCATTTGCAGTTAGGCATGCAAAGTGTGCAGTCCTGTGAAAAACTGAAGCATATAAACACTTTTGAGTGATGAAAATTGAATCTTTTTAAAAGAACAGGACTGGATATATGTGACAAAAAGAAACTATTTCCAACTAATGGTAGCTTTTTAGATCCAGTGACTCAAGGCCATACACAGATAAGCCGATTTCGTTACAATGACACTACATAACCAATGACCAGATGCAAATATTTACAACCATGACATTAATACTGAACTCTTACATGGCCAAGTAAGAAGTGATTTTATCATCACTTGACATAAGATTTCTTGATGGAAACAAGTACGTTAGAAAGTATTATATAAACAGAAATTAGAACTGCAATATATTTAGAAAATCCTATATAATTTCAATACATATAGGTGATTTAGGAGTACCAGAAAGAAAACAATGCTCCATTTATTCTGTTTCTAGCTAGCCTACTGGCAATTTAAGTTTACCTTTACAATTTTTCTGCTGCAACATATATTCATGAAATTTCTCAGCTTTGTCTCTCATGTCCAAAATCATCTCCTCAGTCGCATCCATAATTTGTTTTGGCAAATGAACCTCCAAATAATCAAACCACTCCCCTAGAGTCATCTTCTCTAAATCCACCCCATTACCATCATCATCCTTAACCCTTGATGTACTAGCCAATTCTTCACAACTTTTGGCAGCAAACCGCACCTCCTCCTCAGCCAACTCATCAACACCGTTACCCTCTTGTTCTAATGCCTCATTCACTTGTACATTTTGTTTCATCAACTCCAATACTTCTATTTCAGAATTTAACTTCTCCTCCTTCCCAACTGCTGCACCCTCATCATTCTCCATCAATGTCTCCATCTCCAAATTCTTCTTTCCTCTCCCGCCTCTCCCCCTTTTATTATTTGCCCCTCCATTTTCCACCTGAATCTCCAAATTTAATTCCTTCCTCGAACTCCTAGTGCTTCTTCTTAAGCTCATATTTTCTCCATCAATTGGCAAAGCCATTACCACTGCCTTATTATTTTGAAGTTCATTTTCATCAATTATCACCAAATCCTGTTCCTTTTTCGTACTTCTCATTGTACTCTTTAAACTTTGTTCTTGCATCCCTTTCACCTCCATTCCAACCTCATTCTCAATACAATACTCTCCATCTTGAACTTCATTTTCTGATAAATTTTCCTTTTCCTCAGCATCTTGAACTCCATTTTCATCCAATTTCTCTTGTTTTTTCCCTCCATTCCTCCTCGAACAAGCTTTTCTCCCCAAATTTTCCATTTCCCCAGATTCTCCTTCAAACCTATCAATGTTCATAGCAGCACTTCGAGTAACCCTATTCGACCCCTCACCAAACCCTTTACCTTCTTCAACTTGGTTGTTCTGCAAAGCTGCCTTACCTCTCCTAGTTCGTACCCTAACGTTCTCTTTGTTCTCAATGTCCTCATCAACCGCCTTGGGTTTCCGACCCCGTCCCCGAGGCGGATTCCTTCTGACCTTGCTCTCCTCCCCGTCAACTCCTACATCCTCAAACCTGACAACAATAGAAGTCTCCTCGCCGATCTTGACAACGTCGCCGTCTGAGAGGTCCACCGGCGTGAATGGATCCAATGTCTCCCCATTAAGATCAGTGCCGTTTGATGATTCCAAGTCGGATATGACCCAATTTCCGATCCGACCCGGCTTGGAATCAAAATTAATGGAGACATGCTTAGATGAGATGCCGTCTTCTTTAATGACAAGAGTGTTTCCGCGGGCGATCCTGCCGATCTTGATAACGTTTCCGGGTCGGAATGATCGTGTTTGGCCCGCTAAAGGACCTTTCTCCAGTATGAGCTTCAGGGTCGGGCCATCTTCTCCTTCGGCCATTTTTCTTCTCAGCGAGCAAAACTCTGTGAATGTGTGTGAGGAGATAGATATTGGCGAAAGCAGAGTGAAGAAATGAGTTTGAAAACTCGCACGTGCGTCGCGTGTGGGTCGGGAAATTTTGAGTTGTTTTAAAATTTCATTTCCCGCTTTAACTAAGCCTAAGCCCGGTTTGATTCAATCATTTTTCTCCATTGGTGGTAAAGGAAAATAAAACAATTTTTTCTAGAATTTGTTTTTTCTCGATTGGTGATAAAGGGAAAATAGTGAAAAAAATAAAATGAGAAAATTAGTAAAAAAAAATATAATAAAAAGTGTGAAAAATACTTTTCCTCACATAAAAGAAGGAAAGTGGTGCCTGTCACCTTTAGTTGTGTTATTTTTAATTTTACTTCCTATTTCTTCCGAGCCTATCAATCATGTGGGTCAGCGTAAGGATAAAAAACTTTACTGTGCAAGCTTGGGCCTTCGGTTATCTTTAGTCAACTTTATTTTTTAAAAAATAAAAAATGGTAATATTTTCAGTTCAGTTCCATCTTGAATAAAATTTAATTGAAATATTTTTTTCCAGAGGAAAAAGAACCATATATATTAAACTTGGGAATAATAAATTATGTGCTTACATATCAAATTTACACCCAATAATTTTCAAATATTTTTTTCTCTCCAAAATACTCTATCTAACACATGTTTTCTCTAATTTCTCAAAAAAAAATATTGTAATTTATTAAAGTTTGAAAATTTTTAAGATAAATATGGATAGTTATAAAGATTATCTACACGATACAATCAATTGTAAGATAAAATTAAAAAAATAATAAAAATATAGAAAAGTAATATATTTCACTTGAACCATGCCTTGGGCGGGAATATGGGTGACCTCGCGTCAGGGATTGTGGCAGACTTTGAGATGATCGTGCCAGTTCTTGTTACAGGATTCCCTCTGCTCGTGCCAGTACGTACCTCAAGTGGACAGATCAATTTTTTATTTTTTACCTTTTTAAAATATAATCATGTAAATAATATTAATAATTATAAAAATAAACAATTTTGCTGCAAACTAATCAAAATGAGTCTTTGAAAAAAACCCTAAGCATGGGGTTGACGCCAACTCTCGGTGCAGTTGCAAGGAAATTGGCATATGATTATGACGCCAATTGTTCCTCGACTTTTGAACTAAATAAATTTTTTACATATTAAAATATAAATAAATAAATATAAAACGTTATACTATGTTTTTTTTTTAATTGTTAGATTTGAATATATCGTCGTTAAAAGTCGTAGGCAGTAAAAAGAAGTTAGATAAAAATAAAGTAAAAAAAGAAAATAATTTAATAAAAATAAATTTTTTTCGCATGTAAATTTTATTTTTTAACACATAATTTATCGATCAATATTAAACTTGTAACTCTTCATTGAAATACAGTCCAAACAGAAGAGAGTAAAACTAAACTAAGAAAACAATATATTTAGCTAGAACATCAGTTACGATATTCTAGCTCATCAGATTTTAATTTACCAATTAAAATTGCAAAATCCCCTTGTATTGTACTCAACTGAAGAGCACCCTCTACGGTGTCTGTGACGCAGGCAGCTATAAAAATAAAACCCCTAAACAATTACCTCTAGCAACAGCCCCAGCCCCCAGCTCTTCCCTTCCCCTTCCTCCAACAACCTTCAAAATTAACTTTTACCTTCTCCTTTGCAGGTGCCTTCCATCTAAGTTCCACCAATTTACTTAACACATGTATTAAATATTTCTTTTAACAAAAATTAAGTAATTCATTTTGTTTAAACCAAATCTAAACTAGCAATCAAAATAAATTTTATTTTCCATTTGATTCGGAAAAAAAAATTAGATTCATGTTTTGTTGTATATATTGCATAATCCAAAATTCAAAACAAAATCCACTACACATATCTAATCGCAAAAATAAATGAAATATTTTTCTAAAAAAATGAGTTAGTTTAGTTATTAAAAAAGGAGATGAATTAGTTATCGTAATATTATTTTTTAGAGTAATTGATAAAATTAGTTTATTAACTATTTATTATCTTAACTTGGTCCACTATCTTTCTTTTACTAATTTTTGTCCACTAAATGATATATTATTATAAATTTAGTCCACGCCGTCACCTTCACATAAAACGGTCAAAATAAATGTGAGTTACATGTGTCATTTATAAAAGGGGTAAATTTGTCTTTCCACATATTTACAACCTAAATAAAAAAATAAAAAAAATCCACCTGCCAACCCATGCCCGACCCGAATAAACCCAATGCAAACCCCCCAAATCCAAGAAAGGGTTCAGACATTGTATTCCCACTTTGATCTATCACCTGTGAAGAAAAACAGTGACCTTAAAGACATCCTTTTCCGACCTCCGATTCCAAGTATTACTCCGGCAACAAAGTGGATCAATTAAAGGAAGTTTGCAGAAGATAACACTTCTCTGTAAGAGAAGCTTGAGTTTTTTTGCAAGTTGAAGAAGAGAAGGGTGAGTTCTTTGCAACTTTCATCGGATCTTTTCGCGATAATTCTCCGGAGACATTTAGGAGAAAATGCTTGTGCTCCCATTTACAGTAAGTTAGTTTATATGCTAATTTCCGTGAAGAAATTTCTTTGTAATTGTTTCTGTTATGTGTATATGAAATGCCGATATTTAGTAGATAATGATGAATTTCATCATATGATTTAATTGATTTCCCCTTTCTACTCTAATTTCGAACCTTCATTCTTTCTCGTTTACCTTCGGTAATTAATGTGAAAGTTTAGAACTTTTATGCTTAGAAGTCTCACTACTTGTGAATACATGCTATATAGTTTCTATTTGTTGAATATTTGAACTGAAATTGATTTGGAATTCTGTTCTTTAGTTGTGGGTTTCAGCTGAGTTGCTATTTTTTTTTTCCATTTGTGGTCCCTAATGTTTTCTGTTTTCTGAATTGTTATTCCCTTAACAATTCTTTATAATAAATTTTTTGGATGTTGTTATTATGAAATTTGTTTGCGCAGTATTAATATAAAATATAAAGTACAAAGAAATAGAGATTATAAATATAAAAATTAACTAAAAGAATATATAGAGAAGTAAAAAAGACAAAGAAGAATAGAGAAAAAAGTATCAAATTTTTCTTGATAAGTGAAGACCAAAGTTGCCTATTTAAATAGAGATGGAATAAAATATACTTATTTAAGATAAGATTAAAACTTTATCTTCAAAATATCTATTTTTATAATGTCTATATCTTCAGCATATCTATTTATTCATGAAATAAACTTTATCTTATGAAAATTCACAAATATTATTTAATTCATAACACTTCTCATTGGATGTCCATTACATAAATGACATGCTTCGTGGAAAAGGAGTACACTATTCTCTATGTTAAACATTACTCCCCCAATAAGATAATAATTGAGATTTCTAAACATACATATTCAGAGATTATCTTAAATGTTGTTATCGGTAATGTCTTAATGGATAAATATTCCAGATTTCAGAGTTATTGAATTTGTTTGCACATCATTCTTGTATCTCTTTTGGAGCTCATGAATAGATATATTTATCTTATTTTAGCCAGTCATTATAATTAATTGTTCCTTTAATACAAGCTAAAGAAGTGGTTGCTACATATATCTATATACACAATCACAGTATATGTCAATTCATAACATGATTTGTGTGGATCATGTAAAGAATTAATATCTTATATATCCAATTCTGCAGGAGTTGGATTGTTTTTTAAAATTCGAGATAATGATTTGAAGGAGATATCAAACAATAAGTTCAATATATATTCCTAAGTCATTAGTTAGAGAAGAGCCATAATAGCTACATACTTACAGGAAACAAGTATAATCGTGTGTTAATTTGCATAATCCGGAGTTTCAGGACCAATTGACTCTTCAATATCCTTTTACAAAAGATTTTTATTGATATCTAATGACTCAATAATTTGAAATGGCAATGATGTGTCATGTCCATATAGAACATTTTAAGAATGTTCAATTTTGTCTTGATTTCGGTACTCTTGATCATCATACTTGCCTTTGTTTACTCATTTGGAATAACATTTGCTCATATAATCCTCTTCTTTAAGAGGATATATATCTTTGTAATCAAGAAGTGTATCATGCTTTGAATATTATTCAGATTTATAACATTTATGGTTCTTCTAGAACATCTATACCAAGAATGTACACTAGAAACTCTTATAAATTTGGCAAAGGTATATAAAATACTCAATTTGCAACTATTTGGCAAAGGTATATAAAATACTCAATTTGCAACTATTTGCAAATGACCAAATCTTGTGAACTTCTAGTTCACTTATTCTTGTGGGTAGATATTTTTCTTCTATTGTTAATTTTCTCCCCTTCATATGGTGACACTAGTTCATCAAAGTGTTAATCAACAAATTGCCCAATTAAAATATCTTCATGAAGCAATATATGTGGCAAGTATAATTAACCAAGACGAGTAAATGTTTCCTCATACATGGGCATACTTGATTTTCTCATCATAATTTTCAATGACGATTCACTAAGACTTAGTTACATTTCTAAAATAATTGACTTATATGCTTCAGACATATTAAGTGCACCAGAGATTTTATTGTGATAAACCTAATCTCGCGGCAATTAAATTGCAAGCAAGCACAATTGGAAGACAACTCAATTGAAAATAACATCGAAATCAATATATTAAACCAAGAACATTGTAAACAAGTATTAGGGTTCAACCCTCATCCAAACATAAAAATCTACTCACTAATCATTTTATAAAGACCCAAATTAAACATTTGAATTCAGTAAAAACAAAGGAAAACAAAGCTTAGGAGGAAATTTGAAGTTGCAATCGCAGTCTCAAATGTCTCACGAGCTCTCTCTCAAATTGCCCAATTGAAACTCGAAATCGTGATGTTTAATCTTTGAATCTTGATCTCCAAGAACTAAATTACATAATTTATAATGATTACCTATCTAATTGAAGATGAAAATTGGGGAATTATCAACCTAAATTCGCCCTTAATTCTTTCTCCGACAACGGTGCCAAAAACTTGGTGTTTGAAGTTTTAAACATCAAAATGGGGTAAAACTACTAAGAACTAAAGCAATAGACAAGATGACCAACCACTGTAGTAAAAGAGCTACACCCGAGTATCGGATCTCGAGGAATGATAAAGGCTCAAATACCAAACGCTTTTTCTATTGTTAGCCTAAAGGAAGGTTGGTTTGAAAAAGAATTAACTTGAAAAACTGAAATGGTTTATCAACTAAAGAAAGCTAAGCAATAAAATTGGTTTTAAAAACTATTAAGCAAGATTTTGGATTGTGGAATTCCTCTAATCCTTGTTACTAATTCAATTGGAAAAATTTCAAGAAAACGATGTTGAATTGATCAAGTTAGGTAATCACAACAAATCAGGCAATCTCTATCTCTAGGCAAAAGTCACCCTACTCACTAACCCTTAGAGGAAAATCTCTTTTCTCCCAAACCAATTATGAGTGCAGTAATTATAGGTGACTAAAGGACCTAAAAATGCAATATTATATCTCTAATCAATTTTCCCAATTAACCCCCAATTGGTTGTCCTAGAATGCTCTTCCTTTTTCAATTCCAAGCACTCTTGCAATAAATCTATAGCGACAATTAAATTGAAAACGAGCACAATTGGAAGACAATTTAATTTAAAACAAATATCGAATTCATCAAATTAAATCAAGAACATTGTAAACAAGTGTTAAGGTTCAACCCTCATCCAAACATAAAAATTTACTTACTAATTATTGTATGAAGACTAAAATTAAACATTGACTTTCAGTAAAAGAAAGGAAAAGAAAGCTTAGGAGGAATTCGAAGTCGAAATCGCAATCCTGAATGTCTGTCGAGCTCTTCTCTTGAGTCTCCCAATTTAAGCTTAAAATCGTGATGTTTGATTTTTGAATCTTGATCTCCAAGAACTAAATTACAAAATTTCTAATGATTACCTATATAATTGAAGATGAAAAGTGGGGAATTATTTAACCTACGTTCGCCCCTAATTCTGTATTTTGCCCTAATAACAGAATTACTTATTAATAGAGGAAAAATTACAGCAAAACAGAGTTAAAATAGGATTATAACTGCTACGCCGGTACCTACCGCGCATAGTAGGTCTTGGAGCCACAAGTAGAGCTCGGACAGAACCCTGTCGTCCACGGTAGGGTTTTATCCAAAATAAAGCTTGTAACGTCGGGACTTACCGTCGACGGTAGGGTTCTGTCTGAGCAACGACGTAAAAAACTTTTAGGTCCTTTAAATTACATATAATTACTGCGCTCATAATTTGTTAGGAAGAAAAGAGATTTTCCTCTAAGGGTTAGTGAGTAGGATGGCTTTCGCCTAGAGATAGGGATTGCCCGATTTTTTGTGATGACCCAACTCAATTAATTCAACGTTATTTTCTTTTAAAGTTTTTCAATTGAATTAGTAAAAAGGATTAGAGTATCGTCACCATCCAAACTCTTGCTTTAATAGTTTTTAAAACTTAATTTTTATTGCTGGGCTTTCTTTAGTTGATAAACCATTTTCATTTTTTTGGTAATTCTTTTTCAACCCAACTTTTCTTTAGACTAAACATTAAAAATGACGATTAGTACTTGAGCCTTTATCATTCTTAGAGATTTGACACTGGGGTGGAGCTTTTTTACTACAGTGTTTTGTCCACTTACCTGTTACCTTAACAATTAGCGGTTCATCCCCCTTTGATTTTAAAACTCACATATCAATTGTCCGGAGTAACTTTTATAATTCTCATGCGAACTACATATTATTATCAGTCTGTAGAGTTTGAATCATTCTAATTCAATAATACTATGTGCATAAATACTCTTGTACTTTTGTGAGTCCATTAATTCTATATCATAACCTATTATGATAAGATCTCATAATATCACTATTTTCAGGTACTTAAATTTCTTTTGGAAATAATACATTGGTCATGTTTGAAAATTTTGTTTGGAATTTTATTTCCTCAACTTTATAGTATGACCATCTAAACATTTGCTCCTTTCATATGCGAGGAGTTCATATCTATGGAATCGACTTATCTACCACGTTTCGATTATGTCTCAAATACTTTGATGGTGGTAGGTTGTCCTTCAGGGATGTCAAATATATTAGGAGCATTATTTGTCGGATGTTGGATAGAAAATAGGCCTGGCTCTATGCGTTTGAACTTTTGGTTCAAAACTTATTATAGACACAAAGTAACTACATATTTTCTCCTCTTAATGTTGGGATATTCAAAATCAACGAATTATGAATATCTCTTTTGATATTCTTTGCCCAACATATATAATTCAATCTACATTTTGTTGGAGCAAATAAAATGAATAATACACATTTAATTCATAGATGAAAATATTTGGTTTCTAACCATAAACCAAATAACAAAGCGGAGTATATATTACTGGAGTACCATTACATTTATAATAACTCAAATGGATGCATTTATTGTCTACAGGAGCATCTAGTCTATGAACATATTTTACAGGATGTTCAACAATAATATCAATAGATATATATCACAACTAGTATAATTAGGACATATTGTGTCTTTGGGAGAATTTAAAATATGAACTCATTATTAGGGCATCGTAAACTGCGCGTTATGAGTCAAAAACAATATACAACTACTTTATCGATGCATCGAATAATATTTTTTTTATTCGTTCCTAAAATAATAATTGTATCTCAAATGTATTTATTCGATGCAATACAAATAAATGGTAACATTTGTTTTATAGAACACTAATAGTAATGCATATTTCTTATCCATTGTCTCAAGATGATGGAAAATATCGTCGAGACTAAAAATAGTATTTTACAGTACTTTATCGAAAATAATACATTACGATTTGACATTTTGTATAAAGTTACACTAGCTTTTCTGGAGCCTTTTAATTAGCTAATTTTTTTGGAGTTTTAAATAATCAATTCTTCTAGAACTTTGTATTACCATTATACATTTGGAAAATTTCAATGCATATCCTCAAGCACATTCTTAATTAGAGATATTTCATCTCATCATTATACAATATAAAATTATAATAAATTTTAAATATAAGGAATACAAATAAAAAAATCTACTACTTTTGAAAAAACAATCTAACAACCATAATATATGTTAAGGAAAAATCATTTGGATATTTTTTATATAATTTGGCACTATTTGCATGTGCCATTTTGATGTCATTACTAATAGCATTACTAATATCAATAGCATACTTTGGGAAGTAAACAACACTTTCATATCCTTTATTAGACGATGCTTAACAACAATTTAAAAGTCGTACTATAGGTACGAAAGTATTCACATCGATAACTATTTTATAAAGTACAAAGTGTTGCAATATATCATCTTTCTCTTTCTCACTAATTTTTACTTCTGGTGAAATCCATATATTGATAGTTTATTGAGTCATTGTCATAACTATAAATAATATTTATACCATAGTTATTGTCACGACCAAAATCTATTTTATAAATAAATCATAAGTTTAATGCATTCACTTTAGGGAATGACATTCAAATCAATTGGTCGGCCAGTATCACTTTCGCTAATGACTCAATTTCCATTTAGTCTCAAAAAGACGTGAGACTAATTTAATAAAATGATCAAAAACATCTTTATCGATATTACTACTACAGCTACAGGAGCATATTTGAGATATGATAAGGGTAGAATATTTTCTCTATCACCACTAATAATATTTCTCCATAGATTTTGATTGAGGAGAAATTATAAATGTGATAGAAGTATACTACTGAATAACCAAACACAACCAGTGTTTGTATAATAATTTGTATAATAATCAACTTTTGGTGGTTGCGTAGTTGATCTAGAATTGTATAACAACCAACTTCTAGTGGTTCATAATGCAGGTGGCTTTGATGTTATAGTTTGTGTCTTCAAGATACTTGCATCAACATATATTTATTTAATGGTGTCTTTCAGACCCATTATATATCCATATGAATTTGCATAAATAATTACAAAACAAAAGTATGATTTTTTTAAAAATATCATGAGCCAAAAGGTCGAGTTTTATAATTAAGATACTAGTAAAAGAAGTATCTCTCTCCATCTTTCGCTGACACAACGACACTGCTACAGAATTCTTTGAATCGAAGAAGGCAGTAACTCATGGTAGTGTCTCGTGCTAATAACGTGTTATAAAACTTGTAACACAATAGAATAATCAATATAAAATATAAAGTATAAAGAAATAGAGATTAGAAATATAAAAAATAACTAGAATACTATATATATATATATATAAGAAAAGAAGATAGGGAAAAGGGTAGAGAGAAAATTATAGAATTTTATTGATTTCTCTCTAAGATGTGATTGCAGCTGAAGGCCAAGGGCCTTATTTATAATGTTTAGGGAATACAAGAGATAGACATGGAATAGGGGGATAGCTATCATATCTAAGATAAAATTAAAACTCTATCATTATCTCTTAATTAAATTCTATCTCTTCATAATATCTATCTTTAGAAAATCTATCTTCTGGATGTCTATATCTTGAGAATATCTACTTCTTCAGGAAATGGACTTTATCTCAAATATTATTATCTCTTATGGAAATCCACAAATATTATGTAATTCCAATTGCTATTGCATGAACTGGACAGCGTGTGTCATTCATGATGCTTTGGGCGTGGGTTTGTATGGTTACCGGGGTGGTCTCTTCAGGGAGATGACGTGTCCCCCCGGTGTGGACTAGTTTTCCCTTATCCCCAATATTGTCATAAGATAAGTCTTCTGCCATGATGTAAAAGGGATGTCGGGTGTAAGGTTCCCCACTTGTGTGTTAGCAAGTTGTTGGTCCAAACCTGTGGACATATTTGGGTTGGGTGTGTTTGTCGTTTCGTCATCCATAAAGTGAAGTTGTTGCGGTCCTCGGAAGACGGGTTCAGTCATGTAAGGTGGACGCCAATTGACGAATCTCCAGCTATTAGATGCTCTAAACCCATGGAAGACATACGGTAGTTAGAGACCGAGGGGACTAACTTCTTAAGGCCACTCCGATGCCTAAGTGAGTGAAGTACTCAAAGAGAGGTTGGTAGAGAAGTAAAGAACATTTAATAGCTAGAATTCAGATAATGCATTAATGAGAGGAGAGATGACCTTTTATCGGCATCTGGCTGGGGTTTTAGCTTCTCATGTTCGCGATTTGGGCCAAGTTGATCTTGGGCCTTATTGCTCTTAGGTTTTGAATTGGGCCTTGATAAATTGATGGATTAGGCGATGGGATTTTATCCCATCAAGGGGTTATTGATAAGGATGAGATTTCATTTTGTTTCTTTCTGTCTTGTATCGTGCCTTCCTGTTTCATTCCCATTCTAGTCCCATCTAGTCCCGTTCTTATAAATATTTTAATTCTTTTATTAGGATTATTATTCTAGCACTTCATAATACAATTTTTTTTTTTTTTTCTGAATGTGCGAACTATATATTAATATCAAAACTTTATAAATTGTATGTACAAGCCATAAGGAAATTCGTCTTGGTATTAACAAAGTCTCGAATATGATCCTCCACAAAAATTGAGTTATTTTTCCATCTTCATAACTAGTAATTAATATAAAAAATTGAGTTATTAACAACTTACTGGATTCTTATGGGAAAAGTGAACTCGCCTTTAAGCTTCATAGATCTATCTAGATTGGCCCATTTTATTTCTCAAGCCCAATCCTTCCTGAGAGTAAGTAATGTTTTAAAAGAAAAAAAAAAAAGAGAGGTATTATTCGGATTCGGTGGATTCTGAAATGAAGATCAGAACCAAGCCAAAATAAGAAGAATACGAAACTTCATTTCAGAGTTACAGGTCAAACACGGAACAGAAGGATATATATGTAATAGTAATGTTTCTCTAATGCCGATGCTCCACTCCCCTCCACACTTTCACTAAAGACTCCACTGCTTTCATCTCAATCCCCACTTTCTTCTTCTTCTTCTTCTTCTTCAACTCTACTGTCCTCATGGTGAGCTCTCTCTGTTTCGATTTCATTTTAATTCTCCATCATTTACCGCTTTCACTCCTTTTCGCTATCAGTTTTCCCTGTTTTTCTTTTTGTTTAAAATTACTGAAATTATTGATCATCTTATATACATACTGTAGGCCAGCGGTGGTGGTGCCGGAGAAGGATCAAACAAGTTGCAGCTCTACTCCTACTGGCGGAGCTCTTGCTCTAACCGAGTTCGTATCGGCCTCAATTTGAAAGGTTCTCTATCCATTAATTTGATTTCTTTGGTTTTAATTTGTTAACTTTCATGATAATTCAAAATTGAATGATATATTATCAGGTTTGGAATACCAGTATAAAGCAGTTCACTTGCTTAAAGACGAGCAAAAAAGTCCTGGTTAGTCACTTCATCACACTTCTTCAAATTAAGAAATTTTGATTTTTGTTTACAAATCTCAGTGCATGGGTTGTCAAGCCTATATCTTACTTCGCTACATGCTATTTGAGCTAAGGCATGTAAATGGTATGCATTCTATAGATAGATCATGAATGTATTATTGATTGAGATCACTACAACACTTTACATAACTATATAAAGCATGAGGAGAACTTAATTGAGTGCAAGAAATGTTCTACAAAATGTTTCAGAGATATTTTTTCATATTGAATATCTGTGTAAAACTGGTGTCTAGGTGGCTGGCTCTTTTTTGGAATTCGATTTATTATTCACTTGTTTGTTTCAGCTTAATGCATATTTTTATGAAAGAAGGGACTTTTACTCTGACTGGAACTGCAGAATTTTTGAAGCTTAATCCTTTGGGCTATGTGCCTGTACTGGTGGATGGTGACATAGTGGTTTCCGACTCTTTGGCTATTTTACTGGTACACTTCTTTCTTCACATTCTCAATGTGAGTATTTATGTTGCTCTAATATTTTTGGATCACTTACCATAGAGAGGCTTTCTTTTACAGTATCTTGAAGAGAAGTTCCCTCAGCACCCATTGCTGCCAGAGGATCTTCAGAAGAAAGCTATTAATTACCAGGTAGTTTAATACTAAATGTATTGGTGGATTATTGGTTGATTAGATATCCTTCTTGCTACATAGAGAACATGGAGTAGAATTCAAATTTTTTAAACACAATGGGTAGGTAGTTTGGTGGTCTAAAAACTAATCCATTTGTTTCTTTTCCTTCTCATAATATTTTGAGTACTAACAATTGTTCTTCATTGTGTATCTGTGAATTATGTGAAGGCTGCCAATATTGTTTGTTCAAGCATTCAGCCTTATCAGAATTTACCTATACTTGTAAGTATAAATAAGTCATGTTTTCAGTTCGCTCTTTTTATGTGTTTTAGTATTGCCATTGACTGATTCTTGATCTGCAGAAAATGGTTAGAGAAAGACTTGGCCCTGGTGAAGATGTGGCTTGGGCTCGAGAACATATTAGAAGGGGCTTCACTGGTACACTTTTGCATATCCTGGCTGGGTTTCATTATGTTACTAGAAAACTTCCATCACATATTCAGAATTATTTATATGCCTTGGCATCTTGTCATTCTTTCTGAACGAATTTTGAAAAGGTTTAGGGTCCACTTGGATTGGATTTAAGAATGAAAAATATTGAGATTTTTTACTATGCGTAACAGGTGAATTCTTTGTGAGAGGAAACATGGGGCCCAAAGTAAAAAAGAAAATAAGAGGATTGGGTTTTTTAAACCCAATCCAAGTGGACCTAGTTTGATTGCCTGTTTCCTTTTGGGGTTTTACGGTTTGGATGGTGTGGTTGTCAACTTTGTCTCTTGGTTGGTACAATAGGGCTACACATCATGAGTTTCCATTCTTATAACAGATCATGTATTATATATTCTCGATCTTACCTACACTGATTTTAGATAACCAAGATAATTTTTATGGAAGTTATAATTTGATGAATTCTTAATACTTACAACCGAGATAATGTTATAGAGTTGAATTGATCTCGAATCCAGCATAACCAATGTAGTAATTTACTGGAATGCTGATGGAATTACAAATGTGTCCTAATGTTGATGACTCACACGTGTGGGTGCACACATATGTATGTCCAAGTTAGTATTTTCTTGAACATACTCTTATCTCGTTTGGAACATTAATTTGAGGAGTTGCAGAATATTCTTAGTTCTTTCTTACCAATGTGCATTGGCTTACACACTTGCAGCTCTTGAGAAGTTACTGAAAGACTATGCTGGAAAGTATGCCACAGGAGATGAAGTTTATCTGGTTTGTCTCTTCTTACACCTTTTGGCCTAATAGCATTCCTGGAGCTATGCACATTTCTCAACAGCATGTTTATACCACCTTTATTTCGGGCCTATTGCAATTCAGATTGGTTTTGTGAATTCTACTTGAAATGATAACTTTATGGTCATAAGTCAGTAAATAATTTGATCACATTGATTTTCAGTTTTGACCTATATATATTTGTTTTACTGAGGTTGGAATCTTGATGGTCAATTTTATCTGAAAAATTTAGCCAGCTTTTGCCTTCTGTAGATTGCTGCTTAAAATTGTATTATCTTCTTGTCAACCATTTACAGGCTGATCTATTCCTGGCACCCCAAATTGATGGTGCAATTCGAAGATTCCAAGTTGACATGGTAATTCCCTGACTATGGCATCTCATATCCTTTTGTTAGTTATTAATGTTTGATTTGAAGATTGTCAGTTGTCATTCTTGCTGGTTTCTGATTTTTCCGCACCTACATGCTTGGGGATTTTCCCTTCTGTTTTAAATGAAACTTCTTCTGTTTCTTCTACCTATTATTCCATCATTCACCTGCTCTACCTGTGCCTAACAATGAATTCCATCACAAATTTTAGTTGCTTCTTGTAAGAGTCCACTGACCTGTGACTTCAAAGTTCTAATTGACGAGGGTTTTGCATTTTCAGGATGAGTTTCCTATCCTATCTAGGATTAATGAGGCATATTTGGAGATACCTGCTTTCGTTGATGCTTCGCCAGGAAGGCAGCCTGATACTCCACCTGAGCATAGATCCTAAAGGTATAGCCAGAGCTGAAGAGACTAATTGATATCTGCTCAATTATTCTTCTAAAGTCTCTTGATCTTGCTGCTCATCTACCTATTCTTGTGCGTGCTCTTAAGAGTATAACATATGTCCTTTTAAATTCTCATTATCCAAGCCCTACGAATCGCCATGGTAAAAGCGGCCCTTTCGTGGTATTGTTTGTTCTATTATACATATAAGCTAGAGCACATACCCCGTTGACTAGAGAACTAGATAATCCATACGATGTTAATTATGAACTGATCATGTTTATGGAGTCCTCCTTCCGTTACTCTCTTGCTTCTTTTCTCTATATTTTGTGTTGTCCCTACTCTTTGCAGATTCCAATTAGTAACATTCTTGTAAATTGCAGTATGCTGTATCCCAGCTATCAAGCAGGAGGGAATGCACTGACTGTAAGAAATACTGGATTATCTCGACAATAACCGATGCCAACCTCAGTAGGCAGTTGAAATTGTGTTACGTTTTGTAAAGTTTGGATCCTATCAGGAAAACGTATTTTGGCATGAACACTAATACAATGACACCATGTTTATGAACCAATTCAATTATCAAATCCTATTGACGCAGGATAACTTAGTTGCTTAGTAGCTCTTCTTATCAAATGGTAACTCAGCAAGTGTTGAGTTCGATGCTGTAAAAGAAAAATAGGGGATAACAGTAAACTCAAATGGTCAGAGAAAATATAAAAAAGCCAAAAGAGAAACAAATAATCCTCCATCTCTTCTTTAACCGGCTGAAGAATCGGTGACAGATGTTTTAGTCCTCTTATTTGCACCATTCTTTTTCTGTTTCTGTTTCATATTAGCCGCAGTTATAAGTTTATAACAGGAGGGATCCATTTCACTCGATTTTCCAAACCATTCCTCGTAAAATTGCCAAACTTCTGACCTGTTGAACAGGAAAAATAAAAAAGATAACTCTTGAGATACATGGGATTCAAATGTGCATTACTGGCCTCAATAAAAAAGAAAATCTATCGCTGTAGGACGTACCAATATGCCAAGAACTGAAATGGTGCATATTTTCCATAGATTTCTTCAACTTCCTTTTGTACTGTTTTTATGGTTGAGTTTTTGGCATGAACCTACAGGTGAACCAGAGATTTTTATATTGAAGGGGCAAACACGAAAGAAACATCCAAATATAAATTAAAGATTTCGTAAAACCTTTGGGGATCCGTCTATGGTAATGAAAATGCACGTCAGAAATGAAGAACAAGAATGTCAAAGAAAGAAGAACAAACCTGTTTCAAGTGTCTGATAGTTTCTGTATCAGTGGGAATGATATGGTAAAATCCCATGCACATGAGCACATTAGCACAGGTAAAGGGGCCAAATCCATTTATTGCTTTCAACTGATCAAGTATTTTATCATAGTTGGATACACATGGTATTCTGCAAGCTTCTTCAAGCTCCTTGAGTCGAATCTTGCCTTCAACTACATCCTGAGCAAATTTCAACACCCGACTTGCTCTATATCCAAGGTTGCATCGCTTAGCCAAAAATGTTTCATCAACACTTGCTAATTCTTTTGGGCTGGGAAAATTTCCAATCCTACTTTGGTAATAAGGTTCAGATCCCTCTGAAGACTGTGAACTAGGAGAACATGACATAGTCGTAACTACTTCAGTTGTTCTCTGACAAGGGTCACACGACTTATCAAGTTTAACAAATTCCGGACTGAGGTCCCCGGCCAGTTGGACTTGGAAGCAGTCTTTTGCATCATCATCATTTCTGTTGCTAATTGAAACTTCTTCTTGCAATGTTTTGGCCTCCAGAAACCTGTTTGTCAGATTCGTGGGACAGTTCATAACTCTGTGCTTTCTCTTTGATTCTTTTCTGGCAGGTGTCTTTGGGATAAAATGATCGACTTTAGGAGCTGAAATGGGGTTCTGTAATTCCCACTGAAGCTCACAAAGTGCTCTAGACATGCTCAAGGTTCTTGACCACCTACACAAGGTAGAATCTCAACATCAATTGCCAATATATTTAAAACTTTGGCCACTAAAAAACTTATTACATGTTATTTCTTTCTCTTATTAATAATGTATCATCATTGAGGGGAAAAAGGTACCCGAAAGAGCTAGTGGTTTCATGCTATGTAGAGAAAAGACACTGAACAAAAAAACTCGGTCTAAAGCTAGCTAAAGGTTTGTCAAGCTTACACCAAGAAGTTGACAAGCTGTAAGATTCCAGCTATAATCAACCATCAAATCTTCTCTCTTTGATTTCCAAACTCCCATTTTAAGGGTTCAGAAACATGACAGAATGAAGAAGAGATATAAACCCACCACAAATGTATCCGCGAAAGGGAACCCTAACGATTCATTTTAGCATGAGACCGGATGCCTATGAAACATCATCTACAAACCCTTTGAACCATATCATAAATCTAGGTCTACTTTGGCATGTTTCTTAGGAAATCTTTCTATCCAACAACTATGTTCATATAACTTGCATCATACCAATCAGGTTAGAGATGTATCCATCAATACTGTGCAAGTTTCTCATTGACTACAAGTTGATTAATCTGATTAATTCCCTTTATTAGTTCCAAATTTAGTTAACCTGTCCCAAAAACTTGCTAAGCTGCTGTAATAATTTAAAAGATAAATCTACTGTTTAGAATCCTTTGGCCTTACGCATGAGATTCTTTCAGTAAAAGTGAATTAATTAATTTTCATTAAATCTTTACACTGTCCTTATCTCTCTCCCCCATCAGAATTTTTGTTTACCTTGACAAAGGAAAACAACAAACACATGCATCAGCATAAAAGAAGATAGTAAATAGAAGACCATATAGGAACTACTCACTGGCAATTGCACAGGAGGATACATTTCACCATATCCTCAAACAATGCCGGTGACCGAAACACTCTACCGAATTCCTTCTCCTTCGCTTCCCCATAGATCTCCTGAAACTCCTTCACATTTCTATCATCTTCCTCTGACAATCGCAACATCCGTCTCACTTGATCCTTAAATTGATAAAGAAGGATGAAAAACCTAGTAAATCAACCAATATGAACACAATGCCATAAACAGAGTTCCAGAAAACAAGTAAATAGGCAAGATATACATCCCCTACTTGTCCCAACAAACCAAACTTATATCCTCCCCAAACAAAAAGTTATTTTTGAGCAATAACATTTTAACATTATTTCTTTCTAATTCTCTCAAATCCAAAATGAGAAAAGAGCAAATGGAGAAGAGATGCTAATACCATTACATCTTGCAATGGTAAAAACATAAAAAGAGTTTCTTTTCAGCTCACATACTACCAAATTTCAGCTACATTTGGGTACCAGATTTAGCTGGGAAGAAAGGAAGCAAAAGTGCCAAAATTCTAAAACCCATTCTTTGAAATAATAAATCAAGATTATGAAATGAAGTATGAACTAACTACTAGCTATAGAAACCCAAAAATCAAATCTTGCAGCTTTTTTCTACTCCCACCCCCAAACAAGACTCGGGAAAAATTCTGAAAGAAAGCTCAAAAAAGTGGGTCAAAAAATGTACCAGCAAACAATGGCGATGTTGATGAGAAAGAGAATCAGTGCCGAAGACTTGAATGTTCAGAGTCTGAGGAGAATCAAAGGGCTGTGAGATTCTAACAGTTAAAGAAGTTTGATAATCCGGATGATCAAAATCGAGGCTCAGACGAAGAGGGCGTTGGAGTGTCTTGGATTGCGGGTCCCAGTAATTGGGTGCCATCATAAACAATCCATGGCTACATACTGTTTTTTCCAAATTGAAGGCGCCAGACCCCACCTCAAGTGGTAGCTCCACCACCGTGATAAGGCGGCCTCCGCCGTCAAGGGTGGTTTCTTCGTCTTTCTTCTGGGTTTCCATTTCGGCAAATGTCACTGCAGCTGGTGCCTGCTGGTGGTGTCCCGTTGATCTCGTTTAGTTGAAACTTTTACCTTTTTTTAAAAAACAAATTATTTATAAATTTTATTTCAAGCACATCACAATTCACTAATTATTTAGGGTTTGTTTTGTTTGGCTGAATAATTATTTTAGTTGAAAATAGAGAATTTTTTTTTTTAATAATGAGATGATAGTCATTTTTGCCGCTCAATTATTTACAGTAGCCATTCATTCATTTTATCGTTTTTTTTTTTTTTTTTTTTAATTTTGGTATGTTTTCTAACTTTTTATGAAATGCGGTGTTGTCAAATACTATATATGAAATTTGTGCATGTGCTTGGCACATGACTTCTTTTTTTAAGGGTAAAATATGCAATTTGTTATAATTTTCTCCAGACTGTTTCTATTAATTGTTTAGTTTAAGACTAAAATGCATGATAAAAAAGAATTAGGAGAAAAAAATCAAGATTAATGGGCGTTTTTTTTCTTAAATTTATTTGTATTGTGGACTTGCTTCATAAATTTTAATTTATTACTTTTAAGTATTCTAAACAATTTATGTTTGGTAAATTAGATACATCCGTTCAATTTTACTGTTAACCAATTCTTTTGTCTGTTAAGTGGATGACATTTTCGTAAAAAAAAAATCATCAAATCCTCTCACTTAAATTATTTTAGGACTAAAGAAAAAAATTAAAATAAATTTAGGATCAAATTTAGAAAAAATAAAAAAAATCATCCAACAACGTCTTTGGTAGGTTTTTTTTCTTGCCTCTATTTTAGAAATGGGTACTAAAGAGGCCCATTTTTTTTTTTTAAATTTTGGAAGAGGCCATAGGCACAACCATTGTGCGTTATCAGTTAATTAAGCTTCCTTCCCTAATTAGTCGATGTGGCTGATAACGCACAATGGTTGTGCTTTATTATTAGGCAATAACGCACACTCGTCGTGCGTTATCAGTCACGTAATTTTTTATTTTTAAAATTTTTTTATTTTTTTATTTTTTTAATGAATTTTTTTTTTTAATGAAAATTTCTTTTGGGAAAACTTATAATTGTATAATTTTTTTTAATGAAAATTTATTTTGGAAAAACTTATAATTGTATAATTTTTTTTAAAAAGACTGTATTTATTATATTTAATTTATTTTATAATATTTATATCGTTTTCTTGGAAAATATATTTATATTTTAACCATTTCATCTCAAGTTATTTGAATAAGTAATACTAAAGAAATTGCAAAAATTTAGAGCAATAATGAAGTAATTAGAAGAAATTGAAAGAAAATTTTCATTAATAGAAACATGTTTTATTACAACTATTTCAAGAAAATGTCAAACTTATACATTGCTCGGTCCGGGGTTATTACAATTTTTCTATTATGTTCCGGCATGCGACATTTTCCACATCTTGGGGGAGAATCTAGATTTCTATAATCCATGTTTCCCTGATATCGCTTGCCTTGTTTCCTACCCCGTTCCTTTTTCATGTTTGGAGGATAGAATGTTAAATTAAAAGGAATATCCCTCCAAAAGTTCTCACTCAATACTGGATGAAAATTCACTTGGTAAGTTCTTCTGTACGTTTGTCGCGAATATATCTCCGGCACATAAGTATCTGTTCTTGACCCATTTTCTCTACACACTGCAAGAACATGAGAACAAGGCAATGTATATGTTTGCAATTTTCTGCAACTTCATGATTTATTATTTAGCCGCAATGTATAGACGTTGTTGCCCGTACCAGAAACCCAGATTGGATAATTGACCATGTATATTCCCTCTCGCAGATTGTAAGTTGTAACTTTGTGTTCTCTTGATTTCACTTCAATCCGCAATAACTTGTCAAAAATTCGAGTTGGAAATGGAGGCACACAATTTTTAGCCTCTTCACTGTGTTGGTGGAAGTACTTAACTAGTTTGTTGAATATTAGTTCAACCAGGGCTTTTAAAGGTAGAATCCTAGCTTTCTTCAACACACTGTTAAGTGCTTCATAAATGTTGGTTGTCATGATACCGTGTCTGTGACCACCATCATGCAACAGTATCCATTTCTCAAGGTCCAACTTCATCAAGTAAATGTAAGCTTCAACATTTCTTTCTTGAATCTCTTTAATTACACGGTCAAATTTTCATTGTTTTGTTTATGTTCCGGCCTGCCACATCAAGCTTTTTAGGTTTGTATTTTTAAAAGTCTTGTTGAAATTTGCTCGAATGTGGCGTAAGCAAAACCGGTGAACTGCAAATGGTGGTTGCCACAAAGGTTGACTTTGAATAACAGAGAAAATACCTTTGTGGCGATCAGAAATGAGGCATACGTGGCGATTTTTGACAATGTATTCTCGCAAGTTTTTAAGGAACTAATTCCAACTCTCGGAGGATTCCTTATCAACAATTGTAAAAGCAAGTGGGAACAATTGATTATTTGCATCCCAAGTACTTGCAATTAACAGCACGCCCTTGTATGGTCCCCTTAAGTGTGTTCCATCCACAGAAATCATCGGCTGGAAATATAGAAATCCGTCTATACATGGCGAGAAACACCATAAAACAAATTTAAAAACATAATTAAGGGGACTGTTTTTTCTGTGATGCAAAAATTCGTATTCAGTCCCCAGGTTTAAATATTGTACAGCTTGTAAATATTTAGGTAAAATACTGAAAGTTGTATCCCAGCTACCAAAAACCCTCTCGATGGCAAATTTTCGAACATACCGTGCCCGCTTGTAAGTACAGCCCGTTTGAAACGATACCTGCACTTCTTGAATGATGTTCGAAACAGGTATCTTAGGATCGTTGGCAACTAGGTGTGATATAGACATTGATATAAATTTTGAAGACAAGTTTCTGTACTTATTTTGTTCAATCTGTACAAGGCATGTGTGTTCTTTGACGAATCTGGTTATTTCCCACCGATTGTGTGTGGCTTTCTTTTTTATACGGATGTACCATGAATAGTAATTATCGTTACTGTGATGGTAACATTTTTCGGTCCATGTATCAATCTTACTTTTCAAAAATCGATATTCACGCCCCACACTGATAGAGTACTTACGAACCGCACTTACTGCCTGCACTTTGTCAACGAATCTCATGCCTAACTGTATGTCAGTCATGGAGTCGTTCCAATCGAGTAATCGGACGGTACCGGATTCTACAAGGTCATCTATAGGAGAACCCGAGCCAATATATAGGAATGCTCCAGAATGTGTGTAGTCATACCTAGTGTTGTTGAACCATTGGCTGCTCTCCCATTGTTGCACTATGTTTTCGGTGACCGGGTTGACAGGATTTACAGCGTTCAGGGGAGTTTGAAACTCTCCTTCTTCTTGGTCATTGTCATCATCCGATTCAGATTGACTAGAAACGGCATCATCTCCGTCCAATCCGTCAACCTCATCGTCAATCAAATCTGTAGTAAGACTAAGGCTCCCCCAATCTGTCGTGCACCCCCCAAAGCTGCCGTGCACAACTGCCTATACAAAAATCCAAGTATGTAGCTACCCCAGCTATATGTCCTGATAGCATCAATCTCCTCTAATAAGCTGAGGTAGGGCACATGAACCAAATTCCCAGAGAAGTCGGGAAGCATATGTCCCCCAATAAGTAAGAAAATAAATCCACGAGCCCGCAGGATTAAATCATCATTGGTCTCCGAACCGGTAAACGCTCTCAGGATCCATGCTTCCAACGGTTCTTTCTTCACCTTGTATCCGGAAAAGTGGCTGAGAGACAACCGCACACCAAAAAGTCTCTCGATAACCTCAATCCAGTACTGTTTAGGGTGTACACTCCAGCTAGGGCCGGTAAAGACCGTATCGTCTATCCCTAAACCCCACAGCGCCTGTACATCCTACAGTGTTATTGAGACTTCACTATACGTCAGGTGAAATGTGTGAGTCTCCGGTCTCTACCACTCTATCAATGCGGTAATAAGTGCGTGGTCCAACCCAATGTAACCACATCTAAAGACTTCCCCCAACCCAATTTCGTCAATAAGCTCCACCAACCTACGAGGAGCCGTACTGTAGCACTGGAATAGGTTCTGCCCAAAACGCCTACACTGAAGATTAGTATAACACGTCTCGTGGTCTCCACTCGAGATCAGACCAGATCGGTGCTCGTGCTGTCTCGATCAAACATCAGGGACAATGGCCCGGGATGCACGTGCGCTAGCACTTCTTCCATCTACATTAATTATAGTCACTCATACTGTCAATATCTATATGTTAAAAGTAAAAATTTTTAAATAAATTCTAATTCCAAACTCTTAAAGGTGTGTTCTTTATGGTACACTTCATTTTAGGGTTTAGGTTTGAATGATTTTTAGCGTATCAAATTTAGTTTTTTTTATGGTTTTCAGAGTTTTTAATGTTTAATAATTTATAGTTAATTATGAAGAATATTAAGATTTAAGTGTTATTACGGTTTACGGCTAAAAAGTTTATAGTTTTCCGGTTTAATGCTTACAAATATCATTTTTAGGGTTTACTATAGCAAAATTTAGATTTTTACGGTTTAATGTTTAAAAAATTAAGATTTTCGTTTTTTTAACGGTTCACTTTTACAAAGTTTACAGTTTTATGGTTTACTGTTTAAATATTAACATTTTAAGGTAAGAGAGATTACTGTTACAACGTTGACAATTTCATGGTTTAATATTGAAAATATCAATTTTAAGGTTATTGGGGTCTATTAGAATTTACTGTTACCAAGTTTCTAGTTTTATTTTTTAATGTTTCAAAACTCAATTTTAAGGGTTTTTAAATTTTTTATAATATACTCTGCAGAATTTTAATATTACGATTTTGGCTTTTTCAGGTTTACTGTTAAAAAATTTATAGTTCAATGGTTTAATGTTTGATGTAAAATTTTGGATTTTAATAATACATTTTAAGTTTTCTATTATTTAAAGTTTAGAATTTTTAAGTTTTTTAAGGTTACTTATAGTATATTTTATAAGTAAGTATTTTACTACTTCGTAAATTCACTATTACGGTTTTAGAGTTCAAATAAAATTATTAATTACTAAACTATAAATTTCCAAGTATCAGTTCTACTATTTACAAAAAAAAAAAAAATTGAGAAAAATACCAAATTACAGGTTCCCATCTTTTTTACTCAAAAATTTATACGAAATATGCAAAATAATTATCTACATAATTACAAAAATTCAAATAATCATAAAGTAACGTAAAAAATTAAAGCATAATTCCTCACAATAAGATCATTTTTTAAATTAAAAAAATAATTATATACATAAAATTATCAGATTTGTACAAATTTATTAATAACAATAATTTTAAACATAAATCCAAACCCCACTTTCACAAAACATGAATGTAAAATTTTGGATTTTAATAATACATGTTTAAGTTTTCTGTTATTTAAAGTTTAGAATTTTTAAGTTTTTTAAGGTTACTTATAGTATAATTTATAAGTAAGTATTTTACTACTTCGTAAATTCACTATTTTGGTTTTAGAGTTTAAATAAAATTATTAATTGCTAAACTATAAATTTCCAAGTATCGGTTCTACTATTTACAAAAACAACAACAACAACAACAACAACATATGAGAAAAATACCAAATTACAGGTTCTCATCTTTTCTACTAAAAAGTTTATACGAAATATGCAAAATAATTATCTAAATAATTAAAAAAATTCAAATAATCATAAAATAACGTAAAAAATGAAACCCTAATTATCCAAAAAAATTCATGAAAATAATTCCTCACAATAAGATCACTTTTTAAATTCAAAAAACAATTATATACATAAAATTATCAAATTTGTACAAATTATTTAATAACAACGATTTTAAACATAAATCCAAACCCCACTTTCACAAAAAATGAATTAATTCAAATTAACAAATAAAATTCATAAAAATGATTAACAAACAACAAATAACAAATCCAAACACATAATAATTAAACCTAATAAATAATACACTAAAAAATTTAAATAACTAAAAACGTAGCAAAATTAAAAATGTAGCTCTAATCTACCGTTTTCCACTCCAAATCTTTAATAACCTTCGTACTCCAAAGAAAGTTTCGCAGATTCAAACTTGAACTTCAAATATTAACTAATTTTTAACTGTAAATTTCGAAATAAAATACAAAATTATTAGAAGAAGAAAAGTCAAAGTATAATAAGAATTAAAAAAATCAAAGGAAGAGGAAAACAACTTACCGAGTGACGGTGGCGACGGAGGAAAGCAGAAAAATTGAGGCAGAGGAGGCTGAAAAAATAGAGGAAGAAGAATGAGGTGGAGGAGGCTGAAAAAAAAATAGAGGAAGAAGAATGCTGAAAAAAAAAAATAGAGGAAGAAGAATGAGGCGGAGGAGGCTGAAAAAAAATAGAGGAAGAAGAATGAGGCGGAGGAAATAGAGAGAGAATTTGTGGTTGAAAAAATAGAGGAAGAAGAAATAAGGGAGAAGAAATAAGGAAGAAGAAGAAACGGGAAAGAAGGAAGGTGTCTGTTTTTATTACTAGTTTTAGTTTATTTTGTTTACCACCTATGTGTAATTTTATTTCTATTACTTATGTAAGTGTCTTTATGATTATTTCGATTTCTCAATTCTCTCTCTCTCTCTCTCTCTCTCTCTCTCTCTCTCTCTCTCTCTCTCTCTCTCTCTCTCTCTCTCTCGTAATAGCATCAACTCATTTCATATTAATGGAGCCTTCTTATTTAGAAAAAAATAAAATAAACGACACATGAAATATTAGAACTTGAGATGTTACATTAATATTATCGATCTACTTAATAATTAATTGAGGTGAGTTATTGGGTTGATTTGTATTTTTTCATATTAAAAAAAAAGAAATAAATAAATTGACTATATATAGTTTTAAACTACTTTTATTTTTTTATTTATATACATGAACTTTTATTTTATCTTTACATAGGCATGAAATATTTTCGATATTGCAAAATATAGTAATTTAAATATATCACGATGAAATTTGTTATTCATTCAATGGAAAAGCTTGTTGGATATTCTCCCTATAAAAGTCAGAATATGGTTCTTATGGGAGGTTTAAGAAAACATGTCCCAATTACTAAAATTGCCTTTTCATTAGGTACACTTTCTCTTTGTGGTATTCCGCCCTTGGTTTGATGCATTTAGACATATGGATCTAATAGAATGGTAAAACATAACTAAACTTTTAATTGCAATTATGAAAATGTGCAAAAAATACACATAATATTACTGCAAAATAATTAAATTGTTAATAAACTTGTAATATTAAAAATAGGTTTAATACCACATGTCAATCTTGTGATGTTGTTTGGGGGACTTGTACCATCCAATCCCTCTCGGATTAAGCGATGACTCTCGGATACTTGGTTATAAAAAAATATATAAAAATTCTTAACTATAAATAGTTAACATTAAAGTACATAACTATAGAGGAAAAAGTAAAAAAAAATTTAAGAGTATATGGAGAAACTAGCATATTTTACCTTCCACCTTTTACATTTCTCCATCTCAGTCCCTAAAGTTTAAATTTGGAATCAAGAATCTTCAATCCTTTTATATTTCGCCTATTTCAGTCTTTCGCTACCACTCTCGTGGCGGAATCCCAAAAAAAAATCATAATGTGTTATTCTCAACCTTTTTACATTTCGCCTATTCCGTTCCTAGGTTTTTTATATTTCGCGCACTCAATTCCTGGTCATCACTTTCACAATGGAGTCTGGCAAAAAGAGTCATGTGCCATGGATTAAGTGAGAAAAATATAAAAAGATTGAGGATTTTTAAATTCACAATTATAATTTAAAGTCTAAGGCAATGTTTTTTAAATTAAGTTTCATCTTAAAATTAATTAATTAAGAGCTTAATTAATTAAGTGTGTTTTGATAACTAAAATTATTAAGTACTTAATATTTAAGTGCGTTTGATAACAACTTTTGTAAAAATCATTTAATTGTTTAAGATGTGCTTAATTATAGTTATAAATTTTAAGTGAAAAGTTTTTACTTAAATATATTATATTTATTTATATAATATTATTTATATTATTTATATATATTTTAAATATTATGTTATATTTTATGTAATTAGTTTTCATATTTATGTTATATGGTTTTATATTTATATTTTACATTTATATTTTATATTTTATGCGTGGATATTTCTGTACTTTCCCATGTTTGCACCCACGATTAGACCGAGCACTTAAGCTTGCAAGCCCTACATCCTACAGTATCCCATGTTGGGTTATAATAATGAAAATAAACTGTTGGACATTCGACTGAGACTAGATTTGATGACAACTGATGAGGTTAGATGGACACCGTACAGGACTCAGGAGATTAAGGCTTACTGGGTTTCCACGTGGTACAGGTTCATTGCATACTTTGACTGCGTCGAGCCGTACATGCTTGACAGGGTTTTGAGACAGTTTGGGTTTAGGCAGTGTATTCCCGCCCAATCCAACCTCAGGAGGCACGCAGGCCGCCAAACAACAGGGTGTACGTGTTGAAGAATACTTTTGTGGAGGCACTGTGGCTCAAGGTACCTTTGCATTTATTGACAGAGTCATTGGCTAGTGTTCCGGCTATTCTACCGAGTTCCTGTACGGATGATTACATGGACTGATTCCTCCCCCGCAGTCACCCGAGGATACAAAATCCCTCGAATATTCCCTGTGGATTTCACGTACCAATTGCTCCTGCGATGCCACCCCAAGCTCTGTTGAATTTGATTGCACATGAGGCTACTCAAGATGATGTCGATGAGAGAGACTTCATATGGTTGTTGATTTACTAAGGAGGCATTAACACGCTCCTTAGTATGATGTTATGTATTTTTATACTTTATTATATATTTTTTTACATTCCTTTTTTGTATTTCCGAATATTCTATTGTTCATTATTTTAATTTTTTCACGTACCGGTTTATTAATGCATATTAATATAATAATGCAAAAATTTTAAATTTTAAAAAAAAGCATAAAATGCAAAAAAAATTTAATATATTAATAACATCAAACATCATGTTATTAATTATATAATAAAGTGCTAAAGTTAATAACAACATGCTAATGACTCTGAGGCGGATATATTTCACGGTATCTCATAACCCAATCTACAATCCGGTTATGATAAGGGTACGCCCATCCACTAACTCGTACATCTCAGTGATATTGCCATTGCACCTGTATTGGAGGCAAAGGGCATCCATCTCGCAACTGTAGCTGCAGAACAAAAAAGAAACAGTAAATAAAAAGCTCCGGCTATCAATAATGTAATAAATAGCAATAATAATTAAAATCTATCAATAATAAATAACAATAATAAATATCTGTATGAAATGCTCTTTTTTTTTTTTCTGACGAATAGTGTTCCAGTAGTACAATTCATATTGAAATAAAGAGGAAAGGACGGTGATCGACCCAAACCGTGCAATTAAAACAATGCATAAATTGAATGTGTTGGCAATGACATAAAGATGATCAGGAGTATCCATCCAATAATCAACAGGCGCCAAACCCTCTTCCCAATTCGTCTTCCTTATCAGCTCAGTGACACGTTCTAATAATCCGAACAATTGCACATACATGTTCATATGGTGGTGCAAATCATAAGACATTCTTCTACGAATTTTAGCCCAACGATTTTCATCCCCGAACAAAAAATTGGATACAACCCTAAATCCACAATTACCATCACCAACCATATTCTTCCAATTTTGTATAAAGTCATACATGAACCTGGGAAATGCATTGTTGAACGGGAATGGCGTTGATGGGGAATCCGGATTTACAACAAATGATAAACTGGACCTACCACTGTTATGTCCTCTGCCCCTACCCTTACTGCTACAGGGCGGCCTATCTCTTCCACATGGACTAGGACTAGAGCCTGAGCCTGAACCGCTTCCTGATCCAGACCCTGAACTGCTTGACTTTCCTATCTTCTTATGTGCGATGGACACGTATTCCTTTTGGTAGAATTCATCTTCCGTCGTCCCTTCGTGACTGCAGTTTCTGGGGGGTTTGTCAATGGAGGACAAGGATCTTCAGGCAACACCGGACATATAACACCTTTGATGAGGTGACGCACTTCCCGAACTTTAGAAATTGGACCCATACTAATTTCCTCTAACATTGAGGTGAGATCACGCATCTCGGAATTCATGTCTCTCTTGTGTACATCCGGGATATCAGCACCAATTTCTAGTTTTATACAAAAAATATAAAAATCTTCCTCCTGGATTGGAATTAAATTTTGGCACCTATGAACCAGTTTACATGCACATGGTAAACCGTGCGACTTCCTTAAATAATGCAGGCACTTACTTTCCGGGTCTTCAACCATCTCGCGTGCTTTCTTTATCTCCAGCCATATCTTCTTCGAAGCCAAATGACTGATTTTATTACTTATATTCTTCAATATGGCATCATTCTTCGTGTCATACTTCTCTTTAAATTTAGAAATTTCCAATGAGTATTTAATTTTAGCAATTTGACCTTCAATGACAGAGTCGATATTAAGAAACACAGTGTCTAAATCATCATAACACGTTGATAGCCATAGCTTCAACACCGAATGTTCACTCTCAGCACGGTTCGTTGTCTCAACCCCCAAATGCAACACTTGAGATGTCCAAACCCTGCAAAATTTATGGCAAATGGATTCAACTATGTGCTAAACAGGTAATGTAGAAAGTCTGGCTTACTTTGCCACCTACTCTTCAACACTTCCAACTTTCTTTGATATTCCTCCTCATCATTTATTAATTTGTTTCACGAGCCATTCACAAACCGTTGTACCACCTCTTCATCTTAACCATCTCTATCAACTTTGCCAACACATTCTGATCGATGTGTCTTCTACATAACATATGATATGAATTTCTCAATACATCATCAGTTACCGGCATTAGTCCGCTTTCCCTATCGGTAAGAATCACTAGTGGCTCACCTTCATTAAGAATTGAACCGTGCCCATTTGACATAGCAGATGTAACATATAAGTGCTTGATCTGTTGAAGAACCCATCTGTATGTCGTAGCCTGTTCATTGCACATAAAAGCTGTTGCCACTGTGAAGTTCTTTCCTGTCGGAGTCATCCCTACAGCTTCCAATAGTGGCATATTGTACCTTAATTAAAAAATAAAGGGGAAAATTAATGATTAACATTGGCAACTATTTTAAACGGACTTCAAAATATTTTTTACTATTTATTAAAAAAAATTATTAAAAAGCAATGATCCAGTAGAGTACTTAACAAATTTAAATGTTTATGAAGATAAATTAATAAAGAGATTTAATAATACAATGATCCACTAGAGCACTTACTTGTTCGTTTTATACGTGGTATCAATTATAGCACATATGGTCATATTCTAATCATTGCAATCGATGTTGGGTGTGCAACGACAATATCATTAAGTACGTTGCTGTCCTCACGATTTTTATAGAAGACCGTGTAACCCCATTGTGCACTTAGGCAGAGAACTTCTTCTACCGCGTTTCTTCCTGTATTTGATTCTTCTTAATATTCGCAACAACATTGTAAATTTTCTGAGCACCATATACATCAAAAAATTCTTTTTATTAACAGAAAAAAATAAATCTAAAATATTTTAATAAAGTATTAAAAATGATTCCCTTCTAACTTACCTAACTGCACAACCAACGTCTTGTTCTCGAAAAAATCGTAAGATATTTAGAGGCGGCACAGGACTCTTCCTGAACTGCTCAGTCTGTTGCAACTGCTCTTCCATAAGTCTTGCAGCCTGAACATGACCGTGATGGTAAACAACTATTTTATGATTGTGCCTCCCGTTGTGTACGAATAATTGCCAATTTTCGCTTGTTGCCATTTGCTCTCCCTTTAGTTTAAATGGGCACCCACATTTTTTTGTCCCAAAGGTCCCCGCTTTTTTATTGGAATTTCTTCTTCCTCATCGTCAACTATTGGTTTCGTATATTTTTTAATTGCATCTCCGTGCTCGTAAGCCAATGTGACATATGGTCCACGGTCAGCTATCCTTGATCTCTGATATCGATTTATGATTAAATATGTCTTGGCTTTCGTTGCAGTTTATTTTGCCCAGTCGACCAACTCATCTTTCAAACTAAAAATTCGGTCCGTTGCGAATAAATGTTCAAGATCAATATATTCTTCCGGTTCTAAAAATTCTTCAAACGTATTTGGATGTTCATCAACTTGTTAATGTAAAATGAAAATATTAGCAATACAAAAAAAATTAAAAAGAAATTCATCAAAAAAAAAAAAAAAAAATTTCTAGGAGCATTTTCGCCCATGGGGACGAAAAAACACTGAAACTTTCACCTGTCTGGGTGAAAGTGTCAAGGAACTTTCATCCAGATGGGCGAAAGTGTCTCAGAATTTTCGTCCATCTAGGGGAAAATGTACTAGAAATTGAAAAAAAAATTCAATCAATTTTCTTATCTCAAAACTAACATTTTCTTGTAAGAAGTCTTCAAGGGAATCCATACGTTAGTCTAATTTAGGTTTAATGTTCAAAGTTTGAGTTTTTTTTAAAGAGAGAGGTTAGAAAGGAAGTTTGTAGAGAGAGAAAGTGAAATGTTTAAAATGAAATTTTTTCGAGTTATCCTTATAGAAACTTGAGTTGTCTTTATTAACTCCCAAGAAATAAATATATGGCCATGAGATGAGATGAGGGGCACGCACCACCCAATTCTATTTATGGGCCTTTCTACACGCATGATTGTTTATGTCATGGCCTATGGGGCCTTTTCGAAACCCACCATTGTTGTTCTTCTTTGCAAATCCAAACCGAACCGACCCGTCCGTCAGATTTTGGCGCCACATCTTATTTCTCTGTTTGTCCTCCCTGTTTCTCTCTTCACTCTCCAGTCTCTCCATATAAAATCCCACAGAGCGGCTGCTTTTGAATATTATAATCTTCATCAAGACAAGAAATCCTAAGCTCTTTGATTCTTTTATCTTGCTTGAACAAATCAATCTTTTTCATTTAATTATTTCTTTAATCATGACGTTTGCAAGAGGACGAGCAGTTAAGTGCCAAAGAAGAATTTGCCCCACCCACTTCTCACCCGCCCAAGCACAAGAGATTCATTTATCCAGAAAGTAAATCATTGTTTTTAATTGTACGATGATGTATTACGCAAAAGACAGACGAATGAAACAAGGTCAAAGCTGGGTAATGGGTCTAGCAGAGACATTTTCATCATCTAGTTGGCATTATATGAGATTAGTTGATATGGGAAATCAATTGAAGATTAGTATAAAGAAAAGTTCTCCTAAGAATAGGCGACGGGATCAAAATTTCTTGGACTGGTTCACCATGTTCTTTTGCTATAAAATTAACGGAATATCACTCGAAGCCTTTTTTTTATTTTTCTGGGTTTTTTAGGGTACAAGATCTGATTGAGGGCTCTTGTTGTTTTTGAAAGCTTTGTGGGAATTTTGTTTGCTTGAGTAAGTTTCATGCTGTTTAGAAAATGGGTTCAAAGATTTTGATCATTTTGCTGAGTCTTTCCATACAGAGTTTGGCTTTACTGGCAGCCACAGATGGAAATGATCGTAAGTGCCTCTTTAAATCATCAACAATTGTTAAATTAGGATTTCAGGAATCTTGATGATCTATTTTATGCCCTTTATTTTTCTGATTTCTGCCGTGTACCTAAAAGGAAATTCAGTCTTGGACTTTGTGTGAGTGGAAATATGAGTCCAACAAAAAAGGATGTCTTTATGGTTTGTGTTTCATTACAGTATATTAGGCTAAAGAGAATACATGATCTCAGACACAGTTCATGATGATTAACTATGACAAAATCTTAAACAAAAAAAAAGAAACTTTTAGAATATGATTGATTAAATTTGATTGGCAGTAACATTTATGTTCTTAATCTGGATATGTATAGCCTGGAAACTTAAGACTGTCCTTCCTGCATGATATTGTATTCCACATTGTTTCGGGTAGAGTTGTATGTCAATTGTTAAGAGGAGGCTAACACCCTGCTGACTTGCTTCAACTTTTACTGGATCGAAAATTCAGCTAGCAATTTACTATTCATGAGCTTTGATTGGATTTCATTTGGTGAAGATGGACACTTACATTGAAGTTATGTGATTCTTCACATGCAGTTTCTGCTTTAAATGCTATTAAATCTCATTGGGAAAACTTGCCACCAAATTGGAAGGGGTTGGATCCTTGTGGCAGCAGTTGGGAAGGAATTACTTGTAATGGTTCACGTGTAACATCAATGTAAGTGCGTCAGTAAGCAAATTTTTAGTGCTTAGGAGCTTATTTTGTTCTCTCTTCTTTTCACGTGTAAGTCAACTATTTGTGTTGCAGAATGTTGGCAGGCAATGGCTTGACAGGAAGCAGTTTTGGAGATTTTTCAGCATTCACTGAGTTACAGTATCTGTATGTCCTGTATTCTGTTTCTTCTTCTTCTTGCACAACCATATGAATTAACAACTATTTGACACTGGAAGTCACCTATCATCTATGAAGGATCTTGTTAGAGCTAATTCTAAGGACTATTCCTTGTTTACGTTCACTGTGATATATATGTAGTTGCATCACTCTTGGAATGAAGTGGTGAGGCTAGTACCTTACTAAAAAAGTACCTTGCATACTATCTAATAAAGGTCAAAAGTTCAGCAGCATGAACATTCTTAGGAACAAACCTAACTTTGATGAGTATAAGAGTAACAGAAATAACAGCTTAATTAGATCCTATTGAAAAATTATTCTTTAATGGGAACACATGTATTTAACAATTTCACTTTTCTTCCCTCTTAAGCCGCTGACAGAAATTTTCACCCTCTAAAAGGGAAAGACAAAGGAAATTATTTCCTGACAAGTTTTTTGATGCAGGGATCTTTCAAACAACATTGGTCTAAGAGGAACTCTTCCATCTTCTATAGGGAACTTGAAGAATCTATCAATCTTGTAAGAACCTCTTCCTCAATTGAGTATCGTCTAAAACGTTCATCTCCAACATGATTCCAATATAATCAAGATTTTTTTTCTTTTTTTTGGTTGGATGACAGAATTTTGGTCGGGTGCAGCTTCTTTGGTCCCATTCCAGATTCCTTAGGATCTCTGCCAAAACTGATATTTTTGTAAGTAGATCTAGTCTGAATTGTGTTTTCCTGTTAACTCATATATTGTAACTGAATATCTTCATGATACAAGATCATATGATTGTTTGATAGACTGCATAAATTATTCAACCATCTTCTCTTTAACAAGATAAACATTTTCATTAGGAGGCAATTCAACAAAATTGTCATACTCTTCATTGCATAGGAAGAATATCTAATAAATTCTTTTGCCCTTAATTGTCTCAGTTTTCATTCTGCAATCACTTCTCTCTGAGAGAAATACTTTTTATTGGGCAGATCTTTGAATTCTAACAGCTTCAGTGGACCTATTCCACCTTCAATTGGTAATTTAACCAACCTTTCTTGGCTGGATCTGAGTGACAACGAACTTAATGGCACCATTCCAGTCTCTAATGGAATTGCACCTGGTCTGGACATGCTTCTCAATGCAAGACACTTGTAAGTCGTTTGCTTAGAAATAAAGGGGGGAAAACTCATCTGTTCCTTTTATTGCATTTTAATTTGTCTTCGTTTAAAGTTTGGTCTATTATCTGCAGCCATTTGTCTAGGAATCAGCTTTCTGGCTCAATAGAACCGCAGCTATTCAGCTCAAACATGAAACTGATACATGTGTAAGTATGTAGGTGGCCTGATGAGTAATTATTATTACACTGGAGCTTCACCTGCTTATGATTTATTTCCTCCTTTTCATAGGCAGTGTTTTATTGGCATATGCTTTCCAATCGTCAATTTGAGCACATATGCTAATATCAAATGAATTCTTGTTTTTTCCTCCGCATTAGGATGTTGGATAACAATCAGTTGTCTGGAAACATACCTGTCACTCTTGGATCTGTGAAGACTTTGGAAGTGGTGTGAGTATCTCTGATTTATATAAAAAATATTTATTCTTGTAGTTTGCCTGAAGTCTTCCTTGTGTTATTTATTTCCATCAAACAGACGTCTAGATGGGAATTCCTTAACCGGAGCTGTGCCCTCAAACGTCAATAACCTTACAAACGTCGTTGAGCTGTAAGCATAAAATGAGGACCTTTTCACTTAATCCATCCTTCTTAAATACAGGTTATCTGGCTCCTCATTCTCTGAATTACTGAAATATCCTTTGCTAATTCTTCGACCAGATTCTTGTCCAACAATCATCTGACTGGACCTATTCCCAACCTTACAGGCATTCCTGCACTGAGTTATGTGTAAGTTTATGTTTAATTTTCCTCAGTCTAACTGAAAAACTATGCCAATGAATCACTTTCTTACATTTCTCACGTAGACTTTTTCAAACTTTTGTTCAGAAAATATTATCACTTTGTCTTTCATTGATAGTATATTCTGCAATTAGTTTGACCTTATTTTACCTGATGATTTGCAGGGACATGAGTAATAATAGTTTCAGTGCGTCGGCTTTTCCAGCATGGCTAACAAGCATCGTCTCTTTGACAACATTGTCTCTCTCTCTCTCTCTCTCTCTCTCTCTCTCTCTCTCTCTCTCTCTCTCTCTCTCTCTCTCTCTCTCTCTCTCTCTCTCCCCTTCCCACTCCCATTTCTGTGTGTGTGTGACTGATCTGAGTACATTTTATGCACATTGTGGCAGAAACATGCAAACACAAAAGTAACAAAAATTTTTACACTATGGCTTTACTTTCAGAAAGTTCTTAATCGGGCCTTGTGCTTCCAGTATCTTGAACTAGAGCCATGTCTCTCTTTCTTACTCAATAGTTGCATATTACTTGATGGTTGCATCTGTCCTCCTTTTTTCATCTGCTTTTCATATTAAAGGAGGCAATTCTGTATTTCTTCTCATTGTTGTTGAGCATCCCCTATGAAGCCATCCAGAAGTATAGGCAATATACTTCTATTTTCTTGTTCTTGGTCCTCTTTATATTTTGTGGAACTCACAAAGACAATTTCACTCTGGTCGTTCAAAACACAGTGTAAGATTTTCTTCAAAGTTCCAATTTCTCTAGACATGGACATTTTCTTAATTAGAAGTTAATGACTTTCGATAGGATTTATTGAATGTAGTCCCACTCACTCTTTTTTGCATTAGGATGAGATGGACTGTTCTTTTCCAATTAAATCCTATTACTATTGCTTTCGTGTCTACTGTGGAAGTAATATTTTTATTTGTGATTCTATGACAGAAAAATGGAGGGAACTAAACTTCAGGGGCAGATTCCAGTTAACTTCTTCGGCTTGCCACAATTAGAGACTGTGTGAGTGACTACTTAATATCTTCTAGCTTCAACTAATGCTGTCTTCTTCTATAAGTCAAAGGCAACATGAGCAGTAGTCGTGAGTCAAAAAGGACAGATCTACGGTAGTATCATTTTGGTATATATGTAGTTTATAAATGATGCAATATGTTGACAGGATACTAAAAAACAATCAGCTTAATGGGACCTTGGATCTTGGCAACAGCTATAGAAGCAGCTTGTCACTCAACTTGGAAAACAACTCTATTAGTGACTTCCGACAAAAAACTGGATATAACATGGATCTAACGTGAGTAATCTCTACATATCTAATATTGGATTCTCATGCCTCATTCAACTGTGAAAGACCGTTTTAGCTAGAGTACTTGAATTTCATGTTCTTGATCAGCTCTTCTTGTTGCATCCTCACCTCTGCGATGGCATTATTCTTCTTTTCCCTATATTGTGCAGATTGATTGGGAACCCAATTTGTGATGGCAATGAAGCAAAAGAAAAATATTGTGCACCAGAACGTAACACTTCTTTTTCTCCATCTAGTAACTGTCCAGTCTCCTGCAGTTCAGATGAAATATTGAGCCCGAATTGTAGATGCTCACATCCATATGTCGGAACTCTGCACTTCTTTTCTTATTCCTTCTCAGATTTACAGAATGCTAGTTACTTCAGAACCCTTTCTGGTTCTTTGATGTCTAGTTTTAGGTCCAATGGACTTCCTGTGGATTCAGTTAACTTGAGTAACCCAAGTATAGATGCATATTCTTACCTTCAGTTCGGATTGCAAATCTTTCCTTCTGGTCAAGATAGTTTCAATCGAACAGCTATTTCTACAATTGGTTTCCTGCTAAACCGTCAACCTTTCCAGCTCCAGTACTATGGACCATTCTACTTTATTGATGAAAGCTATTGTTGTTTTTCAGGTAAATATGCATTTGGCAGGATAATAGTAAAAACTTTTGGATGCCTTATGTATCTCATTTGGATTTTCTATCTATATTTACTTTTACGCAAAAAGATAAAGTTATCTGCCTCTTAACGTAAATTCAGGAGAGAAAAAGAAATCCCATACTGGAGCTATTATTGGGGCATCAGTTGGTGGTGTTGTGCTTTTTGTACTCATATTGTTTGGTGGATTTTATGCTTATCAGAGAAAAAGAGCAAGAAGAGAAGCAGAAAAAAATGACCCTTTTGGTAAGATCAATCCATGAAGAAGGAAACCCTTTGAGCATACTTAGCATTTTAAGTGTACATCAGTTGCTCATTTATGGCTTTGGTGCAGCAACTTGGGACCCTGATCATGGAAACGGCAGTGTCCCAGAGCTCAAGGGAGCAAAATGGTTCTCATTTGAAGAGTTGAGGAAATGCACACAGGGTTTTTCAGAATCCAACTGCATTGGATTTGGGGGATATGGAAAGGTTTGTATGTTAGCAGTTGTCATAATAAACTATAATGCTGCAGGTTTGCCAGTACAATGTGAATGATCTTCAAAATGATATGTACCCCTACTAGAGAAATGGACTCCATGACTAAACCACACTGTTGTCTCTGGCTCACAAACTGCTTAAAAATTTTGATTTTCCAGGATTTTTGTGGTGGTATAATTATTATTTCATATTTAACCAAATGCATAAGATGATAGAATTACTATGAAATATGTTATTAGATTGCTGTTTGCTATTGGACGCATTGCCATGTTTTCCTTTTACTCATTGAAGTGCTACTCTGATTGCTACGCGGAATTATAATTTCTCTATTAGGATATTGAGTTATGACTGCATCGTATACTCGGGCTTGAAACCTGAAAGCGTTCCCTAATCCTGGTTTATCAAATGCTGACAGGTCTATAAAGGAACTCTTGGTTCAGGGCAGTTAGTAGCCATTAAACGAGCTCAACAGGGATCGATGCAAGGTGCTCTGGAATTTAAAACTGAGATTGAGCTTCTGTCAAGGATTCATCATAAGAATGTCGTCAACCTTGTGGGATTCTGTTATGACCAAGGGGAACAAATGCTGGTATACGAGTATATTTCAAGCGGTACTCTGAGAGAGAGCCTTTCAGGTAAGCCTTATCGTTATTGTCTAGCCTAAATCTCGATAACTTTCAGAGGGGGGCCATTTCATTAGTCATTGAAAAATGTATCCAAGCACCTCGCTTAGGTATTCTTCAGCATCTTAGGTTGTTGCAGAGGCTATTGTTCATTTCCTAAAACTAGAAGTAGTTTCAGCACAAAACATCAAGATGACTTATCAAGATTGCGCTATAATTCATGAAGAGGAATATTGAACCGAATATTTCCTTTTCTATCCACCTAAAACAGTGCTACCTCTTATTTTAGAGCCAAATGTTAGGTGAACGAAGTAACGGATCTATTCTTTGCCTAGTGCAAATATTAATAGATGTCAGTGAACATGATCCGATTAAAGTGTTAGACCGTATTTCGTGTTACAAATGGCTGCATTTATCAGTTCATTCTATCATTGATACATGCAGGGAAGTCAGGAATTCAGCTAGACTGGATGAGGAGGCTCAGAATTGCACTTGATGCTGCCAGAGGCTTAGCTTACCTGCATGAGCTTGCTGACCCTCCAATCATACACCGGGACATCAAGTCGAACAATATTTTGTTGGATGACCACTTGAATGCAAAAGTTGCTGATTTCGGCCTATCAAAACTTCTAAATGATGAAGCTAAGGGTTACGTCAGCACTCAAGTCAAAGGGACACTGGTTAGTATTTCAATAGTCGAAACCTGCAGCTTAGGTGTGAATACGTACATTCAAGTTCTTACCTTACTCTTTTCTTGAGCTTATCCTTAAGAAATCTTGTATACTGATATAGGGATACATGGATCCTGAGTATTACATGACACAACAGTTGACAGAGAAAAGCGATGTCTACAGCTTCGGAGTTGTACTACTGGAGTTAATTACAGCAAGAACCCCAATAGAACGGGGAAAACATATCGTAAAACTTGTTCAAGAGGTGCTAAACAATGCAAAAGACGCACCTAACTTATCTCAGCTTCTTGATCCAAAGATCAATAAAGGTGCAAAACTCGGGGGATTAAACAAGTTGATTGATCTGGCAATGAAATGCGTTCAAGATTCGGGAACTGACAGACCTTCAATGGGAGAAGTAGTGAGAGAGATAGAGAACATCATGCAATTAGCTGCTGAGAACAAAACAGTGGAATCAGAGTTCAGTTCTGAGGATGAGGATACTACTACTAGTGGTGATGCAAGGAGTCAGCAGCAGCAGCAGCAATCTTATGGTAGCAAAGCCTTTGATTACAGTGGTGGCCTTTTAAGTTTCAACTTAGAGCATCATCATCACCAATGATTGGGCTTTATAATATGGAGTTTGTGGCCTATTGTTTTGTTTTAGTCATATTTGATTTGTTGTGCACATTAAAGTGAAGATTTTTTTTTTTTTTTTGGATCAACAAGGGGAAAATGAGTGAGTGCATATGAGAAATGTTTTTGCAAATTTCTTGTGCATTATCAATCTTAAGAGAAAATTTACCAAATCTGTCTTATGTCCCTTTTGAGTTACCAATTTTCTTTTTCTTTCTACTTTGTAAATTTATTGGATTGGCTACATTAAGTAGGGTTTTTTTTTTTTTTTTGAAAAGCACGTGGAGAAAGAACTATTGATTGACACTGTATTTCTTTAGCAATTGACTGTCCTATTATTATGAAGCCATGAGAGACAAACTGTTTACTTTTTGTATAAGAGGAATTTTTCATCCAGCAAAAAAAGTTAAGTTTGAAAACAGTTTCAGAGTTTTTTATTCAAATACACCCTTAGGCTTTAGTTATTCATTGTATTCATTCATCCTACCAAAAAAGCTAAAATTCTCCATTGCTTAGAATAAATAATTTTAGTTTATCTTAAGTTATAAGGTTAGAATCATTTAAATAAATACTCTCTAAGTACATTTTTTAAAAGATTTACTAAATAATTCTAAATGTAAGTTATAAGTTGTTTTTGAACGATTCTCAATTATTTATATATATGCTTTTAATTTAAAATAAGTTTAAAAAATTATTTTTGAAAAGTTATGCTTAGAGTATTTTTAAAAGCTCCTTGATTTTATTAAAATTAAAAAAAAACTATTATAGTAATTCTTTTAAAACTGTTTTTTTCAATGGCTTGAAAAATGAGAAGTAATAAAGAACCTTCCAAACAAATATTTGCTGTTATTTTTTTATTCAAAGTTTAAAAGACCACTCATTATATGTTGGGGAAAGCTATTAGGTATTCTTTCATAAATTTTTTAATATATTTTTTAACACATTTTTTTTAATATAAAAAGAAATATTATATAGAAAGTAGATGATCTTGATTGGAAAAAAAAAAAGATACTTATCAACATAATAAAATATTATTAGTTATTGAAAGTTCAACTCCTATACAATATTTTTAAGGGAGTAAATTTTTTTAAGATTAAAGTGTCTCAGAAAATTAATACTTGCTTCCACTTAAAATCGAAAGGTTTGAAGAAAAAATCATTCATTTTACGGAGGAAAGTGATGCCTAAACCTTATTTATAAAGAGAAGGAGGTGCTAGGGTGAATTTGTGCCTAAAAACTAAAAAAAAGTTAAAAGTATAAGAGTAAAAGCAGTAATATATTAATGTATTTTACTGAAAAAATTGATGGTTATAATAAGACTCGTTTCATTAGTTTAGTGATATTTTGGAGGAATTTTTTTACTTTATGGTATATTATAGGTTAGAAGAGAAAGTAATTTTTTTGCCAAATAAAAAAAAAAGTTATTGACATATTAGTACTTGTTTAACCTATCATGCCAGTATTATTCCTTTCATTTCAGAATGAACAAATAATTTTCGGATACAGGATTAGCATAGGGTTGAATTATTGTAGGGTGTATCCCCATTTAATGCGATGTTATCCACAAACGTTACGCCAATGCCATACTAAACAAGGATCTTTTTGGCTTTTGGCTGCAGTTTTCAAGCAAGATTCAGTCAAGTTACTGCTTTGCTTTGCCTTTCCATTAACTTTGGCAATTAGAGTAGAGGAGATCGTGCGTTGTGGACGACCTTGACATTTGGCTTTGAGGAGGGTGTGGTCCTTTATCATCTTGGGGGTGGGGTGGGGGTTTAGTCTTCTTGAAGGTTGACGTTTCTTTAGTGGCATCAGAAATGGCATGCTCTTGTGGACAATACTAAATGCTGATTGTCCCAGCTCTGCTGACATCCAACTGAACCCCATAAAGACAATGTCAAAATATCACTATCCAATTGCAATGGAACCCCAAAAGATCCAAAATTTCATTCACCCTTTTGGGTTGTTTAGGTAATAAATATGAACATGGCTTATATATTTTTGTTTATTGCCTTATGTAAATAGTAATGATCTGGAATGCCCATTTCCTATTTATTTACTTGCATTGCATATTTTCATTCAACCCCCTTTGATAAACTTCTAGGTAGTAAAAATTGCCAACTTGTTCTACTTGGAAACCACCCAGAAGAGCTTGAATTATTTTCCTGACTACATCTAACTTGGAATAATGGGTTTCAATCTGCAAATAATGCCTTTAATCAATGACATTACCAAAGTTCAAAACTGAGATTACTGTCAAATTGGGCTAACCCCCCTCTTGCAATTAAAGAAAATAATTCATTGACTTCTGAATACACGCTGCAAACAAGTAATCTGATGGGCCCTTTCAAAAATTTTAATCATTTAACTTGTTCCATGATAGTAGGTGAGGAAGATTTCTTGGTCATATACATTTTCTATTCACGGTCATTATATGTGAACAAATAAAATATCTATCGTAGACTTCTAAGAAAGCTAATAGATCAGAGAAGTTTTTGTTTGATATTTGAGGACGAGTTGGCGGCGGGGAAATTATGGTAAAGCAGATAGAAGTCAATAGGAGCTTGGTTAGGCATCACTGATAAACTTTTACCTCCTGGGAAACAGGGTTGCTAAAGAGGCTGTAAGGTTCCTCTTGTAGTTCATTGGCGCTGCAAGACTTTTTGTTACTTCAAATTTGTTATTTGGTTTTCTCTTGAGCTATGATTCCATGGATTCAACTCGTCTCTCTGCTTATTGTCGTCCAAGTTTTTCTTGTAGCAGCATTGACCAACCCACAAGATGGTAAGATATGTTTATTGATGATAATTTTTGTGCATTCTTCATGATCAGTGGATGCAAGAGCTCCTTTGTCTGCATGAGTCTTTCAATTTTGTCTTATGATCAAATAAACTAGGACAAGTTTATACTTTGAATTTTGTTTCTGTGAATGAACTCAACGTCTTCTATATCTCCATACGTTTTGGTGGAAATCTTCTTTCCTAGAGAAGTTTCTTTCACCGTCTCCCTTTAGTTACTAAGAATTGAAGAAGAATGACAAGAGCCAAGTGTCTGTATAAAATTTCCTCTTGTTACATGTTTCTAAATAGTTGGTGAATGACACATTTCGTATGCTCAGAATTGCAGATATAAGATTCACTACATTTTGGTTTATGTATTTCTTAGCACTATTCAGTGCGTTGTCTAAATCGAATCTCGAAATGGACTTCTTCATGGGGTTTATAATCTAATCTAATTCTTCTTGGTAACTTAGAACTTATTGTCATCGTTCAAATTGTAGTGCCCCAGTTAGCAATGAACCCCCGGAATCCATCTTATAAAGAGTTGTCAGTCTAAAAGATTATAGTACTGCATTCAGCCATGGCCTCCAATATTCATGTCTGAACTTCAATGACACATTTAGAAGGATAAATAGTAATATTTCAGAAGGGAACTTGATTGATACATTTTGCAGCTTCGGCAATGCTTTCCCTGAAAGATACGTTGCAGAATGTACCACCTGGTTGGGTTGGTCAAGATCCATGCGGTGGCTGGGAGGGAATTTCATGCAGCAACTCCCGTGTAGTCTCTATGTAGTACTGGTTCTTTTTTTTTCCCTTGAACTGTTTACTTGTATTCTAGATGATCTTTTTGTCTAATATTAATATCCTTTTCAGAACATTAGCCAGTGTGCGTTTGAGTGGGCAGTTATCTGGTGACATCCAAGGTTTATCTGAACTGCAGATTCTGTAGGTCATCTATCCCCCAATTTTTTTGTTTCTGTTTCTTGTTGAAGAAGTTTTAAAGATTATTTTGGATCACATGATTCAATTATTTCTTTGTTCCTTTCATTCTTCCCAAGCTGTTCCGCAGCTTGTGCTCTTGGGCTTATATTCCTTCTACTGTTGGTTTGCATACTCAAACATCTATGTTTGGCTCACAAATGAGGCGCATAACTTTGCTTGTCAATCTGTTCCAACAAGAGCTTGTAAAAATATTATTTTGCATTTTCATGTTAGAAAATGTTGGAAACATATACATCATGCATTTGCCCCCTTCTCATTACCAATTTCTGATGCGTTTCTTGATTTATCAAAAGGTTTTTTTTATTTAGTCTTAGGATGTATGTTTTAATCCTTTAGCTTGCTCTGCACAAATCTCCAAACTGAATACAGGAATGCCTTTTAGTATTCTTATCTAATCATCTACAAGTGAAAACCTCATCTAGTTCTGACCATGTACAATGTTCTCCTTTACTCTCCACTTTCTGCAGGCTGAGATTGATGGACTGTGTCTTTATGTTTTACCCCAATATATAATCACAGTTTTTTCCTTTGTATCTCAATCAGTTCCTATTTAATCTCTCTTTGTGTTTGCATCTTTGAGCGTATTCATTATTGCACATGTGTATGCATATGTTTTATGAATTGATCTGTATCACTCTTCATGAATTGTGATTGTGTGTTGTTCTCTTTAGGGATCTGTCTTATAATCCAGGCTTGACGGGACCTCTTCCTCAAGGAATTGGAAAGTTGAATAAATTAACAAGCCTGTAAGAAAATTTAGACTTTGGCTAAAACAGATTATCCAGAAAACAGTATGTTTAATGCTGAATAGATATTTGCTCTGCCCTTTTGACAGAATCCTTGTTGGTTGTGGCTTTACTGGTCCAATACCAGATAGCATTGGATCTCTTCAGCGGCTTGTTACTCTGTAAGTCTTTCTTCTTTACCATTCATCTTCAATTTAGTTGTAGAGTTGAAAAGTTTAATTTATATATAAAAGTTGAGTATTCTGCCAATTAAGTATGACAAGTAACTTGAGTTTAGCAGATTTTGAATACCATTGGAAAGGTCTTTGAAAGCCAAAATTGTATAGCTATTGCTTCAAAGATATATGTGTTTCACTCTTCTTGTAATGTCATTCTTTAGTGTATGATTTTAAAGTTATTTGCTCTTTGGTATGCAGATCATTAAATTCTAACAAGTTTATTGGACAAATTCCTCCCTCCATTGGTAACCTAGCAAAACTTTATTGGCTTGACTTGGCTGATAACCGGCTTACTGGGAGTATACCTGTCTCAAATGGAAGTGCGCCTGGTCTTGATATGCTTGTTGGAACGAAACACTTGTAGGAAAATGCTTTTCTAATTCAAGTTGTTCTATTATTCTCTTCAATTGCTGTCTTCTTCATTATGCTAATCTTGCTCCATTCCTCCATCTGCAGTCACTTCGGGAAAAATCAGCTGTCTGGTGAAATTCCCCCTCAACTTTTTAACTCAAATCAGACTCTGATTCACTTGTAAGCACCACTAACTCATGAGCAAATATCTCAAATATTTACTGGAAGAAGGCAAGTTTAGAATCGATTTCCGCATGGCTGTGAACCTTTTTCCTCACCTGTAAAGAAAAAGCAAGATGCTTCACGTTCCTTTAATTCCAGAGAAATTTAAAAATTTAAAATAATGCAAACATGCATTACGTATCTAGTCAGTCAGTCCCAAAAGAAAAGAAGAGGGGTAGAAAAACTGAATGGATTCTGTGTCTGATTCAGTTGTTTGGACATAGTTCTTTATAGATATCACTTAATTCAGTGAATTTATGGCTTGTATTTTGTATGGTTATTTGATCAGGTTACTTGAAAACAATAGACTAACAGGAAAAATCCCTGACACTATTGGACTTGTCCAGACTCTTGAGGTGGTGTAAGTATCAATATTTCATTTCAAAGCTTTATCCAGACAACTTTATTTGTTCTAGATCTCGTTGGGGTTTGATCTAAATATATTTGTTTCAATAGACGCCTTGACAAGAATTTCCTGAGTGGATCTGTTCCATCAAATGTCAGCAATCTCACTCATGTCCAGGAGTTGTAAGTATCGACTAAAGAGTCAATTAGTGGCTTAGAACTTTTTCCTTCTTCCAACAAGTGTTTATTGGTTGCGGTGGTATAATTTCAAAGAAATTATTTTGATTAGGTTCTTATCCAACAATGGTTTGAGTGGGCCACTTCCCAATCTCAGTGGCCTGAATTCTCTCAATTATCTGTAAGTTGGAAACCATTTTTTGAATTGAGAACGCATGGTATATTTGATATTGATGCTGTTAAAAAGTTTATCATATACATTATTATCTGGTCTGAAGGTGTACTTCATTTTTATCCTTTTCCTCCTACAGGGATATGAGCAATAACACATTTACTGCATCAGATGTCCCTGCATGGTTTTCAGCATTACCATCCTTGACAACACTGTAGATATCTCGTCCCTCTGTGTTTGTGTGTGTGTGTGTGTGGGGCACTTTTTTGAAGTTCAAAAGTGTGTGAATCACTTATTTCCTGAACGATATAATTCTAAAGATGTTCCATTAATCTTATGCTGGCAGAGTCATGGAAAACACTTCACTTCAGGGAGAAGTTCCAGATACATTGTTCAGCCTCATTCAGTTACAGAGTGTGTGAGTGTGCTCTGCTTTTATGCAAGATAATATTTCATAACAAGCATATTGCTCTTGTTGGATCTCTGCATGCACTGGTTCGATATTTATTATATCATGAGAAAGATGACAAGAACCAAAATGTTTTGGCATAACAGAAACTTGAGGAATAACCGACTGAATGGCACCTTGAATATTGGTTCTACCTATAGCAACAGTCTACAAATCATTGATTTGCAAAACAATTCTATTGAGTTCTTTACACAAAGAGCTGGTGGCTACAGTATTCAAATAGTGTAAGTTTTCTGTTATATTTCATTTCTCCACTGCTTTTTCCCTCTAAAAAAGAAAAGGCTATCAGATGTTCTTGGATGTTGTCTCTGATATTTTCTTCACATTAAGATCTTCTAATCTCGTTAGCATGATTTTTATCTTTAGACTTGTAGGTAATCCTATTTGCACAGGAGCGACAGAGAACTACTGCCTGATTCCACGAAGGACTGATTCCTCCTATAAAACTCCAATGAACTGCTTGGCTCCTCAATGCAGATCAGATCAAATTTCTAGTCCCACTTGTCAATGTGCATATCCATACACGGGGACTCTATTTTTTCGAGCTCCTTCATTCTCTGATCTGGGAAATTCAACCACATATCTGTTGCTGCATGACAGTTTGATGTTCTCATTACGGTCTAATCGACTGCCTGTGGATTCAGTTTCTCTGAGTAATCCAATAAAAAATTCAGACGATTATCTCCTGTTAAACCTTCAAATTTTCCCATCTGGCCAAAATTATTTCAATCACACAGGAATTTCTGCTATCGGTTTTGTGCTTAGTAATCAGACATTTAAGCCACCACATTTATTCGGGCCTTTCTTCTTCATAGCTGACAACTATCAGTACTTAACAGGTAGTTTGGCCAGTTGCAGTTCAACTATTTGCTTGATGTGTATAAGGATCACGCTTCTATTTCTTAATTGTGTGTATACTTGTGTGTTCTTCTCCAGGTGGTCCTATTGGGCCGAACAAGTCTTCATCTAATACTGGTATCATTGTTGGGGCAGCAGTTGGCGGTTCTGTTCTCTTTCTGTTGTTACTATTGGCAGGATTTTATGCTCTTCGCCAGAAAAAAAGGGCTGAAAAAGCTGCAAAAAGAATTGATCCTTTTGGTAAGCTTTGGAATTAGAGTTTGGAGCGACTTTTCTGTTTATTATGTCATAATTTTCACTTTCTTACTAAATGCATGCAGCATCTTGGGATCGACAAAAGAACAGTGGGGCTGTTCCGCAGTTAACAGGGGCACGCAGTTTTTCATTTGAAGAACTCAAAAAGTACACGAATAATTTCTCAGAAACTAATGATGTTGGATCTGGCGGTTATGGCAAGGTTAGTTTGATGTTCCCGACAACTAAAAAAGAAGAAAATATTTAATTGTTTTCCCGTTTCTTTTGAATGAATTTTTCCTTTGAGCTCTTCCGTTAGGCATGTAAATAGAATCTTACGAGCCCGTATACCATGTGTATTCTCCAATAATTAATTAACTCTCGTGGCTTTTCAGGTATATAGAGGGACTCTTCCAAATGGCCAATTGGTTGCCACTAAAAGAGCTCAGCATGGATCAATGCAGGGTGCTGTTGAGTTCAAAACTGAGATTGAGCTTCTCTCCAGGGTTCATCATAAGAATGTGGTGAGCCTTCTGGGCTTCTGTTTTGATCAAGGTGAACAGATGCTGGTCTATGAGTATATTGCGAATGGCACACTGAAGGATAGTCTTTCAGGTACTTGTTCAAATAATTGTCGGAGGAAGCTGCTTACTAACTACTTTAAACCACCTATTACTGAGGATTGTGTGCATTTACACTAAAGTATCATATATCATTCTGTTCCAGGGAAGTCAGGGATAAGGTTAGATTGGATGAGGAGACTTCGGATAGCCCTCGGAGCAGCAAAAGGGATACAGTATCTGCATGTTCTTGCCAATCCTCCAATCATACACAGAGATATTAAATCGAATAATATCTTGCTAGATGAAAGATTGAATGCAAAAGTTGCAGATTTTGGTTTATCAAAGCCTATGGGTGAACCAGACAGATCTCACATAACAACTCAAGTCAAAGGAACAATGGTTAGTAAAATCATCTGGATTTTTGGGCTTTATTATTTCTTGAATTCAGCAGCTTGAGAATTTCTTTTCCTGTTTTCTAGTTTACTACTTTGTGACATATGAAACAATCAAATGGAGTTAAGGTTAGGAACTTATGTTGTTGAGGTTGATTCTTCATCCATCAGGACTTCCTCATTTAACTAATGAACCGGGAAAAAGGGGGGAAAACGGGTGCCTTGAACCAGCAATCTGGCTACTTGCACAAGACTATATAATTTTGCCTAGACGGTTTATGCATCTTCACGGGTGCCTTGTTTCATTTCTCTTTCTGAATAAAATTTGACAACTGCCTTAAAATTAAAATAGTAGCATTTCTGGAGCAAAATCTGTTAAAAATTCTGGAAATGGTGTTAATCGAAAGAGTGAATGGCTCGAGTTATTTGTATGCATTGATGATATGAAAATGAATTTGGAACTGAGAACTGAAATTTTATTGGTTAGGGGTACATGGATCCTGAATATTACATGACACAACAACTGACCGAGAAGAGTGATGTGTATAGCTTTGGAGTAATACTTTTTGAGCTTCTAACTGCAAGAAGCCCAATTGAGAAGGGAAAATACATTGTTCGGGAAGTGAGGCTAGTAATGGACACAAGAAAAGATCTTTACAACCTTGAAGGAATATTAGACCCTTTGATCGTCTCAAATGAAGCCCCTAAAAGCTTAGAAAAGTTTGTAGATCTTGCATTCAAGTGCGTTCAAGAAGTTGGGATAGAGAGACCTACAATGAGTGATGTGGTGAAAGAAATTGAACAAATCATGGAATTGGCTGGGTTGAACCCTAATGCAGAATCAGCATCAACTTCAGAAAGCTATGCAGATGTAGGAAGCAAAGGAATTGAACATCCTTACAGCGATGAAAGTCTTTTCGTTTATAGCGGTGCCTATCCACAATCAAAGGTGGAACCTAAGTAAGATCATCTCTACTTACATAAATCATTTTGAGAATCGACATATTTACTAGTGTTGTTTCTTCTTGATTTCATTGGGGGTTGGATTTGGAAATATGTTTGTTAATATGACGACTTCTCCTTCAGCCTTTTCTTCTGATGGATGACATTTTGTACATGTTAGAGAGAAATAGAGTATTAATGATTTGCACCTATATAGATGATATTCATATTTATTGCAAAGATAAACCCAAATGTTTGTTTCTATTTTTTTTACCAAATTTATGGTAGTAGGAAAATTCCTTCAGAATACCCTCCCTCCCTCCCTCCTCCTAGTATTATTATTTACTTAAGAGTCTCGCATATGCAACTTAAGTAAATAGTAAATAAGGGGTTGGAAGAATTTCTTTTTTTAAATTGTATCTAGTTTGCTTTTGAAACATTTTCTATTATGTAATTTTAAATATTTTCTGCTGAGAATGAAATTTGAAACTCTCAGGATCTTCTCCTCCTCGTAACATTTCTATTCTATGCACCTTCTATTTTACATTCCTTTTTTTATGTATGTAGTGTTTAATGTTAGGGTTCGAGTTTACAATCAATATTTTAGGTTAATTTTGCTTACCTTGTTGAGGGTGTGATAAATTATAATTTTATTATTGTATTTTGTATAAATTATATAAATACACTCTTATCAAATATATTTTCACAACTAATTAATCTCTATTATTAATTTTAGTTAAAAATTATAATAAAAACTGATCATTAAACAAACTCTCCTTGAAATATACGTTTGCGGGTTTAATTCTTGTTATGAAGATCATATGACCTTTCATTACAAATACCAAATCCACAATAAAATAGTTTAGAAAAGGCAGTTATGGGCTCAATAATTTGACGCAGCATAAAACGTCCAACAAGCAATTTCAAATGAGAATCGTTAAATTTGGAATAAAAGGTCTATAATTAAATGAAAATAATGATCTCCCCTTAACAAAGAAAAGGTGGCTATTTATAGTTTAGCCAAAGCCCTAATGATCCAAATAAGTAAAAGATAAAAATGCCCACAACTAATAAAATAAATAAATAGTTAAAAGCTGAAGAAATTAAATAAAAACGCCAAAAACAGAAGAGAACACGGTCACTGCTGTCAGTGACCGTGTTGCTGATCATGTTGCTGGTCATGTTGTTGCCCGTGTTCTTCACTGTTTCTTCATTCTTCTTTTCTTCTTCTCCCACTTGGTCACAAACTCTTCCGTAACAACTTCTACATTATCCTCTCCCACCTGAGAAAAACTCGTCTACGAGTTTTTTAGATACAGAGGCTCATCATCGGGATAAAATAGGAAAATATCCACCACATTAAATGTCTTGGATATCCCCATAATGTCTGCAAACTAACAACATAGGCATTATCATTAATCTTCTTCACAATCGAATATGGCTAATATTTCTTGGATTGCAACTTGCTATACTAGCCAACTGGAAATCTCTCCCTTCGCAAGAACACCATAACCTGATCACCAACAGCAAAGAGCTTCTCCTTGCGATGCTTGTCAGCTGCTTGTTTGTACTTTGCATTGGACTCTTCAATTTTCTTACGAACAGCTTCTGTAGTAGATTGCCAATTCTTTGCCATATGCTTAGCTGCTACACTGTTATCGTGCACCTTAGGCAGCTTAAGCGAATCCAAAGCATGTGCAGGTTCCTTCCGATACACTACAGAAAAAGGCGTCATACCTATAGTATGATGGAGGGAACTGTTGTAAGCAAACTTAGCCTGCGCCAAAGCACCATCCTACTTCCTTGGTTGATCACCAACGATGCTGCGAATCAAATTGCCTAATAATCTGTTGGTAACCTCCATCTGTCCATCAGTCTATGGATGAGCTGTACTGTTGTAATTCAAAGAATAATCAAATCTGTGCCAAAGTGATCTCCAGAAGTGACTGAGAAACTTGCTATCACGCTCTAATGTAATAAACTTTGGCACCCCATGCAAACAAACCTCCTGTTCAAAATACAGCTTGGTAATATTACGTGCGTCATGAACTTTCCTGAAAGGAATAAAATGGACCATTTTTGAAAAACGGTCAACAACAACAAAAACAAAATTCGAACCCTGCTAAGTACGAGGTAAGCCAAGAACAAAATCCATCGACACGTCCTCCCAAATGTCCTGTGGCATTGGTAAAGGTGTGTATAGATCAGTATTCTGCGAATGTCTCTTAACTGTCTGACAGACGTAACATCTCTGCATAATCTTGTTCACATCCCTATGTAAATGTGGCCAATAAAAACGCTCCATCATAGCAGCAATAGTTTTATCTCTGCCCAAATGACCAGCTAATCCTCCGCCATGCAAATCACGAATCACCTTCTCCCTCAAAGAAGAAACTGGAATACAAAGCTGATTACCCTTTATCAAAAACCTATCATGAATATGAAAATCATCCCAAGGCTGCCTTTCATTACACTTCTCCCAAATTTGTCCAAACTTTGCATCGCCAGAGTACAACTCTTTTAAACACTCGAAACCCACAATCTCATTACTCAAAGTGACTAGTAAAGTAACCCTTCTACTCAAAGCATTAGCTACTTTATTCTGAACTCCCGCCTTATGCTTCAACTTAAAAGGAAACTTCTGCAAAAATTGAATCCACCTAGCATGCATATCTTTACTAATTCGACTCAGACTATTTAGATGTCTTAGCACATCACAATCAGAATACAGAACAAATTCCTGCCCAACTAGATAATGTTCCCAAGTCCGTAAAGCACGCACAACAGGACATAATTCTTTATCATAAGTACTCCACTTAAGTCTAGCATCACTAAGCTTCTCACTAAAGAATGCTACTGGTCGTTTTTCCTGCGACAAAACTGCACCAATTCCAACTCCAGTCGCATCACAATCCACCTCAAACAGCCTAGTAAAATCTGGCAAAGCTAAAACAGGGGTTGTACATAACTTCTCTTTCAATAGAGCAAATGCTGACTCAGTGTTGTCACTCCACTCAAACTTTCCCTTCTTTAGACACTCAATTAAAGGGGCTGCAACACTACTAAAGTGCTTAATAAACCGCATATAGAAACTAGCCAAACCCAAGAAACTCCTCAACTCAGACACTATTCTTAGGGTTGACCATTCTCTAATTGTCTGAACTTTCTCATCATCTACCTGAAAACCATCTGCACTAACAACAAACCCAAGAAATAACAACTTCCTAGCCATAAAATTGCATTTCTTCATGTTCACATACAATTTATTTTCATGCAAGACAGTCAACACACACCTCAAATGATCTAAATGGTCCTTTTCTAAACTACTATAAATCAGGATATCATCAAAATAAACAACCATAAATTTACCACTAAATGGCTTAAATACCTGATTCTTAAGTCACATAAAAGTGCTAGGGGCATTAGATAATCTGAAAGGCATTACTAGCCACTCATAAAGACTATTCTTTGTCTTGAAAGCTGTCTTCCGTTCATCTCCCATCCTAATACGAATTTGGTGGTATCCACCCCGCAAATAAATCTTTGTGAATACTTTAGCTCCACTCAGTCTATCTAGCATATTTTCTGAACGAGGAATGAGAAATTTGTACCCAATTGTAATCATGTTGATTGCTCTATTATCAACACATATCCTGTAGCTTCCATCCTTCTTAGGCGTCAATAAAGCAAGAACAGTACATGGACTCATGTTCTCTCTAATATGGCCTTTCTCCAGCAACTCCTGCACTTTCCTCTATAAAATCTTACTCTCTTTCGAACTCATCCTGTAATGTGGAAGGTTTGGCAAGATAGCTCCAGGAATAAGATAAATGTGATGTTGAATGTCTCTCATAGGAGGTAATTTAGCCGGAAGCTCCTTTGGCATAATCTCCGCAAACTCCTCCAGTAATGGTTTGACCTGTACTGGTACTTCGTCAATCTGCTTTTTCTCATCAGCTGCAAAGACTTGCCTTACCACAAAAGCATGCACCACATGTGACTCCTTAAGCCTCCTCTATTTCACGCCCAGATTGTGTAATTGTTAGGAAAGACCGTTCCTCCACTTTAGAAGCTTTGGCACGGTTACTCGCCTTCATGGGAAGTAGATTAATCTTTACCCCATCTTTTTCTAGCTTGTATACATTATCCCTACCCAAATGCTGTGCATTAACATCAAATTGCCAAGGTCGCCCAAACAACAAATGACATGCATCCATATCCACAACATCACAGTACACTTCATCTTTGTAAGTACCTATAGAGAATGGTATCTTACATCATTCTATCACTTGAACCTTCTTTGTTGCCTTAATCTAGCCTATAGAGTATGGACTAGGATACTTCTCTATCTTCAGTTTCAATGACTCAACCGCATCTCTGCCAATGATGTTTTCACAGCTCCCACTATCTATGATCAACTCAAACACCCGGCCATTGATAGTACACTTGGTCCGAAACAACTTGTGTCTCTAGCTTCCATCTTCTATTTTAGGAGTTAAAATCAACCTGCGTATCACATAATTCTGCTCTTCCTCTTCTGCATATTCCTCATAGTCATCATTTTCTCCATCAGGACCACAAAACACCTCTTTTTGTCCCGTTCAGCTACATTAATAGGTTTTCTAGTAGGACATTCATTTGATTTTTGACTTGGTTGTCCATAACGAAAACACTTGCCTAAAATAGATTTTGCATAAGGATTAGTGGCTGCCTTTTGTCCCTCATTTGATTCGGCAACCTTCTTCCTAGGCCCCTTATCTTCATTCCGTTCAGTATCCTGATTCCATCCCTCTGCAGCTTACTCCTATATGCAAAACTCCTCGATGTATCTTCACCACTATTACTCCTCTGAAAATTATCATTGCCATACGTTCGCTTATTACCTTCAAACCTACTTCCACCTCTATCTCGAATCATTAACTCAACTTAAATCGCAAAGTTTTTTGCTTCCGTCACACTCTTTACAACTTGTACTCCAATTCTATCTCGAATATGCGGTTTCAGACCATCCAAATAACGAGTGACCTGATGCACATCACTCTTCCGCAAATCATTCCTCTCTGCCAAACTCATAAAGTCTGCTGTGTATTCCTGTACAGATCTCTGATTCTGTTGGCGGTGTTGATACTGTTGAAATTGGATCTGTTCATAGTCTGGAGGTAGAAATTCACTCTGCAACAACTTTTTCATTCTGAACCACGTTCTGAGAGTACATACGACTGCACTGCAAATTCTTTCATGCTTCAATCGAGAATCCTCCGAACAGGCTGTTTACCCTCTCTCTGTCATCTATGTAGCAGCCTCTCCCACCAGGCAGACGCTCCACCCTTCAATCTACGTGCCACTAACTTCACTCTCTTCTCTTGTGGAATATCCATATATTAAAAAAAAACAATCAATTTCGGCAATCCAGTCAACAAAGTCCTCTATGCCTAGATTAACATAAAAACTAGAAATATCCACCTTCAATCTAAAATCACCACCATCATGGTCATTATTTCGCTGAATATTATAATTATTATTATACCCGCCACCGCCTCTCCTAGCAGGTCTGTTTTGATCTTCAGCTAAAATTAGATCCTCATCCTCGTCACTGGAATTATAACCAGCAATCTGGTTTTGGACATTAGTAGCTATGGGTAAGTTGGCAACACTGCCTCGAGCAAGCTGATCTCTTGGTCGTTGTCCTCCATCATTCCTGTTTCTATTGGCATTCACCCCAAGGGTGTCAAATCTGTTAATTATCTCATCAAAGCGTTGATTGAAACGTCGAAATCGTTGATCTAGATTTACTTCCAAGGTATTGATTGCAGCCTCTTGAGTATCCATCCTATCTCGCAACGCTTCAATATCCTGAATGACGTTCTAGATATCACCGTTTCCATCAGACATCGTTAGTACGAACGGAGTTCAAGCTCTGATACCAACTGACGCAGCATAAAACGTTCAACAAAGAATTCCAAGTGAGAATCCTTAAATTTGGAACAAAAGGTCTGTAATTGAATGGAAATAATGATCTCCCCTTAACAATGAAAAGGTGGCTATTTATACTTTAGCCAAAGCCCTAATGACCCAATTAAGTAAAAGATAAAAATGCCCACAACTAATAAAATAAATAAATAGTGAAAAGCTGAAAATATTAAATAAAAATGTCCAAAACAGAAGAAAAACGATCATGACATGTTTAGGAGTGACCGTGTTGCTGAACATGTTACTGGTCATGTTGCTGCTCGTGTTCTTCACTGTTTCTTCATTCTTCATTTCTTCTTCTCCCATTTGGTCATAAACTCTTCCGCAACAACTTCTACATCAATATTTTAATAAAATAGAATTATTATTTTATGATAATATTTTTACTGAAATTAAAAACAATAAAATAATTAGTTATAACTTATGAATATATAAATAATAAGGATAAATTTACAATTCATACAAAATATAGAGATCAATTATAACTTAAATAAGTCTCAATGAGGTAAATGTGATTAACTCTATATTTTATGATTTAAGAATTAAAAATAAAAATATTAATAAGAATATTACAAAAATGTTCAACAAAGAATATTATTATGAGATTCAGAAAAAAAAAAAGGAAGATTATTATGAGTACTTTTAATATTGAATTATTATTTTTATAATATTAACTCGGATCGTCTTATATATCGTCTAATATACTTTTTTAATACACTTGTTTACTACTAGACAATGGTGAGCGTCGTAATAATAAGTGTTATGGTGCAGAAAAATATTTTGGTGCATTTCTCATGAAACAGGCTTTTCCAATAGAGCAGAAAAATACCACTCATTTTTATCAATTCCCCTGTCAATCTTCCTACCTTCGTTCCATCTGAGTTTCTTGAATCCAACACGATTCAACATTGGAACATATGTTTGATTCAACTGTGATCCAAGGCAGAAAAAGTGATCAAGCCAGAAAATTCCTCCAGGCCTCAATACTCTGTATATATCGTAAAATGCAAACTCCAACATTGTTTCTGGAATCCAATGGCTTAGAACATGCATCGAATGAACAATATCCAAAGTATTTTCGAAGAACGGAAGCCTCTGAGAAACACTAACATGAATTGGTATTAAACCCCTTGATGCAATGAAACTATTAAAAGGACCATCAAGATTCATTGAAGTTGTGATAATTGTCACATCTCTTTCCTTCATTCTTGCTGCAAAAGTCCCTGTTCCGCCGCCGATATCGAGGCCGATTCGAATCGTTCCGGGAGGTTTTATGGCTAAAACTCGATCAATCCCAAAATTTCCTAGTATCCATCGTTTCTTCTCTCTGCCTTCCAAATCGAAGCAATCTTTGCAATCGTAGAATCCCGGAAGATTTCTTCGTTTTACTAGGCAATCGTAGCTCTTACAACTATAAGGTTCCCAAATAATGCTCGTGTCCGGTGGAATTGACCAGAGACTTTCGGGCAACGGAGTTGGTTCTACGTAATCAGGCGGGGATTTCGGGTGGCACCGCCTTCTGGGTAGCGGCTCACAACCTTTAAGCATGAGTTTTTGGGCAAAAACATCGTCAACAGGGCATTCTCCACCAACGTCATAAGACATATATTGAGCTAATTCGTCTTTATACTTGAAACAAGCTCCTCCAATTGAAGGATAAACCCTGTCCGTCCCCATTCGCGGGGAGAAACCTAGGGGTAATCTATGAGGACCCATGGCAAGTTTAGCTTCATTAGACAAATCAGAAAAAAGAACATGGTAGTTCTGTTGATTAATCATTGATAGGTTAGTGAGGAGGGGAGATTGAGATAGTAAATTACTGGATTGGAGGTTTTGATACAAGTCAGAAATTTGGGACCGAGTGTTTTGGAGGTCGTTTCTGGTGGAATTGAGCTCATCCAGGAGGTTATTGTAGTGGGAATGAGGGAGAGAGAGGTTGGGAATGGGAATGGGAATGTATCGGGAAAGATGGAAACCAGAACCTGAAGTGAAAATGTAAAGGGTGAGAAAGTTTGTGAGAACGACAAGGAAGAGGATTTTAAGGTTGAGTTTAGTTTGAGAATGGTGGTGGTCTGATCGTTTAAATGGAGTGGAATAGTTTTCTTGTGGACTCCCCATAATATAATTTCTTTCTTGTATGAAAAGCAGTGGCTGGCTGGCTGGCTCTTGAAGAAATGATGGAGCGACAACAAGGAAGGCACAAAAAGATTGGCGTCTCGTCTTGGGGCTACTATTTAATTTGAAGCTAAATCAATCTTAGTTTGAGAGGACACTCACTAGTAGACAGTAGCTAGCTAACACCTCTAACTTGATGATGCTTTATAATACTATACTAGTAGCTACTTCAACACATTGCATTTCAACAACTCCAAATATAACGTTTTTCCACTGCCATTTTGAGCTAATTACCCCACTATACGATATTATTATATATTTTAAAACTAATATAATAGAGAAACTAATATAACTAATTCCATACTCCTTATTTGATAAATTAATTTATCTGTTAAATTCAATAGGTTAACAACTTATTTAATTAAATGTATTTGACAACACTTTTAATATTTTAAATGCCTTTAATAATAATTTTTGTAAAACACTTAATTGTTTAAGATATGTTTGATTATAGTTATAAAGTTTAAGGAAAAATTTTAAACTTTTAACTCTGGACTCTAAAATTTGAAAATATATATATATATTTTTGCAAAATTATAGCACTTTATAATATAATTAAACTGATTAATTAATTCAACATTAAATTTAAACTTCATTTTTTAGATTCAAAGTTATCATTCACAATTTAAATAATTCAAACATCATACTTCAGTTTTATAAAATGAGGCCTTAGTTTTAACTTAGACCATTTTGATGAAACTCAAACTGAAGATATGAAGTCTAAATTATTTAGGTTCTGAATTTTTAATCTTTAGTCTGAATACCGAATCTGAAAATTGAAGCTAGAATCTGAATGCTGAATTAATTAATAAGTGGTAAATATATGCGAAAAAGTTTGATAATTTTTCAAACTATATATATATATATATATTCAGATTTCAGACTTCAAAATCAAGAAAAAGAAATTTGACTTAAAAATTTCTAAATTACAATTAAGTGATTTGCAAAAATTGTTATCAAATGCACTTAAATATTAAGTATTTAATAATTTCAATTATAAAAACACTTAATTCAATTGGCTCTTAATTAATTAATTAATTAATTTTAACAAGTAACTTAAGTTAACAAACAATGAGCTCTAATTTTTTTCAATAATTTTATTGCCCAAAACTATTTTTTTTTAGAAAAACAAATTATTAGCCAAGTGATCCTTTATGAGATGGAATCTGTCAAATTTTGCATATGTCACTTATATAAATTATCAATTTGAATTAAATCATTAGTCTTTAAAATTTTTTTAGCTTTCAATTTAGTAAAAATGATAGAAGCATGAGTAGCTTATGCACTTGGGCAAATATTGAAGAAAAGATCAGATTGACCACTCTAATGTTGATCGATAACTCAATTGAATAGTAGTTTTAGGAGTTTAAAATTACACCACAAAAGGGGTGATCAAAATAAAATAATTTGGTGATTAAAATGATTGAAAAGATAGAATTAAATTGCATCTTCCTTTTTTTTAAGATACATAAATTAGGGTTAGGGTGGAGGTGTAGTTTGAACTTGACTTCCAACTTGAAACTTGATAAACAGTAGTGCTAGAAACTTGCTACAAATTGCATCTTCCTAAAACAAAAGATATTTTGAAAACTAGCTGAAACAAATTATACTAATTTGAAGAATTGATAACGACTAGAGAGTACTTTAAGACTTTGCAGTTGAACAACTCAAATAATAATAATAATAATCCATACAACTTTTACTTGATTTATAGAGTTAAATCAACAAAAAACTAAGTACCCAACCGATGGAAGAAAACCATATTTAGTGAATTTGCTTGGAAAGAAAGGAGAAGAAAGAAGAAACAAACTATTATTTTGGGATAGTTTTGAAAACGAGAAAAATGCTCAAAGAGTTGGAAAGAGGCTAAAGAAGGTGTTCTTTAATTTTCAAATATCTTGAGACAAACGTGTAGGAAAATATTAATTTATTTTGCCTATTATCGAAGTTAATCAAGTACTTTTTGTTCCTTACAAAAGAAGACTTTTATATCTTCGCTTTTGAGAAAGACATCTAAAACCAATTAAAACCAATCATTGTATTTTATACCACCCGCGTTTCATTATATTCAGAGTTTCATAATGTTTGGTGATTTTTCTTTATAAACCTTTTTCTTCAAATATACCCTTATTCATTTAATGTAATACTCTTAGTAATTCTTAAAATCTAAACTCATTCACATTTGATAAAACCTTAAAATATGGAGAGAGACGAGAGAAGATAAAACTTTGGAATAAAAAGTTTATAAAATTAATAAATGGGGTATTATAGGTATTTCACCATAAAAAATACATTGATGTCATGTTTTCTTTATTTCTGGGTTTTTTGATGTAAAGGTCCTTTTTTTAAAAAAAAAAAAAAAATACTAAAGAGGTCAAACTTTTTTTTAATCCGAAATGGACCATAACGCACACAGCGTGTGCGTTATTCCTTATGATAACGCACGTGTTGTGTGCGTTATCAGTAATCAAGAGTTAAAACTGATAGTTAATCTTGATTAATGACGTGGAGCTGACATGGCGATGGGGCTGTGTAGGTGGACAATAACGCACACGTTGTGCATTATCTGTCATGTAATGCACACGCTAAATGCATTACTATGAGCACACGCTGTGTGGGTTATCATCATATTAAACCGAATACCCTAGCCGCCACCTCTCCCAAAACAGTTTTTAAAAAAAAACCTCCCGTTGCAGTTTTTTTCCCCCCTTGCTGCTTGCTGCCGCCGTCGCCGCCACTGCTGTTCTCCTCTCTTCTCTTTTCCTTCACTTCTCTTCTCTTTCTCTTCTCCTCCTTCTTTCCTTCCTCTTCTTCTCTTCCTCTTCTTCTCCTTTCTTCTATTTCCAAAATTATTGTTCTCTTCCTCTTCTTTTCCTTCCGAGCGTGTACCAAAATTCTTTTCGGGTCGTCGGCACCTCCCTTGGAGTACGAAGGTTGTGCATTGTTTGGATTGGTGAATAGTAGAGAAAGCTCCACCTCCGATGTTGGTTTCTATTTATTCAAAATTTTCAATAAATTTCTTATTTTCTATAATTTTTAAATTTTTTTGTACAATATGTTAATTTTTATTTTTATTTATATGATAATTGTTGTTTATTGTGGTTTGTAAATTATTTTTATGAATTTTATTTTGCTTATTTCTCAATTTTTTGTAATTTATTTTTTTAGATGTGGGTTTAGTGTTTAGGTTGAAAATTGTTGTTGTTATTGATAAATTTGTGTATTTTTGATCATTTTATTAATCTAGTTGTGTTTTGATATAATGAGTGATTTGATATAAGTTATATAATTTATTTTGTTTATCATAAACCGTGATTGTTTATTTTTTGTAAAAATTTGTAAGCATGTTAATATTGTTCCATTAATTTTATATAATTTTATATTGTCATCATTTATGTAATTTTATGTTATTAGCATTTAAATTTTTTTTGACCTTTTTTTACCAAAAAAAAAAAGAGAATATAAATTTCTCTCAACCCTAAATTTGAAACCTAAATCCTAAAACCCTAACACCATAATACCATAAACTATGAATTTTAGGAAGTGTGTAATATTTGTAAAGTGTGTAACCTATAAACCTTAAACCGCAAATAATTGAAGAATTAAATTTGTAAAGTATATAATGCTATACCTAAAATCGTAATAGTGAAATTCATATATCCCAAAACCCTAAACATTAAGAAACTATAGCATTTATATAATTAAAACCCTAAAACCCTAATATTGAAATCCTAAACCCTAAACCCTATTCTAATTCTATTAAATTCTAAAAATCCCAAAACCCTAAAATTGTTTATTAATAAACTCTAAAACCCTCAAATCCTAAACCGTAAACCTTAGAAAAGTGTGTAATAATATTTCACTTTAAATAGTTTACTTGAAGTTCTATACTTCAAACCTGTGAAGATATAAATTTAAAAAGTGTATAGCGCTAAATCGTGAAACCCGAATATTGAAAATCTAAAACTGGAAACCCTAAACCGTAACCTTGATCTATTAAACACTAAACCCTAAACCCATAAACCTAAACCTAAAACCCTAACATTAGACAATTATCTAAAAACCCTAAGACCGTAAAAACCCAAAAATTTGAAAATAATAAACAATATACCTTAAAAAGTTTGGAATAATACTTTACTCAAAATTCTTTACTTTAAATTCTAAACCTCTAAACATATCAAATTTAGAAAGTGTATAAAAACCTAAAACCCTAAAACTCTGAAACCGTAATGTTGAAAGTGTATAATAATACTTTTCTGTAAATATTCTAGTTTTACAGCATAGAGCCTTTGTTGATAAAATAAGAAAGTATATAATATTGTACATAAAAAATCCTAAAACCTTGTGATATAATGTAGATGGAAGAAGTCCCAGCACATGTGCATCTGGATCCCATTGTCCCTGATGTATTGATGAGGTAGCATGAACATAGGACTGGGTTGATTTGGAGTGGTGATCATGAGACGTGTTTTACTGATCTTCAGTCTAGACGTTTCGATCGCAATCTATTTCAGGCTTATAGTACAGCTCCCTGTAGGTTGATTGATATTATTGACAGGACAGGTTTAGGGAGAGTTTTTAGGTGTGGTTATATTGGCCTTGACCACACACTCATTACTGTGTTAGTTGAGCGTTAGAGGCTTAAGACTCACAAAATCAAGCTCTGTGGCAACCTCCATTCGCGGTTCGTAGGTTTTGTCTACGCCACATTCGGACAAATTTTAACAAGACATTCAAGAATAGTGAATTAAAAAGCTTAGTGTGGCAGGCCGAAACGAAAGCTAAGCAATGGAAATTTAACCGCGTTATGCGTGAGATCCAAAAAAGAAATATTGATACTTACATTTATTTGACAAAGATAGACCTGGGGAAATGGACACTCTTGCATGATGGTGGGCACAGACACGGAATGATGACAAATAACTTTCCAGAAGCACTTAATAGTGTGTTGAAAAATGCTAAAGTCTTACCTTTAAAACCCCTAGTTGATTTAATATTCAACAAACTTGTTAGGTACTTCAACCAACACCGTGAAGAGGCCCAAAACTGTGTGCATCCATTTTCGGCCAGAGTTTTTGACAAGTTCTTACAGATTGAATTAAAATCAAGAGACCACAAAGTTACAACTTACAATCTGCGAGAAGGAATTTACTTGGTCAAATCTCCAATTCGTGTTGAAGGTACCGGTAATAATGTCTATAATTTAAGAATGAATAATAAATCATGCAGTTGCAGCAAATGGCGAGAATATAAATTACCTTGTTCTCATGCTCTTGCAGTTTGTAAAGAAAATGGTGCGAGAGCAGATACTTATGTGCCAGATATATATTCACGAGAAACTTACAGAAGAACATACAAATCGAATTTTTATTTGGTCGGGCATGAGGACTTTTGGAGAGATGCTCCTTATAATTTAAAATTTCATCCTCCAAACATGAAAGCGAACGGGGTAGAAAACAGGGCACAAGATCTTAAGGGGAAATGGATTATCGAAATTCGGATTTTTCCCCAAGATGTAGCAGATGTCGCATGCCAGGACATAATAGAAAAAATTGTAATAACCCCGATTCAAGCAATGTATAAGTTTCTTTTTTTGAAAGTGTTGTAATATTTTAGGGTTTCTATTAATGAATTTTTTTTTGAATTTCTTCTAACTACTTCTTCATTACTCGTTTACTTAAATCGATTATAAATATTTATAGTAAAATTTAAAACAAATAATAAAAATTTATAATACTTTAAATTACTCCTTCATATTTTTTTAATAAAATGGTTATAAATCAAACATATTTTCTTCTAAAACGATTATAAATATTATCATAAAATATACATCAAAATAGGTTAAATAAAATAATATAGTCTTTTTAAAAAAATTATATAGCTATGAGTTTTGCAAACAAGTAAAAAAATTTAAGTTTTGCCCAAAAAAAAAAAAATGAGATAAATCACATACCGCATGCGTTATCTACCACATGGACCAATTAACAAATATAATTGTAATTATGTGATAATACATACAACATGTGCAGTATTCTTAGAGATAACGTACATACTGTGTTATGGCCAGAATATGAATAAGAAAATTTTTGTGGCCACTTTAGTGGCCTTTTTTAAAAAGATGTCCAATTACATTAAAAAACCTAATTCAAGTGAAAAAGCAAATTAATCTTATATTATAAAATGAAGGTAGTAACTATTAAAATTAAGCCTCAGTTTGATTGAGTTAGATCAGAGAGGAGAGTATGAGGGAAGTAAATTAGGACGCAGATCATATTTACGTCGTTTGATTGCAACAAAAAGTAAATGGGATGTAAATGTAGAGGGGGAGTTGTTACAACAAGAACCTTAAAACAACCTTTATCTATTAAACTAGATCGAAATGGAAAATATAAAATCCTAATCTATTACAAATCTAGGAATAATTAGCCAACATAAGATTTGAAGTAAGAAGTCAAAGATAATTAGAGAATTGAAGTCCCTCAAGAGAAAAGGAACATCACAACCATTAAACTCTCAATAACTCTCTAACTCAAGAATCCTCAAAGTACCAGCCAAGCAAGGAGCTGATGAAGTACCAGAAAGCAACTGACAAAGGCAGCTCAAGAGGGAGTACTTTGAAGATCACAAGTGAAGAAGAAGAAGGCAAAAACCTGAGAGAGAGAGAGAGAGAGAGAGAGAGAGAGAGAGAGAGAGAGAGAGAGAGAGATCAACTATCAGATTAGGCAAAGGAGTGAGAAAGAGAGAAATATATAAGATAAAGTCACCTGAGGCGGGTCGGGTTAAACTGGTCCACGCGGTATCTTTAATACCCATATAACCAGCATATCAAGATAAATAAAACATAAGGGTTGTGAGGCCCAAATTTAAGTCATCATAGGGAAATAAAACAAACTTCACCTTGAACATATTTTAAGACACTATTAGCCATAATTCTAAAAGAATTACCCTTGAACAACATGAAGTAAATCCCTACAAAAGACAAACTTGTCAGTGGTCACAACTTTGGTGCCAAAATTAGCATGATTGTCATTGGTGTTAATCTTGTTAACATCTACAATGCCATTAGTAACTTTAGCCCTAATGAAATGATACTTAACATGTATGTGCTTAGTCCATTCATGATAAACTGGATGTTTGCAAAGATACAAACATCTTTGACTATTACTAAAAATAAAAATTTTAGAATGCAACAAGTTTAATTAAGATAAAAGGCCTTGAAGCTAGATGGCTTCCTTGATAGCCTCAATTGCTGCAATATACTTAGCTTCAGTAGTTGAAAGAGCAACTACAGGCTGAAGTTGAGATTTCCATGAAACACTATTACCAGCTATGGTGAAGAAATAAGAAATGGTAGAATTTTGAAAACCTTTGTTACCAATAAAGTCAGAGTCCACATGACCAACTAATTCAAATGTTTTAGTCCAATTATGATAATGTAAACCTTTATTAACATATCCGTTTAGATATGTTAACAGCTATTTAAGAGCTGCCAAATGATCCCTACCAGGGTTGGATATGGATCTACTAAAAAAGCTAATAGAAAAAATAATATCAGGTGGGTGAATATCATGGAATACATAACAAAACCTATCATCATTTTATAAGGTATATTAGTCATGCTTTTTTTTTTCTTTCTCATTTTCAGTTTTAGGATAGGTTTTAAAAGAAAGTTGGAAATAGCTAGCAAGAGGTGTTCTGACAAGTCTACATTAGTTTATAGAAAACTTTGAAACAATTTTCTTTAAGAAGGATTTCTGAGATATGAAAACTGAATAATCAGATTTGTCCCTATCAATGTTCATACCAAGGATTGTAGATGCAGGACCTAAATATTTCATATCGAACTCAGATTTCAGCAAAGTTTTTAGTTTGTATGCAATCACCATATCATCAACATATAACAAAATATAAACATTAGTGTCAATAGAACTACCACAAAAATAAAGGCAGTTGTCATAGTTGCTCTTCACCAAGCTAGATTTAAGTATAAAAGAATCAAATCTTTTATACCATTGCCTAGGAGACTGTTTCAAACCGTACAAAGATTTCTTTAACGAACAAGCAAATTTCTCTTTCCTTTAACCTCAAAACCTAGAGGTTGATGCATGTAAATGGTTTCTTCTAACTCACCATGCAAGAAAGCAATTTTAACATCAAGTTGCTCAAGTTCCAAATCAAAGAAGAAACTATTGCTGGCATTAATTATATATATATAAAAGAAACTACTGCTAGCATGATCCTATTTGTTTTATATTTAACAACAAGAGAGAAAACTCATTAAAATCAATGCCCTCGACTTGTGAGAAGCCCTTGGCAAAAAGTCAGACCTTAAATCTAGGAGGTTCATTAACCAATTCAGATTTTTTGATTTCAAAAATTCATTTACAGTTAATTAATTTTTGTTTTGCAGGTTTAGGAACAAGCACCCACGTCTTAATTTTATGCAATGAAGACATTTCTTCTTTCATGACATGTATCCAAAAAGAGTAAATAGGATTTTTCAACACATCAGAAAAATATAAAGGTTCCTTTTGCTCTACAATTAATGCAATAGCAAATGCATAAGACATAAGATATGAGTAACCATATCTGTTGGGTGGATTGGATGTCCCTTTGGCTCTATTCCTAGTTAATTGGCAATTACTAAGGGCATGAGATTGAGCAGCTGAATACTCTTCATCATTGTTATATTTTTCTGACTCAGATTCAGCATTTTCAGGCATAGAACTTGGGGTATGCTGATCTAAAGTGCTAACTTAGTTTGGAACCACTTCACAAGCAAGTGTGTGCTCATGGGTGTTACTAGAGGTGTCTTCCATCTCAAGTGAAACAGTCCCTTCTGAGGAAAATCAATAGTGTTAACGAGATCAAAAACAGGCTTGAGACAAGGTATTTTTGGCTCATTAAACATAACATACCTGCGAACAACTGCCCTTACCCCCAGTTCACTGTTGAGCCAAACCTTGTACTCCTTAAGTCCACTTGGACACCCTAAAAAGATTCTTTTTTTAGACCTTAGGTCAAGCTTACCTTCCTTTTGATTAGAAAATGTAGCTCAACCAAAGACTCTAAGGTTGGAAAGATTTGGTGGTGAACAAGTCCATAATTCAATCGAAGTTTTAAATTAATTATTGTGGAATGTAATTTGTTGATTAAATAGGTGGTAGTGCTAACAACTTCCCCCCAAAAAGGATTTAGAATCCTAGATGAGACCAAAAGGCATCTAACCTTGTTCATGATAGTCTTATTTATCCTCTCAGCAACACTGTTTTGCTAGATTGTGCTTAACGGTTTTGTGACATGTGGTGCCGCAAGATGCACATAAGTCATCAAACTTCTTATTACAAAATTTAAGGCCATTGTCTATTCTTATGAATGTCATTTTGTTACCAGTTTGATTTTCAACAAGTATTTTCTATTCATTAAAATTTTCAAACATTTGATATTTTGATTTTAAAAGAATTATCCAAACATGCCTTGAAAAATCATCCACAATTGAAAGAAAATACACATTTCTACCATAAGTAGGTACTAAAGCAGCACCCCACAAATTAGTATACACATAATCAAGGACAGTAGCTGATTTATGTGTGCCAGTGGAAAAACATAATTTGTGTTGTTTGCCAAATACACAATTATCACAAAAATCCAAGATGTCAAGTTTATTACCATACAAGAGATTTTGTTTGTGTAAATCAAACCCTTTTCTCTCAAGCGTCCTAGTATTTTATGCCACGATATGGTTTTCACAGATGCATTTTTAACAAAAGTGCAGATGAATTATAAACAGTTTTGCCAATCAGTATGTATAAACAATTTTTCTTAAAACCCTTTAGAATTACTAAAGAACCCTCACACACGCAAACAACCATTTTTGAATTTGTAATAATAACCATTTGTATCAGAAGCACCAAGAAGATTAGATTTCTCCTGAGACTGGGGACATATCTAATATCAGTTAACTTTTTAGTCACCATATCATGCATTTTTATGAAAATTGATCCAATCCTTTCAACAGGGCAAGATTGATTATTTCCCATAAAAACTTTTGCAAATATACAGTTTTAAAATCGGAAAACTAATGTTTGTTAGGACTCACGTGAAAAGTGCAACCAGAGTGTAAAACCCATTCTTCGGAAATAGAGGAGAGGGAAGGAAAAGGGGAGACACAAAAAAATTCTGAGTACATTGAGTTGCAATCGGAATCAAATTCCTTAGTTCTATTGTCAGATTTGTTTTCATCGTTATTTCCTTTCTTACCCTGTTTCTCTTCCCTAATTCTCTTATATCACATGTTCTTTACGTGACCCTCCTTACCACAGTAATAGCACTTGATTTTGCTCTTGTTTTTATATTTTGATCTAGATCTACCCCTGCTCTTGGATCTACCCTTGTTCTTATTAAATTCCCTCTTAGCAGGCCCTCCTCTAACAAACAAGTTCTCACCGTTTGATTTATTTTCTTTCCTTAAATCCAAGTTTTTAGATTTTAAATTAGATTTTACATCAGAAAGAGTTAAATTATCATGCCCATACTTGATGGCAAATTTTACATCTTTAAAAGAATCTAGCGAATTTGATCACAAATCTCAAATATAGTGTCTTTTTCATCAATTTCTCTTAAAATGTTATCACACAAATGCAAAGTAAGAGTACTATGTATATCTCCAAGTTTCTCAGCAAGTGTTTCTCCTTTTCAAGATTTGGGATATTTACCGGGACCAAGAATGGTAGGTGCATGTCCATATTTAACTAAAACGACTTTTATTTTTCTTCTCCAAATTACAAAATGACTTTTATCATCAAATTTATTGGTGTCAATTTGGTATTAGACATGATGTACAAAGAGAAACAAACCACCAAAATGAGATGAAAAAGGACAGTAAGGGAGACAAAAAATAGCCACATAACCAATAAAGGATCCACAACCGAAATAGAAACACCACAAAAAACACCACAATAAATAGAAAATCATAGAATAAGAAAAAATCGAAAGATAAAATGCAATAGAAATATTTCAGCAAGCATAGATTCAACTCAAAGTCACAGATCCGAAAAGATTTTGAAAAATATTTTTGAAATCATAAGGAAATCACCAAGACACAGCTACTGGCACTCTCAATAAGATCCAGCCAAGCTTGGGTTTTGGTTTTACGAGAAAATAAAAATTAATCAGAAGATTAACCAAACCAAAATTAGACTTGCAACCAAGATGATAGAAATAAAAGAAAAACATAAAATAACACCAAGAATATGAAAGAACAGTAGATCGGAGGTAAAGAGACTTTCCTGATGCAGAATTCAAAGTTTCTCACCTGAGTTCCCAACAGAAACTCATATCGAAGATGGTCGCCGGAGAAAATGAACTGTCATAGTGACTGGAGTAGCCCGAGTGTCACTCAATGGTCCTACAAAGATTCTCTGACAAAGAAGACGCCAAAAAAATCACCGAACAGCCTAAGCAGGCTCTGATACCCCTGTTACAACAAGAGCCCTAAAACAACCTTTATCTATTACAAACAGTTCGAAATGGAAAATATTAAATCCTAATAGGAATAATTAGCCAACATAATATTTGAGGTAAGAAAATAAAGATACTTAGAGAAGGAAAGTCCCTCAGGAGAAAGGGAACCTCACAACCATCAAACTTTCAATAAGCTTATCTTAAGAATCCTCAAAGTAAAAGTCAAGCAAGGAACCGATGAAGTACCAGAAAGCAACTGATAGAGGTGGCGCAAGAGGGAGGACTTTGGATATTACAAAGAGAAGGAGAAGGAAAAAATCCTAGGGAGGGAGGCAGCTAGAAAAAGGGAGAGAGAGAGAGAGAGAGAGAGAGAGAGAGAGAGAGAGAGATCAACTATCAAATTAGTGCACAAGAATGAGAAAGAGAGACATATAAATGATAAAGTCACTTGGGGCGGATCAAGTTAAACTAACCTGACCAACATCTTTAATACCCACATAACTAGCCCATCAAGATAAATAAAACAAAAGGGTTGTGAGGCCCAATTTAAGTCATCATAGAGAAATAAAAAAGACTCAAATAAAATGTGGGAAAAATTTTGTCCATAGGCCAACAGGAGCTCTCCCCCTCCACATCATCAAATCAGTCCCTTCCAAAACGGACGGATTGTGACGTAAATGATATTCAAAAAAATATTTTATCCTCTTACAAATTAGTTTATTAAAAATTTATCCTAAACTAAATCCTACCCAATATACATAATATTCTTAAATTCGTGCAATGGATATAAATAATAGTAAATTATATTCACCCCAACCAAACGAAGGAAATTAAATGTTATATACTTCCCTTCTACCCCTACCAAACAATTTTGAAGTAAAGGATAATACTTCCCCTAGTGGAAGTAAATGTTGTCATTTCCCCTCCACCTTTCCTTCCCCATTCCCCTTGTGAACCAAACTAGGGCTAAAAGTTCTAGTAGTTCGAATTCAAAACTTCTTACTGATAAGGAGTACGACTTTTATCCATGTACTATTACCTTGCTACAATTAAAAATTCTTGAAAAGAAAGAGTACTATTATGAATTATTAAAATAGTAGATGTCCATGCATGTAACTCACACTTCACATTTGTTATTTCTCATTCAACTCTCTTTACCCTCATTATCATGTAATCTATGAAATCTTCATTTGTAATAAATATATCACATTTATAGGTTACGTAACCTACAATGGGGTATAAAGATCCTTAAGCCTGTAAATAGAGGCTAAGGTGAAAGATGAAAGGTGGAATGAGAATAGAGAAGTGAAAATGCTCTTCCATATTTTTGTTGTGTTCTTTGATCATTTCCTCTACGTTTCTACTTCTAGTTTTGGCATAATAGTTATATTTTTTTTACAATACTTTATCAGCATGAAGCTCATTTCTTTTATAATAGTATTTTTTTATAATACTGAAATAAATTTTTTAGGTGAGTTGGGTAAGTTCATTTCTTTATTTTATGTTTATGGATAACCTAGCAAAACTTGAGTTTGTAGCTCTTAACATTACTAGAAAGAATTATTTGTCATGGGTGCTAGATACTAAAATTCATCTATATGCAAATGGACTTGGAGAAACCTGTTGGATTCTGTAGACAAAAATATAATAAAAGAACCTATGAAAAAACTGAAAACAGGATCCGCACATACTAGAAAAACAGATCGGAAAGAAAAGCTACCTCAAAATTTTTGATGCTGCAAGGTGTGGAGGCACTGCTGTTTATGCTTCACCATTTATCGGTATCACGCGACGACCTCCTCTGTGAGCGATCAGGATGCTAGCCCTTCGGCGTTCTGAAAACTATTCAGAACGAATCCTAACTAGCCGTCCTAGGTCTTAAAGTTTTTAATTAGAAAAAGTCAGGCGCGGAAAAGGTTAACATAACCTTTTATAGCTGTCAACATCAAAACCCTAATTGTCATCTAATAATAATTTTAATCTCGTCCGTCTATTTCTATAATCATCCAACGGTTAGATGAATAATATTAAGTAATTAATTTTATTTAGTTGATAAATAAATTAGTTACTTAATTAACTTACCAAATAAATACAACACAGAATCTGATCCCCTTTTTGTATACGTTCAACGAATCTAGACAAGATCTAAATTCATTGGACATGGACATCGTGCGCACAAGATCGTCTATTTGTGTGATTCTATAGGTTCACTTAACGTTGGGAGTGAATGAAAAATATCATAGACATTTATCCACAAAACGTAAGTGGCCTCTAGCAAGACATTATGCTTACCCAATTTAAGTAAAAGATATGATAACCTAACATCATTTTTAATATTTAGTCCTTTTGTCACAGATATTCTAATTAAGTATAAGGCATGGACCGAGTCATCCTTATAAAACTTAATTTACCATTTACTTGATCACTAGGCAGACTGTTCCAATAAATAATGTTAGTAACACCTTATTAATACTTATTTGAGCATGAGCATGTGTATTCTCCAGTCTTCCTTATCAAGAGGCCAATGGATATCTCTCTTTAATAAGAGTGGGACAAATCCCTTTCACCATCTCTAATATTCAAGCCATGACAAGAAAATAGTTCAACCAATAGTCATAATAATCACCTAATCAAAAGTGATATTTGACTATGTCAAAGCATATTTTCTCCCCATGCAAGAAGCATTACAAACATTAGGTCAAATGACACCAGACATAAAATTGAGAAGAAATACTTATGACTTAAACCCATGCAATATTTCTTCTTCACTTTTAGTCATGTCCAATTCAATATTCTCAATATGTATTTATGAATTGATTTTATATCTCATATTCATGATCAGTAAAACTTGATCATCAATCGACTCCATACTAGTTTAATAATACAAGATGTGATAAGACTAGGGACAAATAAGAATAGTATTTTATTAGCAAGAAGGGTTTTACTACGAAGTCACATACTTGATGACCAAGAGCATAAAATATAATATAAAATATATCTCATAAATAACCAATATAAATGTAAGTCAATTGATCTAAGACATATAACTAACGAAACCATCAAAGAAGAAAGTCAAGCCACAAGTCAAGAAAAGACTAAAGCAATGATTTTTTTCCGTCATCACCTTAATGAAGGATTGAAAACACAGAACTTGACAGTGAGATATCCATTCGTCCTATGGACAAGTTTGAAGGAAAAGTATGATCACCCAAAACATATTTTTTTGCCAAGAATTGGATGCATCTATGTTTGCAAGACTTTAAAACAGTAAGTGAATGTACTTAAGCAATTTTCCAAAATCAGTTCTCAATTAAAATAATGTGGTGAGAAAATAACGAATAAGGATTTATTGGAGAAAATATTTTCCATTTTTCGTGCATAAAATGTGCTCCTGTAACAGCAATACTATGAAAAAGGTTTTAAGAAATATTATGAACTGATTTCATGTCTTCCTGTTGCTGAACAAAATAATGAGCTCTTATTGAGAAATCATGAGTCCTGTCCAACTGGTGCTGTTCAATTTCTTAAAACAAATGTAATAGCTGTGCAATTTAATAATCGAGGCCGTGGCCGTAGTCGTTGAAGTGGACTTGGTTGAAATTGTTACAATGATCGTGGTGGTTATAACAAAAGTGGTACTAACCACTAGAATTACGAAAATATTGATGAAAAGATGGAAATAAAAAGAAATGTGATAACAAATGTTATTGTTGTAGCATGAAAGGTCATTGGTCCCATACTTGTCGTATGCCAAAACATCTTGTCAATCTCTCTCAAGAATAATTGAAGAAAGGAGAAAGTAAGATAGAGACAAATTTTGTTAGTAATAATGCAGGTAATGATGTTGGTTTTTTGAGCGTGATCACGTGGACAATAGTTTTACTGATTTTACTTCTTTGGATGTTGCTGATTTTCTTGTCCATCACCTTGAAGGTGATAAAGTGACGTTTATAGTAATGGAAATGTCCAAGAGTAAGTAGCTTTATTTTTATATTTTTACTTTAATGTAATAAATTTTCATTTAATGTTTTTCAATAAAATGTTATATTAGTTTTTACCTTTAATTATTCTTGTAACTTATAAATATTATATTAAAGAAAAAAACATCTCCTTTGGATTTTTATTTCCTTTGAAGAAAATGGATGTTTAATGATCAATAACAAAAAAATATGTTTGGCAGACAATGCAAAAACACACTTCATATTTAAAGATAAGGAATATTTTTCTTATCTTATAATGAAAAAAAGCCATGTTCGTACTATTTCTGGTAGTACAAAATTAATTGAAGGCTTCGGAAGAGAAAATGTAATTTTACTAGGAGGAACAAAATATTGCATTGAAGATGCATTATTTTCGTCAAAGTCTTAAAAGAATTTGTTAAATTTTAAAGATAACTATCAAAATGGATATCATATTGAGATAAATAGTAAAGGTAATTTTGAATACTTGTACATTACGAAAATGGTTTCTGGGAATAAAACTGTATTAGAAAAATTATCTTCTTATTCCTCCAGGTTATATTACACACATATTACTGCAGTAGAAATTTATACAATAGTAAACTCAAAGTTTACTAATTTTAGTGATTTTGTCATTTAGCATGACCGATTGGGCCATTTCGGTTCTATAATGATGCGAAGAATAGTAGAAAATTCATGTGGTCATTCTTTGAAGAGCCAGAAGATTCTTCAATCCACATGCGCTGCTTATTCTTGAGGCAAATTGATTATAAGGCCATTACTAATAAAACTTGGTACTTGAATCTCCTAAATTTTTAGAACGCATACATGGTGATATTTGTGGGCCTATTAAACTACCTTTGTGGACCATTTCAATATTTTATAATTTTAATTGATGCATCAACGAGATGGTCACATGTATGCTTATTATCAACTCGCAACTCGACGTTTGCGAAGTTACTCACGGAGCTAATTCAGTTATGAGCACATTTCCCAGATAATCCTATCAAGATAATTAGTCTTGATAATGTTGGTGAATTCATCCCAATCTTTTAATGATTATTTTATGTCTATTGGGATAAAATTTGAACATCTTGTAGCCTATGTTCATACACAGAATGGTATGGCAGAATCCTTTATTAAACAGATTCAATTAATTACAAGACCATTGCTTATGAGAACTAAACTCTCAATATCTGTTTGGGGACATGTTATTTTGCATGCAGTAGTATTAGTTCGAATAAGACCAACGAATTATCATGAATACTTTCTCCAACAATTGGTTTTTGGTCAGGAACCAAATGTATCCTATCTTAGAATTTTTTGATATGCAGTCTATATTCCAATTGCTCTACCACTTTGCGCAAAGATGGGACCTCAAAGGAGGTTGGTAATATATGTTGTGTTCGAATCTCCATCAATTATAAAATACCTTGAACTGAAAATTGGAGATTTATTTACTGCTCATTTTGCTGATTGTCATTTTGATGAAGCAGTTTTCCTGACATTAGGGGAAGAAATAAAACAGCCGATTCAGAAAATAAGTTGGAATGAATTATCATTATCTCATCTTGATCCTTGTACTCGGGCAATATGAACTGGAAGTTCAAAAGATAATTCATTTGCAACGTTTAGCAAATCATTTGCTAGATGCTTTCACTGACACAAAATGTGTGACTAAGTCACATATACTAGTTGTTAATGCTCTAATTCGAATTGATGTCCCTTAAGGACCTTCTATCACTGGATTAAAGGCACATTTAAAACGTGGTAGACTCATCGGTTCCAAAGATAAAAATTATCGTAAGAGAAATAGAGTAAATAATCAAGATGGTAAAATCAAGGTGATTGAGATTCCAGAAGAATCTTCAAAACTAAAATTCCAAAAGATTTTCCCAACAAAATAGATAATAAAGTCCTAGAAGAAGTTCAGGTACATGAAAATAATCATGAGATCTCAATTAATTATGTCATGACTAGGGTAAAATGGAACTGATCAACAATAAACATCGACGAAAAATTTCCATATGCGGCAACAGTTACTATCATGAATGAAAACGAGGATCATGAATCAAAGTGTATAGATGAATGTAGATGTAGAAATAATTGGCCAAAATGGGAAGACGCAATTCAAACGTAACTAGATTCACTTGCCAAACATAAAGTTTTTGGACCAGTAATACGCAAACCTAAAGATGTGCAACCGATAGGTTTTAAATGGGAATTTGTGTGAAAAAGAAATGAGAAAAATGAAATCATTCGATATAAGGCACAACTTGTTGCACAAGGTTTTTCCCAAAGATCGGGTATTAACTATGAGGAGAAATATTCTCCTATGGTGAATACAACAACATTTTATTATTTGCTAAATCAGACAACAAATGAATGACTTCGAATGTGTCTTATGGATGTTGTAACAGCCTATTTGTATGGTTTACTCGATGATGACATTTACATGAAAATTCCCGAAGGATTTCAATTGCCCAAGGGACATAATCCCAATTCTCGAGAACTATATTCAATTAAATTGTGTAAATCTTTGTATGGCTTAAAACAAGCCGGACGAATGTGGTATAACCATTTTTACGAATATTTGATACAGGAAGGTTATATGAATGATCCCATTTATCCATGTGTTTTTATTAAAAGATATAGATTTGAGTTTGCTATAATTGCAGTTTATGTTGATGATCTTAATATCATCTGAACTCCTGAAGAGATTGAAAGAGTTGTTACTTGTTTGAAGCAAGAATTTGAAATAAAATATCTTGGAAACACAAAATTTTGTCTTGGTTTACAAATTGAACACTTAGAAAGTGGCATCTTTTTTGCATCAGTCCACATAAACAACTAAAGTGCTTAAAAGATTTTATATGGATAAAGCACACCTTTGAGTACACCTATGGTTGTAAGATCACTTAATGTGCATAAAGACCCTTTCCGGCCTCGTGAAAATGATGAAAAACTACTTGTTCCAGAAGTACCATATCTTCGTGTTATTGGGGCATTGATGTATCTTGCTAGTCATATAAGGCCTAATATTTATTATTTACTGTAAATTTGCTAGCAAGATATAGTTCTTCACTTACTCAAAGGCATTGGAATGGTATTAAACTTATATTCTGCAACCTTCAAGGTACAATAGATATGTGTATTTATTATACTAAAGCACTTAAGTCAGATTTAGGGTATGTTGATGCTGGATATTTATATGATCTACATAATGCTCGATTGCAAAAAGGTTATCTGTTCATATGTGGAGGTACAGCTATCTCGTGGCACTCTATGAAGCAAATTTTAACTAACACTACTTCCAATCTCTGTTGAAATCTTAGCAATTCATGAAGGAAGTTCGGAATGTGTTTGGTTAAGATCTATGGTTCTTTACATTCGAGGATCATGCAGTTTAAATTTGGATAAAGAAGTTGGTTTTTTTCTTTATTTGTACCATTCTTAAAATTTCGCTATTAAAGTAGCCCACTTTTTTTTTTATGCTTATTGTGGCCATAACGCACAATGGTTGTGCATTGTCATTATTGATAATGCACAACGATTGTGCATTATCACCTAATTATAATTAGGCCCGGTAATCCGTCGATATGGCGGATAACGTACAACCATTGTGCGTTATGACCCAACAATAATGTACAGTAGTTGTGCGTTATCTGCCACGTCAGTTATTTATTTATTTTTTAATTTTTTTAAAAATTTTTTTAAAAAATGAAAATTTCTTTACATTTTTGTCAAAACTTATAATTGTATAATTTTTATTTAAAAAGACTGTATATATAATATTTAACTTATTTTAAGCGTATTTGTTATGATAATATTTATATCGTTTTCTTGGAAAATATATTTAACTTTTAACCATTTCATCTCAAGTTATTTGAAGAAGTAATACTAAAGATATTGTAAAAATTTAGAGCAATGATGTAGTAATTAGAAGAAATTGAAAGAAAAATTTCATTAATAGAAACCTGTTTTATTACAACAATTTCAAAAAAAAAAAAAACTTATACATTGCTTGGTCTGTGGTTATTACAATTTTTTCTATTATGTCACGGCATGCGACATCTGCCACATCTTGGAGGAGAATCCGGATTTCTATAATCCATTTCCCTATGAAATCGCTTGGCCTGTTTCCTACCCCATTCATTTTTTATGTTTGGAGGATAAAATGTTAAATTAAAGGGAACATCCCTCCAAAAGTTCTCACTCAACACCGGATGAAAATTTGCTTGGTAAGTACTTCTGTACGTTTGTCGCGAATATATCTCCGACACATAAGTATCTGCTCTTGACCCATTTTCTCTACACACTGCAAGAATATGAGAACAAGGCAATGTATATATTTGCCATTTTCCGCAACTACATGATTTATTATTTATTCGCAATGTATAAACATTTTGCCCGTAATAGAAACCTGGATCGGAGATTTGACCATGTATATTCCCTCTCGCGGATTGTAAGTTGTAACTTTTTGTTCTCTTGATTTCATTTCAATCCGCAAGAACTTGTCAAAAATTTGGGGTTGGAAATGAATGCACACAATTTTCAGCCTCCTCACGGTGTTGGTGAAAGTACTTAACTAGTTTGTTAAATATTAGTTCAACCAGGGCTTTTAAAGGTAGGACCCTAGCTTTCTTCAACACAATGTTAAGTGCTTCAGAAATGTTGGTTGTCATGATACCGTATCTGTACGCGCCATCATGCAACAGTGTCCATTTCTCTGGGTCCAACTTCATCAAATAAATGTAAGCATCCACATTTCTTTCTTGAATCTCTTTCATTACACGGTCAAATTTCTATTGTTTTGATTCTATTCCGGCTTGCCACATCAAGCTTTTTAAGTTTATGTTCTTAAAAGTCTTGTTGAAATTTGCTCGAATGTGGCGTAAACAAAACTGGTGAACTGCAAATGGAGGTTACCATAAAGGCTGACTTTGAATAGTAGAGAAAATACCTTTGTGGCCATCAGATATGAGGCATACGCGGCGATCTTTGACAATGTATTCTCTCAGGTTTTTAAGGAACCAATTCCAACTTTCGGAGGATTCCTTATCAACAATTGTAAAAGAAAATAGGAACAAGTGATTATTGGCATCCCACGTACTTCCAATTAACAGTACGCCTTTGTATGGTCCCCTTAGGTGTGTTCCATCAACAGAAATCACTGGCCGACAATATGAAAATCCATCTATACATGGCGAGAAACACCAGAAAACAAATTTGAAAACATAATTAGGAGGACTGCTTGTTCTGTGATGCCAAAATTTGTATATAGTCCCCGGGGTTTAAATCCTGTACTTGTGAGTATTTCGGTAAAATATTGAAGGTTGTCTCCCGGCTACCAAAAACCCTCTCTATGCAAAATTTTCGAGCATACCATGCCCGCTTGTAAGTACAACCCGTTTGAAACAATACCTGCACTTCTTGAATGATGTTTGACACAGGTATCTCAGGATCGTTGGCAACTAGGTGTGATATTGACATTGAAATAAATTTTGAGGACCAGTTTCTGTGCTTATTTTGTTCAATTTGAATAAGGCATGTGTGTTTTCTTAAGAATTTGTTTATTTCCCATCGACTGTGCGTTACTTTCTTTTTTATACGGATGTACCATGAACAGTAATTATCATCACTGTGATGTTAACATCTTACGGTCCATGTATTATTTTTATTTTTCACAACTCTATATTCACGTCCCACATTGATGAACCACTTACGAACCGCACTTATTGCCTTTACTTTGTCAACGAATCTCATGCCTAACTAAATGTCAGTCATGGAATCATTCCAATCGAGTAACCGTATGGTACCAGATTCTACAAGGTCATCTATAGGAGAACCTGCGCCCATATCTATGAATGCTCCAGAATGTGTTTAGTCATACCTAGCATTGCTGAACCATTGGCTGCTCTCCCATTGGGGCATTATGTTTTCAGTTACTGGGTTTACAGGATTTACAGGGTTTACGGGAGTTTGTAACTCTCTTTCTTCTGGGTCATTGTCATCATCTGATTCAGATTGACTAGAAACGGTATCATCTCCGTCCGATTGGTCAACTTCATTGTCGTCGTTATTGACGGTAATGTGCAACATAGACGGTTCATCAGAAACCATTTGTGTTACCGTTGTTATATGTTCGGTCATGTTTGTTGTATTTATGTCCTGTGTAATTGGAATACTATGTTGATGGATCTGCTCGAATTCAACAAGAATATGAATCCCTTCCTTCGCGTGGTGAGATGGAATAGTCCATAGATAACACATTTCTTCATCGTTGTTCATGCTATATAAATTAAAGTAAAACATACGATGCACTTCGTAGTATGAAAGCACCCTTATTGTCATTCGAACAATCTAGAGACTGGGATCCATATCGATATTTCAATATTTTCCTTACTAGTTCGTTATGTGAAATCATTCGAGTCGTTGGCAATATCCAACTTTTCCGCACTACTCCAGTAAAATAGGGACCATATGTATCCCTTGCAATTTCAGAATCCCAAAGTAGCATCACTCTAACAGGGTGGATTGCTTCCATTTTAAATTGATTTAACTAGATGTGTCTAGGGTAAGGGAGGACGAAATGTAAAGAAGTTAAGTAATTTGTGAATTGAAAAAGAAGTTAAGTATTTTGTGAATTGAAAAAGAATGAATGGGAATGGTTGAGAAGTTGGTTTGACTGAAGCAGTAGGGTGTGTGTATGTATATATAAAGGTTTAAAGTGGAAGTGTCGGGAGAGAAGACAAACCAAAATGAATTATTTCTCTTGCAATTTCACATGTGTTCACATGGTATTGTCGGCTAATTGGTACAAAAGTAATGGAAAAGTAATGGAATGAAATGACAACACATGGCATGCGAAGTGAATTGTGCATAATTATTGAAGATAACGCAGAATTATTGTGTGTTATCTTGAGTGATAACGCATTGCTGTTGTGCGTTATTATCAAGATAACGCACAATAGTTGTGCATTATCTTGAGTAATAATGTAAAATAGCAATGCGTTATCATTCAAGATAACGCACAACCATTGTGCTTTATCTAACACTGAAAAATGTAATTTTTTCTTTATTTACACCATTTTTAAAATTTTAAAATATCGGTTATTATGGTAAAAATGTGGTTTTTTTCTTTATTTACACCATTTTTAAATGATTAAAATATATAACCGAAGTAAGTAGTAGAAATACTTTTATTACATAAAATACTATATTATTCAATAATATACATAAAACAAAATAATCAATAATATACATAAAACTGAATACTCTATATTGAAATTTAATCTACATATATAATAGAAAAAGAAAACTCTAGAATGCTAATTACAACTATGGCCAGTTGGATGGCGTAAACCTCGTTGTCTTTTTCCCAACACGATGTCCGAATCCAAGATGCTGTACAATATCCGTGTCATCCGTCCGCTCCTCTTCGTCAGATGAAGATGCCTGCGATATAGGCTGATGCGGTATAGATGAATCGGTTGTGCCCGGAGGACGAGGTGCACGAAACGATGAAAATCCTAAAGATGTATGATGTGATGACTGAAATGGGGCAAACCCTAAATCGGGAGGGGGACACGAGCGCAATATCCCTGATCCACCTGGAAGTGATTGGGAAGGTGGCATCAAACCCAAACTAAAAGATGGTATATCTAAGTTTGGGCTGTCAAATGGATCAACAGGAGGGCGTCCACTCTAGATCCCTCGTCTCTCTCCACCTCTCCAGATCCCTCACCTCTCTCCACCTCTATATGTCTGGGGTCTGCATGTCTATTTTTGCTTGGAAAAGGAGGGACAGGAGGGCGTATATCTGCTGCTCCACGACCAGGCTGTCTACGAGTGCCCCTCTTAACTTCACGAGCATCCCAGTCCGGTACGGGCTCCCGGGGACGGCGACGCGACGGTTGTACTGGAAATATCTGTTGAATATTGAGTGATGGGGTGCAGCCCAACGTACCACCAATAGATACCAAGCACCTTCGAATGATAGTCTACACTTTTTTCGCAAAAACAGCCGTCTGTGACGTAGATGAAGGTGGTTCCTATATCACCACTGAAGCCATTTCATCTACCTCCTGCAACATGGAAGTCTTACAAAAACATTAAACCGTTAGAAGTAAATCATAAATAAATGAAATGCATAAGTATACCAAAAAAAAATTGAAACTCTAGAATGTACCATTATCCGTTTGTCGACCCCAGCAGGGTGGTATCCAACCGAACGGGTATCACGATTAGCTGGATTTTCGATGTACACCCATATGATTCCCCGATACCATCTAATATAATCGTCATTGGGGTATGATAAGACCTCAACTGCCAAGGCAAGGCCATCCTTAACGCGCAGTCGCCACTAATGCTAGACTTCTACATAGCTAGCATGTTGTGTTGCCCAGTAAGTGTGGTCATTCCCTCTAAGCTGGATCCGATGCAGATCAAGACGAGTATCACATGCGTCCGGTATATGTTGAGCCCGTGCAAGTTGACGCATCACACGCCCGGGATAGTAATACTCCACTATCTCATAACAAATAAGTGGGACCTCTGCCCGTCACAGGTTAGATAGAGCCAGACCACGGTCATGATAAGGGAGCCATACAAAATGTGACGTCAAAATTCAAAATCAATATAAAGTTAAGTGCTTAAAAAATTACCGTTTACACGTAATGCAAAGTATTTTAAAGCGAACCTGATTAGATGGCATGAAATCTAACTGGTCCCTGTATGTAACTAGGGTGTGAGTGGGCAGTTGGCTGCAGTCAAAAGATGTGCACCATACAGCACCAAGCAGAGCAAGAGGGTCGGCCTGAACATCCGTCATCAAATGAGGCTGCAATACAGGGATACGCGACCACACCCAAACTTGTACTGTAAGGCTCCCCCTATCTATCATGCACTCCCTAAAGTTGTCATGCACAACTGCCTATATAGAAAACCAAGAACGCAACTACCCCAGCTATATGTTCTGATGGCATCCAAATCCTCTAATAAACTGAGGTAGCGCACATGAACCAAATTCCCTGAGAAATCGGGAAGCATATACCGCCAAGAAGTAAAAAAATAAGTCCATGAGTGCGCAAGATGAGGTCACCATCGGTCTCTAAACTGGTAAACACTCTCAAGATCCAAGCTTCCAGAGGTTCCTTTTTCACCTTGTAACCAGAAAATTGACTAAGAGACAACCGTATACCAATAAGTCTCTCGATCATCTCAATCTAATACTGTTTCTGGTATACACTCCAATTGGGACCGGTAACGGGCAAACCCTCAATCCCTAAACCCCATAATGCCTGCAAATCCTGAAGGGTTATTATGACTTCATTACAAGTCATATGAAATGTGTGAGTCTCCGGTCTCCAACGCTCAACGAATACGGAAGTAAGAGTGTGGTCGAGCCCAATGTAACCACATATGAACACTCCCTCTAATCTAGTCCTATCAATAAGATCTACCAACCTACGGGGAGCCGTACTATAACACTGGAATAGATTGCAATCGAAACGCCTACACTGAAGATCAGTGAAAGACGTTTCATGGTCCCCACTCCATATCAACCCAGACCTATGCTCGTGTTGTCTCGTCAAAACATCAGGGACCCGGATGCACATGGGCTGGGACTTCTTCCATCTACAGTATTTACAGTTTGAGCTACGGTTAATATCTAAAAATTAAAGTAAAAAATTTTAAATAAATTATAATTCTAAACTTTTTAAGGTCTGTTGTTTATTGTACAATTATTTTAGGGTTTGTATGATTTTTAACATATCAAGTTTAGTGTTTTTAGGTTTTTAATGTTTTTATAATTTACGGTATAGGATTTTAATATTAAGATTTTGGGTTTTTAGGGTTTACTGTTACAAAGTTTAGAGTTTTACGGTTTAATGTTTAAAATATCAATTTTTAGGTTTTTAGGGTTTACTGTTCAAAAAGTTTAGAGTTTTACGGTTTAATATTTAAAATATCAATTTTAGGGTTTTTAGGGTTTACTGGTAAAAAGTTTCGTGTTTTACAATTTAATGTTCAAAATATCAATTTTAGGGTTTTTAATGTTTTTATAATTTATGGTATACGACTTGAATATTAAGATTTTGGGTTTTTAGGGTTCACTGTTACAAAGTTTAGAGTTTTACGATTTAATTAAAATATCAATTTTTGGGTTTTTAGGGTAACTATTAAAAAGTTTAGAGTTTTACGGTTTAATATTTAAAATATGAATTTTAGGGTTTTTAGGGTTTACTGTTAAAAGGTTTAGAGTTTTATGATTTAATGTTTAAAATATCAATTTTAGGGTTTTTAGGATTTTTATAATTTATGCTATAGGATTTTAATATTATGATTTTGGGTTTTTAGGGTTTACTGTTAAAAAGTTTAGAGTTTTACGGTTTAATGTTTAAAATATCAATTTTAGGGTTTTTAGGATTTACTGTTAAAAGTTTAGAGTTTTAGGGTTTAATGTTTAAAATATCAATTTTAGGGTTTTTAGGATTTTTAAGATTTTTATAATTTACGGTATAGGATTTTAATATTATGATTTTGGGTTTTTAGGGTTTACTGTTGAAAATTTTAGAGTTTTACGGTTTAATGTTTAAAATATCAATTTTAGGGCTTTTAGGGTTTATTGTTAAAGTTTAGAGTTTTACAGTTTAATGTTTAAAATATCAATTTTAGGTTTTTTATAATTTACGCTATAGGATTTTAATATTATGATTTTGGGTTTTTAGGATTTACTGTTGAAAAGTTTTGAGTTTTACGGTTTAATGTTTGATGTGAAAGTTAGGATTTTAATAATAGATTTTAAGTTTTTATTATTTAAAGTTTAGAATTTTTAAGTTTTTTAAGGTTATTGATGATATATTTTATAGCTAATTATTTTACTACTTGGTAAATTCAATATTAGGGTTTAGTCCATATATATATATATATATATATATTTTAAATAAAAGTCTTCATATTGATAATGGCATACAATTAATTACTAAACCCTAAATTTCCAAGTTTCGGTTATAATAATTACAAAAAAAAAAAAAAGAAGTGAAGATAAAAAAACCCAAATTCCAAATCCCCATCTTTTTTACTAAAAAACTTTTAAGAAAGATGCAAAATAATTACCTAAATAAATAAAATAATTCAAATAATCATAAAGTAAAGTAAAAAAAAAAAATTACCTAATTATTCTAATAAATTCATCAAAATAATTCATCACCCTAAAATCACTTTTGCAATACAAAACACAATTATACATAAAATGATCAAATTTGCACAAATTTATCAATGACAACAAATTTAAATATAAATCCAAACCCCACCTGCACAAAAATAAATTAATTCAAATTAACAAATAATCCAAATAAAATACATAAAATTAATTCACAAACAATAATTAACAAGACCAAATAAACAATAATTAAAACTAATACATAATACACTAAATAATTTAAATAAATAAAAACTTACTGAAAATTAAAAATGCACCTTCGTACCGATAAGCTCTGTCTAGCGTTTTTCCCTCCAAAACTCTAATAACTTTCGTACTCCAAGGAAAGTCTCACCGATTCAAACTTGAATTTAAAAAATTGAACTAAATTTTTGCTGTAATTTTGAAATGAAATACAAAAGTATAAGAAGAAGAGAAGATACAAGTATAAGAAGAAGGAAGAAAATAAAAGGAAGAGGAAAAGGACTTACCAAGCAGTGGCGGCGGCACAAAGAAAGAAGAAAAGAAAATTTTCGGGGAGGAATGAAGTAAATTTTCGGGGAAGAAATAAGGAAGAAGAAAGAAGAAAGAAGAAATAAGAAAGGAGGCGTTCGGGGAAGAAATAAGATAGAAGAAAGAAGGAGGCGCGGCGGGCAGTAGGGTTTACAACTTGATAATCACGGTCATTGTGCGTTATAACTAGTAATAACGCATAATGGTAGTGCGTTATACTTACTGATAAAACACATTCGCTGTACGTTATCGACAACTCAACGCCACATCAACAAACGGTTACGCCACGTCCTTAAATATGATTTTTAATAGGGGTTAATTTGGTTATTAGTGATAACGCACAACCATTGTGCGTTATCTCAGGTGATAACACACAATGACTGTGCATTATGGCCATTACAGGATTAAAAAAAAAATTGGACCAATTTAGTATCCATTTTTTGAAAATGGACTAAACATAGAAAAAAAACCAAGAAAGTTCCTACAACCTTGTTCGAAGAAAATAATGCATGCATTGCTCAATTGAAAGAAGGATATATCAAAGGTGATAGAAAAAAATACATATCACTAAAATTCTTCTTTACTCATGATCTTCAAAAGAATGATGAAATTTGTGTTCAACAAATTTGCTCAAGTGACAGTCTGGTAGATTTATTCACGAAATCATTGCCGACTTCAACTTTTGAAAAATTGGTTTACAAAGTTGGAATACAACCACTAAAAGATGTGAAGTGATGTGCTCAAAAGGGGAAGTAAATATATATTGTACTTTTTTTTTCTCTTAACTATGGGTTTTATCCCACTGGGTTTTCCTTGGTAAGGTTTTTGAAAAATCTTAGAGGGGGATGAATAAGGTTTTTGGCTAATTTTTGAATTTTTTTTAAATTAAAAGATAAACCTCCAATTTTGTTTGAGAAAGAATTCTAAAACTCTTTTTAATAAAATTCCAAACCAAACAAAATCTTGTGGTTAAGACGATTAAGTAAGAAGCTTAGAAAGAAAAGCACAAAGATTTATAGTGGTTCACTCTGTCAAAGAGTTACATCCACTACCTTGAGCCAACACCCAAGGATTTTCCAAATCCACTATAAACACAATATACACCAAGTACAAATTTGAGGATCACTTTACAAGGGTTTTGCATACAACCTCAATTCACAACACAATATAAATTAAAGGATTACCCAAGACATTTTTCAACACAAACCTTTGATATGAATAAGAGAAAGAGATAAGTGTAAGAACAATGTTACCCATTTGAGCTTGAGAGATAGAAGATACAACTCAATGGAATGTTTCTACAAGCTCCTCTTTACTTTTCTTTGATGAAGATCAACAATGAAGCTCAAGAAGATGTTTTTTTTTTTTTTTTTTAGATTGAAAGTGTTTGAAATAAATGTACTTTAAAGCTCTTTAAAAGTCTTAAATGATCTCAATAAATATTTCACCAAACTTCTTACTTTTTGGCGGATAAAAAAAAAGTCTATATATACTTTCTAAGAAAAATGACCGTTGTACTCTGTGTAACAGTAATATTTTTTTTTACAGTAAATAGGAAAATCGGATGACCGGTTCTTAAAATCGGACGAATGATTTTGAAACATAAAGATTTGGACTTGTCCTGCAAAAAAATCGGACGACCAATTTTTTCTAAACTTAGAAAAAATCAGACGACCGATTTTAAAATAGGATGACCGATTTTGAGAGTTTACAGCCATTTTTTTTAAGACGAGAGCTTTCCTTTCTATTTCAAAGACATGTATTCTTGATACTCTTTTTAGAGATAGAAAACCTTTCAAAAGCATAAAAAATTCTATCAAAAATACTTAGATCTTAAGAAAAGTTTATTTTGAGAAAATCATTAAAAGAGCTTCACATATGATCAATAATCAAAGATTAAGGTTAGGGAGTTTTACAAAGAAATACCTTAGCACACCCTAACTTAGACATAAGTCTTCAATGTCTTCAATGACTTGATCTTGGAATGGCTTGGTCTTTTTTCCTTCATTTTGCCTTTATCACCAAGATCTTTTGCTTTTTGAGAATGTAGACTGGAGACTTCAAAAGTGCTTCTTTTGTTCTATGAAAGGTTAGCTTAATACTCACACAAACATACGTTAATCATAATCAAAATCATAAGTAATAATGCCTTTAGGGATAACAATCTCCCCCCTTTTTATTATGACAAACACATATGCAAGAAGAACAAAAGAGCAAGAGTAAAAGTATGGTGATGCTTCAAAAAAATCAATAATGAGAACAAAGCACAACAATCACCATAAGAGAAAGATAGCTCCCCCTGAAGACATGCTTTATATCAAATATGGCTAAAGAAGATAACAAGTCCTAAAAAAAAAAAAAAAAAAAAAAACCAAATAGCCCAAATGGTGCAAGAATCATTAAATAGCAACTCCACAAAGTTTAAGAATAAGGCACCAACAAGGCATATAAACATGAAAAAGCATCATCAACATAAACATCAACATATCTCATCAAATAACAATTTCTCCTCCTTTTGTCATAAATAAAAAAAGGACCTTAGGAGAGAAATATCAAGGGATCATAGAAGAGGTAGCAATTGGAATTTCAACATTAAGTTATCATCATGAAGTCCATAACAAAAGAGTCAAAGCAACAAAAGGTAGCAACAAATGAATCAAAAGAAAACATGACATATATTAAGTAAAAACATGACATTAAGAGAAACCACAAATATTTTGAAAAAAGAAAGAGTCATAGAAAAACAAGGGAAATGGAGAGTGTTTTGTAAAAAAAAAAAGATCTCAATCATCTCTATCTCCTTCTCCTTGCTCTAGTCTCATAACCCGTTCTTGTGTGTCGGTCATTTTGTGATCTAATACATCAAGCCTTTCTTGAATGTTGGAGACTTTCCCATCAAAACCTCAAAGCGACCGTTGAATGCATTAAACCGAGTATTTATTGAAGTTTATAGAGAGGCTATCATGTCCATTAGTTGACTCATACTCCCCGAAGATGAGCCTTCCTCTATTATTTCTTGTCTCTTCTTTTGTCTTGTTTCTCTTCTATGGATTTCAGCCTCCGTTTCCTCTTCATTTTCTTCTTCTTCCACATTCATAACTTCTTGGTCTTCATCATCATCTTCCTCATCATCGTCATCACCTTATTGTCCACCTTGTATGAATGCCCCTTCTTCATTTTTCTCAAACCCCATTCTTTTGAAGTTTTGTTGATTGTAGATCTTGCCATGACCAATGTGACCACTAATGCCAACCAAATTGATCACAAAGTATTGAAAAATTTTGGTGATGAAGCATCCATAAGGCAAGCATTTAGTTGAGGAGGATTGTGTGGCAAGCATATGCTCTATAGTCATATACCCAAAATCCATCCTCCTATGTTCATGTAAGGCTAGCATCACAAATGAGTGCATGTTGGTGATAGATGATTTATGCCCAACGTTAGGAATAATGATGTTATAGATCATGTGATGGAGCAATCTCCCATATGCATCAAGCTTATTAACATTCCTATCATCATGTCTCTTCAAAACTTCTCCTCTAGTGAAAATTTCCTCAAAACGCCTTTCACTATATAAGTTTAGATCAAAACGTTTCTTGTTCTTAGTGTAGAAACTTAATCCATTTTGAGGAGTTTCCAAAATGTGATTTAACAATCTATCATCAAATGCAATATCTCTACCTCCAATCCTAGTCAATACCCATTGGTGAGGAATATTATCCACTCTTTCAATTCTTCCCTTATGGAGATTAGCATAGAACTCATTTATCATCTCAACATAATACAGTTCATTCACAATCAACAGTGGTATCCAACTAATCAGATCAAAGAGATGAGGGATAGCCTTCATATCTTGCATGTCGTTTAAATCTACTCGGTGACCTAGTGCTATTTTTCTTCGATTCCTAGTTTATTTCTCAAAGTTTGTAGCCTCCTTTACCGAAATAAACCTATCTGGAGCCCTAACTTCAGGAACCCTAGCTCTAGAGGGTACCCTTTTTGCCTTTCCTTTTCCGCTACTTGTACCTCCTTCTTCAAGATTTTGGCCTTGACCAACATTCGCATTGTTGGTTTTTAGCATTTTTGAGAGAAACTCGGCTAGGGTTTGAGAGGAGATGGAGAGTTTCAAATAGAGCAAATTTTGACACAAAAACAAAGAGAAGAATCGTTTCTTTGCTATGTTAAGAGATAGATTTGAAGAAAAAGAGAAGAAGAGTGAAAATCGGAGCAAGAAATCGGATGGGTTTTGCGAGGGAGGAAGTTCTTGGTCGAGAGAATGAGAGAGAGTTGAGAGAAAAGTGTGAAAAGTTAAAGAAACATATGATTTTAAAAGCGCAAAGCCGACCGTTTTTTAAAAACCGGTCGACCGTTTTTCAAAATCGGTCTTCTAGTTTTTGTAAATTGAAGAAACCGGACGTCCGCTTGTTTCCGAAGTCGTCTGGTTTTCTCGTCTGAATATCTCTGGAATTTTTGAGAAGAAAAATCCTTGAGTCCGGTTTTGAAACTGGACGTCTGGTTTTTAAGAATGGCGTCAGATTTTGTGAAAAATGTCAGCAAGAACAAAAAGATGTAAGAGGAAAAATAGATAACCCAAATAACACAAATTACTCATTAAATTTCCCAATACCAAGCAGTTTTCTTAAATAGCAAAAGCGATCTTGCGAAAGAGGTTTTGTAAAAATATCAGTAATTTGATCCTCTGTGCAAATATATTCCAAAAATATATGACCTTTAGCAACATGGTCTCTAATGAAGTGATGTTTAATTTCAATATGTTTTGTTTTTGAATGTTGTACAGGGTTTATGAAAATGTTTATGGCACTAGTGTTATCACACATAATAGGTATACACTTAAAAGAAACACCAAAATCAATCAATGTGTGTTTCATCCAAAGTACCTGTGCAGAGCAACAACTGGCTGCGATGTATTCCGCTTTGGCGGTTGATAGGGATATGCACGATTGCTTCTTGCTGTACCAAGATACTAAGCATCCTCCTCAGAATTGGCAATTTCCACTTGTACTCTTCCTTTCTACCTTACATCCGGCATAATCCGCATCGGTGTAGGCAATAAGATCAAAACAAGATTGTTTAGAGCACCACAAGCCATAATCATATAATGAAATTAAGTATCTCAAAGTACGTTTTACCGCTATAAAATGAGATCCTCTGGGGCAAGCTTAGAATCTAGCACACAAATATACAACAAATATAATATCCTGCCTACTAGTCGTTAAATAAAGTAAACTACCAATCTACCTCTATATGTCTTTTCATCAACCATTTTACCTTTTTCATCTTTGTAAAGCTTCAATGATGAGCTCATTGGAGTGCCAATACCTTTTGCATTGCTCATCTCGAATCTCTTGAGAAGTTCCTTGGTACTTCTCTTGGTTGATGAAGATTCCTTCTTTCGTTTGCTTGATTTGTAGTCCAAGGAAGTATGTCAATTCTCTCATCATGCTCATTTCAAATTCTTTTTGAATAAGGGAGGCAAATTCTTCACATAAAGAGACATTAGTAGCACCAAAAATAATATCATCAACATAAATTTGGACAAGAAGAAGATCATTGTTACAAGAGGTTTTTGTAAAAAGAGTAGTGTCCACCACCACCCTTGAAAAGTTATTTGAAAGAAGAAAACCACTTAACTTTTCATACCAAGCTCTTGGAGCTTGTTTTAAACAATAGAGTGCTTTTGAAAGTTTGTAAACATAATTTAGAAAATTTTCATGCACAAAACCGGGAGGTTGTTCAACATAAACTTCCTCCTCAATATCACCATTTAGAAAGGCACTCTGAACATCCATTTGAAAAAGCTTGAATCCCTTAAAACAAGCAAAAGCTAAAAGCATCCTAATGGATTCAAGTCTAGCAACCGGAGCAAAGGTTTCATCAAAATCTATGCTCTCTTCTTGATTGAATCCTTGGGAAACAAGTCTAGCTTTGTTTCTAATGACTTCTCCGGATTCATTTAGTTTATTTCGAAAAACCCATTTTGTGCCAATGGTGGGGTGATTATGTGGTCTAGGGACTAAAGTCCGAACTTTGTTTCTTTCAAATTGATTTAACTCCTCTTGCATAGCAATAATCCAAAACTCATCACATAAAGCATCATCAATAAACTTAGGCTCAATTTGAGATAATAGGGCAAAGTTGTCAATAAAATACCTTCTTGTTCTTACCCCTTGTGACACATCACCAATAATTTCGTCCTTGGAGTGTCCCTTTGGATATATCACATCTTGGGGAAGATTTTGAGCTTCTTGATCGTTTTCTTAGTTTTCCTCAATCTCTTCTTCCTCCATAGCATGCTCTTCCAATGCTTGAGTGTACAATGGTTGGTTACTAAGAGTGTTATCTATGTCATCATCATCAACTTTCTTGTCAAAAATGTTATTTTCATCAAAATTAACATGAATAGACTCTTCAACACCTAAGGTTCTTTTGTTGAAAATTCTAAAAGCCTTTTTGTTTGAAGAATAACCAAGAAAACTTCCCTCATCGAATTTTCGATCAAACTTCCCAAGATTGTCCTTGGTGTTTAAAATAAAGCATTTGCATCCAAAAACTTTAAAATAGCCAATTGAGGGGGTTTTGTTAAAAATGAGTTCAAAAGGAGTTTTCTTTAAAGAAGGTCTCAAGATAACACGATTCATAATGTAGCATGCAGTGTTAACGGCCTCGGCCCAAAAGTATTTATGAAGGGAGTTTTCAAAAAGCATTGATCTTACCATTTCTTGTAAAGTGCGGTTTTTCCTTTCCACAACACCATTTTGTTGAGGGGTTTTAGCGGCCGAAAAGTTGTGTGAAATACCAAAATCATCACAAAGTTTTGTAAAATCTTGGTTGTTGAATTCTCTCCCATTATCACTTCTTATAGAAATCAATTTGCAATCAAGGGAGTTTTGAACCTTTTTAAAAGTTTTACAAATTCTAGAAATGCCTCATCCTTTTGGCTAAAAAACAAAGTCCAAGTAAATCTAGAGTAGTCATCCACTATGACAAAAGCATACCTCTTACCACCAAGATTAGTAGTCCTCATTGGTCCAAATAAGTCCATGTGAATAAGTTCCAAAGGTTTTGAAGTTGAAATCATGTTCTTTGATTTAAAAGAGGTCTTAATTTGTTTTCCAAATTGGTAAGCATCACAAAGTTTAGTTTTCTCAAAGTGAAGTTTTGGTAAGCCTCTAACAAGTTCTTTTGAAGAGAGTAGGTTCAATAAATCCATACTAACATGATCAAGTCTTCTATGCCACAAAAATGCATCATCATCATGAATCGAGAGACACTTTAAGTTTTGAGAAAGAAGATCTTCAAGATGAAAGACATACACATTTCCAACTCTTTTAGCAACAAACATTGTTTTGTATTCATGCTTATCAATGATAGAGGAAGAATCACTTTCAAAAACAACATTTTTCCCACTATCACATAATTAAGCAAATTGAATTTAAACCATCAATTAGAAGAACATCCTTAATAAGAGAAGAAGAATTGTTACCACTATTGCTTATACCAATGATTTTTCCTTTGTTCTTATCTCCAAAGGTGACAAATCCACTTTTGGTTTCTTTGAGTACGCCCATAAGCGATGAATTCCCGGTCATGTGCCTTGAACAACCACTATCCAAGTACCACTTAGATGACTTTGATTTGTGTTCCTACAAAAGAAGAAGTAAAGATGACTTTTGATACCCACATCTTTTTGGGTCCATGGATGTTAGTCGGATTTTCTTTTACCTTCCAAATGGTTTTCACTCCCCTTTCAATATTTTTCTTTGTAAAACACTTTGTGGCTTTATGACCACTCTTTTCACAATACGTGCAACGAAGGTGTGAGTGAGATGATGAAGCCTTTACAAACCGTGTTTGTTTAGAAAAAAAATATTGGAATGTTTATATCCAATACCATTTTTATCAAAAGGTGGTCTTTGAGAGCCAGGAAGTTTTTCAAAGTTTTCTTTACCTTTTGTGAACTTTTCAACACATATAATGAGATCACTCACTTTTTTCTTCAAAACATCATAATCAATCATGCATTTTTCAAGTGAGTGAACTTTTTCACAAAGTTTCTTGTTTTCTAAAACAAAGTTTTTGAAAATCATTGTTTGAACACTCTTTTTCATTTTTCAAGATTTCTAAAGATTTAAGGAGAGATTTGTTTTCACAAATAAGTTTTGAGTTTTCATTAAGCAAAACTTGATTTTTGTTTTTCAATTCTTTGTTTATTTTAGAAACCTTTTCGCATTCACCATACATTTCAATAAGCGTAGTGCAAGGATCATCATCGTCACAAATATTATCAATGAGACTAGAAGAGTTAGAGGGTGAAGATTGTACCTCATTCTCCATTGTCATGAAGCATATGTTTGCCCTTTCATCACCTTCACTTTCACTTGTATCTTGATCCCGTGCACCAATAAGTCCCTTGCCTTTCTTCTTTTTCTTTAAGGTTTCAAGCTTGGCTTCCAATGCTCCTTTTTCTTTTTCAATAGCCTTTGGACAATCGGCTACAAGGTGCTCCATGCTATTGCATTCAAAGCATCTTGCTTTGAATAATGAAGAGTTTTGTCCTTCTTTATTAAATGGAGGTTTCTTTCCCCTTTTGTTAAACCTTTCTTGTAGAATGTTTTGAATTTTCTCATAACCAAGGCTATATCTTCATCGTCATCATGATCATCTTCACCATTGGATGAATTAGCTTGTTCTTCTTCATTTACTTTGAGAGCTATGCTTCTTTTTCCCTTTTCTTCTTCTTCCATTTATATTTAGCCTTTTTACTTTCAACTCATAGGTGAGAAGAGAGCCTATGAGTTCTTTGGGAGAGTTCTCAAATCCTTTGATTCCTCTATGGCAAGACATTTTGGTTGCCATGCTTTAGGGAGTGCATCTAGAACTTTTCTATTTGCTTCTCCTCTTGAGTATTCCTTTCCATAAGCCTTGAGTCCATTTGTGATGTTTGTAAATCTAGTGAACATTTCACTAATACTCTCATTTTGCTTCATCACAAAGAGTTCATGATCTCTTACTCACAAAAACCACCTTTGATTCTTTGACTTGGTTGGTTCATTCATAAGTGACTTCTAATAGCTTCCACATGTCATGGGCCGAGTCACATCCACTTACTCGATTGTATTCATGAACACCAATGCACAACTTAGGATGTTCATGGCTTGGTAGTTCAATGCCATCCTTTTTGAATCATATTCATCAAATTCTTCTATTTTCTTGCTTCTTCCAACCTTTTGAGGGATAAAAGGTTTTTTTTGTCTATAATACTCTAAAGATCAAAGTTAATAGAACAAATATATATTTTGATTCCAGATTTCCAAAAGGTATAATTTGTACCATTGAAAAGAGGAGGTCTATTTGTAAAAGAGCCTTCTACATATGGTAAACTAGAAACATTAGCCATAGTAAAATAAAGATATTTTGCTTCAAGGGTGTTAGTCCTTTTTTTTTAGAAGCCCTGCTCTGATACCAATTGAAAAACCTTGGGGGGAGGGGGAGTTGAATAAGGTTTTTGGCTAATTTTTGAATTTTTTTTAAATTAAAAGATAAACCTCCAATTTTGTTTGAGAAAGAATTCTAAAACTCTTTTTAATAAAATTCCAAACCAAACAAAATCTTGTGGTTAAGACGATTAAGTAAGAAGCTTAGAAAGAAAAGCACAAAGATTTATAGTGGTTCACTCTGTCAAAGAGTTACATCCACTACCTTGAGCCAACACCCAAGGATTTTCCAAATCCACTATAAACACAATATACACCAAGTACAAATTTGAGGATCACTTTACAAGGGTTTTGCATACAACCTCAATTCACAACACAATATAAATCAAAGGATTACCCAAGACATTTTTCAACACAAACCTTTGATATGAATAAGAGAAAGAGATAAGTTTAAGAACAACATTACCAATTTGAGCTTGAGAGATAGAAGATATAACTCAATGGAATGTTTCTACAAGCTCCTCTTTACTTTTTCTTTGATGAAGATCAACAACGAAGCTGAAGAAGATATTTTTTTTAGATTGAAAGTGTTTGAAATAAATGTACTTTAAAGCTTTTTAAAAGTCTTAAATGATCTCAATAAATATTTCACCAAACTTTTTACTTTTTGGCTGATCAAAAAATGTCTATATACACTCTTTTAGAAAAATGACCATTGCACTTTGTGTAACGGTAATATTTTTTTACAGTAAACAGGAAAATCGGACGACCGGTTCTTAAAATTGGATGACCGATTTTGAAACAGAAAGATTCGGACTTGTCCTGCAAAAACTCGGACGACGGACGACCATTTTTAAAACCGGATGGCCGATTTTGAGAGTTTACAGCAAGCTTTTTTAAGACAAGAGCTTTCCTTTCTATTTCAAAGACATGTATTCTTGATACTTTTTTTAGAGATAGAAAACCTTTCAAAAGCATAAAATATTCTATCAAGAATACTTAGATTTTAAGAAAAGTTTATATTGAGAAAATCATAAAAGAGCTTCACATATGATCAATAATCAAAGATTAAGGTTAGGGAGTTTTACAAAGAAATACCTTAGCACACCCTAACTTAGACATAAGTCTTCAATGACTTGATTTTGTAATGGCTTGGTCTTTTCTCCTTTATTTTGCCTTCATCAACAAAATCTTTTGCTTTTTGAGAATGTAGACTAGAAACTTCAAAAGTGCTTCTTTTGTTCTATGAAAGGTTAGCTTAATACTCATACAAACATATGTTAATTATAATCAAAATCATAAATAATAATGCCCTTAGGGCTAACAGTTTTTAACGAGGCAGTGCCATATCCAGAAGATGCACTCTTTTTCCTTCACTTAGTTTTAACCTACTGGATTTTCCTAGTGAGGTTTTAATGAGTCATCATTCCATAAAATGGACATCTAAGAGGGAGTATTATGAATAATTAAAATAATGGATGTCCATGCATGTAACTCCCACTTCACATTTGTTATCTCTCATTCAACTCCCTTTATCCTCAGTATCATGTAACCTATGAAACCTTCATTTACATAATAGATGCATCACGTTTATAGGTCATGTAACCTATAGTAGGTTGTAATAATTCTTAAGCCCATAAATAGAGGCTAAGTTGAAAGATGAAAGGTGAAATGAAAATAGAGAAAAGAAAAAGGCCCTTCCATATTTTTGTTGTGTTTTTTTATCATCTCCTCTACATTTCTACTTCTAGTTTCGGCATAGTAGTTATACTTTTTATAACAACTGCAAACATAACTTATTCAAACTATATTATTTAGGGATTGTTTTGAAAATGGAACCACTAAGTAAACGCTTATACTTTGCTTATTATTTTTTGGATACTCTGAGAGGTGTCTGGTATTCAGAAGGAGTTAGAGTTTGATTGCTTCATGGGACCATAAATTTTAACAATTGACTTCCCAAACATTCGCAGTGCACTTACCTACTATGTCAAGTCACTGAGTTCTACTTTAACTATTATTAGTGAGTGACTTTGTTTGTTAAAGAACTTATATTTTGATCAGCCAAGTACACCCTAAGCCTTAGTCTGGTTGTGGAAGGGGGGGAGGGAGGGGGGGAAGGGGAAGAGGGGAAGAGTGGCACCATTTAGTTCAACTAGGGGAATTATATTCATTTACTTCAAAATTGTTTGGTAGGGTTGGTTAGAAAGTAAATCATATTCACTTTCCTCCGTTTGGTTGGGGTGAAGAGTGGATGGTAAATAGTTTCTATTCTATATAATTTACTATTATATCCACTAGCATTGCAATCTGGTCTTTTGAGTACATACGTTAAAAACATATCTTTATACCATCTAAAATCAGTTAAAGTTGGACATCGTAGATTTGTTAAAAATACTTTGGAAGAAGATAATTCTTCTTTTGGATTTCCAACAAAATGCATTGCAATTGTGACTAATAAAAAATCACATGAATCATTTTGTAAAGATATATTTCCTTGTTCATCTTCTGTTTCTATTGTATGTTCTATTATTGACATTTTTTCTTGAAGTGTTAATGAATTATCCCACCAATATTTTAATTGACCTGTGAATCCAGCAATAAGGAACATTGCTGCATTTTGCTCAGTTATATTTTTAACTTTATATGCGATTTTTGCCATTCCCATTTCTTGTAAGGTATTTAATATTTCATATTCACTTTTACCATCTATATTCCAATTAGATATTGAATTTCCATCATAATTAGCAGTATGAAATTTTGCTCTTTCTTCATATTGAATATCTGGGGGAGTCGGCCTAGGATAATAATTCCTAGTTTCTGCTGTCTTCCATTTATTTTTTGAAAATCTAAATTTGTTTCTACGAATTTTATTTATGTTATTTTGCTCTATTTCTTGAGGTTCTAAAAATGAATCTTCTACCTGATTAATCTTTTGAATAACTTCATTCTCAGAGGAAAGACTATCATTAGTATTACTTGAACTTATGTAAGAATCATTCTCACCTAGTTGGTCTATAGTATTAATTTTTGACGAACTTGGCAGATTTGAATTAATTTTGTCTAGAGTTTGAGAAATCTTACTCAATAAAGGAGAAGAGGATTGAGGAATAGATGATGATGATGATGGCAAGGTTAGTTTTGCTTCCTGATTTCGTGAAAGAGTACTAGGCTGGAAATGAGGAAATGAATGGCTTTCTGGGAACCTAGACATGTTAGTTCTAGGAATAGATTTAATATCAGAAGATAAGGAATCTACTTGTTTAGCTATTGTATGTAAAATTTGATTAGAGTAATTGTTTTGATGATAGATTTTCTTTATATCTTCCATTTTGATTGAATCATCACTTTCTTTACCTTTTTTAAATGGTGATGCAAGAATTTCACCATCGGGAGTATCTAATCGAATAGTTTGAAGCGGAGGATGTATTTGAGTAATTAAGCTACCATCATTTAATTTCCATTTCTTTGCTAAACTAGTTTGGACATTTATATATGAAATCTTAAATGGATCTTCTTCAATTCCTAATTTTGTTGTGAAATATTCAAACCAACAGAAAAAATCAAAAGGAATATTTAACCTATTAATATCATTAATCCATTCTTGTTTAATTCTTTCTTGATAAAAAGGATCTAATTGTAAATACCATTTTCTTTTTTCTTCATTCTCTGGATCTAGGATATCATTTTCTAATGAATCGAAATCTATGTCTAGAGGTTTATGAATAGCATCGATCTCACCTTTCATTTGAGAAGCAGTGGGAGATAGTGGAGGAGAAACTGATACCTCTGGAATAGGAGCCTTATGGTGTACATGAATCGGATTGGGTATGCTAAATGAATCACCTGATTTTTCTGCGAAAGAACGTCGAACAAAAGAATGTCTACTAGGTTCTACAAAAGAATGTCTACTAGGTTCGAATGGGATTGAAAATTTTGAACTAGTTCCTTTTTCTCTCATTGAGTTAAATCGAATCAAAACATTTCCGTCAGGTTCTTCAATTATTTGAGAAATTTCATTTCTTTCAATATCACGAGGAGGATGAGGATTTTCGATTTGAAATTCATCTGGAATAGTAATTTCATGCCATTTTAATCTTTTTGGAGTAAAAGTTTTAGATTGTTCTGCTTCAATATGAAGAAGAACTGTCTCATCTTTGGATGTAGGAATCATTTTAAATCTTGGATTTAATTGAGAACTTAATAATCTATAATAAACTCGATACATAACAACAAATTGTTCTGTGAGTTTTTCAAATTCATTACCTTGCATATGAATATCTAATACTAATGAGTTCATAATTAATGGATCTGTTAAAGAAACAGAATAATTAGGAGCACAGTTGAAATAAATTGGTCCGTTGCAAATATTAGTTTGAATCATAGCGAGTAGGGATGGTTTATATCTCTTTAATCTTTTATCCCTTAAAGCCAAATAAACTGGAGCATCTACTCCAATATGAACTAATGGTTTGACAGCTACTTGAATTAAACCATAATGAATATATCTGAAACCTTTTTCAAAATATTTGCTTAGTGAAACCTTTGACAATAAAGGAATTGTTTGGAATTTCTCTTGAATATTCATTGTCTCTTCGTGAGTTTTTACAGAAAAAGCTGTTTTGAAATCAAATGTACCTACCTTATAAATAGTTTCTATTTGTTCTTCAGGAATAGTCCAATCATTAAAATTACATTGAATATGTTCTTCCTTACTATGAACAACTCTCTTTGAATCTAAACTAGAGCTAGAAGAAAACATTCTCCTTACTAAATTTTCCATGATTATTGCATAAATATAATGCAGTGTATCGAAATGCAAATCCTAATGGGAACGATGGGATGACTGTACTGGGAACACCATGGACAAGTAGGCTTACCAACAGACTTACCAGTTAACCAAACACCTTACCAACACTTCAGATATGCAAATAAACACACTATACTATCAATATGCAAATAGAATATGCAAATTATGGATGGGATGAAATGCTTTCCTATTGGCTCTGATACCAAAAGTTCAAAATTCAAATTGAGTAAATAAAGTTTCAAAAGTAATAAAAAGTAATAAGAAAAAAAGTTCAAAATTCAAATTGAGTGAATAAAGTTTCAAAAGTAATAAAAAGTAATAAGAATACTGAATAAACAAAAAGAAGCTTACTTGAGGATAAAACTTGAAATGAATTGAAAGTCTTGTATATAAAGCTTTGTGGAAATACAAAGGAAGATTTTAGGAAATGTTTAGAAAACTCTCTCAAAACTAGCTTGTGTTCTTCTCCATTTGAGCTAGGCTATTTATAGAACTAAGAATTGAATTTACATTTGAATTCTAACTTCATTTCATTTGAATTTACATAACTATTTGTCTTGAATTATTGGAGTGTGGGTCCCTCCATGTTGCAGCCTTTGAATTATTGGAGTGTGGGTCCCTCCACGTTGCAGCTCTTGAATTATTAGAGTGTGGGTCCTCCACGTTGCAGCCTTTGAATTATTGCTTCTATTGAATGAGTTGGTGTCCGATCATTGGATGAAAATCTGATTTTTTTACTCTTTTTTTTTTTTTTTTTTTTTAAGTTCAAATGGGTCCAGAGCACAAGGCCCACCAAAAGGATCAGTAGATGAATTTTGTGATGAATCAGGACTGGATACAGTTTTCTTCATTTTATTCTTGAATGCTTTGAATTTGAGAAATTCTTGGAACTCTTGTTCGTCGTCTTCTGTGAGTTTTGAAACGGAGGATTCTGCTGTGATTGGCGTGGGAAGAGTTACTTGGGTAGAAGGTCTCGGTGTCTCCCCTTTTGATAGTTGTTGAATGTTTCGTTGAATCGTTTGGCCTGTCTGGATGAACTTGAGGACAGTTTCTTGGGAGCAAAGCTCAACTGAATAGTTGGTCCACCATTTAATTTTGTATTCTCTGATAAGGGATAGAGGATACTCGGTTGGATAGAGGCGGTCGATTTTGTAACTCCAGCAGAATATGCAAGGAACTCGTAATGCAGCATAAAACTGTATTGGAATTGCATATGTTGGTCCAGTCATCTTCTTCATCCATGTGCGAAATCCAGTTTTTGGAATGGGAGGTAGAATATCAGGGAGGCTTCCAAAATGAATCCACCATTCATAGAACCAAATTGGAAAATCTTTGGAACAATTTTGATGAAATATAAAGAACCATGAATGATCAAAAGGTCGTTTGAAAAATGTACGATACCAAGCCATTCTATAATCTTGGTATGTGTATTCTTGAGGAATGAAGGTCACTGAAAATCGTTTGGTTGACCAAATGGATGCCCATTCAGTGAGTTTGATGACTTTTTTAATAATACATTTTGAATAAGCGATTTTGTGAGGATTGTTTTTATCAGGTGTATGAGATATGTCAACAGAATTTGAATCAACTAGTATGAGTTCATAAAATGTTTGAGTTTTTAATGGGTCATCAGGTAGCCATTGATATCCCTGAGGAAGGATTCTTTGAAGTAAGGTTTGGAGAGTTTTGAATTCAGGAATTTCTAGGAATGAGGTCATCAATATATTGGTAACTATTGGTTTGGTAAAATATTGAGTAGAGGAAACATTTTGACTAGAGGAAACATTTTGACTAGATGGAATGGGGTTTGGTGTTTTTTGAAGCTTGAATGAAGGGGTTTCTGCGGCCATTGAATAAGTTAAGGGAGGAAAATCCTGGAGTGCTTGAAATCTATTAGGTGTTTGAATATTAGAAATAGAGGGATGAGTCTTCATCTCATAATCCTTAGCACTTTGAATCTGCAGTCTTTGAATCTTATTTGTCTCAATCTTTTTACTCATTTTGAGTGGTTTCTGTAAGAAACTCTCGAGTTAGAAAATCTGGCAATGAATTGTTTGTTCCTTTGATATATTCAATATCAAAATAAAAAATGGATAAAATTGCTTGCCATCGGGCAAAAATTTGTTTTGAAACGATATTTTGAACATCTTTTTGTAAAACTTCTTTTGCGGACTTGCAGTCTATGCGTAAAAGAAATTTTTTGTTGTATAAATCATCTTGAAATTTTGAAATACATAAAACTATATAGATAAAATTTCTTTTTTGATTGTGGAATAATTTTTTTGCGGTCCGAGCCAAAGACCACTATGATACCTTACTAAATGCTCATGTGATGAATGTCCTAATTTTTGTTTTAAAATGCCTCCATATCCTATATTAGATGTATCTGTTTCCACTATCATGAATGCATCTGGATGTGGTATAGACATACATGGCAATGTTTTTGCTTTTTCTTTTAACATGCTAACAATTTGAGTATGTTTTTCTGTCCATGCAGGTGGATTTTTTTTGCAATCTTTGATATAATGGGGCACAAATTTGTCGTAGATGAGGAAAGAAATCAGATAGATAATTTAAACATCCCAAAAATCTTTGTAATTGAGTTTTATCTTTAATCTCATCAGGAAATTTATCTGCAAATTCTAATGCTCTATTTATGGGAGTAATCGTTCCTTTATAAATATTATGGCCTAAAAATCTAATTCTAGTTTGAAATAATTTAATCTTAGTAGCTGAAACTACTAATCCATTCTTTTTGATGACATGAAAAAATGTATGTAAATGCTTGAAATGCTGATCAATTGAATCAGAAAAGAGCAAAACATCATCAATATAAACGATAATGAATGTAGTGTAAGGATTAAATATGTCATTAATAATTTGTTGAAATTCAGAAGGGGCATTTTTTAATCCGAAAGGCATAACATTCCATTCATAGTGTCCAAAAGGTACTGTGCATGCGGTTTTATACCTATCTTGTTCTGCAATTTGAATTTGCCAAAATCCTGATTTCATATCAAATTTTGAATAGATTTTTGCATTATATAATCGTTTTAATAAATCCTTTTTGTTTGGAATAGGATATCTAATCCATTGTAAGACTTTATTTAATGGTTTGTAATTTATTACTAACCTGGGGACACCTCGTTCTTTTTCTGCTTGTTTCATAACATAAAAGGCAGCACAACTCCAAGGAGATTTAGAGGGTCTAATTAATTTCTTTTCTAATAATTCTTGAATTTCTTTTTTACATACTTCTAACAACTCATGATTCATTTGAATAGGACGTGCTTTAGTAGGAATTTGTCTTTCTGAAAATTCTTTTTCATAAGGTAAATAAACTATATGTTTTTTTCTCTCCCAAAAAGCATTTGAAATGTCAGCACAAAGTTCTTTTTTAACTAAATTTTCAAAATCTGAAATTTTTTGTTGAATGTTTGAACTTTTCAATTGTTCTTCTATTCTTTCATATGAAAGATCTTCTTTCAAAAAATTAATTTTATTTTGAATTCTTTGAATAGTGTTTACCTGCTGGTATATTGAATTTCCTTGTAACATAAGTAATTCTTTATGTTTGACAGGAGTCAGGAATTTGAATATAACTTTATTACCCATTATTTTTGTGCCTAATCCATGTTGATTAACTCAAAAAGGATAAATTTGAGTGAGAAAAGGAGTGCCTAAAATAATATCAGTATTTAAGTCTTCTACTATGACAAATTGATGTTTGAAACAATAATTGTCATTGCAAATAGCAGTTTTGACTAACTTACCTTTGACCTGTAAAGGCATACCATTTGCTGTGACTAATGATTCATTTGTCGGTACGTAGTATTTGGTGGGGACCAGACCATCACGAATACAACTTTGGTCTGCGCCACTATCAAGCATTGCAGTGAAAGTAGATTTGAAAGTTCCTATTGAAATAGTAACATAGATATTCCATTTTTGAAAAGTAATCTTGTCAATTATTGAAATAAATTTAGAATCAGACGGTTTTTCTTTTGGTATTGGAATTTCAGCTAAAGTGAATTCTGGTGATTAGATGGATGAATCAATAATTACCTCTTTTCCTTTAGTAATTTTTGACTGTACTAATGCTAGTTGAGTATCTAATTCTAAATTTTTTGTTTCTACACTTAATACTCTATCTTTTAACTCCTTTACTTGAGCTTTTAATAAATTTATTTCTGATTGCAATTCTTTTGTGGGATTTTGCCTAATTTGAGGGTTCATTTGGGGATATCTTTCAAACATTTTTGAAATGTTAAAAGGTTCAACTAATCTAGCAGAACTAGACTCTTCTTTAAGAATCAAATCTTTTAATTTTTCTAATTGTTTTTTCTGAGCTTCAGGGGGAAGATCTTGAATGATATCAAAAATTAATTCTTTTTGATCTTTTACTGTATTATTAGAATATTTAATCATATTGATTGTCTTACAAGCACAGGGAGAAGATAAATTGTCTTCATCGGAACTTCCAAAACTTTGAAAATCATCTTGATTATCATCTGATGAATCATTCTGAACTAATGAAATACTTAATTTTTCTTTCAAATCTTTATCTAATTCAGGAAATTTATCAAGAATTTCATTAATCTTTTTATTACTTCTACAAACATTTGCTTTATGACCTTTTTTGCCACATTTATAACAAGTAATATTTTTGTAAGAATGTTTCTTTGATTTTTTATAATAATCTGCTTTTGAATATCTAGGTTTTCGTGTTCTATACCTTTTGTATGGTAGGAATTTTCTCTTATTTTGGGCAGAAGGGGCTTTGATTCCTTTAATTCCAAAAGCTTCACAAAATGAACCTAACTCTCTTCTTTCACTTCCATATTTAGCTTGAAATTTTAATTCTTGACATGCTGATAAAGCTTCTTGTTTTATGAATGCAAATAATTGACCATAAGTCATTAGATTAAAATCGATTTGGTCTAAACCCATTTCTTTTTGAAGATGATTAATAATTCTTTGAGAAAATAAAGTTGGTAATCCAGTAACAAATTTTTCTTTCCAAAATTGTTTTTAACGAGGCAGTGCCATATCCAGAAGGTGCACTCTTTTTCCTTCACTTAGTTTTAACCCACTGGATTTTCCTAGTGAGGTTTTAATGAGTCATCATTCCATAAAATGGACATCTAAGAGGGAGTATTATGAATAATTAAAATAATGGATGTCCATGCATGTAACTCCCACTTCACATTTGTTATCTCTCATTCAACTCCCTTTATCCTCATTATCATGTAACCTATGAAACCTTCATTTACATAATAGATGCATCACGTTTATAGGTCAGGTAACCTATAGTAGGTTGTAATAATTCTTAAGCCCATAAATAGAGGCTAAGTTGAAAGATGAAAGGTGAAATGAAAATAGAGAAAAGAAAAAGGCTCTTCCATATTTTTGTTGTGTTTTTTTATCATCTCCTCTACATTTCTACTTCTAGTTTCGGCATAGTAGTTATATTTTTTTATAACAACTGCAAACATAACTTATTCAAACTATATTATTTAGGGATAGTTTTGAAAATGGAACCACTAAGTAAATGCTTATACTTTGCTTATTATTTTTTGGATACTCTGAGAGGTGTCTGGTATTCAGAAGGAGTTAGAGTTTGATTGCTTCATGGGACCATAAATTTTAACAATTGACTTCCCAAACATTCGCAGTGCACTTACCTACTATGTCAGGTCACTGAGTTCTACTTTACCTATTATTAGTGAGTGACTTTGTTTGTTAAAGAACTTATATTTTGATCAGCCAAGTACACCCTAAGCCTTAGTCCGGTTGTGGAGGGAGGGGGGGAGGGGAGGGGGGGAAGGGGAGGAGGGAAAGAGTGGCACCATTTAGTTCAACTAGGGGAATTATATTCATTTACTTCAAAATTGTTTGGTAGGGTTGGTTAGAAAGTAAATCATATTCACTTTCCTCCGTTTGGTTGGGGTGAAGAGTGGATGGTAAATAGTTTCTATTCTGTATAATTTACTATTATATCCACTACACAAAATTAGGAATGTTATATATATATATATATATAGGGTAGGACTTTAGTTTAAAATAAATTTTGTAGTAGCTAATTTGTAAGAGGATAAAATGGATTTTTGATATCATTTACGTCCCAATCCATCCGTTTTAGGAGAAGCTAATTTGCTGACATGGAGGGGGAGAGCTCTCCCTCATATTTACTTCCCCTCCACTTTTACGCTACAACGAAACAAAGCAAATGAGACATTTACGTCTTGATTTACATTTCCTCCTACTATTGATACTCCTTGGCGGCAGATGTGCATACCAGTCTAAGGCTTTTCCGGTTAAAGAACTCGAGAAAATACGACAATACGTACTATCGGAAGCGTTGTACACATGCATCTGAGAAATATATCGCATAATGTGTTATTTTAATCACTAGAGCCATTGTATGCGCTAAGCTTGAGATGAGATAAATCACCGGGAACTTTCGCATACGCGTATTGTTTAGACAACGGATTGTGCTGCAAAAAATTCTAGCTACTATAACCACTGTCGAAGAAGGAGTCCTCTATCCAAGAGTTCTGTTGACCAAATCGTGGATAGTTTGCGTCGATAGCATGGAAGATGCATGCCGATGAGAGGTTCTATTCCTGAAAGAAAATTTTGATGAAAAGGAAGGGGAAGGAAAAGTAGTAGGGATATATTGCAGTGGGTTTGGCATAGACGAAGTTGGAATCGCTTGTGGAGGTTGAGAGACATATGTGCTAGCTTGGAACGCTAGCATGGTCTTCAAGGAGATTAACAGAGTTTGCAGTTGAGAAATTTAATCTGGAGTCAAGTTGACTATTGTGGAACCAATATTTGGGAGCATGAAAGAGGGCAATCCCCCACTCATCACTAGCGGGGCAGATGTAGGGGCCATTACTATTGTTTGCAAGATCGGAAGATCAGGTGGAACGTCCTCCAATGGTGAAGAATCAGACGCCATGAATAGGTGAAAGCTTGAAAATAAATTTGTGCAAAAAAGACCACAGTGGGACCAAATAATGAATTTTGGGGACTGATCTTTACCAATTTACCTATACCAAGAGAAAAGGATGATCGGAGAGGGCTTTGCCCTGTTTTACCTCCGATGCTTAGGTCAGAACAATACTCAAAGTAGCAATAGAAAGAGCAGAAAGACAGAGAGTCATAATTTGTTATGAACTATACCTTTTATACATGATATGAATCTCCATGTAGTACAAGGAAAGTTCCCATGATATCATTAGGAGATCATGTGATAATGATCTCAAGGGCAAATTAGGAATTATGCCCAAATAGGTTGAGAGAACATGTGTCTTGACATGTGAGTCAAGACATATTCTTACGGCAAAAAGGTATTGCGTTAAATGAATCGAGCCCAATTAAAGTAACCTGATGGGTTGCCCCTGTCAGTCATCCAATTATTTGCTAATCAACAGCATAAAACAAATTATTAGGGACCAATATTGGACAAAATAATTAGACAATGTTAGTTTTCAAAAATCCCTTTTAAAAGATAAACAAGTGTCGACAAAATGTTGTACCCTATAAAATTTAAGAGAAAATAATGATAATGGCCTCAAATTATTATGACTTGTCAATACGGATTCATTTTTGTATTCCAATTGTGACTTTAAAATTTTTTTTTTTCACATATTTGAAAATGACAAATTGGTGTGAATGGAAGAGCTTGCAAATTCCTCTTAACTCAGCTTGCTTTGAAGATAAATTGATTTGAAGTTTCAATCAAAACGATATTCATACATCAAATCAAGTTATAAGGTGGGCATGAATTATATTCGCAACTTCATATCATTTCAGAACGCTTCAAGTATGGGAATAAAATTAAGTTATGGGATTATTTTCATAGTCCCCATATTCAATCAAACATTAAGTTGTTTCTATGACGAGCAACCTCAAACATACTTCTAACTAGTAAAAATCTTATGAAACGGGGGCTTAGTGATTACCCAATTGGAGAAAATAGACATGTTTTATTTTATTATAATTTTTCTAAGGAAGTCTAGGCAAATATTCCGCAAGGTTACAAATGGATTCACATTCTTGCTTTTAAGTTTTAAAGATCTCATCCAGTCTATTTTTTCTACCAATTGTAAGGAGAAAATTATTATTTTTGCAACCTGCGTTTGGCTCATTTAATACGCCCGAAACAAGGTTAAACATGAAGGGAATAGTGCAAGTGAATCAACCATTGCTCTGCAAGCTTTGAACATGGCAACTGAATTCCCAAAGATGACTAACTCTTCTGTTATGTGGACCAACATTTATACTTCTACCCTGCTTATTGTAATTGGGAGCCTCCTAATTATAATACCTTGAGGGTAAACACTGGTGTAGCATTTACTTCAGGGAAGATTGATGTTGATATCCGGATTAGGAATCACCTAAGTATTCCTTTATTGGCTAAAGATATTCCGCGTCTTAAAAAATTCAGAATTGACTATGGCGACTTGGTATCATTAAAGGATATATTGTTGGATCCTCTTTTTCTGATAATTTGCTAGTTGAAAGTGATTTGCTTGTGACTATTGATAGTCTCTCTTGCTGTACAAGTAACTTTTTTTGACTTGGGGCTCTAGCAGTGTATTTGACCAAAGATATTAGATCCGTTAGTTTTTCTCTCATGTAAAATTCATATTCACTTTCTTACTAGAATAAGCTTATATTATGATTTAGCTCTGAAATTGACCGGAAAGATCTCTTATGATATTTCTAAAACTATTCTTTTTATCTTAATAAAATATAATCTAGTTTTTCCTAAAAAAATTGTACAGTTTGCTTAGGTACATGACACATGAGTACCAAAAAGTGTGTAGATCTTCTTCTTGTAACTAATTTAGATCTTATCTTTTATATATATATATATATATATCTTTTCTAACTTTTTTACTATGTCCACGTAAGAAGGCCGAGCATATTTTATCTTCATTAGTGGTGCATGTATTCTGTATCACTTATTATCATCAGATAGGTTCGGATTAATACACAAAAAGTTAAATATGACAATTGATTAAAAAAATAAAAGAAATCTAACGCCAAAATAACAAATTGTAAATATAATTGAAGGGTATTTTTGACAATTAATTATCCTTACTTTAATCATGACTTCTCCAATGGGAAATATGATGGTACTTTGCCAACTCAATTCCCAATTTTGAATTATCCATCAAAATATTGCAATTTTAATGATGGCTTTGGAATGTTATTGATTATCTAGTTTTTGCTAGTTATGATGATGAGAGTCCATTATTTTACTTTTTGGCCTTTCTATTCTCTATTATAAAATAAAATATTACTACTACTTTTTTTTTTCTTTTTTAGTGGGTACAAAAAAATATTGCCACTTTTGCAAATCTTTACTTTTGTAGTGTTTATACAAATGTAATCATGTTACAACGTTGGTGGTAGGACAAGATATCACTTGCTTTTTAAGGTTTTCAATGATCATCACTAGTTTGGTGTTGAAACGATTCACAAAGCACTTTGGTAGCCATCCTGCAGGATCCAACTGAAACCAAACCAAAAAAAAAAAAAAATTTGTTTTTTAGTTTCAAAATTTGATGGACATTAAATATTAGTCATCAACAATTCATAGGTTTTTTTGGATTGTTTTTTTTTTACCTGAACTACGTAGGTAACCATGCAAGAATCATCGTCGAGTTTCTCGACTACCCAACCAGATTGTAGCAGTAGAGCTCTTATGGAGTTGTTTTGCTTTGGATGTAAACCAGATGCTATTTCTTTTGGAAGTGAAGCTACTGCTACTACCTGCAACACACAAAATTAGCATTTACAAGAATAGTAAGTACATTCTTTTTAATAATGTTACAAAGGAAAGGATCCGATAGACCTTTAATTTTCATAAAACAAAAATTTATACAAAAAATATTTCAAAAAGATTAACAAGTACGAGTAAATTTGAGAGAAAAAATATCTAAAAAACTTTAAAATATTTTCTTATAGAAGATTTTTTTACAAATGTTACCCTTTGGTTCTGTTCATGAATGAATGCATAGGGTGCATGTTAGTGGAGGGTATATAAGTCTAATCACCTTATATATATTTATATATATATATAGTAAGATGAATTAATAAATTTTTTAATGGTTGTTGAAGATTTGAATTACCAGGGTTCCATCATCCATGGTTTCACGGCGCTCGTAGACGATGAATTCTCTGTTTCTGAAGAGAGGTTTGGAGCAATCACCAAACTTGAGGCGAATTATGCTCAGATTTTCTTCCAGATCTTTTATGTATTTTGCTTCTACCAGATCAGAATCCCATTGCTTTAATTAATTTGTCCCGCCACAAACAAAATTCACATGTTAATTACTCCCAACCATAAATTTATAGACCCAATTATAATACCTTTTTCAACTTTAAAGATCAGAATTTATATAAAGAAAATTTTTAAAGATATTTTGAGGATGAATTTAAAAAATAAATATTTACAAGTCTAAAAAATTTAACTCTTATAAAACAAATTATGGACGAAACAGACCTTTTAACTTCCTGAGGTGTGAAAATTTATATAAAGAAGTTTTTAAATATTGGGAGATGAATTTAAAAAAAAAAGAAAAATTAGTTATTTAATGACATTCAATTATTTTAACTTTTTCATTTATAAGTATAAACTTTATTTTTATTTTTTATACCTATGATAGTTTTTCAAACTTTGTAGTTACATCAAAATATGAAATTTGCTACGGAATTAGTTTTTGCCAAATTCTGCCACGAATTTCGTAAATTGACAAAACAACATGGTCGAATAATATATATTTCTTTTTGCTGAATATGGTCCAATAAATATCATATCTATATAAAAAGGTGAAAAACAAATTTCATAGAAGACCAAAAAATAGTCAAAGATCTTAAATAATTTATTTCACTTAAATTTTTTTTTTTTTTTTTATAAATGTTGGGAACCGCGGCTGCGTCGCCCTCTTTGATTCTGGCTTGAACACAATGAAGAATGGTTCATATCTATGTATGTTATTCATCAAAAAGAAAAAAAAAAAAGTCTATGCATGTCACTGCATGCATAGAGAGAGAGAGAACTTCAATTTTTTTTTTTTTTTTTTGGGAAAACTTCAAAATTCATTAATCAAATTATGAAGTGTAATAATGAATTAATGAATTTACCTTGGCAGCATCAATGGCATTTGCTACTGTAATAAACTGCTGAGGAGAAACTGATTTTAATAACCATCGGCTTCGAAACGTATGAAGCGAACCTGACCTCCTTTTCGATATTTCCACTCCATTTTCATTTGCAACTATTTTCCATCCATCGTTATTATTATTTCCATTTCCAGCTCCTAATTTGTTTGAATCTGAAGCTGATAATAATTCCTGGATACAATTTTCACTCGCATAGAAAACATATCTTCTGAGAGAATCCTCACTGATGGACCTAATTTCATTCAACCAAAATCGAATCAAATTAATGCTTCTAATTACAAACGAACCGTAAATTAACATATAGAAACTTGATTACCAGGATCTACTGCAAGGCGCTGGGCTGCTGTTCATTTTATGGAATTTCCTGGAACTTTGGGAGTTTTTGAAAAGTCGACGAGGAGGAGGAGGAGGAGGAGGAGGAGGAGGAGGAGAAGGATTTATATGAATGAGAAGAGAGGAGAGAGAGAGAGAGAGAGAGAGAGAGAGAGAGAGAGATTAGATTGGGGAATGAAAGTACAAGTAGTCCTAGATTGTTGTTTGGGAGGGAGGGGATTGAAATGAAGATGGATGATAGAGAAGTTAAAAATAAAATCAAGTGTTGGGGGGTGGAGTGGGTTTGGGGGGGGTTTGTTTTGGTGGTTTAGGGGGGGGGGATTGGTGCACATGGAATGCCAGAATAAGCTCCATGATTAGAAACTGCACGTCTTTATCTTCCATTTTTCCTTTACCTCTCTCTCTCTCTCCAACATTCCATGTGCTTCTTCTTCCCCACCCCTCCTTAAGTTTGCAGCTCCCCTTCCTTTTTTTTAGTTAGAGCATATGATATTTTTCTTAATTGATTCCATCGGAATTGTAATTTTAGAGTCTAACTTTTCAAACTTAACTTGAATTAGATTAGTCAATTAGTGAAAACTTTATCTAAATTGCATTTGCCGAGTTCAACTTTTCCGACTCAACTTTAATTAAATTTAATTTTTACTCGTAAAGTTCAATTCTTACTTAAACAAAAAGATTTTATTAATGTAATGTCAGTGCAAAAATAAAAATTAAACAGTCCAATCTTATTTGGTTGGAACCTTTTTAATATGATAGTATGTATAAGAATTGAATTCGTCATGTTATATTATTATTCGTAGTTAGTCCGCTTAAATCGAATATGTGATCTTGCATTAGTTAGTACTAAGAGTTAATCTGCTTGCCAAAGGGTTAAAATCGAGATTATTCTAGCAACTATCCAAAATGAATAGATTTTTTTTTTTTTTTTTTTCTAGAAAAGGGAGAGGGCAGATGACGAGAAAAAAGACTAACAACTAAAACCAGAGTGATAGTGTTTTTGAACTGATGATCATTTATTAAATCTACCTAAATTTGCCTGGTTAGGGGTGACAAAAAATACACACATAAACAGCTTCATTTGGTCCCCTCCATCACGTCACGTGTTGATAAGTGCCAAATTTCATTAAATATTTAGTTAGAAATTTCTGTAGTTTAGCTCCAACATTTTGCTGCAGAGCATCAGTCTTGTAGTAGTTCTTTCTTGCCTTAAAAAAAAAAAAGCTAGGCTGTGACATTCATGTCGTATTTTATACTATCTTTATTGATCGTAAACCGAGTTTTGGACCCATTCTCTTGATTCTTTTCTGATAAATATAGCAAGCACAGAATGGTGTGGTGTAGACGATATCAATTCATAACTAGCATCACAAAGTCTGTAAATGAACTAAGCTAAGCTGTTTATTAACATATGTAAAAATACTTATTAAAACTTAACTCCAATTAAGCATTAGAAAAATGAACTTTGTGACGCTAGACAGAAAATAGTGTGGATGATATTAATTGATAACTATCAAGTTTCCAAACATACGAGAAAATGCGTAATCAAAACTTGACTCGAACTCAAAACAAAGCATTAGGAAAATGAGCTTCGTGATTTTAGGCTTAAACTTGGGGGTTAATAAAAAATCGAAAAAAAAAAGTTTAACTCGGCTTAAATCATTTACATCATGCATGGAACCTAAATAACAGCAGCTCATTTCTCAAGAAGAAGTGAGTTTTTCATAACCAAGTTGAGGTTAGAATTACTGTACAAAAAAATCACAAGAAAGGTTCTTCTCTCCCAGTGGGGATAAAGAAGAATTTATTCTTTATGAGTAAAGTTAAGCTATACAGAGAGAAGGAAGACAAAGAAGTTTGAATTATTGAAACTATAGAGAGAACTTAAGGTTGAGACTTCTCTGGTCCCAGAAACCCTTTTTCTTTAAGACTTTCTACTGTGTCCCCAATAGCATCTTCCACTGGAGTAAAGATTAATCCCAGATCAATTAATCTTTTAGCAGCATCTTTGCAAGCCACCAAACCCGGCTGTGTTTCGCCATTAAACCTATATATATATATATATATATATATATATGTATAAATAGGATTTCACCATTATCAAGCCAAAAGGGATCATACAAAAGGAATCTTTTCATAGCAGGGAAGAAAGTGCCAGAATTTTACAATCACATTAGAGAAAAGATGCTTCCCGTAAAGCTATGATTATAACAAAATCTGTATTTCAGCATCTCTTGTGACTTATTTTTGCAATAAGGATTATTCTTTTATCCAAAATGTGGCTAACTTTGGAACGATTATAAGATGCCATGTGCTAACATTTTTGGACATTGATGTGAAAAAGTGCAGGTTTAAGATCGATGCCACTATTTCTTCAAGAAAATGAGAGCATAAGCATGTGGAAGGCTGAAGAAAACAGTGACTGAAACATGTCTTATCCCGTTATCCTTGTTTAATCACTAATCATACACGGAAAGCTTCTGGACATAAATGAATTAGAAACAGAACTCTGTAGAAGCAAATATTCAAATATGGGACCAATATGTGTAATATATATGTTCCAATTGCTAAATCCAGTAGAGAAGCTCAACCAACACAAGTGACAATCATGTTGACATGGAGAGACATTACAACTATTTAATGCCATTAGAAAATGAACTAAGCAAATTCTGCACATTGAGGAATGATTAATGTACTTTCATATGGATGGGGTCATCAAGCCCTCTCAAAATTTCCAGTTCCCAAATGTATCAGGCACATGCAACTTAAAAAGTTTTTCAAATATACTTAGTCTCCAATTCAATGTATTACATCCTTGTTCGTAAGTTATTTTAGTGGCACAAATTCCTTAGAGAAAAAGCAATACAGAATATTCTATGTTTGTTATCATTCCCCACTGAAGTGTCAGAAAAGAAATGTCCCTGTAAAAATTCCAGAAGATTTTGGGGTTGTGAGACAATTATCTTTTCGAAAATTGCAGCTTGGTACAATTTTGTGATAGAGGTCTTTTCTTCACATGAAATGTCAGAGAAATAATCAAGTTCCAGCTCACTTTCAGTCTAAATTATCTTCTGATCTCTTAGTTTTTCTGTTTTAGAAATGCTGTCCCTGTGTACATTTTTCACTTTCCATAAGGTTACATCTTTAATTGAAGTTTGTACCCGAAGATGAAAATTTGACGTATGATGCCTCATCTGTATTTTGTTTATGGAATTCGAACTTTGATAATCAGAAATATAAAGAAAGAGAATAGATGTACCTGTAAACAGGAAATTCCGGCAAGAGTTTTGAGACTCTCTCAGCAAAATCACTGAACTGATAAATACCATTAGTGCAAAGGTATCTGCCAGAAGCATCAAGAGACTCAAAGAGAAGCACTTGGGCCTTTGCCACATCTTTGACATGTACAGCCCCCAACCAGTGGTATTCCTGCGTATCTTTGGATCCACGCAGTAGCTGTTGCAATACAGCGCAGCTCGCATTTAAGCTAGGTTGCAGAAGTTGACCAAGACATGTAGATGGGTTAATTGCAACTATATCTAATCCATTCTTCTCGGCGAATTCCCATGCAGCTTTCTCGGCTTGTGTCTTGGACACTGGGTACCATTTCTGTCAAATTCACAACCAGTCAGTCAAGAAGAACTAATATTACGTTACATTTTATTGAACAACCACAAGCTTGATTCTGGACAGGCAGCAAATAAGCATTTATATAGCATATCACTGGATGTGCTTTAATACCTTCATACAAATATAAAAAATATACAAAAAAAACTGCATTTCACGTCTATGTTTGTGCTTTCCTGAGTGAAAATTCAAGAAAACTCGAGAATTTTGCATCTATCCCTTTATTTGCAGTATCCAATTAACACAGACGACCAACAATTTATGCTCACACATTCATGCAACTGCTACCTTCTGACCTTTATGCATCCAACATCATTTTGCCTTTGGATCTCATCACTTACAAAGTTCAAAGTCTCTTTGTGCTGATTACATTTCAGAAATTACATTAATCATAGGAACCTCTTGAAAAAAAAAGTGCATCGACATCATGTTATATCATTTTTTAGCTATATAATGAGAATATATGGAAACTGTTTTTTTCTCAAAGTTTAATGCACAGGTTCTGAATATGTACATGTTTTGGCTACTAAGCAACTACTAGGCAGCATATGTTACTAATAGACCAACTGATCATAAACAAAGTGAGTTGCTTCTCATTTTCCTTTTAGCTTTGTGAATTGTTACAAAAAATTTCCCAACAGCTTAATTCAACTGAACTTCACTAAATCTTTTCTCTCATCATCGGTGATCAGCTACATGTACATGTGAACCTCCTAAAAGTGCTATCTTTAGTACTCTGTTGATTTGACATGAGGCTTTAGAATTAAGTCAATATGATGGACACTCTTATCAATATAATTTTTCACTGTCAGCAAATGCAACACCTTAGCTGACTTGATCAACTTAGGACAGCAATAACTTAATTGTGTATTACTTTCTTCTGGTTTGAAGTAAGAAAATATCATAAACTCTTCTTTGCCTGCATTATGAACTAGACCAAGAACATCAGCGAAGACTTTGAAACCAAGCCCAATACTGTGGGTCACTTATACTTTGCAATAATCTCTCCATTGCAAAAGGCTCTCTGCTCATGTTTCTTCACAAAGAATATTCTTTAAATTAGAAATATCTTCCACTCTGTACACTTTAGAACCTTCAACTAGGCATCTTAAGTGAATAGGATGTGCATACTTTTCGTACACAACCCCAATCCCAATTTCTGAATTAGTTTCACTTGGTCTTTTGATTATTTGCTTGCCAAAATGCCTGCCTCTTCTCAGAGGTACTTGAGTTCAGGGATAAACCTTGCTTTGGTGCCAATAAGGCTATAACTTTGAACTACATCTACCTTATCATCTCTCAAAATCCTTCCATATCCCAGTCACTGCCTACATGTCACATTTGCCTCCATTCAATCATTATTTTGACCAAGTCTAAAGGCTCTCTGAGGGAATGTGGCTCTAATTTGTTATGCATTTTTCTTTACATACTTTTACATCCCAAAGCAAGATTTTCAGAAAGATATAGAAATAAGTAACTATCCTAATAGTCATTTGATCAAAGGAAATGAAGAAGAAAAATAAAAAATTGAAACGAACTTCTTGATTCCCAAATCATCAAATGACAATTTCCCTAGGTAAAACATCAAGGTACTTATTGATCGAAGTGAATTGAAAGCTACCCCACCTGACGAGACCTGCAGTAATCAAGATCAGTCCAGGACGTTTCATCAAACACCTTGTGACTAGGCCAATTTGGGTTCGGAACCATAGCAGAAATGGAGGAGGTAAGCACCACACGCCTCACATTGAACTTCTTAGCAGCTGCCAGTACATTGAGAGTACCCTTAACAGCAGGATCCACCAGCTCCTTTTGTGGGTCTACAGGGTCCTCAAGTGTGCAAGGAGATGCCACATGGAAAACCCCTCCTCCGGCACAACCATGAATAGCATTGGCAACGGCATCAGCATCCAAGAGGTTGGCCTCGTGCATAACCAGGTTGACTCCGGCGCCGGTGGCTTCCGGCAAAGAGAATAGGTGAGAAGGGTCGGAGCCAGGGAAGACGGAGGCGTGAATAGTGGTGTAGCCATGGTCTAAAAGAGTCTTGATCAGCCATGAACCAATGAAGCCATTGGCCCCAGTGACACAGACTGGTGGTTTTGAATGGTCTTTTTGATTGGCCATTGTTTCTTTTTGTGGAATTATGCAGTTTGTTTGAGCAATTGGGAGTGAGATTTGCTCAAAATCTTGAAGGGTTTTACAGCTTCGAAGATTGGATTTGGATTGATTTGGATAAGGATAGATGGGTACAAGGAAAGTGCTGTTACCTTACACCCGAGGATAACGGTACACTCCTCAATTCAAACCAGGTCATTAAACTTTAGAATATTTATAAATTTACTCTTACTGGCCTCGATGTTTAACTAAAAGATCTAATCTACCGTACAGGTACATGACGAGCACCGTGTGATCATAGTTACAATAGCAATCCTCTGCAACATTGCTCTCCCAATAACATTTCCACCGCCAATCCTCTACAACTCCGTTCAAAAACATCTCTAGCAAAAGCTGCATTATCCTCCAAAATGTCATTGTTCCATTTTAGAAGAAATCTTCAAGATGGAACGTAATGTAGAAGAGATGATACTTCAATTTATTTCGACGTTGAATGTGAAGATGCTGCTCATTCATATGAGTGTTTAATTATCTTTTATTCTTAAAAAGTATGATTTTTTCAACAACGCAGTGGATTTATATAAGCTTTGTGTTAGTTCCAGCTACAAATAGCTATAGTTCCAAGTAATTTTGTTAAATAACATATTTTTTGCAATTTCTGCAAAACTGAAGCTGTTTCCGTTTTAGTATATCGAAATATTACAAAACTTTATCACTAGTATTCCATCATATTATACTAATATTGCATGAGTATATTACGCTTGTTCCCTAATTATTGCTTATTTTTTATTTTGTAGTACTTGGCTTGACTAATGATGTAATCATTGTTCAACTTTATCTTTATAACTAATATCCATCATATTATGACATTATTCCATGACTCTTGTACTAATATTCCATGATTATGCTGCTTTTTGTTCCCTATTTATTCATCTTACAAGATAAGTCTTTCAGGTTTTGTTTTGTAGTACTTGGCTTGATCCACACTTGTAATCTTTGCACAGCTTTATCTTTATAACTAATATTCTATGCTAATCTCGATTTTGTATCATTGTTTTCTGACTCTCCTACATTACATGTATTCTTCTTTTCCTTTTGTGAGTTTACTTGCCTTGATATATACCATCATATCATGACTATTATTCGATGATTATCTTCTTTTGTGCCATAAGTATTTTACTCTATCACACCTATATGCCATTCTTATCATACTTGTGTGACACACACCCATACACATATATATATATATATATATATACGTTTACCTTTGTATAATAACTAATATTCCATGGGTAACATAATATGTCATTCCATGTTTATATTAAATACTATACCATTTTCTTACAGTTTGTGATTCATTGAACGATAGTACACATACATTAGTTGGAATGCTAGCAAATTCAAAAAAAGAAGCATTTAAGTTATACAATGATCATGCATACAAGATGGGATTTAGCATTCGTAAGGACAACCAAAGTTTAGACATGGTAGTAAGGTTGTGTTTATGAAACAGTTTATGTAAAATAAAGAAGATAAGAAGCATGAAAAAGGGAAGATGAATAAATGTTATTCAAAAATTGATATCCGTAAAGGTTCTAAAGCAATAATATAGTTCAAAATAAACAGTAGAAGAATTTGGATAGTTATCAAGTATCAAACTGTACACAATCATGACCTCTGCCGGAGTATCAGTTTGTTCACAAAGGCCATTAACAAAACACCATGTTGCATATCTACAAGAGTTGAAGAATAGTGGGGGTTCTATTACTGCTTGTCCATGGGTGATTAAGAATCAAGCTGGTGGTTCACCATACATTGATTTTATAAAAAGAAATGCCTATGACAATATATAAACACTCAAATCGAAAATATCTTGATGGTGGAGATGTAAATTTCTTGCTGTAGATATTCAAATGGATGCTTTTGAGGTTGACCTTATTTTATCATTATGCAGTATCTTGTGGAGGGATGGAAGAATGAAAAAGTACTATGAATTATCTAGTGATCTGTTGGTACAATGATACAACATATAAAAAATAAGTATGGCATGATATATGGACCTTTTGTCGGCATGGATCATCATTGCAAAAATATAATGTTTGGGTGCGAATTCTTGAAGAATGAAACAACAAATTCTTTTATGTGGTTGTTTAAACACTTTTTGAGGTCTATGGAGGGTAAGCATATAGTAATATTAATGATAGATTAATGTGTAGCTATGATTGGGGCTATTCGTAAAATTTTTCCAAATACGCAGCATCAGCTTTGCATCTGGAACATTAGTGAGAATTCCAAGAAGCATATTAATGGATTGAGGTCAAAAGAAAATTTTATAGACAAGTTTAATAATGTCGTGAAGTATACACATATAGTTACTGAATTTTAATAGCATTAGGACAGGTAATTTACTATAATAGAATATTAGTTCAATATTTATGGAACGTTATAATATATAGCATGATATTCCGCAGAAATAATAATTGTTGTATATGTGATACAGGTTATTGATTGAGTATAACTATCAAGATGATCCATGGTTGAATAAACTATACAAATTCAGAGAAAAGTGGTGTCTAGTTTTAATAAGGATTTTTTTTTATTTCCAGCGGTATCTTATCATCACAAAGAGTGAATCAACCACCATGCTATTTCTAAGAGACTTTAAAAAACATCTACGTTGAATGATTTCTATCGAACATTTGTTGAAGTTGTATCTGAACTGAGAAGCAACAAAAATATGGAGGATTTCTATTCGAATCAAGGCCAGGTTGAGTTGGCAGTACTAATTCAAAATGGTTACAACATGCCAATCAAGTATACACAATTGAAGCATACTTGTTATGTGGACAAGAATTCCTGAATACCCTATCATATTCTCATGAAAGCATGCTATCTGGTAATGATGCTCATGTCTATCAGACTTAGTGTCCTGACATTGATATTTTTCGACATACACTCATTTACAAAGATGGTGATGCATCTATGATATGCACGTGTAAAATGTACACTGATGTTGATATTTTGTGCTCACATTCTCAGTGTGTACTAAATATTAATTATGTTCATAATATTCTATCACAATACATATAAAAAAGATGGAAAACTAATGTTATTCTAAGCAACAACAGTTGTATTACTGTTACTAGAAGTAAAGCACACTTCAAGGACATTCAAGTTTCAAGCATTTGGAGACAACAAATGATTAGAAAATTTTCAAGTTTGATAATAGCTCGTGAACTAAACCATAAAGCCTGGTGTTGTATAAAAGAAGGGTTCTAACATACAAGAGATAAAATAATCGAAGAAGTTGGAATAATTTATATAAATGATTCATACTGTGAAGGAGAATCATCTAATGCTAAAGATCCCATTAGAATTCGACCAAAAAGAGAAAGGAATGTAAGGCAGAAGAGTACTGTTGAGAAAATATGTAATCAAGCAGAAGGCAGAAAAAAGAATGCTTTAATGTCTGCATCAAGAACAAATACAATAGTTCATTCATCTATTGCAGTTCATTGAAATAATGAAGAACAGCCAACATTGAGTAACTACACTACTAGGAATATTGATCTTCCAGATCCATCATATTCCTTTATCATTTTTTTTCGATTCTCTATTGTGTTTCAATATACGGTAATATAAATAAGTGTTTTATGGAATTCTCCTATCAAAGAAACATTGAACTTTCTTGTAACAATAATTTTCGTAGCATAAAAGATCACAATGCTTAGCATGGAACAATATTAAATTATATATAAACAAATGTAAAAATGCATGCACCTTGCTCCCTATACATATGCATCTCAATTAACAAAAAAAATATTCAATGAAATCTTATACCTAAATTTCATGCATTTCACTTTGTAAAAGTTCTCTTAGTATATATTTTCTTAACTCTTCTATGATAGTTTCGTTTATCTACCATTCATGTAATATAAATATTTCAAATTTATTATTTTAAAATTCTATAGAACATAAGATGAAACAAAACTGTATTACATTGAAAATATATAAAATTTACATCTAAGATTTAAACAAAAGTAGTAAATAAAAAGGACAGCCAGAAAAAAAACAACAATAAAAATCTTCAAGAACAAAAACATTTTCCTAATCATAAAGCTTCTTATCAAATATACATTGAACTCTCTTGTAACAATAATCCTTGCAGCATGAAAGATCACAATTCTTAGAATGAAACGTTATTGAGTTACTACAACACAAATGTAAAAATGCATACAACCTGCTCCTTACATATATGCATCTCAATTAACCCAAAAAAAAAAAAAAAGAAATCTTATACCTAAATTCCATGCATTTCACCTGTCAAAAATTCTCTTTGTAAGTATTTTCTTGATACTCTTCCAAGGCTGTTTCATTTATCTAACATTCATGTAATATAAATGTTCCAAATTTAGTCTTTTAAAATTCCACTGAATATAAGATGAAACAAAACTTCATTGCATTGAAAATGTATAAAAATTACATCCAAATTTTAAAAAAAGTACTAAATCAAAAAGACAAAAAACCAACAAAATATTCAAAAATAAACATCATAATACTAATATTAAAATACTACTCTTCATCTTCTAATGCATTTTCCTCTTACTTTTCCAAGATCTTTATTTTGTATCAGCCATTTGAATGTTGCATGCCCTTAGCCCGCCAAAAGACTACTTGAAAAATTTTAAGATAGGTTCTTCCACTTCATACTCACGGATTCTATTAATCAGCTTTCCCCTTTTAACGGTACAGTTGTGACAGTATAACAAGCATGACGTTCCATGATTACATTATCACCCACAATAAGAAAATATGCTTCCAACAAAGAGCAAAACTTGTAAAAGAGAATGGTATTCCTCATACAGAGAACATCATACGAGGGCACAACAATAGCCCTTTTGTTTTTCCTATGATTGTGAAGAGAACAAATGCTTAGTATCTCTTTTCTAAGCATAAAATCAAGCACCAACTTTTTTAACTTTAGAAGGCATTTAACATTCCATATTTGAACTTTAGCTGGAAAATAAAGAGATAAAAAACGAGTTATAACCTATAATAACAATAGGCAAAATCTCGTATAAATAAACCAATAAGTCATTCAGACGATCAAAAGACGACCCTTGAATAACTCACAATAAAATAAAATCAATCACATTGGAAATCAAACAAATAGCTGGTATTATTACAATACCAGTGATTTGATAAAATTTCAGATGTAAAAAAGTTATGTAGCATCACAGTTTACAAATTTTACCATCTAAAATAAGTTAATATTCTAGACTACTTTAGTTAATAGTTATATACGGTACATTAATATTCCAAAATATATGGTACATTAATAGTTATATATGTTTTACATGCATATATTATTTATGTCCATTAGTTGATTATTCAGTCAAAAAAAAAAAAATTGTTACATCAGTTGACACAAAATTATAGTAAAAAACCATGCCGCAAGACATATGTTAAAATCACATAGCATGTATATCTTTAATGAAATAAAACTAATTAAACCTATTTTTTTTTATAATTTCGTAATTTATAACAATATATATTTGAAGCCTCCAACAAGGCATTACAATAATCCTTGGTAACAGCAGAGTAATGATTACATGTTTGAAAATATATTACCTTATTATAAAATAGAAACAAATTGTAAGAAACATCTATACAAATGACATGGACTATCATATATATTCGCATGCAGTGGCGAAACCCCGAGAAAAAAAAACTTTAGGAATTTTGATGTTTTTATATTCAAGCCCCTCCAATTTTTTTTTTCAATAGAGCCTCACAACTTTTGGGCTGGGCTGCTGATTAAAAAAAAAATTTTTTTAATGTTAAACAGCCCCTCCAAGTTTTCTTTCCTGGTTCCGCTACTGTTCGAATGGAACAATAGAAATACATATTATCTTAACATGCAATATAGACAAACACATTTAAAAATATAAAATATTCAAGTATATACCCACACGACTATCTCTTTCCAATTCCAAGACTCATTAATGTTAATGTGTACATCAAGGTTTGGCGACTGATTTTATGGACATAAAGTAAAAAGTAGCTTTTTCACTCCCCACTACTCTTTTTTTTTTTCTTTGTTTGGTAAAACCCACCACTCCCTCTTATTTAGATATATACGTATACATTCCTCTCTCAACCCATTCTTTACATTCCTTTCCATTTTGTATCCTACCAAAGCTTTATTTCTTCTACCAATGGTTGATATATACCCGATCGAGCAAGATGGAGCATTATAAGTTATTTATAACAAACCCAAAACTCAATATTATCACCTTCCATAAACACCATAGCTCTTGGGTCTTATGCACGCCATTGTATGATAGATTACTGTATAGTTACAAAATTATCTTTTATCAATTTTGACGTCTGCTCAAGTTTTTTATTTCTTTGATAAAATATAATTACTCAGTTTAATATGATAGGTTCGTATTTTGAAACGGTCCATGTCCGAAATAGAAACTTTGAACCAATGATCACCCTTTCATGGTAGACCCTTCTGTGATTACTCTATGGAAAAGTTTGTTCCCACACTCACGGGGATGTGCCTTTCACATAAGGCAGCACTAGCTACAACTGGAAAGAGGGTACACTAGTGGAGATGAAGAGTGGTATGTACAAGATGGGTTTTGTGAATTAGATTAGAATTCTCTTAGACGTTAGAATTATATTAAAATGTTTCAATAATATGTCCAAAGATCTTTCCATTGCTTTTGATGTATCAATTTTGTAGTTTTTTTGTTTTATATTAATTAAATTGCTTTGTTTAAGAAACATTCTACCATGCAATATTACATACCTATTATGGAACACAGGGCAACTGTGTATATCATATTAATTATATACAAACAGAACAACATCACAACCCCAATTAGAATTATGATACGTGCTTGGAACAAAGAATATAATAGAATGAAATATGTTTAGTACCTTTGTGGAACATTAGTATCAAACAATCCAGTTTTGATCTTCACAGCATCACAGAAATTAAAATATCAATCCTTTTTCCATTAAACATAAATTTCTGCATGATTAAAAGCAAATATATAATTAAAATCTTGACAATATGATAGAATATGCTCCCAGAATGCCCTCTGAAAGAGGAAAGAAAAATAACATAGAAATCTATTACTTAAGATAGTTCAAGAAAGAGCAAATAAAATCATCCCAAAAAAAGAAAAAAAGAAAGAGAAAATTAAAGATCGAAGAAGAAAAGTGAAACACGATGAATAAAATTATATTAGAATGTCTCAGTGATATGTTTAAAGATCTTTCCATTAATTTTGGTGTATTGTAGGTTTTTAGTGTTATATTAATTAAATTGCTTAGTTTAAGAAATATTCTACCATGCAACATTATATAACCTATTATGGAACACAGGGTAACCATGCATGTCATATTAGTTATATATAAATTGAACAACATCACAATCCAAATTATAATAATGATATCTCCTTCCAACAAAGCATATAATAGCATAAAATATGTTTTATACCATTGCGGAACAAAGGTACGTTTCTTACGTGTTCCATCATTATATACGATAAACTACTACATACGATAAACTATACTCGGAACAATCACCTAATATATTAATGGAACAGAATCACATCTTACATAGAATATATAAAATATATAAGCATATATCAATATTACAAATCATATACAAAAAATGGAATATGTGTAATACCATGGTGAAACAATAGTGTATTACTAACTTGTTTCATCATTATGATCCATACTTAAGCCTACTATATAAGGGAAATCGTACTGAAGACCATCACCTAATACATTTATGGAACAAAACAACAAATTACATGGAATATTAGGGATATAAGAATGGATCTATATTACAAGCCACTAGAATTACCCTCTAATAAGTCCTAGTAAGAAAACATATAAAGACATGGAACATTTGTAATGTGACAATGGAACAATTGCACATCCCCTCCCTCCCCCCCTTCCCCCTTCCCGAGCAATTCTTATTGATATATTTTATACAATACTTGAACTTCATTACCTACCTACACAACTTCAAACAAAAATAATTGAAACACATACAACTTCAAACAAGAATAATTGAAACACATACAGTAGTAAGCATACAATACATGATCTCATTTTAAAAATACTAACTAAAACCAACAAAAAGTAAATGACAAAATGCTAACAAAGCATCCATGCCAAAACCAGAATATTGTAAAATTACAAAAGTAGACAAAAACCAGAATTGTATAAAAAAAACAACTGTATATATTGTATTGTTCCATCATTTGTAACACATTACTAACAACAATTCTATCCTACTTCTTGTACAACCCATACACTTCTACCATTATAAAACTCTTCAAGTCATTAATATTATAGATCAAGATAGTGTATGAGAATCTTGCTCTCAGCACATCAATTATCCCCGGATCTGTCTTAGCTTCTTGTAGAATGTGATCCCAATTTCTACGCGTGGTCTGCCTTTTATAAATTTCCATATGCTTTATTCAGCAAACAACACAATCTATAACATTTGAAGGGTGTTGCCAACCTTATTCCAAGTAGTTCAACTTATGCTTTAAAAACTTATTTATGTGCTTTTGAACAGCTCTTTGACATATATAACTTAAATGCATGACGTTGTTCACATAAATAAACACATCATTTAGAATTATGTAATGGCATATAAAAAAATCCACATCGCAACAAATACATTCAATTTTGGGACGTTGCCATATTTGGAACTAGATTCACTTCTGGAATCGGCCCCATTGTTAATGATATCCATCGATCTTCTAGCAACATTGATACAAACCTGATAAAAATGCTCTGATTTTAATATTCAACTACATTCCAAAAAAGTAAAAATAAATAAATGAAAATGAAAAAATGATTTCATAATCAATTATTTTACTTAGAGATTCCAAGTGCTTACCAAATCAGCAGCCACAACGTCATGTTCATCTATTTTCACAAACCCAAGCTCACTGTTCATCTTATCAACAAACCTCTTACAAAGTGCTCTTTAACAGTTTTTCATTCTTGAAGGTAGAAGCCTATGCTGTTTTATATAAGAACTGCTGAATATCAAATGTAAATTTACTAAAAATTAATGAATATAGACAAGAACTACATAAAAAAAATTTACATACATATAGTTGTGTGGAGAAGAAAATCCTCCTGGGACTAATATACTTGTTCTTCATTCTTGAATAATTAAGATGATATGCCCACACATCCACTATCACGACTTAGCACTCTGACCAGGAACCATGGACTTTGTTGCCTCCCTATTAATAAAGCATACTTTGTACTGGAAGAGCATGTCACTGCACAAACATCAAATTTTAGTGTTAACAAAAACATTCTGACCATTAAACATTAACTCAAACCCTATGGAACATAGACAATAACATTATGGAACATCAAATACATTTAACATTAACCATCTTCTCCCACCCCTCTCTTTGTATGATATAATTTATAACCAAAATTAATATTATAGTATATAACCCTCTAACCAATACTAACTTTTTACATATGTTCCTATCTTTATCTTCTTCCAGGCAAGCAAAGTCCATCATTATCTTATTCTTTGATGATAATGTCATCTTCTTAGACATCATCGTCCAGAAAGGCGATCTAAGTGTACATACTAGCTTTGTATTTCTGTGCTTCTTGTTAGTAAGATATTGACCTCTTCACTATCATCACAATCACTTTCACATAGTATACTATATAAAAAAACACAGTACCCTTGTTAAACAAAAAATACAACAAATGCATTTTTATTCATAGTACATGTGACTAGAAAAAAAAATCACATACCTATAAACATCAGCAACAACAACCCCTTCTTGACCATCATTTTCAGTAAACTCCACATTCTTTAAAGAACCATACACAAAAACATTTGGTCTTCATCATCAAGCACGACATCATCATCATACAAGGGATCACGTTCATGCTGCTCCAATACCTCATCATCCTGTTGCTAATCCAATCCCTTATCAACCTGCTGCTGCACCAATTCCTCCTCATCCTACTGCTTCTCCAATCCCTCATCTCCTTGTTGCTCTTCATATCAATCCCAAGGTTAAAACCAAGCATTTTTTTGTCTTTTAAATGTTTTGCCTTTGTAACGGTATTATCAAACTCTTCAATGAATTTGTCACCTCCAAATAACAAATCTTCTTGTCTCTCACTAAAACTTTTAGAAATTGATACACCATGTTCTCCCCTTACATTAGCTGAAGGTCTGACTTTGCAACATGAAGTACCTATTGCAATCTAGAGCTTGCCCTATTGAATATCTCAACTACATTGATATTGTGATCCTTAGCTTGAACAAACAGCTCCATAAAAGAGAGCGTTGCAGTGCCCAAAAACGTTACTGCATCTTTCATTTGGTCAATAATCTCCTGCAAAATGTTACATGGAACAAATGTTACATCTTTATGGAATATGAATTACTGTTACGTGGAAGAAATGTTGTATTTGCATGGAAAATTAAAATATAAAACATGGAATATATGTTACATTTGCACGGAACATGTGTTATATCTGCATAGAACATGTTTTATATTTGCAAGGAACACTCAGTAAACAAATATAATAACATAGAACATAACCTATACCTTCCTCTTGTCATTGTCAACGACATATTTCAAAACAATGTCCATACATTATTATTTAACTTCTAACTCATCCCCTAACAATTGTTCTTTAACTAGCCGTGGAATTACCCTACCTTTTCAAAAACCTCCTTCTTCTTCATTCTTCTCTCTAAGATTAGCTTTCTTAGCTCTCCAGTCCTAGATTACAGGGATAAACCTCTCTTAGATATCACCAATCTTGAACATCACACTCTCCAAATAGAATAGCTTCACAAACAAACACAGAAATAAACAATCAACATTATAACATTACAAATAAACCAAAAATACATTAATTAACATATATTACCACAAGAAATATCATTGGCCCATAAAAATAGTTGCCAGGATTATGTTTCTAGCTATCGACAGTTTCTATAAGCCCTTCCATCGTAAACCGGCAACAATTGTAATTTTTTATGTTGCCAGTATCAAGCAAAATCTTCATCAGTCTATATCGACATTTCCTTGTGGAAGGACAATTAATTAAACTTGAAGTGATGTATATAATGAAATCCCTCTTAAAGTCATTACCGCCATCGGCTTGTCCTAAAACAACTCCTATCATCTTGGTAACAATGGGATCCATCTCCCCATATCTATTCTTGAATCTCTCCAATACTGCAACACATTTTTCATCCTTAATGTCAGAATTATTCATTTCTTCAACCAGTATTGGACCCCGAGGAATGCCTAGCACCAGTGATAGATCGATATTTTCACTAGTTTTTGGGCTTATTTGATATTTATTTTAAGTAAATTCTAGTGTAAGTTAGGCTTAATTAGAACAAATAACCTCTTTTATACTTTATTTAAATTTTAGGGGCTTAAGTGAAGACAAGGAGAAGTTGTAGGACTAAACTACAAAAAAAGAAAAGTTGGATTAAACAATTCCGGCGCGGGAAGTGTTCCCCTTCGCTGCAAATAGATTTCGTCAAAGAACTGGCACTGGATCCTTCCAAAACCGGCGCAGGATTTAAATGATCACTTGTCTAAAAGGTTTCCGCAACAAGTATGCATGCTCAGGGTTCATTCTAAATGCAACTGCGCCGGATTCATATTTTCAATGCCGAAATCGTCACGGCTAGCAGCTTCCTTATATTTTATTTATTATTATTTTTAGAAATTTCCGTTTAAGTAATTTTGGAGTTTAGTTTTTGTAATTTATTTTTCTAGTTTTTGAATTTTTTTCAGTTTTTAATCTCTATTTAAATAAAGAAGTTTAGAGTTAGGATATCATCTTGTACACAATATTTTACACATCTTCTTATCGAAGACTCGGAAGACGGATTCGGAGTTGGTTCTCCAGGATTCTTCTAAACCTTCTTTTTTATTTATTTATTTTGTATGAGTTTTAGTAGCTAAGTCTTTTGTGACTAAGGCCTTCTTTGAAGGTCAGAACTTTTATGCAATGGTTAGTTTTATTTAATTAAAGATTTTATTTTTCATCTTTTTCTTGGTTAATTGTTATTATTTGTTCTTAATGCTTGCGATTTTCTAGCCAATTATTACATGTTCATAAACTATTTCTAGTGATGAAGAGGTACTACGCTTAATTGGATCAATATAATAACAATACATCGTAAAATTGACTAGAGATAGAATCGGTTTTTTTGTGCGGTTTCTAATAAGTAGGAGACCAAAATTAGGGAAGGTCCACAGAGGCGTATACAGTGTCGATTCTTAAAATCACGTAGAGATACGATTTCTTATTAGCGAGGATAGGAGCTTTTTACCAAGGGATTGGGTTTGACTTATTCTCGAGAACCGTTAACCAGATCAAGAGTTAATCAAGAATAAATTAACCATAGACATAAAAGGAGTAGACTGGATTTAGGATGCCTTAATATGTTTTTTAATCATTAACTTTTCTTAAACTGTTTTCTTTTATCATTAATTTTCATTATTAGTCTTCATTAGTTTTTAATCATTAGAAGAATTATTTGGAAAGAGAAGATACAAGAAGAAGAGATGGGTGGAGGTGCTAGATCTTTGAAGGATTTTGCTAGACCGAACGCTACAGGCTTAGTTATGGGATTTTAAAGCCTACCATTGAGGCAAAAAATTTCGACCGAAAACCCTTTCTCCTTCAAATAGTTTAGAAAAATCAATTTGGTGGTTTGCCTAGTGAAGATCCGAACATGCACATTGCTATATTTCTTAAAGTTTGCAACAATCTGAACATTAATGGTGTTACTCCTGATGCCATTAAGTTGACGCTATTCCCTTTTTTACTGAGGGACACGGCAAGATAATGGGTTGCAAGACTTGCCAACAGGATCTATCAAAACTTGGGACTAACTGACTCAAGGTTCCTGGTTAAGTTCTATCCTCTAGGAAAAAACAAGCCAAATTTGAAATCAAATTTAGGCATTTGTGCAAAAGGAGGATGAGTCATTATATGAAGCCTAGGAGAGGTTCAAGGAGTTGCTGCGATCTTTTCATCTTCATGGGTTGGCTAAGTGGCTTCTCGTTCAGACTTCCTAGAATGGGATGATCTACACTTCAAGAAATATAGTTAATACTATCGGCGGTGGTATTTTCATGAACAAGACCATAGATGAAGCTTATAACCTTTTGGAGAGCATGGTCCAAAATCACTACCAATGGCCTAGTGATAGAGCAAGTTCTTAGAGGACGGGAGGTAAGTATGATGTTGATACTATAAGTCATCTTAGTGCTAAGTTTGATGTTTTATCTCTGAAAGTTGATCATATGAATGCTAATGTTGTTGGTACATCTTTTGTTGGTTGTGAAATTTGTGGGTCTTATGACCATGTTATTGAATGTCAATTGAGAAATATTTCTTCCCAAGGTTTGTCTATAGATATGTGACATTTCGTCATTTCTTTTGTATGTTAATTACGTCGTTTTACGATGTTTATAATATATAATAACTTATAGAAACTGTATAAATTATATCATTTCCACTTACTTTTATCTTAAGTGCTTCCCGATGAAGAAGATGGAGAATACAAGTAAAAAGGGGCGAAAATAGAAGTTGTTGCTACCAAAGTCAAGAACCTTTCGCAGACGATAGGGTAACCTACCGCATGTAGTAGGTCCGGAGCAGTCAAGGACTATTGGAACAAAAGCCTACCGGTGACTGTAGGCTACCCTAACATCAACTGTAGATCAAGATCTTTCAAAGAAGACTTTGGACAAAACCCTACTGTGGACGGTAGGGCTCGACCTTCCGCACAAGGTAGGCCCCGATAGCAGCACAATTAATGTATTTTTCTGCGATTTATTTGTAATTTTTTCCCCTCTTTTGAGGTATTCTTCAGTTTAGGTTTAGAGAATAAGAATTAGAGGTGAAAATTGGCAATAAAAATCCTTCAAATTCTTCTTCAATTAGGTAGTTTTTCATCAATTAACATTAAATTGAAGACTTTTGGGTGGAGATTGAAGAGTTTTACGAAGTAATTTTGGATTCCATCAAGCAATTCGAGAGACGAGTTGAGTTTTGTTCATCATGGCAGGGACTCTTTTTCATTGTAAGCTTTCTTTTCCCTTGTTTTTTAAGAATACAATTATTAATTTGAGTTTTGTTAGGATTTTTAGTAGCTAGATTTTCATTGTTTGAATGAGGTTGAACACTAACTTTTGGATGATCTGATTTTTGGTTGAATTTTATACAATTGATATTTGTCTTAATTTGGGCTGTTGTTCAATTATGTTTTTTTTTTTTTTTTGTGATAATTGATTTGTGCGAAATTTATTTTATCGCAAGATTAGTTGGAATTGAAAAAGGAAAACCAATCTATGGAAGCTAATTGGATAATAAAAGTTGGCAATTTAATAGAGATATTCTTTGCACTTTTTAGGTTTCCAGATCACCTAATCTAATTGCATTCATAATTCGTTAGAGAGAAAAAAAACTCTCTTCTAAAGGTTAATGAATAGAGTCGCTATCATCTAGAGATAGGAATTGCCCTATTTTCATATGATAATCCAACATTGGTTTCTCAAAGATCGTTTTATGATTTTTCCAATCGAAATAATTGACCAAATTTGGGGAGATTCTACCATTCAAACTCTTTTATCAAATTTCTACCTTTTAAACTGTTTGTTTTCATTTAATTTTTTCTTAGTAGTCTTTAAATATTTTTCTCAAAGATCAATTTGGTTAGACTAGACATTAGATTAAGTGGTTAGTATTTGAGCTTATCTGTTCCCTAAATTCGACAACCCGGGTATATCATTGTTACTATAGCGATAGGTACACTTGCCTATTGCGTAATTTTAGATATACCCCATTTTTAAGACATTAAGTTTTTGACACCGTTGTCAGGGAATGACAACTTAAAGAAAACCGTCTTTCTTATGCTTAGTCATTTTATTTTTCTTTTCCTTTTGTTTTTATTTCTATTATTTATTATTCTTACATTGATTGGTTTGTTTGTGGCTTATATCTTGAGAATTGTGTTTTACTATTTGTGGAACTTGACTGGGGTTTGTCTGTTTCAGGTTAACTAGTTTATGCCCCAGATTCAACAGGGTGATTTAGTCTCATTCGATCCAGAGCTTGAGCATTTGCCACGAAGTGCTAGCTGCGCTCTTCGATTCGAGACGACGAACAATGTTATCATAGCCGTCGATAAGATGGAAGAGGGTCAACAAGATCCACTTTTGTTAAATCTTGCATTGGTACCACCTCTACCACCACCAATGGCAGAACGAACAATGGCGAACTACACCCGGCCATCTATTATTGGAACGCAGTCAAGTATCACTAGACCCCCTGTACAATCGAACAATTTTGAAATCAAACCCAATGTGATCCAAATGGTGCAAAATAATGTACAGTTCGATGGACTCTAGGAGGAAGAACTGAATACGCATATTGCCAATTTCTTGAGAGGTTTACGACACATTAAAAATAAATGGAGTCTCAAAGGACACCATCAAACTTCGCCTCTTCCTATTTTCTCTGAGGAGGAAGGTGAAATCATAGTTAAAGTCATTACCTTCCTGCTCAATTACATCATTGGATTTCTTAGTCGAGAAGTTCCTAGGGAGGCACTTTCCTCGTAGTTGCACCGCCAAGCTTCGGAACGAGATCTTGTCGTTCCAGCAGATAGATAGAGAAAACTTATATGAGTCTTGGGAATGATAGAAGGAGCTACTCAGAAAGTACCCACATCATGGGCTAGACTTGGGGATCTAGATTCAAACATTCTACAATGGAGTATTATTTGGGGCAAGACAACTCGTTGATTATTCTATTGGTGGGTCCACAGATCACAAGATTCCTCAACATGTATCGATCTTATTGAATAGATAGCTATGAATAGCTATACCTGGGGAGGACAGAGATCCAAGCATAAGCCTACTGAAGTACACAATGTGGATGCTATTACCTCCATGAAAGCTAGATTGGCGGTCATAATAGAGCAGAAGATGGGAAACATGACTCTTGCACCATCCAACATAAATTCTCAGCAGGTCATGTTCTGTGATTTTTGTAGTGGAGGTCATCTCATTCATAAGTGCCCTGGCATGGGTACTCCTAAGGAGCCAGTAAACTTTGTTTAAGGGAACCAGCAGGGGAACAACCCTATTCAAATACTTATAATCCATGTAGGAAGAATCACCTCAACTTTTCTTGGGGCGTTCAAGGACTGCAAAGGCCACACCAACCTTTGGAATTTTAGAATAGAGGTGCTACTCAGCTATTACCTTATGATGCAACTCCTCAGAATCCCCCACAAGTATAAACTAATTTGGAAGAACTCATTGTCAAGTTCATGAGTGCTACGGATACTAGAATGAACACTATAGAGATTTCTAAGCAGAACCAAGAAGCCTCAATTCAAAATCTAGAGAAAAAGATTGGGCAACTAGTTAAATCGGTATAAAAAAGGACTCCAGTAACTCTCCAGCGTAATACTGAAGTAAATCAGAGAGAGCATGTCAATGCTATCTCAGTAAGATTTGATAAGGAATTTCCTAAAGAAGAAAAGGTGATGATCATACTAGAGAAGAGCTATATTGGAAAGGAAATGAGATCATGCGAAACTCTTGACTCTAAAGCACTAGAGCCAAAAGGAGAAGAACGAGAAGCCATCAATTGTCAAGTACAAGACGAAAATTCCAAACCCTGCTGTTCTCATTAGTGATCGCAATCAAGACTACATGAAGAAATTCATAGAGATTTTTAAACAGTTGAAAATAAACTTACCTCTATGTGATTTACTGTTGCAAGTACCCAAGTATGCCAAATACTTGAAAGAGATGCTGACAAAGAAAAGTAGACTTAACAATACATCAACACACATATTGGGTGAAGAATGTTCAGCTATCCTTATCAACAAGAACAAATTTCCAGAGAAGTTAGAAGATTCAGGGAGTTTCTTCTTCCCATGCACTATTGGTAGTTTTAAAGTTGATAAAGAATTAGCCGACTTAGGCGCTAGTATAAATGTTATGTCATATGCTATGTGTAAGAAACTAGGCCTCGGAAATCCAAGACCTGTTAGGATGTCTATTAATCTAGCGGATAAAAGTATTAGACATCCTAAAGGGGTCATAGAATATGTCTTGATCAAGGTCAAGGACCTCGTATTCCCGGTAGATTTTGTGATTCTCGATATGGAGGAAGATTTAGATTTCCCTTTAATCTCATAATTCCCATTTTTGCGCACCTCAAGGGCTTTGATAGATATAGAAAAAGAGGAAACTACTCTTAAGAGTTGGGGAGAACGAAGTAGTATTTAAATTTTCTTTGAATCCAACCCCCTCCTCTAAGAGTCAAGATACTTTAATCTATGTTAATCATAAAACTCAAAAAGCTCTTTGTCTTCGTAGGAAACTCACTCACCCCAAAATAATAGCCCGAAGAAGCCAAAGAAAAAGAGGAAGACTCTTTCCCCTAAATTAAGAACGGGTTTGTTGAAATGGGTACCTATTTAGCATGCCGAGAAGGAGAAATAAAGAAAAACTCGGATTATCGAAATCCAGGAGGTGCTTTTGGCACCTAGAAGGGAGTATTTCATTTTACTCTTTATATCATTGTTGTATCATGTAATTGTATTTTGGTATTCTCCCTTTTTTTTGTGTTGATTATTTTGTTGTTTGTGTTGTTGAAAGGTATTTTGGAGAGATGAATGCCTGCTATTGATTGATTTTTTGCTTAAAAAGAATACACAACTTTACTAGGCATGAAATACAACTGCAGAATCACATAACAAAGAAAATTTAGAGTCCATGCATAACCCTACCTTACGCGGGAGGGTTATGCCTGAAAAAATTGTGGAATCGAAAAACCTACCACGGACAATAGGCTCGTCCTGCCGCTAGCGGTAAGTTCGTTGCCCAAAAAGATGAGTTAACCAGAAGCTACCACAATGGTATGTTCGACCTACCATACGTGGTAGAGTCCTATTTCCGACGGGGTCGGGTCAAATCACGGGTCACAGATCGGGTTTGGTCCATTTAACTCAATTTCAACCTCTTCCCAAAATATTATGCAATTATTTCCCCAAATTATATCCCCCTTAAAATCCCTAATTCCTTCCCCCATTTCTCTTCTGCTTCCCGTCACTCTTCCTCCTCCCTAACAGCTCACGTCTCTCTCTCTCTCTCTCTCTCTCTCTCTCTCTCTCTTCCCTTCACCACCGGCAACCACCATCCTCCCTCTGGCAGGACTCCAACACCTTGATTTGTCTTTCTTCTTCTCTTTCTCTTTCTCTTTCTCTCTTTCTATTTCTCCTCCTCCTCTTTCTTTCTTTTTCTCCATCCTCCTCGGTTCTCCATCATTCACTACCTCCTCATTCATCTTTTGTACCACCACTCATTCCTCTTCCTTTTTCCACCACTAACCTATCCCAGCCACCCTTCTGCTCGTCTCTCTCTCTCTTCCTTTTCGTTGCTTTTCTCTTCTTCTGTCTTTTCTTTTTCTTTATGTACTAACCATTTTTTTTGTTTCCTCTTTGTTTTACGAACAAAAATTTGCAAAAAATTCAAAGAAAAAATTTTCTCCGGTGAAAATTCCGGCAACTCTAGTAGAGCTCTGGTGGCACAATTTTCGAGATAGATGATGCATATTTCTGAGATTCTGGAAAGGTTTTGTTTGTTCAAACAAACCAAGGAAATTCTCAAACCCTTTGCTTCAATTTTGTATTTTTATTTTTATTTTGTTTGTTCTATTTTTCTTCCTTTGTGTATTTTATTTTAGTTGTGTTTTCGTTTTTACTTGTCAAGTTGCATCGTTTACTCATTTTTTTTCATTTATTTTGTGTGACACTTCGACACACATGGGCTACATTAGCTTTGATATATTCTTTTTGTGTGTTATTTGTTTTAGCGATTCATTTGTGTTGTGTTGGGATATTTGTACTTTTCTGTGTCTTGTCTTTTGTCTACCTCTTTCATGGCACAAAATGGAACAATATTTCCAAAAGGGCTCGGGTTGATGATTCCACGCCCGATCCCACCAACCTTGCCATTCCCCTTATCCGGAGCACCTCTCCGCCGCTGCTCAAAAAAGGGTAGCTGATAAGGGAAAACCTCAAGATCATTGTTGAAAAGCTCTCAATGAGTCGGTGATAGAACATCTCCGGTTGGGCACTCTTTTTGGTAGGTTCAGTTGGAAGCCTCTCTTACGCATTTCTAGTGATTACTATCCAGACCTTGTCCATGAATTTTATGCAAACATACTCCACAAAGTGGACAAGGACTTTTCCTCCATTATTTCCACAGTCAAGGGGGAATGTACTATTCTTGATAAAGAGCATCTAGCTTCCATTCTCGGGATTAGGGATGAAGAAAACACAACAACCGTTGATTCTAATAGAAAAAGGATTGACGAGGACCTGGACTAGAGCTATGACGCGACCTGTGATGGCTTTGTGATCCGGTCGCATCCATTTGATTATCGAAGCATTCTTCACGGGGGTGACTTTACCTAACTCCTACCCCGATTCCTCACATACTTCTTGGGGCACACTTTGGTTCAAAAAGGGGGCGGGCAAAGTGAGGTCCCCATTTTGGACCTTTACGTGAGCTATAAACTTCAAAAACAGTCTTATTCCATAGCATCCCTAATTATTCACACAATACACAACACAGGTTGTGACACTACTTGTACCCGTGTGTTCTGTTACCTTGTGATTCTTTCATATATCTTTGCTGCTTTTAATGTTGACTTCACAGGTGAACATAGAGCAACGATTGGGCGGGCGCAGATTATCAAATTCACCACTTTCAATAACTCTATCTACGCTTGGGATGAAGCCTAGAAGATATGGATATCCCCAGTTGAGGAGGATCGAATGAGAGAACGCAACATTACCGATTTTCGAAAAATCAAGAAAACTACAAAAACTGGCATTGGAGCATCCTCCTCCCAACCTTCCGATGATGAGTCCAATGACGAAGGGTCATATGACCTCTCCGCCGAGGATGCACCCCCACCATCCACAAGGATGCTTTTCAGGCAAAGATACAGCCTACTTTCTAGCAGCTCTGCCTCACACAAGATATCCATAGCACAACTGGCAGAGATAGTAGAGTCCTCACGCCATTATACAGACGAGCTAGCACATCAGCAAGTATCTATAGACTGAAAGGAGGTGATGCTAGCCCGATTGTGCAGTTGGTTCCTACATGATCAAGGTAGCAGCAAAGGCAGTGGCGCGGACTTTGGTTCGTAATAAGGGAGTTTCTCTTTTCTCTTCTTCTTGTATTTTTCCTCTTTTTCTTACTTGTCATGTTCATCTTTATGGTTATTATTGTTTCTTGTTTTTCTTTCATGTTTTATTGTTTCGTGGGTATTGCTTACTTGCTTTATATCTGCGGGATAGCTCCCTATGTATGTGCTTTACTTGTATTTGCATTTTGTTCTGGCCCCCACATTGAGGATAATGTGGTTTTAAGTGTGGGAGTATTTGTGTCTTTTGGCTGTTTCTTTTTATGTTTTAGTTATTTTTGTGTTTAGTTTTTCATCTTAGCTAATTTAGTCATGTTTTTCTTTAATAAATTCTCAAATTTCAAAAACCATTGATAGGTCGAAAAACCTAAGAATTTTCTTTCTTTTCCCTTTTTCAGTCTCTATATTTTTTAAAAAATCCAAAAACATTTTTGTATTTGTCACAACCAGTGGGGTCTTGATTGCAAAAACCCTTAGGATTTTAAAGGAGTTTCACTTGATCTATTTGAAAACCACACTTACCTAGTATTCTTACAAAATCAATAGTTTTGATGTACTTATAAATGTCGGTTAGTAATAAAAGCCTTGCATTCTTAGGGGATTAGCATAGTGAGTATTTTTCGAGTCTTTGCCTGCACTCTTATGTTTTCCTTGTTTTGAAAAAAAAATATCTAGTCTACGTTGGTCCTAAAAATGATGGTCAGTGGCCTTCATTGTATCGATTGTGCCTTTCTTACCTATCCCTTTTAAAATCAAACCTTAGTTCCCCTTTTGTGCCTTTTATAGAGTCGATTTTTAATACAACTAAGCACCTTAAGTTTTAAATATTTAGTCTTTGAGAATATTATTTATTTATATAATTAGTACTAATATTTTGCTCAGGTGTCTTCCACAGACTTTTAAAGAAAAGAAGTTACAAAAGGCCATAACAACTTTTGATGGCATAATATAATAAAAGACAAAGGGTAATTGAAGTCATGGTCAGCCCATGCGTTTAAGCCAACTAGTATTTGGAGATTATATAATGTAGAGACAGAGAGAGAATAGAAGACCTTTCTTATTTTTGAATTCCTTTAGTTGGGTAGCCTAATACTCATATATCTATATATATATATATATATGGCATATAATCTCGTCAGGTCTTTAGCGTCGTTGTTGGGGAGAGGTTAAATAAATTGCTTACTTTATTTTCCCCTAATTTAATTTGTTTGTTTAATTATTTTATTTGTTTTAGTTCGATTTTTCTTTTATTATTTGCTTAGTTGTCCTTCATTCTCTAAAATAAAAAAATTCTTTAAAAACGTTAAACCTGAGGCTTTCTCAAGTTACCAAGGAACTTGTTTATTTTATTTTTTTTAAAAAAATTTCACTTGATTTTCTTTTGTTTATCTTTAGCAGTTAAAAACAAATTCAAAAAATAGTGTCAGTTAAATTTTTTTTTCGTCTGTTAACTTGCATTTTGTTCTTTTTTTTGTTCAATTAAATTTTTTTTTTGTTTGTTAACTTGCATTTTGTTCTTTTTTTTTTTTTGTTTCTTTCGTTTCTTTATATTATTTATTTATTACATTATTTCTTTATTTTTATTTTGATGCAAGGTCGTCTTTCGCTCTCTCTTGATTTAAAAAAATCTGACCCTTGAGATAGAGCGTACACTTAAGGCACTTAGAGCACAAAGTAAAGTTACTGACACTTGTGAGGTTAAGATGGTAGGAAATCCACGAGCATTAAGGGCGTATTTTACTCCTAACACTTATGACTACCAATAGGTAATAGACTACCTAAAATTGAGGCTAATCACTTTGAAATCAAAGCTTCTATTATTCAAATGTTACTATCTTTTTATGGACTTGATGCCGAAAATCCTTACAAGCATATTGATGAGTTTTTAGAAATTTTCTCAACTTTTAAATTGCCTAATGTTACAGATGATGCTATTCGATTGCGCATTTTTCCTTTTTCTTTGAAGGATAAGCTAAACATTAGTTAAAATAAACGTGAGAGAGTAGGTACATAGATTGAGATGTCTAAGGAATTCCTTAAAAAGTATTTTCTTATTGGTAAACTTACGAGGTTGAGGAGAAAAATAACGAACTTCTTCGTAGAACAATTTTTTAAGAGTTGGGAGAGATATAAAGAACTTTTTTGTAGTTGCCCTACCACGAAGTCCTAAATGGTAACAAATAAAAAGTTTTTATTCGGGATTAGATGAGAGAAATCGACAAATGGTTGATTCATCTTGTGGTGGTATCTTTCTTCATAAAACTGCAGATGAAGCGTGAGATTTATTTGAAAATTTGAGTAATAATTCACAACAACACGCCATATCCTCACTTATAGGCACATCTAGACAAATAAAAAATAGAGGAGGAATGTATAAAGTTTCTCAAACTTTGATCTTTCTTTGAAAGTTGATGTCTTATCTAAAAAGTTTGATCAATTGTTAGCTTTGAATACATTGCCTACTAATTCCCCTAATGTGCAAGGTGTTTGTGCAATTTGCTCTAGTCCTTCCCATGCTATCTATGACTGTCTTAGTGCTTCACTATTTCAAGAATTTGTGCAGGAACAAGTCAATGCGGCTCAAAGATTTCATAGACAGAACGACCCATATTGAAACACAGACAATCCAGGCTGGAGAAATCATCATAATTTCTCCTAGAGGCAACAAGGAGGGGAAGGTCAATTATGCCAGCAACAATATCAACAAAAAAATCAATCTAGAATGACTACTCCCCATGGTTTTCAATCCCAAAGGTATGTACCTCATCGCCCTTCTCAAGGCGGAAACTCTACTTTTGAAGAAAAAGTATTATCTGCTTTGAAAGGTTTGGAAGCTAAGATACAAATTCTAGACTCACATACTCAATCTATTGCTAAGTTAGGAACTCAAATTGGGAAACTAGCTAATGCAATGAGTAGTAGAGATGAGGATAAGCTTCCTAGTCATCCAATAAAGAACCTTAGAGCTAATTATCATGAGCAAGATAAAGTTGTAATTACTCTTAGAAATGGAAAGTTAGTAGATAATAAAGTAGGGGAACCTATTAAAGATAGTGAATTAAATGAAAACGAAACTGAGAGAATTGATATGGGGACTAAACTTGAAAAGAAGATAGAGAAGGAACTAGCTTCTTCCTCTAACTTTAAGACTCTAGAATCTTCTCCTATGACTTCGTACAAGCCAAAGGTTCCCTTTCCTCAAACTTTATTACCACCTCCACATCTTAGAAAGGACAAGAAAATAGAAGACATATTAGAAACTTTCAAAGAAGTTAAAATGAATCTTCTACTTTTAGACGTCATTAAGCAAGTCATGGCCTATGCAAAATTCCTTAAGGACATGTGCACTTTCAAAAGAAAATCTAAAAGTAATGTTTCTAAGAAAATTTTCTTAACTGAATATGTGAGCTCTATTTTGCAACATAACACTCCACCTAAATATAAAGATCCTGATGTCCCAACTATTTCTTGTCTTATTGGTGATAGGGCACTCTTAGATTTAAGTTCTAGTGTTAATTTGATTCCTTACACTGTTTATGAAGAGTTAGGATTAGGGGAATTGCAACCAACTGATATGGCCTTATAATTAGCTGATAGGTCTATCAAGGTACCTAGGGGGAGGATAGATGATGTTCTAGTTCAAATTGATAAAGGTTTCTTCCTTGTAGACTTTGTAGTTCTAAATATGAAACATGGTAGATCTTCCAAGGGTCATATCCTTGTATTTTAGGTCGTCCTTTCTTGGCTACTGCAAATGCTACTATTAATTGTAGAACTGGGGCCATGAATGTCTCTGTGATGAATATGAGGATTAGATTGAATATTTTCAAAGTTTCTTTACAACCTTTTATGGAAGATGATTCTGATTGTTATTTGGTAGATTTAATTGATGAATTAACTGAAGAAGCTCTACCTTTAATGTGTTCTAAAGAATCTTATTCTATTAAGAATGAGAATATCATGTGTATTGAGGATGTCAATTCTATTCTTACTTGTATTGCACCACTAGAAAACTCTTCGTGGATTGTGAATCATGTGCCTTTACCTATGCTTGCAAAAACCCTTGTTGTACCTTCTCTTATGTGTCCATCCCAGCTTGAATTGAAAACCCTTCCTTCTGAACTTAAATATGTTTTCTTAGGTAAAAATGAAACTTTGCCTTTGATAATTTTGTCTGAGTTAAAATCTGACCAAAAAAGAGATTTAATTAAAGTTCTTTCTAATCATAAGGGTGCTATAGGGTGGTCCATTGTTGATTTAACAGGGATAGATCCATCTGTATGCATGCATAGAATACATGTAGAAGAAAATGCACAACCTTCTAGGGAATTGCAAAGAATGCTAAATCCTAATATGAGAGAAATAGTAAAGAAGGAGGTAGCTAAACTCTTATATTCTGGTATCTGTTATCCTATCTTTGACAGTCCATGGGTTAGTCCTGTACAAGTTGTACCAAAGAAGGCAAGAGTGATCGTAGTTGAAAATAGAGAAGGAGAGTTAGTTTCTACTAGAGAGGTTACTGGGTGGAGAATGTTCATGGACTATAGAAAACTAAATGCTGCAACTAGAAAAGACCATTCCCTTTGCCTTTTATTGATCAAATTCTTGAGAAATTAGTTGGTCAAAGTTTTTATTGCTTCTTAGATAGTTACTCAAGATACTCTTGAATTCCAGTGTACCCCAAAGACCAAGACAAAACCTGCTACTTTTCAAAGATGCATGCTTGCCATCTTTTCTAATATGGTTGATAAGTTTCGTGAGGTTTTCGTGGATGATTTTTGTATATTTGGATCTACCTATTTTAGAAAGATGTGAAGAAGCTAATTTGGTTCTAAGTTGAGAAAAGAGCAATTTCATAGTTACAGAAGAATAGTTTTGGGGCATAAAGTGTCTAAAGAAGGATTGAAGTAGATAAAGCTAAAATTAATTTAATTGTTCTTCCATCTAAATCTATTAAGCAAATTAGATCATTTTAGGACATACTGGATTTTATAAATGATTTATTAAAGACTTTCGTATAATTTCTAGACCTTTAACTAATCTCTTGAGCAAAGATGTTCCATTCAATTTTGATAAATCTTGCATGAAAGCTTTTGAAAAACTTTGTTCTCTTCTTATATCTGCACCTATTGTTCAACCTCCTGATTTTTCTTTGCCTTTTGAGATCATGTGTGATGCTTCTGACTTTACTGTAGGAGCCATTTTAGGGAAAAAGATTGAGAAGAAACCTTATATCATTTACTATGCTAGTAGAACTCTTACTGATGCTCAAATTATACCACAAATGAAAAGAATTATTAGTTGTAGTTTTTGCACTTGAGAAATTTCGTTCTTATCTCTTACATTCCAAAGTGATTATTTAGTCTGATCATTCTGCTTTAAAATACTTACTGGCGACGAAAGAGACTATGCCAATATTGATTAGATGGATATTACTTTTGCAAGAATTTGACATTGAAATTAGAGATAAGAAAGGTTCAGAAAATTTAGTAGCTGATCATTTATCTAGACTTTGGAGTAATAATCATAATGAATCAGTTGCTTTAAGAGATACTTTTCCTGATGAGCAGTTATTTTCTCTATCACATTCTCCTGCCCCCTGGTTTGCACCTATTGTTCACTATCTCTCTGCCGGTGAAATTCCAAGACATTGGAATAAACAAGATAGGGATAAATTCATTTTAAGGGTTAAATATTATTATTTGGATGATCCCTACTTGTTTAAACATTGTCCTGATCAAGTAGTTCGTAGATGCATACCTGAATGTCAGTTTCATAATATTTTAACTTTTGCCATTCATATGCATGTGGTGGACATTTTGGAGGTCGTAAAACTGCTCCTAAAGTTCTTCAAAGTTGTTTTTATATTGGCATTTTTTATTCAAAGATGCTCATAATTTTTACTTGGCGTGTGTAAGGCATTAGGGTATTTGTTCCATTTCTAAATGTAATATGATGCATTTACAACCTATTTTAATTGTTGAGATCTTTGATGTTTGGGGAATTGATTTTATGGGTTCTTTTCCATCCTTTTTTATTATCATTACATTTTGGTAGAAGTGGATTATGTGTCTAAATGGATTGAAGCTATAGCTACCAGAACAAATGATCATAAAGTAGTTGTTCAATTTGCTAAGGATCATATATATTTTTTTAGTTTGGTACCCTTAGAGCTATTAATAGTGATGGAGGAAGTTATTTTTGTAATCATTCTTTTGAAGCACTTCTTAGGAAGTATTCTATAACTCATAAAGTGGCTACCCCTATCACCCCAAACAAGTGGTCAAGTAGAAGTATCTAATCGAGAGATTAAATCCATTCTTGAGAAAACTGTTAGATCTGATAGGAAGGATTGGTCTCAAAGATTGAATGATGTACTTTACACTTATCGCACAGCTTAAAAGACCCCTATAGAAATGTCCCCTTTTAGACTTCTTTTTGGGAAATCTTGTCACTTGCCAGTAGAATTAGAACATAGAGCTTATTGGGCTATTAAAGCTTTTGATTTTGATTTTAAGCAAGCTGTTCTAATAGGAAGTGGCAGTTAAATGAACTTGATGAATTACGAAACGAAGCATATGAGAATGCTAAAATTTATAAAGCTAAAATTAAAGCTTTTCATGATAAGATGATTTCTCATAAATCATTTGAACCCAATCAAAAAGTTTGGCTTTTTAATTCTAAATTACGCCTCTTTTCTAGTAAGTTCAGATCTTGATAGAATGGGCATTTTATGTTAAACAAGTTTTTTCCTCAGGTGCTATTCAGATTAAAGATCTTAAAGACAACCGAACCTTGATTGTTAACAGACAATGATTGAAGTCTGTTATCATCAATGACATTGCAGAAGGTAAAATTGAGTCTACTATGTTAGTAGATCCTACATATGAGAACTAATTGGTGATAGAATCTGGCGGAAGACGTTAAATTTAGCACTTTTGGGAGGCGACCCAAAGTTTTTATTTTCTTTTATTTATTTATTTTTTCATATTTTTGTTTCTATTTTCTTTATTTCACTTGATTGGTAGAAAGATTTGAAGTGTTTGTTTTGTAGGGAAACTAGGAAACATATTATTATCATGGAGATTACAGAGATGATATACTACTTTTTCGAACATGCATTAATATTGCTTCTTCTACCAGATTGTGTTGTTCTTTTCTTTGTCTCTTCCCTGCTCTTGGTATTCTTTTTTAACATTTCGGACAATGTATGATCTAGGTGTGGGGGAGAAAAAGATGTTTTTGTTTTGGTGTAATTTTTTTTTTCTTATTTTGTAATTCTTTTTTTTAATCAAATGTGTTGGGCTTTTGTATATTTTTCATTTAAAAGAAACCAACAATATGATTTCACTTGAAGATTATTCTTATTTAGTACGTTTCAAAAATGTCTTGAATAAATTGAGAAAACTGTTATTTTCTTATTTTTAATTTGGGTGATGAAATTATATTCTATATCTGTTATAACCTTTGTACGGCTTCTACTTGGGCACATAAGTCATTGTTAGTGTTAATAAATCATTGACATTATTTTTGAGTTGCATTGAGTTGATGAATCACTTCCCTACATTCTAGAACTTACTTGAGTACCTCTTGAGGCGAAATAGAAAAGTTTCCCTTATTTGACTCAGAGACAACGGCATAAGCCTTCTTTGAATCATTTGTGCCTTTCAAGCTTACCGAATTTCATGATTTTTACCTTAGTACCCTTTTGAGCCTTAAATGTTATTTTCTTTCTTTAAACCACTTAAATATTGACCCTTAATATTGTAGAGAGTTTAATGAAAACTTCTAACTTGTGCTTCAATGATGGGTTGTTGTTTTTTGTTATGGAAAGAGAATAAGTGATATTGACAAAGGGGAGAAGAAAAAGAAAAAATATATATGACTTATTGTGCTGAAAAAAAAAAAAAAAACAGATGTATTGAATTGAAAAAAAAAAAGTTGATACACAATTGTTACAAGTCATAAGGTGCAAAGAAAAAAAATTTTCAAGAGGCCGAATTTGTGAATTTAAGAAAAAGAATGGCCTTAAAGGAGAAAATTTGTGGAAAAAAAGATGGTAATTGGTGAATGTATTAATTGAAAAAAATAGAAGCAAAACAAAGTCGGAAAGTTTATCGAAATTTTAAAGTATCCATATTCTTTGCAAGCTCTATTTTCTTTGAATTTGAATTCCTTATCTTCGTTTGAACTGATTGTTTGAATTCTTTGCAAATTTCTACTTTTTGAACTGATTGTTTTCTTTTAATTGTTTTCTTAGTAATCTTTAAATATTATTCTCAAAGATCAATTTGGTTAGACTATATATTAGATTAAGGGATTAGTATTTGAGCTTATATGTTCCCTACGTTTGACAACCCAGGTGTATCTCTGTTAGTACGGTGATAGGTACACTTGTCTGTTGCGTAATTTTAGATATACCCTATTTTTAAGACATCATCTATTAAGCAGGCTAGCATGGTAAATTCTTTCAACCAGAAAAATGATCACTTTTCTCAAACTTATAGCCCTAGTTGGAGGAACTACCCAAAATTTTCCTATAGGTCCAATCCCACCCGCAATCCTATTTCCTAGGTGTTTTTAGACAACCTCTCGGTTTCCAACCAAGACCTTTAATCCTCCACCTACTCAAAGGTCTAATTTAGAGTCGTTGTTGGAAATTTTCTTGTGCCTCAATCTAAGAAAAATGAGAGTGTTAATGAGGCTATCTGCCAAATTAACTCAAAAATGGATTCCTTAGTCACACACAAAAAATGTTGGAAACTCAAATCGCCCAACAATCCTCTTCATCTAGTAGACCTCAGGGTAAGTTACTTGGTCACATCGAGAATACTAAGGAATATCGTCAAGTGATGTATTTAAAGAGTGATAAACAATTGGAGGACCCTAATAACGTAAGGGAAGTTGAGGTTGAGAAGCCTAGAGAATTTAAGAACCAAAGTGAGCGAGTTGAGCCTATAGAAGTAAAGAGTGAAGAGGAACCCAAGTATGTTGGCCCTCCATCTTATAAGCCACATTTGCCTTTCCCCTAAAGATTTGTGAAGGTTAAGTTTGATAATAAAATTGGTAAGTTCTTAGAGGTTCTTAAGAATCTTTATATAACTGTGTCATTTATTGAAGCTCCTTTTGAAATGCCCTCTTATGCTAAATTCTTAAAAGAAATTTTGTTAAAAAAGAGTAAAGTTGAAGATAATGAAATTGTAGCTTTGAATGCAAAGTGTAGTTCTGTGATATTAAATAAATTACCTCCAAAACTTAAAGAACCTGGTAGTTTTTCAATGCCATGTTTGATTGGTAATATGACTTTTGATCGTGATTTATGTGATTCTGGGGCTAGCATTAGCATTATGCCTTTGTATATTTATGAGAAGCTTGCCTTATGTGAATTGATCCTACCAAAATGTCTCTCTAATTAGCGGATCGTTCTGTAAAATTTTTGGTAGGTATTGTTGAAGATGTACCAATCAAGGTGGGTAAGTTTCTTATTCCTGCAGATTTTGCTATTTTAAAGATGAATGAGGATAGTCAAGTCCCCATCATTCTTGGAAGGCTTTTGCTAGCTAATGCTGGCACTAATATTGATGTGAAAAATGGAAAGATTTCCTTGAGTGTTGGGGGTGAAACAATTTAGTTTAATTTAAATGATACTCTAAAACAACCTTCTCTTAAGGATACTTGTTGCAGGATTGATGTGATTGATGAAGTGATACAAGAGAAGCCCCTTAGTCATAAAAAAGATGATCTTCTTGAAACGTGCCTACAAAATAGAGGTTCAAGTGGCCATGAGAACAAGGAGGTAGTAACATGTCCATAATTGCTTGAAGAAACTGCCACCCTTCCACCTCATAAGGTAAGATTTAAGGAGTCAGTGGTTAAGTCTACTTGTACATCCTTCAAAGAACAGAAAAATCCAAAGATAGAGCTCAAACCTTTTCCTTCCAATCTCAAGTATGAGTTTCTTGGCTCTAATCATACTTATCCTATGATTGTTAGTAAAAGTCTTAATGATGTTGAAACTAAAAAGTTACTTAATATCCTTGGATTGCATAAACAAGATATAAGACTCACCATTGCTTATGTTAAGGGCATTAAACCTTTCATTCGCATGCATGGTATCTTGTTGGAAGATGGCAATAAATACTCCATTAAGCACCACAAAGGTATTAAAGCCCTACCTCAAAGGCATACCAATCAGGAAAGGACAAGTTTTTATCTTTTTTCGATTTTTCATCCGAGTAATCAAAAAGGAGTCGAGCTTATGACTTTAAGCAAATGCTTCTTGGGAGGCAACACAAGCTTAACTTTTGTATTTTTATTGTTTCTTAGAATTTTATTTAGCTTTCTTCTTAAATTAAAAAAAAAAAAAAAAGGAAACATGTTATTTTTCTTTTCAATTTGAATTTATTTTCAACTTTTTTTGTTAGACTTAGACTTTTTCATCTTTAGTTTTGTAGGGAGTTACGAATTATTTAAGCTAGACTTGGTTGTTTGAAGGTTAGGGCCATATATATAATAGCTCTCTATCGCCATTACTATCCCAATCCTGAGAGGGATTGGGCTAGTGAGTTGATTCTTTATCCTCCTTCTTTCTTTACCATATTATTTTTTGTATACATTAAGGACAATGTCTAGTGTAAGCTTGGGGGAGTGGTTGCATACTTTTTTTTTTTTTTTTGTGCATATGCATATCGTGTCATTTTCCATTTCTTTATTTTTCTTTTATTAGTTGCATTTCATGTTATTTTATTCATTGTAGTTAGGATTCATTTAGTGCATTCAAAAAAATAACAAAAATATAATTTTTTTTTTTTAGAAATGATCCTTCAATGATGATGATATTTGAGATTCCATAGTTTGGCGATTGTTACAAGATTTTAAATAATGACTCATGTATGCTTGTATTTAGTGTTTGTGGTATATTTGATTGTTTTCCTCAAGACTTGTGTAACTTTTTTTGAAAAAGAAACAGAACACTAAATCCGATGAAATTTTGAGCCTTAAAGACCATTTATAAATCGATCTTGTTTGTTTCTTTCATGTGTGACACTTATAGTTGTTGGTTTTTAGAACTTGCATTGTGAGGAAGATATAATCTTTCTCGGAGGGAACGTCAATTCATTTTTCTCTCTTGAGTCTTCTTTAGACATTATATGAGCAAGGAAGATGGAAACCATTCTTTTAATGTTGAGCTACTTTAACCAAATAAGCCTATTTTGAATTGATATTATTTAGGTTTAAACACCCTTGAGCCTTAATGCCTTTTATTATTTCTTATACCCACATTACGAGTATATTGATTGAAAAACAATGTATAAACCCAAGCCATTGATGGACCATTATTCGTTCTCTTTTTGCAGGTGTTTGAGAAGAAAAGTTGGGGTTGGTTTATTCCAAGTTGTGGTATGGCTTATATTTTAGGAGTGTGGATCTCTTATATGCTTAGAACTCTGTGGCTTTTGTAGTTATTTTACTTTATGATGTCATTTCCTTTTCTTAAAAAAATGAAAAAAAAAAGAAAAAGATGAGGAAAAAAAAGAAGAAAATTATTGTTGTCTTGTCAAATAAACTTTTGGGTCATAACAATTGGGGGATTTTATTTCAATGCTTTAAGTTGTTATTATGTTTTTGGTCTCCCTTATGTTTTATTTGACATTGGTTGGTGTTGGTGTTTATCTTGCACGTTTGTTACAAAGGGGTTTTGGGTTGTGTTTAAAAGTTGGAATTTGTAACTTGAGATGATAGTGTAGTTGAGTTTGTTGAACTTTGCTCCTTTGTTCTTTTGGCTCTTTAAGCTACATTTTCCAAAATATTTATCCTACCCTATATTACAACCTATGTGACTAATGGTTTTTTGACTTGCTTGTGTTTTTGGCATTATATTCGAAGGAGAGATGAGATAACGGGCAAGCTTATGTTAGACCATGACTATTGAGTGGGTAGTTGATTGAAAAAATTATCCTTTTGAGTGTAAGTATTCATATAACTAAAGTGATCATCTACTAATTGAGGAAAGGTTTGTGGTAGGATTTTATGTTCTTGATACAAGTCTTCATTGAGTTATGATCTTTTGAAAATTCTTTTAATTGGTTGTAAATTCCATGGAAACTTTTAACTGAGAAGGTGATCTTTTTTTCATATCTTTTTTTGACTCTTCTTCGTATTTTCATGTCTATTTTGCTTGAGGACAAAAGATCTTAGTTTGGGGGAGTTTGTAGGGGATAAAGTGTCATGTTTATAGCATAGAAGTAATAGTCATTTGTCATGGTTTTAATGAACTTGTGACTTATTTTATATTGATTTTCCTTTATATGGATAATATTACTCCTTTACTTCTCTTTTTTGTAGGTTGATTGATTTTAGTCGCTTTAGTCGATGATAATGCGTACAATGACAAAGGAGAGGCTAAGGCTTGATCTAGAGATGCTCGAGAGTCAATTTTTCAAAGGAGGAGCATAAGAAAGGGTTAAGTTATGAAGTTTAGCATTATTCTTGGCCAAGCAAATTTTACGCGGTTGACTTGAATCCTCCCAAGAAGTTTGAAAGTATTTGGACACTTTACGCGGGCACACAAAATTCTGCATCGCCGCATAAAATAGAGTTGTGAATTTCATTAAGAAACTTAAAAGTCAGATTTTGTATTTTTATTAATCTTTATTTTATTCTTTTATTAACAAGGCTGATTAAGAGACTTAAAAGAATATTATTGTAATAGGTTTAAGGGAAAAAACTAAGGAGATAGAGAACATTCTGAAGAAAAAAAAAGGTCGTTATTTTCTCTCTCTCGCCTCTTCTCTCTCAATCCTCTAAAACCCTACCTATTTAGGATTTCAATTGAAGAACAAGATGAGATTTTTCTCGGCAAGTTTTGGATGATCAACTTCAGTCTTTGAATTCAATTCATTGAGCACTGTTATTTTCTTCTCTCTCTCTTGTCTTTTTATTTTATATTTTTTGTTTACTTTTTGCAAGATGAATTTGTTCGTGATTGTAGTTGATTGTTCGTATATGTGTGAGTAATTTCATAATTTGGGATGGGATTATCCCAATGAATTTCTATTAGTTGATAGATTGATTCAATTTCGTTGTTTTTGTGTTGATCAATATTTTATTTCTATGTTCTTAATGTCTGTGATTATATTGCGCACTATAATTACTTGATATAATTGGGTGAAGGACCAAAAGAAGATATCTGTTCTTGGAAGAATAAGAATTAAACAGGACTTTTTAGATAAAGAGAGTAGTTTTAATATTCCAGAGGAATAAACGAATATCAGAATTCTTAATGGGTCTAATTCAATCTAATCACCATGAGAATAGAGATTAGGTTAGTTTAGATACATTATTGTACTTCAAGAGGAGACAATAATTACCTCAAGAAAATTTGCCTTTTTTGATCAAGTAATTAAAGTTTAGGAGAATTAATTCTAAATTAATAGAGTTCTTTGTGGCGAACATCTGTCCTAGATCTTTTCTTTGTAATTGATTTCTGAAAACTTTTGACTTTGCTTTAATTATTTTTGTTATTTAGTAAAAATATCTTAATCATTAAATTGGATTGGGTTAGATAAACAAAATTACAATAGTTGATACTTAAGAAACTCTCTGTGGGATGGATACTTTTATTTACTACATGATAAGCCGTGTACTTGCTAAAAACACCTACCAAGTTTTTTGTTTAAGTCTTGTTATAAGTAAGTAATTTCTCTAGTTGATAGCAATCCTTGAGGGACAATCTTTACTCAATACTTTATTAATTGTTAGATATTTGTACACTTGCAAATTTCACATCAACCAGCCTTAAATCATCTTCATCAATATATGCAGATTCTTCCTCCAACTTCAGCCAGCTATTTATAATACTAAACTTTTCAACAAGGTATTTACCAAGCTTCAATGGTAGTCCATGCATAGTCAATGACTAAAAAGAACCAAACCCATCTTTAACAGCTTCCCTCTGTTTCTCATTCAAATCGGAAATCATCTTGAATGGAACACTTGGTGAAGTCCTTTTATTGATAGTTAAAGAACTATTTTTTGTACTCCCTGCTTTTGAGGGCTGGGAGGACTCAACCCTTGCTTTCTTCGGTTCTGGTTCTTATGTTGACTTCTTATTTATTCCCCCTTTTTGGTCTCTTCAAATCCTTCATTATGGTCTCTGTTGATTTTGTCTGTGTTCCTTTTTTTCCATCTTTAGATGTCTTGCATAAAAAAAATACAAGTTTTAAACATATAAAATATACATATACCAAAACTATCATAAAACAAATGGTATCTTTTACTACTAGCCTTTTAACAAAAGACATAAGCGTTTCATTATCCTCGGAACTACAAAATCAGCAGAACTATCCAAATCATTGTCCTTAGTTTTGCTCCTACAAAAAAACTATATTATATAAAATAAATGAAAAAATAGAATACTAACAAAAAAAATGCTACATTACATAAAGTAATATATATATTCATGTAACACTAACAAACATCGAAAATCATAAACATATATTTCCATCAACCCTGACTTATTCCAATGAACATGAACTATAATTCCATGGGGACTGAATAAAAATTACATGGTATATACCCTACAACAAAACACAAAATAAAACAAAGTGGGACAATATAAGAACAAAACACCATATAAGAATACACAACATTAAGCACTCAAAACAACAGAATGAGACCACGACAAGACACATGATAATAAAATGAAACATTATGCATGTACACATATAACAGTAACAAAAAATTCTAAAAAACAGGAAATTTATATCTACGCTGAGCTATACCAAAAAGCACTAAATTATAGTTTCATGAGGCATGAGCCATAATTCCATGGCACCTACAAACTACGAATAAAAAAAAAATAAAAAATAAAAAAACCTCCAAAACAAAATACAAATATACAAACGTCACAACATAACAAAACAGAATACAAGACTAAACATGGAATAATCGATATAAAAGCATGGAACAACAACACACAGGACATAAAATTAGAAAATTACAGATACGATTATTGACCAATAAGACAGCATGATGCACTACAAAACCATGTATGCTTAATCCAAAAATTCATAGAATATTTTACACAAAATAATGGAATATTGTAAAAGTATACATAGAATATTCACTATAACATCATAGGAAAATACCAGAGCCCACACACCGAACATATATTCTAACAATATGGAATAAAACATTACATTCCTACAAAACAAACAAAAAGACAAACATACATAGCAACATTACAAACAAAAATATTGAACGATTTCACCAAAAAAAGTGAAATATGTTCGTACAAGTTATAAACATGCATAATACAATACATCCGTAGTGAAAAATAGAACAAAAACCAATAAAAAAAAAAAAAAAAACTTACCTCGTTTGTGAAACATTCTTCTCCTTAAGAGCAATACCCTTCATGCCTTTGCCGTTGTTCTTCCCTAGAGAATCCATACTATCTAAATGCACTAAAAAGCAAATGATTACAGCGAAAAAAACATAAATTTATATGAGCAAAAGGAAATCCTAAACGGTTGCCAGAGAAAACAATTCACAAAAGAGAAAAACTGACTTGATAATGAGATGAATGACTGTATTTCTTCTTTCTTCAGACTTTGGAGGGAAACGAACAACATCTCCCGAGCGTGTGAGCATACTCGCAGAGCTACAACTGGGCATCGAATTCGGCCTCTTAAAGCAACTAATTAAAACAATATAATTTTTCCCGGGTTATATCTTGTCCGGTATACCCCGGGGTGTACTATATAATTTGTGGTACAATGATGTAGTATCTCGTGCCAACAGCTTAATTTGGGCAGTTTCATTTACTAATTATATTAGCAGGCTGATATCGTACAACCTAATGTACCGTACAAGGTACACTTCATTGAAGAAATGATGTCGTTCTACTAAAACATCAAAAAGCAAAAAAATTATCCCAGTCACAGCAAAAGCATCTGATCCACACGAACATAAGATGTTCCATAAGTTATGTATTAATATTCCTTAGGTGATGTATTAATATTCCATAAAAATATACTATATGTTCCATCAGTTATATGCAAGTTTTCATGAGTTTTGTGTTAAGTTTATTTTGTTGTAATTCTACATTATTGTGTGTTTAGGTGGAACTAGTTACATATAACTTTATCACCCACATATGCTAAAAATAAAATACATCACGACTTAATATTTCTTTGACAATTACTTATGTAATCATGGAGCTACAGTTATATTCCGATGTAACATATGAGTTAAAACATAAAAGTACAATTATATTTTCGTTGCACATTAGCAATTTAAAAATATCAATTTCACAGAAAAAATATGATTAAAATGAAAACAAAAAACTACTACTGCTATTATGGAATATTAGCATTTAAAATATGAAACTATAGTTATATTCTCATAGAACATTACAAAATTAAAATATGGAACTTTGAAACTCCAGTGACATAGTATTGATGTTCCATAGAAATAGTACTGATGTGCCAAAGATTATGTGTTCACGTTCTATTAAATTATAATAAATGGGAATATAATGGATGTTCCGTCAGTTCTATATGAGTTTCCATGGAACATTAGACACAAAAATATAGAGCATAGTTATATTCGCATGAAACATTAGAAATGGAAATATGGAATTCTGTAACTCCGGTGACATAGTATTGATGTTCCATAGAAATAGTAGTGATGTTCAATGGATTATGTGTTAATTTTCTATTAAATTATAATATATATAGGAATATAATAAATGTTCTATCAGGTCTCTATGGATTTCCATGAGTTCTCTGTTAGGTTTAGTTTGTTGTAATAACATTCCATGGATTATTGAACATTAGAACTCTTGAACTCCATAACTCTGGTGGCACAGTACTGATGTTCCATAGAAATATTACTGATATTCCATGGATTATGTGTTAATGTGCTATAAAAATATAATACATGGGAATATAATAGATATTCCATCATTCTCTACAAGTTTCCATGAGTTTTGTGCTAGGTTTGCTTTGTTGAATATTGTTCCATGGATTACGTGTTAATGTTACATGGGGAGAAAATATATGTTCCATATATTCTCTAGGGGTTTTCATGAGTTTTTCACATATAACACAATATAACTTTAACAGCCAAAAACTCCAATATCAATCACACAAAAAAAAAAAAAAAATTTCTTCTCCTCATTCTTCCAAATAATGATTTTCTCATAATTCTACAAACACAAATACACTGAATGCGATAAAAAAAAAATATCAAATAATATGAAAATGAAACTGCTACTGCCATTATGGAACATTAGCAATTGAAATACAGAACTAAAGTCATATTATAATGGAACATTAGCAATTAAAGTATAGAACTCCGTAACTTCGATAATATATAATTTTAACACTCAGAGAAAACATCAATTACATAAGAAAAAACACTTCTTCCTCCTCGTCTTCTCCAATAACGATTCTCTCATAATTCTCCATAAATTTACTTTACACAATGTACTAAATAAGATAAAAAAAAAAAACATCAAATAATATGAAAACAAAGTATTGATTGGATAAATCTAGAGAATATTGGTGAAAAGAAGGAGAAGGAACGAAGAAGAAATGAAAGGAGAGGGAGATGCAGAGACTACAAAAAATTTGAGAGAGGAGGAGGTGTGTGAATGCATAAAATACTAATATTTTGTATCACCATTTTACTAAGAGAGTACCGTGCATGGTATACCCCAGAGTGTACGATATAATTTTCGTTAAATTAGGGTGGTAATTATAGGTTTGTTTGGATAAAATTTGATTTTGATAAAATTTTCTTACTTGTTATACAAATTGAAATTATTATCAGAGAGGAAATTTGTGTTTTTTTTTTCTTTTTGAAAGGAATTTGTGTTTTGAAACTAAACCTTTACAAAGGTTTTAACAAAAAAGAACATTTTTTTTTAGCTTTAATATGCACTCTAAATACACCCTAAATTAATTCAAAATTTAGTGTACTTGAATCAATCTTTCTTCTAATTATACTTAAATCATATCAAAAGGATGATCTAACATATTACTCCTTCCGTTTTATGTTAATTGTCACCTTCTATAAATGCACAAGAATTTAAAGTAATAATTGAGTTATCTATTAATTAAAGAAAAGACTAAATTATCCTTATAACTTTCATTAATATTTTTAGTTAAATTTTCTAGACAACTAGTAATTCCTCACAACAATCTAAGAGTTGCATTTGTTTTTCTCGTTTCTCACACAAACACACACGCACGTAGTCCCTAGTATTGCTGGCATCGCTGGACTTCCCAGTTCAATGTACTCTTTCAATGCTTGGAGTATTTTTTTTTGGCATAGCTTCTCATATCCTCAATATTGCTTCAATTTGTTTGCCACCAATTTTTTTTTTTCTACATATGTGAACAACATTTGAAGCAGCCGTATCAATTCCCACAAGTTCTTTTACTCGTGAAATGTAACTGGAAACTAAATCATCAATTCAATTCATTTCCGCCAAAACGTTTCATTTGAATTAATACCCCTTCATTTGAAATACTCCCTCTAAAATTACTTTGATTTTATTTCCCTCTAAAACTTTTTCTATATAAAACATCTCACTCATCATATTTGGTTCACAATATTTAATTTGATAGCTAACAATAATCTAAACTTATAAATTTTGATATTGAGAAAAATGAAAAAACAAAATTTTCAAGTGTTGGATCTTAATATCGATCTCAACTTCAATCATTATTCAAATTCTTCACTTCAATTAGATTTCAATATTCCACTATATCAAGAAGAAGATGAAGGAAACAATAATCATCATCATTAATTGAATCCCGACTTCAATCATGATTCAAGTTCTACCCTTAAATTAAATTTGAATGATCAACATCAATTTAATCAAGAAAGCTTTATGAATATAGATACAATTGTTTTTACTATTCTTATTTATTTACTTTACCCAGACATGTTTATTTATTTAAAAATTTTAAGAGTATTTATTTTGCTTCAAAACATTTCTCATAATATAGGTTCAATGATTTAGATGTAATTTTTTTTTGTTACAACCTTATTTATTTTCAGGTATGTGTTTGGGTTTATAAATGAAACTTTATCCCAAAATTACTATAAAATCGCTTTAAATTAAATCTTAGCCATTTCATCGGCATCCGGCACAGTTTTATTCTCTTCACAAACTCTAACTCTAAGAAGACTCATAACAGTAAAAAAATTATACTTATTTTATAGGTTTTTAACCTCTTGAATATGCTTACATGATCACATTTCTTATGAGTATTAGAAGAACAAGTATCCAAATTTTGATACTGTTCTATGCTCATAATATTTGAGTATTAGAAGTACAATAAATTTTACCCTCTTAGGGTTTCAAAAAATGAATATAAGTTTGTAACTTATAATCTAATATTGTACTTTATTTATTTATAATGATAAATTTAAATAATAAAATGACAAGAGATTTTGGCGGATTTTGTTTCAAATATAAAACTTTAGTCCTAGATTGAGATTTATAAAATTGTCAGGGAGCATGGAAGTGAGAATTCACAACCAAATGGATATGGTTCCATTTTTTAAAAAATAAAATAAAGAAACAGGATATGGAAAAAACTAAAAAGGAAAAGAAAAAAAAAAAAGCCATTGTTATGTAACTGGTGGTCTGACGCTCTTCAGGCAGCAGGATCGCAAGTATCCACCCCAACAACTCTGGCTTCTCCACGACAACTCAGAAGAAGTTCCTGCCACTCCTTCCAAAAATCCCACAAGTTTCTTCTTAGTTCTTCTGAATTTCATGGGTTTCATTTAAAACCTGCAGTTGACAGAGGACATCTGATGACAATGTGATAAAAGAGCAGTAAATGAATTGGTAGTTCTTGTAGGTTCCAAGAGCAACAAGAATTGAGAAGAGCAAAGGGGAGTTTAATATGCTAATTCAGGGATTTATCATTGCCTGCAAAGGGAGTATTCACCAAGTGAATTGAGAAAGAAGATGAATTTTTACAGTTGCTACATATGTTTTTCAAGAAACAAGGAGAATTCTGAATTAGTGTCTGACCCATGAAAATAACATTATCCTTATCGATAAATTCAGGCTTTGCAGTGGCGTATGGTGGCTGCGGTGATGGCTATGGAGGTTACAAGTGGTATTATTCTTCCAAGATTGTGGCCAAAAAGGCCAAAACCCCTCAACCCTCTTCTCCTAAGGTAGAATCTTTATGCATTTTAGTTTGTAATGTACTTAAGATTATTACATGAAGCAAAGGGAATTTGGATTGTGGTTTGTGGTATATTGGGACCGGTGCAGCTGACCTACAGTAATATGGAAAGGACTTAATCAAGTTTAATGGAATTTTCTATTCTAAAATGAGAAAAATGTAAAGTTAATTATTAGACAAGTTAAATCTCATGTTCTTGACAGTTAAGTTGAGATAGTAGAATTATGTGTGCAGGAAGAGCTTCTTTGGATGTATACTTGTGCTATATCTTGGACCTTCATTTAAGTTTCTTTATCCTGGAAGTTTTTCTTCTATTACTAATATTGTTATTGTGAGATCAAAATGATTGTTTTAGTATGCAATAGTAGTTGTCTGTCAAATAACGCTTCCTGGTGTAGCGGCTTGGATGCTCAACCAGTTCTTCAGTTGGTGCTGTGTGGGATGGAAGCAACAATGGTCACCTCATATTTTTACGAAGAATGTGAAAGTACCATTTTTCGTGTGTGGTTTGGAAGCATTTGGTTTAGTTTGGAATGGAGAAGAAAGGAAACTCCTGGTGGCTTTTTAAAGTCTGTTAATCGCATAATGAACTTGTATCGTTAATCTGAAACATTGAAAGAGCGACAAAAATATATTGCTGAAACTAAATAGAAAAAGAAAAGGATGGGGGAACAGGCAAGAGAACTGTAGCCTCCTAGTACTAAAAAGAATTATATAAAGACATACCCTAAGTCTCATTATTTAACCGCTCGCTTAAAAATTGGCCCTAAGTCTTGTTATTTAACTGTTCAACAGAAAAAAGAAATGTAAGCATTTATAGACTTGAGATTTGTTATTCCAAATAGTAACTGGCAATTTTACTGTTCTTGGGAGTGGGTGAAGAGAATCTTATTTTTGGATTAGCAGAACTATGAGTTACTAAAGAAATTGTCGGCATCAAAAGAAAGAAAATCATATAGAAATCATTCTTTCATTTAGAATATTTTGCAATCAGTATCTTTTAGATTTAAACATTACATGATATTTAAATAATTGCTGATCTCCTTGCAGGGGACCTGTTAGATAAAGATAAATCTTGAAAGATTCATTATTATTCTCTTCTTCAGCCCCTTTGTTGTGGCAGTAATATCATGGCTCTAGCACTTGTAAACAAAGCATGTATTAACTTGTTAAGACACACATTTAGAAGTCATGTTGTTACTTAGCCAAAAAAAATAAAAAATAAAAAAGTCATGTTGTCTTCACCATTCTAATCTTGTGAATGATATAGCACACATGACATGAAGTAAAGGTGTTCCCCTTTATTTGCAGCTGTCTATATCTTTATTGTTCTCTCAGTTCGTTTTGAATAAATGTGATACATTTTTTTAAAAAATAATTTTTCCTTTCTTCCTAGCATGCCTCCTAAAGGAAAAAAGTGGATAGAGCTATTTACAGCGTTTTTGTTTTGTTCAGTTAAAAGAGTTTATTAAATGGACAGTTTCCGAAATTTTATGCATGTAATGCAATTTCTATTGGAGTAGACTTTTGCCTCTAACAAGCTTCCTTTGCAAAGGATTCTGAGCCTCTGCCTCCAAGAATTACATCAAACGTCAAGCAGAATTTACAGTTCTTGAGATTATGGAAGGTCTGTTTTAAGTTAGATACATGCTGGCTATATTTTACTCTCCTAGCTCAGTGACTTGACCATCTGTACTTTGATATAGGAGTTGCAAAAGAGAAAATCTGGCACACCTAAACCTGCTACTAGCTACCGTAGAAAGAAGTTAGAGAAAGAGGAAATTCCAGATGATGATACAGAACTTTATCGTGACCCTACTTTGAGCCTTTACTAGTAATGTTTTCCCAATTCTTGTTTATCGTTCATTCCTTTTCCTTATTTATTGTTTCTCAAGAGCAATTTATAAAGGCTCTATCTCTGATGGCCTTTCTTAACAGCACAAACCAGGGTTTTGAAACTGCAGTTCCTGTCTTGCTTGTTGATGGATATAATATGTGTGGTTATTGGCCGAAATTAAAGAAGCATTTCACAGGCGGAAGACTTGACATTGCTCGCCAAAAGCTTATTGATGAATTGGTGACGTTCAGCATGTTACGAGGTTTGTGTTTTGTTGTAAGTTTATTCATGCTAGCTACATGGTAACTTTTGAATGGGCAAGTGCTTAGGATAATTCTCTGTTAGAGATATTATGAGCTACTGAATTTGCATATGTTTTGTGCAAACCTGGGAAGCAATAATTTGAAGATAAAAGTCCACCCTTAGTGGCAATGGAAATCTAAATGTCTAGTTGACCTCTAAGTGGAACACGTGCAATTTGACCTGTATTTTTTCCTATTTTGATTTCATAATTCCTTTTTCTTAGGTATAATTGTTTATTTATTGTTGCTCTCCTGGGTATGTGTACTTATAAGAATGATTAGATTTAGATTGAGACAGATGTTGATAACTTCTTGTGGAATTGTATTCTTGCAAGGAGATCTTCACTTTTATGAACTTCTGCAAACTTTTTTTGGTTTAAATTTTGTACATGCTGTTGTTTTCTATTCATTCTTCCTTAAAGTGCATCTTTGTTTGTTGATTGTTCTGTTGAGTGCTCATCTCATTCACTATTTTGACACTTTTTCAGAGGTAAAAGTCGTTGTTGTATTTGATGCCATGATGTCAGGACTGCCTACACACAAGGAAGTTTTTGAGGGGTAAATCTTTCAAACTTCCCATTCCCATTACTTTACCACTTTTTCACGATCAATGTGTTCTTTATTTGGGTACTTGGCTTTGTGTATACATCATTTTTTTCATACTTTGGGTGTAAAAATGATTTTATTTTCCCCTATTTTCTCCTCTCTGCAGTATACATGCACTTTCAAAACCCATCATTCTTTTGAGTAACCATATACTCTTTGCTTCTCTGACTATTTCAACATATATATCAATAAAAATTTTTTGTGTCTTTTAGAAAAGTAGCTAGCCGGCCATGCTTATCTATTCTGATGCCTTTGCTGTATCAAGAATGAGGCGAATTTTCTTTTCTGATAGCACCTTTAGTTGCCAGGTTCTGTAGCCCTTTGAGTGTCTGTGGTTTCTTAGCTGCCAGTAGGCTTACATTGCTTTCTAAATTACATAAAACCAAGAGCACACTATCTTTAATGCTTTGCAGTAGTTTCTTTGGGGAATTTGGTGTAATTCTATATTCCTACTTTCTGGTGAACACAAAAATTTCTGTTCTTTTCTTATTATACTAAGCTGATTCTCATTTTCTGAATTTCAGTCAAATTCTGCCTTTTCCTTCAAACTTCTGTCATTGATAATCACTTGCTCTTTCCTTGATAAATAGAAGAAAATTTTCATTGCTGTAAAGTTTTTCAGTGTTGATGTTGTCTTCTCAAGTGAAACCTGTGCAGATGCGTGGATTGAGAAAGAGGTACATTCGTCCTTTCTAGATGCAATTCAGTTCTATAATTTCACTGTTTCTGGATTTCTCTATTCTTTTCCAGATAAGGTTATCTAGATATTCACTTTGCTGGCTTCGCTGATATGTCCAGAGTTGAGATTTAAGAACCTAAACGGGAGATGGCAAGTACATTTTAAAACTGGCTTAGGAGAGATGGGGAATGATTCAAATTATTATTGGATATGGCAGAAAACTCTTCAAGAAATTTACTTTACAGATGTTTAAAAGTGTTGGCTGAACTAAGGCCTAAACAGTGACTGTAAGTAGCATTTTTAAAACTTGCTTGCAAGAGATGGAGAATGATTCAAACTACTGTTAAATGTCGCAGTAACAGGTTTAAGATTTTTCTATTACTGCAGTCTCAGATGTTCACAACTTAGATGGATACAACTATTACATAAACAAATAAAACTTGAAATGAGAAACCTAGAGATATCAGCCTAACTCATTATGTTTGAAGCTCAATAACTGATGTGTAATATTGTTCGTTGTGCATGTTTTACAGAACAATTCTAAACCTTTATCATTGGAAATGTTGCTAATCATAAACTATTCGAATGAGTTTTGAAATTAGTGGGAAATTACTAACGCATCATGTATTGTGTGTCCTCAGTTCAAACATGAAGTTTTCTTTAATCTGTGTGCACTATTAACTTTGTTGTTTAATAGGTACAAACTGTAGAAGGATGGTATATGGAAATAGACTTCTCCCTTCTAGAAGGGCACTTTAATATCACCACTTCCGACCAAGTAGACTTCTTAGTTAGCTACCATGAGAAAACTTGAGAAGTTTAGTCCGGAATTTCCTCTAGAGTACAGATTTTGTCGGGTTTCTGAGCTAAAAAACTACTGGTATCAGGGTTTTGATAAAGGTTCCAAATGTTCAATTTAATTTTGTCTTCAGATATTTTTTTTTCTCTATCCACTAATGTTTTCAATTATTAAGCAAATTTCTGGTTCATCATTAAGTATTGTTTTTGCTAATGGTGTGGTGCATCTAAAATTTATTAAATCAGAACTATACAACTTCCATTGTCCTCAGTTTTTCTATGCGTATAGGCCAGCAGAGCATGTATCATATCTGGACAGTTTGGATATCATGTTTTATATTTGATGCTTTTCTGTTTTAATTTTTGCTTAGTGACAAAATAATTGCTGGTGGTCTCTAGTTTCCTTAACAGGGAACTATTTGCTTCTGCTACTGTATCATGGGACTTTCTATAATCATCTTTTTACTCATGGCTCTTATGTGCATAGGTCGTGGCTTTAAGAGAAGATGGTTGTCCAAAAGTTTGGGTTGTCACATCAGATCATTGTCAGCAGCATGCGGCATATGGAGCAGTATGTCTTGAAGATTTATCATCTTTCTAAGTATTAAAATTTTGCCTTTGCTTCAACCCTCGTTGTACTTTGAAGTTTATGTTGCTTTATTAAGTTGCTTTATTTTTACGTAATGAAGATAAAACTAGTGAGGTTTCTGAAGTTGATGTAGCTCAATTACATTGCTTTATGATCATCCTCTTTAACCCTTTTTGCCGCAAAGAAGAAAAAGGCCTTTATTTGAATGAGAACAATCAACCAAGCAATAAATCAGTTACAAGCAAATAAACGGATCACCTAGTCTTCACCATTTTCTGGGCGTACATATTTGACATTACCCTTGTATAGAGCAAGTGACCTGTTGAGGTTTCAACAATTTCCTTTTGGATCTTCTAGAGATTACGGAAGAATAAAACTAATTATGAGTTTAATGTTTTTCTCAGGGAGCGTTTGTTTGGAGTTGCAAGGCCTTGGTTACTGAGGTAGCATCTTTATTCAAGATTCAGCCTCTCATGTTTCTTAGGCATGATGCACTGATAAGAATCTCCCTTGTAAATGTCATTTGTGTTCTTGATGGTATCGATTTTATGTTTCCTTTTATTCTTCATTTAAGAGACTTGTATTTGTAGTCTTTTCTCTTAACTTTGAAAAATCCACGATCGGTCCTCTTTGAAGAAAATTTTGTTTGGAAAATTCTTCTTCTTCTATTCCCTTTGTGCTCTTCTTGATTTGGCAGGAGTGGGGGGTTTCCTTGATCTTATGAGTTTTTAACATGTCCGAAGCTTAATAAATAAGTAATTTAGTTTCAATCCTCATCATATTATTTACTTCTTCGTTGTAAATATTTTTGTACAGATCAAAGCTTCACAAAAGGAGGTAGATAGGATGCTCCGTGAACATAGGTAAGATTTCCATTTCTTCTACTCTTTTTGCATGTGATGGGGGTTTGAAGTATGCGCCCACGCCTGTGTTCCTTTATCATACTCTTATGATGTGCAATTCTAATTAGTGTACAATGTTCCCTCAACTTCAAGATCCTATATACAAACTGGAATATAATGCCTACTCTCTGAAAAGAAATAATAAAAGGCTGTATATGTAGTTTTCTGTACTGAATAAATGGTTAACGATCTGTAGCTATCTTTAATAGCGAGAGAAAATTATGTAAGACATCGTTAGGGTAAGATATAGGCTTCAACAGAAACACAGAGCAACGGATTCTTGGCAGCTAACTTTGAGTAATGGGTTAGAGGGTCTCATTGAATAGTTTTGCATCCTGTATCTCCACTAATAGGTAAGATGAATCTGGACTTGTCCTTGTTTTCACCTGAAGAGTCTTAACTCTTACTCGGGGAAGGTCTAGCTTAGAGCTCTTTCAAACATGGTGTTACAAAATAAATAAATAAATAAATAAATAAATAAATAAATAAATAAAAAGGAACTCGTGACCTTGCATTAGTATTAGAAACGCTGTCATGATTTCTAACTGATAGAAGACCTGCATTTTAAGTTTCTTTTTAGACTGTTTTGTAATCTTTAAGTAGGGTTTTTTCTTTTGGCTAGAACAGAATAAGGGAACAAAGTAACTGGCCTTGAATTTCTTGCTTTTGTCTCTACAGGTCCACTTCAGTACAAGGTAAATTGCTGAAGCATAATCTTGATTCAGAAGTAGTGGATGCTCTCAAGGATCTCAGAGACAAACTATCACAAATTGAGTCCAGAAGACGATGATTACTTTTAGTTGCCTACAAAATCATATTTCCCAGAATACTAAGTCTAGATTAGTCAGTACCGTATATCCTTGACGTCGGATTCATATTGCCCAGAATATCCATACACCCCATTTGTACAGTTCTTTTTCTTCTGTTTCCTTTCTTATTCCCCTTCCCCCTTTTTCTATTCAAAACTTAAAGTAAAGGAAAGAATGAGAGTAGTTCATGTATTCATGTTTTTTTCTGTTAGCTCTGAAAATTCATGGCTAAGTGCAACAGCTCCCTCTATATGGTTAGCACACGGATTTGGATTTCAACAAGTTTAAAAAAATTAACTCCATCGATTTTATTGGTTCCGGTAAGTGTCTTGCTAAAACATTAGTACCTTGTTGACTATTATTCGAGATAGTCAACAATTGTTGACTTCCATTGTTGCTTATACACAAGACAAAATTTGTCGATTTTATATCTATTTTTTTAGATATGATATTTATTTGAAACTTTGCATGATATATTTCTAGAACATGAGAAATAAAACTTGTATGATATATCTTCACAACATAAGGATTTTTAGGACAATTATCTTTTAAATGAAAATCTTATAAAAAATATGATGATCAACCCATGTATTTGGGTTTCAATGGGAAAAATTTGAATAAATCAACTTCATCAATCTAATTAGTTCCCATAAGTGCCTTGTGCACATCAGTGTTGATACTCAGTATTGTATGCTCCCGTCATTGCCTATGGGCATGACAAAAGAATTTGTCAAATTTGTATATGTGTTTCGAGACGTGATATATTTGAATTTTATGCTCCATCCAGTAAAAAATATAAGGGGTTTTAAACTCATCCATTGATGATGATTAAGAATATAAGGGGTTTTATGAGTTTCAATAAGCATTTATTTAACTTTTTCATTTTTCTATTAATTTATTTCACTCTCACTATGTATCTCTTTCCTTAATTACGAAGGGTAGAAAGAATATTGTAATTAAAAATTGCCTTATTTTTAAGACCTTTAATTTATATGTAAAATTCTAAAACCTCTTAAATTTATGATTGAAAGAAGTACGATATGCCTCCATAACATGATAAATGTATAATATATATATATATATATATATTTTTTTTTTGTAAAAAACGTTATGGATTCAGGTTTCAACATACGAATGTTAAATTTTGAAAGATGGAAAACACATAATTGAGGATATGTGTATTTAGATTGGGTTTTGTTCGATAAGAAGTATATGGTATGATGACTTAACTCCTCACTTAAATCCTTCATATAACATGTCAAATAACAAATTTTAAATTTGAATCATTTAGAATTTGTGCTCTCTGATCCATTCCGAATTAGTTCATTCCAAAATTAATTTATCGTAAGTTTCTTATTTTGAGTCTTACTTTTGTTCTCATGAACAATTGCGGCTCTACTTAAATTGAACTTAGTTAGAAAAAAAATGTGTTTTTTAATATTTTATTTTGTAAAAAGTAATTATTTGTGGAAATCAAATTAAAAAAAAGTTAAGGTTTCAAACTTAACTTTATTCAAATCCACACTAACCACTGTTTCTTTTTATTTTTTTCTGTTTATTAAGGTTTTTTTCTGGGCGGGGCCCAATTTTGATTATTGGGTACTAAAGTGGCCTAAAATTTTTTTTCCGACTCCGGTCATAACGCACAATGGTTGTGCGTTATCCATAATGATAACGTACAACCATTGTGCGTTATCAGTTAATTAAGCTTCCTCCACTAATCAGTCTATGTGGCTGATAAAGCACAATGGTTGTGCGTTCTGATCAGTGCAATAACGCATACTCGTTGTGCATTATCAACCACGTAATTTTTTTTTTTAAATTTTTTAAAATTTTTTTTAATGAATTTTTTTTTTTTGTTTTTAAGGAAAATTTCTTTTGGGAAATTGTTTTTAATGAATTGTTTTTTTTAATGAAAATTTGTCTTGGGAAAACTTATAATTGTATAATTTTTTTAAAAAGACTGTATTTATTATATTTAACTTATTTTGTAATATTTATATCGTTTTATTAGAAAATATATTTATATTTTAATAATTTCATCGCAAATTAATTGAAGAAGTAATGCGTTAGAAATTGTAAAAATTTAGAGCAATAATGTAGTAATTAGAAAAAATGGAAAGAAAAATTTCATTAATAGAAACATTGTTTATTACAACTATTTCAAGAAAATGTCAAACTTATACATTGCTCGGTCCGGGGTTATTACAATTTTTCCTATTATGTTCCGGTATTCGACATCTGCCACATCTTGGGGGAGAATCCGGATTTCTATAATCCATTTCCCCTTGAAATCACTTGCCCTGTTTCCTACCCCGTTCATTTTTCATGTTTGGAGGATAGAATGTTAAATTAAAAGGAACATCCCTCCAAAAGTTCTCACTCAAGACCCGGTGAAAATTTGCTTGGTAAGTTCTTCTGTACGTTTGTTACGAATATATCTCCGGCACATAAGTATCTGTTCTTCACCCTTTTTCTTTACACACCGCAAGAATATGAGAACAAGGCAACGTATATATGTTTTCCATTTTCCGCAACTGCATGATTTATTGTTTAGCCGCAATGTATAGACGTTGTTTCCCGTACCAGAAACCCGGATTGGAGATTTGACCATGTATATTCCCTCTCGCGGATTGTAAGTTGTAACTTTGTGTTCTCTTGATTTCATTTCAATCCGCAAGAACTTGTCAAAAGTTCGAGTTGGAAATGGATGCACACAATTTTCAGCCTTTTCACGGTGCTAGTGAAAGTACTTAACTAGTTTGTTGAATATTAGTTCAACCAGGGCTTTTAAAGGTAGAACCCTAGCTTTCTTCAACACACTGTTAAGTGCTTTAGAAATGTTGGTTGTCATGATACCGTGTCTGTGACCGCCATCATGCAACAGTGTCCACTTCTTTGGGTCCAACTTTATCAAGTAAATGTAAGCATCAACACTTCTTTCTTGAATCTCTTTAATTACACGGTCAAATTTTCATTGTTTTGTTTCTGTTCCGGCCTGTCACATCAACTTTTGAGGTTTGTATTTTTAAAAGTCTTGTTGAAATTTGCTCGAATGTGGTGTAAGCAAAACCGGTGAACTGCAAATGGTGGTTGCCACAAAGGTTGACTTTGAATAGCAGAGAAAATACCTTTATGGTGATCATAAATGAGGCATACATGGCGATCTTTGACTATGTATTCTCACAAGTTTTTAAGGAACCAATTCCAACTCTCGGAGGATTCCTTATCAACAATTGCAAAAGCAAGTGAGAACAAGTGATTATTTGCATCCCACGTACTTGTAATTAACAACACGCCCTTGTATGGTCCCCTTAAGTGTGTTCCATCCACAGAAATCACCGGCCGGCAATATGAAAATCCGTCTATGCATGGCGAGAAACACCAGAAAACAAATTTGAAAACATAATTAGGGGGATTCTGTGATGCAAAAATTCGTATACAATCCCCGGGTTTAAATCCTGTACAGCTTGTAAGTATTTAGGTAAAATACGGGAGGTTGTATCCCAGCTACCAAAAACCCTCTCGATGGCAAATTTTCGAGCATACCATGCCCGCTTGTAAGTACAGCCAGTTTGAAACAATACCTGCACTTCTTGAATGATGTTCGAAACAGGTATCTCAAGATCGTTGGCAACTAGGTGTGATATAAACATTGATATAAATTTTGAAGATAAGTTTCTGTGTTTGTTTTGTTCAATCTGTAGAGGCATGTGTGTTCTTTGACGAATTTGGTTATTTCCCACCGATTGTGCGTGGCTTTCTTTTTTATACGGATGTACAATAAATAGTAATTATCGTCACTATGATGGTAACATCTTGCGGTCCATGTATCAATCTTACTTTTTAAAACCCGGTATTCACGCCCACACTGATAGAGTACTTACGAACCGCACTTACTGCCTGCACTTTGTCAACGAATCTCATGCCTAACTATATGTCAGTCATGGAGTCGTTCCAATCGAGTAATCGAACGGTTCCAGATTCTACAAGGTCATCTTTAGGAGAACCCGAGCCCATATCTAGGAATGCTCTAGAATGTGTGTAGTCGTACCTAGCGTTGCTGAACCATTGGCTGCTCTCCCATTGTTGCACTACGTTTTCGGTGACTGGGTTGATAGGATTTTCAGGATTCAGGGGAGTTTGGAACTCTCCTTCTTCCGAGTCATTGTCATCATCCGATTCAGATTGACTAGAAACGGCATCATCTCCGTCCGACCCATCAATCTCATCGTCATCGTTATTTACGATACTGTACAACATAGACGGTTCATCAGAAACCATCTATGTTACGGCTGTAATATGTTCAGGCAAAGTTGTTGTATTTCTGTCGTGTGTACTTGGAATATTTTGTTGCTGGATAGGGTCGAATTCAACAAGAATATGAATCCCTTCCTTCGATAGGTCGGCTGGAATAGTCCATAAATACCGCATTTCTTCATCGTTGTTCATGCTATATAAATTAAAGTAAAACATATGATGCACCTCGTAGTACAAAGGCACCCTCATCGTCATTCGAACATTCCAGAGATTGGGATCCATATCTCGGTATTTCAATATTTTTCTTACCAGTTCTGTATGTGATATAATTCGGTTCGTTGACAATGTTCAAGTTTTTTGAACTGTTCCAGTAAAATAGGGACCGTATGCATCCCTTGCAATTTCAGAATCCCAAAATAGCATTACTCTGACAGGGTTGATTGATTCCATTTCAAGATGATTCAACTGTAAGTGTTTAGGGAGGATGAAAAATGAAGATGCTAGGGAATTCGGGAATTGAAAAAAGAATGAGTGGATTGTTAAGGGTATATTGAAGATGTAGAGAATAATGAATGAATGTATGTATTTATAGACTTTCAATATCACTGAAGGCAAACAAAAGTTGTAATGGGATGAGGGAAAAATAATTGATGGGTTGAAGATGGGTTCACGGGAAGCTCTGTTGATGATGAAATTATTGTACTTTGAAGCTTTGTTGGAGATGAAATTATTGTCCTTGGAAGCTCTTTTTGATGAAATTATTGTCCTTGGAAGAGTTGGTGTTAGTGAATTATCGCACGTAAAGGAGGTGACAATTGAAGATAACGCACAGTTGTTGTGCGTCATCTTCAGGGATAACACACAACAGGCATGCGTTATCCTTGAAGATAACACATGATGGTTGTGCGTTATCTCCTTGTGCGTTATCTGCAGCAATATATTTTATTTATTTTTTTTTCACAGCAAACTTCTTTTATTTTACACATTTGCCTATTTTTTTACTTTTTTTTTCAGCATACTTTTTTCTGCACAACATTTACCCCCCCCTTTTTTCTTCTTTTTTACATTTTTTATTTTTTTCTAGCGAACTTTTTTTTTACACATTTAACCCCTCTTGTTTTTCCTTTTTCCAACTAATTAAAAGATTTGTTAAAATTCTTAGTATTAGTTTTTTCCTAAACCACATTAAACTTTTGGTTTAGGATTTTTCAAATCAAATTGAAAATGTTATGTTTAAACTGGAGAATTTGAAACAAAATAAGAATATATTTAAATTACCTAAAAAAAAAAAATCAATAATATAAAATCGGTTGAGTACTTTACATATAAATTTAAATTACATATAACTGGGAAACAAAACTAGAAAATAATAATTACAACTAAGGCCAGTCAGATGGTGTGAACCGGACAGTCTTCTTACCAACACGATGCCCGAAACCGAGATGCTGAACACCGTCCATATCATCCTCTCGCTCCTCTTCGTCAGACGATGATGCCTGCGATATAGGCTGATGCGGCGTAGATGAAACGGCTGTGCTCGGAGGAGGGGGTACCCTAAACTCGGAAAACCCGTAGGGTGCAGAATGTGGTGATTGAAATGATGCAAATCCTAAACCGAGCGCGGGAGGCATCTGCGACGTCCCAGATCCACTAGGAAGTGACTGGGAAGCTGGCGTCAAACCCAAACTAAAAGAAGGCATATCTAGGTTCGGGCTGCCAAATGGGTCGCCAAACGGTTGACCACTACCAGATCCCTCACCCCTCTCAACCACTGCATGGCCAAGATCGACATGTTTGTGCCTTTCTAGAGCAGGAGGTACAAGAGGCCGTCCACCTCCTGCTCCACGCCCAGGACGTCTCCAAGCACCCCTTTTAACTCCACGAGCACCTCAGTTTGGTACGTGCTCTCGGGGATGGCGACGCGATGGCTGCACAGGGAATGTCTGCTTGATATTGTGCTGCGAAGGAGTGCATCCCAAAGTAACCTCGATGGAGACCATACATCTTCGGATAATCGTCTGCACTTTTTTTGCAAACAGGGCCATCTGTGAAGGAGATGAAGGTGGTTCCTGAATTACCTTTGAAGCCATATCATCCACCTCCTGGAACATAGAAGTCTAAAAAAACGGAATTTAAAAAATTAAATAAATAAATAAATTAAAACGTTAGAAATCAACAAACATAACTAAAATGCATAAGAAAAACCTTTAAAAAGTATATATTTCTTTGGAAAACTTACCATCATCCGTCTGTCCACACCAGCAGGTTGATATCCATGCGAACGGGTATCATGGTTAATAGGATTGCCGATGTAAACTCGTGTGATACCCTATACCATCTGATGTACCCATCACTGGGGTATGACAATGCCTCAGTAGCTACAGCAGGAGCATCCCTAACACGAAGTCGCCATTGGTACCATGTATTGAGGTGGATAGCATGCTGTATCCCCCAGTATGTGTGATCATTCCTTCTCAGCTGGATCCAGTGCAGGTCCAGACGAGTATCATATGCCTCTAGAACTATCTGAGCCCATGCAAATTGGCACATCACACGGCCGGAATAGTGGTACTCTACTATCTCGTAATAGATGAGCGGAACCTCTGCCCTCCACAAGTCATATAGAACCAGAGGAAGGTCATAATATAGGAGCCATATAAACTTTTTTGTCAAAATTCAAAATCAATAAAAATGTAAGTACATAAAAAAAACTCAATTAATTACAAATAACACAAGCTGTTGTAAAGCGAACCTGATCAGATGGCATGAAATCTAGCTGGTCCCTGTAGGCCACTAAAATGTGCGTAGGCAGCTAGCTACAGTCAAATGATGTGCACCATACTGTGCCAAGAGGAGCAAGATGGGTCGGCCTGATTCCCCGTAATCAGCTGAGGCCGCAACATAGGTATACGCAACCAAGCCCAAATCTGTACTAAGACTAAGGCCCTCCCCCCCTCCCCCTCCAATCTGTCGTTCACTCCCCAATGCTGCCGTGCACAACTGCCTATACAAAAACCCAAGAACGCAGCTACCCCAGCTATATGTCCTGATAGCATCAATATCCTCTAATAAACTGAGGGAGCGCACATGAACCGAATTCTCGGAGAAGTCGGGAAGCATGTGTCCGCCAATGAGTAAGAAAATAAATCCATGAGCGCGCAGGATGAGATCATCATCGGTCTCTGAACAGGTAAACGCTCTTAGGATCCATGCTTCCAATGGTTCCTTCTTCACCTTGTATCCGAAAAAGTTGCTGAGAGACAACCGCACACCCAGAAGTCTCTCGATACGATCGATCCAATACTGTTTCGGGTTTACACTCCAACTAGGTCCGGTAACGGCCATACCATCTATCTCTAAGCCCTACAATGCCTGTACATCCTGCAATGTTATTGACACTTCACCACACGTCAGGTGAAATGTGTGAGTCTTTGGTCTACACTGCTTTACCAATGATGTAATAAGTGCGTGGTCCAACCTAACGTAACAATATCGAAAGACTCCTCCAACCCGGTTCTCTCAATAATCTCCACCAATCTACGGGGAGCCATACTGTAGCACTGGAATAGGTTTTGCCCAAAACGCCTACACTGAAGATCAGTATAACACGTCTCGTGATTCCTACTCCAGATCAAACTGGATCTGTGCTCGTGCTGTCTCGATAAGACATCAGGGACAATGGGCCCTGGATGCACGTGTGCTAGCACTTCTTCCATCTATATTTATTATAGTTTCAGATACTGTCAATATCTATATGTTAAAATTAACAAATTTTAAAATAAATTCTAATTCTAAACTCCTGAAGGTGTGCTCTTTATGGTACACTACATTTTAGGGTTTTAGGTTTGAATGTTTTTTAGCATATCAAATTTAGTGTTTTTAGGGTTTTCAGGATTTTTAATATTTTATAATTTAGAGTTAATCATCAAGAATATTAATATTTAACTGTTATTACGTTTAATGGTTATAAAGTTTATAGTTTTACTGAAGCAAAATTTAGGGATGTACGGTTTAATGTTTAAAAAAAATAAGATTTTAAATTTTTTAATGGTTACTGTTACGTAGTTTACAGTTTTACGAATTAACCCCTAAAATATTCAAATTTTCATTTTTTTAAGGGTTTAATGTTACAAAGTTTGCAGTTTCATGGTTTAGTGTTTAAAATATTAAGATTTTAACGCAAGAGGGACTACTGTTAAAACGTTCACAATTTCACGGTTAAATGTTCAATATATCAATTTTAAGGTTCGTCGGGTTTATTAGATTTTACTGCTACATAGTTTCTAGTCTTATTTTTTAATGTTTCAAACATCAATTTTAAGGGTTTTTACAGTTTTTTAATGTACCCTATAGAATTTTAATATTATGATTTTGGTTTTTTAAGGTTTACTGTTAAAAAGTTTATAGTTTTACGGTTTATTGTTTAATGTAAATTTTTGGATTTTGATAATGGATTTTTTACTACTTATTGTATATTTCAGAAGTATTTTACTACTTCGTAAATTCACTATTACGGTTCTAGAGTTTAAATAAAATTCTTAATTACTATACTATTAATTTCCAAGTATCGGTTCTATTGTTTAAATTTTTTTTTTAAATACCGAATTATAGGTTCCCATATTTTCTCCTCAATAATTTATACGAAATATGCAAAATAATTATCTAAATAATTAAAAAAATTTTCAAATAATCATAAAAGGTAAGAAATTAAACCTAATTATCCAAATAAATTTATGAAAATAATACATCACCCTAATATCATTTTTTAAATGCAAAAAATAATTATATACATAAAATTATCAAATTTATACAAATTTATTAATACCAACAATTTTATATATAAATCCAAAACCCAATTTTACATAAAATAAATAAATTCAAATTAACAAATAAAATTCATAAAAATGATTAATAAACAATTAATAACAAACCAAAGAACACCAAAAAAATTATAAATGATAACTTACAGAAAATTTTAAATGCAGCTTTACTCTACCGTTTTACACTCCAAATCTTTAATAATCTTCGTACTCCAAAGAAAGTCTCGCAGATTCAAACTTCAACTTCAAATATTAACTAATTTTTAACTGTAAACTTCGAAATAAAGTACACAAGTATTAGAATAAGATAAGTCAAAATATATAATAAAAAGAAGAGGAAAATAACTTACCAAGCAGTGGCGGAGGAGGCTGAAAAAAATTTCAGATAGAGAAGGCTGAAAAAAGGAAGAAGAATGAGGAAGGAAAGAGAGAGAAGAGGCTGATACAAGGGAAAAGGAAGGGGGAAGGGGGCGGCTGAAACTGAAAATAAAAGGTAAGAGGGAAGAGGGAAGGGCTGCTGGGGAAGAGGGAATGCTGAAAATAAAAGGGATGGGAAAGAGGGAATACTGAAAGTAAAAGGGAAGAGGGAAGGGGGGCGGCGACGGCTGTGTAGGTTTTTTTTTATAACGTGATAACGCACAGTCACTGTGCGTTATCAAGCTCAATAATGCATAATGGTTGTGCGTTATTAAGCTTGATAAAGCACAGTCATTGTGCGTTATCACCACGTCAGCGCCATATAGGATCCACGTCAGTTTTTCACGCAATTAGTGCGGCTGAACACTGCTTAGGCCGCATGATTAGAGATAACGCACAACCATTGTGTGTTATCATTGGGTAACGCACAACGGTAGTGCGTTATGGCCAGAGTCGGATTAAAAAAAATTTTTGACCTTTTTAGTACCCATTCTTTTTTTCTGGGCCCAACCCAAAAAAAAACCCGCTTATTAACGCATCCAAACTCTGAATTAGGTCTTGGATGTTAAAAAAAAAAAAAAAACTTGTTTTCATATGCTTATAAAAAAAAACACAAATAATTATAAGATATCAAAAAATAATTATAAAATATAACAAATAAGGAACAAAAAAATATTTTATCACTCTTTATTTCTCTCTTGGTATATAGTAAAATGTTTGATTGTCCATTGACATATGGTGAAGAAGAAGGAAAGGTTTTGGGTGGCCACATGGTACCAACTAATACCAAAATTTCATGACGACAGGCAGGCAGATAGAAGAAAACTAATTGTATGAGAGTTAAGTTATATGGTAGCTGTTATTAGTAAATTTACGAGTAAATAAAGACACGTTCTTAAGTGTTATACCATATTAGTTCTTAAGTGTTATACCACATTAGTTACTTTTCAAATATTTATTTATGATTGGTCAGGTTTCACTATGTATGAAGTGGAAGTATATAATTTTGCAAATGTAAATTTGTTAAATGACGAACTAAATTCACATATTTCAGTATGAAATTTTTGTAGAGATTTGTTCTTAATTTGGTAAACAATTTTACTTTTATAAAAATTAAGAAAAAGAAAAAGACAATCATGTCCTTTTTTTATTATAGTGAACGTAGAGAATAAATATAGGTGCAGGTATATATGATTTTATTATGGTAAGAATTTGCAGAATGAATGGACAAAAAAAAAAAACAAAATTGGTGCCATGCCATTGCCATGCATGCTTCAATTCAATTCAAGAATGGGAATAATGATTAAAGAGAGTCAGTATATCTATCTAGTACTTGAGGAGGTAATAAAAGGAATCACGAGATTCATTCCTGCCTGCCAGTCAACAATTTGTCTGTTTTCTCATCACACAAAAATTGTACGTATACCTCCGAACCATGAAAATTAATAATTATTATTATTATTGTTTTAACTTCAATATCCAAAAATTATTAATTAATCTAATCTAAAAGGATCTGAAACATAAGCTAATCTAAAAGGGATCACAAACAAAACTGAAAATTTGACATGAATCCACCTTTAAAATAATTTAAATTTAAAATTTTTTACTTCATATATCTAAATACTTAAAAGGTTATTGTCAAACAAAATTAACCATATGGTATGATATATACACCCATCCATGCATCCATCTCAATATGGTATTCAACAATTCTATCGTCATTCCCTCCTCTCAATGTTCAAAAAAAGTCCGTGGTGGTAGGCCTAAAGGAGGAAGCAGGACAAGAAATTGAAAAATCGACAAGAATTAGCCTGATGGTGAAGGAAACTTTTTTTATTATCAGAGTTCAAACTTTTATTATTACATGATTCTAGTGGTTTAGTACAATTTATTTTTTGTGTGATTTCGTGTAATTACTCGGAACGGATCTTGAAATGAAAATTATTCAGTAGACCGTTAATAGATGATGGATAAAAGAAAGTATAGTAAAGAGTGTACCGGATCAGATCCAAATTTACCTTTTATAATTTAATTAACAATATTTGTCTTGATAAGGCTTGAATCATTAACCTCAAATTGCTCTGCTGAACTTACTGTGTAACTCTTGCAAAAATTATGTATATATATTTAAAATATTTAAAGATCAAATCAAATAATAAAAATATAAAATTATCGATTAAAATTTTCGAAATATTACCGCGGATCGAAAAAGGAGATCGGTTGGTAATTTTTTAATATTATCGATCGACTTTCATTTAGTCAGTCAAATTGGTCAGTGAATTATATTTTTTGATATTTTTTAGTGTAAAATTTAAAAATTAATCATATATTGTGTAAGCTTGAAATAAGTTTAACACGATTTTATTTAGCGTTATAATTCTTAAAGCAATTTTTTCAAAAATTTTTGACTCGTGTTGTATGAAATGATATGTGTTAACACAATGCAAAAATAGATTAGACACAAATACACATAATTATTAATGCAATCAATAAACTCTTGCCTACATCTGTAGGGCCATCATCAATCCAATCCAATAAATGGAGAAAAATGCAAAGGAATATAGTTATACAATCCTATCCAGTGAATAACTTCAGCCCTATTAACACAAGGTCCCTGGACTAACAACGTGTGTGTTAGACTTATACACACGATCAACCTCGGGCACTAACTAATTTCAAGTGTTTAAGAACAAAATGAACCTAATCCACTATCTATTAAAATAATATAGTAAAAATAACAAAGTTTTGGATGAGCAGAAACAACTTAAGACAAGACACTTGATATTGGTGCTTCAAAATTTTCGTAAAAATTCCCAAACTTCTTCCCATCGAATATATGGATGTGCACTCTTAACTTTAGTGCAAAAACATTTGAATGATGCTCAAATAAATAAGAATATAAAAATCTCATTGGAGAAGATTTCCTACTCCAAGTAGATTCCCTCACAATAACCTATTAGCATCAAATACTTCAAGTTTTCAAAACTAGTGCTTTAAATCATCTTCAAAAATCTTGAATATCTATTAAAGTGCTAACACAAATTTTAAATTAAAGTAGGAAACTTAATTTCCTTAACATAATATAACCGTTTCATATTATTTGTTGGGTTAGGATATGCGCAAGAACTAAGGAAATGTATAAGTTGTTTACATTCAAAAAGAAATAAATTAAATTATTATTTGATATTATTAATAGTTTCAATACAAGTTTGTGGATAGTTGTTCAATTCCAACCGGATATAGATATATATAAAAAATATTACTTAATACATCGATTTACTAAAGTAAAAAATATTTCGAAACAAAAAATTATTTATGTGCGATAAGATAATATAAAATGGAAGAGTATCATAAAAATATTTAGAAAAAAAACCATACATAATAAAAATAGTAATAATTTGGAGTGAGAACAAACAGCAATAATATTGAAGTCTGACAGTCAACAAAAATTCCAGTCAGGTAGTCAAAAGAAATTGACACTATAGATATATATAATTAATGCAGCAATGATATAAACCCTAATAAATCAAGAGCGGTGGTGTTGGTGGCGATAATGGTCCTCATGATCTCCTCCGTCCTCCTCCACCTAGTCCACCGTGTGTGTTTAATATGGGAGGTTGGTTTGGTCAAGCCTCTCTAGTTTCATCATCATTCATGTCTTGTCTTTGTTTAGTCCTCACTTTCTCAATCTACAACAAAACCATAACGGGGCTTCCATTTGCATTTGCAATTAAAAGTCGGTAGATATTGTTCAGCTTCCGGTCCACTGTAATATATATATCGTATAACATTTTTGGTGAAACATAATATAATTTATTAACAAAATTTAATAAATAAAATATAAACCAAGGAGATAGGATAAATATTAAGTGGAAAAGATATTATAGAAAGAAATATTAAACGAAATCTTATCTATCATGTGAATAATAAAAGACATGTCTTATTTAATTCCTGATTTTCTAGAGTTATTTGGCATCAAATCTCGAAAGATAATAAATGACCGATTTCAAATTCTGACGCTAAATTTTAAGGACATATTTTATTACAAACTGTGTCAAGTAAAGAAGAGACAACTATCTTTGCTACTACATCCTGGCTTATCTGGTCTATTAGGAACATACTTAAGAATGAGGGTGTCTGTCCTAACGACACCTCAATTACTTTACAAGCCTTAAATTTGATTGAGAAATTTCTGATTTTGTCCAGAAATGTTACCTGTCCCTCTATTCCCCAAGTTCCTCTGTAGAATAGTTAGCTATCGCTTGAATTTAAAACTTTGTAGGTTATGTTGCATTCTCAAAGGGAAGCTTGGAATTTGGAATTCTATTACATAGTCACCTAGATGTTCCCCTCCTAGCAAAGTTTGTCCGACATAATTCAAGCTCTTCGATTGACAATGGAAAGATGCTAGGCATCATCAAAGGTACTCGGTGGGTTTAGATTTCTCTGCAAAACTTTTTCTAGAGAATGACTCTCTTCTTACTGCTTCTTGGAAGATCTGCTGACTTGTCCGAGCTTTGGGTGCTAGTTACTAGCTTTCTAGCACAGATTGATGGTGATTTTTTTACTGATTTTTCTCATGTAAAAAAGTAAGAATTTCCATCTTTTAGTTGGGATTGCTCTTGATTATGATGTTTTCTTGGAATGGCTTAGAAACATTATCATGATATAGTTCAAACTATTCTTCGTGATCTTAATAAAATATAATTCCCATTTTACTTAAAAAAAGAAAAGAAGTGTTACATTAGATTTATTGAAGTCTCAGTTTCAATTTATCTTTCATTTAGAGAGACTTTTTTTAATTTTAAAATATTCATTAGAAAGTTAAAAAGTATTAAATAAAATTTTTTATTTGAGATGATATAAACATTTATATATAATTCAAATAAATTATATTCCTTAGGATAATTAGTTTATTAAACTTTAATTAAAATAATCTAATTATTTTTTTAATAGTATATATATATAGAGATAAAAGGTAAATTGAACCGAAGGAGTAATTGTGACCAGTTTCCTTTATATATCTTCATACTTTTCCTTTTTCTTTTATCACGTTTCAGCATAAATGGAACCAAAGAATTTTATAGCAAGGTATTAAGATTTATATACACAAAATTTTAAAAATTATCAAAGAGTTTCTTTGAAGAAGAAATATCTAAAATTCTAAGGCTCTGTTTGATTTAAGGATTTTGTGCGGAAAAAGAAAGAGAGAAAGGGAAATAAAATTATTAGAAAATCATAATTTATATGTTGTTTAATTAGAATGAGAAAATACTAAAGAAATAAAATTTCTGTTGTTTAGTTTTTAGATTTCAAGATGGAAATGGAAAGAGAAAAATTAAAAAAAGATAACACTACAAAAAGAATTATTTATGATCTTAATAAAATATTATTAGCATTTTACGATATTAATGTTAAAAAGAGAAATTGTCATGAATTCTAAAGAGAGAAAGTGAGTGTGAATTTTAGGAGAGAAAGTGTTGTGAATTTCAGAGAGAGAAAGTGAGTATAAATTTTAGAGAGCGAGATTTTCGTGAATTCCAAAAACAAAAAGTGAGCGTGAATTTTAGAGAGAGAAAGTGAGCGTGAATTTTAGAGAGAGAAAGTGTTGTAAATTTTAAAAAAAGGAAGAGAACATAAATTTGAAAGAGAAAGTGAACTTGAATTTTAGAGAATGTAAAGGTAAAGAAATATCAAAACAAGATTCACATTTTCCTTCTCCCTACACTTTTGTGAGGAAAAGAATTTTCTATATTTAATAAATAATTTCTTTAATGATTTTTTTATTATTTTTTTTATCATTTTCCTTATAATTTTTTTTTTCATTTTATTTTTATCATTTTCCTTATATTTTTATCATTTTCCTTATCACTGTTTCTTCTTATTACCAAACATAGGAAAACCTTTCTTGAAAGAAAGTATTTTCTTTTCCACATCAAAATTCCTAAACCAGACATCCCTTTAAAGAAATGAAACTAATAAAAAACTTTTTTAAAAATTAAGGGGTTAAGCAACCCTTTAGTTCTCGTCAATACTTTCCAACATTAAATTTTAATTTACTCTTATATAGTTTGTGAATTTTTTTTTTAAAGTAAATAGTTTGTGAATCAAGTACTTGTATGAATAACTTATCCTCAACATAAGCGTTTTGATGGAATATTTGTGACAAACAATGTTAGCTCTCTAACTTGTTATTATAAGATAAGGGAATTTTTATGATATTTGGTGCATGAAAGTGATATATATATATATATATATATATTCGAGTGTAGAATTTTTGTCTGGAAAAAAGTGTTTTTTACCAGTAACTTATCAGAACTTTTTTTATTATTAGTATTGTAATTCTGTGTCAAGAAACTGAGAAAAGTGCAGATCGAACTGAAACTGCATATCATGGTTTAAAGTAATCAATGCCATAAGAAACATATGAAATTTACATTCTTCTCAGCAGCGGTGCTTGCAATCAATAAGGGAACAACCAGTATAAGAATATATAATTATAACCCACTGCAAGTCAAATTTTCATATCAGCATATAAAAAAAGTACATAATTTATTGTTCAAGGTACAGACATTTAATTTCTTTTATTTACTTTTAAATCTATAATATGGTTTCATATGTATATATATATATATATATAATTGATCAATTTTTAGTATAATAACCATAGTACTATTTTTGTTTAGAAAATTCAAACAAGTGCTAGTGGTTTTTAAGGGAAGTGAATGATGTTTGTAACATGTGTAAACAAAAATAATACCGTGTTGAATATGTAAACGTATCATAAATTAATATGAAAACGACAAATTTTTAGTTACTATATGTGATTTGACGCGATTATTTTCTTCTAATTTTACTTTATACAAAATTAAATTTATTACGCGTTTTTATACAAATCTTGTGCACAAAACTCGATAATGTTGATGGAGTCTTATCCTCAAAGATTAACATGACAATTCCACACAGAACTTTGCCCTTCATAATCCATGACGACTTGAGAATAATTTTCTTTTTATAAATTGTAGAAACTAATTATACAAGTGACTAAGAATGCTTCAAATTAAATAAATCCACCTGATGCTGAAAAGACTGTTTAGCTTATAATAATGTATAGACAGATTACTTAAAACATCATAATTTAGGTAAAAACACATACACATGAGTATTATAAAATTAATGTATACATACATGTCAAATACATTTTTTTGAAGAGAGCTAGAACTCTCAATGGCAAACCCATTCATTTTAGGGTTAACTCTCGTACTTGGTGCTTATAAATATAACCTTATATAAGACATTAAGGCAATCAGTTTTTGAATTTCTGAATCTCCTTTCTATCTCATTTCTTCACTCTACTATTATTTTTTATATTTCTTCTTATTCTTACTATAGTGCCTAGACTTTAGTTAAATTTATAACACGTTATCAATACGATAGCTTAGATTAGTATTAACCAAATTTCGTCTGAGGCATAAATTTTGAAGATATTATTAAAGAACAATTCTTTGAAGGTTTAAGGTAACAATTTTGAATTTTATTTTAATTATGTCAAATCTTACTAAGCTTGAGTTTTTGCCTTTAGATATCACGAAAAAGAATTATAATGTCATGGATTCTTGATGCTGAAATCCATCTTGAATTAATGAGTCTAGAAGACACCATTAAAAATAATAATAAATAATCAAATCAAAATCATACCAAGACAATGATTTTTTTTCATCACCATCTTCATGAAACCCTGAAGGTTGAATACCTAACTGTGAAGGATTCACTGATTTTATGGAATAATTTAAAAGAAAAAGGTTCGATCACCTAAAGATGGTTGTTATACCTAATTGCTCATTATGAGTGATTGCACATGAGGTTGCAAGATTATAAATAAATTATTGAAGATAATTATGCTATGTTCAGAATCTCTTCACAAATGAAATTATGTAGAGAAAAAACAACTGAGAAAGATATGTTAGAGAACATGTTCTCTGCCTTCCATACCTCGAATATGCTCCTACAGCAGCAATATTGAGAGAAAACCTAGCTTTAAAAATATTCAGAGTTAATTTCATGCCTTTTAGTTGCTGAGCAGAATAATGAACTACTCATAAAAAATTATTAGACCCGACTAACTAGTTGTCCCAATCCCTGAAGTAAATGCGACTAGAATTAATAATAATAACCGTGGAAAAGGCAGAGGATGTGGTTATGGTCGTGGTAGCTATATTCCTTATGATAACCACCAAAAGAATGAGAAAAATAATAAAAAAGGTAAATATATGACCTCAGCAAAGCATGAAGAAATATGCAATAGATGCGGTATGGAAGAGCATTAGTCACGTACTTGTCATACGGTTAAATATTTAGTTGAACTCTATCAAGCATCAATTAAAAATAAAGGGAAAAATGCTTAGGTCAATTTTGCTTCTCTTCCTGATGATAATAGTGGTGATTATTTTGATGATGCTTAAGTGGATATGACGCATTTGAATGTTGGAGATTCTTTTTAACATCCTCAAGGTAAGATTGATCATCCGATTGGTGATAAGCATGTTAGGAAAAAGTGATTTATTTATTTATTTATAATTATGTTAGTTTATTCATTTGTTTTTTGGATTATAATTTCATTATGTTTTTGGAGATGTAATTTTTATTTAAGTTTATTTCCGATGTAAAAGTTCTTTTATTTATGTTTTTATTTTTATTCAGATATGACTATTGTCTCATCTTCTAAATGGCAAACTTTTGAGGACATATGTATTATTGATAGTAGAACTACACACACAATATTAAAATATGAAAAATATTTTTCTCAAATAAGATGGAAAAAACAAATGTGCATACCATAAGTGGTAGTGTAAAGTTAATTGGAGGCTCCGGAAGAACTAATATCCTTTTACTTGGAGGTACAATATTGACCATAAAGAATGCATTATTTTCATCAAAATCTCGAAGAAGTTTATTGAGTTTTAAAGATATTCGTGTAAATGGATATCATATCGAAACTACAGAAAAAAGTGGCTGTAAACACCTAAGTATCACTACAAATGTTTTCGGCAATAAACAAACATTACAAAATTTTCATAACTTTTTTCAAGCTTATATTATGCCCAAATTGATGCGATAGAAATGCATCATTTAGTAAACTTCTGTTTACTAACCCAAATAGCTTTATTATTTGTCATGATCGATTAGGCCATCCTGGGCTTATAATTATATGAAAAATCATAGAAAATGCATGGTCATTCATTGAAAAATGAGAAGGTTTTCAACTCAAATTAATTCACATGTGCTCCATATTTTCAAGGGAAATTAATTATTAGACCCTCATAAAAAAAGTGGGAGTTGAATATGTAGAATTTTTAGAAAGAATTCATGGTGATATATGTGGACAATTTAAATACTTTATGGTATTAATTAATGCATCTAGTAGATGGTCGTATGTATGTTTATTATCATCTCGTAACCTGGCGTTTGCAAGATTACTTGTCCAAATAATTAGTCTGCGGGGACAATTTCCTAATTATGATTATCCAATTAAGAAAATTCGCCTTGATAATGCTGGAGAATACTCTTCTCATTCTTTTGATGCCTATTGTATGTCTATAGGCATTACTATTGAACATCTTTTAGCTCATGTTTACACACAAAATGAACTAGTTAAGTCATTTATTAAAAGACTCCAATTAATTGCTAGACCATTATTGATGAGAACCGAATTCCCCACATCTTTTTGGGGATATACTATTTTGCATGCTGCGACACTTGTACGAATTAGACCATCTCATTATCATAAGTATTCTCCATTGCGATTTGTGTTTGGTTTTGAACCCAACATCTCCCATTTGATAATTTTGGATGTACTGTTTATGTTCCAATAGTGTCAAATCATAGCACTAAAATGGGTCCTCAAAGCAAATTGGTGATATATATTGGTTATGAATCTCCCTCATATCTTGAACGTTTAACTGAAGATTTATTCACTACAAGAATTGCAGATTGTCAATTTGATAAGACAAATTTTCTCAAATTATGTGGAGAAAATAAACAGTAAAGACAAGAAATTATATGGGCAACATCTTCACTAAATCATTTTGATCCGCGCATAAGTGCGAGTGAACTTAAAGTTCAAAAAGATCATTCATTTGCAGAAAATTGCAAATCAATTGCACAATGCTTTTGCCAAATCCACAAGAGTAACAAAATCGCATATTCCTGCTATAGATGCTCTTATTCAAGTTGAAGTCCCTGTATGACAAAATGAATATCCTATAGCAAATGAGTCCAATGCACGCCAGAAGCGTGGCTGATCTCTTGGATCCAAAGATAAAAATCCTCAAAAGAAAGAGGATTAAATGATCAAAGTGATCAACTTGAAGGATTGGATAAAAAGGACTAAGAGACAGCTGAAAAAGGTTCTACTGTTGAAAATAGTAAAAATTTAGAGAACTCAATCAACTTTATTACTACGGGAATATATTGGAACTGTAGACAAACAATTCTAGACAATGCTTTTGCATATAACGTAGAAATTAATGTTCTAAGTAATAATGAGGATCTTGAACCAAAATCAGTTAAAGAATATCGGAATAAAAAAGATTAGCCAAAATAGAAAGGTGCGATTCAATCGGAATTAAACTCCCTTGAAAATTGTGAAGTTTTTAGACCTATAGTCCAAACTCCAAAAGGAGTGAAACCTATTATATTTAAATGGGTATTTTGCGAAAACGCAATGAAAATAATGAGATTTTTAATATAAAGCACGACTTGTAGCATAAGGGTTTTTCCAAAGAGTAGGAATTGATTATGAAGAAACATATTCCCCTGTGATCAATACAATTACATTCGATAACCTTGTGAGTTTAGTTGTTCATGAAAAAGTATATATGCGTTTGCTAGACGTAGTAACTGCTTATTTGTGTGGAGAACTTGATAATGAAATTATATGAAAGTCTTTGAAGGATTTAACATGCCTCAAGCATGTAAGTCAAGTACTCCAGAAAATTATTCTATCAAATTGCGTAAGTCTTTGTATGGATTGAAACAATCTTGTCGTATATGGTACAATTGCCTTAGTGAATATTTATTGAAAAATGAATATAAAAATGATCCCATTTGTCCATGTGTTTATCGGCTTCGGTAGACAAAAATATAATAAAAGAACCTATGAAAACCCTCCAACAGGATCCGCACATACCAAAAAAACTGATTGAAAAGAAAAGCTACCTTAATGTTTTTGATGTTGCAAGGTGTGGAGGCACTGCTATTTACGCTTACCCTCTACTGGTATCCAAGCGATGACCTCCTCTGTGATGCCCCCAACCCTGCCACTAGGTCAACTGCGGCTTAGTAGGTAATCTGCGTGCCTCTTGACACTAAATTATAAGTTCCACACTAAAACAAAACCCTAGAACAGTACTAACAGGTATACACAAAGTACGCGGAATACTTAAGTAATAGATACTACCGGTGAGCTCAAACACAGGATAAAAAAAAAAAAAAAAAACTTCTCATTTCTGTTTTATAATAAACACAAAAGTAATCTTACATCAACAACTTACATAAAAACATAAAAAGAAACTCTACAGATGATTCGAGTCTAAAAAGATAAAACATAAATCTATGCCCTTCCGGGGAGATTTGATCCAAAAACTCCTGGCCTAAAACTTCAGTGGCTCGCAGAACCCCTGACCGTTCCAAGCTAATCTGAGAAGAAAACATGATATGGAAAAATGTGAGCGCGAACGCTCAGTGAGTCCACGTGTGTGTGTGCGGTAGTGTTTTCTTTAAAACCATGACGATGCCATTTTACAAAAACAATTTATGCAATGTCATAAGAAAAATATTTCTTTTGCTATTTTAACAAAACTAATGCTTGAACCTACATGAGGGTTTTGAGCGCAGCTGGGAAGTCTGAGCGAATCAAGACACATCAGCGCAGCTTCTATGCCCCAAATTTAAAAGAACGTGTAATGCAACAGTGGGGCTCCACAGACAAAGTCCGGATCCCCAAAACGAGGCCATCGGAACTAAGTTCCGGCATCTCGTAGTCAAATACCAGCCAAACAACATACGAGCGTTCGATTACAAACAACCGCACTCCCATAACACTGGTCAAAACAGGCTACAGACTCCTGGGGCACCTACCAAGTCTGCCCTGGAACCAACCTCGGTGTCGAGCCCCTCCTAACTCTCCACTAGGGGGTCGAACCCCACCGTAGAGCATGATACGGTGTCCACGTAGACCGATTGGGCCACACCCTCCGCGGTCTACGCCCCTCTTAAAGTGGATCCACCCTCAGATTCAAAACCCCGTCCACGTCATCGGAAGAGGCCCTAGTACGGGGGACTAGCCACGTACAGTGCAATCCGCTAACGCGTCCGTTCACTTGATTATGAATAAACTTTAATCTTTGTCGGAAGGAGGTTTTCGTATGTATTTACAAATCAAAGGGGCCATCCGTCCGGTCATAATAACAGATTCAAGTCATAAACATTTCAGAACACAAAAGAAAATCCTCATCCGCCAGTAATCACATGCTTATGCAATTTCACAATTATGCCAATGCCAAATCTATATTCATACATATCAAAATACGTAACTTTTCAAGCTAGAACATTTTTCAATATATAAATATTTCCGAAAAACCTACATACAACAAACTTCTTATGCACCACCGTAATAGTCCGTTTAAAAAAAAATACCTATTTGGAGCACCGCTCCTATGCATTTTTCTACGAAACACGTAACACATTAGGGAGAACATCTCCAAAACACGCTGAGAAATATCGTTCCGAAAATAGCAAAATTTTGTAAAGGTTAAAAAAAAACATATTTATATGTCTTGTACTATTTGAAATAAAATGGAGTTTATGGACTCACCTGGATGTAGATCTGGTGCTAAGATCCTACAAAATAATAATGCGAAAATACTTAATACCTGGGTATCGATCAAATAATCATATTCCCTAAATAATATCGAAATCTTATAAAATGAACTTTAGGATGTATATAGATATACCTATATAATAATACATATACTTATATAATTCTTAAAAAAAAAATCGAAAAAAATCCTATACTCTAAAAGAATATACTCTCCCAAGAAACCATAATTAACTATATACTTTATAAATAAATAAAAAATCCATTTAAAATATTGAAATCTTAAAATAAATAACTAGCCTAAGAACAATATAATCTAACTAGAAACAGATCTCACTATATATTAAAGAAAATAAATAAACATACACTATAGCTATATATATACATATATATATATATATATATAAGCTAACTAACTAAAACAAAAGAAAATAAAACATGCAACTTACTTGAGAAACATGCAAACATGCAAATATATATAAACTTACTTGAGGTTGGCTGCCTTTTTTTTTTATTCAAAAAAGGAAGTGATAGGTTTATATATATATGCTCAAGATTGAGGAAATTGCCTAAAGAAAGAAATGGCTTGCATGCCTATATATACATATATATATATATATATATAGAGAGAGAGAGAGAGAGAGAGAGAGAGAGAGAGAGAGAGAGAGAGAGAGAGAAGGAAATGGCGGCTCATGGCTGAAAATAATTCGGATGATGGCAGGTGGAAGGCTAGGTGGCGGCCTTCCTTAATTGTTAAGTTTAGTTTTTTTTTTTAATTCATATATGAAAATGCCAAGTATTTTAAATTTCTAAAATAAATATACTAGGTATTAAAAATAAAAATCCACTTAAAGGCATTTATAAATCTTAATAATAAAACCTCAATAAGATAATAAAATTTTATTCCTATTCCTAACTATCCCCAAAATACTACTATGTGCCAAAAACACTATATCCCACCATATAGATCAAAACTCTATTTTCATCACGTTCTTAATTTTAAAGTCATGCTAGGTGCTTACGGGGTAGGGCGTTACATTCTACCCTCCTTAAGAAAAATTTCGTCCTCGAAATTGAATAGTTACGTACCTATAAGCTCTGGATACTTTTTCTTCAAGTACTCCTCAGTTTCCCAGGTTGCCTCTTCGATCCCATGATGTTTCCATATCACTTTACACATTGGAATCTGTCTCCCGCGTAACTCTTTTACGCTTCGTTCTATAATCTCAGTTGGTCTTTCTTGATATGACAGATCAGCTTGTAATTCCAATTGGTCATCATTGAGAACATGATCAGGTGCAGGGTGATACTTCTTTAATTGTGATACATGGAACACATCATGTATACCTATCAGTTCATTTGGTAAGGCAAGTTGGTATGCTACTTTAATCCTGTCAATAATTTCAAATGGTCCGATATATCGGGGACTTAACTTTCTTCTCCTCGAATATCGCAGCTTCCCGCGATGTGGTGTAAGTTTTAAGAAAACTCGATCTCCTACATTAAACTCCAGATCCCTTCTTTGATTGTCGGCATAGCTCTTCTGTCTACTTTTAGCTGTTTGAAGCCGGTCTTGAATTATCTTAACTTGTTTCTACATCTCTTCCAATTTTGACATCAAGTTTCTTTGCCTCTAATGGGATCGAACTCCGACTTCATCCCAGTACAAAGGTGTTCTGCATCTCCTACCATACAATGCTTCAAATGGTGCCATTCCTATCGAAGAGTGGTAGCTATTATTATAAGCAAACTCAGCACAAGCAAGATTGTCAACCCACTTATTTCCAAAGTCTAAGGCGCAAGCCCTTAACATATCCTCTAAAGTTTGAATTGTTCTTTCGGGGATCGTCCATCGGTTTGGGGATGTGCTTTGTGGTGCTATAACTTAGATTGGTCCCCCATAGCTGCCTGGAACTTAGGCCAAAACCTTGAGGTAAACCTTGGGTCTCTATCTGATACAATATCAACGGGTACTCCATGAAGTCGAACAATCTCATCCACATAAATCTATGCCAACTTGTCCAAAGGGTATGACATATTAATGGCAATAAAATGAGCCACTTTTGTTAAACGATCAACGATTACCCAGATAGCATCCTTATAACCCTTGGTTCGGGGCAATCCTGTGACAAAGTCCATTGTCACATGATCCCATTTCCATTCGAGAACAGGTAACGGTTGTAGTAGTCCCGCTGACTTTTGATGTTCCGCCTTAGCCCTTTGACATTAAGACAGGTCGCTACATACTCTGCAATTTCTCTCTTCATTCTGTTCCACCAAAACTTTTGCGTTAAGTCTTTATACATCTTATTCTCTCCAGGATGCATTGAATACTTACTTCTGTGGGCTTCCTCTAGAATCTTGCGCTTAAGTTCAGTATCATTGGGTACACATAACCGATTCCGAAAGTACAGGCTCCCATAAGCTTCTAATGTTCGAAAATCTTCCAATCCCTTAGCTTCCACGCGGTTCTTGAACTCTTGGAACTCCTTATTACTCTTTTGGGCACTTCTAATATCCTCTTGTAGGGTGGATGTTAAGCTAAGACTTGATATCTTTGCTTTTCTACTCAATGCACCGCCACCACATTCGCCTTTCCTGGATGATAGTTAATCGGGCATCGATATTCTTCCAGAAGTTCCATCCATCGACGTTGTCTCATGTTCAAGTCCTTTTGAGAAAACAAATACTTTAAATTCTTATGATCAGTAAATATCTCATACTTAGCCCTATACAAGTAGTGTCGCCACTTCTTAAGTGCAAACACGATGGCTGCTAATTTCAAATCGTGTGTCGAATAATTCCGTTCATGATCCTTCAACTTTCTTGAAATATATGCTACAACTTTCCTGTCTTGCATCAACACAGCTCCTAGTCCTTCTCCTGAAGCATCTGTATATAATGAAAACTTCTTGTTCGGATCGGGTAATGTTAACACCAGTGCCGACGCCAGTCGGTTCTTCAATTCTTGAAAACTCCTCTCATTCTTTTCCGTCCACTCAAACTTGGCTGCTTTTCTAGTTAATTGGGTTGGAGGTCCAGCAATCCTTGAAAAGTCTTTTATAAATCTCCGATAGTATCCCGCCATACCCAAGAAACTATGTACTTCAGTTGGTGTTTTGGGTTGTGTCCAATAAGTCACTGCTTCTACTTTCGCTGGATCCATCGAAACTCCTTCCTGGGTGATAACATGCCTAGGAAAGTAACTTGACTCATCCAGAACTCACATTTGCTAAACTTAGCATATAACTTATGCTCCCGTAGGGTTTGCAACACTTTTCGAAGATGTTGTTCATGAACTTCAGGGTTGGGTGAATAAACAAGAATATCATCAATAAAAATCACTACAAACTTATCCAAGTAAGGATTAAAGACTCTGTGCATCAAGTCCATAAATGTGGCAGGTGCATTAGTTAATCCAAACGGCATAACCACAAACTCGTAATGTCCGTATCGTGTGTTGAATGCCGTCATTGGAATATCCTTTTCTTTTATCCTGACTTGATAATATCCCTGTCTCAAGTCCAATTTGGAAAAACATCCCGCTCCTCGGAGTTGGTCAAATAACTCATCAATGAGGGGTAGTGGGTATTTGTTCTTAACTGTCACATTATTCAATCCTCTATAATCTATACACATCCTCAGGATTCCATCCTTTTTCTTTACAAACAAAACTGGCGCACCCCAAGGAGATGTACTTGACGAATATATCCTTGCTGCAACAGTTCTTGTAGTTGCTTTTTCAACTCTTTTAGTTCCTCCTGTGCCATCCGATATGGAGTTCGAGATATTGGTTTAGCATCAGGTACCAATTCTATGCCAAACAAAAAGAGATTCTCTCATTTTGTTCGCTTTCCTTGGAACACCAGGATTGGCATACTCGGTTGGCTAAACTTAACCAACTTCCGTCGACAATCTACTTGGGCATAATTTAGACAACGAGTCCATCCCAAGTATCACATCATATCCCTCCAATGGTAAGGCAATTAAATCTCCGGATAAAAGCACATTCTCGACACATATGTCACAATCAGGGTACTTTACCTCAGTTATCTTATTCACGCCCATAGGAGTGCTAACTATCAACTGATAATGCATGTTAACAGGAGGTATAAGAATATGTTTTATGAAATGCAAACTCACAAAAGAATGCGTAGCTCCAGGGTCAATGAGTACTCTTGCTGGTTGAGAAAAGAGTTTTATCATACGTTCAACTACTTCTGCTTCAGTATCTACGAGCAATCCATCTAGTGCATAAACTTTAGCTTTTACTTGTGGCTTATTATTCCTTCCTTCTGTTGTTCCTCTCATGACCGGGGGTCGGCCTGCTTTTCTGGACATCTCCGGAGTTACTTGTTGCATCTCAGGGCATTGATCCTTGGTATGTACTGGTTTTCCACACTTGAAACATAATCTTAACTTCCGATAACACATTTCAGCCACATGCCCACTTCGTCCACAGTATCTACATATTCTGTGGGATCCTCCAGGGGTTAGGGTTGGTCGGCCTTCATTTCCACTCCTTTGTTCACCACGGGATCTCTTAAAATCTCTAGGTTTCCATGGTCCTTGTCCAGGACGTTTATATGGAGCTGTCGCTGAACCAATGGCTGTTTTCCTCTGTATAACCCCTTGATCAGCCATCTCTGTTCGCGTGGTGGCTTTAACTGCGGCCGCGAATCCCATCGGTGGCAAGGGAGCTAATGCTCGTTGCAACTTAACCCTTAATCCTTTCACAAATTGTCGCGTCTTATTTTCGTCAGTGTCTAACAACCTTAAGCAATACTTAGCCAACCTATTGAACTTTGCTATATACTGGGCAACTGTCAGGTTACCCTGTCTCAATTGCTGAAACTCATCCTCTCGTTGCTCCCGAACCCAACAAGGTATGTACTCCTTTTTGAATTCTTCTTGAAAATCGTTCCAGGTCCATGGTTGGTTCTTAAGTGTCTGTGCTTCGGAAGCTCTAAGCCACCAATCCTTTGCCATTCCTCGAAGTCTAAAAGCTGCAAACGTTACCCTCAGAGCATCCTCATACTTAAGGGTATCATAGATATCATTCAACTGCTCAAGGAACAGTTCAGCTTTAATTTCTTGCTCAACGTCTCCATAGAACTCTGGGGTTCGAAACTTAAGAAATCGTTCTAGTGCTTCATCTGCTCCAGTGTCTGGTACTCGTTCGTTTCTTCTTGTGGCCATTGAAGTTTCTAATAATTCTGTCATCTTGATCATAAAATTCTCGATTACTTTGTGTGTAGCTTGTTCTGGACGAGGGGTGGCTTCTCTCGTAGGTTCAGACTGTCTATTTTGAGAATTTTTCGACATAACCTCGTCCGTACGGTTGGGAGATTGTGAACCTGACATGTTTCTAAAAACCAAAAAGTTCCAATACTAATAAACATCTACGATTATAGATACTTTACGACAGGTAAACATAAATTCATCTCAGGCACAAACATCAAATGCATACATACAAACATATATATATATATATATAACTCAAAATAAGGATTTTTGGTACAAGTAGTGTCAAGATACAATCAGATTATCTTGGTCCTACCTCCCAAAAATATATATGGTCGGGTTGCTATACATATCCAAAACCCGAGGACCTCATACCTATGATTCTAAGTCTACTGCATCAAGTACCAACAAAAATACTACTCGTACCTATCCAAGTGACCAAATATGCACCCTACCTGTACTCTATCCAATACCTACTCCGCCTAAGGACACTGGCTACCATAACATCCTGGACGAGACTCCAGCTCATCACGTGCTCTATCCACTAAATCTCTAGTAATTCCAAGGAACTGAGCGATAAACTGCCTAAGCCAGTCCCGCTCGTTAATCAGCTCCAAAATCTCTCTCTCTCGGGCTGCATGAGCCTCCCGCGTCTGGGCTAACTCCTCCTCTAACATGGCAGCCCTCGCCGTCTCCTGTTGCCGTGCCTGGCGTGCCGCATAAAATAAGGCTTCCATTCGGGAGATCTCCTCTCAATGCTATAACCTGCTGGCTAGCGGCTACAGCCCGTTGCTCACGCCACAGGCAATAACCACAAATGTCATACTCCCTGACCCCACCCCGAAGTAGTGATACTGGAAAAGAAGATACAGATGCCACGGGTGGAATAGGGGTAGGAGAGGCTGCTGCTGGCATAGTTTTGCTACAGAGGTACCCATACTCCCAGTGACTGCCGGTGCCCCTTGCTCTAGTTCAGGCGTCATTTCTGAGTCCGACGTGAGCTCGCTAGGGTCCTCTTCTATCGATGTTCCAAGTCCTATTCCCGATGCCACTGGTGCCATCTCTGGTCCTTCTACTGACTCATCATCGGAAAGGTCAATCACTGGAATTGGTTCCCTTTCTGGGATGATCTCCCTAAGGGAATATGAGGAGGATGATGGTGACGTAGTCCTGCTAGGCTCATCTACGAGGGTGCCCTCCCTGTATGTTCATCTATGAGAAGGATGTGCCATCTAGTACCTACAAAACAAAATCTTAGGGTTAGTACTAACCAATAAATCATATGGTTAACTTTAAAGTTTAAACAGTTAACTCTTATAGCTTGTCTAAAATCCAACGTTTCAAACCTAGTATCGAACCTAGATGCTCTGATACCACCTGTGATGCCCCTAACCCTGCCACTAGGTCAACTGCGGCTGAGTAGGCAATCTGCGTGCCTCTCGACACTAAATTATAAGTTCCACACTAAAACAAAACCCTAGAACAGTACTAACAGGTATACACAAAGTACGCGGAATACTTAAGTAAATTAGATACTACCGGTGAGCTCAAACACAGGATAAAAAAAAAAACTTCTCATTTCTGTTTCATAATAAACACAAAAGTAATCTTACATCAACAACTTACATAAAAACATAAAAAGAAACTCTACAGACGATTCGAGTCTAAAAAGATAAAACATAAATCTATGCCCTTCCGGGGAGATTTGATCCAAAAACTCCTGGCCTAAAACTTCAGTGGCTCGCGGAACCCCTGACCATTCCAAGCTAATCTGAGAAGAAAATATGATATGGAAAAATGTGAGCGCGAACGCTCAGTGAGTCCACGTGTGTGTGTGGTAGTGTTTTCTTTAAAACCATGACAATGCCATTTTACAAAAACAATTTATGCAATGTCATAAGAAAATTATTTCTTTTGCTATTTTAACAAAACTAATGCTTGAACCTACATGAGGGTTTCGAGCGCAGCTGGGAAGTCTGAGCGAATCAAGACACATCAGCGCAACTTCTATGTCCCAAATTTAAAAGAACGTGTAATGCAACAGTGGGGCTCCATAGACAAAGTCCGGATCCCCAAAACGAGGCCATCGGAACTAAGTTCCGGCATCTCGTAGTCAAATACCAGCCAAACAACATACGAGCGCTCGATTACATACAACTGTACTCCCATAACACTGGTCAAAACAGGCTACAGACTCCTGGGGCACCTACCAGGTCTGCCCTGGAACCAACCTCGGTGTCGAGCCCCTCCTAACTCTCCACTAGGGGGTCGAACCCCACCGTAGAGCATGATACGGTGTCCACGTAGACCGATTGGGCCATACCCTCCGCGGTCTACGCCCCTCTTAAAGTGGATCCACCCTCAGAGTCAAAACCCCGTCCACGTCATCGGAAGAGACCCTAGTACGGGGGACTAGCCACGTACAGTGCAATCCGCTAACGCGTCCGTTCACTTGATTATCAATAAAATTTAATCTTGGTCGGAAGGAGGTTTTCGTATGTATTTACAAATCAAATGGGCCATCTGCCCGGTCATAATAACAGATTCAAGTCATAAACATTTCAGAACATAACAGAAAATCCTCATCCGCCAGTCATCACATGCTTATGCAATTTCACAATTATGCCAATGCCAAATCTATATTCATGCATATCAAAATATGTAACTTTTCAAGCTAGAACATTTTTCAATATATAGATATTTCTGAAAAACCTACATACAACAAACTTCTTATACACCACCGTAATAGTCCGTTTTAAAAAAAACACCTATTTGGAGCACCGTTCCTATGCATTTTTCTACGAAACACGTAACACATTAGGGAGAACATCTCTAAAACATGCTGAGAAATATCGTTCCAAAAATAGCAAAATTTTGTAAAGGTTAAAAAAAAAAAAAGAATATTTATATGTCTTGTACTATTTGAAATAAAATGGAGTTTATGGACTCACCTGGATGTAGATCTGGTGCTAAGATCCTACAAAATAATAATGTGAAAACACTTAATGCCTGGGTATCGATCAAATAATCCTATTCCCTAAATAATATCGAAATCTTATAAAATGAACTTTAGGATGTATATAGATATACCTATATAATAATACATATACTTATATAATTCTTAAAAAAAAATCGAAAAAAATCCTGTACTCTAAAAGAATATACTCTCTCAAGAAATCATAATTAACTATATACTTTATACAAAAAAAAAAAAAAAATCCATTTAAAATATTGAAATCTTAAAATAAATAACTAGCCTAAGAACAATATAATCTAACTAGAAATAGATCTCACTATATATTAAAGAAAATAAATAAACATACACTATAACTATATATATACATACTGGGACGGACCTAGGCAGGCACCTGGGTGGGCTCGAGCACCCCCGGGAAATTTTTTTTTTTTAAAAAAAAAAATTTATGTTTTTTACATTTAAGCCCAATTTTTTTTTTCAATTTAGCCCCCACAAAATGTAGGGGCTGATTTATAAAAAAAAATTAAAAAACAAAAACCTCGGCTGCGCCAGCAGAAACAATAGAAAAAATTTCAATTTTCTTCTTCTCTCTCCCCGATATTATATGTAAATTTAGAATTTGTAATATTTATCCTGTGAGTGATGAGTGATCACTCCTCATTGGTAATGGACGATTACCTATTCTTTTGCTATATTATATGTAAATTTGGAATTATTTGAGTTTCTTATGTACATGGAATGCATCATTTTATAGATGAAATTCTGGCAAAAATTTTTTTTCCTCCCGCCCCCCAATCATATTGTTCTGGTTCCGTCCCTGTATACATGTATATATATATATATATAACCTAACTAACTAAAACAAAAGAAAATAAAACATGCAACTTACTTGAGAAACATGCAAACATGCAAATATATATAAACTTACTTGAGGTTGGCTTTCTTTTTTTTTTATTCAAGAAAGGAAACGATAGGTTTATATATATATATATATATATATGCTCAAGATTGGGGAAATTGCCTAAAGAAAGAAATGGCTTGCATGCCTATATATATAGAGAAGGAAATGGCAGCTCATGGCTGAAAATAATTCGAATGATGGCAGGTGGAAGGCTAGGAGGCGGCCTTCCTTAATTGTTAAGTTTAGTTTTTTTTTTTTTTTTAATTCATATATGAAAATGCCAAGTATTTTAAATTTCTAAAATAAATATACTAGGTATTAAAAATAAAAATCCACTTAAAGGCATTTATAAATCTTAATAATAAAACCTCAATAAGATAATAAAATTTTATTTCTATTCCTAACTATCCCCAAAATACTACTATGTGCCAAAAACACTATATCCCACCATATAGATCAAAACTCAATTTTCATCACGTTCTTAATTTTAAAGTCATGCTAAGTGCTTACGGGGTAGGGCGTTACATCCTCTGTGAACGATCGAGATGCTAGCACTCGACGTTCTGAAAACTATTCCGAACGAACCCTAACTATCTGGTAATACTTTAGAATTTTGGAGAAAGAGACAAGACACAATTCTGGTCATCCTAGGGTTTAAAGTTTTTAATCAGAAAAAGACAATCGCGGAAATAACATAACCTTTTATAGCTGTCAACATTAGAACCCTAATTGTAATCTAATGACAATTTTAATCTCGTTCGTCTATTCTTATAATCAACCAATGGTTGGATGAATAATATTAAGTAATTAATTTTATTTATTTGATAAACAAATTAGTTAGTTATTAATTTACCAAATAAATGCAACACAGAATGTGATCCCCTTTTTGTATACGTTCAACAAATCTGGACACGATCTAGATCCATTGGACATGTACATCGTGCTCACAAGATCGTCTATGCGTGTGACCTTGTAAGTTCACTTAACGTTCGCAGCGAATAAAAAATGTCTTAGACTTTTATTCACAAAACATAAGTGGCCTCTAGCAAGACATTATTCTTACCCCGGTTAAGTAAAAGATATGATAACCTAACATCAATATTGTCCTTTTGTTGCACGATATCCTAATTAAGTATAAGGCATGGACCGAATCATCCTTATAAAACTTAATTAACAATTTATTTAATCAACAGGCAGAATGTTCCAATAAATAACATTAATAACCTTATTAATACTTATTTGAGTATGGCCATGCGTATTCTCCAGTCTTCCTTATCAAGGGGTCCATGGATATCTCTCTCTAATAAGAGGGGGACAAATCCCTTTCACTATCTCTAATATTCAAACCGTGACAAGAAAATAGCCCAACAAATAGTCATAATAATCACTTAATTAAAAGTAATGTTTGACTATGTCAAAACATATTGTCTCCAACTCGACGAGATTAGAATGGAGTAAAACAGATACTACAATATCTCCAAGGGACGATTGATCTTGGATTATTTTATTCAAATAAATCAAATTCGAAATTAATTGGATATACTGATGTTGGATATCTATTGGATCCACACAAAGCTCGTTCTCAAACTGAATGTTTGTTTACATGTGGTGATGCTGCCATATCTTGGCATTCCACAAAACAATCTCTAGCTGCTACTTCTCTAATCATGCTGAGATAATAGCTATGCATGAGACAAGCAGAGGATGTGTGTGGCTAAGATCATTACTCCATTATATCTGAGAAAATTGTAATTTATCCTCCAAAAAAGAAATTCCAACAATCTTATATGATGATAATGCTGTTTGCATAGCACAATTAAATAGAGCATATATTAAAGGCGATAGGACAAAACATATTTCAACCAAATTTTTCTTTACTTATGAAATTCAAAGAAATGGTGAAATTGATGTGCGACAAATTCGGTCATGTGACAATTTGGCTGATTTGTTCACTAAAGCATTGTTGACTGCAACATTTAAAAAATTGATCTATAAAATTATCATGCGTCAACTAAAATATCTGAAGAGATCCTCTCAACAGGGGGAGTACATTTTATACATAAAAGAATAATGTACTCTTTTTCCTTCACTGGACGTTTTTCCCACGAGTTTTTTTTCCAGTGGGGTTTTAACGAGACGTGTTCTTTATGTTATGGACATCTAAGGGAGAGTGTTATGAAATTAATATATACGTACTGGATGTCCAAATACGTTCCTTGAAGAGAACTAGGACTTCCAAGACCGATTCTTTAATGAACTCTACCCTATTGGTAAGCCCATTCATTATAAGGTTAACTCTTGTACTTGTGTCTATAAGTTGGACCTTATGTAAGATATTAGTAAGACAATTAAAGTTATCTCTATTATAATTCTTTATAATTTTTCTTATTCTTACTATATAGTACTTAGACTTTAGTTAAATTTATAACAATGAGAGCATTTTTGAGTTGTATTTCAATTTTTTAAAAACTTTTTTCTCGAAACATCAACTATTAACTTTATAAAAATGATAAAAATTATCTACGAAAATTAGATAAATACGTAAGCTATTAAATTTGTAAAATTTTAATTTTAGATCCAAATACAAGATAAATAATGTAGAATGTGGAGTTCTTGCGTGATATATGCCTTAATCGATGCTTCTATTGACTTAGGCAGAGGACATTCCAAAACATTTGATGTAAATTAATTGATTATCGTCAATAAAACAAGGAAAAAAAAAAAAAGAAAGAAAAAAAGAGCCTCACTTCTCGAATTATATATGATCTAAAATATCAACCTCATAGACTCAAAATATGGACTCTCGGTTGAGAGATGACTTTAACTAAAACTAGTGAAATTTTAATTTAATTATAAATAGCTATATACATAAATTTTAATTTTACTGGTGAAATTAGATATACATAAATATGAACAATTTTTCAGCAAATAAATATAAATTTTTTATTAAATTTGTTTCATTATACATAATAATCTTTAATTTTTTCTATTTATATATACATAAACTATTTCAAGACTTTATTTATATCCCGACACTATCACTTGTGACAGAATTCCCAGTTACCTAATTAACGTACACTATATTCTAAAATTAGTTTTAAAATTGTAATAAACATGCGTGAGTTAAACATAATCCCTTGATTCTATTTCAAGTAAGTAGTATTAGTAATATATAAATATAAACTTGAAAAATAAAATGATAAAAATAAAAACTAAATATATAATAAAAAATTAATATATAATTTCTGTTTTATATAAAACTAATTTCAAATATATGAAATTTGAAATTTTAATTTTGTTGTTTTCTGCTAAATTCTAACTTTGGAGGAGGTTGAGATAGAAAATCACATTCCCTCTTTGGCTAAAAAGTTACAATTGAAAATAGAGAAAACGCGGGAGAGGGAGAGAAATAGAAAAGGTTTAACTTGTCCTAACATAAATATATATATATATATTATTGAAACTAAATAAAATCTCCATCGATGTCACAAATAATATTGATGAAGTTGTTGTGTAGATGAGGAGGATAAAATGAAGCCAAAGAGTATTTGATGAGGACACCATTTTTTTCTTAATATAAAAACCTTAAATATTGGAAGATATTGAGAGCTTCCACTTGAAGAAAATGACAAAGAGAAGAGGCTTGATCATAGCCCCTATCTAATTCTTCATTCATTGCACTTAAAACCTTTGACATAGAAATTTTTAAGTTTAGATTAATTATTCATCCCTTGCCTCACAGGGAGACGGCGATATGTAATAATAATAATAATAATAATAATAATAATAATAATAATAATAATAATAATAATAATAATATTATTATTATTATTATTATCATTATTATTATGTATTCAATTTATAAGTGAGAATATATGAACTTCTTTATCTATATTAAACTTACATCATCAACATGATTGACTCATTTATTTTTATAAATGTAGCTAAACATGATTTATATAATAGATCTACGAATTAAATAGATAAGCTTTTTTTTATTTAACAAAACAATTTTTGGTAAATACATATTAATCAGATAAATTATATGACTTAATATGATCAGTGATTAACCAAGATCGGATCCATAGGAGAATATTTTTTTAAGAAAAAATTTAAGAACAAAACTAAAAGATTGAAGGGGAATCACCCAACTCCCACTATTTGTAGAAGAAATTAAAGTGTTCCTTTCAATTTCTTTTGAGTTTTAATTTTAACCTTTTTTTTTTTTGCCTGTTTTATATGTTTACATAAATTTTTCGCAAGCAAAATTAAAAGTCAGTCTGTCTGTGTAACAAAAACTAATAAAATCCTCGTCATATTTGCCACAGTCACCTATAATTTGTCAGGATCGATGAATTCAAAAATTTCTTCCTCAGTTATTGCTGTCCAGATTTCTCGTTTTCATTTACCGTTATCATTTTTGTTGCAATTTGATGCATTTTGTGACGTAATCAATCGTGCTTCTAGGAGTTTCTTCATTTGTTGAAACTAAATCACGTTGTAAAAAAAGAAAAGCACATTATTATTTTAAGAGTAATTTATATATATACACAATTCTTTAACGAATTTAATTGTTACAATTTAGTCCTAAAACTTTTGTTTTACGCTGAAATCAAACATCTTCCGCCATATTCTACACGGTTAGTCGCTATCGGATTATTATGTAGGGACTTGTTAAATATTATAGTTAGACTTAATTTACTCTAAAAATAAATCTTAAGAGGAAGATGATTGCTTAGACTTATAAGAACTTTATTATTTTACTAACTATTGAAGGCGGGATTTTTAACACACCTCTTCATCACGTCTAGATATCCAATGTCCAGAGTTGGACATCTAGCTAGAGCGTAAAGTTCCATATGACTAGACATAGAAGGGTGTCCAACATTATACTAGGTAATTTTGATATCATATTAAAATATTAAGTTTGGACCTAATCTCTAATCACCTTAAAATGTATCTCAAAAGGAAAAAATTGCCTCAAATTCATAATAATGACTTTATTTATATATTCTTTTATTAACTAGTCAATGTGAAATTCTTAAGAATAATTATCAGAAACAATAAAGATATTGAACTAAAATCATTTGAAATAAATATTTAGAACCAAATTGCGACACCTACTAGCTAATTGCATGACTGTGTTTTGCAAATAACTCTTATCTCTATCTCTAAATATATGGTGAAGCTAATTAATTGCCAAGATAACGAATTTGACATGGTAATTAGGAGAAGAAAAGCTCAAAACATATCTAGAAAAACTAATGATGAATTAAGGGAAATCTCCATTTGTGTGGTGGAATCCTTCTAGCTAGGCCACCAAGCAAAGAGATAAGCCACCCGCCCTTCAGGAAGCACTGTGTTTTTTTTTTTTTTCCCCCTGATCTTTTAATTTCGTTTTTCTTGCAATAAATTGCAACAAAACAAAGTAAAAAGGTTGCCAAAAAGCTAACATTTGTTTTATCCCTTGAAAGTTGTACTAAGTATCCAAAAAGTTTTGCAAACCCAAAATTTTGTACACATTTCTAAAGTAAAATGTGTGTCTAAAAAAGCTCCAATTCACTTCAAGAGTCCAAAATCAATGAGAAAAGTGACATAATATCAAGAATGGATTCAAGAATTCTAACCACATCTAGCAAAAGTTCAAATTAGTACTTTTAAAATTAATTTTCAAGAATCATTATCATTAAATTTATTATCAAAAGTTCATAAAAAAATATGTGGTTTTGGCTTGAGCTACCTAGCTATCCACATATATAGGGATGATTGATGAGATTTAATGAGAAATTGCAAAGGAATAGCGACAGATGAATTTGGAGTCACAAAACAAGATTGGTCGGACGGCGATTGCCAGCACTGATAACTTTCCAAATGGTCGGTGATTTTCACAACTCCAACTTGTCCTTGTGTTTGGATATCCATCCATTGATTTGTTAATTTTAGGGTTCTTGATCTGGATATATACATATTGCATTTAATTTTGACGTCTACTTGGATGTTACACTATATTCACAATTTGCAGACATGACGGAACCACACATCCCGCACACCTCAAGAACAGAATTAAAGGGAAAGGCCGCTATCTCCTTTATTTTTATTACCATGTCAGAAGTTTTGAGTATGAATCATTTTCTTTTTTCGATGTATTAAAAAAGAAAAAAATCAAGCTCTAATTGGTTTGCTGGGAGGAGAGGTGGGACACAATAAAAGGTTGAGTAAAAATTATTTAAAAAAAAAACCAAGTGAGTCTCATTTTTATGTTTGTAAATATTTTTCTTCAAGTTTACTTTTAACATATTAAAATTTTTCTTATATATTTTCCCGTTCCTCCAAAGTAAAATGTTTTGATTCTGTGTATGCATTCCAACAAAATGAAGGTGAAAGGCATAGACTTTATTAAAATTAAACTTTAAAATGGTGAAAATTTCTAATAATCTATATAAAAATTTTTGAAAATATTTGAACAGATGGATTTTTGTAAAAGAAAATTCTGATTAAAAACTTAAAAATAAATACCCATAAAAATTTTAAAAAATGTTAGGGGCGGTTGTCACCACTATCCCTAACGTTTGGTACAATGGAACTGAATGAAATTCTTTTCCACCTAAAATCATTTGCATCCCGAATGGAATCAGAATCTTCTTTCTATTCTATTTTTACCTGGTGTCTAAGATTTTTCAACTGATCCAAGAGCAGATCAACGGGTTACGAGGCTAATAATCGGCATGAAGCCACTCCCAAGGTGAATTGAATTCATTACCTCTCATCTTACAAGTTAGGTAGAGGTATCAGAGGGATTCTTTATCCACTAGAAGAAAATGTTAAAAATAGAATAATTATTCATTGTTTGTGTTTGGTAAAATTATTATTCAATATCAAAATAGAATGAAATTTCACGTAATATGACTTAAATATTCTAGGTATACAAACTAATAGTAAGGCAAATTAAATGCACTTTTGACCACCCTTTACTTAATAACTTTTATGCTAAAACCTAAAAAGTTAAAAGATTTATTTCAATATTTTAAGCTCTATATATATATATATAAATATATATATATATATTTATGTATATATATACATATACATATATATACACATACACATATGTATATACACACATATATATATATAATTAAAGGTAATCATGAAGCAAATAATTTTCTAAAAAAATTACTAGGAACATATGTACTATTGAACTTTTTCTAAATATACAAATTTTTTCATTACTACAAAATTTATGAAAAAATGAGAAGGGTAAAATAGATAAGAATATTTACTATGATTCCCGCTTCTCTTGGAGTGCTCGTTACTTAGGCTTTTCTATAGAATGATTTTTCCAACTTCCTCTAGAATGAGTTTTTTATGCTTCATGCTTCTATGTATATGTATATATACATATATATTATAGATATATATACATATATACAAATACATATATATATATATATACATATATAAATACATATATATACATATATATAATTAAAAATAATCATGAAAAAAATAATTTTTAGACAAAATTAAAAGGAACATATGTACTGTCGAGCTTTTTCCAAATATGCTAATAATAATGATGATGTTGTGGCGTTTCAAGAAGAAGATAATGGGTGGGTTCGAGAGGGTGCAGAGACAATGATACTTGATGTGGTTGATAGTGCTGCTCGTCAAGAATAAAGTTTAGACACTTATGCATAAAGCATTACTTAAAATAAGATATTGTTGAACAATCTGGTAAGCACTAATTATTTATATGCTAAGTGAATAAGTACCTAATTAACTTGCATCGTTTTTAGTTACAAATAATTAAACTTACACCATTTTATAAATAACTTTTACAATTGTAGTTTCAATATTGATTGATTACCTTTTTCATCTTGTCACTAATTAACTTTTTTAAACAATGCACAAGTACGCATGTCAAAGGAAAAAGCTAAAGATATCATCATGGAAGATAAGCTTGCATCATCTATTGCCCATGAAGAGTATATTATAGAAAAAAGTAAGAGTGGTTAAAAAAGAGTAGGTAGTGCATGAAGAGCAGCAGTGGCCTATTTGTTGTTAGCCACCAACTCGAAATCATTCAAGTTCTAATGTAGAACAAGTCAATAACCTAGTTAGTATAGGTGCTCCTCTATTAGAGACCTGTTCAATTTGCAAGAGGCGCAACCTCCACTTCTAGATATGCCTCACATTTTCTTGGAAAGAGTACTTCTCAAAATCTTGTTGGTATTCAAGATAAATCCAACAAAAGCAATGCAGAAATTGGAACAAGTACATCAACTTAATATAAAGTAATTTATTTGAACAAGTATAATGGAATGTGAACGGGTACTACCGTAAATTTTTTGTGATCATGTTAACATAGAAAATCTGAAAGAAATCTCAAATAGAGGCGTTACACCTCCCGTTATTAGAATGGTTGGTATTCGGTCAATTTTCTTTTAATTTATGCCTTTTTTCTTTCCCTACAATTAATCTAAAAATTCTTATGTCTTGTAGTTGATAAAGACTACAAAGTTCAAAATTTACACACAAATTCAAGTAAGCCTAGTCCACGCCAAGTAACGACACTTGTACTTTATTTCATTTGCGAATTCACTTAGCTTTATGAAATTTCATTCGCAGTCCCTATTACTGAAGAATCATATTATTTCTTTTTATCTCATTACAAGGAAATCAATCAAACCCCAAAAAGCAAGGTGAAGAGGTCCATCGAAATATATATCTCTTAAAGAAGGGGAAGTCATTGAGGTCCAATTAAATGAACAAATGCAACCAATTGGAAAGACTAGAACTACTTTCCTGTCCTATCTTAGTCACATTACCCATAATAGTGTCAAGCTCCCACTAAATTATGCTTCCTGGAGTGATATTCCAGATGACATATTAGATGGTATTTGGAAGGACATTCGGGTAGAATGTAGTTGCTTTAGGTACTTTGTCTAGGTAGTTAAAGGTAGAATTTGATATTCATTACATTTTATTTTTACATTATATTTAGTAGGACACTACGTACCCGCTACTTATAGAGCTAATTGTATGTATCACTTGCTGAAAAATAGAGAGAATGGAAGAGTTCCATAAAAAAATTATTATGTTCTAGTAGATTCAAAGAAGTAGCTTTAGCATACAATTCGACAAGAGTTGAACTAGAGCAATAGGAGTAGCTAGTCAAGTATTGGATTTTAGATACAGTTCTAGTAATTATTCCCTTACTGAAATTACATTATCTTGATTTATATGCTATGTAATATTATCATATAATATTTATTCTAATTTCTCATTAGTTCTATGTTATTGTGTATGCTGTAAATTCATATATTTCTTTATAATTTAACAATAAAATATGTTGGCGGCTACTGAAGTTAATAAGTATAATTGGAGCATGCACGGGCCTCAACACATATGTGTTAGAAAATCCTTAGAGAAGAGGTAAACTTCAATAATTTTTAAGTTAATGATTCAATTTATTGTGATATAAAATGACATAAAATAGTAGACTTTCTTCTTATTAGATAATGTGAAATTTTCAAGTGCAAAAATATCTAGCAAATAATAAAGTAGTGAATAAAGATCATCACACGAGGATTGTTGTCTAACTGGAGAAATCACCTACTTAAAACTAGACTTAAACCAAAAATAAAATTGATTAAAACTAAAACAAATCTAAAGTTAATTAAAACGAGCAATTAAACTAACAATTACTAAATACTTTTTATGAAAAGTTTGATGATTAAAAATGGACTAAGGCACGCTAATCTAGTCCTTTTATACCTCTGGTTAATTTATTCTTGATTAACTCTTGATCTAGTTAATAATGGAATCCACGAGAATAACTTAGAGTCAATCTCTTGCAGTTAAGCTCCTAGTCTCACTAATAAACCAATTTTATCTCTACGTGATTTTAAGAATCGAGACTGCATACACCTCTGTAGATCTATCTTAACTTTCTTTTCCTACTAATTATTAGAAATTGCACAAAGAAACTGAATCTATGTATCTCTAATCAGTTTTATGATGTGTTGTTATTACCTTGATCTAATAAAACCTAGTACCTCTTGGTCGCTAGATGCAATCTATGAACATGTAATAGTTTATTAGAATATCGCAAGCATTGAGAACATATGATCACAATTAACCGAAATCAATTTTAAAGATAAAATATTTTAATTAAAAACAATCATATTTATAAAACTTTCGACCTTGAAAAAAAGCCTTAGTCACAAAAGAGTTAGCTATTCATAGTAAACAAAAAAATAAAAAGAGGGCTTAGAAGAAGCTTGGAGAGTTGCCCCAAAATTGTCTTTCAAGTTTTTGATAAAAAGATGTGTGAAAAGATATCGTAAAAACATAATCTCCTAAACCCTAAACTGTATTTAAATAGAGGTTACAAACTTAAAAAGAAAGTTCCTAAATCGGAAAAAGAAATTACTAGAACTCAAAAATTACTTACAAAAATTTCTTAAAAAAATAATAAAGCTAAAACCGCTATGAATCAGGCACGAAAATAACGAATCCGGCATCAGGTTTATTTAGACAAAAACCAGTCTGTGGATCCACCTTCAGTGTTGATATCCTGGAAATTCTTTGGAAAAGGATTTATATAAATCCGGAGCAGGAATCTTGACGAAACAATTATTGCCCAACAAAACACGTTTCCAACACCGGTTTCATTTAGCCAAAACTGCATATCTTTTTCTTTTTCTTTTCTTTTGCTTTCCCATTTTGCACATTAGTCCTCTACTTTTCATTTGTCTTCACTTGAGCCCCTACAACTCAAATAAAGTATAAAGAATGTTATTTGTTCTAATTAAAATCAATTTACACTAGAAAATTTAATTAAAATAAATATCAAATTAAGTCCAAAAACTAGTAAAAAATCAATATATAATTAGATGCAAGAACAAGTACAAGAAACAAATATGCTTTCTGTGTACATAAGGACAAGAATAGATGCAAATGGAGTTCTTGTTAGTAAGGAAGGAGCAAGAGTCATAAAATTATATTTTCTTTTCTTCTTATTAGGTTTGTTTTTTTCCCACTTCACTTTCTAGTTCTTCATTTTTATCAATCACATTTATTTATTTAGAAATACAATGAAAGAGAAGCTTAAAGAAATTCTTCGCAGGGAGCAAACAATAGCAGTAAGAAAATTGCATACTTCGAGAGTTTATGGGACCTGACATACATTGATATGTGAAAGCAATGGGATTATATCATACTCACAAGTGTTCAGAGAAGCAAGTACGTCTTAGACCTTGATTGATGAGTCTACTAATATCTCAAAAGTTAAAAGTTTGGTGAGGGAAGAGAGAATATGTCAAGCATGGAGTCTCAAATTGATACTCTTTAAAGATTGTTTGGAGGAAAGGGTTGATTTATTGGTAAAATCTCAAAGCATGCCTTGTTTTAATTGTGGTCATCAGGTTATTGTCTCTTTCTTTTGTTTGTTGCCTTTAATGTCTCATTCATTTGATACAGAATTTATTACTTCCTATTTATGTTTTCATTAGGTAACTAATGCTTCAAGTGCACCAAACTTAAATACAAATTTCAATGGCACTAATGTTTCTCATGAGACATTTGACACTGTGGAAGATATGGTAATTTTGACAAAAAATACTTAAGAGTTCATAATTTGATGATTTACAGCATTAGCAATTTCATAGTATGTTTGGTGTGAATATTTAAGTTACTTAGGACTTGTTGTTTTAGGATGTAAACTTTGCAGGGTTAGTGTTATTTTCATAGCTTTTATACTTTTGATTCAATACTAAACACCTGTGTTATGATTTCCCGACGACCAAACACAGAAACAGAAAGCCTATTTACTATTACAGATTCTATTCACTATTACAAGCCTTGAATCAGGAAGCAAAAATGAAAGACATAACACTCCTATTCTATTACAAAAAGGATTCCTTCGTCTTCCGCGACTTCCAGCCAGACTTGGAGACAGGCAGTGAACAGAAAACAAGTTAACAGTAAATATACGAATAAAAGATAGAACCTTTACCTCGAGATCCTTCAGATCTCGGAAGGGACGCCAACCGTCGGATCTGAACGAGCGCAGCTCGTTCGGTCTCACCGTCCGCGGCAGAGGACTGACCCAAAGTGCTCTTCCGGTGAAGAACACCACTATTCCTTCAGCAACCAGTGGCCTCAAAGTACCGATGCTCTCAAACTCTCTCTCTCACTAAACGACGCCCCTTTCCTCTCACTACAATCAAGCACTCGGTAACCGAAAGGTTAGCCGGCACAGAAAAGCAAATGGGAGTCCCGAAGGGTCGCACCGAAAAAACGAACAAGAAGACTGATCGAAAGAAGAGAGAAGAAGACACAAGGTCAGAGAACAATAGAGAGGCAGCGACAGACTAGACAGAAAGAATGAGAGAATGTGTGGTAGGGTAGGCTGAGAGTAAAATATGTATATATAGCTATGTCACCTGGGCGGGCCGGGTTTAACCCGACCCGCCCGGCATCAAGAGCCTGCCAGTCCAGCTTCACACTTCAGAGGCCCACCAAGGTTTAAAACATCATAGGGATTAAATGGGCCAGCAACAAAATGAAAATAGAGTGAAGGTAGTCCAAAGGGCCAACAACATGTATTGATAAAATCTTAAGTTTTACTTGCTAGTAATCTGATAATACAAAATGCACTCTCTTGGACAATGAAGTGTACTATACCTTTCTAATCTTTTGGTTTGTGGATTGAAAGGGAGATTATTATTCTTGTGTGTTTTGGCTTTTCATATTATTATACATTTTGGGTAAATTTTGTCTTTCTCTTGTAGGATAAATAAGATAATGATAGTACATTGATGTTATGTTTTAGTTTGTGGATTTGAGGATTATGCTTTTTTTTCTTTATTACGTAAATAGTTGAGATAGTTTTTATTGTGGAATGTTGTGATATTGGATGAATATTAGTATTTTGCTTGTAGTAGCCACTAAGTACTTGTTTGTATTTTCAAACTACATGTGTATTGGAGATATAGTGTTATTGAATTATGTAGTGCAGTTGGATGAGACTTATTAAGGCTATTTATTGCTTAAGCTATTTATGGATTTGGAGATTGAAATTATGTGTTGTTTGTTACATTACAAGAATTCGGATTATTTCAAATATTAAATAAATATGGATAATAATATAAATATTCAAATTATGCCCACAGTTTTAAAATTATGGTCAAAATACTATGGCAAAATTGGGCTTTGGTGGCACTTCATAAATGCTACAAATATATTAGTAGTATAACTTGTGCCACTTATCTAATGCCACAAATGTATTGAAAAATTTAATACTTTTATAGCACCTGTTGATAAATACATGACCATATCTCGAACTCATATATTAACTACAATTTATTATTTGCAGTAGGCAAGATTAGAACAAGCAAATTTTCATTCCACCACAAGTGCTTCAACCAGGGTACCACATACACTTTTGTAATAATTTCTCAATAAGTTTTATTTATATTATATATAAACTAAAACTTAATTAAGTTGAGAAAATTAGTTAAAAATAACCATGAACTATTTTAACTTTTCTATTTATAACTATAAATTTTTATTTTATCTTTATCTAACCATGAACTATTTTATATCTTTTATTTATAACTATAAACTTTTATTTATCTTTTTCTAACAATGAAATATTTTTGTTCTTCTAAAATTAACCATGAACTATTTTTGACCTCTCAAATATAGCTATATTTGAGAGGTCAAAAATAGTTCATGACTATTTTCAGAAGAACAAAAATAGTTCATGGTAAGAAAAGATAAAATAAAAGGTCATCACTATTTTCAGAAGAACAAAAATAGTTCATGGTTAGGAAAAAAAAAGTTAATGGTCATAAATAGAAAAGCTAAAATGATCATGGTTACTTTTAGTTAATTTCTCTTAATTTGATTATTTATAGCGTGTTTATTTAAATTACTTATCTTTACTAAATAATAAAAAATAAAATTTTCACATAAATACTAAATTTGTTATATTATAAATATTTTTTTGTAAGCATATACAATTTTTCTATATCTAGAATAATTTATGAGTTAATCGTTTTCCTCTCTTATATCAATTATATAACAATGGTATAGATTTTATAAATCTAAAAAATATTTTTGAAAGAACTACCACTAATATAATTCTTCAAATCTTTTAATAATTTTGAGAGAGATCACGGCAGCGAAAATAACAAAATTTTCATATCAAATTTAAGACGTACACTATCACTATATTCTCTTCCTCTTTTATATCTAAAACATTTTTCCCATAAATTTGAAATAAAATATGAACCTTAGTCAATATTTTTTTAAAACAATTGATATTTTATTTAAAACATCAATATTTATAAAATAATACTTTAAGCTCTTCTAAGTGTTTTTCTATTTGAATATGTTATAACATAAACTTATAAAGTACATATTATTAGACAGTAACTTCAACGTAAAAATTAAGTTATGTGTGTGTGTGTGTGATAATTATTGGCCTTTAAAAACTTGTGTTATATTTTTATGGGGATTTGAGTTTGTGTCATATTTAAGTGGCATTGTTTGTGGCGTTTGAAGTTGTGTCATTTTTAAGTAGCATTATTTGTAGCGTTTGAGTTTGTGACATATTTTCATGGCATTTTTTACGGTATTTTCTTATATTCCCATAATTTTGTGGCATTTTTATGTGACACTTTTAAAAAGTGTCACAAAATTTGTGTCACATTTTAAAAACTGCCATTAAAATATGGCATGTTACAATAAGTTTCACAAACTAATAGCATATATAGTAAGTGTCATAAGCAAAGTGCCACCAAAGCAAAAGCTCAAGAAACCTATTTTAAACTGTTGCCATAACCTAAGTGAAAATAGTCCACTATTTTCACGTCCACACAATTACGGTTGTTGCCCACAGTTTTGGTACAATTACCACATTTTTCGAGCATTTGCAAAACCTATTTTTTTTTGTAGTGTATCTAATTGATTCATGCATATACCAGTTAATATACAGAGGGCCACTTCTCCATTGCTTCTACTTTTCTTAAGCAGTTGAAAAAAATGCTTTTAAAAAAGTTTTTTAAAAGAATTACTCTAATATTTTTAATTTTAATAGTATGAATAAGCATAAATTGTTGGATAGTTTTTCAAAAATTACTTTTTTCACCTTATTTTAAGCTAAAAGAAGATATAATAAGCAGTTGAGAACAGTTCAAAAACATCTTATAGCTTAAAATAAACTAAGCGATACTTATTTTAAGCAACAAAAGTTGCTCCTTTAATTCAAAATTTATAAACCTTTATTTTTCTATTCATTTATAAGTGTTCATTTTCAGAAGGAGAAACTAGTATACAGACACAATCTCAAAAGTGTACCAAAACGAGAAACAGGTTATAAATTACATGCAAGTCTAATCTAGCATAGCATCACCTGGAATCTGGTATAGAATGTCTAGTCTTGCAAAATATTATATTACTTGCAAAATCTTTCAGTTCCATACTTTCCTGCTCAAGACAGGCCGTCAGCTCAGATGCTACCCCGGACACATCGAAATAGCTTTTTCAGCCACAAAAGCCGCCCCATCCATAAAACCTTTATCACGCCTCACAAGCTCGCAGTTGCAGACATGTGCCTACAAGAGAATAAAAAATGGTGCATCAGAATGCCAAAATAATAATATATGTATATATATGTACATACAGACACATACACACACACACACACACATATATATGTAAATATACCTACATCAAAGAGCCTGTGAAGAGGTCTTTCAAGTTCCGAAACTCGCACTAAGAAGCAAATGCAACGTCTTGGGAGAGAGGGATCTTCTCTAGCATCTCCAGTGCCACACCAGGGTGAGTTACTGTTAGTATATGCCCTAAGACCAATTGACTCACATTTATGATTTATGAAGCATGTATTTTTTGAATTGTATTTTATACTGTTGGTCATCAAGTATGTGACTTGACAGTAAAACAATTATAGCTAATAAAATACTATTCTTATTTGTCCCTAGTTTATCACATCTTGTAAATTAGTGTGAAGTTGATTGATGGTCAAGTTTTACTGATCATGAATATAAGATATAAAATCAATTCATAAATACATATTGAGAATATTGTATTGGATATGACCCAAAGTGAAGAAGAAATATTGCATGGGTGTAAGTTATAAGTATTTCTTCTCAGTTTTATATTTTGTGTCCTTTGATCTAATGTTTCTAATGTTTCTTGCATGGGGAGAAAGTATGCTTTGACATAGTCAAACATCACTTTTAATTAGGTGATCATTATGACTATTGGTTGACTTATTTTCTTGTCATGGCTTGAATATCGGAGATAGTGAAAGGGATTTGTCCCTCTCTTTTTTGAGAGAGATATCCATGGACCCCTTGATAGGGAAGACTGAAAAATATGCATGGTCATGCTCAAATAAGTATTAATAAGGTGTTATTAATATTATTTGTTGAAACAGTCTGCCTGGTGATCAAGTAAATGGTTAATTAAGTTTTATAAGGATGACTTGGTCCATGCCTTATACTTAATTAGAATATCGTGTGACAAAAGGACTAAATATTAAATCTGATGCTAGGTTATTATTACATTTACTTAACTTGGGTAAGCATAATGTCTTGCTAGAGGCCGCTTATGTTTTGTGAATAAATGTCTGGGACATTTTTCATTAACTGCCAACGTTAAGTGAACCTACAGGGTCACACGCATACACGATCTTGTGAGCATAATGTCCGCATTCAATGAATCTAGATTGTGTCCAGATTCGTTGAACATATACAAAAGGGGAATCAGATTCCATATTGTATTTTCTGGTAAGTTAATAAATAATTAATTTTATTTAATCGAATAAATGAAATTAATTACTTAATATTACTCATCCAACCGTTGGATGATTATAGGAATAGACGGACGAGATTAAACTGTCATTAGATGGCAGTTAGGATTATGATATTGACAGCTATAAAAGGTTATGTTAACCTTTTCTTTGTGGCCGTCCTTTATCTGATAAAAGAAAACAAAACCCTAAACCCTAGAACGGAGATATAGTATCTAGCCTCCTCTCTCCGAAATACGACCGATTACCAGATAGTCAGGATTAGTTCTGAACAGTTTTCAGAACACAGAAGGGGCTAGCATCCCGATCACTTGCAGAGGAGTTCGTCGCGTGGATACCAGTAGAGGGCGAAGCGTACAAAGCAGCGCCTCCACAACGAACAATCAAAACATTGAGGTAATTTCCATCCAATAAGTTTTTCTAATATGTGCAGATCCTGTTGGTGGATTTCCGTAAGTTTTATTTTATTTTGTTTTTGCCTACGGAGTCCAACAGTTACCCGATTATTTATATGAATAGCCCAATTAAGGTGAAAGATTGGGGGATCTCCTAGCATAATGAGCGACGGGACAGAGCATCAATCAATAAGGGCGTGCCCCTCGGCCTCGACAGGCCAAACCCGAATGGAAAAGACATCTCCTTGCCCTTATCTGTCACCAACTAGCCAGCATCGGCCTCTGAGATAGGCATGCCCAACAAAGATAGTTGTTCTGCAAAAGAGGAAACAGGAGTGACATTCATTATGGCTCAGGGAGGATCAGCAGATGGAGTAGCCAGCCTCTCGGATTCCAGCCATTACAATGGGGGAAGAGGAGGATCGGGGAGCCGTCTCACTTAGGGTTCGTCGTCACCTTTGGTGGTGGGTGCCTGTAGTGAGGTCAGCCCCCTCCTCGTAAGCCTCCTCAGTTTCCTCTTATATAAAACGACAAGTGGAGAAGTAGGTCTCTTGTAGTCTCTTAACGGATTTGCCTGAAGAAGTAGGGAGGACGACAAGATCGAATGAACTAGACACAAGCATCAAGTAAAAATACGTAAGTAAAAATAAGAATGGAAGAAAATAATAGGAAAAAGCATTACCAGCACCGTGAGTAGTCGTGGCCACATGTCTTGGACCACCTGTGATCAGCGCCGTAGAGGTAAAGGGTAGTGATAGAGTCATGCTACCAGCCCTTGTGGAGGTCTAGGTCCCTGTGCCTGATGCTAAACTGCTTGCTAGAGTCGCCCTTAGTAAATATCCCATGATTTCTTCACCTGCACGAAAGAAGTCACAAGTTTCAATAGAAGAAATAAGCACAATACCCTTAGAGCCCAAAAGATTGATGGAGATACTACTGTACGTACTGACTTACGACTTCTCTATTGATGGAAGCCCCGTAAAGGCCATAGCGCTCCAACAACGGGTAAGACCACCTCTCCCAAATCCGAAGGCCAAGTGGTACTAATCTAGAATAGCACAATAGGTACATAATTGGAGAGTTATTTTCACCTTCCGATTAGGAAGAGTTTCACCGGGAGTCCAGGTGCACTTAAAAAGAATAGATAGGACTCAGACAAAGAAAAGCCTATCCTCCCAGGATTTAATGGAAGTTGGCTTAGTGGCAAAAAGACCCATATTCGACTTCGCTGTATAGGTGATCCATCCCGAGTTGATTTTAGCAACCTAACCCTTCAAATGATGCCTAAACATAGTGACACATGTGGGGATACGTTAGGCACAACAAATAATCATAAAACTGACCAATGCTCGAGAGAAGAGAGGATGGATTTTTGCCAGAGTCTGATTTCAAAAGTAGAGAATATCAATAAGAAAAGAAGGAAGAGGAAGAGGAATTCCTGACTTCAGATGTTCCTTATAGATTGTGAAATACTCGAAGTGTACAGGGGGTATTAACCTGTTCATGACAGAAAGGCGGGATCAGTTCATAATCCTGTGGAATGTTATAAAGAGACCTAAACTCTAAAAGATGCCCAGAAGTGACGGAGCTAATAATTTCAAAAGCTTTAGGCTCCTCTTCCTTTGTGGCATCCTGACTTGAGAATTTTGTGAACCGAGGCTCAAGAGTAAGATTATGATCACAAACCCAAGAAGTATTGGGAGGGAGAAATATAACTTCAAGCATGGAAAGGGAATACCGAAAACCTGTTGCACAAAGGTAAATAGAAACAGTACCTGCATTAGCACTCGAATCAGAAGAACCCGAATAAGGATGGGATGAACCAAGATTGTCAACTGACGCCATAGAAGGAACTGAGAGTATATGAAAATGACTAAAGTGAACAACAATTGAAGGAACGAGACACGATTGTGAAGAGCAAGGGTGCAAGAATTACGAGGCAGTAAAAAATGAAAATATGAGGAACAACATCTGTTTAAAGGAAGGAAAGCGGTGCACTGATCCCTAGATGATTAGACAGACAACGTCTGAGAACGTGAAACGTCACGAGACCAAAAGGACCAACGGGCTACTAGAGGAAGGGGCAAATGATGGATAACAGGGTTACGGGCCCCAGCCCACATAGTAAGAGGATGACAGAACAGTAGGTCAAGACGAAATAAGCCCAAGTAGATGAGATCCTCAAGAAATAGACACGGGCTAGGTCGGAGTGCAAAGCTTGACCTGCGCCATCCTTTTTGGGTCAAGAAGTGTGAATCCTAAGACTCAATAGCTGACAAGTAGCCCCAAATAAAAGTAATTCTCTCCTCATTTATTAATCATGCAATATCAAATCATAAATGCTATTTATTCAAATTAATACGCCTAATTGCAAAACCTAAGACTGACTTAAGCATTGAAGAGCCTTTGGGGAGTAAATTCCTATCGCTCCCATGACCGCTTTCTATAGTCTTACAAGAATTAAACACGTAGCAATTCGATATTCATCAAATCACTTGTAAATACCTTTTTTCATATAGACGCACGCTTCATATGCATGTCCAGTTTTGGTTTGAAGGATGTGTTAAAACTCATTATTGTGTAGTTAAAAAAGAATGAACTCTATTTAGACAACCTTCTCCCTCTTAAAATATTTTGTTGAAAGAATTTTAACGGCTTCAGCCTAATCACTCTCTAGAACAAACACCAGCATCAAGCCCACCACTCTCTGCCCCACCACACCTCTGAGTATATAACCAATGTCTGGAGAAGTTCTTGTCCGTGTACATAATTGAAACAAAAGGGGTTGACCGCCAAACTGGTCCAGGCCACCCACGGGTTTCTTATTTCTTGAAGTAGAATCGATCTTAAATATGTGTGATTGTCCCCAGCTGGATTAATATTAAGCTTGGCCCCTTTTCACCCTTCAATTTAATTCCAACCCAAATATATATATATACCTATATATATACCTATATACATATACATATCTATATATATCTATATATACCTATATATATGTATATATATACCTATATACATATATATAGGTATACATATATATATATATATAGCTTTAGGAGGAAACAAGGTCTCAAACATGGGAAGCACCGAAACTAAAACTATCATTTTTGTTTAATTAAGTAAATTATAGATAAACCTATAATGAAAAGATTGCAAAAGATATACGTGTGTGCAAAAGATCTTCCGAACTTGGGCAACTTCTAATATTGTTGCTTTCTCTTCATTCTATGCCTCTGGTGAGAAATTGTGATTTAACCTGGTAATTATAGATTTGTATATTTGATTATAAGTATATATTAACCTACTAAAAGGGATTAATTGAGGGAGGGCATGTATTGTTGAAAGAATTTTGAGTTAGACATTCTTTCAATTAAGAATTGAACTCTATAGTCAATCTAAATTACTTAGTATTGATTTTATCAATTGGTAATAATAGCAATATTAACAAATGTTTCAAAAAGGAAATGATACTCATTCATATGTTTGCTTAGAGGGCATATTCCAGCATGAAAGTGAAGGAGATGAAAGGAATGAGCAAATTACATTTTATTATATATGAACAATGAATATTTAATTTAAGTATTAATAGTTTTTGTAACGTAGCTCTTTCCAAAAAGAAAAAGTAAAATATTTTATGAGCAAGAGGCAGAGTATATGTATATATATATATATATATATATAAGTTTTCTTGAAATTTTGTCATTAGATACGATGAATATTTCTATTTTGGAAGGTGAAATGAAGAAAAGGGTTTTCTAGTAGTTTTCAAGTATACACGTCTTTATTTTAACTTCACAAATTAAATAGCTAAAGAATCAATTAAATTAATTCTAGTAACAAGAAACATGATTGTACAATTACAGCACCAATAAATATACAAAATATTAGTAGAAATTTGAAGCATACAATACGCTACGAGTCATAGTCCATTGCTCACAAAGTCAAACATCTACATTAATAGTTTCTTCAAGTGTCTTTTATGGATTGCTAACTAGCTAGTCCATTTGAATGAAATGAATTTTGCGAAACTCTTAAGATACACTGTATTCTTACATGAATATACAACAACATATATACGAGATAAGAAGTTCGAAAAGGTGCCCGCATAGACGTAGTTCAGTTCGTTTTGGACTACAGAATTGGTATCAAGGTCCAAGGTTCAAATGCTGACAGTGGCAGTGTGAAAATTTCAACCTCTCCAATGTGGGGTGGTTCCTTGTACGCACCAGTGTCTGGCCTAGTCTGAGAGCCGCTGAGTCACCATAATTTACATCTTGTATTTGGACATCGGACAGTCTAGTGGGGATCATGTGGACAAAGAATTTTACTTTTGGTAGCAAGAAGTTCGAAATGGTCATTAAATTTGTTGATAGGGAGTACACTATTAGTTGGAACTCTCTAGTTATCCAAAGTTAAACCAATTTAAGCAGATAAGTTAGCTATATCTATATATATTTGCATACATGAATGGACCTTATCTCCCAATTAATGTTAATATTGATATAAAACCTCTAAGTAATTAATAAAGAAAGTGTAGAATTTCACAATTATGCTGTTGGTCGAAATATTAATTGCTTTAGGACAAGAAGGCAATTAACATATGCTTATTAAAACCAAAAAACAAGAAAATTTCAGAAAAAACAAACTTATTACAACGCAAAAATATATGCATATGAAATTCTGGTTTTAAGGGAAAAAACCCTACACAAACTTATGATCCATTACATATAGTACAATAAGTACTAAAAAGGACGGTTAGCTTATTGAAAATAATTCATTAGGTGTTGAACTACTATAACCCTAATTTTTCGATCATTACCTCCATCATACTCAACCTTTTTTCTTACAAAAAAAAAAAAAATAATAATTTCTTGAGAAACGATATTTATACTTAAATCATAGGAAAACCTACATGTTTTTATGAGCCATTTTGAGAGAGAGCTTTCAATAATACATCTTCTAATGTGCTCTTTAATATATACTTTTTATATTAATTTTATAAATATAAATTCTATAAAATAAAAGATAAATACTAAAAAAAATTAATATTAAAGAAGGTGTATTCGAATATATACTAAACAATATGAATTACAATTTATACCTTAACATAGAATGAAAATCAAAACTTTGATATTTTTTCCTCAAATTCCATCACAGTATGTATATCTGTCAAATCATCGTATTAACCAAGAAGGTACCATAATAAAACTAATAAAATTAAATTAGTTATATTTTTATGATTTATTTTTTGAAAAAAAATTATATTGTTTTAGTTTGTTTTGTGAGTAACATAGTTATACCCCACTTTCCCCTCATTTTCTCATCTATGCTAATAATTATAAATGAATAAAGAGAATGTAACATATTAGGAAACATTAATTAAAGTACTAATTATGTTTGTAAAAGAACGGATCAGAAAGGAATTTTTTTAAATATGAAATAGTTGTTGTTGTTGCTAGACATTTTTGGAAAGAATATGTAAGAAACTTTCTTCTTTTGGAAACTTTCAAGAGAAAAATCTTTAAAATATTTCTAGTATGGTTGAGTGCAAGAAAGTATTAATTAAGGTAAAATAAGCTTGAAGAATCACTAGCTAATATATATAGATAGATGATTTGTTCACCCACTTTGATTCTGACAAAAATGATTTATAATTTAACCAAAATCTTCATTATCATGTTTTATTAACAAGGATTTGTTTAATGTGAATTTCTGTCGCACATATTAATATAGATAAAATATAACGTATATGTATAAAATATATTATTGTACATAATAGTTAAATTTTAATATAATTATGTATTAAAATTTAAGAAAATTTATATATTAAATAAAATTGTATAAATTGAAAAGTTAATTAATTTGTGGGAAAGTAACCCTATTAATAAATACCAAGTAATTATGGTAATTCAACAATATATGCATATGGAAAACTAGGAAGGAAGCCAATCTTTCAACCTCTCAGTTTCTCCAACTAATCTTTCTATTTATCTAGAATTGGGTAATGAGCACATTATTTTATTTTATTTTATTTTATTATTTTTTTTGAAAGAGAGCATGGTATTGGTAAGATTAATGGTCGGCCAGAGGAGATCATGATTTTCAACTTTCTTCATACTGGCAAATGTGTTCGTGTTTTGCTCGGATTGTTTTGCCTTTATAATATTTTATGCGTACATTTAAAAATATTTTAAATCTTTTTAGTTTATAATTAAAAAATAATGATTATAATTCATTATATACCTTCAAAATAAATTTCATTATTTATAAAAATAAATTTCAAAATTTATATATTTATCATAGAATATTAGAAAGAAATTTTGAATTTAGAGAGTTTTATATCTAGTATTACAAAAATAAATAATAAATAAAAGCATGTATTTGAATGATAATTTTGAATGATGAAGCAAAGAAATATATACAGCAGAATTTATTGTAAAGATATCTTTTAATCTGCTTTACACTATTTATCTTCCTCAAATTGGAATTATGATTCTGACATTAAATCTAAAATTTTAAGAATTTAGGGAGTTATATATGGTATTAACAAAAAAAATAATAATAATTAAAAGCATATTTGAATGATAATTTTGAACTATTAAAGATAGAAATAGATATGGAGGAATTTATTGTAAAAATATCTTTTAATTTTTTTCAGACTCTTTATCTTCTCTAGACTCCATAGATTCTGGACTCTCTAGATTATAAAGCATTCGAAAATATAAATTATAAAGCTTTCTAAAACACTGTGTAAATGAATTAGATGTGAAAGTTATAATTTTAGAAGAGTTTCTTTAGAAGATATTATGAATCTCAAAATAGTATAACACTGAAATAGGATATTAATTAATTATTAAGGGATGCATGTAGGATAAACAAAAGCAATCAAATTTAATCATTTGATAAGGTAAGAAGCTATTCTTCTCAAGGTGTAATCGTCAACTCCTCATCCTTCCTTCCAACTTTAAAATATATAATATAAATTTTTTGATCACCAAAACTTTAATTTTACCTTTATTAATTCTCTTGAAATATTATTAATTGGTCATTCTTGAAATATTATATCTATATATATTAAATGAAGAAACACCGTGGTTTGACCAGATCCTTTCCCTTATCTATGGGGTTCATCATATATTTGATGCAATTAATGAGCCTCTCTAATATATGAAATTCTCAAATGTTCCAATAATTCTTGAAATGTAAGAAGACATAATGTAAGAAGACATGATCATTAAATTGGTCAAGAAGACGAATACGATAAAAATAATAAAGCAAACCAAGTGACAAAATAGAGAATTAGAAACTTATGAATATAAAAAGTATATAAAGAAAGTCAATTCTATCTCAAGTCTTGAACCTACCGAGAAAGAGAAAGAAGAATAGAGGAGGACTACAAAGTTCCAGCAGATATCAGAAAAACCAATATGTAATCCGTTGTTTTAGTCCTAAGTTTGGTTTGCGGAGGGGAGAAAATGATGAGAATTATATTTATTTATTTTCAATTTGTTCGGTAGTAATAAAAGTGGAAAGAAAATATTTTTATTATATTTTTTATTATATTTACTATATATTAAGCCAATTGGGGCCAAAGTTACCTTATAATATGGGTCCAATTGATGAAATTATATAAATTATATCTTGCACTTGAATGCACTTCGAATGCTGAAACAGTATCATTCTACTTACGTTTAGAATTATTAATGTTCTTCTCAATTGTGTGCGTCTCCCTCTTCAACGTTTTCTCCCTCTTCTCTTTCTTTTTTTCTTTTGTTTTCATCTTCTTTTCAATAGAATTATTTAGAATTTCTTAACAAACTATCACTGTCTTTGTTTTCTTATTGTTCTCTAGCTGATCGACGATGATATTTGTTCTTGTTATCTAGCTGATTCGTAATCTATGGAGGAATGTGGAGAAATTATATTTGTAAGAGATGAGAGAACATAATAATTGTAGTAGTTATGTTTTCATTTTTTTTATATTTTATTTATCTTATTAAGTGTATTATGTAAAGTAAAATTTATGGAGAATAATGAAAAATTCGTTATTTAAGAAGATAAGCAGGAAGAATCGATTTTTTTTCCCTCTATAATTGATGTTTTTTCGGGTTATTAAAGTTATATGTCATCGTACTTCCGTAGTTCCATATTTCAACATGAGAATATAACTATAGTTTCATAATTCAATTGCTAATTTTCTATAATAGTATTAGCAGCTCAGTTTTCATATTATTTGATAACTTTTATCTTATTCGGTGTATTTTGTAAAGTAAATTTATGGAGATTTATGAGAAAATCCTTATTAGAAAAGATGAGGAGGAAGAATTATTTTTTCTGTGTAATTGATGTTTTTGTCGTTAATGTTCCATGATAATATAACTGTAGGTCCATGATTAAGTTGTGGGTGATAAAGTTATATGTTATTAATTCCACCTAGCATATAATACATGGAACATTACTTCAAAGCAGACTTATCACAAAATTGATGGAAACCTATATACATTTGATGGAACATGCAATATAATCTCATGGAACATTAACACATAACTAACCCATGGAATATTAATACTATTTTCATGTGGAATATTAACACAAACTCTTGGAACATGCATTATATTCTCATATAACATTATATAGATCATTGAACATCAATAACATCTTCATGTATCGGTAATAGCATGGAAACATTAATTATTTTTCCATGAAACCTCATTACAACAAAACATCATATTCTCATTATGGAATATGCATTATATTTCATGGAAACATCATTCCCCGCTAAAAAAATCATGGAACATCAGTATTTATTTATTTGTTTTTTTATACCAGGATCAATTCTTAATGCAGAGTCAAAAATTATATTCTCATGGAAATATAATGCATGTTTCACGAAAAAAATTAGAATATAGAAGAAAAAATAGGAAAAACTAATGGAACATGAATACTATTTCCATAGAACTTCTATAATATTTTTATGGAATATATTAATTAATAACTTTTGGAATATCTCATGCGTCTGTAACAATTTACTTTTACTGCGACTGAGATGATTATTTCGTTTTGTACTGTACGGACCTTGCAATGTGTGCTCGATGCAACGATTAATATCCCATGAAATTGATTGGGGAATAAAAATCTACTTTTTCTTTTTGGCGCTAAATGGTTAAAAATCTCCAATGATAAAAGGGCAATATTTCTTCCTAATTCTCCAATCCTATTTAAAGTCAATTACAAGGGTTGCAAAAATAATGTTTTTTTAATGAAGTGGGTAAAATAATGAGCCTAACTTGTTACCTAATTGTAATCGAAGCGGATCTCTCTTTAATTTGGTATTTGTTTTCTAGTTGGAGGAAAAAGATTCACATCACTGACTTTAGGGTTTCTTCTTCTTCTTCCAGCACCATCCAATATCTTCTCACTCCCCCTTTCTCTCTCTTATATATATATATATATATAAGTGTGCATGCATGCATATATATTTAATTATTTGATTGATGAAATAATATTGGTTTTTTTAATCTGTTAATTGTATGAATAAAAAAAGATTAAGAGTTTGTTATAGGAGGGCTGTCTCTTTCTTTGAAAATTCTTTAACCTAATTAGTGGCTTATATATAATCTAATTATAATAACGGGGTATAAAATAATCAAGAAAAGTTTTAATTTGTAGAATGCAAAAGAGTAAAAAAAAAATTATGGATATTTCTGGAAGGCAACTGCCCTAGCTACATACTGTGACAGTTTTGAATGGAAAAGTGAAGAAAAGTTGGATACAGAACCAGCATTTCAACGTATAATTTTTCGTAGCATACTATGTAGTTATATATATAGTTCTTATTTTGAGGAATCTATGTAGAACGTTGAAAGAGATATAGAGAAATATATATATATATATATATATATGAGGGTGGTTTTTTTCCGTCATCTTTTTCTTTTCTAGGATTCCTTTTGGACCCATTAATTTGATGTTTTTGAAGTTGTCTAATGAGACACATTTTGGATTTTCCATTGCATTGAACAAAATATTTGAAATACAGATAGGAGATATGTGATATATACTAGTGATTGGTTTAATGAATGGGTGAATGGATCGTGACATAATCCGATATCTCCACAAACTATTATTAAGACTAATTAAGACATAATCTTAAAGTAACGTCTCATAGATTTTAATGATCTAACACATACCATATACAAGAATCGAATTCATAATGCCCTTATATATTATAATATTAGCTGTCTAGTATAATTGTTTTTATCTTAATAAGTTGATGAATTTAAATTTATTACTTTAGCCGTCTGGATTTTAACTGTTTTAAAATTCTGGATCGATCAATATGTATTAATTGGCCTTAGGGTAGTGTGGGGGCTATTGGGATTGTGGGATGAAAGGAAGGCAGATGACATATAGAAGTATGCTAAGAATTTGATAATTAATTTTGGTTTTAGAAAATCTAAGAAAGATATATATGGCCATGGGAAGGTCAATAAAAAACAAGGAGAAAGAAGCAGTTGTAGTTGTCATGAATGGATCAATAGAGAGAAGAGAGAGTGGTCACGGGCTTCTCTTGACTATATGGCATGAGAGAGAATATTATACAGAGTCCCACACACACATGCATATATATATATATATATATATATATAATTGAAGTAGATTCCACCCTCTCATCCCTAACTCTACTACATATGCATGCTTAATTTGCCTATTATACATCATCAAACTTCCCACAAGAATGAAACAAAAAACTCCTTTGTATATTGTGAAGGTCCTTTTATTTGCAAGGATTCTCTTTTATACTCTCTTTTATACTTGTATCCATGTGCGATCCTGATGAGTGGTGGAGCTTGAAAATTTTGGAGCCAAATTAGTAACTTCTTTTTTACTAATTTACTTTTAAAAAATTTAAAAAAAAAAAAACCCTTACTTTCTAACATATAGTTATAGGTTTTGGAGTTTTACTTTTAATATTTTATCATAATTTTTTACCCTCAAATAAGCACGTCTAGATCGAGATCAATATCAATATCATTTAATGCACATTTTTACAATACTCTTTATAATCTTTTTATTAATAAATCTTATAAAATAAATTCTAAATTCTAAACAAAAAGTTATTGTAATATAAGTGCAGCCTAAAATATATTAGAAATTATAATAGACAATTCAAAGTGGTATTAGAATTAATATCTAAAATTTCTTGTTATGAAATTATATACATATATATATACATCACTATTAAAATGGAACCAATTACCAACAGCATACATCGTCTACTATCGGTATTTTCTTGTTACCAACAAAACACTAGCGAAAACAAGTTCGTCGGCTATTTTTCGTCGGTAACAACAACTATGGTCGAAATGTCATCGATAAGTCTTGTTTCTGTAGAGTTATTGATGGTTTTTTTGTTTCAATTTTTATTTTGTTACCGACCTACTAGTTTTGTCAGTAACAAACACGATGGATTTACCGACGATTGGTAAGTCATCGGTAACAAACACTGACGGACTTAGAGATGACAGTTGTTTATGTCGGTATCTTCCACCGACATAATTTACTGACAATATTTCTACAGGTAGTTAAACAAAAATTTTGTGCTAGTTCCATCGGTATGCCATCGGTAATACTTTGTTTTATATTGTTTAAAAACGTAATTGAAACTCCCTAAAATGCAGAATACCCAACAGCAGCAATATAAACCATTCATAACTGAATGAAACATTCATCAAAGATTAAAAAAATAAAAAAAACTCATAACCTAAATATATAATCCATAAACCAATCACAAACATCCATGAAACCTTAAAAACATTAACATCCATCAAATGTAAAAGAGATAAAAATCCATCAAAGTGTATATATAATCGGGAGGTCTATATAGCTTCTCTAGATGATGGGAGGCACCATCCGTGGTGTCGGGTAAAGGAGAGATGGGTCAGGGAGCATGAATAGGAAGTGGGGGCGGGAGGGGGGAGGGGGGAGAGGGGGATACTAGAATCTCGGGTCGGCACCTCGAAGTAGCCAGCTGACATCTGCAGATCAATGAAGACGTGGAAGGATCAAAACTCACTACAGCTCTGACGAGGGGCATCATCAGCGGGAATGGAATGTATGCCAGGTAGTTATGCTCGAATGCAGATACTCTGGAAATAGCACCCTCTGCATAAGTCTCTCTTTGTGATCAAAGCAATACAGCGCGAATGAAGCTGCCGCTCAACTGCTCTCAGCTATGAGGTGAGCTGCTTCCAAACCAATTCCATACACATAGCCACAGCTCGTCTGGCCAACTACAATGACTATCAGTTGGAGATCATCGTACATAGCATTACCTAAAGCCTCAGTATCCTCCTCGGCCTCCTCCGAAGGTCATAAAATTTATCCTAAAATATAAAATGTTAGTTGAATTTGACTTTTTGTTATAAAACATTATATAAAGGTTATAAGTTATCAAACATTATATAAGCTTAAGTTATAATCGATACTAAACTCTGCGGAGCGAAAATCTACATACTCACCGTTCTTCTCCCCCTTCTGATATTTTTTAGGCTCCTCCAATTAGTTGCTGCGAGAGAATCCCTTAATCAAATATTATATAAACTTAAGTTATAATCAATACTAAATTTACCAAAAACTTTACCGAGCGAAAATCTACGTACTCACCCTTCTTCTTCCCCTTCTAATGTTTTTTAGGCTACTCCAAGTACTTGATCCGGGAGAACCTCTTAGTCAAACCTTTTGTTGTAACACAAAAACAAAATGATTAACATTTTTTCTAAGTTAGTTTAATTAACAAGAGGAATTTAATATTAAATAAACTTTTTACCCATTTCACAATCATCTTTGTGAATGAGATGGAACCACTTGTGTGCTTCCCGACTCCTCGTCCTCCCTATACTTGAGTCTGGTTCCTCTTATTCCATTCAGACTGGGGTTTATACGCAGGGGTAATCCAATAATACTACATCTCGGTCCAGTAGCTCTTATCAATCCATGACAGCCTCTTGTTCTTTTCTCGAGAGTCACCTAACAAATCCCTTCATTAGTCCTTTTTCTTTGACTCCCATGCCATCTTCATCTTAGTCATGGAGAAGGTTGGATCCTATACACATCATTTCTGAAAATTTAAAAGATTATAATAGAATATAATATTAGAAATCATAAGGCATATTTTAATGATCATAAGGAAAATTAAAAATTATAAGGCATATTTTAATGATCATAAGACAAATTAGAAATCATAAAAAATATTTTAATAAGGCAAATTAAAATTTATAAGACATATTTTAATGATCATTAGGCAAATTAGAAGCCAAAAGGCATATTTAATGATCATAATGCAAATTAAAAATCATAAGGCATATTTTAATGATCATAATGCAAATTAAAAATCATAAGGCATATTTTAATGATCATAAGGCAAATTAAAAATCATAAGGCATATTTTCATGATCATATGGCAAATTAGAAAATTATAAGGCATATTTTTATGATCATGATGCAAATTAGAAAATCACAAGGCATATTTTCATGATCATAAGGCAAATTAAAAATCATAAGGCATATTTTAATGATCATAAGGCAAATTAAAAATCATAAGGCATATTTTAATGATCATAAGGTAAATTAGAAATCACAAGGTATATTTTCATGTTCATAGGCAAATTAGAAATCATAAGGCCTATTTTAATGATCATAAGGCAAATTAGAAATTATAAGGCATATTTTCATGATCATAAAGAATGTACAAGAAAAAAGTCAATGTGATTTTCATTTCATTTACTTGAAACTCTCTCCATCACATCTCTCAGACAGCCTGCAGGATCTCAGATCAAGTATGGTAAGACCCGATGAACCGCTTCTAGAAAACAGTTGAAATGTGTGTGGCGGCTCTCGAAGAGGGTTGTAGTTTGTTACACAAAAATTTCATTAGTATTTACATTAGAATATAAATATTTTGTATACTTACTGGTTTATATACAAATATAATAAGTCCAGAGAAGCTCTAAGAGGAGGCCTCCAAGCCGGAGGACCATATTAGAGCCGGAGAATCTATCTCTGGAGCCTCATAAGCAAACAACTGTCAGTTAAACGACTGTGGAGCATTAGGTAAGCCCTGCGTCATTAGTGGAGCGGGTGATGGAGTAGGCTGACTGATGGACACCAGAGGAAGAAGAGTTGCAGGGCTAGCAGCTGTCGGTGGGGCTTGTGCTATCAGTGGAGCAAGTGTCTCCATCGATTGTGTAACCGTCGATGAGCCAGCAATCATCAACTAACTGTCTCTTCTGTCCTCGAGCCATTATACCTGCAATAGAAGGAACGTGAATAGATTAGTTAAAAGTATTATAAACAATTTTTTTCATCCTCCACCGTTTAACAAGTCAAAAAACTTTTTTGCCTCAAGATTAGGAGGTTCTTTAGGATTGGTTTCTTCTTGAAGTACAGTGTTTAGACCTGCTACAATATCATCGCACGAATGAGTTGTTTTCGGTCGGCAATGACTGTGAACTTTCTACCCTAATATGAGACAGAAGTGAAGCAGCACGTTCCACAAGAATACGTTTCTCATCATGTGGCCAGAAGTTTTCACAATGAGCTATTCAATTATGATAGCAAGGCACAAAATCTCACTGTAGAAGATGTTCCCTCACAACCTTAGGATATATAATCGTCTTATTTTTGCACTTTGAACACGGACATCTCAATGAATTTTTACTTCCATTATTGGATTCAAGAGACTGAAGAATAAAACAGTCTACCAAGTTAATGAATTGACATGTAAAACCTTTAACCCGGACCCTCTTTATCTATACATCCAACTACAATCTGATATATTTTCCATAGCTCTTAAGAATGACTAGGAGAATGAATTGTTAGTTCCATAACTTTTAATTTACGATTATGAAGTTTAAAAATTTAGACGTATTTCAAAATCTTATAAAACTTAAGAAGCAAGCATAATAACTTAAGTCATTACGTTAATTGTTATTTAAGTTTTATAATTTAAGAAATAAGGATTATAAAGTCTTATAATTTTATCATTTATTAAATATTCATTAATGAAAAATATAAATCATTTATAAGATTAGAAAATTTTTGGCATAGTTTCTCCTGTATTATGGACATTTTCCAGGTACACAGGCCACAAAAATAAATACCAATATAGTTTCACACAAATTTAAAGAGTCGGGCTCCCCCATAAAACATACTTTAAAGAGTCAGGCCTCCCCCATACAACTTTAAATAGTCAGGACTCCCCCGTAAAATACAAATTTGAACTAATTAAACACATATCTCTATCGTGTATATGATACAGAATATGTCACCAAAATCATCACAAAAAACTAAAAGAAACAAAACGGAATAATAGTAAATTTTAAGCTTAAACTTAAACTACTTAACAAGCTCATTAAAAATATTAGTTATGCATTAGAGCATGATATGATGAAAAAATAAACTTTTTTAAAAAAATTAGATTAATTCCTTTTAAAAATGAATATTATGTAATGGAATAATGGTACATTTGTTTTCATCTTTTTATTCGATAAAAATAACGTTTTATCAATTGAATCATTGTCTTAACTTATAATTACATCCAAAAAATTATACGATGATGTAAATTAACATGAACTAATGAAAAGATTAGAATCAAATTAGAGTGTTCAATGTAAAAATTAATTTATGAGACGGAAGGTACATCTAATTATAAATCTGTACATCAATTTAATGTTGGCATTTAGAAAAAAAAAAAAAAAAAAGTTATCTTATTAGCCACTATATTTGGTAAAATTGAGATAGTTGGATTTTTTAAATTAATTACCTAGAAAACAAATAATTTTTTTCAAAAAAATTTTATATCAATTCTTTTTAAATATAGATGTCTATATATTCTAATGTTAATAAACAAATGTTAATTTTTCTATTATATGTTAAGAAATAAATGTTAATATCTTACCACAAGTATTTCTTCGATATAAGATTTTAGTACCAACAATATTGTTATTTTTTTGAAAGCTAAGATCAACATATAAATATGTATTCTGAGTAATATTATGCGCATGATAAAAATCAATTTAAAGTATTATTTTGTCATGAATAATATTATAACTTAGGTATAATCAAAATGTTCTCAAAATTTTTATATTCAAAAAGATTAAAAAAATTAATTTTAATCATAATGTATCATTAAAAATGTACATTGAAGGCTAATATTGTTTAGCTCATTTTAAAAAGGGGCTGAAAAGCGAAAATAACTCAACAATGAAAATTAATAAATAAACAAAATAAATAAAATGGCATGTTTTCCTTCTTTTATAATAAATAAAGTGCCATGATTTCCTTTTTTTTAATTTTAAAAAAAGGCCTCTAGAATCAGATGACTACAAGGTTTCAATCAAACAAAAGATGAACTAAAACTAAACACTACATTATTTATACTCATTCCAATATGTGCCTATAATCTTCTAATTCCTCTCATTCCAATATAAATATCAAAGTGAGAGTGTAGAAAATATATAAAATTGTTATGAATTAAATAATATTTATGGATGTTCATAAGAGATAATAATATCTTATATAAAGTCTATCACTTGAAAAGATAGATATTCTAAAATATAGAAATTCTGAAGAGATAGATATTATTTAGAGATAGATATTATGTATAAATAAGTGATAGTATTTTAATCATATCTTAGATATAGTATAATCTATCCACCTATTTCATCTCTATCTCTTTTATCCCTTAGCCTTATAAATAGAGCCCTTACCTTTGAGTTGTAAATATACATTAGAGAAAAATCAATAAAAGTTCTCTACTTTTTTCTCTACTCTTCTCTGTTTTCTTTTCTTCTCTACATACTCTTTTAATTGTTCTATATATTTTATCTTTTTACTCTCTCCCTCTTTATACTTTATATTTTATATTAATTATTTTATTGTGTGAACGACGCTACGGCAATAAATTTCCTACCAGGTTATCAATACGAGACTCTAACATTAGTTGTTGCCTCCTCCGAACCCAAAAAAAAATTCTGTAGCAGTACTATCATGCCGCCAAATTTTTGAAGTATTTAATCCAGCAGAGAGATACTTCTTTTTTCTTAGATCTTGTTGATTGAGTTTTTGACTCATGATATTTTAGAAAAATCTTTTTCTTTTGACAATGATTCATACAAATTCATCTGGATATATGGTGGGTCCAGAAGACACCATTATATTTATATGCAATTGGATGCAAGTATCTTGAAGACAAGATTAATAGAACTATAAAGCATCAAAGCCACCTGCATTAGAAAATTTTAGATCAATTATAGAACCACCAGAAGTTGGTTATTGTACAATTTTAAATCAACTAAGCAACCACCAAAAGCTAGTCATTATACAAACACCAGTTATGTTTGGTTATACTTGTGGCTAAAAGCTTTATATTTATCAGTAGCATACTTCTATCAAATTTAGAATTTCTCCTAAATCAAAATCTATAGAAAAAATATCGGTAGTGATAGAGAAAATATTTTACCATTATTATATATCAAACATGCTCCTGATGTAGCAATATTGAGAGAGATGTTTAATAAATTTTTATTAAATTAGTCTTAAATCTTCTTGAGACTAAATAGAAATTGAATAATTGATGAAAATGGTGTTGGCCGACTAATTGATTTTATGTCATTTCCTGAAATGAATGCATTAAACCCATAATTTACTTATAAAATAGATTTTGGTAGTGACTACAACTGTGGTATAAATATTACTTATAATTAACATGATGACTCAATATACTCCAGATATATGGGATTTCACCAAAAAGTGGAATTAGTAAGAGTATATATTACAACACTTTGTAAAATAATTATCGACACGAATCGTTCCATACATGAAGTAAGCCATTTGAATTGTTATTAAGCATCGCATAAAAATGAAGATAAAATATTGTCACTTCCCGAAATTATGCTATTGATATTAGTGATGCTACTAATAATGACAATCAAAATGGTAAATGTAAATGATGTTAAATTATTATAAAAAAATATCCAGATGATTTTTCTTTGGCATATATTATGGTTGTTGGATTTTTATTCAAAGTAGCAAATTATTTTTTTTGTTTTCCTTATATTTAAAGTTTATTATTATTTTATATTGTATAATGGTTAGATGAAATATCTCTAATTAAGAATGGTGCATGTGGATATGCATTGAATAAATGCCCAAAGGTATGCATGATAGTACAAAGTTCCAGAATAACTGATTGTTTAAAAACCCAAAAGAGTTAGCTAATTAAAAGGCTCTAGAAGAGCCAGTATATTTTTACACAAAATGTTAAATTTGTAATGCATTCTTCTCAACAATGTGCCATATAATATTATTTTTAGTCTTGATAATATTTTTCATTATTTTGAGACAGTTGATAAGAAATATGCATTATTATTAGTATTATATAAAATAATTACTACAATGTATTTGTATTGCACCAAATAAATAAATTTGAGATACAATTATTTAATAAACTCGAAGTTTATTGAGTTAAACTATTTATTATTCGTATGACTGTAAGACCATCTCGGATCATTAAAATACGAAGAATATTTAGGGATTTATGAAATAATAATTTATTGGCAAAAATACGAAAAAAGTGCTACTATTCATTTATGGTCTAGGGACCATTTAGTGTATAAACATATTTTGCAGGATGTTCAATAATAATATCAATAGATACATATCACAACCAGTATGATTATGACAAATTGTGCCTTTAGGAGAATTTAAAGTATGTGCACATTGTTAAGACATTGTGAACTGCAGGTTACGAGTTTATATATATAACTATTTTTTTATGCATCGATTAACATTTTTATATTCATCCCAAAGTAAAACATTCAACCCTAAAGTAATATTGGTGGTATTCATAAAACAATTTACATTTTAAAATGAGTAACACATGGAATTCATATAATTACGAAACTTTTGGTTCCATATTATATATACTCCTGTTTGTAAATATTTGTTGTGATAAAAAACCACGTATTCCCCATCTGTGAATTAAATGTGTGTTATTCACTTTTATTGCTCTACTAAAAGTAGATGTGCTTATATATATTAGGCAAAGAATATAAAAAAAGATGTTCATAATTTGTTGTTTTTGAATATGTCAACAGTAAGAGGAGAAAACATGTAATTGAATGAAAATATTAGTTATTTTATGTCTCTAATATGTTTTGAACCAAACGAACAAACTCATATAGCCAGACATGTTTTCTAACCAACATTCGATCAATAATGCTCATAATATATTTGATGTCCATGAAGGATAACTTAACACCCTGAAAGTATTTGAGACACAATCTAAATAAGGTAAATAAATCGATTCCATGAATATGAACTCCTCACATATGAAAGGAGAAAATGTTTAGATGGTTATACTATAAAGTCGGGGAAATAAAATTCTAGAAGAATTTTCCAAACATGATCAATGTATTATTTCCAAAAAAATTCAGATACCTGAAAATGGTAATATTATGAAATCTCATCATAATAGGTCATGATATATAATGAAAGGAATCGCAAAAGTACAAGAATATTTATGCTCATAGTAGTATAGAATTAGAATAATTGAAAGTCTACACACTGATAATAATCTAGAGTTCGCATGAAAATTATAAATGATAGTCCGGACAATTAATAAATACACATGAAGTGTACATAATTCCCTGAAGGAATTATACACCTGAAGTACAATCCCAGAATGATAATTTTGAATATATATTTATGATATACGAACTATGAGTATTGATTATGACTCTTCGTAAAGTCTAACATTACTCGAAGAAATGGTTATGGTGGAGAATATGATTACTTCTCATAAGTATAGAGTACGAAACAATCACATTTATCTTTGTTATCATTTGATAATATATTTATATGAAGTCCCTAATGGACTTAAAATGCTTCAAGCATGTAAGTAAATTGTACCAAAAGAACATAATGTAACTGTCTTAGTGAATCATCATTGAAGATAATGATGAGAAGATCGCGTCCATGTATGAGGAAACATTTACTTAGTTTATTATACTTATATATATATATATATTACTTTTTGTCGATAAACACTTTGATGAACTAGTATGCTCTACATTAGGGGGAGAAAATCAGTAATAGAATAATGATATCATATGAGAATATCATCTACCCACAAACTAGAAGTTCACAAGATTGGTCATTTGCAAATAATTGCAAGCCATATACTTACTATATTTTACCAAATTTATGATAGTTTCTAATAATACTCTTATTTGGGTAGATTCCCTACAGGGACAAAATATAGCTTATAATTTTGAATCACACGTGAAGCGTGATCGAACACTTGATTCTAAAGACAATTATCCTCTAAAAGGAGGAGGATTACATTAGCAAATATTATACTTGAAGAATAAATAAAGGGCAAGTATCTTGATCAAGGGCTTGGGTCTAAAATAATAAATTAAACATTCTGAAAATGTTCTACATACACATGGCACATCATTAATGTTCCAAGTCTTTAAATATTCATAAAGATCTCTTATAAAAGAATATTGAATAACAATTTGGTCTTGAAGCACCATGATTCTACAAACCCATGAGTATTCTTGTTTCATACAAGTAAGAGGTTATTTTAGTTATTTTATATCTAATGACTTTGAAATATATATTGAACTATCGTTTGATATCTCCTTAGATGATTATCTCAAAATTTGAGAAACAATCCAACTCCTGCAGAGATGGATATATAAAATATTAATTGTTTACATGATCTATACAAATTATGTCATGCATTGATATACACTATGATATTGTGTATATAGACACATATAGCAGCCACTTCTTTAACTTGTGTGAAGAAATAATTAATGACTGGCTAAAATATGTGTGATCAAGATGAACAAATTATTCTATTCGCAATATATAATATTATCTTGCATGAAATTCCAATTACATTGTTTGATAATTATAAAGTTTGAGGATATACTAAAAAAGATAAGATATGCACATTTGTACATGATCTCTAGAAGAGATGTAGCAATGATGTGCAAACAAGTTCGATCACTGAAATCTGGAAGATTTATCCACTAAGATATTTCCGATAAAAACACTTGAGATCATCCCTGAATACGTATGTTTTAGAAATCTCAAGATATTATCTCATCAGGGGGAGTAATCTTTAACTAAAGAATAGTGTACTCTTTTCCCTTCACTATAGTCTTTTTTTCCATTGGGTTTTTATCTAATAAGGTTTTTACGAGACATGTCTTCTATGTAATGGACATCTAAGGGAGTGTGTTATGAATTAAATAATATTTGTGGATATCTATAAGGGATAAAAGTATCTTCTATAAAGTCCATCTCCTGAACAGATAGATATTTTGAAGATATAGAAATTTTGAAAAGATAAATATTCTCTAGAGATAGATATTATGTATAGATAAGTTATATAATTTTAATCTTATATTAGATATGATAAAATATGTCCCCTATTCTATCTCTATCTCTTGTATCCCCTGAGCCCTATAAATAGCTAGAGCCTTTACCTTTCAGTTGTAAACACAGCTCAAAAAGAAATCAATAAAACTTCTCTACTTTTCTTCTCTATATATTCTTCTAATTATTCTATATATTTTCTCCCTCCTTATACTTTATATTTTATATCAATTATTAAATTGCACCGATGATGTTGCACCAACAAATTTCATAACAAAAATCAAAATATTTGAGGTCATTTTAAGGCATTTTCTTTAAAAAGCTCAAACTAAAGCATTACAACTATTTCATAACAAAATCTAAAACTGAAAAACTCAAACTAAAAACAGCAGCAGCAAAGTTTAAAAATAAAAAAATAAAAACTTATATTTAATGCAAATTTAACAACAGCGTCGGCGTCAGAGCAATAGCGGTGGTGGTGTTGAAGATTCTGCACAAGAAGAAGAAGATATTGAAGAAAAAGCAGAGGAGAAGAAAAAGAAGCTGAGAGAGAGAGAGAGAGAGAGAGAGAGAGAGAGAGAGAGCTTACCAGTGAGTCGGTCGTTGTCAGAGCAGTGACAGAGTCGTCGGAGATCGTCCATCGTCGATGAGTCGCAAGAAGGTTGGAGGAAAGAGGGTTTTGATTTAATAGGGGAGAGGAGATGAATTTTGGAAAGAATGGTAGTCCCGATTTTATATAATTTGGGAGATTATTATCGACTTCTGACGGGGAACCCGTCGATCCAAAATTATAGCAAATTACTGACCTATCCGTCAGCGTCCCCTCAGTCTTTAGGCCAATTACCAACGGCTTGATATGATGGTCGGTCGGTAGCAAAACCAAGTCGCTAAGACCGTCAATACATAAGTCTTACTGACACATACTGTCATCATTATTACATGTCATTTTTCGGTACGAATCCTCCATCTAAAATTTTTGCACAAATTTAATATTACACCTTCGGAAAGGATATACCGTCGGTGATTTATCGAAAATTACAGACAGTGTAGAAAACTGTCGAGAATATCCGTCGGCAAATGCCTGTTTTTGTAGTATATTCAAGAGTTATCGACTGATTTGGAAAGGATTGGAGAGCACAAGGCTCCCCAAACCGCATCATAAGACTAGCATGAGACATAAACCTGCTCCTTGGGTGACTTGAAATCAAGACCTTTCACTTGGTATATCAGATGAAGTTTCTAAGTGAGGAGTGTCGCGTCATTAAACCACAAACTTGTCACTTTTCTTTTGCTTATTAAGAGAAATATCCATTTACAACTTTTAGAGGGACTTTAATTGCTCTTTAATATTTATTCCCTCCATTTAAAAATAAGTATTTTTTTTTATAATTCTAAAAAATCAGTTATTACACTTTTCAATTTCGTCCTCCTCTCTCTCTTTATTTATTTATCTCATGTAACCTTCTTCATATTTCTCTCTATATTTATGAGGGATACATAAGTAAAATGTCTTTTTGGTTTCAAAAATCTTAATATTTATATTACAAACTAAAAAAGACTTATTTTGAAATGGAAGGAGTAGCTGGTTTGCATGCCTATGTACGACATTTGAGTTGGTTTAACTATCTAAAATAAAATTACGAAAGTATATATTTGGGAATTTGACTTGTGATAATTAATCCAATTTGTATCCAAGTGTTTGTTTCATGGTTTAATTAATAAAATGTTTTCCAACCAAATTAAGGCTGGTGAACAAATTGCAACTCATAGTTTAATGACTTCTTGCACAATCATCCACAATCAAGATTCAAGAGGAAAAATATGATTCATATATATATATATATATATATCCTCTTGAAAGACGTTATGGCACATAAAAATTATAATTCGTGGATACTGTAATTGTTTGATTTGATATTTAATATGAATACCACGGATCCTTTGGACATGAAAAACAACATCCAATGGTTTAGAATTCAATTTGAGAGGATAAATATTAAAGTTTGTCCAAATACACTATCCTAGTTTGTAACTGATGGAATTGGAAGCGTAGAAAAGGAATTTGTGATCCTAACTCGAGAGCTCTCTCTAACTGCAACTTCAAACGTTGTATTGGCGCGAACAGTGCTGATAGGCTCCAACACAAACTGAACCACCCACCAGACTTGTTGGAGTTAGCAGCGTAAAAATTCTTATGATTTTTAACTAAGCTTCCAAATATTTTATAATTTACTTCCTTTGTTCTTCCCGGATAAAGGGCATGAAACACTAAATTAGTATCATCTTTACCTTTTTTTCTTAATTTTATACATTGGAAAAATGAGGTAGTTTAAAATCCACAAACTTCAATTTAGCAAAAAGTATTTCTATTGATGAGCTATAGGTATTACGTTATCATATACTCCCTCTTCTTTTAGTTGTCACATTTTATTAATATTTGTATTTTTTTACTTTTGATACTGTAAAAATAAAGTTTAAAAACAAATTAAAATTTATTTTAATTCTTTTAGCACAGAAACTTGTAAAAATGTAATAGTAATGAGATAGATTAATTTAAAAGACATTTTAATCTATATATTAGAAAAAATTTTAAAAGTTTGCATTTTTTTTAAAGAATGTGATGACGAAAATGTAAGAAATAAAATAACTAAAAGGAGTATCATATTTTATCTAAAAAGCTAGTACTCCCTCCATGTTTTTACTTATCATATTTCACCAATATTCAGTTTTTTTTTTTTTTTTTTTTTTGTCACACTAATATTTTTCATTTAAACTTTTCATGGGCCTAGAGTGTTCATGGTACCCTTAAGATATCCATTTTGGCATAGGTAGGACGATTGTCAAGTAAGAGTTGTGGGTGATGCATGCTATGCCTATGAGTCGCGCTCTCAAACTCATATTAGAGTATGGTTGCCGTATCTGGACATGTAGAAACTAAGTGCTACATTGTGTGCGATGGGAGTCACCTCTAGAATTTTACACCCCAGGTATGGTCTTAGGTGAGCCTAGTGAGGACGCTAGGCCCTTAAAGGGAGAGGGTGAATGTGATACTTCCAATCATATATGGGATAAGTGTAATATAATCATAGGCGTAAATGCTTATGTCTCCCTCGGGATATCCATTTTGGCATAGCGAGGACACACGATTACCAAGCAATGGTCGTGGGTACTGATGCCAAGTCATCATGAGTTGTGCTCTCAGACTCCTAGGTATGGAGCGTGACATTCTGGTACAAGAATATAGTTACTAACCAAATGTGTGGAAACTACGTGTTACCCTGTTCGCAATGGAAGTAGTTTGGCCATTGGCTTAGTCCGAGGTGCCTAGCAAGTCATTAAGGGGGGTGAATATATACTATTCTCTATCATGTATATATATGTGAGTGTTTGAATGATATATAAGTAAGAGCCTAAGTATTCATGTCATCTATAAGATATCCATTTTAGTATAGTAATTTTAGTATAGTGATTAATATTAAATGTTAAGTAGGGGTGGGTGCAGTCATGTCCATAGTCGCACTCTCAAAACTACAGACAGCATGTTCATAAAATAAAGATATCTAAATTTCGTATATTTTTAAAGAGAAATTAGCTAAAAATAACCATGAAAAATTTTAGCTTTTCTATTATAACTATGAACATTTATTTTATCTTTTCTAATCATGAATTATTTTTGTTATTCTGAAAATAGTCATAAATTTTTATTTTATCTTTTCTAATCATGAACTATTTTTGTTCTTTTAAAAATTGTCATGAACTATTTTTTACCTCTCAAATATAGTCATAAAAAATAGTAGTTCATTATTAGAAATAATAAATAAAATTTTAAATTAAAAATAAAATATATAAAATAGTTTATGATTAAAAATAATTAAAATTAAAATACATAATCATAAACTGAAAAGTAAAATAATTTATGGTTATTTTTTAACTAATTTCTCTTTAAAAAGAGTAGAATATCTAAAACATACCATGTAAGAAAAATCAATGACTACACAAAAAAGAGTGAAAAAATGAGGAAATTTAATGGTGAAATTAAGAAAGCTCCAAAGCCACCGCTGAGAGAGAGGGGCATGTCCACCCTGTCCTTCATTTTGTGGAGTCCTTGTCTCATCTTAAAACACCTTCCAAAGTAGGGTCTGAAAGCTATGTAGATCTTTCCATTAACTCTCTCTCTCTCTCTCTCTCTCTCTCTCTCTCTCTCTCTCTCTCTCTCTCTCTCTCTCTCTCCTTATGTCATCCCATGAGGAGAGAGAAACACCAAGACTATAATGCTAACAAAGTCTTTCAACTTTTGGGTACTACTACTCACTTAAGTAACTAGTACCATTATCCCACTCCCTTTCTTCTTATCTTCTCCCACAATTTGCAGCCCTTTCTTCTCCCCTACTATAAAAACTTGTTCTAATTAGTTATTGATGACCACAAGAATAATTAGTTTATGGCAATTGCAGCAAATATGAGTACTAGCAGCAACCAACAAGATGAAAACAACAACAGCAACAACAAAGATAATGATGAACATGATCAAGATATGGTTATGCCTGGTTTTCGTTTCCACCCTACTGAAGAAGAACTTATTGAATTCTACCTTCGCCGTAAGGTTGAGGGCAAACGCTTCAATGTCGAACTCATTACTTTCCTTGATCTTTATCGCTACGACCCCTGGGAGTTGCCCGGTATTTATTCATTTCCCACTTTCCCCTTAACTTTTTCTAGGACTACTTTTTTTCTCATTTCCTTCCGTTTTTTAAAAACGCGATATGGTGACTTAGGGATTGATTCTTATAACTCGGAAGATGAGGGGTTCAGTGCTTGAACTTTTTTTTTTTTTTTTTTATCTGCTCTCACTACTTTTAGATTTTTCTTTTTTTGTCAGCTTTGGCGGCGATTGGGGAGAAGGAATGGTATTTTTATGTGCCAAGAGATAGGAAGTATAGAAATGGAGATAGGCCGAATCGGGTAACAACTTCAGGGTATTGGAAAGCAACTGGAGCTGATAGAATGATTAGAACTGAGAACTTTAGATCAATTGGGTTGAAGAAAACACTTGTGTTTTACTCTGGGAAAGCCCCAAAAGGGATTAGAACTAGCTGGATTATGAATGAATATCGATTGCCTCATCATGAAACCGAGCGTCTACAAAAGGTAATAAAGTCTCAAGTCCAGAAAATGTTTTTCCCTAATTTTAGATAGTTAGTTCTAAATCATCAAATAAAACTTGAACCCATTTCAGATTTCATTGGTTTTCGATGTGGGTTGTCCTTAGATTCAAAGAATTTTAGACAATTTTACCCAAAGATCCAATGAAGATTTCTCAAATGAAAACCCATGAAAATGGATTCCTAGGACCAAACTCTTTTCTCAGTTAATTTTTCTTGCATTTTCTTTCAATGTAAGAGTCTTGAGATTCGGAAGGGATGACAGATCAAGAAAAATTCTATTATGAACTAAATCTTTGTAGACCAGAAGTTTTAAGTAGTTGTACGTGCCTGAAAGTTTAAATTTAGATGAGAAACAAAAGGAACTCAACCTTTTCTTCTTTCTAAAATGAAAACCCATGAAAATGAAATTCCATTGATATCAAGACTTTCTTCTCTGTTAAATTTTTCTGCATTTTCTTTCAACTTAATTAGGGTCTCCTGAGATTTAATCAGCAAAAAAATTCTGCTACGAGTGGCATCTTTGTGGACCAGAAGCTTTAACCACTTAGTACTGAATGTACTGAAAGTTTTTAGTTTTGGTCCATTGAATGAGCACTTTAATGTATGGAGAGAGAGAGAGAGAGAGAGAGAGAGAGAGAGAGAGAGAGAGAGAGAGAGAGAGACATGCAGAAAATTTCACAGAATCCTCGTTTTTTGCCTTAAATTCTCATAACTGCTATTCACGAAACCATCATCATCTTAAGTTCATATTCTAAAATTGGATCATGACACAAAATGACCCAAATTTATTATTTTTCAGGCAGAAATTTCACTTTGCAGAGTATACAAAAGAGCTGGAGTCGAAGACCATCCATCTCTCCCTCGTTTACTTCCAACAAGAACATCATCATCATCTTCAAAAGGAGGAACGCTACCCAATAATAAGAAAAACAACAACGAAACAACAACAACAACAACCACCTCATCATCATCTCCCAATCCCATTGAAAGTTTTCAAAATTTCGTAGGAAATCCAAATCCCCAGAAAATTATAGATGACAAAGTAAGCGAAACGAGTGGAAGCAGTACCACAGATGTCGGAACATCTCTAGGCCTCTCCCAACACATGAGCACCTATATTTCTTTAGCCCCGGCGGCCACCATTACGACCACCACCACATTAGGTCCAGATTGGGCCTGTGTTGGTGGTGGTGGTGGTCAGCCATCTTTCGTGGCGCCCAATTCAGTTGATGATCTTCATAGACTAGTTAATTATCAACAATATCATCATCATCATCATCCCTCACTGATGTCTAGTACTTTACAACCGCCCTTACCTCAGACGTCGTCGTTATCTAATACCTTAGCTCTTAACAATGTGCTTCCACCGGGTTCTCTTCAAGCAGCTTTTAATGATAGATTGTGGGATTGGAACGCGATGTCTGATCAAGCAAGTAAAGATTACAACAACGCGTTCAAATAATTAAAGTGTTCGACGAGATAGTTGTATGTATACATACATATATATAGGTACATTTATATATGTGTACTACTAATATGAATATTTTCTTCTTTTGAGGATATCCAATATTCTTATTTGATATTGTCATGATAAAATAGGTAAAGTTTTAAGTGATATTGTATGTTATATGCACCATCTTAATATTAGAACTTGATCAAGTTTAATTATTATTTGTCTCATTGTTGATCATCAAGTGAAGATCTAAATATGTAAGAACTTTTGTTTTATAACTTCGAATCTAAAGCCCTTTTTAGTGTATAATTATGGTAGTATATTCCAGATTTCAAGATTTGTGTGCTTATTATTAGGGTTTTTATCAAATTCCATGGAATTTGTCTAATTATATTTCATCTTGTTGATTTCAGTTTCATTTCTGTAAAAAATTGGGAGATTTGATTATACTACTACTAGAGATTGCTGCCTTTGCACTTTATCTTTTGATTTCTGTTTCATTTTTTTTAATGAATTTGTAGAATTGATTTTACTACTGGAAACTGTTTACTTTGCTTTAGAAAGAAAGTTATGGTTGAGAATTGGGTAATTAATAAATAAATGAACCCATTAAAAACTTATGCATTCATCCTCTTTTTTATGTAATTTTTAAGGTAAGCTAGGTCCAGTCCAGAGTCCAGAATTTTGACAGTAACTAACCTTGCAAAATTTTTTCCTGGAAAATCTGTATCTATATTTTTGTAGCCATGGATTTGTCCTTAGCCCAGTTTCTAGATAGTATTATATTAGATCTACTCAATCCATTTCTTGAAGTTATTTTTCTGCTCTATATGATGAGATGAAGTTGTTGACTTTGTGTTTTTTTTCCCCTTAAAATATATATATATATATATATTTGGGTTTTTCTGAACATGGGATAAGATGGTGATCCTCCCATGGATGTACGTGTTTTTGAGGCCATATGAGAGAATGATGATAGCATCATTGATTGTTATAGTACTTACACATGAGACTTGCAGACGACTATGCAGAGACAAATGCAGAATATGAAAAGGTGTTGGAGAGAAAGAAGTTTTGGAATTGGACCCCATGATTCAGAAGAAAAGCCAGTAACCATTTACAATGAAGACAGAAAATGGTTTTTGTCCCGGTACTTTGCCTCTATTAGGTTGGTAATTTGGTATGTATATGGTGGCTATATCTAGCTAGCTCTTTTGGCAGTAACTCTATATATATAATGGATATATAGTAGGGGTTTTTTTTTTTTAAGGCAAAAATAAAATTATATATAATTAAGATCCATCTGGAATACATTAAAAGGATGTTTCTAGTGTATTCAAGGACAATATCAGAAGTTAATACACTAGAGAGATTCTAGTCTATTCAAAGACAACATCACAAGCTAAAGCAGCTCAAGCTAAGAGGTGGGTTGGGCAGTTTCCTGATCTATTTACATGGGAAAACGAGATAGTACTATCATGGATATTACTATAAAAATTAAAGGCTAGAGTTCCAAACTCCGAGAGCTCTTCACTCTTAGAGAAGAGACTTTGAACAGCTAGAAGAAAAACCGCTTTCGATAATGACCCGCCTGTCTAGATTGTGGCCTCTAACAAAACCTTCAATGATGTCTACTAGTTCTCCATAATCAACAATAAAACATCCCAGTTGTGGAATGACTTTTGCCGATAGAGGAATACCCAGATGATTTCGGATAATGATGTTAATATCGATTTTCTTATCGGAATAAGTCATGTCTGTGTTCACTTTAAGAATACATGGGTTCGGTGATTTCTAAACCCGAAATGATGATAACAAAGAAGTATCCATCGGTGCGGAAGTCAATGGTAGATTAACTTTAGGAATTCTTTTCAAAAGTTTAAAGCTCTTAAAGGAGTTAAGCTAGCATCTGAAAGTGCACCTTCATGACGGGCCAAGTGCTCCCAAACCCTTTTCGCTAATGCACATTCAAAAAGAATATGTCTATCATCTTCGTTCTGACAACTGCAATGAATACAATCAATTCTACAAATAGACCTGTTGTCTAAAGATTCCTTCTTGTTGGCAGAATATTTAACACAACTTTTCAAAGGAAGATTCTGATTTTGGGTTGCACTCGGAGATTAAGAATATAGCTACAAAATCTAGATCCTAGAGTCATGTTTGAGGGCCCTTTTTAGGTGGTGGGATGTACTTTGTATTTCCATGACCTTCTTATATCCACATTTGATAGTGTGGAGTCCTTTTTGGGTGTACATAATATGCCATATTAGTTTATCTTCTAGCCAAATTGGGTTTAGATGTATTTGACATATTGCCTCCGCCTCATGATGTAAGAAAAGGTATCTTTTCTAACTCTATCTTCCGTCCAACAACATTGATTAGAGTTAATAAAATCTGTCGCTTTTTCTTTCTCTCCCTCTATTGAGGAAGAAAGATGATGAAAAAACAGAATAAGGGAGGGAATCCACTTATTAGAACGAATGCGGGTGGAAAGCACATTACCAATACGATGTAGCAAGCCTAAAGAGAGAAGCTTGCGTCGCCAAAGGTAAGAGGATCTACATCCTAGTGAAGCGCCTAGGAAGTTTCCATGTGGGAAATACTTTGCCTAGAGACATTTTGCCACCAATGATAGAGATGAGATAATACGCCAACTTTGTTTGGCAAAAGAAGAAAAATTGAAACCTCAAAATACTGAAAACTTATCCCACCCTAGATTATTAGGTTTACAAAGATTATCAAGATTTTTAGCTAAATTTTTTTGTTCCCTTCAAACCCTTCCTAAAATAATTGTAAAACCATCACAAGTTGGGTTAGCTTAAATTTTTATTAAAATTAGTAGTATGGATTAATTAGTCATAAAAATATAAATGATAAGGATTATTTGTAATTTATACAAAATAGAAGGATTAAATTGTTTTTGAACAAACTTTAAGTAGAAAATTAACCCTTTAATTTAAAAAAAAAAAAAAAAGTGAACTTCTTTCTGGGGTTTCGTAATGTTAAATTAGCCATGAAAGATAATATGGGGTCCAAAATAAAGAATAATAAAATTATTTTTTATTTTTCTACATTATTATTATTATGTTTTGTATACAGGTTAAATTTAAGTAATTTGAACCTAACTACCTACACCATGAAAGATATCTAAAAAGGAAAGAATTGTCTTAATTTATAGTTCATTTTTCCACTAACTATAATTATACAATATAGAATTCTCAATCGTTCATAATAACATATATATAATTTAATTTTCAAATACCATTACACCTAGATCAAAATGTGAATCGAACTCATTATATATTATATGATATAAGTTATTTCTAACCGATTAAACTGCTTCCTCATTACTAGTGAGAATTACCTTTTTTGATTAAATATTTTCATAACAAATTTTATTTATTCATAAGTAATACCTAGTCTATAATTTAGAAAAAGGAAAAAACAAAAGAATTACTAGTCCATAAAATTATGAGATTTTAGTGGCATTGGGAGTTGAATTAATTCACCACTAGTGTAGGCGGGGGTGGAGGAGCAGGGTTACATTCTTTTCTTGGGATCAAGTCTAGAGTTGTAGCCCTTGGGAGACATAGCTGTGCCCTGTGATTTGGTATTTATAACATATGCTGCTGTGCTGCTGCTGCTGCAGTCACGGTTATCGTCCTCCCACATATATATATATATATATATATATATCTGATCAAGAAAGACTCGGATTTTCACACTTACTAAGGCTGAGCGTGCGTTTATCGAGTACATATGCATATGGCTAATGGCTGCCTTCCTGCCTGCCGTGGTGGACCGTTAGAGAGGTCCATGCCATTTTGCCTAACTTATTTTTGGACGTACCTTTTTAGTAACTATTTCTGCATTGGATATTCTATATAGCATATCATTAGAACTCTAAATGGGGTTGGTCTTAACTGAATTCGTAGATTTATATCTGTTTATAACGGGTAAGTTTAAAATTTTATATTTGTGAATCCGTATATATATCTGTATAGGTTCTATTAAATAGGTTTAGGCAGGGTATTATGATATCCAAACTCGTATACCCATAAACCCATTATAATAAAATCATATATTTATATATATTATATTATTTTTATATTTTTTATTAATACATAATTTACGCAATATTATTTCTCTCACCGTCTCTTTTTCGCTCTTCTTCACTCTCACGCTTTCACTCTTCTGTTCTAGGTCGCGGTCGCCGCCGCTGCTACACTCTCACTCTTCTTCACTCATCTGTGCTTCTAGGCCGCCATCGCCGCTGCTTCACTCTCACTTTTCTTCACTCATCTGTACTTCTAGGTCACCGCCATTGCTGCTTCTCCCTCTCTCCCGAAGCCTCCTCACTCTTTCAGTAGTCGCCGCCGACTATGACGACCACTGTTCCAGCTGCTGCCGACGCTGCTCTGTTCCGACATCGACACCAGTGCTCTGTTCTTCGATTTTCTGAAAAAATTTTCAATTGCCGACTTGCATTGAGGTTGGTATTATTCTTAAGGTTTTTAATTTTAAAATGTGTATTCTTCATCACTAGATATATAATGTGTTATTTGAAATTGGATGTACTACCAATGTTAGGTTTTTTTTGTTAATTGTTATTTTTGTGAGCCAATCTTGTTGCAAATGGAAGTAGCTAAATAGAAAACTTGCATTGGTAGAGCTTGGAAATATTTGTGTTGTTCTGTAAATATTTTGATTATTTGTGTTGTTCTGTAAATATTTTTACAAGGATATTATTGATGTTTCCGTTTTGAAGCCACAGTAAAAACAAAACTTCTTATCATTGAGTCAGAAACTATATTATCATTCTGTAAATATCCTGTAAATATTTTTTCAATACCTGTTTATTATATAAGGTATTCATTACTGTTCTGTAAACTTCTTATTATTTTGTGGGTTTTATTGTTCTGTAAATATCCTGTATTTTTTCCTTTTTTTAAATAAATTCTTGAAATTGAGATTGAAATTGTATCTGTCATTGCTTATACTTTAATCTTTTGTATCTTTTTGGTAGTATGATCTCTTGTATCTAGAAGATAGAAATATGACTATGTGTATGATGTTTTCCTTTTGAAACCACTGTAAAAACAAAACTTTTTATATGTAAACAGAGTTTTTGCTAGTGGCCTTCTATAGATTCTTCCAAAAAATGGTATGATAAGGAGCAATCTCATTATATTTGTTCCTGTCTGTTTTAGTACTTTGGACTTTTTCTCAATTTCTTAAAATGAAATGATTCTAGCCTTTTGATGCCTAGCAAGTATCTTTGAGGTGTTTGTATGTCTTCTGCTTTGTGATTTCTATTTAGGGCACTATGTTAGTTGAGCACAACATGTGGTTCTCTCCAAAAGTAGTTTTTGCATGTCAAAGCTTTTAGAATACATTCCTGTTTTGAATGGTGAAACTGTTCTTCCTGTAATAACTTATTCAAGCAGTATCAGGAAAGCTAAAAAATAAAATACGCCCTTACAAGCCATTATATTGCCTTATAAACCGTTATATTGCTAATGCGATATATGGTAAACCTTTGAAGGATTTTTTTAGAGAAGTGTTTGTCCTTTTGAAGCCATTATAAAAAAAAAAAAAACCTTCTTATTATAAATTATTTTACTTGTAATCTTGCCTTAATAATATTGTAATCAAATTTTTGCTTGAAAAATTGAGTAAATTACCTATAGAGCTAATTAAATACTTTTTTATATGTTTTATTTAGGATGTCCGATACACTTGGAAATGTTGGATCAATACCAACTGAAAGTTCCAAGGCATCTACTGCTGATGATATGGAAATAACTAATTACAATGAGTTAGATAAGTTGAATAAGTCATAGAAAATCTAGAAGACCAAGTAGATCCCTCAAAGGAAAAAAAAAAAAACTTCGGATGTATGGAAAGAATGTCAATGTTGACTGATTCTGATGGAAGTATTAAAGCTTAGTGTAGTTTGTGCAAAAAAAAAAAAAAAACTTGTTAGCGGCAGCAAAGTGGGGACTATTCATTTGACTAAACATTTGAAAGTTTGTATTGCTAGAAAACTTCAGTGCAAAGGAGGGCAACAACAAATTCAACATTAAAAAAGCATTATGACACGTAACATTGAACTTAGTAATTTTAAATTTGATCAAGAAAAGAGTAAGAGGGCTTTAGCAAAAATGATAATCGAGCACAATTATCCTTCTATGTGTGAGCATGAATTCTTTGAGAAGTTTTGCAATAGTTTGAATCCCAACTTTAAGCTTGCTTGTACAAATACAATTAGGGTAAAAGTGATGTTAGTGCATAAGGAAGAGAAGATAGAATTCTATGAATTCTTGGATTGTTTGATTGTAGAATCACATTAACAACTGATATTTGGACTTCAGAACATAACAATATTGTATATACTTGTCTTACTGCTCATTATGTTGATGACAATTGGGATTTGAAAAAGAAGATTCTTGCATATAGACATATTCCTTATCCTCATGACGGTGAAACATTATCTCGATTCATCAATGATCTCATCTTGGTATGGAATTTGGACAAGAAATTGTTTTTTTACAGTTGTGGATAATGCATCATCGAATGATTCAATGGTTAGATATTTGAAATCTTGGTTGGTTGAAAGAGCATGTCTCCCCTTGGTGGTGATTTATTTCATGTTAGTTGTAGTGCACATATTCTTAATTTGATTGTGCAAGATAGTTTGGCTGTTTTAGGAGACTTAATTTTGAAGATTCGAAAAACATGCAAGTATTTGAAAAAATCTACTTATGCTTCTCATAGACAAATAGGAGCAAACGGTATTGTATTGAATTAGAACTTTTGTTTTTATTGGATTAATATACTGTGAGAATTTTGTGTATACTTGAACTTTTAATCATTTGAATTAGAGATGTTAAATAATTGTATTTGTTGAAAAACACGTAGAGAAAATTATGTTAATCATGTTAAAATTTTTATTTTAGGGTTATATATTGTTTTATATATATTTTTATTTAACAGGGAAATAAATAGAAAAATGTCATACTGGTACGGATATACTCGACCCTGTTCTAGACCATGGAGAATCAAATTTGGGTCCATAAATTTTATACCCAGAGGATCTAGGTCTGGGTCTGGATCTATGTTTCGTTATTAGGGTATGGGTCTCGATCTGAAAATACACAAAGGGCCTGAACTCTTTAAACCCCTACATGTCTTGTGCTACTACTAATATTTTTTTTGATATATTGGTAAAATTAATTTCAAATCGATTTAATTAGTTATCCTATCTAAACTTACTAAAAGTTATGTAGTATGTTTCTAATAATTTGACTTGGTCCATGAGTTATTTTTTTCCAAAAATATTCTTTTTTGGTATAAAATAAATATGACAAATTTATATACATGAAACTACTATAAGTTATACTTACTGGCTAAAAGTACAATAATCTATCTTTCTCTTTTCCTCTTAATTTGACCGTACAAGCCACTCACTTGTTTCTTCCATTTCCACTATATATATCATATATAATTTGATGGATGAGAACATTTCTTTCTGCTGATGAAGTATTCCCAGACAAGAATGCATACTTTTGAGTAACTTATAATACAATTGGCATATACGTGAATTTAACATATTCTCTCCATAAAGAGTGGGGGTGGCTAACATTTTTCAAGAAAAATAATTTAGAGACTAAAATTATTTAAAAAATAAAGTTATGAGATTATTAAAATAAATTTAATAATTTTTTAGACTAATTTTACTAATTTCTTTATTCATTTTGTAGAATTCATTTATGTAACGCTTACCTTTTTTGTTTTAGATTTTACCTCTTATTTTTTACTATAATTTATTAATGAAAATATTATAATAAAAACATTATAGATTATAGAATATGTTATAATAAAAATATTATAGGATGTTGCTATGAATTGGAACCTCCAATTTTTCCTTACTCAATTATGCTTCTAATATTTCGAAAGTACATGGCTAATATATATATATATTAACTATTTCTTCATGTATATATATTTATTCTCGATACATAATAAATATTTGAAACGGAACTCAAGTATTTATTTTAAGAAACCGAACATTGTTTTGTGACATTAATGCCATTCAATGAATTATAGCAATTTGTTGATCCAAGTCAAGGCTTGCGATAAAGAAAATTAGGTGAAAAAGTTATAGAATTAGCACACAAGAATAGCTTTACTAGGCTATGTTTAGTATAGATTCAATACTCTTTCAAATGAACAAAACATAGTTAATTATAGGTGAAATATAAAATTTAGATACATATTTAATAAGTATTGTATATATCATTCCCCTCCAAAACAAATGAAAAAAATTATCATTATTTCATTAATGTAGGCCTTCTTAACCAATTTTCTCCCAATATTTTCATTTTTTCAGCCAAATTTATTTTTAAAACCCAATGATGAATCTATGGGCCTCAATCCAAGATAGGTGGCTGAAGTTTGTATGGGTCAGAGATGCCAGGCCAGCATAGACTGCTCGTTGTGACTCTTGATCTATTTATGTCTCCCCTCCTCGGTTCAAGTATCATTCCAGACTCTTCCTTCTCCTCTCTTCTTCTGCTACTCCCTCTTGGTCTTCTCGAGAGTCGTTTCTGTCTCTTCTTCTTTTTCCCTTCTTTACCGCGGCTTACTGCATCTATTGCTCTCCTCTGGTGACCTCTGTGGTCTTCTGTGACGCCGTCTCTAAAAGCGGTGGTCTTGTGGTGTTCTTGTTCGATCGTTTCTAGCCTTTTTGTAAGGAGAGCCGTAGGGGTGAGAGAGAGCGTGAACGCCAGTGATTTTTTTCTGTTTGAGGCATTGATCTGAGGGTGTTATTTTTACCATTAAAAGTTGATACCTTTTCTTCTGGTGCCTCGATACGATCGTCATTCCACGCCGCTGCTCGGCACCGTCCATTCTCGGTGTACCGCTGGCGGTTCCGACACCACCGTAACAGGTAAATTCCCTTACCGGTTGTGGTTTCAGTTTTGTTGCTAACGGTTGTGTTGCAGTGATTCGGTCTTGCCGATCGACTTGAACCGACAGCAAAAGGGAAGAGCAAGAAGAGTATTTTTGTAATAGTATAGGCTATTTATTTCTGTTGCATTTTTCATTCTTTTTACTGATTGTAATAGTAATTAGAATGTGTAATAGTAATTAGGTCCTAACAAGTGGTATCAAAGCCGGATTTCCAGTTCTCGATAGCGCCGGCAACCCAAAAAAAATGGATTTGAGGGAACAGTTTAGTTCCTCAAAACCGGCCCGTGAAGTATAGCTAAACCCTCTCTGTTTTTTTTTAGCATTATTTTTTTTCCTTTGCCTCTGGTTTTTTTTCCCTATTTGGCTTGCTGCCATTTGTGGATTGGTTTACTGTTACTGTTCTACTTCTTTTCTGAACCGCGTTACGGTTCGGTTTCTCGGCTTACTATTATTCTTGTTCATTCGTGTGTTATTCCCGCTTCTGTTGTTCTATTATTTTTCTGGTGTTACACTGCCGATTACTGTTTCCAGTGATATAGCGTTATTGTTGGTTTCGGTTTTTCTGGATTTCAATTTATGTTGCTGTTTTTCTTCTGTTTTGAAAATTATACAAAACCCAAGCCTGGCTTGAATCAGTGAGATTTCAAGTAGCTGTGTCTTGGCGCGTTTTTTAATTTTTTAAAACTTTTGCAACATTCTTTTATTTTGTGTTTCTCTGTTCCTGTTGATAAGCTGCCGTGCAGCTCATATTTGTATTTTGCATTGTCTGGGTTTCCTGTTGCACTATCTTTGGTGAGATTTGTGCCATCCACAATTCTTTATTATGCGTTGTTCCTGTTGTTTTTCAAAGCAAGGTATTTTATTTGTGTGACTTTTTTTAAGGAAAAAAACTTTCATTTTTCTAGCCAATAAAATTACTCCTATTTGCCATTTTTAACATGTCGATTCCAAAAATTGAAACCGACAAGTTTGATGGTAAATCCGATTTTGTAAAGTGGCAAAGAAAAATGAAAGCGATTTTAGTCCAAAATAAAATTGCACCCGCAATTTCTAGCCCCGAAAAGTATCCGGAATCTTGGACGGACGAAGTTCTTGTTTGAAAACTGGGTGATGCACATAGCTGCCTCACCCTGCATTTAGCAGACAATATTTTATGAGAAATTGACGAAAAAGACAACGCTTTTGAAATCTGGACCAAACTGGAAAAATTATTTTTAGGAAAATCTTTGTCAAACAAGATTTATTTAAAAGAACAACTTTTTGGTTTCAAAATGAGCGGGTCGAAAACACATTCAGAAAACATGGATGATTTGAACAAAATTGTTTTGGAGCTTCAAAATGTTGGAGAGAAAATCTCTGATGAAATCTGCCATTAAATATGGTAGAGATGGTTTGTCTTTATCTCATGTTAAAAACGCTTTAAAGTCAAAAGAGTGGATTTGAGAAAAGAAAATAAACTAAGCGGAGAAAACATTTACATGCGAGGGAGAGATGACCGGAGGGAACCTTTTAGTCATAGGTATAAAAGTAAAGGGAGGTCCAAATCACAAGACAAGAATAGAGTGAAGTGTTTTTACTGTGGCAAGGAGGGTCATATGAAAAATAAGTGTTTTAAAAGGATTAGAGATGAAAAACAACGTAAATTTGGTAAAGGGAGTGATAAAAATAACAAAACTATGTTTTTTATACAGATGGTAATTCAATGTACGCCGAGGTTTTGTGTGTATCCCCTACCCCTTCTAATGTTGTTAATGATTGGATCCTTGACTCTGGTTTCACTTTTCACATGACACCTCACAATCACTGATTTTCAGATTTCAAACCCCTTGATTAGGGAAAAGTTTTTATGGGCAACAACCAAGTTTGTGACATTAAAGACATTGGTAATGTTTTCATAAAATCTCATGATGGCATGACTTGGAAACTCACTGAGGTGAAATATGTGCCCGACCTCCGTTGGAACCTTATCCCCCTTGGTTATTTAGATTCAAATGGTTTTTCTTACGAATCGAAAAATAAAGTTTTAAGGGTTTGCAAAGGCAACCTGGTCATGCTAAAAGGTTTTAAAAGAGAGAGTTTATACACTCTTATTGGAAAAACTATATGCAACTCATCTGCACTTATTTCAAAAACAGTTCCTGAAAAGATTTTGTTGTGGCATCGGTGGATTGGCCACATTAGTGAGAAGGGACTGCATCATTTACAAAAATAAAAACTTTTATGTGGTGACAAAATTGACTCTTTGGATTTCTGTAATCACTGTGTTTTGGGAAAACAACACAAAATCAGTTTTTCAACTAGCACACATAAGTCCACTGCAGTACTTGATTATGTACATTGTGATCTGTGGAGTCTTGAAATAGTCCCAACCTATAGTGGTAATATTTATTTCCTATCTGTTGTTGATGATCTTTCCAGGCATGTTTGGGTTTTTCTTTTAAAAACAAAAGATCAAACTTTTAAAAAGTTTTGTGAATGGAAATGTCTTGTCGAAAATCAAACCGAAAATAAATTAAGAACCATTAGGACAGATAACAGTCTTGAGTTTTGCAACCGTAAGTTTTCTGATTTATGTGCATCTTATGGCATCTTGCATCATAGGATGTTAGGCACAACCTCCAGCACAACGATGTAGCTGAGAGGATGAACCGTACTATAATGGATAAAGTTAGGTGTCTTATGATTTCATACGATGTCCCAAAACCTTCCTGGGATGAAGCTGTTAGCACAGCTGTATACCTCATTAATAGATTCCCTTCAACAGCCACAAACTTTAGAACCCCTGTAGAATTGTGGTGTGGTAAACACTCCAAACCTTTCAAACCTTAGAATTTTTGTGTGCCGCTTTTGTATATCATAAAGAGGGTAAGTTAGATCCCAGGTCTAGGAAAGATGTTTTTATAGGTTACCTTAGTGGAGTGAAGGATTATAGAGTTTGGCTCAAGGGTGAGCCAAGTGTGAGGATAGTAATAAGCAGGGATGTGGTTTTCAATGAGCAAGAGATGTCTTGTCTTAAGGATAAACCTAAGTCTTTTAGTACATCATATATCCCCACTATAGATAGTATTTCAATAGAGGTGGAGTCTTATCCTGAACCCCCTCAGGAACCACCTCCTGAGCCTGAAACCCAAGAAGAACCTACTGTACTATCTAGTGTCCCCGATACCAATGAGCCTAAGTTAGAGGGTTCTTATGAGGAGGAAGAACACCCTGAGGCACAAGCACAAGCCCTTAGAGATTATCAACTGACTAGAGATAGGGTTAGAAGAGCGCCCAAGGAACACACTAGATATAGTTATTCATATATTATCTCATATGCATTTGCTGTTGCATCTTATGTGGAAGAAAAAAGAACCATTACATTTTTCTGATATTTTAAAGAGCCTCAATCACTCTTTATGTTTGCGTGCTATGAATGAAGAAATGTCTTCTCTTGGCAAAACAAAACCTGGATTCTTGTTCCAAAATCCTCAACTCAAAAATTAGTTGATTGCAAATGGATTTTTAAAATTAAAGAGCCTGAGTCTCGTAAAGAACTGCCAAGGTTCAAGGCCAGGTTGGTTGCAAAAGGTTTTTCACAAGTTGAGGGCATTGATTTTAATGAAATCTTTTCTCATATAGTTAAACAAAAACATATCAGAATTATGCTTACTCTTGTTGCTTTCTATGATCTTCATCTTGAACAACTCGATGTGAAAACCGCTTTCTTGCATGGTGATCTCAAGGAGACTATACATATGCATCAACCTCCAGGTTTTTAGTTTAAAGGTAAGGAACATATGGCATGCCTTTTGAAAAAGTCTTTGTACGGGCTTAAACAATCTCTGAGACAAGGGTACAAGAGATTTGATTCTTTTATGTTAAAAGTTGGTTTCTTGAAGAGCAATTATGATAGTTGCCTTTATTTTTCTGGAAATAACGTTGATAGTGCTATTTATTTATTGCTTTATGTAGATGATATGTTAATTGCTTGCAAACATAAAGCTAAAATTGATGATTTGAAATCACATCTTAAGTCCGAATTCGACATGAAGGACTTAGGGTCTGCATCCAGGATTCTCGGGATGAGTATTACTAGAGATAGAACTGATCATTCCCTTTTCTTATCTCAAAAGCCCTTCCTTCAGAAAATTGTTTCTAAATTTTCCATGCATCTTTGTAAACCCGTTAGCACCCCACTTGCTAGCCATTTCAAGCTTTTTTACAAGACTTGTCCTAAAATCGAGAGTGAGAAAAGAGATATGGCAAATATTCCCTATAGAAGAGCCATAGTCTCGGTTATGCATTCGATGATATCCACCCGACCAGACATTGTTTTTTCCATAAGCCTTCTTAGTAGATTTATGTCTAACCTAAGGAAGGATCACTGGGCTACTCTTAAACAGTTACTATGTTACCTTAACTGAACTACAGATAGGGGTTTACACTACCGTAATTGGTCTGATGATTTGATCTAATTGGCTATGTCGATTCTGACTTTGCAGGTAACAAGGATAGTAAAAAATCTACCTCGTCCTATTTCTTTAACCTTACGGGTAATTGCATCTCGTGAAAATCCCAACTATAGCCCGTAGTTACATTATCAACTACCGAAGCTGAGTACATTGCTGCTACAGAAGCCATTTGGCTTCAAGGGTTATTGAATGAATAACATGTTTTACATTTTAATGCTATTATTTATACTGACAGTCAGAGTTGTTTACATTTAAGCAAAAATCCTATCTATCACGAGGAACAAAACATATAGATGTCAAATATCATTTTACTAGGGAAAAAGTCTCTAGTGGCTTAATTGATATAGATAAGATTAGTACTGATAATAATCCTGCAGATTTTGGTACTAAAATTGTAAACACTGACAAGTTTATGTTTTGCAGGGATTTCCTTCACTTGGATACAGGTTGACTCTAATTGTGTCATTCGAGGGATGGAAAAATATTATTCGAGGTGGAGATTGTAGGCCTTCTGGGCCAATTTTCTCCCAATATTTTCATTTTTCCGGCCCAATTTATTTTTAAAACCTAATGATGAATCCATAGGCCTCAAACCAAGATAGGTGGCTGAAGTTTGAATGGGTCAGTGATGTCGGGCCGGGCCAGCCCGAGCTGTCCGTTGTGACTCTTGATCTATTTATGTCTCTCCCCTCCTCAGTTCCAGTGTCATTCCAGACTCTTCCTTCTCCTCTCCTTTTCTGCTACTCCTTCTCGGCCTTCTCAAGAGCCATCTCTGTCTCTTCTTCTCTCCTTCTTTACCGCTGCTTACCGCATCTGTTGCTTTCCTCTGGTGACCTCCGTGGTCTTCTGTGACACCGTCTCTGAAAGCGGTCGTCTTGTGGTGCTCTTGTTCAATCGTTTCTGTTCTTTTTATGAGGAGAGCCATAAGAGTGAGAGAGAGGGTGAACGCTAGTAATCTTTTTCTGTTTGAGGCCTTGATCTGAGTGTGTTATTTTTACCTTTAAAAGCCGATACCTTTTCTGTCGGTGCCTCAACGCAGTCGTCATTCCACACCACTGCTCGGCGCCGTCCATTCTCGGTGTACCGCTGGCAGTTCCAACACTGCCTTGACAGGTAAATTCCCTTATCGGTTGTGGTTTCAGTTTGTTGCTAATGGTTGTGTTGCAGTGATTCGGTCCTGCCGATAAGCTTGAACCGACAGCGAAAGGTAAGAGAAAGAAGAGTATTTGTGTAATAGTATAGGCTATTTATTTCCGCTGTATTTTTCATTCTTTTTACTTGTTGTAATAGTAATTAGAGTGTGTAATAGTAATTAGGTCCTAACAATTAATTTTTTTTGGATAAAAAAAGAAAGATGCCAGTAAAAGCGACTAATATACCTCTTGCTATTTCATGTTCGGACTTTCGAATTCATTAATGAACATATCAAACCAACTAAACAACCAGCAAATACAAACAGTGTCAGAGTAGCACCACCAAAATATAAATATAATTTCAGAAGACAAGAGCACCGCAACCAAAATTTGTCATTATTTCATTAGTAAATTGAAGAGTTTTAGGGTCAAACTCCAAGGGAATAGATACTCATTAGATAAAAATATATATTGTAAAAAATAAACAATCATGTCTTTTTAATGGTATGATCATGTTTATTAAAAAAATCATGTTTATTAATGACTATGTTACTTTAAAAACTCATAAAATTTATTGTAGTACATTGGTTAAAATTCATATTAGGAAATCATTAAGGAAAAAGGAATCAGTGTAAGCAACAAATTGGAATATATATACATATATATACATGTTTTTGGTAAGGATTGACGACTCGGTATAGAGGCGATTAATTGTGCCTCTATAAAAAGTAATTAGACGAAGGATCATACTATCCCTCGCACAAATGAGAGGGAAGCGAACCGATTTCTGCAGGAAAATTAGTTCGCATTCTCTCTCTTCTTTCATTATCACATTTCTTTCTTACACACTGTCAGATCATGTAAGACAACATTTATTGAATGTTTTATTCTTTTTTCCTAAAACAAGAGTATAAAAGAAACGAAGAACATCGAACACTTTGCTAATCATAACTTTTAAAAACAATTCAGATTCTGGTACCCTCTCATCAAGTACTCTGTCCTAGCATAAGAATGAATTATAATGGAGGGAAATCATATTTCCAAATCAGGTAGCGAGCTAATGTTAAATGATGACAACGATGAGGAAGGCAAGCTAAGGGAATGAGAGGAAGACTTGATGTATTCCACTTATTTTACAGAGTATGAAGGAAGCGACGATACTGAAGAACTCCAGAGTGCAACAAGAGATCAAGAACATATAAATATTGGCAAATATTTCAACAACATTGATGAATTTTTTATTCATATCAGCTTATGCAAAAACTACGGGTTTTAGTATAGCTAAAAATCTGGTTCCAAAGGAACAGGTTCTTTCAAAAAACTATTAAACTATTTGTTGTGATAAAAGTAGAAAAGATAGTAATTATAAGCTGTCAAAGATGATAGAATGTTCGGTCGTATATGTGCAATTTCGAGAGATAATAGAATGTTGTAAGTCTCAAAGGTTGTGGAACAACACAATCATGATTTACACCCATTTATGTCCAAGTTTATGCCTGCTAATAGAAGTCCAAATTCTAATTTGAAGAGAAAACTGGAAATGTACAACATGACTGGAGTAAGGTCAAGAAAAAGTGTGAGAATTTTGGAAGTACAAGCTGGAGGACCGGATAGATTACCATGTCTACCTAGAGATTGCAGTAACTATGTCCAGAAGGTGAGAAGGTTGAACATTCGAGCTAAGGATGGTGATTGTATAAATAGAATGTTCATTAGAATGTATCGAAAAACAGTGATTTCTTCCATTTGATTCATATGGATGAGGAAAGTAGGCTAGATAATATTTTTTTGGTGCATTCTCAAAGTAAAGTAGCTTATGAAGAGTTCAATGATATGGTTTTTGTTAATTCAACATATCTTGTTAACAGATACAAGATGTTATTTGTAACTATTATTGGAGTTAGCTATTATGGCCAATCCATATTATCTGGTTCAGTACTCCTATCTCACTGGGACACAGAGATATATATTTGGTTTTTCACTACCTGAATTGTAGCAATGAGAGGTTAAGCGCATGCAACAATTAGGACCGATCGATGTGAGGGCATGGGAAATGCAATTAAAGAAGTCATCCCGACATTATTTCGGAGGTACTGCATGTGGCATATAATATGCAAAATTCCAGATAAGTTTTAGGGTTTAAAGGAGCAGTTTCATGAGGCAAGAAATAAGTTCAAATCTCTTATTTATGCAAGTTTGACAAAAACAATGTTTGAAATATATTGGAATCAGTTTGTTACCAAGTATGAACTTAAAACAGATTAGTGGTTGGTTAAGTTATACAGTGAAAGAGAACACTGGGTTCCTATGTATTTTTCAACTCAGAGAAGTGACAATATGCATGCCTTTTTCTATGGATATGTCTGTTCAATTAAGCACTCTTAAATAGTTGGTAGAGCAATATGAGATTGCAACCAGGCAGAAGTTGGAGAAAGAAGTCTATGTTGATTACAAATCGAGCAATATTTTAGTGAGAACGGTGACCGTCTATGATTGGGAGAATCAGTTCCGAGATGCATAAACTAATTAGTTGTTTGAAAATTTTCAGGGTGAAATTAAAAAGATGTTGTACCGTAACATTTGATCGAAGATAATAATGAGGAGATTAGATTTGAGGAAGAGAATCTAGTCAAAGAAGTCGAAGAAGTGTTTGGGAAGTTCAGGATAATAGAAAGTGCTTTGGTGAATAACTTGTATATGGACGAGTTTGTGACACTCACTACAACAAAATATCAATTTACAAATAGTCATTACCTACGGAAACTGAAACCGTCACTAATCACCGATGGCACACCGTCGGGGAAAGGAATGTCATAGGTTTAACAATTTTAGACCAAAAAATGGAGGGAAATTAGGTGCCAAAACGTGACGGCTTCTTACCAACGGAAATCACAGTCGGTTACTTATATTACCGACGGCTTTTGGTACAGAAAATTTGCCAACGGTAAATAAAATAAATTGCCTATGAAAGTAACAACGGCATTTTCATGTCGTCGACAATAACTTTAACGTCCCTACTATCTTATCAACAATGCAGTCGCCAATGACTGTTTAAAATTATTATTAACAGTTAGGGCTGTAAACGGGTCCAGACCCTCAGGGTACCCCCAGACCCGGACCCGTACCCTTATAGTGAAACTTGGACCCAGACCCGGACCCTTACCCTCCAGGGTATAAAATTCTGGACCCAGACCCGACCTTCCAGGGTCCAGGGTAGGGTACGGGTATACCCGTACCCGTATGACATTTTTCTATTTTATTTCCCTATTAAACAAAAGTATGTAAAACAATGTATAATTCAAAAAATAAAAATTTTAACATGATTAACATTTCTTTCAACAAATAAAATCATTTAACATCTCTAATTCACATAATTATAAGTTCAAATATATACAAAATCGTCATAGTGTGAGTGTGATGTGATGTGAGTGTAGTTGGTTGGTAGGTAGAGGTAGTAGGTTAGGGTTAAAGATAAGAGTAAAATAATATGTTAAAAAAATTATAAATTATATATTAATATAATATAATATATAAAATATATTATTTTATTAATACGGGTATACGGGTCTGGGTATCACCATACCTTATCCGGACCCATATAGCAGTATAAATACGGGTACGGGTACGGGTCCGCGGGTATAAAATTTAAACCTTACCCTCTAAAAACGGGTACAGACCCGTGCGGGTACAGGTAAGACCCGCCCCATTTACAGCCCTATTAACAGTGCTTTCCATTATAATGTCATCAGTAATATAGTAGTAGATGTATCAAAATCGGGCAAACAACTTCTCTTCTTTTCCAATTCTTTTTCCACAAAATTAAGTTTCCCACGGATTCCCTCACTCCTTCCCGCCATCTTACTGACAGATGCCCAACCGCCGTCAACGTCCTCAGGTGACCTCTACCGCCACTGACATCTTCTGGTGACCCCCACTGTTACCGTAGAGGATTGAGGTCTCTCTCTCTCTCTCTCTCTCTCTCTCTCTCTCTCTCTCTCTCTCTCTCTCTCTCTCTCTCTCCCCTCTTTTATTTTTTTTCTTGTTTCTTCTTATTCTTCTTCTTTCCAGCTATTGGAGCTGACTGGAATTAACGCTAAGGGAAATTTCCCTGGACTGTGGGGTTGCACACTGTTTTGCTTAATTGAGATAACTCTATATTTTCAAGGACCATTGTATTTTTTTTCTACTTAGTTTATTTGGATATTTAATTTGTGATAGTATTTTTTCTTATTTTCTTTTTGAAAGATTCTTTTGCTGCATTTGTGAGTTTTTTGTTTGCACCGATGATGGACCTGATATTGTGTTAAGTTGGGATTGTGCTCCTCATTTGTGTTTCCATTAAATTTGTGGTTATTTGGCTTGTAAGGGTTGTGGCCCTTTAATCTTATCCATATTTGTGCTGCTGCTATGCATATTTTTTGCTTAGGCTTTTCCTCATTATTTTTTAGAGAGTTGTGACCCATTTGTTTTATTCTTGTGATATTTCCTATTTCCTTGCTAGTAAAGTAGATTTGATGAATAATAATGAGTATAGAAACTCGAAAGAGAAGAACAATGAATTCTTTTAACTATAGAAGGGATTTTGGTGGTTGTCTAATTAGTTTTATTTTGAAACAGAAATGTCATTTGTAATTAGACAACAAATATTTATTTTGTCATGTAAGTTTTATTTGGTATAGAAAACAATTATATCTTTGGATTAAGGGGCTTATTTAGTCTCTTTTTGGAAGAACAAAATAGTTAGTGTGCTATAAGCTTTCTGATTATTTGTGCATTTTACTTTGAGTTTACTTCATTCATGAGATTTGTATGCTTGATTGGAAACTACTCTTGATAAAATAACTATCCGTTTTATTGTGTGCAAGAATTGTTTAAGGTGAATTTGCCTCTTCTTCTACAGCTATGGATGACGCAGCGAATGATGCAAATGAGTGGTTTTGGTTTTGACTCTTCAAAGGTATGTGCTTGTGCAGATCTCTCTGGCTCTTCGCGTGAGAAGAACAATATCCACTGATAAAAAATAAAAAAAATTAAAAACAAAAGGAAGAACCATATCCTTTCTTTTTTGGTCCTGAAATAGAGCCTTTCTTGCTGATGTAGAGGTTGAAGTTTTTGGCTGACCACATTAGCGAATATTTTAGAGTACCTTATGATTTTGCTGCCATAAGATGTAAGTCTTGACAGATGAATTAAATATTGACTTTTGATGGGGAGGGTGACTATTTATACACTTTTTTTTTCATTCTTGACAGAGTTTGAGTGTTGAGAAAGATGGTTTGGACATAGTTCAGCACGATTAGGCTTTGGCAAAATTTGAGCAGTGAGCAAAAGATGTTTTAAGGAAACTTGTCATCTAAGGAGCGATTTGAAAGGGTAGAAAGTGTTGTTGTACGATGTTATGCTATATATCTAATGCCTCATCCACAGGAGGTGAAGATGGAGGAAGCTACAAAAAACTTAAGATTTATAACGCTATGCAGTAATAGGTGAAGGTCACATAGTTTCATCATATTACTTCTCAGAACTGAATTTGCTGCTTCCATTTTGGAACTTGACTCGCTTGAAAGAAGTGGTTTTGTCAATTCTACATGCTTTTATTATATTTATAGATAATTCTGCTGGCGTCCTGCAGCATTTGGGGATCACGATTTATGAACGTTGAATGCTGAAACTGCTCTATAGGCTTACTAGCATTTGTGGATCAGAAGATGTTCAGCTCTTTTACTATTTCATCATATCAGAGTCTACTCCTGAAAGGGATCCTATTGTACTTTGGTTAAGTGCTGTCCCTAGATGCAGTTCATTGTCTGGCCTCGTTAATGAGATAGGTAGACTTTTCTACATTAATTCATCTGCTTGATTCAATAATTCACGTGATGTGATCAAGCCTATGAATTTCTTAGGAAGGTCTGTCTCACTCATAGATCGGTTCTATTCGTTTTAAAATTCTTTTCACATAAAGATTAGAACTTGTATATTTTCTCCCAGTCATATTTATGTCCTTTTCATATATGAATATCGATCTATTAATTGCAAACTAAATAATGATTGAATAGGTTCCTTCTAATGAATCATTCAGTAATTTTTTTTTAAAAGCAAAATAAATTTTAGTGGGGTTTCAAACCCTCGCAAAATATTTTTTAAAAAAAATTAAGTAGAAACTTTAGCAGGTTTAAAAACTGTGGCAAATATTTTTTTGTTTAAACCAGAAAAACAATTAGCAAAGGTTAAAGTCGCCGCTGAAAAACTGCCACAAAATGTAGCAATGGTTTTCCAAAAACAGCCACAATCATTATGAAACCGCTGGACAACCATTTTGCGTGGATTGAAAACCGTTGCCAAACACAAAAATAATCCCCAAAATATTTACAGTTTTTTGCAGTGAATAGTAGTATGTTATCAAGTAAAACAAATTATAATATAAGTACTCTTTAAGGCTTATATTTACACATGAATACGAGTTATTTTTGTTAATGACATACTTGATATAATTATACTAATACATTTTAAGTTATTAATATGATCTATTATAATGTTAATTATTGATTTTCATGTGTCAAAAAAGTATTCTGCAATTTATCTCCCTCTTAATTTTCCCACCAAAATATTTCCTTCCAAAAACAAAACAATTTTCACTCTTCTCTATTTGATTAGATAACCTATATGCATCGTCATCATACAGGTTGGCAGATTGATGATAGAATCAACAATGTGAAGGGTGTGTTCACACTTTTTTTTAGAGTTAGCTCAAGAGCTCACCAATAAATAGAGTTTTTAGTGGAGACCTTTTGGTTGTCATTTTCTCCTCACTTTTTTGGTCGCCAATTTTTCTGCTTACTTCCTGGCTGCTTAGTTTTGGCTCATGAGTTAGTCTTCCTAAATAATGACTTGAGGTTATATGGATTATCAACTTCATGATTGGAAAAATAGTATAAAAAGATAGAGTACTGAGAAATTCATATAGCCATTAATGTTAATATTAAAACAAAGGATACTATTTCATTGCGAAAACAAAAACAACATATACTATTACATAATCTACTTGCCCCTCGTCATGGAAAGAACACAAACTCACCATCGTCATCAAGAACCATGTAGCCGACTTGAAAGAAGGTGTTGTCAAGTAGACCCCAGTTGTGGTAAGTTAACACAATGGCTGCTTCATTAGCAATGATGTTTCGGACAGGTTGTATGTCCACTACCTTGCTTCAGAAAAATAGAAGGTGAAGAAATGCAGATGCAGCGGGGGGAAAGTACATGAAGAGACGCCAAGGTAATGCTTTTTTTCAACGATATAGGGGTGACGCTTTGTAGTACAGCTCATAGTAAAGAGCGTAGGGGCCTTGAACTTCAAGCAAGCTAAGGTACATGCGTAACATGGTGCAGAACGTCATAAAGTTGACATTTGTTTGGTGACAATGCTGGACGACATAGCCGAAACGCACCACAATGGAAGTCATATTACTATTAGTCTGGTAGTAATTAGTGTTATAGCATATCATCCCACCTAACTCTATACACAACCATTTAAGAGAGAGCACGAGCAGCATCAAGAATTGAACCATAGTAAAAAGATTCAAAGATTATGATGAAAAGGTTGAGTTGCCTTTTATTAAGATGCAATGGTTCATAAAGATTTACTGGATTTGCATTTATTGTAGTAATTGTAATTCGATGTCTTCCTATCTTCTGACACCTATATCCTGAGCTAGCCTAGTGCATATTTGCTGTTGCTTGTCAGCTACATTTGAAAAAGTACAGTTTTTGCTCACTAATAACGCGAGTCACCAAGTTTCAACAATGTTGAGGGTGTTTGACACTCATTTTTTTAGTAGAGAGCTTTTGGTTGCCATGTTTTAGCTCACCTTGATGCCATGGTTTCTGCTGACTTTTGTTCCACAAGTTTTACCCACTTCTTTATCGCCAAGTTTTTGTTATGGCTGGTATGAAAAAATACAGAGGACTGAGAAGTTTGTATTTAGAGGACACTATTACATAGCAAAATAAAATCCTATACTATCACATTCTCCACCTGTCGGTGACCTCTCCATCTTCATGGAAAGACCACATAACATGGATGAACAATCATGTCGCCGCCATGGTGCCTTGTGCTGTCGATTAAACCCTAACTTCAGTAAGCTAACCCAGTGGCTACATCATCGCCGATCACGTTGCAATACATGCCATGTTTCCATTGCCTAGCCACAGGAAAGTAGAAACAGAAGAAATACACGCATTGTAGGTGGAAGTACAAGAAGTAGACACCAAGTCAAAGCTAATCATCAAGCATTATAGGTTGGCTGACACAGAAGTACCACTATTAATAAAGAGTGTACGGGCCTTCATCTTCAAACAAGGTAATGTAGATGCCACAACATAGTGCAAAACATCATAAGGTTAATATTTCTTTGACGACAATACTGGATGGCATAGCCGAGCTGCACCACAATGGAAGTCACATTGCTACCATTAAAGTAGAAATTTGGTTTATGGAGGATGATCCCACTCAACTCTCTATGCAACTATTTAAGGAAGGGACCACGAGCTGAATTAAGAAGTTCATCCATACATTCAAAGATTCTGATAAAAAAATGCCTAGTTTAGAAGATGACCAAAAGCATAAGCCTTCCCTATTTATAAAATGAAATTTAGAATAGGGGTCATCAAATACAGAAGAACCACTCATAGTAAAGAGCATAGGGGTCATCAAATAAGGCCAAGTACAGGCGCAACATTGTGCAGAACATCATAAAATTAACACCTCTTCGATTACAATACTTTAGGACCAAGCCCAGACGCACCACAATATAGGAGACATTACTAACATGTAATTAAAAACAAAAACGATGTAGTCGTTATGATTCTTAATCCTTACCCTACAAACAAATTCGTAATTTGTTTTAATTATCATCATGAATTTGTAATCCTCCTTACCATTAAAATCCATCCTGTCTACACAGTAGAAAATTCTGAAAAATCAAAGGTAAAAAAGTAGTGTTTTCAAACAAGAGAAGTATAATATTCTAAAATTACTTCGTGTATGCATTTAATAGCACGAAGAAGATATATTAATTGGAACGTCGTGGCTATCGATTAAAATGCAACTATTAATGTAATCAAAGCAACCGCTTCAATTATAAGATGTCTATCACATCATATTAAATGCACTAAATGCAACAAGTTGGGCTTTTTTTTAACCGATGCAATTCTTTTTTAAACATGTATTAATCTTCATCCACTTTTACATTCTTTTGAACTTTCTTCTTATCGCATTACAACAAAAACTTTCTTTCTATGGATGAATTACCTTATAGTGTTCGTAATACATTGAGTACGTTGTTGCATAGAGAGTTGGGAGAGGTGATTTGTCATTAGAAAAATGGTGATAATCTCACCCGTATTTTGGTTCATTTGGGCTTTGCCGGGCTATATTGTCACCGGAAGAATGTCAGCTTTGTGACTTTTTGCAATACATTGACAATCTACCTGGATGTGTCTGAAGGCCCGTATACTCTTCTCTGTGAGCATTAAATCGCGTCCTCAACCTTGTCACAGAGGTAAATGGTGATGTTCACGGAGCCATTTATAGGCTGCTTTTCAAGCTACCTCAACTAAACTTCTTTTGTTCTTACTTCCTTCAAACAAAACAATGGATATATGATCATGCATCCTATATCATTACAGCACAAGATGAAGCTACCGGGATTATTTACCGTCGCTGGGGTATACCCAAAATCGGTAGCCCTATAGGGGATTTAGGTTATCAAATGGTCCATATTCTCAGCTTCCGCCTTACCTGGCTCAGAATTAATTATTTTCTTTTATTTCATCACAATATGTAAGATTGCCCTCCCTTTTTAATACATCTTCTTAAGTTTATTACAGTTGTACTTGTAACTTCCCATCCCTCTATTTTTTTTATTTCATTATGCATCTATTTCGAATTCAAAAATCATAAGGGGAAAAAAAAAAAAAGCTATCCTGACGTGCTTACTATTGACCTAAAAAATAAGAGTAATAATAGAAAAATATTTAGGAATAAAAATTCGTAAGAATCCTAATGTGAGCTCGCTAACACAGAAATTAAACAAATCGACATCGATTAACACGCAACTATCAAAATAGACGAGCTCGAAAAAAATACACAGTATAATGGCGAGCTCGATTAACACGATCTTATGCACACTGGCGAATTCAAGATTAACAAGAACTTATGCTAGTATTTCCCACTAAAAAAAGAAAAAGAAAAAATGATTGAGCTAGATTAACACGCAACTATGCAAAAGATCGAGCTCGATTAACAACTTTCTTTTCTGTTGCATGTTAATCTGCATTTCAATGGTATAAAATAAAAAATAAAAACCTTTTCGAATCACCCAATCTCCGTACATATAAGGACATGCTTTGAACCCTATGGTACAAAATACTCCTTCCAAGAGAACAGAAGTTGCAATACCTAGCCCAATTTGTTAAAAAATACATATTAAAAATAAAAAAATAAAAAAAATTGTTAATACCACTTTCCTTCTCTAATAAGCCCCTCCTTCCACTAATCTTCTCACCCCATTGCCACCCCACCCCTCCTAATACTTGTCACTACCTTATCTCCCTAAGGCTTCCTCAATAATCCAATTCTACCAACCCTGCCCTCTTTTATGTATATATATACATATATATATGTATGTATATATATATGTGTGTGTATATATATGTATATATATAAATATATGTATATATATATATACATCTTGACGAACAATTCTTCATGTTCTTCTCATTTCCCTTTGAGCTCTCTTGCTTCTTTAAGTTCATTATGTTAGTTTATCTTTCTCTTAGAGCTCTTAGGCTAGTTAGGTTTGGATTTTAGAGTTATTTTGAGGGTTTTAATTAGTTTAGGATTTTTATTAGGTTGATGTTAGGAAATATTAAGGAAGGTTTTGGATTCCATATTTTGAATTATTTTCGAGTTTGGTCTTTGTTTCGAGATAAATGGAGAATGAACATTAATTCTGTAATTATTTATTAATTATGAAAATGTGAATATGTTTTAATTGAATATAATAATTGGATTGAACAAGTGATGTGCTTTGTTAAATTGGTATTTGAATAAGTTTTTGTATGAAAGTAATGAAGAATATGCAAAATGTATTTATTTGGACATTGAGCATTTCATATTTGTTTTAAGATATGATATTTGTTTTGGGCATTGAGCTTTTGATTGTCTCTGAATAATCGAGGAGAGGAGAGGACAGAGGGAGAGGACATGTCTCACGTATTTGAACTCCTTGAGCAAGGAAAAGAAGCCCCACATATTTATCTTGGCCTACCTGACGGGATAAATAGTCAGGAGTGATATCATGTAATTAACCCACTATTGTCTTTGCACTGTGATAGAGTTGATTTTTATTATAAATAAACCCCTTAAGTTTTAATTATTAATTTTTAAATATGTTTTATTTATTAAATATAATTATTATATTTAATTTATTCTATTTTGGTGATAAAGGAAAAGAAGCCCACAAGCAAGCCCTTAATTGAGAGAAGTCCAAGAAGTGGAGGTAGCCCAATTCAAGGAAAAAGATAAAAAAAAAAAATAAAAAAAAAAAAAGAGAGAGAAAGAGAATAGGGCTACTGCAGTAAATAAAGAGAAAAGAAGGACCAAAAAGAAAGAAAAAAATAAGAAGAAAAGGGAAATTACTAAAAAGAGAGGGTAGCAAAAATTAGAAAGGAAAACAGCAAGAATTTGGAAAGAGAAGAAGTTGCTAGCAAAGTCAGCAGCTTTAAAAAGAATAAACATAGAGGAGAGAGAGAGAGAGAGAGAGAGAGAGAGAGAGAGAGAGAGAGAGAGGCTAGAGGAAAGAACAGAAAAAAATAAAAAAAATAAAAAGAGAAAAGGCAGCAAGCAGCTGCTGGCTGTCAAACCAGAAAAGCCGCAACAGGCGCAGACAGATTGCAGCAACAGAAACTCCAAACTGCTGAGCAAGCAGCTGAAGAAGAAGCCAGCGAACAGCAGCAGAAACTAAAGCTGTTGCAGAAAAATTCTAGCAACAGCAGCAGAAAATTGAAGCAGCAGTAGAATAATTTTTTTCAAAATTTCTGCAGTAAGAGATTCCAGAATGAGCAGAAATCCAGCAGCTGAAGTAATTTCTAGCAGAATTTTCCAGCAACAGCAGAAAAATTTCAGCAAGCTTCTAATTAAAGGAAAGCCATGATTTTCTCAAATAAATTGATTCTTTCTTTCCCTTTAGCCATGAACGAAATTTATTTTTAGAATCTTGATGAAACCCTAGCCATGTGACTTTGTTTTATTTTATTTTTGGGAGATTTATTATATTATTTATGTGATTGCATATCTTTGGAAATTTCTTGGTTTGATGTAATTAAATCTTTATGATTGTTCTTGAAGAATAATTATTTGAGTTAATTGATATTTTTATCCATGCTTAATTCTTGTAGTCTTGAGTATGAGAGATATGTGATTTTTTCAAGTATATTATGAGTTTTAGAATTGAATAGTTCATGCTAATTTTAGATGATTTATGTCAAAAGAATGAATAAGTCATGCTAATTGTTAGATGGATTATGTCATGCATTTAAGCACAATGTATTTCTCTAGTTAATCGAAGCTTGTAGCCTAGATCACCACATGAATGTTTAATCTTTTCTCCTAAATAAAATTAAATCATTGTTATATAGGTTAGTGGTGGATTCAAGGTTCTAAATAATCTTCTTTGGATAATCTCTTGTGATTTTTAATTTGCTTATTTTATTCATTAGTTTTAATTTAGGAATAATCTTAGATAATAGAATTTCATTCTTATTTTTATAAAATTAATTTAGGTAAATAATAATTTAAGTAGTTGAGCCTTTCTCTGTGGTTCGATACCCTAATACTTCCGTATTACATTGATCTTGTGCACTGCAAGTATTGGGTTAAAACTTTGGTATAAAAAAATCCCAATCACACTGTCTTGAGCTCAGTATTAAAGTTATGTATGAAAAATATTGCTTTGAGGACCATTCTGAGAACGTTGAGCATGTGATAATGGTTTTGAGAAATGTCTAATTGTGGTGAAGATGTGTTTAGGAAAAGTATTGTTTTGGAAATTGTTTTAAAGGATAATTGAAAATATAAGAAATTATATTTTGGAAGAAATGTTTGTGGAATTTATGATTTAGTGCCTAAACTTTGTAAACATACTATTTTCAAGATTAAGATCATTTTAAAACTTTCTAAAATTATAGTTTTGCCCAAGAAATGTTTTGAACTTCAAATGGATGTTTTATTTGATTAAGTAAGATAATAGGTAAACACATGTTCAATCCCAGAGATTATGAGTTGTTCTCCGCTTACTGAGTCTTTGTACTCACTCTATTGCTTCTTCTTATCCGTTCAAATTGACTCCGAGAGTGAGAAAGTTCTTGGAAAAGTACAAGTTTGAGAATAGGGGAAAGACTAGTTTAGTAGAGCTTTTAAACTAAATTTTGTTTTATTCTTAAAATAATTATCCTTTTACCACCAATTTTGAGCCTTGTGTCCTTGTGGACCCGGCCTGTCCACTTTGGATTTGGCCAAGCCCGGATCCGAGATGTGACAAATACTTCTTATAAATCTAGGTTAAATTCCGACCATCTCTCGTCGTTGATATCAACCACCCATGGCCTGTTTGTTTGCTGGCTTCATCCTAGAAGGAGATTAATACTCAGATCTTAATCCGCATCAATGGCAATAAGCTAAATTAGGCAAATACACCATCTGGGCTGCAACGATATGTTTCTGAATGACCCATATTAGAGGTTAGGGCTTGAGTACCAAACTCGATAGCTTATGACAGAGTAATTCATTATATGTCGAATGTTTGATGAGGGTAAATATAACATTCGGTAAGAGATGGAGCGATTAGGGAATTCATGACCTTATTCACATCATCGAGGACTGCCCTAACATGAACCATTCACTTTTTGATGTTGTATTGTCTTTTTGGAACCCGACTGTTAATGCATTTATCTTCTCCTTTGGCATGATATCATAGACTATTTATGACCTTTCGGTCATGTTCAACCTTTATATTGGCCTTCCAGAACTTTTTTTTAAACTCACATAAGACCCTGCCCCAAACAGATTTTACCTTAGAAAACCTAACTAAATTCATCCAAGATAACACGAAGAAAGAGGACGATGAAGTAACGAGCGAGGAGCACAACGCTTTCATGCTCATGTGGATGAGCTTGTGCTTGCATCATATCTACACAAGTTGTTCTTGAGTATAATTGCTATGTGGCCAAGACTATGGCCAGGGATACTGGTGATCTTGCTTCTTTGATCCTTTCGTTGATGTACCAATCGTTATTTGAGATTATAAAAATATGAAATCAATGTCACATAAGAATACTGTAAAAAGCCTTGTGTGGATCATTCAAATGTGGCTCTACCAATCCCTTCCTGAGTTTGGGCTGGACCGGCTTCATTCTCCTGAAGAAGAAGCCAAGAAGGGCCTTCTTCCCTGCTTTTAGTTACGTGGCTTCCGAGAAATCCTTATAAAAGCTATGTTTATATCTTCGAAACTCTCTCTAAGATGCGATATCGTCCACTAAAATTGCTGGCTCCTTATGTCGATTGACAGGTCGGACCTAAGTGGTTAATTACAAGATCTTCAGAGAAATAATCACACAAAGTTTGGCATTGCTTAGGCCTATTAGGACGAATGTATGTTACAACAAGACCTCGTACGAACCATACAAGTCGCACTACTTTGCTTGGTCATTTGGACTCACACAAGATGTCCCTACTAATCCCCTGCTGGCCAAGACAGACGAAAAGATAGATATATTTACAATCTCTTCCTTAAAATAAGAGGTGAAGGAGATTCACTGCAATAGAGCCTTTGTTTATAGTCGCATAATTTCGTCTCTAAACACTAAAATTTTGTCTCTAAACTAATCTAGAGACGACCGATCAATCGTGACTGAAACCCTCGTCTTTAAATAGCGACTGGCAACATATGTCATCTCCAAATATATAGAGACCGATAAATTTTGTCTCCAACGTAGATCATTATGTCTCTAAAATAATGACCAACAAGATTAGAATATTTGTTGGAGACAGAATATTTGGTGTCAACGTCGTCTCCATTTTAGAGACGAACAATTTCGTTTCCACTATAGTGACAAATATTTCATCTCTGAATGGACTCTATTTAGAGTCGATTTTTGAGTTAGATATTTATCTTGATATTTCTCAAGATAGAGACAAACATGTGGTCTCTAAGTGGACATTATTGAAAGATAAATTTTAGATTGAAAATTCTTCTCTATTTTGACTCCAGATTGAGACAATTATTCCGTCTCTAACTTGTCTCAAAATAGAAACGACCTAGAGACATAATTTAAAAAATATTGTCTCTGTTTAGAGACAAAACAGTAATGTAAATTAGAGATGCCTTATTATTATATATATATATATATAGTGCAGAAGTATTTTTTTTCTTGAGGGTGGAGAAATACATCCACTAATGAATGATCGAGACATGTACACTCCACCCAGTGAATGGTTGACACATGTACTATTATGTATTCATAAGTAACAAATATACAAAAATGAGTATCAAAATAAATAAACAATTAATGGATGTGATGAGTCCAAAATTAATCCAACGGTCCATACTTACTTTTTTCAACCTGAAGAAAAAAATTGGTCCTGCACTATAGAATTTTCATTCATTTTTTAGCATAGAATTTTAAATTTCAAGAAAAAAATTACTTAATTTGAGTGATGATCAAAGGTTAAATCATGCATATGCATTCGTCTATTGAAAGTCTTAATGAATGATCATATAGATATCCATATCTGAGCAAACTAAAAATACTTCAATCATACGGTCAAAATTTCAAATCAATATTTGAAAGTCTTAAAAAATCAACTTTAGCTATATCAAGTCAAAGATATCTCAGTGATTGGATGTCAACCATCTCGAGCTTGGAGACTTAATAGAGACAAAATTGAGATTAAAATAAATTTATATATATTTGAATAATTTGAGACAAACAATTCAACTTTAGTTGGCCTCTTCCATTAGAGATGATAAAAAACTTGTCTTTAACATGATCCTAATAAACTTAGAGTCGGAATGGAGACAAAATTTCTTTGACTCCAAAATAGAGACAAATTTTTGACGAATTAGAGAAGATGAAAATTATATAAAAAATTTATTTGAAAGCTTGAGACCACAATATTATCAACTCTAAATGGTCTCAAACACATACTACTTTTGTCTCTAATAAGTATCAATATTAAATTAAAAATAGAGACGAAAATGGACCTCTATTTACTCTATATATAGAGACCAAATAGAGGTGAAATTTCTCGTCTTAACTTTTAGAGACGACTAATGTTTATACATAAGTAGAGTGGTGATGTGTACGTTTTAAAAATAAGGGAATGACTACTAAATTAAGCAACAGGCAAGTGGACATATCAGTGTAGTAAACAAGTAATATCCGAGTGTCGAATCTCTCAAGGAACGGTAAAGGCTTAAGTACTAATTGCGTCTCTAATGTTTAGTCTACGAAAAGTTGATTTTAAAGAAAAATTAAAAACTAAAAACGGTTTAACAACTAAAGAAAATAAGCATTAAAATTAATGTTTTAAAACTTATAAAAAAGAGCTTGGAGGGTGGAATCCCCCTAATCCTTGCTACTAACTCAATTGGAAAACTTTAACGAAAACGATGTTGAATTAATTAAGTAGGGTCATCACTACTAATCGGGTAATCCCTATCTCTAGGCGAAAGTCACCCTACTCACTAAACCTTGGGGGAAAAATCTCTTTTCTCCCTAACAAATTATAAGTGCAGTAAATTTAGGGAATTTAAAGGACCTAAAAGTGAAAAATCATATCTCTAGTCAATTGCCCCAATAAATCCCCAGTTGGCTGCCCTAGAACACGCTTCCTATTTCAATCCAAGCATTCTTGCGCTAAATATAATCTCGCAACAATTAAATTATAAATAACCACAATTGGAGAACAACTTAATTAAAAACAAACATCGAATTTAATAAATCAACCCAAAATCATTTTAAACAAGAACTAGGGTTCAACCCTCATCCAAAACTCACTATTCATTGTCATAAAATTGAAATTAAATATTAAATTCAATAACAAAGTAAGGAAAAGAAAGCTTATGAGTAAAATTGAAGCGGCGGTTAAAGTCTCGAACGTCTCTTGAGCTCGTCTCTTAAGTCGTCCAATTGAAGCTCGAAATCTTGAAATTGAATCTTCAAATCTTGATCTCCAAGAACTAATTTACTGAAAATCTAATATTTAACTAACTAGTTGAATGTAAAAATTAAAGAATTGGCTAACCTAAATCTACCTCTAATTGTTTACTAACTACTCCTAATTGCTCTCCTTCACCCTAATGACAGAATTAACTATTTATAAGTGAGAAACTACATCAAAACTGAGTCAAAATCAGACTAAAACTGCTCTAGCTAGACCTGCGGCGCACAGTAGGTCGGGCCCTATCGTCCACGATAGGTTCTGCCCAAAAAGTTCTTCTCGACGTCGAGACCTACTGTCGATGGTAGGGGTAGCCTACCGTCGTCGATAGCTTTCTGTCTTGAAATCACTTGTGGTCTTGGGACCTACCATCGGTAGTAAGTTGGCCTACCTCAGGCAGTAGGTCAGCTTCATTGAGATGAAAGATCTTGGTGAAGCATCTTTTGTATTAGGTATCCAAATTGATCAAGATCATTCTCGAGGAATTCTTGGATTATCACAAAAGGCATACATGGAGAAGGTATTACAACGATTTGAAATGCAAGATTGTAAATCACTTGATACTCCTGCAGCCAAAGAAGATAAGTTTTATCCCAAACAATGTCCTAATAATGACTTAAATCCAAGCAAATGGAAGGAATTCCTTATGCTTCAATTTTTAGAAGCCTTACGTATGCGCAAGTCTGTACTCGTCCAGACCTTGTATTCATAGTTGGCATACTAGGTGGATATTTGAGTAATCCAGGTCCTGCACATTGGATAGCAACAAAGCGAGTCATGAGATATTTGCAGAAAACAAAATACTACATGCTCACTTATAGAAAATCGGACAAACTTGAGATCATTGAGTATTCAGATTCCAACTTAGGTGGATGTCAAGATAGCATAAGATCTACATCAGGATAAATTTTTCTGCTATCTGGAGGAGCAATATCATGGAAAAGTGTCAAACAGACACTCATTGCTTCTTCAACTACGGAAGAAAAATTTGTAGCATGCTTTGAGGCATCAAATCAAGTTTGGCTGCATAATTTCATATAGGACTGCATGTGGTTGACAATGTTGAGAAACCACTTAAATTATTTATAATAACAAAGTTGCAGTCTACTATTCTAATAATAATAGGAGTTCAACAAAATATAAAAATATATAGACTTCAAATTTCTAGTTGTAAAAGAGTGAGTTCAAAATGGTATAAGTAGTATTGAGCTTATTGGGTCATGCTCCATGCTTCCAAATCCATTAACTAAAGTTATGACACCAAAGGTCTTTACAGAACATACTACACATATGGGTGTTGTATCTTTAAATGATATCTAAGTTCAGTGGGAGTCTGTATATATATATATATATATGGTCTTACTTTATTTATTATTGTTAATATGACAATAATTTTCTACCATTTGCTCATTGAGACTATGTTGTTGAGTTGTTCATTTCTTATTTATATGTTACAGTTATCTCATTTTGTTGGACCAGTTGGAAATAAGCACGTATAGATTACATTCACATATAATTTCCATGCTATACATCCACACTCAACTCAGGTCATTTAGTTGAATTAATACATGTGATGAATGATGGGTTTAGCTATTCTTTTAATGCAATGAAAGTTCCTTTGTTCCATGTATTAATAAAATTAATGGACAGAGTTGGTTTAAGATGACAAATTAAAGTGCGCTAACTACTAAAGCGGCAATCACATAATTGTTTGGTCGAGTGCACCCATGAATATTTGTCTAAGTGGGAGATTGTTAGATTTTTTGGCTTAATTCATGTGTGCATGCACTTGTATAGTATTTGGACATGTAGATGTATATGTACTGCTTAATCTAATTATGTGTTTGTTGTTATATATATTTTGAGACCCAATTAAAGTAATCTATATTTATATAGGTAGGTCTGTCATCTTAATAAAAGTGTGAGGCCTCTTTATAAATTTATAGAAACCTAGGAGTTTATTGCAAAACTACGATAGACTGTTTAGCAAATACATCTATATATTAGGGTTATGGTCCTTGATTGCACATATGTTTTAGATCATTCACCTCATCTAAACGTCCCTATCTCTTTGAGGAAAACAGTTGCATATGTAACAATCAAAAGAAACAAACCCGATCTCCAATCTTTTAATCATCATAGATCAAGGTACATGTGTCGATTCTTTATTCCAAATAATCTATTGAATAAGGTTTAATTCTTGGGATTTATTTGTTTTGATCTCCCTTTAAGTTCCATCACTTTGTACTTGTAAGTTCATGCACTAAACATTTATGCATATATGGTTTTATTATAAGATTCATATGATTTTTCTATATTATGTAAATGTATGAGACTTTTATATATAATACATGATAATTGAAAATAAGTTTGTTTTGTGATAGCCTGAAAACTGTTTAGAGTATATGAAAATGATTTTTTTATTTTAAGCTCATTGGTATAGTAAGGATCTCTGGTAGGGACATGTCCCCAACTCTCTGTCTGGCTCTATTAGAGGGTACAATAACCAATATATGTCTATCTGGCCCTTCCATGAGTTTAAAGTCTTCGGAAGTGATTGGTTTGAACAATTTGTTTGTAAATATTGAGTTGTTTACGATTTAAAATGTTATTTATTAAATTAACTTGTTTAAGAAAAGTTAAATATTTTGCAAGTAATTTTGTTAGACCATTTTTTCCCTCATAGAAATTTATCTATGTATTGAAAAGAATTGTATTAATATGTTCGAATAAAGTTTTTACATCGAGTTTGAGTATTTTGCGTTTAATTTTCAAAGAAATGACCATCAGGTCACTTGCGATGCTTAATTGAATTTCATATATAAAATACTTTGTAAATTTGATGTATGATTGAGAGTCGTTCCTGATGAAAATTTTTACGGTTTCTTTGAAACACTTATTAATATTTCTTTAAAATTGTTTTACTTCTACTGAATTTGTACGTCATATTTATGGAGCAAAAGAATGTTCAAAGTGAAAAAGGACACATATTTACTTGTTTAATAGCGTGTTCCCATTATGCTAATTTGAGGATAAATGTTTTTGCAACCTTATGCAAATTTGAAGTAAAATTCTTGAACAATAGCACATTTTCTATTGTTTTTAGACATTTATTCATTACATTTACTATAGAATTTGAAAGTGGAAATGCTTTGTATATTTTGTTTCTATTTTCCTTCTAAAATAGAGGTTACCCTTAATTTTTGTCAATTCTACATATTTAAAATATTTAACAAGTAAACTGTTTGTTTTAAGAAAAAGATAACAGTCCCAAAAAAGTTTTGATGATCGTTTATAGGCTTGGTTCATACTCCTTACGAGGCTAGTGTAGACATTCCTTTACTATTTTGCAGATAGCTTTGCAAATCGAATCTTTCGGTAATTTGGGTAGGATCGTATTTTGAGGTACTTGGAGTTAGTACTCTGTTAAGCATGAAATTATAGTTATATTATTTTGTTTAGATGTTTTAAGAATCACTTGTACCTTGTAACAGGAGAATTGTTTCTTTAGTTGTCATGATTATAATCAGAGCATTGAAGAGAAAAAAACTGTTACATTGAATTACTTTAAGGCCAATATTTGAATAGTGAATCGAGTTTTATTTTTGAGGTTCGGTGTCCTTGAGGTTCTTGGGGATGCTGCAGTGTCACATGCTTAGATTCGGAGCATGACAAAGTGAGTCTCATTTTTCACCAATAAAGAGACTCAAATGTTGAGCCAGTTAACTAACACACACACTAAACTCTCTCAAATTTCTCTATCTTTTGTACTCATTAAATTTCTCTATTTTCTTCTAAAACAATACAAGAAAAAATGGGACGTGATGCTTTCCCAACATTACCCCTATAACCCATTTTTCATCGCCATTCACCACGACGAGCAAACGTGTCACCAGTTCACTTGTGGATGCAATCCCAAGAAGCTTGCAAAACCTGTACAAAAGGCAACAAAAGTACCTGGAAACAAAGGACGAGCTCCACATAATACTCAAAAGGATGGTCCGCGAAAATGGTGATCTTGTTAAGGAGCTCTTTCTTGAGGATCCCGAGCTGCATACGCCGTTCTCTCTTTTGAGAGACATCGACGAGAAGGTCAAGGCGCCTTCCAAGAAGAGGAGGAGGGAGTTGGAGGTTCACGACATAAGCTCTTCCAACTTTGAATACGTCATTATGAGAATGAGGGCGTTCTTTTTAGAAGGTCATCGTGGTAGCTACTGCTGACATCGTTAAAGTCGAGTAGTACTAGGATGTTTGTTTTATGTTCTTGTAGTATCTAGTTTCCTTTTCTTCTTGCTTTTTTCTTTTTCTTTTTTTTTTTTTTTTTTTGGTGCTTTCATTTATCTTAAATAGAGAACATAGATCCCTATTTAAATATTACTCGGTTGTATTTTTGCCTTTGTTTATGAATGAATGACCTTCTTTGCATATTTGACATGGTAATATTGCTTGTATTTATATTGTTTTCTGTGCTTCTCTTGGGTTTTATATTCTTTCACTTTTGGCTCAAAAAACTCAAAAAAGTGACTGGATGATCATGTCAAATTCCCCAATCAAACCATATCAAATAGCATAACACTCAGCTTTCATGTGCAAGAATACAAAAATGTATATCACATGTTAATGAGGGCCATTTAAGGGTTTACAGTTCGTTTTAGGATTTTATAAGTCGAATTTAGTGTCAATTTAATACACTATGTAAAATTTTCCCTTAAATTTTACATCATGCTCAAATGTTATTTTTGCCAATTTAAGTGAATTTAGTTCTTTTCCTTTTTGTTTACAATTGATTTATAAAGTCGATATTTAGTACCAAGTTAACCCCCTAAAATATTTTTTCCATTAAATTTTACATCTCACTCATCCAATTAAAATTTAAGCATTTAAGCGAATTCGGTTTTTTTTTTTTTTTTTCAATTCATTTATAAGGTCGATGGATTTTTTGCCTTGAGCTTTTACATTCCACTCATCTAACTAAATAAAAAATGTGTTAAAGTGAACTTAAAGTTCATTTCTTAGATTTACCATTCATTGATAAAGTTGATTTAGTGCTATTTTAACCCACTCAATGTTTGTTTTCCCTTAAAGTTTACAAACAAAAATTACAAGTTTTTAAGGGTTACAATCCATGATTTATGTGATCTATATCCATTTTATCACACTAAATTGCTTTTTTACAAATTTTACATCCCATTCAAAATTAAAATATAAGTTTTAGGGTTAATAATAGAAATTTTAGCATCATTAGCTTTATTTTAAAGATTTACCATTCATTTATAAAGTTGATTTAATGCCAATTTAACCCACTCAAATGTTTGTTTTTCTTTAAATTTTACAAATAAAAATTTACAAGTTTTTTAAGGGTTTACAATCCATGATTTCGGTGATTTATGTCCATTTTATCACACTAAATTATTTTTCTCAAATTTTCCATCTCACTCAAAATTAAAATTTAAGTTTTAGGTTAATAATGGGAATTTTAGCATCATTAGAAATTATTTTTTAGATTTACCATTCATTTATAAAGTTGATATAATGCCAATTTAACCCACTCAAATATTTATCTTTCCTTGAATTTTACAAAGAAAATTACAAGCTTTTTAAGGGTTTACAATCCATGATTTTGGTGATCTATATCCATTTATTACAATAAATTATTTTTCTCAAATTTTTCATCCCACTCAAAATTAAAATTTAAGTTTTAGGGTTAATAATAGGATTTTAGCATCATTAGCATTTATTTTTTAGATTTACTGTTTATTTATAAAGTTGATTTAGTGCCAATTTAACCCACTCAAATGTTTGTTTTTCCTTGAATTTTACAAAGAAAAAATTACAAGTTTTTTAAGGGTTTACAATCCATGATTTAGGCGATCTATATCCATTATATCACACTAAATTGTTTTTCTCAAATTTTTCATCCCACTCAAAATTAAAATCTAAGTTTTCAGGTTAATAATGAGAGTTTTAGCATCATTTTAGGTCTATCAGCACTATATTAATGATGTCATTTAGTGTCGATAACATCATAAACAATGTCATATAAAGTTATCAGGTTAAAAAATTAAAAAAAAAAAAGAAACAATTAGGGTTTCGAAACCGCGTCTCTGGCATACATTCATCATGACAACATGCTTAGTCTGACTCGGATTTGAGGTGTATTAATTAAAGGACTTCGGTGCACTCCACCTCAAACGTCGATTCCTAACTCGCCAGCTTCCCTTTACCTTCTTGCAAGTTGCAACATTTTCCCCTACCCTCTGTGTCTTTCCAAGGCCAGATACCTCACACCAATTTGAACCAGAAAACTGAGCTTGAGTTTTCATCCTCCTCCTTCTTTTGTTTCAAAAAAACCCCTTAGAAATATCTAGAAATGACGATGAACTTATACCAGCATAAGTTCTTCAACCTGACCTCCTCCCATCCACCCTCAAATGCCTCTATGAAAGTGAGAGGCATGAAAATAACCTGCTTACACAAGATATCAACACTCTTAGGCTTGAGAGCAACAATATGCTTGAATGCATGGTAAAGGATAGGGGTGTGGGGGTCACCAAGACCATGACCCTCATGGATCCCGCCTTATCCATTTCTACAAGATGGTGCTAGAAATCGAGAAAAAGATTGCAGAAGAGAAGATGGCAGAGATAGAGTTTGCTTACGTGAAGGGTATATATCTCCGGAGCCTGTTAGGTTAGAGGCTGCTCGCATGGAGGAGGCTACTTGACAGGGTTCTGCTCGCCAGATGATTGCTCACCAAGGGGCAGCTCAACCGGGGTCTGCTCAAGCTGAAACTTCAAGGAAGAGAAGGTTGAGAGAATCCTCCTGCAATTCAGCGAGAAGCTTTAACTAGGGTTCCTCTGCTGCTGCTCCTTCTTTATGATGATGCCATTCCCCCTTCCTTAGTTCATGTTTAGGTAGTTTATGTTTTTTCTCTGTTTTTTATTTTGTTATTGTTGAGAATCTCATATCTGTTAATTAAAAAAAATAATTACTCCTTATAAAGACTTGGGCAGTCTTCCCCTCCTGAGGTACCTTTTGGGGTGAGTTAGGTCCAAGTTCAAATTCTAACATGGTATTAGAGCTAGTTGTTGGGCTGCCCGTATTGGGCCACCCACGCCAATCCTGCAGAATGCCATGCTCCAGGTCCAAAATGATCAGCTTAGGCGTGAGGGAGTGTGTTGAGAATCCCACATCGGCTAATTTAAGAAAATAAGTACTCCTTATAAAGACTTGGGCAGTCCTCCCCTCTTGAAACAATTATTTTTTGTTCTCCTTTGGAGAATAGGATGATCCCTGGTCTTATTTTATAATGAAAAATTATTGGCTAATAATGGAACCGTTGCTTTTATAAATATTATTATCTTATTGTCTTTCTCTTTCTCTAAGTTATGTTTATATGTTCGCTATAATCTTTGCTTGAATTTTTTATCAGTGTTTTTATTTCTCTCAGTTGAGGTTGATGTTTCAGTTAGCTGGAAAAAGTTTAAGAGTTTTCGAGGCTTTTATAAAGTTTCCTTGTAATTCTAGATCTGCTCGTAATTTTAGCACTCAAAAGTTCTCTTCTCTTGTAATCTTTGAACTTTAAATAACTTTAATAAAAAAAATTACGGAGAAGAAAATGAACTTTAAATTCAGTGAGAAAATAAGAGTTAAAGTTAACTAGAAATTGGCGAGCTCGTAAGCCTAGTCTTAACATTAGCGAGCTATTAATAGAAATGAACATTCAATGGAGTGCAAGAGATATATTAAGTGGAAAATGACGAGGTCGCTTGACGAGCTGTAAGCCCAATCTTAACATTGGCAAGCTCATTAGCTAGATGTTAGAAAATAGATACTGGCATAGCAAAGAGACGGAATGAGAAAGTGACCAACCGAGCATATTGAAAATTTTGGGGGTTTCTTGAAAGCATATCACTCATGCCATTGGGCTTTTTTTTAATTTTCCTTATAATTCTAGGTTCACTTGTAAGTTCTATACTCAAAAGTTTTATGGTAATATTTGAAATATCAACTAACTTTACTTGACTGAACAAATTAAGGGAAAGGAGATGAACATTTAACGGAGTGCGAGGAAGATTAAGTGCTAAGTGACAAGGTCGCTTTGCGAGATCGTACGCCCAATCTACATACCATCAATCTCATTAGCTTGATGTTAGAAAAGGGAAGCTCTCATAGTAAAAAGAGGGAACAAGCAACTAAACAAGGGAGAAGCATATATAAGTGTAATTTTAAGTGGTTAATTTGTAATGGTAATTTAGTTCCATTTATAATTTGAACCCCCAAAAGTTTCTCTTCTCTTGTAACCTTTGTACTCTAAAATAACTTAATTTAATGTAAAATTAAGAAGAAGAAAATGAACATTAAATTAAGTGTGAGAAAAATAGTAAAAGGTAAGGTTGCTAAACAAGCAATAAGTCTAATCTGCACAATGATGAGCTCATTAGCTTGATGTAATAAATATCTCTCAATAAACTTTACTTTATTGGAAAAGAAATGAAGGAGAAGATAATGAATAGTGTAACGAGTAGAAAGTGGGTGAGTTAATGTATCAGAGTAGACGGATGATGATTTGGATGTGATTTACAATTAAAAAGTTGTCAAACTTCCGTAAAGGAGGTGCAATACTCATTACTTTTGTTAAATTTCAATGCGATTCAAATTCGTCTTGTAAAATTAGTAAAAAGAGAAAATAAGTAATCTTATCATTCACTGTTTGGTGATTTTACAAAATTGACTCCAATCCAAAAGATTAATTACCTCAGTATCAACCCCTCTATCATTACTTTTTGCATATTAAAAGAATACCCAAATACAACGAAACCTAGAGGTTAGTAAATACAAAAAATTTTGTTAAATTGCCATTGATTCCATCGAATCTGGATATTTTGAATATGTATACTTAATTGAGATTTATAATTTTCAAAAATAATTCGTTAAGATTGGCGAAAATAACTAATTTAGGGTATTTTAGATTGCTTTATCTTTTTTTTTTTTATGCCAAGATTCTTCCTTAATATATCAAGAAGCGGGATGTAAATTGAATTTAAAAATCTACAAATTAATTTATTTTTATTTATTTTGTTGAGAGGACAAAAATACATTTGTATAAACTATTAAGAACCCTTTTGAAGTATGGTTATAGGGAGAAAAGCAATTGTTGAATGGTGGTTACCGAAGTCGGTTTATGAAGGTGAAGTGCGTTTTTTAGTTTTTTTTTTTTTTACTTTCCAGAAGCAGAGCTCAACTTCTCCCCTTCCATCCCATCCGGAGAGGAGAGGAGACCGCCATCCTCTCATCACAATCTCAATTCCTTGGAAATTGACTCAATAAATTCCAAGTTCCTATCTTATCTTAAGTTCAAGAAACGGTCATGGGAATATTTTCTTTTTCTTTGTGGGATACAGTTCAAGTATATATATATATATATATATATATATATATATATAGAAAAGTAAATCATTAGCTAGCTGTTCCAAATTCCACAAAAAGTACCCGCCCGTATAAAAAGCTTTTTGGATCTCCACCAATACTCTCTCTCTCTCTCTCTCTCTCTCTCTCTCTCTCTCTCTCTCTCTCTCTTGTAACACACCCTATAAAATATTCTTAAAATTTAAAAATAAAAAATAAATCATTAAAAATTTGTTACCAGAATCTATCGGACAAATTTCCTAAATTTTATTTTGACAAATTAAACATTTGTTACCGGAATCTAATAAATTTCATCATGTGTATAAAATAAGTAGTGCACAAAATTTTTATAGATAAAACCAATTTAATTAAAATTTATAGATAGAATAGAGAAGAAATATTTTCTAGCAAAATATAGTCTAGTGTTAGTTAACAAATTCCTTTGCCATTATTTTTATACATACAGAATATATACAATTTTCTATTCAAAGGAGGTAGGGGTGGAAGGAAAAGAACAAAACTTCTGATGCCAATGAAAACTCAAATTCAGCAAAACTTCAATGAACCCATAATAGTAAGACCATCCAATCCAACCACTCTGTCCTCGGGTTTTTGCTGGTTTTTTCATGCAGACTTTTCTAGGCAGGAACATTATCTTCTTCATTGGAAACAAGGCTTCTCTTGTCAGACACCATTCTTTCATGACTAGTTTTTTGGGGCGAATTTTGCTTGTTCTTGCTAATGATTCTCTTTCTTTCCGACCCTTTTGTCATGATCCTCTGCATTATCCGGACTGGAATTCCGCCTAAATCAAAGTCTTCTTTCAACGATTTAGTCAAGAACCTCATATCTGTATCCGAGAGTTGGTTTTTACCACTCACAAAAGCCACAAATGTCGGTGGCCTTGCCTTTACTTGAGTGAAATACTTTATCTTAGGTTGAGCAGATACATCTTTCCATGAATGTCTGCTCATAACCTGCAATAAAAATACCAACATAGCCTAAATATGCTTCTTCCAATTAGTCTTGCAAAAGAGAGAGAGAGAGAGAGAGCAGAAAATGTATGTACCTTTCGTAACCAACGATTAAGACGCGCTGTTGGCAATCTTGAACACCATTTTTCATAAGTATCAACAACTTGGTGCATCACAGCCATCCGCCCCTTCCCTTCTAGAGCAGAAACAAATACGACAGGTATTCCCGTCACCTGCAAACGAATTAGTGTCAGTATCATATCAAACGATCATCTTGGAGGTCCCCGTGTAAGTTTGTTTTCTCTCTCACGTAAATAACCGGATCAAGTAGGTTTTAAAGCATAGAATAATCTGGTTCTTGATTCAGTTAATATCTCTAAGCCCCTCTTTTAGTTCCTATGAAGAAGTAAACCAAATACAATTCAGCTGAAAGCTGACTATGGAAAAGTTTTATTTGTCAAACCTATATAAATATTGCTACCATCCTATATACTCATATTTCCAACCCTAATATTGTAAATTTCATTTATTATCAAACGGGACAGCCCTGAAAGTATGGCTCAAACTATTTAAAGAGAGATAAAGATGGAAAACCAATATTTATAGATTGGATAACAAAATTGTATTCTACTATTGTACGATCCTGAATACATTGCGTAGCAATCAGCAAATTCACTCAGTTTAAATTGAGTTAACTCTTGCACTCAAAATGGATTCTGAAGGATCAATTTCTCACACTCCCAATACAGATCCAGAAATCTAAGGGGAGGATTCTGTCAACCAGAAATATATACATATAAAAGTAAATCTCCATGAAACCCGAGTTAATAACAATTTTATTTAAATTTTTTAGCAGAGTGGAGCTAAACCCCGCAGACATGTCTATATAGTTTGTCATATCCCCCTTGTTTTTCCAAGAAAGCTTCAAGCTACATATAGATTAGCAGACAATGACAAATGGAAAACTGTCGAGTTTCATAGGATAATAGTTTTGTATATAGACAAACCTGGGGTATAACTGTCTGAATTTCTTCAGGCACAGCATTTATGACACTTTCATATTTCCTCTTATTTTCTTGCCCTGTTAAAAGATCCATCTTGTTAACAATGACAACCAGACCTCGACCTTCATCTACTGCTTGCCGTGCTATAACTACTTCAGCATGCTTCATGCTCCGTCTAGCTTTAGCAATCTAATCATCAGAATGCAATACGAAGAGAGAGCAATACATTAGGCATCCTGAAATATTTTCTTATGTAACATGCCAAATACAGCCCAGAATCGTCTATACTACTTTTGCATACCACTCTTTGTACCACTTTTATTTATAATATATTTTTCCTTAGAATTTATCTTTTATTTAATAGGTTTTTTATTAATAAATATACCAAAATTAAAGTGGTACAGACGATTTGAGCCTGGCAAATACTATGTGATACTGATTCGCAAGTTTGAGGAATTAGAAGTAAACCAATGATGCTTAACATGCCTAAAGTGTTAGGTTTAGAAACCAATAGAGAATTGATAGTAAGACATCATCATTCAAGTACCAAGGAAGATTAACCTTTCATGTCCTTCAGGTAAAATTTTAAAACAGTTCTTAAGAAACATATTGCATGAAAAATACATTATCAGGCTCGCAAACAAGTTTCTGCCTTTCAAATGAGACTCCTGTAGTTTGCAAAGTCTCTACTGGATAGCAGTTAAAGGGCCATTCAAATGCCTTGTTTGGCTTTTCTAATCCTCTAAAGTGCATAGTTTGGATATTCTCATATTAGAATCGTGCACAAGCTAATGTAACGATATCACTTCAGTCCATGATCCAATTCAATGGCATAAACTGAGAAAAGAAACATATTCTTTCACGAACCTCTTCTGCATCAAGAACCAAAGCAACTACATGTGCCCTCATAAGGTGTTTCCTTGACTGCACAACACTCAAAGACGATGGCCCTTTCTCCTGCTTTGTTCTCTCCAACCAACCTGCAGTGTCAACCTGACAAAAGAATCCAATAAGTAAAATCCAAATAAAAACACAAGTATGAGATTCCCAGTCTTTGCCATTGGAAATCAGAGGTTAGAAGCCAATTGCATCTTTTGCTAGTAGGAGTATATCTTAGAAAATGAAGAGGCAAAGACAGATAAAAACTTTAGAAACAATATGCTTGAGGAATGGTTGCTTAGGCCTGTCAAAAGTTATGTTTGAAAGGACAATATACTTATGAAGGAGATGAATAAGTTAAACAACATTTTAATTTAATAAGTCGAGATGGTTCAGTTGGAAACATGACCAGAATTAGGCCAGGGAATAAACTCTTTGTTTATAACTGAAATATGCTTATGTAACTCTGAGCTGTGACTTGTGGTTATTCTTCACAGAAAAGGAGACATATAAACAGTACATAGATAAAGGAGAGGCAAAGATCGAGAGCCGTTTATTACACAGGTCAATAACCCAACAGTTTATATTAGATTAACAACACGGCACAGTTAATATTCCACTGCACTATAGAAACTAAAGGATACAGATGATAATCAAAGGGAGAATAAGATGTTACTGATACTCACTAGATATACAGTTCTTCCTGCATACTCAAATTGCACACGAATTGAATCTCTAGTCAAACCAGCTTCTGGTCCCACCAAAACCCGATCTTCTTGCAATATAGCATTAAGGAGTGTTGATTTTCCAACATTTGGGAGCCCCACAATTGCCAATTGCAATGGCAACCTAGCCTCATCATCCTCATCATTCTTAGGCTCCTCATTTACACAGGGACTCTCATCTTCATTGTCTTCATCTAAATGGGATAGATAAAAGCAAGATTTGTTAGTAAGACACATTTGTTTATTTATTTTTTCATTTTCATATAATATTGAAAGAGACTGAAAGAAAAGTCAATAACCGGTAGTCCGTTAACATATCCTAACACCTTATGAGCTCACCAACCTTTAAGACATAAGAGCTGACCATTGTATGCACCCAATCCACACTAGCCTCACTTAGCCAACTCTGAAAGAACTCATAAAATAAGAGAGATTCTGCATAACTAGAAGTCATACTCAATAGCTTATACTCCTTTTCTCCCCCCTCCCCCTGCCCCCGCCCCCAGTTCCAACCAGAGAGAATAGAGTACAAACAGAACAGTACACTAACTTTAACAAACTGAAGGGGGAGGGGGGGAAATATCATAGATTTACATGGTAATTACTTTGGCAAAAATAGTTGTGAAATTTCTAACACATTAAGAACCTAAAAAGAGGAGGCAATAAAAGTCGTGGACTAGTTCATTCTGGAAATAGAACATATTGGGCAAGTAAAGGCAGGCTTTAGAAGAGAAGAATCCAAATTCTCTAATTGGATCCCTATAGTCATCAAATGAACTGTATAAAGAAATAAAATATACGATATTATGAAAATTCATAGGTAAACAAATCTATTTAAATATCTAGACCAAAATTTCACTAATGCGCATTTGATTTTCTCTCAGTACTTACAAACAAGACCACTGACTCAAAGTAACTGTCATTGCGCACCATAAGGAATAGACTTCTTACCAGGTAAGACTTGCTGCATATAGTCCTCAAGCAATGGTTTAAGAGCTTCATGAAGTTCTGACATACCCAGTCCAGTTTCAGCAGACAAAGCCACAGGATCCCCGAATCCTAAAGAATAAGCCTCACCAACAATAGCAGCTAGGGACCCAGAAAATGCATCAAGCTTTTCAGCTTTGTTTATCACCACAATTGTTTTGATTCCGGGTGCACGCTTCCTCAACCACCTCCCCACATCCATATCCATGTCCTGTAACCCATCTCTAATAACAAAATAGCATGGTAACATTACAAATTGTCATGTAGTAAGTTGAATATATCTAGTTTTTGAAAAGTAGAGGTGTGGAAGGATTTTATCATTCAAGGCCTAGAAGTAGCTGCAGAAGCAACCAGTTAGAAGGAAATAAAATTAATCATCCCAAAACTGCTGAAGTAGTAACTAATCCGCTACATTTTCACATATCTCTTTTGTGGTTAGTTGACTAAAGAATCCTAAATGCAAGCTCCGAAAGATTAAGATCCTTCTTTGGAGGTTCGATGTGCATATTCCATGTCAAATTGAACTTCTTTCACTTAAATGTCATATTTCCAATTTACACAACAAGCATGTAATTTACTGTTTCCAAAATATATTTCCAGAAATCCTGCTTACTACAAGAGTAATGCAAGTATAATACAAACATTTTTAATGAAACAGCATGCATTTCATATGCCTCATTAACTATACCAACCTTCCATCTATCAGAAAGAGTGCAAACTGAGTCCGTGCCAGCACATTTTTAGTCATTTCTGCAGTCCTGGAAAGAACAGAACCTGAGGAAGCCTCAGCCTCCAGACCAGCTGAATCCAATATCCTAAACCGCAAGTCACCCAACTTTGCAACTCCTTCTCGAATATCGCGTGTAACATGATCAGTTGGAGTATTATAGACAAGAGCTTCCCTCCTCCTTATCAAACTACAGTTTAACAAACCAACTACAAATTAGGTCATAACTACCTCAAATTAAGAACATCTAACTTTATAAACTCAAAGAATTGCAATCTAATGTGAACTTTGAATGAAAAATGGGTTTAGGCATACAACTGACCGATTAAACAATGCAGATTTCCCAACATTAGGGCGCCCAATGATAATGACATTGGGAAGTTTATCAATAGGAATCTTAGTGAAATCAATTGGTTTCCTAGGCTTAGTTATCGATTCCTTCACGCCAGTATTAGCATTAGCATCCACATCGAACTCATGTCCATCACTTTTGGTATCATTACATGAACCAGAAGAATCCCATGATATATCTTGTGTTTCTTGACCTGAAAGAGTACAGAAACTTCCCACATTTTGGAATATCAGTGGACGAGAAATAGGTTCCAAGTCACAGTGGTTTTGCACCAACCATGGTGTTGTTATACAACCTTCAGCAAAGCTGTTTAGCAATGAACCTGAGAATATAAGACACTAAAAAACTAAAAGCAAAATCCTTCATTACAATAAAGAACACTTAATGACAACAGAAATTACACATTTTGTAGCATCATTTTCAAAGTCAGAGTCTTTTTGTAAGTTCAATCCCAGAACATCTCCTGCACACAATTAAATGGAACCACACAGTATAGCATCTTAATACCTTCTTTGTGTTGAATTTCAGCAGAGCTAAAAGGGGTAATTTCTTGATTTGCAAAAAATTCAGAAACTGGGTTATTGATATAGCTGTGCAATGAAGAGGTTCTTGAGAGGACTCCAAAACCACGCCAACTCGTTCTGGCCGAACGAGCTCGAACCCATAACTGAAGCATTCCAATTTTTAATTCCTACAATTTTCTTTGAACCACAGAGAAGAAAGAAAAACAAAAAATTTTTATCCCTTTTCTCCGAGAAATAGGAAATTTACCACTGGATAAATTAGTATATAGGATTAAGCACCAAACACATACTCACCTCACCAGTCACCAGTGTCTGTAATGGGTGGGTTCAAGAACGGGCTTTAGACCTCCTTGGCGGCAGCGGCGGAAAAAAGTTTACAGAGGTTACAGGTTGACGCATAGGTTAGTCCTCGCTAGACGCATTAACACTTGATCTGCTGAATCTTTTGTGCCCAAGTAACAAATTTGAACGAATTATCATAAGCGCCCTCTTGCAGAAACCCTGAATAAAAATATAGCCCCATTTGCGGAACTTGTATCAAATTAAGGGGTTAACTTGAAAATGCCCAGAAACTATACAGTATAGAGTAGTACATTTTAAGTAAATTGATTTTTTCTAAACCAAACCCTTCATTAAGAAGGAGATTTGTGGGCCATAACGGTAGGAAATACATAATCTCTTAGACTTAGAATCTCTCGGACTTCTGCCAACCATGCTAGGAAGTTAGAGATACCACAAATATGTTTAGCAAATAAATATGTTGGAACATTAAACTTCCAACTTATCTATCGGATTCTAAAATTTGGAAATTATTGAAATATGGCTTGAAAACTTCCAATTATATGTCCCAAATTAGATAAATCCTTCACCTCTTCCTCACTCCTGCACACTATTGAAACGCAATCTAACTATAAAATAAAGTCTAAAATCAATAGTTCATGTATTAAGAGGATTATTTTTCGTAGTACATACAATTCTACTTGAGCAACCTCTACCGTCCCTTCCAAATTGCGAGCATTGATGTAATTGAATCCCTCTTATGGTCCCGAATGCTTAGGTCTAATTTCTATCTTGAAGCACCATCTGTTGATTTTGAATAAAACATCTATTAGTTTCTCTCAATAACTCTCATTATGTTGCAGTACTTCACCAGTAATGGTCTTAAGCTAGGTTGCCAAAACGTTTCTGCACCAACAACCAATAACCAAAACAATCTCTTGCAGTATTGTTGCCATTCCCTTGAAGATCATCTTAAAAGAACATGCTACTCTTCAGTTAGATTCTATTCGTTATTAAGTTCATTGTATAAACATAATAAATTTACATACATTTATCAAACATTATACATAAATATATATTGAATATTAAAATGTACAAATATCCTCCACTACATCTTTCATATCTCTCTCCACCCCCTCCATACTTGCTTTGCCAGTTGCATCTAAAGAACAAATGCAGCTCATTCTCCTCCGCCCTTCCGCACTGGGGACAGACCCCTCCCACTCCCCCCATCCCCCTCTCTCCCACACACACACACACGCTTCAACCTGCTTTACAAACATAATTTATTTAACTACGAGAAGTATTTATCTATAAAGTTTACCACTTACGAAATGTTTTATTCATAAATAAATAATTTAAGTAGAGAATAAAAAATGACAATAATTGAATATTTAATAAGTATGAATCTCAATCTAATAATATTAAATAATGTACCAACTGAGCAACTAAATATAAAAATAAATAATAGACAAAGACAATTCAAATCAATCTTCAAGTAATATTACCTATATATATATATATATAAAGCGAAATACACATGTACATTTTATATAAATAGTATTGCTCTACTATGATAATTTAATAGTATAGAAAATACTTCAGGATCATATTAATCGACAAAAATACCTTAGGAGTCTAAATTAGTTATTTTTATAAATTTTTCGCGCATATCTTTTATATTCTCATGCGTTATACATACCTTTATTTTTTTAAATAATAACAATGGAAGTAAAAGAGGGTCAATAAATACAACTCGAGAATTTATAAGGATAACACGAAAATAATCCATTTCAAACCTTTCACTTTCTCTCTCTACAACTTTCTCTCTAAAAAAAATACCAACTTTTAACATCCAACCTAATGTGGATGAACATATGGATCCTTTTGAAGATTATTTGCAAGAAAATGATGTTTTTGAGGTAAGAAAATCGTGCAATTTATTTATTTTTCCGTTTCTGAAACACTTTCACCTAGATGGGCAAAAAAACCATACAACTTTCGCCAATCTGTGCGAGAATTTTTCTTGGCGAAATTTTTTTAAAATTCTCGCACAGATTGGCGAAAGTTGTATGGCTTTTTCGCCTATCTGGGCGAAAGTGGTGCAAATTTTATTTTTTTTTTGGGGGGGAGGGGGGGAGTTTAAGGTTTTAGAGTTTAGGGTTTATTTGTTTTTGAATTTTTGTTAAGGGTTTAGGTTTAGGGTTTTTTTTAAAAAAAAAATGTTAAGTTTTAGGGTTTAGGGTTTTTTTTGTTAAATGTTAAGGGTTTAGGTTTTTTGTTTTAGTAAGTTCTCTGTCAGAGCATTGTATTATTAATTATCTGTATTAATTTAAATGTATATTGCTTGTTAAGTTATATTTTAAAATAGTTTATAGGGTTTTGGGTTTAGAAATTATATATCTAGTTTAATCATAATGTTTCCTCTTTATTTTAAAATTAAGGTACAATATGCCACTATTGGAAGCCGTAGGGATGACTTCGGCCATTAAGAACTTCACCGTGGCAATTGCTTTCATGCGCAATGAACAGGCTACAACATACAGATGGGTACTTCAACAAATCAAGCACTTATATGTTTCACCGGCTATGTCAATTGGCAGCGAATCAATTCTTAATGATGGTGAGCCAATTGTGATTATTACTTATAGGGAAAGCAGACTTATGCCTGTGATTGAGGATGTGTTTAGTAAATCATATCCTATGTTATGTAGAAGGCACATCGATCAAAATGTGTTGGCAAAATTAACAGAAATAGTTAAAGACGAAGAGGTCGTCAGTCGGCTCGTCAATGGCTCTTGGCACAAATTAATAAAAAAAATTAATGAGGTAGAATACTGTAGAAAATTGGATGGGTTGAAGACGAAGTGGCAAAGAAGGCCTGATTTTTTACGTTACTTGTTTAACACATGGTTGAATCCACTTGCGCATAAATTTTGCAGGGTTTGGGCATCTGAACTGCTGCATTTTGGGTTGAAACAACGAACCTTACTGAGAGCGAACATTCAGTACTAAAGCTATGGCTCTCAACGTGTCATGGCGATTTGGACACCATGCTTCTTAATATTGACTCTCTCATCGAAGGTCAAATAGCCGAGATAAAAAACTCATTAGAGATTTCTAAACTTAAAGAAAAGTTTAGCGCGAAGAGTAATCTCATATTGAAGAATATAAGTAATAAAATCAATCATTTGGCTTTGAAGGAGATATGGCTTGAGATATGGGAAACTGCTGGATGTTAGGCTTGCAAGACTGAGTGCCCGGTCTAACCGCTGGTGCAAACATGAAAAAGTACAAGTATATCCATACCTAAAAAAATATAAATATAACATATAACACATAACATATAAATATAACATATAACACATAATATATAAATATAACATATAAATATAACATATAATATATAACATATAAATATAACATATAACATATAAATAATACCCCAAGTAGTGACCAGCACCAGCCAACTCCTTAGCATCAACGCGTGAGGCCTAACCTAGGTTCCTATACAGATAAGCAAACGTCGCAGCACCCCAAGCAAACCCCCCAGAAGATCGAACATCCTTCACCAGTGGCTAAAGTGTCGATGGGACTATGTTGCCACTTTTATCAGTGAACAGTGAATTACTCAACAAATACTAGATGTAGCATGTAGCCCTGTCACTCGAGGATAGTCTGCTCTGAGGATCAATGGAAAAATCAAACAGCTCCTGCCTATTTATACCTCCACCAGTGAACGCTAAACCCAGGTTACTCTGGACATCAGCAATCAGCTGATCCGTAAATAATAAAGATCCACAGCTCTACCATATGCAAGAACCCCCAATATCAACTCCACATCATGTAATGTCACCGTCATCTCACCCCATGACATGTGTAAGCTGTTGGTGTCAGGTTGTCACCTCTCAACAAATGCCGATAATAACGCAGCATTGGGGTGTTAGAACATGCATGACCGCAAATGCATAAGTCCTATCCCGGTCGCCAAGGATACAACCTTTGCATCAGTAAGGGTCCACCCTGTAAGTGTCATGTAGCGCGATCGGGACTTCAATAAACCATGGTCCTGAAGATGAAACAAATAACTTAATTATTAGCATTACATAATAAATCATAGAAAATATAAATATAGCTGCAGTTGAGAAATTACATATTACTAAAAAAAATATGTGCCTGTCCACGCCAAATCGGACCTGCCACATAACCACCGTACGATGGGATTAGCTCCGGGTCAACAGGACCTCCCTCTGCTGGTCCTGTCTGCTCCCAATTTGAACACTTCACTTTCTTTTTTTGAGTAGGCGCCAGAATGTCACGCGCCTTATTGGGTTTTTTTGTTGCGAGACCCTGAAATCTTACTTATGACCGACATAAAACTGTCGGTCAACCATTTCCCTTTTCCGTGACGAGGTCTGCCAGCGGTGATAACCCAGGTGCCACAAGTGCCAACGGCACAGGCTGCTCCTCGTCTCCAGCGTCATCACCGTCATCATCGTCATGATCATCATCACCATCATCATGAACTCTCTCATCGCCATCTCCCCCAATATGTAGGGATCGGATCCTATTAGGCTCCTCGCCTAAACCCCTATCACCCTCCAACCCCATATCTCCAGAATCCCTCCCTATAAAAGGCTTGGAAGATGAAACGACATAATCAGTGGTTGTATAATCATGTGTGCTGTACGACGAATCGGAAGGACTCTGCCCATAATCTACTCAAAAAAATCTGCCCTTAATTTCCTCGCTGGACCACTAAACTCATTTAAAGGTTCCTAAGCTGAAAATCTATATGGTATATGAGGACGAACAATAGGAGCATGTAGGTAGGGATCATACATTGCAGGTGGGAGGTGTGATGATGGATGTGAAGATCCATATACATCATATGGTACCAGAGTGTGAGGCAGATATGATGGGAGAGGAGGTCGAGATCTAATCGGTATAGGTGGTGGTTTGGTAGAAGACCCGAATGCACCTGTATCATAATGAAAACCAGTAGCAAAAGGGGTAGGAGTAGACGGGAGGTCGGAAGTACTATGTCACCCCCTCAAACCTCTAGAAGAAGTTGTAACAGTGCGACTCTGAACTCGACTTATCCTGTCTATGACAGGACCAAGATCATCATCTCCTTTACGGCCGCCTGGTCGAAACATCTATTATTTTTATTCAAACACATTAATAATTGTTTATCATATATTTGATACTTTACTATTTAATTATTTATTCTTATCGGGATCTGTTATTTCATTTTTGCTATTTAATTTCTTTTCCACTATTATTATTCATCACTAATATTACTTAGTAATAGTTATTAATTTATATATTATTTGATCTTATAAAAACCCTAAAACATAGGCCAAGAATAATGATGAATTCAAATTAAAATTTAAATTGTTAAGTAATTACATAACACATTTTCATATTAAACACATAATTATAAGCCAACAATTTTAAACTAGTTATATTTATTCTACACAGACAAAATTAAATAACATTTAAAATAACATATATAATTAGTTTATTATTTATTCTTAACGGGATTTCTTATTTTATTTTTGTTATTTTATTTTTTTCTCACTACTAATAATTTAATTAATAGTTATTAATTTATTATATTTCTTGTTAAAACCCTATGTTAGCCCTAAGGCATTATTGCATATGATTTTGATTATGATTAAATATGTATGTGTGAGTATTAAGCATAGTTTCCATAGAACAAAAGAAACATATTTGAAGTCTCAAGGCTACACTCTTAGAAGCAAAAGATCTTGGTGATCAAGGCAAAATGAAGGAGAAAAGATCAAGCCATTGAAGACCTTGAAGACTTGTGTCTTAGTTAAGAATGTGCTAAGATATTTCTTTGTAAAACTCCCTAACTCCTCATCTTTGATTGTTGATCATGTATGAAGCTCTTTGCATAAATTTCTTTCTATAAATCTTTATTGAAATCCCAAGTGTTCTTGATAGAGTTTTTGATATCGTTGAAAGTTTTTTCTTGTCTAAAAGAGTATCAAGAATACATATTTTTGAAATAGGAAGGAAAATTCTTTACTTGTAAAATACTATCTGTAAAATCTTCTCAATTTCGGTCATCCATTTTTAAAACCGGTCATCCGATTTTCTAGTTTTAGAAAAATCGGTTGTTTGATTTTTGTAGGATACGTCCGAATCTTTCTGTTTCAAAATTGATCGTCCGATTTTTGTAGAATGCGTCAGAATCTTTCTATTTCAAAAATTGATCGTCCTATTTCAAAAAAGAGCTCATCTGATTTTCTTGTATAAGGAAATCGAACATTCGTTTTTAGAAACCGATCGTCCAGTTTTTCTTTTTATTGTGAAAAATATTATCATTACACAGTGCACCGGTAACTTTCTCTCTCCTTCATATATATATATATATTGATTTTTGATCAGCTACAAAAGTAAGAAGTTTGGTGAAATATTTATTGAGATCAGTTAAGAACCTTTAAAGAGCTTTAAAGTATGATCCTTCAAACAATCTTTCATCTCACAAAAATATCTTCTTGAGCCTCATTTGTGATCATTCATCAAAGAAGAAGTAAAGAGGAGCTTGTAGAAGCATTCAATTGAGTTGTATCTTTCCTTCTCAAGCTCATTTGGTAATATTGTTCTTAACTCATCTCTCTTTTATTAACATCAAAGGTTTGTGTTGGAAAATTCCTTGGGTTATCCTTTGATTATATTTGTGATTGGTGATTGAGGTTGCTTGCAAAATCCTTGGTGGGTGATCCTCAAAATTGTGATTGTTGTATATCTTTTACTATAGTGGATTTGAAAATCCTTGGTTGTTGACTTAAGGTAGTGGATGTAGCTCTTTGAGAGAGTGAACCACTATAAGTTGTTGTGCCTCTTCATTCTATGTTTCTTGCTTCATTGTCATAACTATAAGATTTTGTTTGGTTGGGAATTTTATTAAAAAGTGTTTTAGAATTCTTTCTCAAACAAAATTGGAGGTTTATCTTGTAATTACACAAAAGAATTTTCAAAAATTAGCCAAAAGCGTTATTCACCCCTCCCCCCCTATGGTTTTTCAATTGGTATTAGAGCATGTCTTCTTTTTAAGGCTTAACATCCTCAGAAGCAAAAGATCCTTTTTAATATGGCCAGTAATTCAAACCTACCCTATGTAGAAGGCTCTTATACAAATAGGTCTCATCTTTTTAATGGAACTAACTACACTTTTTGGAAGTCAAGAATTAGAATTTATATTTGCTCTATTAACTTTGATCTTTAGAGCATTGTAGAAAAAGGACCTTATGTTTCTAAAAATGATGGAATTGTCAAGAAGGTTGAAGAATATGATGAGCTTGATTCAAGGAAGATGACTCTAAACTTTCAAGCTATGAATATATTGAGTTGTGCCTTGGATGCTAATGAATACAATAGAGAAAGCAAATGCGACTGGGCTCATGAAATGTGGAAGTTACTTGAAGTTACTCACAAAGGTACCAATCAAGTGAAGAAGTCAAAGTTGACTATGTTAGTGAGAGATATGAGCTATTCATGATGAAACAAAAGCATTAGTGACATGTTCACAAGGTTCACCAACATCACAAATGGCCTAAAGGCATATGGGAAAGAGTACACAAGGGGAGAAGTAAATAGAAAGATTCTTGATGCACTCCCAAAAGCATGGCAACCAAAAACTCTTGCTATTGAGGAATCAAAAGATTTGAGACTACTTCTTATTGAAGAACTTATAGGATCACTCCTCACCTATGAAATGAAAATAAAAAGGTTAAATGAAATGGAAGATGAAGACAAAGGAAGAAAAAGCATAACACTCAAAGCAAATAAGGATGATCAAACATACTCATCAAGCAATGAAGATGAGATTGATGATGATGAGGAGATGGCCTTGGTAATGAGGAAATTGAAAAGATTCTACAAGGAAGGTTTCAACAATAGAGGAAAGAGACTACGTGCTTTGGATGCAAAGTTCATCACTCTTCAAGGCTACGTGCTTTGGATGCAATAGCACCGATCATCTTGTAGCCGATTCTCCCAAAGCCATTGAAAAAGAAAAATGAGCTTTAGAAGCAAAGCTTGAGACATTAAAAAAAAAAAGAAGAAAGGCAAGGGCCTAATAGAAGCTTGGGATCAAGACTCAAGTGAAAGTGAAGAAGAAAAAAAGGCCAACCTACGCTTCATGGCATTAGAAAATGAGGAACCCAAATCAAGCTCAACTAAGTGCTATTTGGATAGTGTTTGCTCAAGGCATATGACCGGGAACGCATCTCTCATTAGTGAGCTTAAAGAAACCGAAAGTGGCTTCGTCATCTTTGGAGATAGGAAGAAGGGAAGAATCATTGGTATAGGCAATATTGGTAACAATTCTACTTCTTTTATTAATGATGTTCTTTTAATTGATAGTTTAAAATTCAATTTGCTTAGTATTAGTCAATTGTGTGATAATCAGAAAAAGGTTGCTTTTGAAAGTGATTCTTCTTCTATCATTGATAAGCATGAAAATAAAACTAGTTTTGTTGCTAAAAGAGTTGGAAATATCTATATCTTTCATCTTGAAGATCTTATTTCCCAAAACTTAAAGTGTCTCTCGGTTCATGATGATAATGCATTTTTGTGGCGTAGAAAACTTGGTCATATTAGTATGGATTCTTTGAACCAACTTTCTTCAAAAGAATTTGTTAGAGGCTTAACAAAACTTCACTTTGAGAAAACTAAATTTTGTGATGCTTGCCAATTTGGAAAACAAATTAAGACATCTTTTAAACCAAAGAAAATGATTTCTACTTTAAAACCTTTAGAACTCATTCACATGGATTTATTTGAACCAATGAAGACCACTAGTCTTGGTGATAAGAGGTATGCTTTTGTTATAGTGGATGATTTCTGAAGATTTACTTGGACTTTATTCGTAAGCCAAAAGGATGAGGAATTTCAAGCATTTGTCAAACTTTTCAAAAAGGTTCAAACCTCCCTTGATTGTAAATTGATCTCTAGGAGAAGTGATAATGGGAGAGAATTTAATAACCAAGATTTTACAAAACTTTGTGATGATTTTGGCATAACACACAATTTTTCAGCCGCTAAAACCCCACAACAAAATAGTGTTGTGGAAAGGAAAAATCGTACTTTATGAGAAATGGCAAGATTAATGCTTTGTGAAAACTCCCTTCCTAAATATTTTTGGGCCAAAGCCGTGAACACCGCTTGTTACGTGATGAATCGTGTTCTCTTGAGAGCTCGTTTAAACAAAACTCTTTTTGAACTTATTTTCAACAAAACTCCCTCCATTGGCTACTTCAAAGTTTTTGGATGCAAATGCTTTATCTTAAACACCAAGGATAATCTTGAAAAATTTGATAAAAAATCATATGAGGGAATTCTTTTAGATACTCTTCAAACAAGAAAGCTTAAAGAATTTTCAACAAAAGAACTTTATGTGTTGAAGAGTCCATTCATGCGAACTTTGATAAAACTAACCTTTTTGAAAAAAGAAATGATGATGATATAGATAACTCTTTGAGCCATGAACCTATTCACACTCAAGCTTGGGAAAATCATTCTAAAGAGGAAGAGGAAATTGAGGAAATACTAGAAGAGGATCAACAAACTCAAACATTCCTCAAGATGTGATATATCCCAAAGGGCACTCAAAGGATGAAATCATTAGTGATGTATCACAATGGGTAAGAACAAGAAGGTACTTCATAGATAACTTTCTTTATCATCTCAAATTGAGCCAAAACTTATTGATGATGCTTTATGTGATGAGTTTTGGATTATTTCTATGCAAGAGGAATTAAACCAATTTGAAAGAAACAAGGTTTGGACTTTAGTCCCAAGACCCCATGATCACCCCACCATTGGTACAAAATGGGTTTTTAGAAATAAACTAAATGAATCCGGAGAAGTTATTAGATACAAAGCTAGCCTTGTTGCCCAAGGATTCAATCAAGAAGAGGGCATAGATTTTTATGAAACTTTTGCTCCGGTTGCTAAACTTGAATCCATTAGGATGCTTTTGGCTTTTGCATGTTTTAAAGGATTCAAGCTTTTTCAAATGGATGTTAAAAGTGCTTTTCTAAATGGTGATATTGAGGAGGAAGTTTATGTTGAATAACCTCCCGGTTTTGTGAATGAAAAATTTCCAAATCATGTTTTCAAACTTTCAAAAGCCCTCTATAGCCTAAAACAAGCTCCAAGAGCTTGGTATGAAAAATTAAGTGGGTTTCTTCTCTTAAATAATTTTTTAAGGGGTTTGGTGGACACTACTCTTTTTACAAAACCTTTTTTAACAATGATCTTCTTCTTTTCCAAATTTATGTAGATAATATTATTTTTTCTGCTACTAATGTTTCTTTGTGTGAAAAATTTGCCTCCCTTATGCAAAATGAGTTTGAAATGAGCATGACGGGAGAATTAAACTACTTCCTTGGACTACAAATCAAGCAAACAAAAGAAGACATCTTCATCAACCGAAAGAAGTACACCAAAGAACTACTCAAAATATTCGAGATAAGTGATGCAAAAGGTATTAGCACTCCTATGAGCTTATCATTGAAGCTTGACAAGGATGAAAAAAGTAAGAAGGTTGATGAGAAAAGGTATAGAGGTATGATTGGTAGTTTGTTTTACTTAACGGCTAGTAGGCCGGATTTTGTGTTTGCTGTGTATTTGTGTGCTAGATTCCAAGCTTGTCCCAAAGAATCCTATTTAATAGTTGTAAACGTATCTTGAGATATTCAATTTCATCATATGATTATGGCTTGTGGTACTCTAAACAATTTTCTTTTAATCTTATTGCCTACGCCGATGCGGATTATGCCAGATGTAAGGTAGAAAGGAAGAGTACAAGTGGAAATTACCAATTCTTGGGAGGATGCTTAGTATATTGGTGCAGCAAGAAGCATTCGTGCGTATCCTTATCAATCGCCGAAGCGGAATATATTGCAGCCGGTTGTTGCTGTGCACAGGTACTTTGGATGAAACACACCTCGATTGAGCAATAACCTATAGGTTTGGTTGGTGAGGAGAGAGATTAGAAAGATTTGAGAAGAAGAGTAAGAATCGGACTTGAAAATCGGTCGGGCTTTGTGAGGAAGAGGGTTGCGGTCGAGAGATTTGTGAGAAATAAGAGAAATAAGAGATAGGCTGTGAAAGAAATTGGTTTTAAAATATGCAACCCCGATGCTTTTTAAAAAAAATCGGTCGACCGTTTTTCTAAAGCAGTCATCCGATTTTTATAAAAAAAAAAAAATCTAACATCCGAAGTTTTTGAATTTGTTCGATTTTATCGTTCGAAAGTCTCGAAAATTTTTTGTGAAGAAAATCGCTGAGTCAGATTTTGAAACCGGACGTTCGGTTTTTAAAAGAGGCGTCTGATTTTTTGAAAATTTCTGTAAGAACAAAATAAATAAGAGGAAAATTGATAACTCAAACAACATACATTAGTCATGAAGTCTACCAATATCAAGCAATTTTCTCAAATAGTAAAAACGTTCTCCAAAGAGAGATTTTGCAAAGATATCGGCAATTTGATCCCCTGTGCAAATATATTCTAAAAATATATCACCTTCAGCAACATGATCTCTAATAAAGTGATGTTTGATTTCAATATATTTTGTTTTTGAATGTTGCACAGGATTTATGGAAATGTTTATGGCACTAGTATTATCACACATTATAGGTATATTTTTAAAAACCCTCAATCTCTACCTCAAAACCTTAAGTCGGGATTCCTTCACTATGGTGAAGACAAAGAATGCCAATGTTGGCCATGGTGAAGCAGGTAGAAGTAGTAGATGTGGTAAAAAGGGGAAGGGAAAACAAGTAGCAAGGAGCAAAACCCCTTTGGATAAGTTTATCTCAGTACAAGCTACTGCCAACTATGAAGCTTGGACACAGGAAAAAAGGAAAATCGCTCCTGAACATCGAGTCGATTTATCAGACATAGGAGGTATGGAAATAATCCCTGCACTCTTTTATGAGATTGGTTGGGGTTTTTTTTACTAATTGTCAATGAACCATTCTATCCTATGATGCTTTATGAGTTTTATGCAAATCTGCAAAGGGGTAAAAATCAATCTAGTGGGAATGCTATTACTTTTAGAGTAAATGGAAAAAAATATTATTGTTGATGATAAACTGTTGAATTCTATTCTTGAGACACCTAAAGATGGGATGTACTTTTACACAAAAAAATAAGAAATGCTTTGACCAAAATCTATATGGTGAAAAGAGGTTTGAAGAAATATTTACCAAAGAAATTGTGCTAAAAAGAAGTGAGAATAGAACAGTTGCCAAACTTGATGTCTATGGAAGGATCTTACATCACATTATTTCAAATATAGTTATTCCCAATGTAGGGTACAAGTCTTCAATTACAAACATGCATTCCTTTGTTATGCTAGCAATGCATGAACACAGAAAGATGAATTTTGGTTATATTGCAATAGAACACCTGCTAGCCACACAATCCTCTTCCACCAAGTGCTTACTATATGGTTGCTTCATTATAAGAATCTTTCAACAGTTTGAGATAAATCTAGTTGGAGTTGGTGATCACATTGGTCTTGGTAAGATTTACAATTAGAATACCTTCAAGAGAATGGGGTTTGAAAGAACTGATGAAGGACTATTTATAAGAGGTGGACAACAAGGAAGTGATGATGATGATGATGATGATGATGATGATGATGATGATGATGAAGAGGATAATGGTGATGAAGAAGAGGGAAATGAGCCCGAAAGTATGGATGACGAAGAAAAGGACATTCGAAGAGAAATGAGATCAAAGAAAAGGCAAGAACGAATGGAGGAAGGACAATCCTAAGTAGATACGGCTCTAATATTATATAGAATTGCTGCAATGCAAGCACAATTAAATGATCGCCTTGATGACCTCAATGACAAGATTGTAAACATTCAATACTGGGTTACGAGATTGGAGCAAAGAGAAAGAGATACTGATGAAGATGAAGATGAAGATGATTGAGGATTCTTTTTAAAGATCCCTACCCTTACTTTTTTTTTTTTTAAAAAAAAAAAAAAACTCCTTCCTCTTCTATTTTTTTCTCATTAGCTCTTTATCAAACTCTATTATGGTTTTTTTTGTGACTTTTTATGCTATGTTGTTCTTCTTGACTTGATATATGTTATGTTTTATTCCTCATATTGGTGTTGTGCTATCTTGATGCTAACTTTTTATGGACTTAATGATGATACTTTAATGTTGAAAGTCCAATTGTAGCTTCCTTTTCTATGATCCCTTACACAAAAAATAACTCTCCCAAGTATCTTTTTGATTTATGACAAAAGGGGGAGAAATATGTGCAAGAACTAAGGGGGAGAAATAGTTGCAAGATGTTTATTGTGTTGCTTTTTAAGTTTCATGCTTTCTTGGCTACATATCTTATGGGTAATGTACTTGGTTTGATGATTGTTTGATGCCATTCTTAGTGTGAAGCATGCTTTTAAGGTGAGCTTATTTTTTCTATATTATGTTTCAAAACCTGGGCATGTTTTCAAATTCATAGGAGGAGTTATCTCCCTTATGGTGTTTTGGTATACTTTACACTTATTGATGATCTTCTTGAAGCATCACCATACATTAATGTTAGCTCTTTTCTTCTTCTTGCATATGTATTTGTCATAATAAAAAAGGGGGAGATTGTTAGCTCTAAGGGCATTATTGCATATGATTTTGATTATGATTAACATATGTTTGTGTGAGTATTAAGCATAGTTTCCATAGAACAAAAGAAGCATATTTGAAGTCTCAAGGCTACACTCTTAGAAGCAAAAGATCTTCGTGATCAAGGCAAAATAAACGAGAAAAGATCAAGCCATTGAAGACTTTGAAGACTTGTATCTTAGCTGGGAATGTGCTAAGGTATTTCTTTGTAAAACTCCCTAACTCTCATATTTGATTGTTGATCATGTATGAAGCTCTTTGCATAAATTTCTTTCTATAAATCTTTATTGAAATCCAAATATTCTTGATAGAGTTTTTGATATCTTTCAAAGTTTTTTCTTGTCTAAAAGAGTATCAAGAGTACATGTATTTGAAATAGTAAGGAAAGCTCTTTGCTTGTAAAATACTGTATGTAAAATCTTCTAAAAAATCGGTCATCCAGTTTTAAAACCGGTCATCCTATTTTCTAGTTTAGAAAAATCGGTCATCCGATTTTTGTCGGATGCGTCCGAATCTTTCTGTTTAAAAAATCAATCGTCCTATTTCAAAAAAGGGCTCATATGATTTTCTTGTATAAGGAAATCGAGGATGTCCATTTTTAGAAGCCAATCGTCCAGTTTTCCTTTTTATTGTGAAAAATATTACCGTTACACAGTGCAACGGTAACTTTCTCTCTCCTTCATATGTATATATATTGATTTTTGATCAGCTGCAAAATTAAGAAGTTTGGTGAAATATTTATTGAGATTATTTAAGAACCTTTAAAGAGCTTTAAAGTACAATCCTTCAAACAATCTTTCATCTCATAAAAACATCTTCTTGAGCCTCATTTGTGATCATTCATCAAAGAAGAAGTAAAGAGGAGCTTGTAGAAGCATTCAATTGAGTTGTATCTTTCCTTCTCAAGCTCATTTGGTAATATTATTCTTAACTCATCTCTCTTTTATTAACATCAAAGGTTTGTGTTGGAAAACCCCTTAGGTTATCCTTTGATTGTATTTGTGATTGGTGATTGAGGTTGCTTGCAAAATCCTTGGTGAGTGATCCTCAAATTTGTGATTGTTGTATATCTTTTACTATAGTGGATTTGAAAATCCTTGGGTGTTGACTCAAGGTAGTGTATGTAGCTCTTTGAGAGAGTGAATCACTATAAATCGTTGTGCCTCTTCATTCTATGTTTCTTGCTTCATTGTCATAACTGTAAGATTTTGTTTGGTTGGGAATTTTATTAAAAAGTGTTTTAGAATTCTTTTTCAAGCAAAATTAAAGTTTTATCTTTTAATTACACAAAAGAATTTTCAAAAATTACCAAAAACCTTATTCACCCCACCCCAAGATTTTTTACCCTAAACCATAGCAAACTAATGCATGAAGATTAAGGTTCAAATGGTTCAAAAAACATAATTCATAATTATATTAATAACAAAATTATAACATAAAATATTTTAAACAAGTAGTTACATTCATTATACATATACAAAATTAAATAATAATTCAAATAAACGTGAAATTAAATTCAAGAAATACTCCTTAAATAATTATGAACACAAAAGTAAAATATATAAACAAGTATTAAAAAAAAATTTTTGTCTGATGACATTTTTCCCAGGCTGTCGAAAAAACCATGAAGTTTCGCCTAAACTGGCAAAAATCCAAGTTTCTGACTGCTGTTACTTGCAAAAATCTTCATGATTTTCGCTTGACCAGCGATGATTTTCGCTGGTTTGGTCGAAAGTACTAAATTTCGATAGAAAAATGAACTAACTAAAATTGCGATTTTTTTCCAATACAATGCATATTTTTATGATCTAAACCGATAAAATTGTAAATAAATGAGTATAGATTGAAGTAATAACTCTTTTTTTTTTTTATTTTAATGGTCATATCTTCTAAGATTAAAATGAAGAGTGTTAGAAAAAATTGAGAGTTCTTTTGAAATAGAAATTTCAAAGCAAATGAAAATTTTTGAATTTCTTCAAGTAATTTTTATAAATTTTTGAGTTACATTTCTTGGTTTCTAATTAAAAATACAAGGGATCGGGCCCACCATGGGTTTCTCCATCCAACCAATAAAATCTCGCCACGTATGGTACCAGATCTACATAATATAGAGATACATTAGGATTGTATGTATTGATGTTGATGTAGAGAGAGAGAGAGAGAGAGAGAGAGAGAGAGAGAATATGAAAAGGAAACGCTGACCTTAAAAACCACCAAATTATTTCACTAAAACCCTCAAATTAGTCATTCATTATCATCCTTTCTTCCCGCTGTTTCCTCTCTCACTGCTCCCCTCTCTCTCTCACTCTCTCTCTCTCTCTCTCTCTCTCTCTCTCTCTCTCTCTCTCTCCAATTCAATTCTCGTTATATTTTTTCGTATAGAGTTCAGTAATATATATTCTGGGTATAAATCTATTTTTGTATAAATTTTATGAAATTGAAGATGAGGAAGAAACCCTAACTTCCGAAAAACCCTAATTTAATTGATTGTCTTTCGTTCTGTTTCGGACACGATTCTGAGGATTCTTTGAGCTGTGTTTTGAATTTTGTGAAGCATAGTGAAAAAGAAGAGATATGGAAGGCATTCCGCATCCGATACCCAGGACTGTAGAGGAAGTTTTCAACGATTTCAAAGGCCGAAGGGCTGGCTTAATTAAAGCCCTGACAATTGGTCTGCTCTTCTCCCTTCTTATCACTTTTCTTCGTATTTTTTCCTTTTTTATTTCTTACATGAATCCATGTTGTATGAAGTTATAGTGTTTAACCGTGGTTTTTGCGTTTTTCGTTTAATTTTTTTTCCTAAACAGAAAGTTTAATTGACTATTTTTCTCACTACTGGATTTCATGTGCTTGCGCTAGTGTGTTATCTATATCCTGTGGTATAGCAGGTGGAAGTCGTATTAGGCATTAGTTATTGTTCTGTGTATTCTTAATACACATTCGTTAACATGCCTCTCCGTCTATGTTTGTAGAAATTTGTGTTCTTGAATTGGTTGATTGTTACAATTACAGAATTTTTTTTGTTTCGACAGATGTTGAGAGGTTCTTTCAGCAGTGTGATCCTGGTGAGTTTATTTAATTTATTTATTTTTTGGGATATCCCTTCTCCTTTTTCTCCTCCTTTTCCTTATTCCCCACATTATCTCTGAATTTTTTGATCACCAAATTAAACATAGCTAGAAGGTCTTGTGAAAAAGTGATACCTCGCACCAATTGAGGCTCACATTCAAATTGATAATTTTTTACTACAGTTTTAAATGTTAAAATTGTTCAGTAGTGCTAGTTTGATGTGTTAACATTTTATTACCATTTTTCTGATTCCATTGCATTACCTATGCTCTCTGCAGTTTTCGTTTCCGGCAGCATATAAGTAAATATTTGTTATTTAATGGTTCCAGTGTTATGTTCATGTTCAGTGTTGACACCTACACTGCAGCTTTGCAGAATGTTTTGAGAAAAACAGAATACTTCCGAGTATTTTACGTATAAAATGTTCTGTACGGTTTGGTGAAAGCAAAAGATAGACAACCTCCAAATAGAAACTCTCGGAGCATTTCTTTTAAGTACTGTGCTTTAATTCTCTTTGTATATTCTATCTATGAAATAAGAGACTTTCATGAAACACATTCTTTAGTAAGTACGCTTGAATTTTCAAGGTCTTGTCTTCTTAAAAGTTGAAGTTTCTCTTACGATTTCATGTCAATGCGTTGTGCTGATGTTAATTTTTATGTTAATGTTTTTTTTTGGGGGGGAGGGGGGGGGGTGGTGTTTGGACTTTGTTTTCATGTCAGCTTCTGACTATCTGTTGAAAATATAAAAGACCTTGCCAGGTTGAGGCTCGCTAGTATTGTGTTAAATGTTTGAGATTAATCTGATTTCATCTATAGAAAGATGGCCAGATGCAGGAACTGCAATTTTAAAATCCTGGTGTTTATGTCTATATATAGAGGTCCAAATGTGCTTATCTTTTTTTGACCGAGTACCTTTTATTTCTCCTCCCTTTTTACTTATCTTACCAAGGCTGTATTTATATTTGACCTATTCTGTGCTTACAGAAAAGGAAAACTTGTGCTTGTATGGGCTGCCTAATGAGACGTGGGAAGTCAACCTTCCTGTTGAGGAAGTACCTCCTGAGCTTCCAGAGCCAGCTTTGGGCATAAATTTTGCCAGGGACGGTATGCAAGAGAGTGACTGGTTGTCACTTGTTGCAGTTCACAGCGATTCCTGGTTGCTTTCCGTAGCATTCTATTTTGGTGCACGCTTTGGGTTTGGTAAGAGTGAGAGGTAATATAAGCTCTGTAGACCATTATCCTGTGTATTTATTTGTTTTCCATTTTAGCTTTAATTAGGGGACTGTTTTATAAAGTAAACTTTCCTCGTGTGTGGCAGTAATGAATCTTTTTGTTTTTGCTCTGAATGTAAATTTCTAAATTTGATTGCTCTTGCACTATAAGATATCTTCAGATTGTATCGTTAGGGTTTTTTGTTACTTATTTTTAAGTCAGGCCTGGTGCTTTTGTCTTCTTGATATTCCTAATAAGACTTGGTTATGAACGTAATACATAAACAAGAAGGGAAACATAATAACGTAATTTTGGCTTTTGGCGGATGATATGATACCATGTTCCTGCTTCCAGTCACCCTCTGCTTCCCCACTACCATTATGAATCCTCTTAGGAAGTGATTTTTGGGTCGTAACTTATGCTTGTTTGTAAACTTTCCCATTTTCGATAGTTAATCTTGGCATGGCATTAAACTTTCTCCATTGTCATGTATTCATTGCATTGCTAATCTGACTGTGCATAACTTATTACAACCGCCTCCTTGGGTGCAATGCAATTGAAGTGCTTCCTAGCCGTAGTGTGTAAAAGCAGTTTCATGCTTGAGGAGGTGCTTGTTACATGGCTCCTTCCTTTTGGTTCCTGTTTGCATGGAATGTGGTTTCATTTCAACTTATCATCAGTCTTGTGAATTATTCTCAGTCTGTTTACTTCAATTCTTTAGAACTTGGTTTAGTTTTCAGAAGAATCATGGAAGGTTAATATTGGTGGGAAAATCAGTGTTAATGCAGGAGGAAAAGTAGTTTCAGGGAGAAATCAAGGGATAAGGAGCATGGTGTAAAGTGGAAAATGCTAGTTGTGCTACCCAGTGTAAATCATTTTGGGTGGATCAACAAAAACTACTGTCCCTGTCCGGTTGGAAGAACTGCTGTTCTGTTTTTCATTTTTGTTGGCAATAGTAGTTTCACATGATGCTCTTTTGTCAAGTTTGCGATCTCTCAAGGAGACTTCTCTTGTTCTGTTTATTTGCACATTGTCTTGTAATATGTTGACGATCTTAACTTACAAGCAATTTCATATCTCCAGGAAGAGGCTTTTCCAGATGATAAATGATCTGCCCACCGTATTTGAAGTTGTTACTGGGAATGTTAAGTCAGCAAAGGAAACTGCTGCTAACAACAACAATAGCAGCAAAAGCAAAAACAGCTCAAAGATTGTAAGAAGTTGCTTCAAGGAACTAGCTTTTTATATATTTGACTAGGCTGGTTATTTATTATAACATGTTTTCTTTGTACTAGCAATCTCGGCAGCTGGAGCCTCAGCAGCATAAAGGAGTAAAGATGTCCAACCCCAAGGAAGAGGATGACAGTGAGGATGAAGAAGAAGATGATGAACAGGGAGCAACACTTTGTGGGGCTTGTGGTGATAATTATGCAAATGACGAATTCTGGATTTGCTGTGATATATGCGAGAGATGGTTCCATGGCAAATGTGTGAAGATTACACCAGCAAAAGCTGAGCATATCAAGCAGTACAAGTGCCCTACTTGCAGTAGCAAGAGGGCTAGAGTTTGAGTTATGGCTCTGAAATTGAAGATACAATTCACTACTCCCACTCAATGGAGAGGAGGAGGGTTAGAGAAAGAAGTTTAGAACTCTAGTTTAATATTTTCAAGGTGAAAAAGTTCATGCTTGTGTTTTATGTGGAATTAATTAGGGGTATCTGCTGCTGATGGGATCTTATTTTTATAGACTTTGTTTTTCTTTGTTTCAGGTAATATATGCTGTTGAATCCTGTTTTATAAATCAGTTTTTACACAAAGTGCATGAATTTCTTTCCTTCTGTCAATGTATGCATTTCCTTGGGTGTTTTTCTTTCAAAGAAAGACTTGAGTGGTTATAATCTCTTTTTTCCTTCTAGTGTACGACCAAACTGTCCGTGCCCATTGTATGGTCCACAATTAATTCGTCGTTCTATTACAGGACCTCTTGATCCTTAAGAAGAGCCTCTTGAGAGAGAATTCCCTCTCAACCAGTTTTTTTCATACACTAGACTTGATTCGAGTCTAAAAGCTTGGTCGAGTTCTCTTCATACACTAGTGTGGGGTCCAAAATGTTGCTCGGGAATATCAAATTTCTTCTACTTGAGAGCCAATTCTTGTTCATAGTGGTCGAAATCTCATCTTAGTATGGGTTTGTTTATAGGATATGACTATCACTCAGAGGAGGATTTGAGCTTTCCACCTCACAACTTTATAAAATGATGTATTATAAAAAAATTGGTTTCTTGATAGTTTTATTTTCGGTACAAGAAAAAGAAATAATAATGAAGTTGATCCCTATAGTTGCTTCAGAAGGTGCTAAATAACACATTACATAAGACATTAAACTACCAATGATCCTTGCAAGAACAAAAGCCATCTTTGAAACAATGAAACCTATTGTTATCTCTTACAAGTATCTCCCTCCCTTCTAACTCTGAGATTATCTTAAATGCTGTGTGGCAATCCCTACAAACTCTCAGATTCTTCACCACCCTAATGATCGTCCCAGGCTCACTAACAAGAATGGCAAATGCAACTGCCAATTTCTCGCTATGAGTTCCAACCATTTCCTCTTTCTCTTCCTCTTCAACATCTCTCAAAACGCAGCTTTTATCAGCTATGTACCCAGCATTTCTCATCCTCTCTTTTATATCTCTTAGCACTCTGTATATCTCCAATGATAATTCATGTGAATGATCACCAACTATAAACCTATGTATCTTCCCAGCATGCTCCACCCAACTCCAACCCGTTGTTTTCTTCACTCTTTCTTTCTTCATCAAGCCTCTGATTCTGTCCACATCTTCCCACCTTCCTGCAGATGCATATATGTTGGACAGCAAAACATAATTCCCGGAATTTTCAGGCTCCAGCTCAAAGAGTTTGTTTGCAGCAAACTCCCCAAGGTCTATTCTTTTGTGAACTCGGCTAGCATTTAGAAGCGATCCATAAACTCCAGCATGAGGATGCATTGGCATACAATCAATCAACCTTTTTGCTTCATCTAGTTTGCCCACTCGACAATATAAATCAACCATGCATGCGTAGTGATCAACATCTGGAGCCTGAGTTGATTCAAACACCTTTCTCCCTTCTTCTAATGAACCTGAATGGCTACATGCTGTAAGGATGCCAATATATGTTATGCGATCTGGTTCTATACTTTCTTGTTTCATCTTTGATAGCAGGGCAACTGCTTCAATGCCATTGCCATAAGCTGCAAAACCTGTGATCAATGCATTGTAAGAAATCACATCTCGGGTTCCCATTTCTTGAAAAATCTTCTTGGCTTGTCCCATGCTTCCACACTTGGAGTACATATATATCAAAGAATTGTATCCTGAAATGCTCAACTTCATCTGGTTTTCAGTTAAAAACTCTACAACCCAATTGCCCAATTCCAAGGCCCCTAAATGGCCGCAAGCTGAGATCACGCTGACCATTGTGATTTCATCTGGTCTTAAACCCTTATTAGCTAACATCTCTTTGAATAGTTCTATGGCCATTGCTGATTGTCCATTCTGTTGACAACCAGCAATCATTGAGTTCCATGAGATGATGTTCTTTTCAGGCATTTGATAAAAGAGCTCTCTTGCCGAAGCCAAATCACCAGCCCTTGTATAGGCTGCAATCATTGCGTTCCAAGTAACCAAATTCCTATATACACCCAGCTCATCAAAAATCTTTCTAGCCATATCAAGGTTCCCACATTTCCCATACATGTCAAGAAGTGCAGTCTTAACAAAACTGTTGAGACGGATGCCCTTGGCGTTTACCATGTTGACAACTGATCCAGCTAAATTAGGATCACCAGACGATGAACAAGATGAAATAACAGCAACCCACGTTGTTTCATCTGGCCTGATACCAGCACTCAACATTTCACTAAATAATGATAAAGCCTGTTCAGTAAACCCATTCTGAGCATAACCTGAAATCATTGCATTCCACGAAACAACGCTTCTTTCAGGCATTTCATCAAAAAACATCCTGGCATTCTTTAAATCCTTCATTTTTGAGTACCCAGTGACCATTGCAGTCCAAGTAATCACATTCTTCTCCGGCATCAAATCAAACAATGTTTTAGCCTCCAATTCATTTCCCCAATTCCAGTACCCAGAAATAATTGAATTCCAATCTGCAACACTCTTGTCAGGAATTTCATCAAACAGTTTCCTTGCAGTCTCAATATGACCATACTTTCCATAAAAATCCATGATCACATTACATATATACTTATCACAATCAAGACCCATTTTCAACAGATGAGCATGGAATGAAATTCCAGCCTTACCCGCTGATTTGATCAATAATGGATAGACAAATGCATCAGGCTTGACGTCAAGTTTTTGCATCTGGTCAAACAGAGCAAGAACATCACTTAGAGCACCCCTCTGGGAATGGAACTTGAGCATGTTAGTGAAGACAAAGACATTGGGTTGGAGGGCCGAATTGAAGATACAGGCGGCATAGGGTGGTGGTGCGTGGAAGCGAGTGCAGAGATGAATGAGTAGCGCCACCCAGTAATTCTGGTGGTGGAGGGAGTTTTGAATGAGGTGGGCATGGAACTGTTTCAGTTGGGTTTGGTTAATTACTTTCTGTGCTAAAGATTTGAAGTGTGACATGGGAATTGGAATTGGAATTGCACCAAATGCCCAAACTCTCCTCTAAGTCCTTTTTTATTTTTCTTTTTAAAAAAAAAAAAAAAAAAAAAACTCTCCTAAGTCCTAAAACCATCCCACTCTTGGTTTTTTCCTTTTCTTTCTTTTTCTGTAGGAGAAAAATATTTAATCAGTAGGTCACAAAATCAAGAATGGAATAACTGATGCATTGATAAACTTTAGAGAAATGAAGAATAGTTGAAAATTTTTTCATCAAAATTCAAATTTCATTCAAGTTCCTTATAGTCTATAACATAATATATATATATCCAATAACGACTTTTTATAATAATTTTTTGATATTACGAATGTTAAAAAAAATATTATAAAAGATATTAACCGCTCTGAGTGTCTAGAAAAAAACAAATTTATTTAGTGTTTACTTTTATTATGTTTAGATTGGATTCTATTTAAAAATGTATGCTATTTAATCACAAAGGGTGATTCTTGTTTTGGCGTTTGAATGGAGCAAAAGAAAGTACAAAAGAGATACAGTGTGGGCACTTTTTGGGCAAAGCCCATGAGAGGAAAGAATTAAGTGTAGACTTAGTACATATATGGGCCAGATTTTTGTAGGTCCATATTTTTTATCATTATTTTTCCTAATTTCTTCAATTTTCAATTTGAAATTACAACTTTTAACATCTTGAATTAAACGAGAAGGCATATTATTTTGATTGTATTAACTATTTGGAACTGAATATACATACATTAAGGATTGTGATCAGGCGATTCAACTTTGAAAATTCCTTCTTTCTCACATGCATTTGGATCAATTCTTTGGCTTGGGAAATATTCAGGGATGATTGAGACTCAAAGGTGGGACTCCAATATTGAGGGCATCAGTTGGTCTATTAGATTTGACAGTGGCATAATAATAGAATTTTCTAAGAAAATAGGGAAGCTTTTTCTATTAATTCTAAATTTGATTTCATTAGAAGATATATACTTGAAGCACTAAGTGCTGCTAACAGCTAGAATAAATATTGTTTAATATTGTTTTCATTGTACATTGATTTTGTAGTACTTGAATGTATATATAAACATGTATTTTCAATGTCACACTTGTATGCTTTTCATGGTCTCCTTTCCAAAAGAATATGAATTATAAATAATGATTATTATCGAATAAAAAAAATAATGAAACTACATGAACGCATTATCATTATCTTAAGGTTGAGAGTAGATTTCAAGACTTAAAAGATCATAATAAATAAATTCATTGACTGACTCGTCATGATGAATTAACTTTGTTTGATGATCCCTCAATTGGTCAAAAGGGTTGGTTTTAGATGAAAAAAAACGAAAAAGAAAAAAGATTGTGATTGTTGTAAAAGAAGTAAGAGGATGAGGACAATGAGAAGCTTAATTATTAGGCACAATACAAGGGCATCAATCAATTTCATATTAATCCTAAGTCTCAGTATCATGTATGGTTTCCCACTAATTTCATGTCTCTCAACTACATTGGCATATATCTATATAATCCTTCTTTTGCAATGTCAAAACATGAGGCTCATCAATCACCCCTTGTCTGATATCAGACTCCATCATCTTCACTAATTCTGACGCTTATATATATATATATATATATATATATTCTGCTTGAGATCGATTCCCATGTCTTAACATGTTGAGGCTTTGGATTATTCAAAGTGAATGGATTATTCAAAGATTAAGAAGGCCAGGCCTCCCAACATATCAAAGAATGCATGTGACATAACCTTTGGAGCATGTTCTTAGGTAATTAGGAAAATGGAAAACCTAATCCAAATCCTCCAATTTAGATCCTTAAAATCATTTTATTTAAATGGATCACGTGTTCTAGGGATAAAAAAAGCAAAATATTTATAATTCTTTAGTGAAAATTTTATTTTAATTAGATACTGTGAATATATATATATATATATATCAAAAATAGATCATTTGAGAAAATTTAATTTTAGATGATTGTGATTGAAAAAATTTTTGACATTCAGAATCATTTAATATATTCTCTAAGTATACTTATTAGTATACTTTTTTTATTAGTTATTTCTTTAAAATTTATTTTTTATTTTGTAAAATTTTTATAAATAAAATTATTATAAAATATGTATACCACATAATCATGATGTATTAGAGGATGAATTAAGCGGTCAGACCAAATTTTTGGCCAATGCACATGACTTGTTCAATGGAAAAAATAAATAAAGGCAATATATTTAAGCCAAAGGAAGGAAAGGCCCACTCAACTCAACTCAACTGTCTTTTTCAATTTGCAATATTGGACCATAAATACATTTCCTATTTGGATCTTGACAAAAGGAAGAGATGACAAGGATGTGTATATGAAAAATATATATATATATGTTTATTTATGTACACTACTAGAATTTTTAGCTGCTTTTTTTTTTTTTGTGTGTGTGTGTGTGTGTGTGTAGTGAATGATTTTTGAGCTGCTTTCGAAATTTATCTTTGGGGCTAAAACATTATTATTTGCTTTTGATATCTAGAGATGTATATGGATAAAGGTGGATTCCTTCCATGCTTTTGATGTAACTTTCATTTTGAAAAATTTTAATATAATTAATTTGATATTTTATTTTTCCTTTTTTTGGGAGAGGAAAATTTTAGGAGAAACTTATGTTTTTACGAAAACATGATAATACATGAGGTGAACCTCTATATTTCGATCTAAAATATTTGGAGGTCAATAAATACAACTCGAAAATTTATAAAGATAATTTTAAAAAATTTCATTTTAAACTGTTCATTTTCTCTCTCTAAAAATTTTTTCTCTAACCTCTCTCTAACAAAAACACCAACTTTTGACATTAAAGCAAACTTAGAAGAACATATGGATTCCTTTGAAGATTGTTCGGAAGAAAATGTTAGTTTTGAGGTAAGAAAATCGATTAATTTTTTTTTTTCAGATTCTGGTGCACTTTCGGCCAGACGAGCGAAAAGTCCAAGCAACTTTCGCCCATCTAGGCGAAACGGCACAGACACATTCGCCCAGATTGGCGAAAGTTACTTGGACATTTCGCCCGTCTAGGTGAAAGTGGTCTAGAAATTTTTTTTTTATATTTTTTTTCAGTTTAGGATCTTCATTTTTTAAAAAAAATTTTTTTTGCATTGCTAATATTTTTGTTTTACATTAACAGGGTAATGAAGATCCAAATACTTTCGAAGAATTTTTATAACCGGAAGAATATATTGATCAAGGATATTTATTCACAATAGACCGAAAATTTAATTCAAAAGATGAGTTGGTGGACTGGGCAAAACAAACTGCGATGAAAGTCAACACGTATTTGTCGTCAATCGGTATTAAAAATTAAGAACATCTGACTGTCGACCATATGTTATATTAGCTTGTGAGCGTGGAGGCCAATAGTTGACGATGAAGAAGAAGTGCCAATCAAAAGGCGGGGACTTTACGGGACAATAAAATGTGGGTGCCCATTTAAATTAAAGCGAGAGCAAATGGCTACAAGTGAGAATTGACAATTGTTCCTACACAACGGGAGACACAACCATAAAATAGTTGTTTACAATCATGGTCATGCTCAGGCTGCTAGACTTACGGAGGAGCAGTTACAACAGACTGAGCAGTTCAAGAAGAGTCACATGTCGCCTCGTAATATCCTACAATTTTTCCGTGAACAAAACGTTGGTTGTGCAGTTAGATATGTTAGAGTAGAATTATTTTTAATAGTTTATTAAAATATTTTAGATTTGTGTTTCTTCCGTTAATATAACGAATTTTAAGATATATGTAGTGCACAAAAAATATACAATGTTGTTGCAAAAATTAAGAAGGACAGGATGAAGGGACAAAATACGGTAGAGGAAGTTCTTTTCTTAAGTGCAGAACGGGGTTACATGGTCTTCTATAGAAACCGTGAGGAGAGCAAGGTACTAAGTGATATTGTCGTTGCACACCCAACATCAATTGCAATGATTAGAACGTGGCCATATGTAATGATAATGGATACCACGTACAAAATGAACAAGTAAGTTCTCTAGTGGATCATTGTATTATTAAATCTCTTATATTCTTTTTAATCTTTTATTTTTTTAAATAGTGAAATATTTTAAATATTGTTTAAAATAGTTTCCAATTGTAATCATAAATTTTCCCCTTTATGAATATAATTTATGTACAATATGCCACTATTAGAAGCTGTCGGAATGAGTCCAAGTGGAAAAAACTTCACAGTATCAACCGCTTTTATGGGCAATGGACAGACTACTATATACAGATGGGTACTTCAACAAATAAAGCACATATATATTTCATCTGCTTTGTCATCTGGGAACGGTTTAATTCTTAATGATGGTGAGCCAATCGTTATTATTATGGATAGAGAAAGTGGACTCATGTCTGTGATTGATGATGTGTTCAAAAACGCATATCATAAGTTACGTAGAAGGCACATCGATCATAATGTATTGGGAAAGTTAACAGAGCTCATTAAAAACGAAGAGGTTGCATAATAGTTCATGAATGGCTCGTGGCATAAATTAATAAATAAAGGTGATGAGGCCGAATAGTGTAGAAAATTGGAAGTTTTAAAGTGGAGGAGACAAAGCAGGCCAGACTTTTACATTACCTGTTTAACACATGGCTGAATCCACTTGTGCATAAATTTTCCAGGGTTTGGACATCTGAAGTGTTACATTTCGGTGTTGAGACAACGAATCGTGCTGAGAGCGAACATTTGATATTGAAGCTATGGCTCAACGTGTCATGGTGATTTGAATAAATGTGGATTCATTCAATGCTTTTGATGTAACTTTCATTTTGAAAAATTTTAATATAATTAATTTGATATTTTAATTTTCCTTTTTTTGAGAAGGAATACATCTCTAGATATCAAAAGCAAATAATAATGTTTTAGTCCCAAAGATAAATTTTAGGAGAAACTTATGTTTTTATGAAAAAATGATAATACATGAGGTGGAACTCTATATTTCGATCTAACATATTTGGTTGTTTAAATATAATTAGTGAATGAGTCAAATTGAGACCATTCTTCAAAATTTTTATTTAAATTTTAGTTTTTTTTAGATACTAAAATCTGAGGACGTTCCTCCTATGACATTAATTATTTATTTTATGATGAATGAATAGTTGAAGGACTCAAAATAACCCTATAGATATTTTATTATCTTGAATCAAGTGATAGGTATAAAATGACCAATGTATGAATAGTCATCCATAATCTTCGAATATTTGGTAACAATAACTACGGTCTATTTATTTGATAATCATTCTCGTAATATCAAAATAGATATTCTAAAGAGTATCATAAATATATAGATTAAATTATTTTTATATATAGTATAATATATTACATTTATAAATTTGATAGAAATAAAATTATGCAGAAACAGAGTTTTAAGAGATATAAGATATTGGAGAAATTATATCGAGTGGCATCTCTCACTCTCTCATTGATAGCAAACTTCCAAACATTGACATTCTTGAATGATTTCACCACATTATAAAGAAGGTTTTGTTAATTTGAAAATGATTCATTATTGTTCACAACTAAAGTGTATATATATATATATATATATATATATCCAGCCAGCAGCAGCCTAGCTTTAATTTGATCGTTTCTTGTTTCCTCCTCTTTTGTGTTTGTCTACTTCTTCACACGGTTATATACTACTACTTGAAAAGTTTTCCATCAATTGCTACCTTAATCACCGGAGGAACAAATTACTTCAAGGGCAAAAACCAAAAAAAAAAAACCAAATATCTAATATTGATTATATAAAAGATTCTATATTTAGGGTTAATTGCAAATTGCCCACTTGAAGTGGGGCTAAATACATTTCACCCTTCAAACTTAATAAATAAATAGTTTACCACATAAAACCAATCAATTTATCTAAAATACTCTTCATGTAAATTATGATATATTGTAAAATAACCCTTAAAGTTCGATATAAAAATATTTTAATAAATATTTTAATTTATAGTTATAATTTTTACAAAATACTTCCATAAACTTTGTGATAATATCTTTAATTTTTTGTCTACATTATTAAAAGATTGATTAGTTAACTCAAAGAAATATATTTTATTTTTTAAAAATAATTAAACTGTTAGAATTTTCGTTAATTTATTGTAATAACTACTAAAAATTAATAGTATTTTATTTTTAAAAAAAAACTTTAAGTTTTCGTCTATTATTTTAATTACTTTTCTTAAAATTATTATTTAATTCTTGTCACTAGAAATGATCACAAATCCTAACATGTTAAATTTTTAACTAAAAATTTCAAGATAAAGATTTGGAGTTGAAAAAATATATATATATATATATATGAATATTTTATTTTTTATTGAATTAAATTTAGTGTTATTTTCTTTAAATAATCAAGTTTCTCAAAATTAAATAATCAATCTTGAAAAAATTTAGAATTCAAAGATATTATTACAAATTTATGAAAATATTTTGGAATAATATATTTTTAGTCTATATTATTTTAAAGTTATTATTTAACTAAGATAAATATTTTATTTTATAAAAATAAATAAACTATAAGAATTTACCACTAATTTATTAAATAAATTAACAATAATTAGTATAAATAAAGAAAATATGTTTCTCTTATTGTTGTAGCACTTTACTTAAAGTTTTTATTTAATTAAAGTTACAAGAATTGCTACAAATCTAACGAGTTAAAATTTTAATAAATTCTGAAAAAATCTTATATTATATTTATAACTTAATATTTTATTTTTCATTGAATTAAATATAAAATTACCTTACTAATTTTCCTTATAATAAAGTTTTTAAAGTTAAATATCAAACTTTAAAACATATAAACTAAAAAGATATTATTACAAAAAGTATGAGGAAGTTATTTTGTCATAAATTATAATTATAAATTAGGTTATGGACTAAAATAATTTTATATGAACTTTAAGGTTAAATTGATTGATTTTGAGAGTAAACTGTTTATTTATTAAATTTAGAGCATAAAGTGTATTTAGCTCCCATTTCAAGAGGGTATTTTACAACTAACCCTATATTTTAATATAAAATGATGAATCATATAAATAAACAAAGAAACATATTATATCTATAATTAAACATTAATATAAAAAATTAATTATAAAAATCAATAATTTAATATATTTTTATATATTTTTTTACTTTTCAATTTGCAGATGAATACAATTTTATTAAATTCGATGTATTTTTATTTTTAAAAATTAAAGATTTTAAATTAAATTTATATTGTTTTTTCAAAAAATGAAAAATTAATTAAAAGTTACGTTTTAATAAATAATTAGTGATAAGTTTCTTTAAAAAAGAATTAGTGATAGGTATTATTGATTAAAAAAAATTAATTAACTAGTAACTAAATAAGTTATCAATAAAAAAATGAATAATTGATATTAAATTTAAATATTTTAATTGATCAGATATGTATTTGTTGAGTGTGATTCCTAACCTTTTCTTTAATTATTTTTTTATGGGTAGTGTGATTCCTAACATAGATACTTGGAAAGAGGACTCATTAATGAAGTGTGAAATGAGCAAAGCTACTAGTAGTAGTACCTAAAACTACACACAATCAAGATATTAGTAGTAGTAGTAGTAAGGTAAGGGAGAATGGATTATGTTTATTTAAGTAATTAAGTGTTTGGCCATAAGTAGTAATACATTTAGAAATACATTTACTACACTTATTTGCTGACTTTTTAGGTGCCATTTTCTCATTTGTTGGAAACAGAAATAAAAAATTTAAAAAAAAAAACAAAAATTTCCAGCGATTTTCTTTGATTGGTGAACTCTTTCCTTGACTAGGGAGGGCTCCAAACCAATCCTCTTATTGGAAATAATAATTGCATCACAGTAACTTCTTTTTTTTCTTTATATTTATTTTCTACTAGTAATTTTTGATACTCATTATTAATTCTGTTTCCACGCATTTGACTCCTCCATCACCATCATCATCATCAAAGTAAAAAACCAATTCAATAAGCACACACATGTCTGCACATGAAAAGATAAAGAATCCAAAACCATCAGTTATTTCTTTTTTTCTCCCTCTTATTAAAATCTTTTTACATTTGAGTTTTTCTTTTTTCCCCTTTTACAAGATTTTCCTATAAATTCTCCTTCTTCTTCCTTCTTTTTTTTCTCATATATATTATGAAAAGAGATGTTGGTCACAGTTTAGATTATAGATCCAGCAAGTAATTTTTTTTTATTATTAAACAAGTGTCATATTTTTTAAAATTTTATATCATAAAATATTTTTATTTAAACTAAAAGTCTTAAATTCAAATTATATTCCTCATCTGATATATATATAAAAGTATTTCTTGAGATAATTGTATAATTAAATACATTGTTAATTGAAAATAATTTTATCGTGTTTTTAATTATATTTAACTTACTAGAAATTAACGCGAGCGTAGTATGACTTGAGAGTGTCTTGTGTGAGCATACTGAGCTACTCATGAGACCTCATTATCATATAAAAAAATTTTATTATATACCTAGTTCATATCTCCACCGATGTATCATGTGGTATATATTAAGTTACATCACTTGATACAACTTAATACATGCCACATGATCTATAGGTAGGAACATGATCGGACCATTAATAGAATTTTTCTATCATATATATACACACAAAATCGTCTAATATATCTTCTAATAGATATCTTTTGGTAGTAATTTTTTTTTTATAATTTATCTTTTAAGCTTTAGAATTTATTTTTATTTTATAAAATTTATATCAATAAAACTAGAATGAGTATACTATAAGATATAATATTAGACAATCCCTACGTGGTATATAAAAAAATATTTATATGAGAAAATGAAAAAAATAAATGATAAGGTCCAATTTTTTTTTATTAATTTAGCCAGAAAAAAAAGCCCATTTTTATTAAAAGTTTTGAATTGTAAAGTGAAGATAATGAGAAGGCGGACAAAAAAAAACAAGTGAAATCAAAACAAAACAAATTCCGACAGAAACAAACACACATATTAGTATTACAAGAGAAAAAGAATCTTTTGGAGCTTCAAAAACATGTTAGAAGTAAGAAGTGTTCTTCCCTCTTGTGCGCGGGCTTGAACTTGAAGGGGGCAAAGTTTGTTTCATTTCACATTCTTTTTTCTTCGATTTCAACGCTATTCTTTGCAAAAAATATTTTGTACCACTAATTCTTTCTTTTCTCATCAATCCGTAATCTGGTAATAAACCCGTTCAATATCTTCAGACAAACCCTACCCCCTTCTCCCACCTCACCCTACCCCTAAACCCCCCAAAATCATAGTATCACATCAACCTTATAGCCCAATTAAACCATCCCTTTTTCAAGAAAAGAGAAATAAAGAATGGGATTTTTATAGCTTTGTAGAATCTGAATATGCCCACCAAGTTTTTGATGAAGTGAAAATCTGACAGTGTTTCTTCTGCTGCTCTGTTGAAGTTTTCTACTCTTCTTCTTCATCAGCATAAGGATAGAATCATAGAACAAAGTCCTTATCTTCCCCATTCCCACTTTTTTCACACCAAGACGTAGAGACAGAGACAGCCCACAACCCCACATTTGGTTTTGAATGCAATGTGGGGTTTTTAAATGAAGCCTTTTGATGTGCAGTTCGGACTCTGCTCTCAGGGGCTCAATTGATTGGTTTTGTCGGCTCCAGAAAAGATGTCAACGGAAATGCGCAGCCGGGGAGGCAGCGGTGGATTTGATCCGAGTAATCTGCATTTGAAGAAGGAATTAACTCAAATCCGTAAGGCTGCTCGGGTACTGAGAGATCCAGGTACCACTTCCTCATGGAGGTCCCCATTGAGCTCGGCAAGATCCGCAGCAGCCAAGCATTATTATCACCATCACAAGAATGATTTGAGCAAGCAGCAAACCAATTATAAAGAGTACACCAACGGTGAGTATCAGTCCCAACTGCCATTGCATATTCTTGAAAATGATAGCACTAATAGTACCAGTAATAATAATCATAATAATTATCATGATGGGAATGGCAAAGAGAAAGCAAAAAAAGTGTATCTTTATAACTGGAGATCACAAAAATCAGAAAGCGAAAGGAGTAGGCAGTGTGCTGAGGATGAGGTTGAAAATGGTAATGATGTTGAAGGGTCCTCTTCTTCTCGAGAAGCAGAAGAGAGTGTTGAGGATAGCCTGAGTGATGCCAGGAATTGTGGCAATGATTCCAAGAGTGAAACTTATGTAAATGATAAGTATGCTTCCATGATTTTTAAGTGTAAAGATACTACTTTGACTCCATCAATTAGGCGAAGTGCTAAGAAGAAGCCGAAGAAAAATCATTATTCTAGTTCCTTTCTGAGGCATCATGGTGAAAAATTGAAAGAACAAATTATGTTAAGTAGGAATTCCAAAAGAGCATTGGACGGATTGGGGAGAGATGATTTGTCAAGTTTAGTTGATCAGTCTGATGATTATGAGGATTATTCTAATTCTGAGGATTTGAGGAGGGCTTCTGCAGCTTCACCATTACTTGCTACACTCAAGAATAAGCACTGGACTCATTCATCAGCCAAGTTATTGAGAAGCAGCCGAAGAGATGATTCATCATATACATATAGTACCCCAGCATTATCCACCAGTTCTTTTAATAGGTATGCTGTTAAGTATCCGAGTACAGTTGGGTCCTGGGATGCCACCACAGCATCCTTAGTTGATGGGGATGAGGAGGGGGATGAGCAACTAGATTTGCCTGGCCGACAAGGATGTGGGATTCCTTGTTACTGGTCTAGGAGGTCCACACCAAAGTCCAAAGGAGGAGCTGGAAGTTGTTTTTCCCCTTCTCTATCTGATACATTGAGGAGGAAAGGAAGCAATATGTTGTGTGGAAGCCATTCGATATATAAAAGAAGTCATCGTGGGTCGTCGCTGGGTTACAACAAGAGGAGATCTGGTATGAGAGCTGCTGCTCAAGGTCTTCTTCCATTGCTAACTAGTAATGGTAATGGCCCAACAGGGTCCTCCATAGGAACCGGTAACAGTGATGATGAGCTGTCAACAAACTTTGGAGAGCTGGATTTGGAGGCCTTGAGTCGATTAGATGGAAGGAGGTGGTCAACAAGTTGTAGGAGTCAAGAAGGGTTAGAGCTTGTAGCACTTAACGGGGAAGATGAAGAAGAAGGTATCCCAGAAAATATCAGAAGTCTAAGTCAAAAATATAGGCCAATGTTTTTTGAAGAAATTATTGGTCAGAATATTGTGGTTCAGTCTCTAATCAATGCAGTTTCAAGGAAAAGGATTGCTCCGGTATATCTTTTCCAGGGTCCACGTGGGACTGGAAAAACTTCAACCGCTAGGGTCTTTGCTGCAGCTTTAAATTGCCTTGCCTCTGAGGAAAATAAACCCTGTGGAGTGTGCAGAGAGTGTACTGAATTTGTTTCAGGAAAGAGTAGGGATCTTAATGAAGTTGATGGCACTAATAAGAAAGGAATTGATAGTATAAGATACCTTATAAAAACTCTTTTAGCTGGTTCCTCATCAGCCTTTTTACGGTACAGGATCTTTATTGTTGACGAGTGTCACTTGTTGCCTGCAAAGACATGGATGGCACTTCTTAAGTTTCTTGAGGAACCACCTCCTCGTGTTGTGTTCATACTCATAACAACTGATCTTGATAATGTCCCTCGTACTGTTTTATCTCGGTGCCAGAAGTACATCTTTAACAAACTTAGAGATGGTGATATTTTGGCCAGATTGAGGAAGATTGCTGCTGAAGAGAATTTAGATGTTGATTCAGATGCATTAGATCTGATTGCTACGAATGCAGATGGATCGCTTCGAGATGGAGAAACTATGTTGGACCAATTGAGTTTACTCGGGAAAAGAATCACTACTTCTCTAGTAAATGAACTGGTGAGCATACATAAACATCTATTGTTTGGCTGTAAGTTTGGTTATTTCTTCTGATGATCAAATTTCTCTCTGAAGGAACTATTCCATGTTCAGGATTTTTTACTATCCTGTTTTAGTTGCATTCTCTATGTGAGATGATCAGATGAATCTTTAACCAAATAGCTGAAGCTAATTCATGTGCTGACCTCAGGTTGCATATAGCAAACTAAGGAATGTTGAAACTGAAAAAAGCCATTTGTTTTGTAAATCAGTGTATTTCTGACCTTGCTTTTTTCCTTTGTAGGTTGGGGTAGTTTCAGATGAAAAATTATTGGAACTTTTGGAGCTAGCCATGTCGTCTGATACAGCAGAGACTGTAAAAAGAGCCAGAGAATTGATGGATTCAGGGGTTGATCCAATAGTTTTGATGTCTCAAATGGCCACCCTCATAATGGATATCATTGCTGGAACATTCCCTACTCCTGATGCCAAACATCAGGGTTCCTTCTTTAGTGGGAGAAGTTGTAAGTGATTCTTGCATTGTTCTTACAATCTCTTACTCCCTGAAGTTTCAGGAAAAGGTCAAGTTTTTATGATTTTGGGCTTCATTTGTTCAAGCATCTAGGTGGAACACTGGGGTGATGTGGGAACTCGCCTATAGATGTATTTAGAATCTCATTTATGAAGCTAGCATTGCAAGATTTAGTGAATCACCACTATTAATGCATCCTTTCAATAAGGCATATGATACACCTTACTATTTGGAGCACATATTAATTATACCGTCTCTACATGACACTCAGCTATCCATCCACGCTTTGAAATTGATTTAACGGTTTCTTGAAATTAGTTAATCTTTGCATGCTTTGGCTGTGCTATGTGACTTCTCTTTCTGGGAAACATATTGACGGCTGTGGAAAAAAAATATCATTATTGTATAAATAAATCAATTATTGTTTTACGCAATATTTGGGTCTTACCCAGCTTAAACCTGTCAGACTGAAACATCCTCTGAGGATTGGAACTACTAAATAAATAGTAGCAATTATCTTCTGAAAGTGAGAACAAAATGAAAACTAAATGGTATTAATTTTATACTTCTTTCTTATTTGATCTTATGGGTAAAGGTTGGATCACAAAGTGCCCGTACTAATTGAGTATTGTGTATGAGTCGATTTATGCAACCTTTTTGGATCTCTAGTCAATTTTCATTTTTAGAGAAAATCATACCTCATGTATGTCTTATTGAACTTATGATGATCATACAGCTGAGTAAGTTAAATTGGTTCTTGAAGTGCGGAAGGTGTATCAACAGTGATAAAACTGCTGTGCTGAAATTTGTTAAGGTCACCACTAGGTTCATGCAAAAATCTCTCTTCCCTCCCCCCCCATCCTCTCTCTCTCTCTCTCTTAGCTTGGGAATTTCTTAAGGTGGTGATTCCTTCTCACAGTAAGTGGCGTTCTATCTAATATTTTTTAGAAAAGTTACTTTCATGTTTGAGGGGCAATATCATAGTGTCTTCGATTTACATTTTGTCACGTTAGTGAAGTGACTGAGGCAAAGATTGTGAATCTCGATCTCTAAAAACATTTTCTAGTTTTGGGTCTTCTAATCTGATTCATGGCTTAGATGATGCTTACCATTTAAATGTAGTACTTCAATTATTGTGAAATATCTATGTGCTCTATTTTCCTTCTATCTTATCTGATAGACCCATAAGAGGTGATCCACTGATTTAATGGTTGTTGTTACCTGAAAAGGGAAAAGGGAAAATAAACATGGATGATAATGTGAAACCTTTTGCAAGTGCCTGGGCCATTAGGCTTCTTAAACACAGGTTGGCTCCTCTTGTTTGAGGACTTGGCTATCACAGTATGTTAATTCGTCATTTGGCAACTTAAGTTCTGCTTCAGTTAAATATATATTGTTTTCCCTTGGCGGTTTTTTTCTATTTTGTTGCTATAGTTGACCAGGATCCTTCTTTCAGTAACTGACGCAGAACTGGAGAGATTAAAGCGTGCCCTTAGGCTTCTTTCTGAAGCTGAGAAGCAGCTGAGGGTTTCAAGTGAACGCTCGACATGGTTCACAGCAACCCTGTTACAACTGGGTTCAGTGTCTTCGCCTGATCCAACTCATTCTGGAAGTAGTAGAAGACAGAGCTCTAAGACGACTGAAGAAGATCCTTCTAGTACATTTAAGGACAGTACCTCAGACCATCAAAGATCTGATCCTCAATATGCATTTCGAAAGTCATGTTCTCCCACATCCTTCCTGAAAGCTGACCACCGAAAGTCAAGTAGTAAAGAAGAAAACTTCCCGTTAATGGATACTGTGAGTCTCAGTAGCCAGCCAAATCAGAACCAGTTATTACATGGGGTTCCATTGGCTGGTAAGTTGGATGAGTATGTTGCTGGGAAGACCATATCTAGAGCCATGAACTCAAAAATGCTGGATGATATCTGGGTGAGATGTGTGGAAAAGTGCCATTCGAAGACTCTCAGGCAATTGCTTCACTCCTATGGAAAGCTTGTATCAGTATCTGAAGTTGAAGGTAACTAATCTCTCATACACTCCATGCGCCTCTTCTGAGCTAACAGTGCGAAATTCATTTATATTCAACAAATTTACTTTATTCATGTAAAATCTTGGTTCTATTCTTTAAAGTTGATACTTGCTTGAATTTGTACTTTTAATCTGCAATGCAAATAAAATACAAATTCTTTCTTGTTATAGCTGTAGGCATTAGCATTACCCCTGAATGGACATTAGAATTTAGAATTGTTAAAAAATATGACACTGGCAAACTGCTGTTCACTTGCAGAAACATGATACTTTGGTATTGTTTATGAGTAGTTTTATTGAATGGATTAAGATTTTCTAAACTTCAGCTTATGTATCCATGTAACTGGTGTATCATGCTGTAGAGAGATCACCAAATTTTCCTATTCATCGATTCTTTTCTAACTGTTTTTCAAGATTGATCTTTATGTTTTCCAACTCTTCTAATATTTCTCGCATAAGAAGTCACACGTCTCGAATTCAAGGTCACTTGTTTCTGTTTTCCCTTCTTTTGTAACGTCACAGTCACTGCTTGCAGGTGTTTTTGTTGCATATATTGCATTTGGAGATGGTGATATAAAATCCAGAGCAGAAAGATTCCATAGCAGTATCACAAACTCATTTGAAACTGTTTTGAGAAGCAACATAGAGGTCAGGATTCTTTTGTTGCCAGATGGAGATACCTCTATGAAAAGTCTAAAATCAGATGTTGTACTAGATTCTCTCAGTCAAAGGCAGATGAGCTCGGCTACTTTGTTGAATAGTGAGCAATCGGCACTATGCTCCAATGAACTAGATGGTTACTGCGAGGAAGCCATAAAGGCTTTGAGAGGAAGCTTAAATGAATCTGAAGAGAAGCTAGTTGGAACATTTGAATCTTCATCTGGGAATAGTAAAACGAATGGTAGAAAAGAGACAAAATCAGAAGTTCCGGTGCAGAGAATAGAATCCATTATCCATGAGCAGAGGTTAGAAACTGCATGGTTGCAGGCTATGGAGAAAGGAACTCCTGGATCAGCAAGCCGTTTGAGGCCCGAGAGAAATCAAGTCCTTCCTCAAGAAGAAATTTATCATCAGAATCAATTGGAGTCCTGTAATCCCTTGGACTTGTCTTCTCAACAATGGGAAGATGAATTAAGTCATGAAACTAAAAATTTGAAAATTGATGATGGGAAGACCCTGAAGAGAGATCAAACCGGTAGAAGGGTCGATTGCTATCCTATCTCACCAAGTTTATTGCATGATAGCAGCTTTACTGGGAATTTCAGCAAAGAGAACTCGTAAGTTGCTAAAACTCCTTCCTCTTCACATTTGCATTGCACTTAAATATCAGTCTTTATCATGCATGTTACAGACTTTTATCCATCTTCAGTAGCTTCATTTTCAAACTTCTGTGCTTTTGAAGAATGATCTAGTTATAAGATTAGAACTAGTGAAGACTGACAAAACCTTGAATGGTGCATCTGACATAAATAACTCCATTTTTTTGAGTAAACTGCCAGGGGTTATGAATCGGGACCAGGTGGCGGAGGTTGCAGTGGGCTTTTCTGTTGGAACAACACAAAACCTCATAGAAACACAAAGGTAAGGCCGTTTGCTGTCCTTTTCTTGCTTCCTGCATTTTGACAAATTCAAATCAGACGTAAAGCTTGTCCACATAATGTGAAAACAGGGAACTCCTGTTGGTTCGCCTAAAGGTGTGCGATTTTTGTGGTTTGGAGAGTGTGCAAAAGTGCAGAGGAGTGGAACTAGATTCAGAAGATAAAAAGGTAGGGCAGATGTGGTTCAAGAATCCTCGAGGATTAATTCAGTCTTCTATATTATGTCTTGCATTGTTTATTTGTTCCTTCATTTTAACCATCCAATTTTTAGAAGGGACTATATGATGTGTAAAGCTTTTAGAAATGGGCTGCTGTTAACGTTTCAGTGGCCAATTTTACTATGGATTAATAAAGATAATAGAAGGACCTTTGCTTTGCAGTTCAGACGGAGGCCACAATTTCACTTCTTTTCCTTTGTTTTGGAAATGTTGGAGAAGGCAATGTTAGAGCTTTGTTTGATAATTTCCGAGCTATTTTGCAAAATAACTCCTTTGAGTTTGAAACCCTGCTCAGCAATATGCTATTGACACTCAGGATCCTCTGATCAATTTCTTTTGTACTATTTTTTTTATAATATGTTTTTTTTATCTTTTTTTTACAATTTTTTTTGTTAAAAAAATAAATTTTATTAATAAAATATATTAAATTAGGTTCTGAAATATTAGATACTATTCTAGGTGATTGCTAGTGATATTTAAAAGTATATAAAATATGTTTTCTTTTTCTTTTCAAGCCTAATCTCAAGAAAGTTTAATATTTTGGAATATAAAAAAACTATTTCCAAAAATCTTGGAACTATTAAACAAAAATAAATGCTTCATTTTTAAATTTAAAATTTCAATTTGAAAAAGAATAAAGGGTATCTGTGGAAGTTAAAAGAACAGCAGTAGAATTAAACCTCAAAGTATCATCACAAATGATCTAACTACCATATTAAATATTGATGGTTATCAAAGAAAAGATCTGGACTAGGTGTAGGTGTAGGTGGAGGCGGAGCTGGAGCTAGAGCCATATTTTGGTGACTGAATTTTGAGATATCTTGCTAATGCTATCAACATGATAGCAAAGCTCATTGCCATAAGACTGGAATTTGTACTTCGCATAATATTTCAAAATAAACTTATTGAGAAACTATCATATTTTAAGTTCTTAACAATTTTTTATTTATAGTTTAAACTCCTCAGCAAATTTTTGTGCATTATTTATAGTCCTTTTGTTAAAATTCTATTAAATTTAATAAAAAGTTAACAGTTAATGCCATCTTCTATCTGTAGCCGCAAAATGAGCGGCAACTTCAAATTCTGAATTAGATTCAAAACTTCCATTAACTTCTTCACAGTTAATTCCCTAATAACATTAGCTTCTTCAACCACAACAATCATCCCTTTCTTTAATTCTTCCATAGCATTTTCCAATTCTGAAATTTCCCCATCAAATTATTCTTTCAAATCTTCTTAATAAAGTAAAAATCACACTATCAACCACATTTTCTTGAACTTTAGCAAATTCTTCTTCAATTGCCTTTTCTTCCTTTCTAGTTTCACCTTTAATTGCTTCAATTTTCTCTTCTTGATCAGGACTTAATTATTCCCCGATTAAACTCTTGACTAATGAAAAAGTAATTGAAAGTCTAAATGCTGAAACCCAAATTAAACATGTTAAGGATTATAATTCAAGATAATAGGATTATTATTATTCATCATTTGGTTTATTTAGGATTCCTAATTCATGTATATTTAGGCTTTCAAATTGTACATAAACTTAGTTTTATAATTTATTTAGGATTTGTCAATACTTGACAACTATATAATGTAAACTATTTTGCAATAATGAAACAGAAGACATTAGATTGTTTTTCCCATTGGAAACTTTCATGGTACCAGAGCCAAGTTTAAGGAAAAAAAAAACTTTTGCTCAAAAAAAAAAAAAAAAAAAAAAAAAAAAAAAAAATTGAAAGTATGGCCTTCACCGCTGCTCATCGCTGTATAACTTGAGAAGGAATGATCTCCTTAACTCCCAGACTCAAACTTCTAAATGTGCTTTTGATTCCTAAACTTAAATGCAACCTAATTTCCTTGTCTCAATTGGCCCGAAACTCTTGGTGTTTTATCATCCTTTCTGATAATTTTTGTTTTATACAGGACCGTATCTCGATGAGGCCGATTGGAGTGGGTGAGCAAAGAATGAGATTTTCTCAGTGCTACTCCAAGCTATTGACTCGCTTGGTCCAGCATCTCATGCATCCCATCACAACCGACCCAGTATGCACAGCCCAGCTGCATCCATTCTTGTTGATAGCAAGCCCAGCGCACACAACCTAGCACGCATGGTCCAACCGAACCTCTCCCTGCTGATAGCGAGGGCCCAGCGCCTCCATCCCAGCGGCCTAGCTTCTGTTTCTGTTCTGCCCAATCAAGACCGCACCACAGGCCCAGTTGCGGATCCATCCAATCCAGCAAGCTTCTTGGACCAGAACATCTTCACTGCACCTCATCCAGTGGCTCTAAATCCAGCAGCATTAATACCAGCCGCTCCTTCTCCTTCTTCAAGCCACTCCACAGAAATACTTGGTACAAGGAAAAGTACTTGTATTAAAAAGGTTCTTGCTCGACTCCGAGATTTTGATTGTAATGCTATATGGAAGACTTCTATATCCCATTCCTCTTCTACTCTCTCACCCTCTTCGGATCTCTCAGGTATGTTCCTTTTACCCTATAACACAATTTGTGGACTATAGAAAATTTTCTCCTTCACACAAGTATTTTTTAAAATCGGTAGCCACAGAATCCGAGCCCACCACCTACTCTGAAGCAGTATCTAATCCTCTTTGGCGCACCGCTATATACCAAGAAATTGATGCACTCGAAAAGAATGGCACATAGTCTTTAACGCCCTTGTCTTTTGAAAAACGTGCTTTGGGAGTAAATGGGTCTTTCGTATTAAGTACAAAGCAGACGGCACCATCGAGCGATATAAAGCCCGCTTGGTGATTTTGGAAAATACAAAAATGGTAGGTATTGACTTCACAGATACATTTGCTCCAGTTGCTAAAATGGTCATAGTTCACACTTTACTTTCTGTCACTATTGCTCGAAGCTGACCTATCCATCAGATGGATGTCCAAATGCATTTTGTCCATGGAGATTTACAGGAAGAAGTTTATATGCGACCGTCACCTGGTTTTTGCCCCTCTTTTCGAGGACAAGTCTGTCTTCTGAAGAAATCTTTATACGGCCTTAACCAAGCTCCTCGGTGCTGGTTTTCAAAACTGACTGCCGCTCTTTGTAAGTGTGGCTTTTCTCAGTCTTATGTAGATTATTCTCTCTTCACATACTCTTGCGAAAATATTTTTTTTATGCGTCCTCATTTATGTAGATGATTTACTAATTACTGAAAATTCACTACCCACTCTCAATAAATTCAAAGCTTCCTTGAATAAGTGCTTTTATAAGGACTTGGGTCCTCTCAAATATTTTTTGGGTATTGAAATTGCAAGAAACTCTTCGGGTTTATTTTTATGCCAACGAACGTACACTTTGAAAATTCTCTCTGAAACTGGTTTGTTAGGGGCCAAGCCAGTATCTACACCTATTGAACCTAATCATCAGTTAGCCAAGGCTACTGAATCTTATTTTGATAACCCAGAACGATATCGTAGACTCATTGGTAAGCTGATCTACCTCACTCTTACACGACTTGAGCTCGTTTACTCTGTTCACGTGCTCGCTCAGTTTATGCACGCTCCTCGCCAAGCTCATTGCGATACGGCGATCAAGGTTGTTCGATATCTCAAAGGTAATCCTGGTCATGGTATTCTTCTTTAGTCTAATTCTCCTCTTGTATAGACTGCATACTGTGACTCAGATTGGGCCACATGCCCCATTACTCGGCGTTCTGTTATTGGCTATTTTATTTCACTCGGTGGTTCTCCTGTTTAGTGGAAAACAAAGAAACAACATACCGTTTCTCGCTCTTCTGCTAAAGCTGAATTTCGCTCTATGGCGATGATTTTATGTGATCTTCCTTCGCGATCTTCATTTGCCTATCCTCCTTCTCGATCTTCATGTGCCTATCACATGCCCCATTTTGTTATACTGTGGTAATCAAGCTGTTCTTCACATTGCTGAAAATCCTGTCTTCCATGAACGTACTAAACATATTGAAATTGATTGTCATTTTGTCCGTGATGCATTTCAAGCCGGATTTATTTCTCCTTATATTCGCAGCGAATTTCAGCCAGCCGATGTTCTGAGTAAAGCTCTTCATCCTACTCATTTGTTTAGCATCCAAGTTAGGCATTTCAGACCTTCATGCTCCAACTTGAGGGGGAGTATTAAGGATTGTTATTCAAGATAATAGGATTATTATTATTCATTATTCTGTTTATTTAGGATTCCTAATCCATGTATATTTAGGTTTTCAAATTGTACATAAACATAGTTTCCTAGTTATAATTTATTTAGGATTTGTCAATACTTGACAACTATATAATATAAACTATTTTGCAATAATGAAACAGAAGACATTAGATTGTTTTCCCCACTGGAAACTTTCAAAACATTTTTCGAATGAACTAAACCATGGTTCGGAAATTAATAGAAAAACATCTTCATTTGCTGCTTTGCTTTTTTCTTTGAAGAATTCTTAGTGATGAGATAAGACTTGAATAACTATTTCTTCATTTTTATAAGAGAGGAGAAGAAGAAGGGGAAGGGGAAGGAGAAGGTGAAGAGAAGAAGAAGAAAGAAGAGAGGGGGAGGGGAGCTGCAGTCGCTGCCACTATCGGGAAGAAAGACGTAGAGAGAGAAGAAGAAGAATAATATGTTATAAGCTCCCAGATACAAAATTTTTATGCGCAAAAACTTTTTATTTCACTAAATACTTTTCCTCTCCTCTCTAAATTCTCAATACACCCAAAAACTTCAAAAAATGATCCGCTTAAATTCAACCGTTAAAAATCATAAAAATGTTAATATATGTTCTATACTAGTTTATTTAAATTTTTCATTGTTTAAAAATTAAAAAAATGAATTGTAGATAAAAAAATTTGCTTAGCGGGGGATTCTGCTCGTTGGTGCCAAGTGATGATGCAGGCCGAAAGTACCTCGCGCCTAGTGATGGCGTTGAGTGCCAAATGGTCGCGCCAAGGCTTGGCATAGAGGAAATTTTTTTTAATTAATTTCTGGTTGCTAGCGCCAAGCGATGGTGTAGATTGAAAGTACCTTGTGTCAAGGCCTGGCGTTGCGTGCTGGACAATCGCACCAAGGCTTGGCGTGGGGGATTTTTTTATTAATTATTAATGTTATATGATTTGTTATATTAATTGTTTTTATACCATTACGTTAATTTTTTAGTTAAATTATATTATAATGCGTATATATTAGTCTTGATTAAATTTGTTAATGTCCAAATTATTTATATATTATACTACTTGTTAATTTTATTAATATTTATGATTACTCTACAATGCTTATGAATTATTGAATTGAATTATTTAATTGTTAATCTTTTATTTATTGTAAATTATTTAATTACTTATTAATTTTTAGATGATTACAATGACTATTAATTATTTATTCTATTAGTTTAGGAATTACCTTTAAAAAATTAAAGATTAAATAATAAAATAATGAAAGTTAATTTAATTATATTTAAGTGGAAATAATAATTTTAGTTATTTAGTCCTACACTATAAGTTGTTAGTTAAATTATATTATAATGCGTATATATTAGTCTTGATTAAATTTGTTAATGTCCAAATTATTTATGTATTATACTACTTGTTAATTTTATTAATATTTATGATTACTCTACAATGCTTATGAATTATTGAATTGAATTATTTAATTGTTAATGTTTTATTTATTGTAAATTATTTAATTACTTATTAATTTTTAAATGATTACAATGACTATTAATTATTTATTCTATTAGTTTAGGAATTACCTTTAAAAAATTAAAGATTAAATAATAATAAAATAATGAAAGTTAATTTAATTATATTTAAGTGGAAATAATAATTTTAGTTATTTAGTCCTACACTATAAGTTGAATGTAATTTAATTAGGTAAAGTTAATAATATGTTATGATAATGTGATAATTACTAATAAGAAAAATATGATGACGAATAAAATATATTACAATTTAATATAATTAATAATTCAATTTATTACAATTGAATAATTTCATTTTTAACATATAATTAATAATAAAAGTTATAATTATAATTTAAATAATAATATAATAATTATAATAACTAATAATTATTTATGGTTATTTTAAAATTCATTTAGATGGATCTTGAGTAGCAGAGACGACAGAGAGATGATGATTTAGGGTCTATAGTAGATAAGAGTGGTTGTACTCATAGTCTTACTATCATAACTTCATATCGGGGATTGAGGGGTAGGCATAGCCTGTCTAACATACCTACTACTCATGTCCCTGTTGGTCAGAGGTCTTTGATCCAACCTCCTCCCATTTTGAGTAGGGTTTGTATGCCTCGTGACCTCTATACACCACTACCATATCAGTCATCTGCATAACCTACTTGCCACCGCCCACCCTCATCTTCCTATTACCCATATCAGTTGGATACATCTACTCATCTTAGTTATTACCACCTTCCCGTACAGTACCGAGGTATTACTGGTATTGGTGGTTCAGATCTGTAGTTGGGTTCGTCATTCGTAGGCGAGCTGTTGTCAGGATTTCCAGTTGTTTTCTCCCTACAGTAGTCAGCACTTGGATTATTATGGGTGCTCTGGACATACGCCTCACGATGCACCTGGGTCGGGAGAGTATGGTGGGGATGAGGGTGGCGAGAAGACAGTTCAGGTAGGGAGAGATGGCATGGATGTTCAGAGAGCGAGTTAGAGGATGAGTCGGAGTATGTAGAGGGTGAGAGAGAGGAGGACGTGGATATGGGGGTGGGGGGACGATTGCTGAAGTTCGTCCACCGTCATCGATGAGTAGGCTTGGTAGGGAAAAGGAGTCAGGTTTCTACGAGATACAATGAGATCTGTGATGGGATTTGTTAGGCAGTCCCGACCTTCATCAGGGCGGAGTGCTGAGCCCGACATTGCTAAGGGTTCGAACGTTAAGAAGAAGAAAGAAAAGAAGGCTAATGATGATTCTTGGATACAGAGAGGACCAACTCCTGGAGGTCCACAAGCTCTAGAGATCATGCCCTCATACGACAATGGCATGTTGTCGTTGCCATTTGGCGAGGAGAGGTAGATTTTACAATTTTTTAAATATATGTATTTCCCTTCATTTTGTAGTGTTTTAATTAATTAAATATATTATCTTTCAATTTATAATGTATTCTTGTATATTTTTTTATTATTATAATATACAGGAGTGCTCATGTTGAGGTTATATGGCAATCATTCAACACTTACTTCATGAATACCGAGTGATCCTAATGTGAAACAACGGAAGCTACATCAGGACTTGCCCATCTACGTTCCAGCACGGCATAGTACGCTTTTGAGTGTGTTTATTGGGAGGTGGCAACCGGACACCAACTCATTCCATATGCCTTTTGGTGAGATGAGTATCAATTTACATGACGTAGAGCTCATACTCGGTATACCTGTATATGGTGATGCTATTACGGCTGAGATGATACTACAGGCGCAACTTATCACGTTAGTGAACCGGGACATTGACATCAGTCTCACTTGTAGAGGTGATTCTCAGTGTGGGATTCCAGAGACATCTTTTCAACTGCTGGTGAAGATCCTCAGCTTCCTATGGATATTAGAGCATCCTGTTACGTGTTATCCGTGATCAGGAATTCTATATTCACTGACTAAAGCGGCTTGAACGTCGTTCCTTACTATCTATGGCCTTTAGAGAAGAACCTTCGGAGGTGCATCAAGATGGCTTGGGGTGCTGCAGTTTTGGTATGGACGACACGTGGCAGTTCCTTGTTAGACTATCGTATGCGGTTGGATACTTTGAGAGTAGTTGACGTTCGGTGGACACCGTACATGGTTCAAGAGATAGACAAAGTACGATTTGCCACATACCATGGAGCATTAGCCTTCTTCAATACTGTGGAGCTGCACATGCCTGAGAGGTGTATACGACAGTTCGGTCAGTTGCAGGGTAGTCCCACTCTTCGTATTATCGAGCACGCGAGCATCATTGACTGGCTAGCAGAAGATTAGGTATCTCTTGGAGCATACATTTGTAGTGGCCTACTGGGATGACACGACGAGCCACTGTATAGATTTAGAGTATATGAGACGGCATGCGATGTCTTCTTATGCTACTATGGCTCGCTACATAGACTGGTATCTATTCCGGACCAACCCGCGAATTCAAAATCCCGATAGACTTCCTCCTGACTCAGTTTTCCCGTCATATCCTCATATTCCAACTACTTTGATCCTTGATGTGTTAGATCAATATATTGGCGATGATAGTCCTGAGGATATGGGTACTAGTCATGCGAGATTTATAGAGATCTCTTAGATTATCGTATGTATTGAGAGTTATATTTTTGGATTTGAGCTTTATTTATTGTTGTCTTTTACTATGCATGTCTTATTACGTGTGTATTTTCGTTTAGATTAGTTGGATACTTTTTATTATCGTCCTTTCATATGTTAGTTGTCTGATGACTCCTTATTTATTTATGTTCGGATGAGTTATATATTCTTTTCAATTATTACAAAAAATTAAGTAATGCAACGAGCAGTAATAATTATAAAATCAATAATGCCACACTTAATATCTCAATCAATTACATTTATATTGGAAGGATCATATTCCCATGGGGGACATTCACTAATATACAATGCTTGCCACTCTGCTAAACGATTACTCAAAACCAGCTACTTTCATTACTCTGACACTACCACAACCACTGTTGGTATATAGGTGGCAAGGGAAAGTTATTTTTCATATATAACTACAATGAAAAACAAAAAAATAATAAAGATGTTAGTTGTCTCGGGGAAATTTAATATATGAATTAAATAAACAATCACAAAAATAACATAAATTTTTAAGAAAAAAATTATCACAATTAAGTGTTCACGATCTGCTAAATGCCCGATGACAATCGTGTCTTGCACATGGTCCGATGCTGAATAAAAGGGTAAAATCGTGTTGTTGTTCCGGCTCGCAATTAGGACGATGCATAAATTAAAAATGTTTATGACGATGATCAGATGATCGGGTACATCCATCCAGCGATGCCTCAGTGTGAAACCATTCCAATGGATATAATCATAAAGAATCTCGTAGAGCCTCTCACTGCCACCAAAGAAATTCAAGTTACAAATCCTATTTATCATGCATCTCATTCCACATATGTCTACGCACTTTCGACCAACGATTTTCATCGTGGTATAAAAAATAGGATATCACCATAAACGCATAGTTTCCATCTCCTTCTACATTTTTCTAGTCTACAATGCAAGGGTAGACGAATTTGTAGAAAGCACCTGTGTAAGGGAACTCATGGGAAATTGACGCATCCTCGACTAACATAGATGACAACCCGAGCTCCGTCCCCTACTCTGGCCTCCACCTCGACTCCCAGGCGCACATGGTGGCCTTCCTCTTCCACAGGAACTCGTACAAGACCTTGATCTTGAGCCAAATTCGCTTGATTTCTTCATTGTTGCATGGGCAATCGGTATGTATTCCCATTATGATTTATCTCTCTTAGTAGAGTCTGTCTTACATCGTCCTTTAATAATGACCATGGGTGGAGCATCCAAAAATGGACCTTCTGGATTTAACAAGATAACAGGATGTTAGATATTTTGGGTAGCTGAAGCAACTCCATAACCTGTAATAAATATAAACCACATAACATATTAAAGCATACATATACTATGACATTAGATATTTCTATAAATTAAAAGCATACTTATACAAAATTTAAATTAATATTTAAAAAATTTTGGATATATGAATCTTAGATGGTGGCCTTGTAGAGAATTCTTGAAGAATACCCATAAAAATCATGCAGTTATTTCTGAAGATGACTCTCATGAGCAGATTGCTATCCTCCTATTCCTGATAACCAATTTATTTCGAGCGACCTCCAAAAAATGTGAACATCCTCCAACTTTAGTGGAATACACATCCGGTAACGTTTGAGTAACTCTCATGAATAAGGGAGTACGTGTGACATTCTAACCCACTGTCCGCATAGATTCTCTAGATCAACGAGGATCTTCAGAACTCTCTTTATCTCGTCTTTAATAAATTTCAGTGCCAAATGGCTTACATTGTAACGCAACTGAGCTATTATTGGATTACTCTTATCTTTCTCTTTCTCTTTCAATCGGGAATATTCAAGAGTGGTCTTCATCTCAGCAATTTGTCCCTCAATTAAAGAATCAATCTTGAGAAAAGCTGTGTCTAAATCACCGTGTCTTTTGCGATCCATGGCCTCAATAGTGCATATTCGCTCTTGGCCCGATTCGTGGTCTCTGACCCGAAATGCAAAAACCTACCCATCCAAACTCTCATAAACTTATGGGCGTATATATTTAACCATTCATTAAAAAAGTATCTTAAGAATCACTGTATTCTATACATGCCACTTGGTCTTCAATTTTTCCAATCTCTTAGTATACACCTGCTCATTGGTGGAGTTAATTAATTTGTGCCATATAGTGTTTACAAATAATTCTGCTCTATACTTTATAATCTTCGGAGTTAACTTTCCAATAATATTTTGATCAATATGTCTTTTGCAGAGCATGTGCTAAGAATTATTGAAGACTAAAAGAGATAATTGACATCAAACCTGACTCCTTGTCAGTTACAATCACGAAGGGCTCGAGAGATTCAAAATATAAGTTCTTAAGCTGTTGCAGCATCCATACATAGGTTTCAACTTTCTTATTCTGCATGACGGCAGCAGCTACGGAGAAAGTCTTTCTCGTAGGAGTCATCCCGACAGTCTCAAGCAATGCCATATTATACCTAAGTAATATAATATAATATAATATAATATAATATAAATTTAATAAGAAGAAAATAAATCATTTTATAAATTAAATATGTATGTACTTTTAAAATACAATACCAAGTAAGATAATAAATAGAAGAAGATCAACTAAACATACTAATATAAAACCAACAACTATTAAAGAAGGGGCATTCACTTGCTCATTTTATGCGTTGTGTCCATTGTCAAGACAAAGGGCCATGTCCTCATCGTAAGAATGGATATCGGGTATGCAACAACGATATCGCTTAGGAAATTATTTTCTTCACAATTTTTCCAGTAACACTTATATCCTCGCTTATTACATTGATGAAGTACTTCTTCTACCGTTTTGTGTCCCTCCATCCTCTTCTTCTTCATCTTTGCACGAACATTATATATAGTTTGTTTATTGCAAAAACAATACAAAGTGAGTCAATAAATTGTACAAATCATATAAGATCGTATGAATCTTAAATAATTAAGCCAAACAACAAAACATTAATCTCACCTACTTCACAACACAATCTGAATTTTTTCTAACAAACTCGCCACGATATTCTAATGAGCGACTTGACACATAATAAATTCTTCATTGAGATTTAGCTAGTCATCTGTCAACCTCATTGCCTAAGTGTGTGTATGAGGATAAACACCTATTTATGGTTCTGCCTCCCATATTTTACATATAATTTTCACTTATCTCCAATAGCCGATCTCTCGCTTTTCAATTGAAAGGGGCAATTACACTTCTTCGTTCCGTACGGACCCCTAAGCTTTACTGGGACATCTTCTTCTTCGTCTTCATTATCGTCAACCTTGCTTTCTTTTTCCTCCTTACGTTTTCAACTAAGAGTCACATACGGTCGACTACCAATCTTCTTTTTGATATGTATCGAGTAATAATAAGATATGTATTTACTTTCTTCGCTCTTTTTCTTGCCCAATTAACCAAATCCATTTTCGGATCAAATAATATATCTGTTTCAAACTAATAACTATACTCCGCATACTCTTTCTTTGTTTCTATAAATTCCTCAAACGTTTTAGGATATACATCTTCGTTCTATACAATAATATTATAACTTTATTAAAAAAACTAAGACAATAACATATAATTATAACTTTATTAATCTAACTTTTTAACTTAATGAGATTATTAATTATTATTCATATTTTTTTAATTATTCAATTATTAAATTGCAGTTCTTATTATTTATTATTACTTTTTTAAGTTGTTATTTAAATTGTATATTTGTGTATTTTATTACTTAAGTATAACTTAAATAATTACAAATTTTAAAATTATTGTTGTATCTTTTCAAAATATTAATTAATTATTATTTAATCTCTAAGAAGCTTAAACATGTTAAAAAGTATAATAAACAAACAATTACATAACTAAAATTAAATATTTTATGAATTAAAAATAAGCAAACGCTAACATATACGTATATATTAACATAAAACGTATATATTAACAGAAACTAAATTTATAATATTAAACTAAAAATTAACATAATCGTATACTAAAGTATTTTATATTACACATAATTAACATTAATAATTAAAAAATTTAAAAAATGGGGTAAAGAATTAAAAGAACAGTCTGATCCACTCGAGCCATGTCTTGGAAGTAGGGGTAACCTTGCACTAGGCACTGCAATTGCTCCAGGCATGGCTTAAGTGAGTTAGAACTTTTTTTAAAAAATTATTTTTTTATCTCTTTTTTTGGTGATTTTTACCTCAAAATTGATCGTATTGTGTAGACAATCTTCAAAATTATCCATATTTCATTTCAAATTCTTCAAATCTTCAAATAATTATCGCAACTTTTAGACAGAAGGGGAGGAATTATATGTATAGAGAGAGAGAAAGTGTTTTAGGAGGGAAAGAAATGATTTGAAAATTTTCATGTGTAAAAAATTTATATTTAGGCACGTAATTTACTATCCCCCAATTTTTTACCCCATATGTTTTACTTATGCCATTTTACTCCCAACTAAACCAAAAAATAAAATTTTATTTGAAATCTGACAGAAGTATCAACTTGAGACAAATAAATTAATTCCAAATATTCTTTTGAAATTTTTAAAAAACTAGGTATTTACTTGAGATAAAAGCAAATTTTCAGGTACTAAATTAGAATTTATCCAACCAAAAAGAGATTCAACGCTTTAGCTTTTCCTTCTTCTACGCATAAGAGAACAAAACTTCGAAAACTAAAGTGCTAAAGGTAAATGTTTTTGTACTTCTAGTTAATCAATTGTTAATTGAATATCTATTTTTCCTATATGCATGTGAAGAATCATTCCAGTTTCCATATAAATTTTCTCCAGGAAAGCTATTCTACTTTGATATGACAAATATCATCCTACTTGTGGATAGATGTGAACCACGCATAAGAGAACAAAAGTTCGAAAACTCAGTATACTCTATCCCAATAAAGAACTCTTCGTGTTTAGGTTACACTAGCACAGTTTAATTGTGATGAGTAACTTCTCTCTCAAGAATTTTGTCAACCATTTTGTTGTCTTTAATCCTATCACCGGAGATAAGGTTAGCCTAAGGACTCCAACTCTCGATAACTATAACGTGTGGGAATCTTCTTTTACCCGTTGAATAAAGAATACTGTATACTTTGGGGTTCATTTGCAGCCAACCCTAAACCCCTTATTAAGATGGTTGATTTGAGCTCTAATCCCTCTTGTAAAGAGCTAAACCAATCATCTCTATTACAATGGCGTATACTCTGTCCTAAAGCTCTAGTGTTTATAGAGGAAGATGCAATCCTTTATTGGATGATAAAAGATGATGATCTTGAAAAGCTTTCGCTTAAAGAACTAATCATGGCTTTTGACATCAACTCGGAGGAATTCTCCTTAATACCACATCGGGTCCTAGCCATTACTACTGGAATCATGAGAAGCACTTGGACATGAAAATCTTTAGGATGGATGGTTGTTTATCATTACTTCAAAAAACTCTAGGTCAAGATATGCATTCACAATTAAGATTTGGAGCTTAGAAGATTTTGCTACTTGATTATGGAAGAAGATTCACAGTGTTTGGATCAATATTGATGGGTTGGGTGATGTTGGTCATTTTGTATACATATATTTTTTGTTGCAAATCTTGAGATGGCCGAATTAAGAAGCATTGGTAGGAAATACATGGATTGTTGTTTGGCAACCTATATTCCAAGTTTTGTCTCCCTAAAGAATTGCAAGTCTGAAATCCAGATATGATTTAAGGAGGAGCCTTTGAGTTTGCATTATGTCATTTCTTGTCTATACTTGGATTGGAAAAAAACAAAACAATTGTATGTGTTTTTAGTTTGTAAAAGTTAAATTGTTTATGAGTGGGTCAAGATTGAAAAACGACAAAAATAGTTAAATTTTTCTGAGTTGTGAATGGTGACAAAAGCTAATATAGATCAAATTATCTGGTTCTATAGGGTTTTATTTTTTTAGATAATTTAATATGATTAAGCACCATATAATCTGTTGAACTTGTTTTAGCATGTGCTCCAAGTACAAGTTAGAAAAAGTAAAACTCTTAATTTTAACTGGTTTCAGGAACTAGTTTTGCAGAGCACTTTCTAAATGAGCTAAATAGTTATAGCAATTCTGAGTCTCCTACTTGATATGATTGCTGGCAACAAATCTGAAGGTGTCAAAATCTTTTGTGCTATTCACAAATTACATACTTTTCTTCATGGTGGAGAAGAACTGGAAAGAAAAAGATATGGTGTTAGTCCTCCCAAATTAGTAGAGAACCTTTCACTTTTCACGGGGAATTGAGCTATATTTGTACCTAGAAGAAAGATGTTGTAGGAAAAATGAATGATGAAATCTTCATTGAATTATAAATAGCTAATCTATTATATTTTGTTTGTTGATTATGTGTTAGTAGTATAAATCTAGGAATTTAAGGTTATATTTTAAATAGAAAATGATCTTTTCCTCAAGTTGAGCCAAAATTTGCTAGATCAAATTTCGTGAATATGTCAAATTCATCTCTACCTAATAATCAATCCTTTGTTTGCATTATGATTTTTCATGAAACTAAATGTAGAATGATCCTCCTAGGCATATCTTCTTCTTTACGAGATCATCCACTTAATCAAATCCAACCTAAAATTTTATATAATTGTCCAGCCATAATCTAATCTTCCCTTACCAAAGATTAAAAAAAGACAAAAAGGAAACAACACGGAACTCCTGTCTTCTCCGACCACTTCAAGTGACTGGGACAATGCCGAACCTTTTCTCTGAGGCCTAGGTAACTTCTAGCTATCCAGTGTGAATTGGATTTCCAGATTCTTTGTTATTCCAATTCAATCCCTTGGTCAATCTACTCTCGCGACATTGGGCTTTCTAGTTTTTAGGTGACTGTATTAGTGCTCAAGTAGGTATGGCCAGTTGGGAAACTTCCTGCTAGTTGCTGGCAACTTTCAACTTGACTGGTCAGTGGCTGTTTGTTTTCTATTTGACCGTTCAGCTCGGTGGGGTGGACAATGGGTCCAACCCGCGAGTTTGGGCTGGACCGGGTTGCGACTCACAGACCAATTAGCCTGGTCAGTCCGTGGGTCGAGGGTCTTGGGTTGATTTGGGTGCGGGTTGGACTTGGTAGACCCCGTTTGGACCGTTTAAGGGGACCGATTCAGGTCGGTCCGTGTTCTTTAAAATTCTTTTAAATAAGTTAAGATAAAAAAAAACTTGAATATAAATAAATATAACATATAAATAAAAATAAGTTACATAAATAAAAAATTAACTTAAATAACGTACATGAAAGAAAGTTTCATAATATAATACTTACTAACTAATACATGAAAATAAAATATACATAAGAATTTTTTTTTTGTATTAAATTAGAAAACTTAAGATTTTGTATTAAGTTAGAAAATTAAGATTTTTTTTTAAATTTTAGAAAACTTGAGAATTTTTTTAAGTTTAGAAAATTTAGATTTTTTCCATAAGTTTAGACTATTTAACTTATTTTTAATTTTATTTAAACTTAAGGTTTTTTACTAAATTTAGAAAAACTTAAATAAATTTGTTAAGGGGTTTAGAAAATTTAAAGTATTTGTTTTAGGTTAGAAAACTGAAAATATTTTTAATAAGTTTATAAAACTTAAGAGTTAAAAAAAATATATTAGAGAAAGCCACCTTGAAGTGGTGGAGGGTTTGGCATGGACCCTATTGGTTTTATTAATAATAAAATAAAAATTGCGTAGGAGGGGAACTTAGGGCCTAAATCCCCAAAGAAATTACAATTTAAAATCTAATAAATTAATCATATGCTATCTGACTAAGTCCTAATTATTACAATTATAAAAAAAATTAATACTATCCTAAGGTCTAACTATTACAATTAAATAAAAAATCCTATCTTTTTGACCAAGTTTGACTAGATTGGACGTCTCTTTCATCTTCTTCATCAGATCCGACAGATACTACATCTACATATGACTCTTTGATATTCAACTCGAAAATCCTTTCTTCTTGAACATACCAATCATCTAGACACATAAAAGCCTCTAATGTGTTGTGAGACATCTGACTCCTAGATTCGTCGATTGTACAACGACATTGGAGAAGGCACTTTCAGAAGCCACAGTAGAGACAAGAGCTGTTAAGATATCCCGAGCGATCCTAGATAGGAAAGGATATTGTGCCGATTTGTTCTTCCACCATGTATATCGAAATCATCTGCATGATGCTGAAGTCGAGTGGCGTATTCATAGATAAACAACTCAGATAGAGTTGTTCTCGTAGATGATGAACTTGGGGCGATACAGAGATCATATATATTCATGATGTATCCTGAAAAACCTTAGAGGAGGGAGGGGGGAGGGCGCGAATAAGGTTTTTGGCTAATTTTTAAAAGCTTTTGTTAATTAAAAGATAAACCTCCAATTTTGTTTGAGAAAGAATTCTAAAACTCTTTTTAATAAAATTCCAAACCAAACAAAATCTTGTGGTTAAGACAATTAAGTAAGAAGCTTAGAAAGAAAAGCACAAAGATTTATAGTGGTTTACTCTCTCAAAGAGTTACATCCACTACCTTGAGCCAATATCCAATGATTTTCCAAATCCACTGTAAACACAATATACACCAAATACAAATTTGAGGATCACCCTACAAGGGTTTTTCACACAACCTCAATTCACAACAAAATATAAATCAAAGGATTACCCAAGGGGTTTTTCAACACAAACCTTTGATATCAATAAGAGAAAGAGATAAGTTTAAGAACAATGTTACGAATTTGAGCTTGAGAAATAGAAGATACAACTCAATGGAATGTTTCTGAAAGCTCCTCTTTTCTTCTTCTTTGATGAAGATCAACAATGAAGTTCAAGAAGATGTTTATTTGGGATTGAAAAGTGTTTGAAATAAATGTGTTTTAAAGCTCTTTAAAAGTCTTAAATGATCTCAATAAGTATTTCACCAAACTTCTTACATTTTGGCTGATTAAAAAATCTATCTATACTTTCTCAAAAAGAATGACCGTTGCACTCTGTGTAATGGTAATAATTTTTTACAGTAAATAGGAAAATCATATGACCGGTTCTTAAACAGAAAGATTCGGACTTGTCCTGCAAAAAATCAGACGGCCGATTTTTTTTTTTACACAGAAAAATCGGACAACCGGTTCTAACACCGGATGGCCGATTTTTGAGATTTTACAGCCAGTTTTTTTTTTTTTTTAAATACAAAAGCTTTCCTTTCTATTTTAAAGACATGTATTCTTGACACTCATTTTAGAGATAAGAAGAAACTTTCAAAAGCATCAAAACCTCAATCAAGAATACTTAGATTTTAAGAAAAATTTATATTGAGAAAATTGCAATGAAGCTTCATGCATGATCAATAATCAAAGAATAAGATTAGAGAATTTTACAAAGAAATACCTTAGCACACCCTAACTTAGACAAGGTCTTGAATGTCTTCAATGACTTGATCTTGGAATGACTTGGTATTTTCTCCTTAATTTTGCCTTCATCACCAAGATCTTTTGCTTTTTGAGAATGTAGACTTGAGACTTCAAAGTGCTTCTTTTGTTCTATGAAAGGTTAGCTAAATAGTCACACAAACATATATTAATCATAATCAAAATCGTAAGTAATAATGCTCTTAGGGCTAACATATCCAAATCCTCCTCCTTCACTTGAAGAAGATGGCATTCTCTATATTGTGAATGACTTGCACTTGCAATAGTGCTCGAGTTCTCTGTTTCCCTTTCTCTAGAATATAGATCGAATAAGTTTTTCAAAGTTTGAGATATATCATCTTTTATTTTAGCATTTCTTTAGAAATTAAAAAATGAATCAAAGCGAGTATCCAAACATGAATAAGAAAAATCAATTACAGTTTCAAACCCCTCACTTTTAAAATGAGGGTCTGAAATCAAAGCAACACAATATATGACAGGAAAATTTTCGTAATACTTAAAAAAAAAAAAAATCCATATCAGACATCATAGGACCATACGTGGAATATGGTCTAAATTTTCTAAAAATGCTTGCAAACTTTATCATTGTGGGAAGGATGTGATGAGTAGTAGGTAGTATAGTCCAGATAAAAGTTCAGTCGCTTGTGCAAAAGTTTTTAAAAAAGAACAAACAGTTACATCTTCATAAAAAATATTTGAATCAATTGCTGGTCCATGATTTGCTAGTGTAAATTCAATAAGTTGTAGTTTATAAGGAACACAAGTTTTTAATGTATACAAATTGAGTTCCATCTTGCAGTAACATCTGTATCAAAAACTCCATTATATACTTTTTGTTCTCTACAAAGTGATTTAAAATGTTGTCGTTTTGTACCAGAAGATCAAAGGAACTTAATGTCTCTAATTGTATTTGTAATATGTTCATATGTATATAACTGTCTTGTATGCACAAATTCATAATATGACATGCATATCTAAAATTGGTCTTAAATTATTTTTCAAAATTGAACTGAAGAATAATTATTTGAAGCATTATCAAAAGAAATGGTAAAAACTCAATTATTAATTCTATAATCATGACATGTTTGAGTGATATTTCATGCTATATTTGCACTGGTATGTAGGAATTCAAAATTTAAAAAATAATTATTCTTTTTGTTTAAATGCCAATTTTTATCGATCTAATGACATGTAATGCACAAAAAATCTTCATAAGTAACGACTGTCCAAGAATCACAAGTAAGCAAAAATTTACCAGGAATAGATTAAAAAATTGCAGCAAGGGACTTTTTTTCTTCGTGAAAACTCTTAAGATTTTTCCTCCTAAGTGAAGCTCTAGGAAATCCTTTATAAGCTGGTTGAATTTTTGTTTGTACTAATTTCACAAATGAATGATTAGAAGGTAATGATAAAGGAAGTCTACCAATTGACACCCACCTAACTATTTCTCTTTTTATTAATTCACTATCATATTTAAAAGTTTTTATTGCATTTCCGAAAGCACTAGCCAGAAGTTATGTTTGTGTAATTAAATTCATAAAATGTGAAGGATGAACACGCAGTATATGTCTTTTTAAGTGTACTTGTGCCATCATTGATCTTATATGCGAAATCCGTTTTACAAATTTTACATCTAGCTTTATTATTATTATTCATCTTATCAAAAACATTCCAAACAAAAGTTCTTTTTCTACTACTACTACCATTAGGTACGGTATCAGATGGAGGAGGCATATCATTTTCTTTATTATGTTGTTCATTTTTATTATTGAAGCCTACGGTGTGGGAAGAAATATGTCTTGAAGATGAAGCCATAAGAATAATAATAATAATTAATAATTAATAATAAAGTGAATAAATTTAATAACTAAATGAATCAAGCAAACAAAATAGCCTGACAGCCTCGGTTCAAGCCAGCAGGAACATCAGAATGCTACGCAGCATCCCGCTGGCTTTAGGAAGGTGATTAAGGTGACAATAGGTTGAGAAAAACCAAGGAAAAATAGGGGTAGACTTGGAAAAGCAGCCAACACAGTATAATTCTGGACTCGAAATTTCTGGGTAGTCACAACAAATTTCTGGACAGAATGGGTTTCAGCAGAAGCAGGTTGCTGCTGGAAATGTAAAAATGCAGGCTGTGAACATAAATTCTAGACAGCAAGAATCTTCTCTTTCTTAATTCTTGACCCAGTGATGAAAAAGATAGAATGCAATTGTTGAAAGCTGGTCTAGGGAGCTCAAAGGTGTGGCTTCTGCTTCTGTACCTAAGGACCTATTAGAAGCCCTATGCTTCTGCATCGATGGATCTATCTCAAGGAATTCATGGATGATGGAAACTAGGGCTGTAAACGGGTCCAGACCCTCAGGGTACCCCCAGACCCAGATCCCTACCCTTATAGTTAAACTTGGACCCAGACCCGGACCCATACCCTCCAGGGTATAAAATTTTGGACCCAGACCCGACCCTCCAGGGTCTAGGGTAGAGTATGGGTATATCCATACCCGTATGATTTTTTTTATTTTTTTCCTGTTAAACAAAAATATATAAAATAATGTATAATCCTAAATTAAAAATTTTAACATGATTAACATAATCTCCTCAACATTTCTTTCAACAAATACAATCATTTAACATATACATAAATGAATAGGGATATAGACCCCTTTAACTATATTAATTTCAGTCTGTAATCCAAATTCCTGGACAACCTCTGAGCAAAGAGTATACGTAATAATACGGTGTCGCCTAATAGATAAGTCAAATAGTAGCATATAAGATAGAGAACGAAAAAGAAAAATAAAGAAAAAGATTGTCCTTTTTGTCATGATCCATATTTTCAGCAGTTCTATGAAATAAAAAATAAGAAAAAAATATTACTATCATAAATTGCTTTTACACGGGATGAAAGAATATATTTTTATATTTAGTAAAAATAAATTATTTGTGAAATGACATTTGAAATAAAGTTGAAAATAAATAAATAAATAATTTGAAATAGGTTAGTTGGGTCAAATCCATCAAATAAAGAGATTCTATTTAAGACTGAAAAGGAGAAAAAAAGAGAAAAGGACTGAAAAGGAGAAAAAAAAGAGAAAATGACTGAAAATGAGAAAAAAAAAAAAGATAGAAGGACTGAAAAGAAAAAGAAGAGAAAAGGAGAAAAGAAGAAGAAGAGAAAAGGAGAAAAAAAGAAGAAGGCGCTGCCAAGCAAAAATGAATTTAACTTCCCCTCCCTAGCCACTCAGCCAAATCTCTCTATATATATTTATTATCTTCCATCTAATATAATATACAATATATATTATTTTATTAATACGGGTATACGGGTCTGGGCATCACCATACCCTGCCCAGATCCATATAGCAGTATAAATACAGGCACGGGTACGGGTACGGGCCCGCGGGTATAAAATTTAAACGTTACCCGTTAAAAACGAGTACAGACCCGCGCGAGTACGGGTAAGACCCGCCCCATTTATACCTCTAATGGAAACAATAGAGCTGCACCTAAGAATTTGTGCAAGAAGGAAAAAGATACTTGAAGCCCTCAGTCATTTAATCCACAAAACCAATGCCAAAGAAGAGATCAAAACTCAAGACTACAAGCCCAACCTTGTTAATTCTTTTATGGTAATGGGCTAAGGGATTTGAGACTCACAAATGCATGCAACAAAGGTGCATTTGAGACTCCATTTGACATTCCATTACATATTAATGTCTTTCACTTGGTGCCATTTGAATAAAGATATAAAAAGAGATCAAAGTTTTATCCATTTTATACATACCTTGAATAAAGTAATGTTTGAAATTTATATAAGTTAAAATTTTACAAACCAAATATTTGATAGCATCTCTTTAGGAAGGAAAAATAAACAAGACGATAAATATAAACCACTAAACCTTCAAATTCATAAAAATTAGAGAAATGAAATCAAACATGCTTAAAAGAGACCGTGATGAAATAGGATATGATACTTAAAGAACAACTTGTCATTTTAATTTGTTGTTTAAACAAGAGTCGACAGACAATCAAACTACACAACAAGACCTGTAATACCCGAGTCAAAATTGAAGAAAAATAAGTTGATGGGCTAAGAAATGATATTGATAAGTTAATAAAAGGCAAAGTGCAATTTGATGGAAGTGGATTAGTAAATCAGACCCTAAATAACTCTAAACCCTATAATTTGTTCTTTTTCGGTTTTTCTCTTAGTTTATATCAGTTTTAAAGAACAGATACTAAAGTAGTCTACACTTTTTTTCCCTCCAAATTCTGGCCATAACACAAAGTCATTGTGCGTTATCTGTAATAACTCTATTAATCCGGCGCGTTAATCTTGTTTAGTGATGTGGCGAGGACGTGGCGAAGAGGTGGTGGGGTTTGGTGCTGAGGTGGATGATAATGCACAATGGTTGTGCATTATCTTGTTTATGTTGATTAGGAAAAAATAATTTTTGTAGGTATTTGGAAAACTTGAAACATGAATAACTATGTGATCGGACGTCCGTTTAATGCATATAACCAGTCGTTTTGATGGTTCTCGTAAAGATAAACGCAACAACATCGTCAAAAAAGTGATCCGGACGCATTTTGGGGCAAAAAAATTGTCTCGCATAGTTGAAATCTTTAACGGGCATAACTTTGCGCTCAGACGTCCGATTGAGACGATTCTTGTAGGCATTTCGTGTAATTTTTCGAGATCTACGCGATGGAAACTTCCCTAAGGTGGTTTCCATCGATCGTTCCCACAAAATGTCCAGTTTTCGTTTTAATTTACGTTTTTGTAATTTTCTAATACTTTCTCTCTTATTAACTAAAAAAATATGGCACTAATTTGAAACTTAAACAGAGGAGCAGTCTTCTTTTTGCTCTAATTAAAAATTCAAATGATTGAAGTTGGTAAATATTGGAATACGTAAATACTTTATTATTAAATAAAATCTCCTGGAATAATTGTAATAATATTTCATGTTGGTTTGTTGGTAAGTCTTCTATATTATTTTCCATAAAATCAAGGGTCCAAATCCTCTTATATACAAGTTTTTTATTTTTTATTTTTTATTTTTTTTAAATTGAAAGGATGATATGGCAAATAACGCACAATCAAGATGCATTATCTACCACATAATTGTGAATTAGTGATAACGCACAATGAAGATGCATTATCATTAAACTATTGTGCGTTATGGACAAAATCCAAATAAAAAAAAAGGCAAAATATTTTAGTGCCAGTTTTTTAAAACTGATCTAAAACAGGGAAAAAACCTTCTTTTTCTCTTCATCATTCTTCATTTACAGAATGCTTTGAAACCTCTAGAGCCGCTAGCGAGAGAGAGAGAGAGAGAGAGAGAGAGAGAGAGAGAGAGAGAGAGAGAGAGAGAGAGAATGTTGGAGCAATTCAAGGGAAGTGGAGAACGAACACTAAATCTATAATTAAATTGTTTATAAATTATGATGCCTGAATCTATTTTAATTGATTATAAGAATTGGATTGAACAAGTAATGCATTTTTTAATGGAATCAACTATGGATTTTAGGAGAATTGTATTGCAGTTTCTTGTAGTTAAATTGAACTAAGTGATGTGATTTTGGAATGAAAATTGATCCTAAAGAATTTTGAGGAATTGGTTTATTGTTGGTATTGCGCTTTTGATTGTCACTAGGTAATCTTAGGGAGGAACATATTACACCTGTTTGAACCCCACCATATTTGTTTAGCCTACTTGGAGAGATAAACAACCAGGCTTGATATCAGGTTTTGACCCTAATTATAAACCTTTGTATTGTTTGTAGCTCAATCCAAATTATGCTTGAGAAAATTATTGTTATGTGAATTGTTTTGTAGAGTGTCTGAATATTTGAATATTTATAATTGATATTGAAAATGAAAGTTTTGCTATTATGCTTGGAGTTTTAGTAATGATAAAAGGAGCCAATTTTCAATCAAGAATTCTACCGCTAAGTTAATCTTCACTTGTTTAAAAGTTTTATTAAAAAAGAAAGGTCATGATAGGGCCCAAGTTTGGACTGAAGTGGGTCACTCTTTGCGGCCCAGTCTAGAGCATCTAGAGAACATCTCAGCACCAATTTGGATGGGGTCGAGGCATGTATTCGATCCACTCGCAAAGCTTGGGTTGTGGATACAAATCCCACATTGGTGGCTTCATATAAAAGGCGCCTCTCTCTTCATTTATCATTCGTGCAACATTAAGCAATCATTATTTTCTACCCTTTCTTGACATTAGTCTTGAGCCTAATACTGACTTAGGCATCGAAATGCCTTTTGGGAATAGATCCCTATCAATTCCTGATTGTTGGGTGCTGGTCATATAGATCTTGGATACAAGATGGCTCGTATTCATCAATTTGCACCCACCGTGTATGTCTGATAATTTTTTCAAGGACCCTAAAAACTAAAATTCATGGCGACCTCAAAAGATAAGAATGTTGTTGATAAAGAAACTTTGTTGATAATGAAATTGTCAAGCACCTTTTCTTCTCTTATGGTCATGGGTACCTTTGGAATGAAGATATGTTAAAAACGAGCCAAAATGAATGTCTTTGGAAAGAAAACAAGTTAAAATAGGGTTCCCACGGGCTCGAGTCATACTGCGTCCGGGAGCGACATCCTTGATATTTCTTTTACCCCTCAGTAGAAGGCGTACATCATGTCCCTCTTGGGTATAGATACTCTCGGTTTGGATGTCGGGGAACCTGTCACCCCAGCATCATGGGTAGCAACTGTACCAGTGTTATCAAGACCAGGGTGTAAATCATCATGGACGATATCCGTGCCTCGACATCTTTCCGAGATAACAATTTGAATTATGTTGCGTGTAGTCCTCTCTTGGAGGTCTACCAGCGAACTCCTATTTCAAATAAGTTTAATACCCTCCAGTTCGACAAGTACGATGAGACCACTAATCTTGACAAGAATTTGCATCACTTCTCGCTCTCATGATGATTCATAATGCTTCTAAGGAAATTGTGCACATTTTCTCTAACTCATTGCGGGATGCAACTCTTTGTTGGCTAATGTCGCTACCACCTTGGTCCATTTCGGGGTTCCAGGAGTTGGAACAGAAGTTCCGAAACTATTTTGAAACCCAACGAGAAATTATCTCAGCTTCAGATCACTTGCTCACTGTGCACCAGTTGCAACGGTCCAAGCTTATATAGATAGATTCAACAAGGAAGCAATGAAAGTCCCGCTCAGTGCTCGGGATCATATCCAAGCTTATAAACATGGCCTCGGATCTTTGTTGCACACCAAAGTCTTAGCTAATAAGTGCCTACACGAAGTAGATGCGCTACTTGATGTGGTAAATGAGTTTATTCAAGGGGAAATTAGTGTGCAAAGTAAACGAGATCACTTGGAAAACGGACTCATGGAAATCAGGGAGAAGAAAGCATTCCGTTATGAGCAGACTCGACCATTTATTTGGGATAGGCTGTCGTTCCTGTATAGTAGGGGTTATCATGTTTCTCGGGGACGGAACTCTTAGGACAACTGGGATGACTATACGTCGTTATGGAAGTCTTGTATTGAAATTCTCCACTTATTGGAGTTGTTAGGTATCTTGATCTGGGCGCCAAAGATGACTTCTCCACTGGAGCGGCGAAGCCAAACTAAATACTGCGAGATTCATCGAGACAATGGGCATGATACAGAGCAGTGCATAGAGCTTAAAAGGGAAATCGAGTATGCCATTTCGCAAGAACATCTGAAGGATTTCATTGACCACACAGTTGATAGAAAGCAAGAAAAATGGAACAGCGGGCTAGATCACAAGGCAAAGCAAGGAACTCGTCCTGCAGAAAAACCTTAGAAACAAAGGTGGTAAGTGTGATTAATAAAATTTGTTCCCGAGGCAATAGAAAACAACGACTAGAGGATGTAGCGGATATACCACTAGTTGTCTCAATAAGTGTTCGTGGTTGCAGAGTGCGTCGAATATTGTTAAACATGGACACCGTAGCCAACATCTTATTTCAACATGCCTTTGAACAAATGAACTTTGACCCAACGAGAGTAACACCGTATGAGATTCTGCTTATCGGTTTTGTGGGGTAAAGTGGATCAATTGCACGGTATTGATTCATCTTCAGTAGTCATTCATGGTACCATATGGGAGATGGAATTTCTAATTGTTGATGCTTCGTCTTCATATAATGGGATATTAGGTAGGCTAGCAATGAATAAGTTGAAAGCTACTATTTCCACGTACTCTTTAAGGTTGGAAATTCGTACCCCGATGGGGCTCTTTTCCATTTAAAGGGATCAATATGTTAGGCAAGAGTGCTTTATTGCTTCCAAGGCAGAAGCAAAACATTCTATTGATTGGCGGCGGATAAGCTGAAGGATGATAAGTACCAAGACAGGAAGCTGCAGGCTCAAGGGGAATTTGAGTTATATGGGGTGGAAAAAGAGCACTCGAAGAGACAGTTCCGAGTCGGGAAAGACCTTACAGGGAATGTCCGTGTTGAAGTTTGTAAATTATTAGTAGAGCTCTAGGATGTCTTCTCTTGGTCACTGACGGTCTTGGCATCATGTCATGTGATGTAGCTGAGCATCAGTTGGGTATCCTGAAGGATATGTCGGCGATCATGCAGAAAAAGAGAGTATTTGCTGGTCAAAAGTAACAGGTAATTTGGGGCACAATGCACGAGCTTCTATGAGCAGGAATAATCAAGAGAATTAATTATCCAGTTTGGTTGCAAATCCAGTAGTAGTACCTAAGAATAATGGAGAATAGAGAATGTGCATCGACTATATGGATTTGAATAAAGCTATCTTGAAGAAGCCCTTCCCGCTACCTTGGATAGACCAGGTGGTGGATGCTGTGGCAGGCCATGAAGTTCTCTACTTCTTGGATGCTTATAAGGGGTACCATCAGATATCTGGCATGTCTATTGGTTTTTCAGATTAATTGTGTAAAAAATGAAATTGTCGAGCACTGTTTCTTCTCTTATGGTCATAGGTACCTTTGGAATGAAGATATGTTAAAAACGAGCCAAAACGAATGTCTTTGGAAAGGAATACAAGTTAAAATAGAGAAGAAACACAAAGATAACTAGAGGCTGGAAAACCCACTATCTGGATCCGGATAGTTGCTTTCTAAATTCGGAAAGATTAGCTTTCTTGATCCAGAAAGCTCAGCTTTCCTGATCCAAAATGTTGCGTGTAGGGGCTATTATGTAGTTTTTAAAACTTTTCCTTTTTGTACTCTATTTTGTTTCCCATTTGTTTCCTTTTTAGAAAATGATTTAGAGTAATTTTAGATTAGGATTTGGATATTTTTCTCCTACGTAAACCTCATTCATACATTAATTTCATTAGCTTAGTGATAATGCATAATGTCTATATTTTCATCGTTTATTAATTTCATCTTTTTTCGGTGTTTTTAATATGTAAAATTATATATTTTAGTTAAATACCTCTTATTCTTGTCTTAGGTACTCTTCGGAAGTAGAAACGATGAAAAGGAAACAAAAAAGGAAGTCGTCGGGAAAGAGACAACACTTACCGCAGATGGTAGGATAACCTACCATCGATGGTAGGTGCCGAGGATGGCAAGAAAGTTGTAACCTGAGACCTACCATGGACAGTAGGCCTCACGCTTGTTGGAGTCCGTAGGCAAAAACAAAGTAAAATAAAACTACGGAAATCCACCAACAGGATCTGCACATACTAGAAAAACCGATTGGATAGAAATTACCTCAATGTTTTTATTGTTCGTTGTGGAGGCGCTGCTTTGTATGCTTCGCCCTCTACTGGTATCCACGCGACGAACTCCTCTGCAAGCGATCGGGATGCTAGCCCCTTCTATGTTCTGAAAACTGTTCAGAACTGATCCTGACTATCTGGTAATCGGTCGTTTTTCGGAGAGAGGAGGCTAGATACTATATCGCCGTTCTAGGGTTTAGGGTTTTGTTTTTCTTTAATGAGATAAAGGACCGCCAACAAGAAAAGGTTAACATAACCTTTTATAGTCATCAATATCAAAACCCTAACCTGTCATCTAATGACAGCTCAATCTCGTCCCGTCTATTCCTATAATCATCCAACGGTTAGATGAGTAATATTAAGTAATTAATTTCATTTATTCGATTAAATAAAATTAATTACTTATTAACCTACCGTAAAAATACAATATGGAATCTGATTCCCCTTTTGTATACGTTCAACGAATCTGGACAAAATCTAGATTCATTGAACGTGGACATTATGCTCACAAGATCGTCTATGCGTGTGACCTGTAGGTTCACTTAACGTTGGCGAGTGAATAAAAAAAAATGTCCTAGACATTTATTCACAAAACATAAGCGGCCTCTAGCAAGACATTATGCTTACCCAAGTTAAGTAAATGTAATAATAACCTAGCATCGTATTTAATATTTATTCCTTTGTCACACGATATCCTAATTAAGTATAAGGCATGGATCAAGTCATCCTTATAAAACTTAATTAACCATTTACTTGATCACCGAGCAGATTGTTCCAACAAATAATATTAATAACACCTTATTAATACTTATTTGAGCATGGCCATGCATATTTTCCAGTCTTCCTTATCAAGGGGCCCATGGATATCTCTCTCTAAAAGGAGAGGGACAAATCCCTTTCACTATCTCCAATATTCAAGCCATGACGAGAAAATAAGCCAACCAATAATCATAATGATCACCTAATTAAAAGTGATGTTTGACTATGTCAAAACATATTTTTCTCCCCATGCAAGAAACATTAGAAACATTAGGTCGAAGGACACCAAATACAAAACTGAGAAGAAATACTTATAACTTAAACCCATGCAATATTTCTTCTTCACTTTGGGTCATGTCCAATACAATATTCTCAATATGTATTTTTGAATTGATTTTATATCTCATATTCATGATCAGTAAAACTTGACCATCAATCAACTTCACACTAGTTTACAAGATGTAATAAACTAGGGACAAATAAGAATAGTATTTTATTAGCTATAAGGGTTTTACTATCAAGTCACATACTTGATGACCAAGAGCATAAAATACAATTAAAAAATACATGCTTCATAAATCATAAATGTGAGTCAATTGGTCTTAGGGCATATACTAACAACGCTATCATCAGCAGTAGGTAGGCTGGCAATGGCGGTTCCAATCATTTTCCAACTCTGTTTTCTTGATTTCTACTCTAACTCTAGCTTGGATTCTTTTATTTTTACCTCTATATATAGGACTTTATGCAGCCATTGTGGAGGAGAATCAATGCAATTTAGATATAATTTAAAAATAGTTTAAAATAGATTAGATACATAGTTTTAGGTTAGATTTTAGATTAGGAGTGGATTAGTTAGATTAGTTAAACACTCTTTTAAAATTCTTTTACTTTCTTGGATTCATGAATTGAAGACTTTGATTCAAGATTTTGATCTTCGATTTGACGACTTGAGAGACGATCTTAGAAGACGTTCGGGATTCAACTTTGGCTTCAAGACTAAAATCCTAAGCTTTCTTTTTCTTTTTCTTATTTTTGAATTCTTTAATTAATTTTCAGTTTTTCTTGTTTGGATTTGGGGTTGAACCCTAATTCTTGATTATGAAGTTCTTGGTTTAATTTCTTGATTTCGATGTTTGTTTAATTTAAGTTGTCTTCTAATTGTGTTTGTTTGTAATTTAATTATTGCAAGATTCGATTATTCGCAAGGTTGTTTGTAATTGAAAAAGGAAGAACAATCTAAGGCAACCAATTGCGGGTTAATTGGGGCAATTGACTAGAGATACGATTTTGCACTTTTTAGGTCTTTTAAATCACCTAATCTTATTGCACTCATAATTTTCTACGGAGAAAGGAGACTTTCCTCTAAAGGCTAGTGAGTAGGGTGGCTTTCGTCCTAGAGATAGGGTTTCCCGATGTTTGAGTGATGATCTAACTTAATTAATTCAACATTGTTTTCATTAAAATCTTTTCCAATTTAGCTAGTAATAAGGATTAGGGGGATTCCACCAAACCAAACTCTTGTTTTTATTAATCTTCTAAGAATTATTTTTTCTTTCTTTTAATTGCTTTTATTGTTTTTAAGTTTTCTCAACGACCACCTTTTTATTCGACTAAATATTAGAGACACGATTAGTCTTGAATCTTCGTCTATCCCTGAGAGATTCAATACTCGAGTTGAAACTTATCTCCACATTGTTAGGTCCACTTTCCTTGCATTGTGATAATTAGGATTCACATCACCTTTTTATTGCTTTGATTTTACAAACATCACATAGGTTTTAGATTCACTTATTTATATTTTGTAAGAAGATTGGAAAACCCGATTCAGGTGCAATTTTGAAGTTTCCTCAAGCAACTCGGAAGACAAGCTTGGGCATTCATTGGGACCGTGGACTCTTAAAATTCTTCTCCCAAGCTCTCTAAACTTATTCTATTTTATGAATTTTTTTATGACTCTATATTTTAGAAACTTAACCAAGTATTCTAGGGTTCATCATAACACACATCGCCAATTTCGTAGAAGTGTGTGATATTTTCATTATCAACAGAGTATCGGAGGGATGCAATGAAACTTCGGTTATTATCATTCTCTTTAAGGGATAAGGCAAAGTTGTGGCTCAAATTGTTACCTCCGGGTTTCATCACAACTTAGGAATCTTTGACGAAGAAATTTCTTGATGGTGCAAAATAATGTTCAATTTGACGGGCTACCTGACAAAGATCCCAACACGCACATCGCCAATTTGTTGGAGATGTGTGATATTTTCAAGATCAATAGAGCATCGGAGAGATGCAATGAAACTTTGCTTATTCTCATTCTCTTTAAGGGATAAGTGACGTTGTGGTTCAAATCGTTACCTCCAGATTCCATCACAACTTGGGACTCTTTGGCGGAGAAATTTCTTGGAAGGTTCTTTCCCCCAAGACGTAATGCAAAATTGAAGAATGTAATCCTTCATTCCAACAAGCCAAAGGGAAAGTCTCTGCGAAGCATAGGAACGGTGGAAATAGTTAATGAGGAAGTGCCCACATCATGGTTTGGATTTGGGAATCTAAATTCAATCTTTCTACAATGGAGTTAGCTTTGGAGCTAGACAACTAATAGATGCTTCTGCGGGCGGATCTATAGATAGTAAAGTGCCCCAACAAGTGTATGACCTAATTGAACAAAGTGCTATGAATAGTTATACTTGGGAGACCCTAGACCTAAAGCAAAAACGACGGGAGTTCATAGTGTGGATATGCTAACACTATGGAATCAAGGTCGGCCGCATGAATGATAAGAAGTTTGAAAGATTAAACATGGGCCCACAACAGGCAATGTTCTGTGATTCTTTTAATGGATGTGCACCCAAATCATGAATGGCTAGTATGGATGCTTCTAATGAGTAAGTTGATTATATACAAAGAAATAGGCAAGGGAATAATCCATATTCCAATACCTATAATCTCGGATGGCATAACCACCCCAATTTCTCTTAGGGAAATCAAGGGACAACAACGAGACATATACAACTGTTGCCCTACAACGCACCTCTTTTGAATCCACCACCTATATCCAACTTGGAGGACATATTGAGTAAGTTCATGAATGCAACCGATGCTAGAATGCCAAAAATCAAGATGCTTCCATCCGCAACTTAGAGAACCAAATTTGGCAGCTTGCCAAGATCATCTCAAAAAGACCACATGGATCCCTTCCTAGCAATACTGGATGAAATCTAAGGGAACATACTAAAACAATTACTTTGAGAAGTGACAAAGAATTAGAAGTTCCTACTTCTATGGTGATATTAATAGAGAAGGATTTAAAGGAGAAGGCACCCGGAGAAAGGATTGTTGAGGAAAAAGTTGAAGAAAGACATGATTGAAAAGTGGATAAGAAGGAAGTACCAAACCAAATTCCATCACTTTATAGACCTCCCGTTCCATACTCTCAATGCCTTTTGAGAGCAAAGCAAGACGCACGGTATGGTAAATTTTTAAATTTGTTTAAGAAATTACATATTAATATACCGTGTGTTGATGCTTTGACAAAGATTCCAAAATATGCAAAGTTTCTAAAGGACATTCTTTCGAAGAAAAATAATTTTGAAGATATATCATCGGTAACTTTGAATGAAAAGTGCTCTGCCGTTTTGCTGAACAAGGACAAATTGCCCTAAAAGCTAAAGGACCTAGGGAGTTTTACTATTTGTTGTACTATTGGTACTTTATTTGTTAGTAGGGCCTTAGCTGATTTAGGCCCTAGTATTAATTTATTACCCTATAAAGTTTTCAAAAAGCTATGTCTAAGGGAACCGAAATCTACTAGGATGAGTATACAGTTAGATGACCGAACCATTAAGTATCCTAAGGGTATTATAGATGATGTTCTTTTTCAAGTAGAAGACTTTATCTTCCCTGTAGATTTTGTGGCCATGGACATCGGAAGAAGATAAGGAAGTCCCTCTAATTTTAGGTCGCCCTTTCCTTAATATGACTAGAGCTATCATTGATGTTTGGGAAGGAAAGTTGGCCTTCGATTAGGAAAGGATGGCTAGAGCTATCATTGATATCCAAAGCTATGCGTCATACCTTAAACCATGATGATACTTGCTTTATGGTAAATTCGATAGATCTTTATATATTTGGTCATATGCAAGAAGTAATAAACGATGATCCTTTGCTTACGGAACTTCAAAATAATGATAGAGAAGATATGGATGACAAGTTGGTACAAAAAGTGGTAGCACAATCAGAAGAGGCAAAGATCGAAGTGAGAGATATAAAGAGCGAAAATTTTACAAGCTACACCTCGTCCCTTATTACAACCATCAAAAGAGGAAACCTTTGGAATTGGAATTAAAAGCCTTGCCAGAACACTTGGAGTATGCACTCTTAGGAGAAAGTTCGACTGGTCCTATTATAATCTCCTCTAAGATAAGTAGACAACAAAAACAAGAGTTACTAAGGACCTTAAAAAAAAAAAAAAAGAAGGCTATAGCTCGAAAAATAGCTGATATCCAAGGAATTAGTCCCTCATTTTGCACACACAAGATCTTTCTTGAAGATGAAATTAAGTCTGCAGTTCAACCTCAAAGGAGATTGAATCCGCATATGCAAGTGGTGGTGAAAAAAGAAGTAATCAAACTATTCGATGCTGGAATAATCTATCCAATTTCTAATAGCATTTGGGGTAAGTCATGTCCAAGTTGTACCAAAAAGAAAGGAAGTAGGACAGTCATTCCCAATGAAAAGGAAGAGTTAATTCCAATGAGAGTCATTACTAGTAAGAGGGTGTGTATTGATTATCAGAAGCTAAATGATGCAACTAGGAAGGACCATTTCCCTCTACCCTTCATCGACCAAATATTGGAGAAACTTAGGGGCCATGCTTTTTATTGTTTTCTTGATGGTTTTTTAGGTTATTTTAAGATTCCCATTGCAGTAGAGGACCAAGAAAAGATGACATTTACTTGCCATGATGGTACCTTCGCCTATCGGTGAATGCCTTTTATTTTGTGTAACGCCCTTGCCGCTTTTCAACGTTGCATGATAGCTATTTTTTAGGGTTTAGTGGGAGATATAATGGAGGATTTTATGGATGATTTTTCAATCTTTGGTAATTCTATTGATATTTGCTTGCATAATCTTGAAAATGTTTTACAAAGATGTGAGGTTACCCACTTGGTCTTAAATTGGAAAAAATGTCACTTTATGGTTCAAGAAGACATTGTCTTAGCCCTAGTTTGGTTCTTGGAGGGGGATAGGGAGAGAAAGGGGCAGGGGAAGTGGCACCATTTATCTCTGCTAGGAAAAGTATAGTCATTCACTTCAAAATTGTTTGGTAGGAGTGGAAGAGAAGTAAATGACATTTGCTTCCCTTTGTTTGGTTGGAGTGAAAGTGGAGGGTAAATGGATTTATGTATAATTTACTATTATATCAATTGCACTAAGTTAGGAATGTTATATATATGGAATAGAAATTTAGTTTAGGAGAGATATGTAATAAATTAATTTTTAAAAGGTTAAAATAGACTTTTTAACATCATTTACGTCCCAATCTATCCCTTTCAGGAGGGGCTAATTTGCTGACATTGAGGGAGAGAGCTCCCTCTCATATTTACATCCTATCCCCTTTTACGTTGCAACAAAACAATGTAAATAGGATATTTACGTCCTGATTTATATCCCCTCCTACTACAGTCCCTGATCTCACCCCAGCCAAACTAAGGGTTAGTTCATAAGATTTCAAAACATGGCATTGAGGTAGGTAGGACGAAAATAGAGACATTGAAAGATTACTTTCCCCATCTTTTGTGAAATCAGTGAGGAGTTTCTTAGGTCGTGCGGGCTTTTATAGGAGGTTCATTCAAGTTTTTTAAAAAACTTCTAAACTTGTTACATCTTTGCTTGAAAAAGATGCACCTTTTGTTTTTCATGACAATTGCTTGCATGCCTTTGAAATTTTAAAGCATAAATTGACTCTCTCTTCTATATTGGTGGCTTCTGATTGGTCTCTTCCCTTTGAGCTTATGTGTGATATGAGCGACCATGCCATAGGTGCCGTGCTAGGTCAAAGAAGGAGTAAATACTTCTAACCAATCTACTTTGTAAGCAAAACTCTTACAGACGCTCAAGCTAATTACATCACAATGGAGAAAGAGTTGCTTGCCATAGTGTTTGCCTTTGATAAATTCTATCCTTATCTTATTCTTTCTAAAAAGTTATTGTTTACACAGATCATTCCGCAATAAAGTACTCACTATCTAATATTGATGCACAACCTAGACTTATTCGTTGGGTACTTTTGTTGCAGGAATTCAACTTAGAAATAAGATATAAAAAGGTGCAGAGGCGGGTAACCATCTCTCTAGAGTAGAAAATTCTTGTTTAGAACTAGTAGAGGAAGAATGCATAAATGACACATTCCTTGATGAGCTACTCCTTTTATATGATGAAGATTAAAGACGATTCCTCTTGGTTTGCAATTATTACTAAGTATCTTGTGTCTAATATTGTTCCGATAGTTAAAACTCAAGTATTACTTCTGGGAGGATCCATACTTATTTCGCTAATGTGCCGAACAAATGCTTAGGTGATACGTAGCACCACCAGAAACGAAGGATATTCTATGCCATCGTTATGAAGGACCCGCTGGGAGACATTATCAAGCTAACGGAACAACCCATAAGGTACTAGAGTCCAGTTTTTATTGGCCAACCATCTTCAAGGATGCAAAACGATATGTCACGACTTGAGATAAATGCCAGAGAATAGGTAATATCTCCAAATGCCACGAATGCCTCTTACATTTTCAAAATTGTGAGATATTTGATTGTTGGGGAATTGACTTTATGAGACCTTTTCCGAGTTCTTTTAGTAATAAATATGTTTTGGTCGCTGTTGAGTATGTATTTAGATGGGTTGAAGCTCAGGCCTTACCCACTAATGATGCTAGGTCATTGTTAAATTCTTAAAAAAGATTATTTAATCGTTTCCTAGAGTCACTATAAGTGATAGGGGACGTACTTTTGTAATAAACAAATGGAGAAAGTTCTTAAGCATCTAGGAGTTACACATGAGATGGCTATACCTTATCACTCACAAACTAGTGGTCAAGTTGAGGTAGTTAACTGAGGGATCAAAAGAATATTAGAGAAAACTATGGAAAAAACTAGGAAAGATTGGAGCATCAAGCTCGGCGACACTCTTTGGGCATATAGGACCGCTTATTAAACTCCGATTGAGTTTTTCCCGTTTCGTCTCTTGTATCAGAGATCATGTCACTTACCTGTCGAGATAGAACCATAAAGCTTATTGGGCAATGCAACTTGTAAACTTTGATTCTATTCGTGTAGGAAAGCAAATGTTACTTCAATTGAATGAGATGGATGAGTGGATGTTTGAAACATATGAGAATTCATCCAGCTACAAGAAGTAAAATGATGGCGAGATAAACATATAATGAACAAGGACTTCGAAGAAGTTGAGGCCGTGCTTTTATACAACTCTCGACTCCGGCTCTTTCCTGGAAAGCTTAAGTCGAGATGGTCGAGATTATTTACTGTCCATAAGGTTTATCCTCATGGTGTGATTGAGGTAACTCACCCCGAATGGGGAACAATTAAGGTAAACAGGCACCGATTGAAACCTTATTTTTGTTTAGACTCGAACAACCTTCCGAAGGTTGAAACGAACCTTCATGAGGAGTAAGGTAGATGATGTGTCCTAAAATCAAAGGGTAAACTACTAAACTAAAGTAACAGGAAAGTGGACCTATCATTGTAGCAATCAAGCTACACTCGAGTGTTCAATCTCAAGGAACGATAAAAGCTCAAGTACTAATTGCTCTTTCAAATATTTAGTCTAAAGAATGGTTTGAAAGAAATAATTAAAATACTAAAATGAGTTTATAACTAAAGTAGACAAAAACAAGAAATCAAGTTTTTAAGACTATTAAAGCAAGAGTTTGAATGTTGGAATCCCCCTAATCCTTATTACTAGTTCAATTGGGAAAACTTTATAGAAACTGATGTTGAATTACCGAGTTGGGTCCTCAGAACTAATCGGGCACCCTATGTCTAGGTGAAAGCCACCCTGCTTACTAACCCTTAGAGCATAATCTCATTTCTCCCTAGCTAATCATGAGTACAGTAATTAACAGGTGATTAAGGGACATGAAAGTGCAATTTTACATCTCTAATCTATTGCCCAAATTAACCCCCAATTGGTTGCCCTAGAATGTTCTTCCTTTTTTAATTTCGAAAAGTCTTGCAATAAATCTAACTTCGTGATAATTAAATTGCAACAACACACAATTGGAAGACAACTCAATTGAAAACAAACATCGAATTCAATAAATCAATCTAAAATCATAGTAATCAAGCATTAGGGTTCAACCATCATCCAAACATAAAAATCTAGCTGCTAAACATTGTAATTAAACTAACATTAATCATTGAATTCAGTAAAAAGAAAGGAAAAGAAAGCTTAGGAGAAAGGTGAAGCCAAAATTATGATCCCAAATGTCGCCCAAGCTCGCCTCTCGAGTTGCCAATTGAAGCCCGAAATTGCGCATCTGAATCTTCAATTCTTGATCTTTCAACTCTCAATTTGTAGTTTTTCCACTGATTTCCTACCTAATTGAGGTTGAATTTGGGAGAATTTTCTAACCTAGGTTCACCTTTATTCATCTCTCTAAGCCCTAATGGCAGAACTCCCTAATTATTAATGAAAAATTACATTAAATAGAGATAAAAACGCATTAAAACTACTACATCCGGGACCTACCCCGTAAGGTAGGTCGAGCCCTACCATCCACAATAGGGTTCTATTCTTTTTTCTTTTTGTTGAGGTCGGGACCTACTGTTGATGATAGGGGTAGCCTACCATCACCGGTACGATTCTATCCATACTTTGCTTGTGGTTCCAGGACTTACCATTGACAGTAGGTTGGCCTACCTTAGATGGTAAGTCTTTTTTACTGGTGCCGTCGGCTTCGTTTGTCATTTTCACTCTGTTTTCAACCTTTTTCGTTTATTTTCATCTTTTTCTCCTTTGGGAAATACCTAAGAAAAGAATAAAGGGTATTAGTCTAAACTACGTATTTTATATATTAAAAACATTACAAACGAAGAAAATAACATATAGAAACGTAGAAAATCTAGCACGTTTAGTAGACAAAACAGTTTGTTGTATAAGTAATTGTATCACTTTATTATTATCTTTTTTAATTACTTTTTGTTTTTAAATTTGTCCTTTTTATGAGTTCTTTCGTTTGTTTATTTTTTTTAAAGTGAGTCTGAGAGTAGGGAATTCCCTTCCTACATGTTTATTGAACTTTATATTCTGTGTGCAGGCCAAAGAGTTGGAAAATGGACGAACAAGGACGAAATCAACAATCTCTACCAGAAAACAGAGCTTTTCAGACCGGAAAGTGATGTTTAAAATCGACTAGAATCTAAAAACACACAATAGGCAATTGTACCTATCACTGTAGTAAAAGATATTTAACCGAGTTGTTGAAGTCAGGGAACAGGAAGCTAAAATACTAACCGTCTATTATAAGGTCTAGTCTAAAAAATTTGAGAGAAGATTGAAAAACTAACGAAAAAATCAAATAGATAAAGAAGTTTGGGTTGAGAGGTAAAAATATAAGGAAAAGGTTGAATGATTAAATCCTTCTCCCCAACTATTTCAATTGGGAAATCATAAAATGATATTTAAGAAAATAAGGTTGGGTCATCACAGGTAACTCGAGCAATCCCTATCTCTAAGTGAGAAACACTTCACTAACATTTGGAGAAGAATGCATTAAGATTAAGTGAACTAAGAAGACCTAAAAGTGCAAAAGATATCTATATTTAATTACCAACTCTTATTATTCAATTAATTGCCCTAAATCGATTTTCCTTTTTCAATTCCAACCAACTCTGTGAAATAATCGATTCCGTGCAAATCAATTTAACCAATAATACAATTGAATAACAACATAATGAAAATCATACATCAATTTTTAAAAAGCCAATAAAAAAATCCATATCATTCATTCAAAATCTAGGGTTCAACCCTCATTCAAACTAAGCTAAATTAGCTACTAAACATTCTAACAAAACATAATCCAATAATAGAAATCATAAATAATAAAGGAAAATAATGCTTATGGATGAGAAGAATCGCTTCCACCGTTCCAAAGGTCACTGATGTGTTAAAATCGATGGGGTAAACTTCAAAACTAGGATAACAGGCAAGTGGACCTATCACTGTAGTAATCGAGCTACAATTGAATGTCAAATCTCAAGGAACGATAAAAACTCAAGTACTAAGCACTCTTTCTAATGTTTAACCTAAAAATATGGTTTGAAAAAAATAACGAAAAATACTAAAGACAAGTTTATTCAACTAAAGCAAACAAAAACAAGAAATTCAACTGTTTAAAAACTATTAAAGTAAGAGTTTGTATGTTGGAATCCCCCTAATCCTTGCTGCTAGTTTAATTGGAAAACTTATAGAAAATGATGTTGAATTACCATTGGGTCCTCACAACTAATCGGGCATACCTATTCTTAGGTGAAAGGCACCCTACTCACTAACCCTTAGAGGAGAATCTATTTTCTCCCTAACCAATTACGAGTGCAGTAAAATTACAAGTGATTAAGGGACCAAAAAAAGTGCAATTTCATATCGTAATCTATTGCCCCAATTAACCCCCAATTGGTTGCCCTAGAGTGTTCTTCCTTTTTCAATTTCGAACACTCTTGCAATGAATCTAACTTTGCGACAACTAAATTGCAACAAAACACAATTAGAAGACAACTCAATTGAAAATAAACATCAATTTCAGTAAATTAATCCAAGATCATAAAAATGAAGAATTAGGGTTCGAACCTCATCCCAACATAAAAATCTAGCCACTAAACATTGTATGAAAACTAAATTAATAATTGAAGTTTAGTAAAAAGAAAGGAAGATAAATCTTACGAGAAGTTTGAAGCGAAAATCGTGATCCCAAATGTTGCTCGAGCTCGTCACTCGAGTTGCCCAGTTGAGGTCCGAAATTTCTCCTTTGAATCTTCAATTCTTGATCTTTCAACTCTCAATTATCGCTTTTCTACTGATTTCCTATCTAACTGAGGTTGAATTTTCAGGGAAATTTTCTAACCAAGGTTCGTCCCTATTTATCTCGCTAAGCCCTAATGGTGGAACTCTCTAATTGTGAATGAAAAATTACATTAAATCGAGTTAAAAATGCATTAAAACTGCTACAACTGGGACCTACCCTGTAGGTAGAGTCCTACTGTCTACTATAGAGTTCTGTCTCTTTTCCTTTTGTTGAGGCCGGGACCTACCATCGACGGTAGGGGTAGCCTACTATCACCAGTAGGGTTTTTTTCAATCTCTGTTTTGGGCTCCAGGACTTACTGCTGACGGTAGGTTGGCCTACCTCAGACGATAGGTCTTCTTCATTGGTGCAGTCGGCCTTGTTTTCGTTGTTTTTACTCCATTTTCGACCGTTTTCATTCCTTTTCGTCGTTTTCTCCATTGGAAAACACCTAAGACAAGAATAAAGGGTATTAGTATAAAATATGCATTTTATATATTAAAAACATCATAAAAAGGCATAAATACCCCCACACTTAAAACGACATTGTCCTTAATGTGGGGGACAGATGAACATAAATACAAACCAAGTATATACATGGGAAGCTATCCCGCATATATAAAGTGAGTAAGCAAATTGGGAAGCAATCCCCACACAAAAAGGACAAAAATAGAATGAAGGAAAACAAAAAAAAAAATAACTTAAATAAATAACTAAAAAGTCAGAATAAGAAAAAGAAAGATAAATGGAGGTGAGTTTTAGAGAGTTATCCTTCGATTTCTTGAACAGACAACATGTGATAGATTTTGAAAGAGTAGGCCAATTCCTTGAATGACATACCGCGTGCCAGGCCTCTATTAGGAAGTTTTACTCTAGAAATTTCCAGAACCAGTTGCCAGGGACCCTACTGCGTGCGGTAGGTCAAGCCTACATCACGGTTGGCTTGTGCCTACTAATGGGGAAAAAAAGTCGTGAGCCTACCACTTGCGGTATGTTAGACCTATTGTCCACAGTAGGCTTCTGTCTTGCTGCTGGAAATTACTCCGTGGGGTACTCCTGACCGTTCCCTTGATACTTTCAAGGCACAAGTGTTATCCTAAGCAAGCAAGTAACTCTCCAAGGAACTTTTACAATACCACAAACAAACGATTAAAGTTATTCAACTAAAATAAAGGAAGAAAACAAGGTAAATTAATGATACAAGCACAAACTACAACATGATATAAAGGGCTAGTCTCACTCGTTTGGGAGAATGAGGGAATCCTTCAGAAGGGATCCCACGTCTTCATCGAAATATTGTTTAAGGCGATGGTCGTTTACCTTAAATGTACCAGGCGTATGATGTTTTACCTCGATGGTGCCGTAAGGAAAAACCTTACTTATTGTAAACGGTCCAGATCGTCGAGATTTAAGCTTCCCAGGAAAGAGGTGAAGACGGGATTTGTAGAGGAGCACGGAATCTCCTACTTTGAATTCCTTTTTGAACAAGTGTCTGTCATGCCATCTCTTCTTATTTTCCTTGTATAAACTCGAATTTTCTTATGCTTGCAGTCGCCATTCGTCGAGTTCATTCAATTGGAGTAATCTTTGTTTACCGGCATGAACATAGTCAAAGTTAACTAGTTGAATTGCCCAATGAGCTTTATTCTCAACTTCGATAAGTAAATGACACAACTTCCCACATAACAGGCAAAAGGGAGTACAGCCGATTTGGGTCTTGTAGGCTATTCTATAGGCCCAAACATCATCATCTAACTTAATGCTCTAGTTGTTACGTTTACTATCAAAGATTTTCTTAAGGATGCACTTGATTTCCCTATTCACTACTTCTATTTGACCGCTAGTCTGAGGATGATAGGAAGTAGCTAGCTTATGAGTTGCTCCCAATCTCTTAAACACTTTTTCGAGTTGTTGGTTACAAAAATGAGTACCCCTATCACTTATAACAGCTCTAAGGACACCAAAATGAGAAAATAGGTTTTTTAAGAACTTAACCACAGCTTTAGCATCGTTTGTAAGTAATGCTTGAGCCTCAGCCCATCTAGATATGTATTTGACAATGACCAAAACATATTGATTACCAAAAGAATTAGGGAAATGGCCCATGAAATCAATACGCCAACAGTCAAACACTAACAAACTTGGGAAGTGGAGACAGGCATAGGATTGCGTTTTGAGATGTTACGTGTGTGCTGGAAATTGTCACATTCCAAAACGTACCTTTTTGCATCCTTAAACAAAGTAGGCCAGTAAAAGCCCGACTCGATTACCTTTTGAGCAGTCCTATTGACCTGATAATGTCTGTCGGCTGGACTGCTTATGACAATGATACAAGATTTCCTCTATTTCAGGTTGAGCCACGCACCGCCAGATAATATGGTCGGCACACTGACAGATGTGATACGAGTCCTCCTAAAAATAGTACTTCAGATTCGCAAAGAACTTCTTCCTCTTTTAGGTGTTACTTGCAGGTACAACATTGGAAACCCAATAGTTAGCTATATCGGCATGCCAAGGTAAGTCTTCAACAATTGCTTTATAGAAAAAAAGTTGCTCATCCAGGAATGTGTCGTCAATTTGTTCTTCGTTCACCGATTCTAAACCGGGATTCTATAATCTAGAGAGATGGTCAGTCGCCGGATTTTTAGCTCCCTTCTTATCTTTGATCTCTAAATCGAACTCTTGCAAAAGAAGCACCCATCTAATGACTCTAGGTTTAGCATTGTTCTTTGGAAAGAGGGACTTCAAAGCAGAATGGTCAGTGTAAACTATGACTTTAGAAAGTATTAAATAAGGACGAAATTTATCGAACGCAAATACTATTGCAAGCAACTCCTTCTCTTTTGTTGCATAATTTGCTTGGGTGTCCATTAAAGTCTTGCTGCATAGTATATCGGTTGGAAAAACTTACCTTTTCTTTGGCCTAGAACAATGCCAGTAGCATAGCCACTGGCATCACACGTAAGTTCAAAGGGAAGAGACCAATCTAGAGAGACTAAAATTGGAGACTGTGAGCTTTTCTTTAAGCAAATTAGAAGTAGCTAAACAGTTATTTTCAAAATTAAAAAGCATATCTCTCTCAAGCAACGCAGTAAGATGTTTACTAATTTTTGAAAAATCTTTTATAAATCTCCTATAAAACCCCGCATGCCCTAAGAAACTCCTAATCGCCTTCACAGAGGAAGGCGGAGGCATCTTTTCAATTATCTCTATTTAGCTCTATCCACCTCAATGCTATTCTCAGAAATTTTATGGCTAAGAAGTATCTCTTCTTGGACAATAAAATGGCATTTTTCCCAATTTAAAACAAGGTGAGTTTCCTCACATCTTTTTAACACTTTCAAGATTAGACAAGAAAGCATCAAAAGAATTCCCAAAGATGGAAAAATCATCCATAAATACTTCCATAATATCCTCTACCAACCCCTTAAAAAAGTAGCAGGAGCATTACAGAAACCGAAAGGCATACGCATGTATGCGAATGTACCGTATGGGCAGGTGAAGGTTGTTTTCTCTTAATCCTTCAGAGCGATAGGAATCTGGAAATAGCCTGAGAATCCGTCGAAGAAGTAATAAAATAGATGGCTTACTAACCGCTCTAGCATTTGATCAATGAATGGAAGAGGGAAGTGATCCTTTCCGGTTGCCTCATTTAATCGTTTGTAGTCGATGCACACCCTCCATCCAGTGATTACTCGTGTTGGGATTAGCTCGTTCTTCTTGTTTGCCACCCTGTTATTCCACCCTTCTTTGGTAACACTTGTACCGGACTTACCCAGATGCTGTCTGAGATGAGATAACCCAGATGCTGTCTGAGATGAGATATATAATTCCAGCATCTAGGAGTTTGATCACCTTCTTCTTTACCACTTCTTGCATGTTCAGATTCAATCGCCTTTGAGGTTAACTCACAGGCTTAGAATTCTCCTCCAGTCAAATCTTATTAGTGCAGAAGGACGAACTTATTCTTTGAATGTCTGCTATCTTCCAGGCGATAGCTTTCTTATATTTTTGCAAAGTCTGAAGAAGAGATTATTTTTGGGGCTGGCTCAACTTAGAAAAAATGATGACTGGGAGCATTGATCTTTCCCTGAGGAAAGTATACTCCAAGTGATCCGGCAATAGTTTCAGCTCTAGCTCTAGGGTTCTTCAAGTGAGGATTTAAGAGAAGGCTACGGGGGTGCCTTCAGGTCCTCTTATACAATAGTGGTCTTCTCCACCACTGATTCATCTAATTTATCAGTTAAAGCCTGAACCTCCTCAGAATCTTCCTCGCTTTGGGCATCCTGTTGCAGAGCTATCACGAGGGAATCTTCTTGGACATCCTGCACGTGAGTAGAAATATAAGGATCAATAAAATCTATCATGAAGCAAGTATCATCATCGTGATCCCTATATCTATGCATGTCATCAGGAAGTCTCAAAATAACTTCCTCCTCCCCTAACCTAAGGGCCCATTTTCCCTTCCCCACATCAATTAAAGCCTTAGAAGTGGCGAGGAAAAGACGACCCAAAATGAGTAGGACTTCAATGTCCCCACTGACTGCATTATAACATCAATCAAAGGTAAGTTAATATGTAATTATTTAAAGATTTCTAGAAACCTACCATATTGTCCATCCTGCTTTGCCTTCAACACTCTCTGTGGGAATGAAATAAGAGGTCTGTATGGTAGAGGAGATGACTTCCTTCTTTCTACTTTCTTCTGTTGAACCTCTTTTTCCTTAGGAGAAGTAGACTCCTCTAGTGCTTAAGCTGTCCCCTTCTCCTCTTCTATAACCGTGGGAGATGTCTTTACCAGCTCTTTCTCACTTCTCAAGGTAACTACGTCGCGTGCTTGTTTGGTCTCTTCTCCCTATTACTCGGTAGACTACCAAGAATCTTTTTAATGATTATCTTTGTTAATTTTTCGATTTAACTCTCCATGTTGTGGATGGAAGCTATTTGGCTTCTCTGGACTGCTTCCATACTTTTCACCCAGCATCCACTGAGGTAATATACTTCAAAACAAATCTTCTAGATTAGGGTGTGGGGTTGATAGATGTACTGGTGGAGTATGATGATATAGTGAAGATTGAGTAAAGCTTCCACTTTGAAAACCAGGGGCCGGTTGCTATTCCAAAGGTAATAAGCCGAATTCCCAGTATTCAAACCACTAACACCTAAGCAAAATAGGAGCAATAAACAAAGCAAAACAAATCAAAACAATAAAAAAAGAAATGACTAAAGCAATATAAAAATGATTTTCCTTAAAAAGTTTTCGTTCCCCAACAACGACACCAAAAACTTGATGTTTTAAAATCAATGGGGTAAACTACTAAACTAGGTAACAGGCAAGTGGACCTATTACTGTAGTAATCGAGCTACACCTGGGTGTTGAATTTCAAAGAACGATAAAAGCTCAAGTACTAATCACTCTTTCTAATGTTTAGCCTAAAGAACTGTTTGAAAGAAATAACTAGAAATACTAAAAATGTGTTTATTCAACTAAAGCAAACAAAAACAAGAAATTCAATTTTTTAAAAACTATTAAAGCAAGAGTTTGGATATTAGAATCCCTTAATCGTTTTTAGTAGTTCAATTGGAAAACTTATAGAAAACGATGTTGAATTACTAAGTTGGATTCTCACAACTAATCGGGCAATCTCTATCTCTAGGAGAAAGCCACCCTACTCACTATCCCTTAGCGGAGATTCTCTTCTCTTCCTAACCAATTATGAGTGCAGTAATTACAGGTGATTAAGGGACCTAAAAGTGTAATTTCATATCTCCAATCTATTCCCAATTAACCCCCAATTGGTTGCCTTAGAGTGTTCTTCCTTTTTCAATTCCGAACACACTTTCCATAAATCTAATTTCGTGAAAGTTAAATTGCAACAAAACACAATTGGAAGACAACTTAATTGAAAACAAGCTCAATTTAGTAAATTAATCAAAAATCATAATAATCAAGAATTATAGTTCAACCCTCATCAAAAAATCAAAATCTGCCACTAAACATTGTATTAAAACTAAAATTAATCATTGCAATTCAATAAAAAGAAAGGGAAATAAATCTTAAGAAAAGGTTGAAGCCAAAATCGTTATCTCGAATGTCGCCTGAGCTTGTTGCCTCTCGAGTCGCCCAATTGAAGCTCGAATTTCGCCTTTGAATCTTCAATTCTTGATCTTTCAACTCTCAATTACTATTTTTCTACTGATTTCCTACCTAATTGAGACTCAATTTGGGGGACTTTTCTAACCTAGGTTCGCCCGTATTTACCTCTCTAAGCTCTAACTGTGGAACTCTCTAATTATGAATGAAAAATTACATTAAATAGAGTTAAAAAATGCATTAAAACTATTATAGTTGGGAACTACCGTGTATGGTAGGTCGAGCTTACTGTCCGCAGTAGGGTTCTGTCTCTTTTTCTTTTGTTGAGGCCGGGAGCTACCGTCGATGATAGGGGTAGCCTACTGTCATCGGTAGGGTTCTGTCCAATCTCTGATGGTAGGTCCTCTTCATTGGTGCTGTTGGATTCATTTTCGTTGTTTTCACTTTGTTTTTGATTGTTTTCGTTCCTTTTCATCATTTTCTCCATTGGGAATAATCAAGAATTATAGTTCAACCCTCATCAAAAAATCAAAATCTGCCACTAAACATTGTATTAAAACTAAAATTAATCATTGCAATTCAATAAAAAGAAAGGAAAATAAATCTTAAGAAAAGGTTGAAGCCAAAATCGTTATCTCGAACGTCGCCTGAGCTTGTCGCCCAATTGAAGCCCAAATTTCGCCTTTGAATCTTCAATTCTTGATCTTTCAACTCTCAAATACTATTTTTCTACTGATTTCCTACCTAATTGAGACTCAATTTGGGGGAATTTTCTAACCTAGGTTCGCCCGTATTTACCTCTCTAAGCTCTAACTTTGGAACTCTCTAATTATGAATGAAAAATTACATTAAATAGAGTTAAAAATGCATTAAAACTATTATAGTTGGGAACTACCGCGTATGGTAGGTCGAGCCCTACTGTCCACGGTAGGCTGTCTCTTTTTCTTTTGTTGAGGCCGGGACCTACCGTCGATGGTAGGGGTAGCCTATTGTCGTCGGTAGGGTTCTGTCCAATCCCTTATGGTAGGTCTTCTTCATTAGTGCCGTTGGATTCATTTTCGTTGTTTTCACTTTGTTTTTGATTGTTTTCTTCCCTTTTCATCATTTTCTCCATTGGGAATAATCAAGAATTACAGTTCAACCCTCATCAAAAAATCAAAATCTGCCACTAAACATTGTATTAAAACTAAAATTAATCATTGCAATTCAATAAAAAGAAAGGAAAATAAATCTTAAGAAAAGGTTGAAGCTAAAATCATTATCTCGAACGTCGCCTGAGCTTGTTGCCTCTCGAGTCGCCCAATTGAAGCCCGAATTTCGCCTTTGAATCTTCAATTCTTGATCTTTCAACTCTCAATTACTATGTTTCTACTGATTTCCTACCTAATTGAGACTCAATTTGGGGGAATTTTCTAACCTAGGTTCGCCCGTATTTACCTCTCTAAGCTCTAACTTTGGAACTCTCTAATTATGAATGAAAAATTACATTAAATAGAGTTAAAATGCATTAAAACTATTATAGTTAGGAACTACCGCGTATGGTAGGTCGAGCCCTACTGTCCGCGGTAGGGTTCTATCTCTTTTTCTTTTGTTGAGGCCGGGACCTACCGTCGATAGTTGGGGTGGCCTACTGTCGTCGGTAGGGTTCTGTCCAATCTCTGATGGTAGGTCTTCTTCATTGGTGCTGTTGGATTCATTTTCGTTGTTTTCACTTTGTTTTTTATTGTTTTCGTTCCTTTTCATCGTTTTCTCTATTGGGAAGCACCTAAGACAAAAATAAAGGATATTAGTGTAAAATATATATTTTATATAATAAAAACATTGTAAGACGATGAAAATAATATATAAAAACATAGACAAAATAGTGCATATTAGTCACCAGAGCTCGTCTCTCGATTTGCTCGAGGAACTTCGAACTACTCCATCGTTGATCATCAATCTTCTCCAAAGACACTCTAATGTTTAATTTATGAAAACTACCTATTGAAGTGGAATTGAGAAGGGCTTGAGTCCATTTTTGCCCCAAATTCCTCATCTCTAACCTAAAACTGAATAATGTCTCAAAAAAGGTGAAAAATTACATGTAAAACATCTAAAAACGCATTAAGTAAAGCCTCAACCGAGACCTACAGTATGCGGTACGTTGAGCCCTACCGTCCGCGGTAGGGTTCTGTCTTCTTTGTCCATAAACTCTCCAGGACTTATCGTCGATGGTAGGGGTAGTCTACTTAGCCCTACCTTCTGCAGTAGGGTTTCTACCTTCTTTGTCCATAAACTCTTCAAGACCTACCGTCGACAGTAGAGGTAGCAAACCGTTGCTGATAGGCTTCTGTCCAACTTAAGCTCTGAGCCCCCAATACCTACAGCGGGCAGTAGGTTAACCTATCGTCAGCAGTAGGCTCCTGTCTTCTGTGACGACAGCTTTTGTCTTCTTTTTTTTTTTCCCATTTCCACTTGTATTCTCTAACTTCTTCATTGGGAAGCACCTGAGGTAAAAGTAAATGAAAATGATGTAAATAATACATTTTATATACTAAAAACATCGTAAAATGATACAATTAACATATAAAAGTAATGATATTACAACACATGTTAGGTACCTCCACACTTATCTGTTGCTTAACCTCAATCAACACAAAAACTAGGCAAAAGCTAGATAACAAACACCGAAGAAACTGCAAAAAAAATTATTGAACGACACACGAAAGGACAAAACATAACAACCAAACATCAAGACTCTAAAAACGAACAAACTCAAAGAACAGAAGGTACAACAAAAATGAAGTAAATAGTCACTTCCATAGAGGATTTAACTACTTAACCACATAAGGAGCTTTTGAATAACGAATCACAAGAATCGAAAATCCCACCGCCATCTTACTAATGGACTTACTAACCAACGGTGTGTGTATGTGAGTTTTTTGTATCACCCTTCAAAGAAAATAGGGAATTTCAAGTGATTAACATAGTGAAAAACTTTAATGGTAAATGCACAACACAGCTCATAATTCCCAAAACTTTTCTGCTCTAAGTTCTATCCTAAGTCCTTCTCAGATTAGGTAAGACTTTTAAGCTTGTAATGCTAGGCTCAGGACATCAAGGGAGTCAAAGGAAAGAAAATGAAAAGCAAAAGTAATCGAGATAGAGGTAATGCAACCGAAAGGAACGAAAGCAAATATAATCAACAACTTTCTAGCTGCTTTTGCTCATTCCCTTTTATCCCTAAATATCTTGCTTTGTTCAAATAACAAACAATCTCCCTAACATGCTCTAACTCTCACTAAACAATTATTTTTCAAGGAAATTTTCCATGAGAGAAGTAAGCTCAAGATTATGAGAGATAAAGCTATAAAAAATCTCGAGTACTCATTTTTTTTCTTTCTTTTCTCATTTTTCCACTTTGCTCTCTCTCTCTCTCTCTCTCTCTCTCTCTCTCTCTCTATCTCTCTCTCTCTCTCTCTCTCTCTCTCTCTCTCTCAATCAAATAACCACCCTTATTTGTTTTCCTCACTCAAAACGGCTAAAATTCATAGATCATTAGCTCAATAAATTGAGGATTTTATAAAGCGTGAGTTTAAAAGGCAAAGAACGGAAGGGATTAAAAACCCATGGCATGAAGGCACAAATGGGGAACTAAGGGTTGACTTCAAAAAGGATAGCCAAGAAAGGCACAAACGATATAATGAAGGCCTAAGACCATCATTTTCGCGACCAACCGAGACTAGACCTTTTTGCTTCAAAGCAAAGAAAACACAAGAATGAAGGCAAAGACTCAAAAAATATTCACTATACTAATCCCTAAGATTTTAAGTCTTCTACTACTAACCGATACTTGCAAGTGCATAAAAACCATTGACTTTGTAAGAATAATAAGCAAGTGAAGTTTTCAAGTCAAAATGCCTTCTTAAAATCCTAAGGGTTCTGCAATCAAGACCACAACTGGTTGTGACAAAAATAAAAATGTTTTTGTGTTTTTAAACAAGGAAAAAGGATAAAATGAAGTAAACATATGAGAAACTAATGAGAACAATGAGATGCCTTTTTTTGGGTTTTTTTTTTCAAAATTATCTAATTTCTTTGCATTATTCAAAACTATCTCTTTTTTTTTTTTGGAGTGTTTGAAAGAAAAACACGACTACATGAATTAAAACAAAAAGCTGGACACAAAAATAGCTAAAAGACACAAAAACTACCACACTTAAAATCACATTGTCCTAAACGTGGGAGCCAGGATAAAGCGGAAACAAAGAAAATGACATACATGGAAAGCTATCCCGAGGAGATAAAGCAAACAAACATATCAGAAGCAATCCCTACCAAAAATCAAAACACAAAAGAATAGCAAGATATAGCAAAAACCATAAAAACAAAAATGAAAGTATAACACAGGAAAAAAATACAAAGGATGGGGAGAGAAAACTCTCTCATGGCGGACACATGTCCGTGCCGCCGCCGCAGTCGCTAGAGCCCTAATTGGGTGAGAAATGACTGCAAAGTCTGGCCAACATCACCTCCTAGCGATCAATAGATGCCCTCTGATGTACTAACTCGTCTGCATATTGGCGAGAGGACTCCATGATTTCTGCCAACTAGGCTGCATAATATGAAACTACTCGAAAGCAGCCCACATCTCCATTTAGAAGGCATCTACAGGGACGGTGGGAGGTGCGTCCTCGTCGGAGAGGTTATAAGACCTATCGTCAACGAAAGAGTCCTCATCCTCATCATTGTCATTAGCGGGTTGGGAGGAGGACTCCCCTAGGCCAATCTGAGTAGTTTTCTTGACTTTTGGGAATCTGTACATGTTCTTTCTCTCTACCGATCCTCCTCCGCTGGGGGTATCCATATCTTTTATGCTTCGTCCCAAACATAACCACAATTGTTGAAAGTGGAAAAAGTGATTATCTGCGCTCGCCTGGTCATTGATCAGTGCTCACCTGTTAAATCAACATTAAATGCTTGAAAAACATGAAAAATGATCACAAGGTAACGAAACACACATGTAAGAGTAGTATCACAATTGGTGTTACGCATCATGTGTATTATGAGAGACACTATGGAAATAGGGGATTGATTCTGTAGTTTATGAATCATATAAAGATCGAAAATCTGGACATCACTTTGCACACCCCCCTTTGTACTAAAGTGTGACCAAAGAAATAGGTAAGGACTCTGGGTAAGAGCTGGAAAAAGACCCCCTCCCTCCTCCCCCCTCCCCCCATGAAGGATGGTCACAAATCACCTGGACGTGGATGAGGTAAAGGCGATAGTAGTTCTCTTTGTTACTCCAATATGGGTCCTCGTTGATGGACTTTCTACTCGAGTCTACAGTTACAGTGTGTCCCTCGTCCCTAATCCCTAGAATAGGTGCTAATGTTCTTCATCCAAAATGATTCTTACCCTTCTTAACTACGGAAATGATGGTAAAAAGGTCCTTGTCTGTTTTATGGAGCATTTTGGCATAGAATTTACGGACAAGTTCAGTATAGTAAACACCAGAGATGTGTAAAAAAGGTTCCCAACCCAAACTACCAAAAAGAGTATTCAAGCCTAAATGTTCTATGACATACTCATTGAAGGCTTTTTCAATAATGAGTTTTAGGTGTTCATTATCGGTTACCAATTTTCAGCTAGCAGTAGATAGGTGTTCTGGATGGGGGAATAGTAATCAGATGTGGAACCATCAACCCAAGCCCGTTTGGAAGTATTTGTTCTTTTGGAAAATATGGCAGTGGACTTTTTAGGGGCCAAGAGGAAGGAGGCAAAAAGGCAGGACTCAAAAGCGCACAAATAACCCAATACAACACAAAGGTGATAGCCACAACAATAAACACACAAAAGGAGATAGAAAAAACTAACGTAGCCCGTATGTGATTAAGTATACTATACGTCGCCTGTGTATGGGAGAGTGTAACACGAACAGAAAAAATAAGTAAAACTATGGCAAATGAGAATTAAAACATAAACAAAACAAAAATGAGACACACAAAATCAAATAATTAAAAGAAGATAATGCAAATAAAATAAATACAAAAGTAAGGCAAGGATTTGAGAAAGTTAACCTCGAGTTCTTTGTTCAAACAAATCGTCATCGTGATGCCGAAAGAAGCACACCACCTCGAATTTTTGTGTCACCAGAGGTTTGCCAAAATATTGTCGGAACCTCATCGGAGAAATTTCCTTAGTATTTTATGCAAAAATTCATTAGCAGAGCAAAGACGAAACAAAAAGAAATGTTATGAGAGAAAGAAAAAGAACAAGAAGGAGAAAGGGAAATATGGCCTCGAGAGTGGGCGTGGCAGGGGGAGGGATGGTGATGACTGGTGGAAGAAGGAGGAAGAGGGGGGTTCCAGTGGCTTGGAGAAAAGAGGGAAAAACTTGGGAGAGAAGATAGTGAACGGTGGAGGTGACGATGAGGGAAAATGAGGGAGAAACGAAGAGAGTAAGAGAGAGAGAGAGAGAGAGAGTAACCAATCGGAGGGAGTTAGAATAGTCACTGAAGATGGCGTCGCGTAATGGAGTATTTTTGCCGGAGTAGAGAGAGACGAGAGTAGAGTGAGAGATAATGGGAGGTGGAGAAGGAGAGAGTGTTGGAGGTTTACGGATTTTGGAGAAGAGAAAATGGGGAAATTGTTGCAGAAAATTTGCAGAAAAAAGCTGAAATTGATTGAAAAACACAAGAAATGACCTACAGCCCTGTCCAGACCCTAACGCATACGTTAGGTCAAGGCCTACTGTCCGTGGTAGCCTTCTGTTCCTCAGTGAAAATTTTTCCCCAGGGCCTACTGCCGGCTGTAGGTCTTGCCTACTGTCTGTAGTAGGCTTCTATTATTCCAAAAATTTGAAGCTTGACCCTACTGTTGGCACTAAGGTGTCGTACCATCCATAGTAGGGTTCCGCCCAAACTCTGAATTTCCTTCGCTGGATGGTTTTTCAGCCCCATTTCATGCCTAGTAAAGTCTTGTACTCTAAGCGAAAAATCTGTTTAGCATGCATTCAACTCCCCAAAAGACCTTGGCAACAACACAAAGAAACAAAAGTTCAAAACAGAAAGGTAAAATATAACATGCAAGTATACAATTACGCAGTACAACATTCAAGCCAGAAGTAATCTCACTCATTTTGGAGAAGTACCCACATCCTCTCCAAAGTATAGCTTCAAACGACGCCTGTTTATCTTGAAAGTACCTTGTGTAGAGTGTGTTACCTCAATGGTGCCATAAAGAAAAACCTTACTTACTGTAAACGGTCCAGATCACCAAGACTTGAGTTTCCCAGGGAAGAGACGAAGATAGGAATTGTAGAGAAAAAATCCCCTTCGTTGAACTCCTTCTTGATCAAGTGTTTGTCGTGCCACCTCTTCGTCTTACTTTATAAATGCTTGAGTTCTTGTACACTTGTAATCACTATTCTTCAAGTTCATTGAGTTGGAGTAGTCGTTGTTTACCTGCACGAACATAATCAAAGGTAACTAATTGAATCGCACAATGCGCTTTATGCTAAATTTCGATAGGTAAATGACATACTTTCCATACAATAGACGAAATGGAGTAAATTCTATAGGGGTCTTATAAGCTGTTCTATACTCCCAAAGAGCGTCACAAAGTTTAACACTCTAATCCTTATAGGTATGATCTACAATTTTCTATAAAATACGTTTTATTTCCCTATTCACTATTTCTACTTGGCCACTTGTTTGAGGGTAATAGAAAGTAGCTATCGTATGAGTCACTCCAACCGCTTAAACATTTTCTCAAGCTATTGGTCACAGAAAAGAGTACTCCTATCACTTATTATAGCCCCAAGAATGCTAAAGCAAGAAAATAATTGTTTAAATACTTAATCACAACTCTAGCATCATTTGTAGGTAAGGCTTGAGCCTCAACCCACCTAGAAACATACTCAACAACGAAAAAGATATATTGCTTACCAAAGGAATTAGGGAAAGGGCCCATGAAAACGATACCCCAATAGTCAAACACCTCACAGACTTGAAAGTAGGCATCAGCTTTGCATTTTATTTAGAGATGTTACTTATTCGTTGGCAATTGTCACAATTCATCACATATCTCTTTGCATCCTTGAACAAAGTCGACCAATAAAAGCCCAACTCGAGTACCTTTTGAGCAATTCTATTCACTTGAAAATGTCCACCAGCGGACCCATATGACAATGGCGTAGAATATCTTCCGTCTCAGGGTACGCTACGCATCTCTGGATGATCTGATTGGCACATTGATAGAAATGGAAAGGATCTTCCCAAAAGTAGTACTTAATATCTACAAAGAACTCCTTCCGTTGAGAGGTACCTGCGGGCATTAGCAACCAGATAGTTAGCTATGTCGGTATACCAAGGTGAATTATCTTTAATAACTTGACAGAAAAAAAAGTTGTTCTTCGGGAAATTTATCTTTAATGTGCTCCTCATCCAGTTTTTCCAAGCTTGGATTATCTAACCAAGAGAAATGATCGGCCACAAAGTTTTCATCTCCCTTTTTATCTTTGATCTCTAAATCGAACTCCTACATCAAAAAGCACCCATCTACTCAGTCTAGAGTTAGCGTCATTTTTAGAAAGAAGGTAATTAAGAGCAGAATGGTCAGTGTAAACTATGACTTTAGAAAGAATCAAGTAAGGGTGAAATTTATCAAAGAAAAAACTATTGCAAGTAACTCCTTCTCCTTGTGTAGTTTGCCTAGGTGTCCGTAAGTCTTACTTGCATAGTAGATTTGTTGAAAATACTTACCCTTTCTCTGACCTAAGACAACACCTATTGCATAGTCACTAGCATCACACATAAGTTCAAAAGGAAGTGACCAATCTAGAGAGACTAAAATTGGAGAGTTGGTTAGCTTTTCTTTAAGCAAAGTAAAAGCATGCAAGCATTTATCATTTTAATTGAAATGTGTACCTTTCTCAAGCAAAGTTGCCAGAGGTTTTGAAAATTTTGAAAAATCTTTTATAAATCACCTATAAAACTCTGCATGTCCCAAGAAACTCCTCACCACCTTCACCGAAGAAGGGGAAGAAACCTTTCAATAGTGTCAATTTTAGTCCTGTCAACTTCAATGCCACTTTCAGAAATCTTATGGCCCAAAACTATCCCCTCTTGGACCATAAAATGGCACTTTTCCCAGATTAAAACTAAGTGAGTTTCCTTACATCTTTTTAAAACCTTCTCAAGTTTAGACATACAAACTTCAACAGAGTTCTCAAAAATAGAAAAGTTATCCATAAAAAACCTCTCCCCGCCTAACCATAAAAAATAGCAATCATGCAACGGTGAAAAGTGGCAGGTGAAAGTGGTTTCTCTTGATCTTTGGGAGCAAGGGAATTTGGAAATATCCTGAGAACCCATCTAGGAGATAGTAATAGGAGTGATTCGCTAGTCGCTCGAGCATCTGATCAATGAATGGGAGAGGAAAATGGTCTTTACGTGTTGCCTCATTCAATCTTCGATAGTTGATGCATACCCTCCATTCGGTGATCACTCTAATAGGGATTAGCTCGTCCTTGTCATTTAGGACCACCTTCTTGCCACCTTTCTTCGATAGCACTGATATCGGACTTATCCGGATGCTATCTAATATTGTATAAATAATCCCGGCATCTAGGAGTTTGATCACCTCCTTCTTTACTACTTCTTGCATGTTAGGATTCAACCACCTTTGAGGTTGAGTCACTAGCTTAGAATCCTCCTCAATTAATATCTTATGAGTGCAGAAAAATGGACTTATGCCTTGAATGTCCGCTATCTTCCATGCGATAGCCTTCTTGTACTTTTGCAAAGTCCTCAACAAACCCCATTTTTGTGTCTGACTCAGTTTGGAGGATTTGATAACTGGGAGTGTTGAATTCTCTCCAAGGAACGCATACCCCAAATAGTCTGACAATGGTTTTAGCTCCTGCTCTGGAGGTTCATCAAATGAAGACTTAAGTGAAGGTCTAGGCGGTTCCTTTAAGTATTCCTTTTAGTAGTTTTGTTCTCCACATTTGATTATTCTAATTTGTCCATCAATGCTTGAATCTCTTCAAAGTCTACTTTACTTTGGTCCGTCCTGTTGGAGAGCTATTAGAAGGGCATCTTCTTGCACAAATTCCTGCACATGAGTAGAAATATAAGGATCAATAGCATCTATCATGAATCAAGTATCATGATGATCTAATGATTTATGCATAGCATCAAGAATTCTAAAAATGACCGTCTCCTCTCCTAACTTAAGGGTTAACTTCCCTTCCCCTACATTAATTAGAGCTTTAGAAGTAGTGAGAAAGGGACGACTAGGAATGAGAGGAACTTTAATGTCTCCACTCATATCCACAACCACAAAGTTAATAGGGAAAACTAAATCTCTACTTAGACGAGCACATCCTCAATAATACCCCTAGAATATTTAACAGATCTATCTGCAAGTTGTATACTGATCCTAGTAGGTTCAGATTCCCCTACTCCCAACTTTTGGAAGAAATCAAAAGGCATAAGATTGATGCTAACACCCAAATAGATAAAGCTCTAAAAACAATCAAACCACCTAAAGTGTAAAGAATGGTAAAACTCCCTGGATTTTTTTGTTTTCCTGAAAGTTTTTCTTTAGGGTTCAGAATGGCTGAGCACTCCTCGTTCATCATTACTGAAGAGATGTCTTCCAACCTCTTCTTTCTAGAGATAGCCACTTTTACGAACTTTGCATATTTAGGCATCTGTGTCAAAACATCAACCAAAAGAAAGTTAATATGAAGTTGTTTAAAAACTTCTAAAAACTACTATATTGTTCATTTTGCTTCGCCTTTAGGACTTTCTATGGGAATGGAATGGGAGGCTTGTATGGTAGAGGAGATGGTTTCTTCACTTCAAGCTTGCTTTGTTAGTTCTCCTCTTCTTTAGTGGTAGTAGACTCTTTTGGTGCTTTAACAAATTCCTTCTCTTTATCAACGGCCATAGGAGGTGTCTCCACTAACTCTTTTCCACTCCTTAAGGTGACCGCTTTTGCATGCTCCCTTGAGTTCTTCTCAGTGTTGCTGGATAAAGGGCCAAGGAACCTTTCTGAGATCATCTTCGCCAATTGCCCAATCTGATTCTCCAAGTTATGTATGAAGACTTCTTGATTCCCTTGAGATGCTTCCATACTTTGCATTCTGGCATCCGCCAAAGTGATATATTTAGAAAGAAGATCCTCAAAATTAGATTTTGGAGGTGGTGGATTTTCCTGTGGAGTATTATAAGGTAGAGGTTGAGTGGGAACTCTACTATGAAATCCTGGAGGCTGTTACTACCTCTGTTGTCCTTGCCCTCCCCAAGAGAAGTTAGGGTGATTCCACCAACTTGGATTGTAAGTATTGGAGTAGGAGGTTTTCCTTTGCCGATTCCGATGAACAAATTCTACATGCTACATGGCAGCACCTATGCCAGGGTGCTAATGATTGGGATGCCCTCCACTACAAAAATCGTAGAACATGACTTGATGATAATTTATACTAGAAGGTGCAAGAGTCATGTTCCCAATTTTTTGATCTATTATTGGCGCCAATCTGGCCTCTATAGTAGTAACAACATCCATATTGTGCATCCCGACAGGCTTGGGCTTGGATCTCCGTCCTCCCCAAGTGTAGCTATTCATAGGTATCTGCTCTATTAGATATTACACTTACTGATGAGTCTTATAGAATGATTGAATCTGGATACCCAAATCCAGACCTTGATGTAGGCACTTTCTGAGCAGCTCCTTCCATCTGTCCTAAGCCTCATATATAATTTCTCCATCAATCTGTTAGAATGACAAAATCTCATTCCGAAGCTTGGCAGTAGGACCAGGAGGAAAGTACCTTCCTAGAAACTTATCAGCTAAGAAATTCCAATATGTAATCAGAAGATAGTGACTTCAACTAAGATTTCACCTTATCCTTTAGAGAAAATGGGAAAATGTGAACTCTACTGGCATTATCTGAAACTCCATTGATCTTGAGTATGTCGAACACCTCCAAAAAGTTAGCGGTGTGCCCATTTGGGTCTTCCTCTTAGAATCTATCGAATTGTACATTATTCTGTACCATTTGGATTACATTCGGCTTGATCTCGAAATTGTGGGCTTGTACAGGCAGTCTGGCTATGCTTCACTGTGCCTCAGTGATGGATAGCTGGGCGTAGTCCACTATAGTTCTCTCTGCAATTTGAGGTGGGGGAAATGGAGGATATACATGTGGTGGATCTTGATATTCCTCTTTCGTCTTATCCATAGGGATAGTAACGTTGTTGTTCATCGTCTCAAACTTCAAGGCACGGCGGGCACTTTGCAACATTCGCTTGACCTCAGGGTCGTAAGCAACTAATTCACCCTTTTGAATTTGGGGCATAAACTAGTTAACTAAAACCTAAAAAAGACAAACACAAGTCACTATCCAGAATAGCACTAACATAACTAGTATAAATATAAGCCATGAATGAAAACCAATTAAGGCAAGAACAAAACACAATTCAAATTAAAATGCAAACAATAAATAAAGTAACTAAAGCAAAAGAAAAATGGTGTTCTTTAAGATGTTGTTCCCCAGCAATGGAGCCAAACTTGATGTTTAAAATCAGGTAGACTCTAGAAACATGTAAGAGGCAAGTGTACCTATCACTGTAGTAAAAGTGGTTTAACCGGGTTGTTGAACTCAGGGAACAGGAAGCTAAAATACTAACCTTCGATTCTAAGGTCTAGTCTAAAAATTGATTTTTATTTGAGAAAAGATAAAAAACTAACAAAGAAATCAAATAAATAAAAGAAGTTTGGTTTAGAGGTAAAAATATAAGGAAAAAGGTTGAATGATGGAATCCCCCTAGATTTTGTCAACTATTTCAATTGGGAAAACATAAAATGATGTTTAAAAAAATAAAGTTAGGACATCACACATAACTCAGGCAATCCTTATCTCTAGGTGAGAACCACTCTATTCACTAACTTTTATAAAAGAATCTCTTTTCCCTTTAACCGATTATGAATGCGTTAAGATTAAGTGATTTAAGAAGACCTAGAAGTGCAAAGAATATTTCTATTCAATTTCCAACTCTTATTATTCAATAAATTGTCCTAAATTCATTTTTCTTTTTCTTCCAACCAACTCTGCAAAATAATCGATTCTACACAAATCAATTAAACAAAGAATACAATTGATTAACAACCCAATGAAAATCAAACATCCATTTTTACAAAGCCAATAAAAAATCCATATCATTCAAAATCTAGGGTTCAACCCTTATTCAAACCCAGCTAAACTAGCCAATGAACATTCTAACAAAACACAATCCAATAATAGAAATTATAAATAATAAAGGAAAAGAATGCTTAGGCACGAGAAGAATCGCTTTCACGATTCCAAAAGTCACCAAGCTTGTCTCTCGATTTGCTTGAGGAACTTCGAAATTACTCTGTCTTTGATCTTCAAGGTCCTCCCAAGACACTCACTTTAATGTTTAATTTATGAAAACTGCCTGCCTAATTGAAGAGGAATTGAGAAGGGTTTTGAGTCCAATTTTCGCCCACAATTCCTCCTCTCTAACCTAAAATTGAATAATGTCTCAAAAAAGGGAAAGTTCACATATAAAACACCTAAAAATGTACTAGGTAAAGCCTCAACCAGGACCTACCGCGTGCGATAGGTCGAGCCCTTCTGCCCGTGGCAGGGTTCTATCTTCTGTCCATAAACTCTTTAGGATCTACCATTGACGGTAGGGTTAGCTTGCCATTGCCAGTAGGCTTCTTCCAACTTAAGCTTTGAGCCCCAATACTTACCGCAGGCAGTAACCTATTGTCAGTGGTATGATCTTATCTTTGGTGTCAGCCGCCTGTTTCCACTTGTATTCTCCAACTTCTTAATTGTAAAGCACCTAAGATCTAAGATAAAAGTAAAGGGAAATTATCTAAATTATACATTTATCTACCAAAAATTTTTATAACAAACACAATTAACATATAAAAGTAAGACATTATGGCACATATTAGAAAGCTCCTTTCCAGAATCGAAAAGCATCAAGAGCAAACAAGAAAATCGTCGAAAAGGCTTATGGATCTAGAAAGCTCCACTATCTAGATCTGAAAAGCTGAAATCTCATGCGGGTCAGGAGAGTTCAAATGGATCAAGGTCCGAGTGATCACGGGTCGCCCATTTTTTCAGCTTATTCAGCCAAATTATACCCTTCTTCCCCAAAATTTTCAAATCCCTAACACCTTTATCCCACGCAAGTCATACACAACAACCCCTTCCCTTGTCTATGTTCCTTATCTTCCCCGAAATTCACCACCTCCAGTCATCCTCTACCACCATCACGCCACCTTTCCCATCTTCTTTCTTCTCCTTTTCATTCCCCTCCTGGTTCCATTTTCCCCCTTTTTCCTCCTTTTTCCCATATGCTCTTCTCCTTTTCTTACTCTTTCGATCATAGCACCACCACCACCATGTTTCCTCCTATTTCATGCTCGTCGGTTTTCACTCCAAGGCGGCACTAGCAGTGCAAAGATAGCCTCGGCAGAAACTTCACCGCAGCAACTCCCGTTCCAGAGGCATCAAATTCCAGTGGTGACGATTCTTTTGACACGAACCGAGACTCAGTTCTAAAAGTCGAATTTTTTCTTAGTTTTGGCTCCCACTGAATTGCTTGCTTGAATTTGTTTACATTACCTGCTTGATTGTTTAGTTAGTTGTTAGTTAAGTTTTTGTTGTTTATCTATCAATTGCCTACTTGATTGTTTCATTGCTTGTCTTATTTGTTTTTGGGGGCATAGCCTATCTTATTGCATTAATTATACACTATGCAAATACGAGCTATGTTTTTTTATTGTGGTTATTGAATATTTCTTGTTGGTTGAGTTGTTGCCCTTTATCTTGTCATTCCCTTTTTAATTCATCACAATGCCTCGTAAAGCCATCAGTTCTTCCTCTTCTAAATGCGCCCAAATAGCTGAGCCCAAATCTCCCGAGAATGCCCTTCTATTCCATCTTTCATGAGAGAATCGCAGATAAGGCTTTTAAAGACTGGTATGAGAAACGGAAGAAAAGTATAATAGAACCTGAACAAATTGTAGAAGCTGTGTTTGATGCTCAACTTGAGATTTCTACCCTTTTCATGGTCTAGGTTGGGATGCCATGATCTGTAGGCACGGATCCCAAGCTCATTAGAGAATTTTACTCAAATAGGATCTAAAAGACAATAAAAATGCCGTTTCTATCACCACTATTGGAAAAAGCGTTAGGATTCACTTTGATAGTACCCTACTTTCAGAGATTGCACATATTCCAAGTATGGGCCTTAGCATCAGCTTCGGTTCTACCTCTAGGATTATCTATGGGGATGATGAGTAGAACCATAACCCCAATTGTGATAGGATAGGCATTCGTCACGAGCCTAAATTTAGAAACATCCGAACCATTTGGAATTCCATGGACCTAATACATCAATTAAAGTTCGTGACGCACCTCATTGTATCTAATCTTACCCATAGGTTTTTCAATGAACTTCAAGCCATTGATATCTTTATTATCGACAAATTACTTTTAGCTTTCCTTTCTCCTTAGCATCGGCTATATACATGTTATGTGTGATACAGTCTCCACAAACAAGAGTGATCGAGATCTTGGTTATCTCTTGCTTATAACTAAAATTTTACTCTATTTTGAGGTGGATTTTTCAAGGGAACAAGTGGAGTGTAGAAACAACGGTAACATCATCTCTAGATTTACTCTTTCTTGAGCTGGATTTGAGTATGATGAAAAAGAGAAAAGGTGGTTGTCAATGGAGGATTTAAGGGAAAAGAAGAGTCCAAAGAAGACCTGTAGATTTAAAGAACAAAAACGTGCGAAGGTTACAAAATGTCACGGAAGAAGAAAATGAGGAAGAGAATGAGAAAGAGGAAAGTGGTGAGGAGGATGAGGAGTCCGATCCCTCCTTCTAGGGATCCATAGCAGAATTACAAGTTGGACTCACCAACATTCTGTCATGCTTGGATAGACAAGACAACATGCTGGCCTAACAACAACTCTTGTTATAAAAAATCTGCGAGCGGATCTCTCCTGGTGAAGACATGAGCAGTGGAGGAAGTGGAAAGGGTGGATCGGCCCTCTAGGGAGTTTTTCTATCTCCCTACTCTCTTTATTTTGTATTTTTTTTATTTTGTTTTGTTTCATTTGTTTTCACACGTTTTGTGTTTCCCTTTATTTTGTTAGTTTCGTAGCTATTTATCTTTTTGTTTTAGTTTTGTTTGCCCCCACATTGAGGATAATATGGTTCTAAGTGTGGGAGGAGTTTAGTTGTTTTCCTTTTACAAAACTACCAAAAACATTGACAATTTCCAAAAACTCCAAAAAAAATATGGAAAATGTTGAAAAATCTCAAAAACTTGTTTTGTTTCTTTCATTTAAAAAGATTAGTTTTTGTAAATATTCAACTTTCGAAAAACCAAAAAAAGATTTTTCTTTTTTTTTTTTTGTCACTAGAAAAGCATGAAAAGAGGTAAATTTTAACTTGTTGAAACTTGGAGTAGGCTTAGTACAATTTAACTTCACATCTTTCTTTTATTGAGTCCGTATGAATTGATGGTTTTATGCACAATACTTTGTTTTAGTAGTAGAAATATGCTTTGAGAATCTTATGAAATTGCCTAATGTGATTTATTTTTAAAAGCATCATTCAAAAACTTGTTTTCTACACCTTGAAACAAGAGTACTTTACGTTTTGTTGACCCCAGAGATGATGCTCGTAGGCCTTCTTTTATCCTTTTGAACCTTTCTTTCTGCCCTTTTAACTCTAACCCTTAGTACCCTTTTTGAAGATTTCAATCCAAGGGAGTCGCTACCTTTTTTTCTTTGTCTTTAAACTCACATTTAAATATAAACCCTCAATCGATGAGCTATTGATTCTATATCTTTGAGTTAGTTTGAGTAAGCATCACAAATAAGTGTGAGGGAATGAGTGAGAAAAGAAAATATTGAGAGAAAGGGTATTTTGGGAAATTTATGTGAAAGAAATCAAACGAGAAGAAAAAAGTCTCAAGGGACTGTGATATTCGAATGAAAAATGTGAGAAAGCTTGTTCCTTCATTTTTTGAAGACAAAAAAATGTGGAAGATGAAAAAATAGTGAAAAGAGACTGAAAAGAAAGAAAGAAAGAAAAGAAAAAGAGAGAAAAAGTATGAGTTCAAAAGAAAAGGTATAAATTTTTATCTCTTGATAGCCTTTCTTTCCCTTCTTCTCATATACATAATTCCTTGGGTTTAAATGATCGATGAGAGTTATAAAGTTTTATTGGGATTTGTGTGTTTTGAATAAAAGGTAGAGTGTTCCGTGAGATTGGAGTGGAAACGACTTAAGGTTTATAGACAACTTTGAGTTTATTTACCTTTTCGTTGCATTAGCTCGTATTCTCTTTCATTTGGTCTTGTGTCTCTAGCCTAACGTTACTAGCTTGAAAATCCTACCTAATCTGGGGATGACTCTAGCTAGAATTTGGAGCAGAAAGGTGTTGGAAAAGTCAAGTATATAAATTATGCCTTAATAGAATGAATCATATGGTTAATTTCTTGACATTGGTTAATTTCTTGACATTCTTTATGCATATTATCAAAACTAAACATATGTAAGCACACAAACACATACACACGCCATTGATTCATATGGGCTAAACGGAATGTTAGATGTGTTAGTTGGATTATGAATGTGCCTTGATGAGATTTGACCGTTGTATAACTCTTGGTTATGTTTGAAAGTGGCAATTCTTTGTTATTTTTGTTTTTTTTAGTTTTTATAAAGTTTTAAGTGTTTGCTTTGTAACTTTGTGGGTATGTCGACTGCAATCCTTCACGAGACCTTAATCGTCCTCTTTTGTAACTTAGGGGTTTAAAGGGCTTGTTGCACGTACTAAGTGCAATCGTGAGTCCTACGAAAGTGGCTACTTAGTTTGCTTTGCTTTTTCTTTGTTGCCTTTAGCCCTTTGCTTGAGGATGATCAATGCGTAAGTGTGGGGGAATTTGATATATCTATTTTTACCCTTTTAAGCTTTATTTTTTTATTGGTTTTTTAGGTTAATTATGTATAAAATGTAGTTCTCAAAGCACCATTTTTCTCTTATGGTTATAGGTACCTTTTGAATGAAGATATGTCGAAAATGAGCCAAAATTACTTTGGATCAAAAAACGAGGCAAAAAGGAGAAGAAACACAAAGATAAATACAGGCTGGAAAACCTATTATCCGAATCCGAATAGTTTCTTTCCAGATCCTAAAAGTGTTGTTACATTTCAAGAGATTTATCCAGTGAACTTTAGGATCCGAAAAGCTCAGCTTTCCTGATCCAGAAAGTCACGTGCAGGGGCTATTATGCAATGTTAGAACTTTTCCTTTTTGTTTTCCTTTTGTAATTTGATTCAAAACTTTTTAAAAAAGCGTTCAGAGTAATTTTAGAGTAGAATTTGGTTAATTTTCTCCTATATAAATCTCATTAGATACATTAATTTCATTAGCTTAGGTTTTAATTCACTTATTTATATTTTGTAAGAGGATTAGAAGACCCAATTCAGGTGCAATTTTGGAGTTTCTTCAAGCGACTTGGAAGACGAGCTTGGGCATTCATCGAGACCATGGACACTTTAAATTCTTCTACTAACTACCTAAACTTATTCTATTTATGAATTTGCCTATGAGTTTATATTTTAGAATAATATTTAGCGGCTAATTCTTTTGTGTTTGAATGTGGATGAACCTAGAATACTTGGTTAAGTTTTATATAAATTTATTGTTTTGATTATTTAATTCTTGTTTGGTTGTTATTCAATTGCTGTGTTTGAATACCGGTTTTCCGAGATCGGTAATTTTGCAAGATTAATTGAATTGAAAGAGGAAGATTAATCTAGGGCATTAATTAAATAATAGGAATTGGTAATTGTGTAGCATACTAATTACAGTTTTTAAATCATTAATATATCACTATAATCTATAATTCGTTCATAATGGAGTTAGGGTGAAGAAACATTCTTCTTTACACGGTTAAGTTGAATAAGAGGGTCTTCGCCAAGACACAGGGATTATTTGATATTCGAGTGAAACCCAACCAACAATTTTAATAATTAATTACAACGAGTTTCTAAATGAAACTAACATAAGAATTTTTTTTGGTGGGGGGGGGGGGGGTGTTTACCATTTAAACACACTTTTTCCAACTTTATAACCTTATTTGCTTTCTTAATTGTTTCTTTATTTTTTTTAAACATCTTTTCAAATATTTTTATTTAATTAAACAATAAAGATATAGGTATCTGATATGTGCCATTTTGTACTTTATTTACATATATTATTTTCATCGTTCTACGATATTTTTAATATATAAAATGTATTATTTACACAATTTACCTCTATTCTTAGTGTCGGTGGCTTCGTTTTCTCCATTTTCGGGTTCTGTTCTTGTTGGCCTTGAGTCGTCAGGACCTACCGCTTACGATATATTGAACCTACCATCCGTGAATGGTACGGTTCGACCTACCGGACGTGATAGGTCCTGTTAGTAGCACTACGTTTTTCATTGTATTTATAGCAATTTTTATCCCCATTATTAGGGGTGCACAATTTTTAGGTTTAGAGAAGGGAATTGGGGTAATTTTGGGCAAGAAAAACCCTCCCAATTCCTTTTCAATTAGGTAGATTAGATACCATTAACATAAAATTGAAGTTATTGGAGGAAGATTGAAGTGATTCTACAAAGCAATTTCGGGTTTCATCAAGCAAATTGAGTGGCGAGCTTGGGTGGCATTCGGGACCGTGGATCACTCTTTTTCAGCCTAAGCTTCCTTTCTCTTTGTTAATTATGATTTCTACTATTGAACTGAATATTGTTAGGATGTTTTCTAGCTAATTTTATATTGTTTGAATTGAGGGTTGAACCCTAACTTTGGATGATAATATTTTTTTATTAAATTTCATTAAATTAATGTTGGTTTATGTGTTAGTTTTTGTTCAACTACATTTTCGTGATAATTGATTTGCTCGGAATCGATTATTTTGCAAGATTGATTGAATTGAAAAAGGAAGATCAATCTAGGGCAACTAATTGGGTAATAAGAGTTGGCAATTGAATAGAGATATTCTTTGCATTTTTAGGTTATTTAGATCACCTAAGTTGTTTATTGCATTCATAATTGGTTAGCGAGAGAAGAGATTCTCCTCTAAAGGTTAAGTGAGTAGAGCGGCCTTCACCTTAGGGTAGAGATTCCCCAACTTTCATGTGATAGCCCAACCTTCGTTTCCAAACATCGTTTTATTAGTTTTTAATTAGAAAAGTTGACAGAAGTTAGGGGAATTCTTCTATCAAACTCTTTTAAAAAATTTTATACCTTTAATTGTTACTCCTATTTAATTGTGTTTTCGTAGTTTTTCTAATTTGTTAATAATTTCTCAAAACCCTCTTTGTTAGACTAAACATTAGTTAAGATGGTGACTATTTGAGCCTTTACCATCCCTTGAGTTTGACAACCTGGGAGGTTCTCTAGTACTACATTAATAGGTTCTTTTGCCTGTTAATTGTTAATTTAGAGTAGTCCCATTTTAAAGACATAAGTAGTAGTAGTGCTTGCCGTCCCGAGAGTTTGGCAATCCGAGGGACTTTCCTTGCCATATTACACTAATGGGTATGCTTACCTAAAAGTAGAATTTTGTTAGGATAGAAACCACAGAGTAATACCTATGGCAATGACAAACATGGAAAAGACAGTTTTTGTAACAGAAGACGGAATCTTCAGTTATACATGGATGCCCTTTCACTACCAGAAAAATTGCTTTTACTGAATTATTTTACCGATTGATACAGTTCGGTCAGTAACTTTACCAAGTTACCGATTGATTGCTAATCCATCAGTAATTAGACAAAGTTACAGATCGAAGATGACTAAATCAGTTCGTTATTCTAATTGAAAAAGTTACCGATCGAATCTGACTAAATCGGTCGGTAGTTCCAATTGAAAAAGTTACCGACCGAATAATCGATTGGTAAGTGAATTAAATTTTAAGAAAAAAAACAAATTACGATCCCTCTCCCCGTAAACCCTCTCTCGGTTTGGTTCCCCTCCCCTTCTCTCATACCCTAGCTCCCCATCCCTTCTCCCTCCGCTCCTGCCGACATTGGACCAACGGCAACCCCTCTCTCTCTCTCTCTCTCTCTCTCTCTCTCTCTCTCTCTCTCTCTCTCTCTCTCTCTCTCTCTCTCTCTCTCTCTCTCTCTCTCTCTCTCTCTTAATCCTCTCCTCCTTTTCAATTTTTTTTAATTTTGCAGGTTCTGTCCGCCTCTCCTACCGACGTCGTCGTCCACTTGTCGTCGTTGTTCACGCCGCCAGCCATTGCACTTTGCCTGTAAGTTTTTCTTTTTTTTTTTTTTATCGTTTTTCCTTTGTTTTTATAGTGAAAATTTCAAGTTCAATATTTTTTTTTACAGTAAAGGATTTCAAGTTCAAGTTCAAAAACACTAAATACATTTTTGAAGTGCTTTGTAAACTTGAATATTTTTAATATTTGATTTGTTAAGGATACTCTAGAGAAAAAATAAGCAAAAAATGAAAAAAGGACAATGTGTATGAGTACAAATAATATGATAAACCATAATATCATTTCTCTAATATAAAATTAATATTGGTGGAATTTCAATAATATATAAATGTATATTCTTAGCTGTGCCAATAAAAGCATATATCTTTTTTTGGGGTTAAATCTTAAAAACTCCAAAATTTAGGGGTTTATTCAAATAAGGTCACGAACTTTCTTTTTAAACACACCCCCAACTTTTATATTATTAAAAATTTATGAAAATAAGTGTATAATTTCTAAAAATACCCTTCAATAAGATAAAAACTTCAGAAATTTTAAGTTTGACACCAAAATAGAAAGTATTGACGATAAAAAATAAAATATTATTCAATCTTCTTAAATAATTATCATCTTTATTGATAACTAGAACTTATATTGTTGAACTTTTTCTCTCCATTGAAGGGTATTTTAGAAATTATATGTTTATATATATATATATGGCACAGTAATTGAAGTTAATTATGAAAATTTAGAAAGAAGACATACTTATTCTAGTAACAATAAATATTGAATTTTTCTTTGAGGAAATAATATTCACTTTCTAATAAACAAACAAGTGTGCCCTTTGCAAGTAAAAAATGATAAGAAAACTAGTTAGAATTAGTTCTTTATCTCCCTAATAAAATTTTGGCTTAAATTGTAGAGGAAGAAATTTTTGGGATCTATGTTTTTCTTTGGAATGAATTACTTATAGATATTGCTATATTGTTCTTTCTTCATCAAATTAGAAAGCTTTATTCCATCTTTAACTTGAAATCCATAATGACTATAAACAGAAATTTGCCTTGTGCACTTATTGGATTCTCTTTTGTGCTATTAATTAATACCGTGGTTTATCTTAAAATACAAAAATGTACTTGAAATACATAATGGAAAGTCTTTTATACATGGTGTATATTGTATATCTTGTGTTTTTCTGTTTTTCTTATTTATAGATGAAAGCATAATAAACAAGTGATACGTTGTAGTTTTCTATATCTTTGTTTTAGGTATATTTGGAAGACTTAGAGCGTTGCTTATTCTTTCAATAGAGGTATGTGTTATGCAATTACATTTTCTTTCTTTATCTCACTATGGGGGAGCCCAGACTTTTAAATATATAGTTCTTTTGCTTTTATTATGAATAATCGGTTGTCTTTATGAGGGAGCCCGCACTCTTAAAATGGAACAGAGATGACATGACATGCCAAAGACTATAGAAAATAGAATGGAGATAGGTAAAGAAGATGGCAGAGGACAATCTCACAATTTAACAAGGCATAGTATCTTTTAGAATCTTCCATATTGGCATACTTTTCTAGATTGCCACAATCTTGACATCATGCATAATGAGAAGAATGTCTTTGATAATGTTTAACATAGTTAAGGATGTAAAAAGGAAAATGAAGGATAACATGTAAGTCTAGAGAAGGTGTTCAAAGATATTGCAATCATCCTGAGCTAAATCTAAAAAGTTCTGCAAAATCGAAGGCATGTTACACTTTGACAAAAGAACAAAAGAAAGCGTACTTGAGTGGATGAAGGACTTGAAACTACTGGATGGATATGCCTCTAACTTGAGTAGATGTGTTGATTTGAAGGAGTTGAGAATGTCCGGAATGAAAAGTCATGATTGCCATATGCTTTTGGAGAGATTGATTCCTATTACTCTTAGATACTTTTCAACAAGGTTTGGAGTTCTTTGGCAAAATTGAGTATGTTCTCTAGGGACTTGTGTTCTCCTAAATTAAGTGTGGGCACATGGGAGAAAATAGGCAAGGCATTTGCACAATCAGAGTTGTATGTGCTACTACAACAACAAAAAAGGACAGTGGGTCGACACGGGATCCGACGAATTTTGTGTAAGGTTATTTAATAGGTTTACTTTAATGTTATATCATCGTTTATTACTCTTTTTTATATTACTTAACAATAACTTATTAATGTCTTTCTTGTAGGTGAAATTTCATAAGCTAAAGGTGAACGCAGAAGAATGCCTTCACATTGAGATCGGCTCGCCTATGCCGACTGAAGAGCAGTTGATGTTTGAGGCTGCTGGTGGCAACATCAAGGGCCATGTCTACAGTTTTGACTCACAATTTGTAGCCATCATCGCCAAGTGACAAGGAGGCAGCAACAGCTCTCATTGGTTTTATTGGTATCTTATGCGGCTACCCATGATGCCTACATCGAGAGGGAGAAGAGATTGTGGGGATAGATGCATAGGACAAGTTCGTCGGCTTCATGACCTTGTTCGCCACTCAGTATGGTGTGTAGCTAGATTTGGTACCCACTTTGTTCCCTCCATTCCCTCCGATGGAAGACTATCTTCCCTCCTCCCTAGCCCACCTCCACGAATGTATTACTTTGATACTTATGTGTTTGGTACTTTGGAGCTTACGTTTTTTGTACTTTGGTACCTATGTGTTTTATATGTTATATGGTTTGTATTTCACATACTTAGAGTATTCATTTCATTACTTATTTCATTTTGTATTTGATATTTATATATTATGTATTCTAGATGTTTTTATTATTATCGTATTGGAAGTAGATTATATATTGATTGTATTCATTTTATATTGTTTATTGTTGTTATCGGTTTCTAATTTCAGGTGGATTATTATAATTACAAATAAAATATTAAAAAAATCAATATTTACCGACCGATACCGACTGAATATTGTTTGATAACTATTTATTAAAAAATAAATACGTTACCGACTGAAATTCGATCGGTAAATAAAATATACCGACTGCGAAATCGATCGGTAAGTTTTATAATTGGTCGGTAACTTATTTTTTAAATTGATTATTTTAAATGAGAAAATTAAAGTTACCGACTAATCGTTCGGTTGGTAATTCAAGAAATTTGGTCGATAAAAGTTACCGACTGACAATACATTCCGTCACACGCAGTTACTGACTAAATATCACCGACTGACCATATCGGTTGTAATCGGTCGGTAAATGCTCAATACCAACCGATTTATCGCTCGGTAATTGCCTAGATTCTTGTAGTGTTTGGATTGAAGAATGTCCAAGCGGAGTTCTAACGAATGGCCAATGGGGTATTCGGGGACCAGATTGGATGCAACATGGAAGTGTGCGTGGATGACATTATCCTTAAGTCTAAAAATATGGAAATGTTGCCAGTTGACTTGTGAGAGATGTTTGAAAAGATACGGCGGGTCGAGATGTGGCTTAACCCAAATAGTGCGTGTTTAGAGTTTTAGCCGTAAAATGTTTAGGCTTTATTATTTTTGAGGGCATGATTGAAACCAATTTCAAGAATATCAAGATCATACAGCAGATGCCACCTCCAAAGAGTGTGCGGATGTACAATGCTTATCGAGATGCATGGCATACTTGAGCTGTTTTCTTGCCAAGATGGAAGAAAAGCATCTTCTATTTTTTCAACTGCTTATACTTAAAAACTCATCTCAAACCTGTCATAAACTAGAAGAGCTAAATTTTAGGATCTTTTCTCTCTTGAGGTTTCGTTCTTTTTAAGAATTTTTACTAAACTAGGCTTGTTTAATATATTACTTCCCAAATAGGGCATATGCATATAGAGAATGCAATATCCATTTTTGTCATATTCTCCAAAAGCCTTATAACTTTTAGAACTTTTTAAATGTCCTTAAAATTTTGAATGTCTAGAATTATTAATATACTTGAGATATCCGTTGAAGAAACTTGTAGATCAGAACAAATAGCTTGTAATAAGAGTCAAAACTTTTGTTAGCTATTATATAAACTAGATTCTCATAAACAATTGTTATAAGATTTAATTGCAACTTTTGAACTAATTAGTGACGAGAATATCACTTATAATGATTTTCATTTAAAAAGAATTAACAAATTAACCGAGTCTGCTAAAGAATATGAAGATATTTATAAAAAGATAATTTTAACCATGAAAGAAAAGGGCATATAACATGGTATCAGAGTCTTGATTATAAATTCATCGTAAAAAACACTTCTTAGAAAGAATAAAAAGCTATGAAATCTGTAAGTACTATACAATCTATAAATTAAAAAAACGAAGAAAGTAATATAATATCTATTATAGATAGAGATTATAAAGGTACTCCTGGATACAAGCAAAAAATTAAGAAAATATTAAAAGAAGAAGTAGATCTACAAAGAATTAAAAGATATTGGATTAAAGAAAAAGAAAATTTTGAAACGAAACAAGAACCTCAAAATTACGAATATATTAGCTATTGTAATCATTGCATTAAATACTACGATCACTTATTAAATATAAATAAAGAAAATCAAGTAATTATTGAATAAAAATAATAAATAAAAATAATGCTCTCTAATTTAAATATAGAACAACAAGAAATTATTGAAAGGTTTGAGAAAATAATAGAAGAAAAAAAATATTAAGTTAGAACCAGTAGTAGAAAGTATTAACATACCTTGAACATTTTCTAAAATAAGAGAAGAATTAAGAATACTTAATAAAAATTTATTAATTACTCCTATATATTCTTTATTATAGAGATATGAACGAAATAAAAAAGTTATTAAATCAAATATTAAAGATAACCGATAATTCAAAATTGAACATAAAAGAATTAGGAAAGTTCATAGAAAATATTAATATAGGAGGATCTACTTATTCTCCAATTAAATGGGGACTTCTGGATGTAACTGAAAATATAACTGAAGATGTAAAATATTTAACATGCAAGAAGAACAAGAGAAATTAAAAGAACTAGAAAAAGAATATATGTTGCCAAAAAGAGAAAATTTGTCTAAACTTAGTAGGGTTATAACCAATCGATCACAACTAGTTGAATAACTGAAAGAAATCAATTTAAAAGTGGAAAGCAATGGCTTTGTTACAGGACCTTTTAATCCTCCACCCGTAAATACTCCATTTAGACCAGAAAACACAGAAAGAGAAAATGACACTCGAGAAAGAGGTAGAAGAATTCCTGGAAGAGGATTTTCTTATAATAGAGAATTCTCATTTGTTAAAAATATACATAACATATATAGAGGACAGTCAAGGCGAGACTATAAGAGAGAATTTAATTCGGTAGACGATTATGAACATCCTGTAAACTCAAGTGGAGTTTGCATAGATCTAGATTGTTGTAATGATAAAAGTAAAGCCATAGAAACATGAGTAAAAAAATAACGATTTAGCAGTGCAGTTAAGAGGATGGAATTCCACAGATGCATTTAATTTTATACAACATATTTTCAAAGGAAATGTAGCTACCTGATAGAAATATATAAATACTACAACCTTAAACAAGATAAAATATGGAATTGAAACCGTAGGAAATATGAACGACGTTACTACTAGAGATTTATTATCCAGACTTGAGAGAGTTATTAGACATGAGTTTCTTGAAGAAGCATGACCAACTAATAACTTGCAAATTGTAGAAAGAAAAAAGGCAGAAGCAAATTGAAAGATACAAAATCTTCAAAAATGTGATATTTGTTACTTTGATAATTATAGTTGTGAATTTAGTAAATATTACTATCAAGCAGAACCTAACAGAGAAGAGCAAACCCAACTTTTACAAAGTTTCATGCTAAAACTACCTTATCCTTGGGGATTAAATATAAAAAGAGAATATGATGAAGTAATCAAAACTCATGAAGATGGTCTTGGATCAAGGATATAATTTTGTAAAAGGAAAATAAATTAATGGTGCCAACAAGCTAGAGACTACAAGTTATATTATAAAACACAAAAGCGAGGGTTGTGTTGTGAAACACTAAGATCTACAAGTAAATGGGGATGCGATAACAGAATAAGCTAGAGACTACAAGTTATATTGTAAAATACAAAAGCGAGGGTTGTGTTGCGAAAAACTAGGATCTACAAGTAAATGGGGATGTGATAACAGAATAAGAACAAAAAATAAAAAGTATAAAAGATATAAAAAATACTTTAAAAAGAAGAGATATTATAATCCAAGAAAAAGATATTTCAGGAGAAGAAAATATAATAGAACTTAGTACAAAAAACCTAAAAAATATACATGTTGGTTATGTAAATAAGAAGGACATTATGCTAACGAATGCCCAAAAAGAAAAGAAAAGAAGCAAGCAAAACATTACAAAATATATGAAGAGATTTTAGCATATGAAGAATTTGAGCCAATAAAAGATAGTGAATTTAGTGATAGTGAATCCTTATACGAACTAGCTAGTGAAGTAGAAGAAGAGTCATCTTCAGATGAAGAGACAATATCAATGTGTATGCTAAGAACCTATACTCAAGAAGAATATAAGCCAAGAAAATATGCAAGAAATAGAAGATAATGAAAGTAGTAACTCTTAAACTATAATTTTCGATGAAAATAGGTTTAAACAAATTCAGAAGTTCGAGTTAAGAATAAGAGAAAAAGATGCTTTTGATATAACAAAGTTTAAAATATTTCACAAAGCTATCTATGTTGCTAAAATGTCTGAAAAACCTATAGAAGTTAAAAATACACAAGGAAAAACCATAATACCCTTCTTAACAAGAAGGATAATAAAAGAGAACTAGAGAACTAAGTAAAATAAACCTGAAGTAAAAAGAAAATAAAAAATGTAACTATAGGACAGTCTAAATATTGTTAAAGCCTTTTTTAGAGAAGGGATAGATTTTCCAATACAAATATATTGTATGAGTGATAGAAATGATCCTATTGATGCTTTATTATGGTTGTGTCAGGAAATTTAGTTTACCAAAACTACAATCAAACTAAATTATACTGTGTCCTTAGCTAATGAAAACCTAGATAGATGTCTTAACTTATACTATCAATTACATAGAATAAGAATGCCTCGAGGAAGCAAAGCCTTTAGTATTACAACAAAAATAATATATGCCTTTTGTACTTCACACCACAAGGAGATAATAAAAGTAGGACAAAACAGTAATATTGAAATAAAAGATGAATATAGTTATATTGCAGAATATATACAACCAAGACAATTAGTAGAAAAACAAATCAAATTACCAGAAGAAATAATATTAGATTTCAACAATATTTCTTATAAAAATCAGAGAACAAACACAATATAATCTTAGGAGATAGCAAGTTTTGAATTCTGAAAAGAATACCTTCCACTATAGGTAATAATAATAGAAAAAGTTTCTCTGAAAGAACTACTAGCAGTTCAATAAGCCTAACTAAACTAAATACCATGAGATCTTTTTATATAACTTGTAAATATAATGATGGAAATATGGAGAAAGAAATTGCAACTCTCATTGACACTGGAGCGGCTTCTAGCTATATACATGAAAATATGACTGCTTCATTACCAAAATTATTATCAGAAAAGTCTTATGAATTTTATCACTATCATGAAAACATTCATAGGATATATACATATGTTGATTGTAAAATAATATTCATAGACTATCAAGGACAATAACATCCAATGAACATAAAAATATTCCATTACTTTTAGGAGGGAATTTCCTAGAAGCAATACAACCATATGATATTCAACATAATAGCTCTGTACTATAGGACAAAATGAATATTTATCTCTAGAAATTTGAAGATAAAAAACAATGATGATGTTTAACATCAAACTCATTACTTCTGAACATAGCCTATATGTTAATTTAATTACCAAATATCTAGAATATATAGAACGAAACTATCATGCATTTATAGATACAGGAGCAAGAATATGTCTTTGTAAAAAGAACGTCCTTCCTGAACATTATTGGCAAACTAACCCGAACAGAACAGTAGAAGGAATAAGTATAAATGGACAGACTCTAGAATTTAACTTATTTACCAAATATATACTTGTTCAAATAGGAAATTATATAGTTAAAATACCTTTAATATACCAATCAGAAAACCATGGAAGTGATATATTATTAGAAAATAATTTTATGTTCCTTTATAATATTTTACAGTTACAAATACTCAAATTCACTTTACTACGTCTTGTGAACATAAATTTTATATTAAACATGTTTTTGAAGTAGTGTCTATCGCTACAAATTATTATCCATTTCAAATTCGTATATCCCAACGTAGTGGAAATACTTTACACAAATATCCTACATATTTACCAAAACCTATTCCTGTTTTACAAGCTTATTTTCCAAATACATAACCAAGACATATACCAATACTACAAGCTGTATTACAAAATACTATAAGCCCAGATATCTTTCGAGAATTACAAACATCCTTTGGAGAAAATCCAATAGAAAAATGGGAATTAGATAAAACTCTAGCAGATATTAAGTTAAAAGATCCCAATGTTATAATTAGAGCAAAACCAATGAGATATGGCAAAGAAGATATCCTCGAATTTGATAAACAAATAAATGAGTTATTATCTTGAGGCTTAGTACAAGAAAGTAAAAGTCTTCATAGTGGCCCTATCTTTGTGGTGAGAAACCATTCAGAAATAAAAAAGGAAAAGCACGAATGGTATTTAATTATAAAAAGCTAAATGAGGTAACCAAGTTTGATGGATATTTCTCCCAAATAAAGAATTAATATTTAAGAAAATAGCAGGATATAAGTATTATTCTAAATTTGATTGTAATTCTGGATTTTGACAGATAAAAGTAACTAAGAACTTCCATTCCCCTAACTACCTTCAATATGCCATAAGGTCATTAAAATGGACAATAATGCCTTTTGGATTAAAAAATGCTTTACAAATATTTCAAAGAAGGATGGATAATATATTTCAAATTATTAAAGAATTTTGTGTTGTATATGTAGATGACATACTTATTTTCTCTAAATCTATAGACGAACAAGAGAAACAATTAAAAAGATTTGCTTCTTTGTGTAACAAACATGGAAATGTACTCTCTGAGAAAAAGGCAGAAATAGCAAAAACCAAAATAGAGTATCTATGACTAGTTATCGATTAAGGAAGTATTGAATTACAACCACATATTTCAACAAAAATATTATCATTTCCAGATAAAATGAAAGATAAAAAACAATTGCAAAGATTTTTAGGATGTCTCAAATATGCTGATCAATTTGTAAAGAACCTTGAACTTAGATATACTTTACAGGTTAAATTGCAAAAAAATTATATATGGACTTGGACAGAGGAAGATATCAATGCAATTAAACATATTAAAAATTAATGTGCTAATTTACCATTTCTTGAATTATTATTATAAAATGACTTCCTTATTTTAGAAACTGATGCTTCATATATGTATTAGTCTGCAGTTTTAAAATGTTTTAAAAAAAATCACACCGGTAAAACATGTGAAGAAAAGGATTGCAAGAAAATACATCCCAAATTAATTTGTAAATATGCCTCAAGAACCTTTAAAGATGCCGAAAAGAACTATGATACTAATGAGAAAGAATTATTAGCTGTTAAAAGAGGAATCGGTAAATTTGAAATATTTTTTATTACCTACTAAATTTCTTGTTAGAACAGATAAACGCAGTTTAAAGCTTTTATTAAGAATAATTTAGAGCCTACTGTTGCAAATAAGAGACTCATTCGATGGCAGGTATAGTTTTCTCATTTCGAATTTGATATTGAACATATTTTAGAAAATGAAAATAGTTTAGTAGATACTCTGACAAGGGAAGCTGCCAATGGCAGAAGAGAAGATAGCCAAATTAGTTACAATGATAAATAATTTCTTAGAAGATATAGAGAAGATAAGTACACAACTTAAGATAGCACTGTCTGAATACAAGATATTGAGAAGAAAATAAGTCATCAAGATATTCCTAAAGAAAACCCTTCTACACAGGAGGAAAACAGATTCAAGTTCAGAAAAGATGAAATGCCTTTCAAGCTAAATATTCTGAAATAGATATAAGAGATAATTCTGAAGCAAATTTAAAATGAATATATAAATTGGGAGATCCAATAGTTGGACCTCTTGGCAAAGGAGGATGTAGGCCTCTCTGGCCCAATTTCTTCCAATATTTCTTAATTTTTCCAGCCCAATCCTTTTTTTTTCCTTACCCAATGATGATGGGCCTCGGCTGGAGTAGGCTTGGACCGGGTCAAGAGATGCCTGGGCCGGTCCAGGGCGGCCACCCGGGCTGTCCGTTGGTGACTCCTCGTTTAAACCCCCTGCCTCCTTGTTTCTTGTGCAGTCTCTTTCTCTCCTTCTCTTGACTGTCTCTTCATTTACTTCTTTCTGTCTCTTTGAGTTCTACTTGAACTCTTTCTGGTTCTTCCGCTTTCTCTCTTGCGGCGGCTGCTACTCTTCTTTGTTCCGGCGTTCTCTGTGTTTTGTCCCTTGCCAGTCTTCTTTTCACCTTTGCATGTCCCTTGGTGTGTTTAGAGAGAGAGTGAGCCGAGAGAAATAGAGAAAGAGGTTTGCCGGTGACTCTTGTCATGGCTGAGGCCATTTCTGAAGGTGCCATTTCTGATCTACCCTTCGGTTACTCACAGCGCCTTGACGCGGCGTTGCCACCATTCAGCACCGTTTGTTTGCTCGGTGACCGTTCATTTGCTCTGCCTCGGTCATCTCTTTGGTTTGATTTCCACCGTCGGTTTCTACCGCGGCGGTGGTAAGTAAAACTCCATTTTTATACATTATATTTTTCTTTGGTATTAATAGTTTGTTAGTTTTGCAGGCTGTCTCTTTTTATTCTTGAATTGGTCTATTTTTGTGAAGATTTAATCTTCTGTATTTTTTCTTTTCGTCCGCTGTTTTTTTTTTTTTTTTTTTTAAATCTTTAGGGCTTGTAATAGTAATTAGGTTTTTCCTTCAACAAGTGGTATCAGAGCCGCGGTTCAGCTCATCGGCGCCGGCATCGGTCAACAATCTTTCGAATCTAAGGAGTTCCTCAGATCCGGCCAGTAAAGTCCTCTTGTTCTCTTTTATGCAGTTCTATTATTATTGCTTCTGCTCGGCTTGCCGTCGTGCCTTTACTGTTTTAGAGCTTTTTTGTTTTCGGCTTGTCGCCGGCTTTCATCTCTGTCCTTTTTGTTGATACGGCTTGCCGCCGATTCTTGCTATTACTGTGATTTGTGTTTTTTTTATCCTGTGTTTCTGATTAATGTTACTTTGCCTCTGTTTATTCTTGGTTTTTCTTCAGTTTTTTTCAAAAATGAAAACCCAAGCCTGGCTTGAATCCGTGAGATTTCAAGTATCTGTGACTTGGCGTGTTTTTCTGTATTTCAAAAGTTTATATACATTTTATATATTTTTCTGTTCTTGTCTTTTTCTAGTGTTTGGTTAAACTATTTGTTTCAGCCTTTTATCTCGTTATACTATTTGTTTACTATTTACTGCTTAGGTTTTGTGCTCTCTTTGTGTTTCACTATTTTGCTTAATCAAAACCAAACCTAATCAAACAAAATAAAACAAACAATGCCGTTTTTCTTTGAAAGTTTTTCTCTCTGTTTTTCGAGAAAAAAAATCTGGACAGTTTTATTCAAAACTTTTATCTTTCCTAAGCTACCAAATTACACCTATTTTCCTTTAAAACATGTCAGTTCCAAAAATTTAAACTGATAGGTTTGATGGCAAATCTGATTTTGTAATATGGCGGAGGAAAATGAAAGTAGTTTTTGTACAAAATAAAATTGCTCCCGCTATTTGTCGCCCTGAAGAGTATCCGGAATCTTGGAAGGGTGAAGTTCTTAAAGAAAAACTATCACCTTGCATTTGACTGATAACATTTTACGAGAAATTGATGAAAAAGACAATGCTTTTGAAATTTGGACAAAATTGAAAAAAATATATTTGGGAAAATCTCTTTCTAATAAGATTTATTTAAAAGAGCAGCTTTTCGGTTTCAAAATTAGCGGGACAAAATCACTTTCTGAAAATATAGATGATTTAAATAAAATAATTTTGGAACTTCAAAATGTTGGAGAGAAAATCTCTGATGAAAATATTGCAGTTATTTTACTAAATGCCTTACCTGATTCTTTTAATAATGTCAAATCTGCTATTAAATATGGCAGAGATGATTTGTCTCTTTCCGATGTCAAAAATGCTTTGAAATCTAAAGATTTGGATTTACAAAAAGAAAATAAATCTTATGGTGAAAATCTTTTTGTGCGAGGAAGGATTGACCAGAGAGAACCTCCTAGTCATCGTTTTAAAAGTCGTTCCAAATCATGAGAGAAAAGCAAAGTAAAATGTTTTTATTGTGAGAAAGAGGGTCATATGAAAAATAAGTGTTTTAAACGGATTAAAGATGAGAAACAATGTAAACATTGTAAAGGAGGTAATAAAGTCGACAAAATTAACGTTTTTGAGTCAGATGGTAACTCTGTGTTCTCTGAGGTTTTGTGTGTTTCTCCTTCATGTACTGATGTTGTTAATCACTGGTTCTTGATTCTGGTTGTTCTTTTCACAAGACACCCAACAAACACTGATTTTCTGATTTCAAACCTTTAAACCAAGGAAAAGTTTTTATGGGTAATAATCAGGTTTGTGATATTAAAGGCATTGGTAATATCTTGACAAAAATGCATGATGGTGTGACTAGAAAACTCACTGAGGTGAGATACGTGCCCAACTTACGTCGAAATCCTATCTCTCTTAGTTATTTGGACTCTTTGGGTCTCTCTTTTAAATCTAAAAACGTAATTTTATGTGTTTGCAAAGGAAACCTAGTCATACTAAAAGGTTTTAAAAAGGAAACTTTTTATATATTCTTCTTGGTAAAATAGTTTGCAACTCCACTGCATTGATTTCAAAAACTGTCCTTGAGAAAACTATGTTGTGGCATCAGAGGATCGGCCACATTAGTGAAAAGGGGCTTTATCATTTACAAAATCAAAATCTTTTATGTGGTGAAAAAATTGATTCCTTGGATTTTTGTGATCACTATGTTTTGGGAAGACAACATAAAATCAGTTTTTCAACTAGCACACACAAGTCTTCTGCACCTCTTGATTATGTGCATTGTAATCTATGGGGAGCTGAAAAGGTTCCAACTTATGGTGGTAACGTTTATTTCTTGTCTATTGTTGATGATTTTTCAAGGCATGTATGGGTTTTTCTTTTAAAAACCAAAGACCAAACGTTTAAAAAATTCAGTGAATGGAAACGTTTTGCCGAAAATCATTCTCAAAATAAACTAAAAACTATCAGGACCGATAACGGTCTTGAATTTTGTAACCAGAAGTTTTCTGATTTGTGTGCATCCCATGGCATTTTACACCATAGAATGATTAGACATAACCCACAGCAAAACGGAGTTGCCGAAAGGATGAACCGTACCATTATGGATAAGGTTCGATGTCTTCTAGTTTCTTCTGGTGTTCTTAAACCTTTTTGGGGTGAAACTGTTAGTACAGTAGTATACCTCATCAATAGATCCCTTTCCACAGCTATAAACTTTAGGACTCCTATAGAACTCTGTGTGGTACACCTCCTAATCTTTCTAATCTGAGAGTCTTTGGGTGTGCAGCCTTTGCTCATCAGAAAGAGGGTAAACTAGATCCAAGGTCTAGAAAGAGAGTGTTCATAGGATATCCTAGTGAGGTAAAGGGGTATAGAGTGTGGTTGAAGGGTGAACCAGATGTAAGGGTTGTTATCAGTAGGGATGTTATCTTCAACGAGTTAGAGATGCCATGTCTTAAGGATAAACCCATCTCCGATAATCCGCCTAGTGTTCCCATTCCTAGTAGCATTCTGGTGGAGGTGGAGATTATCTATGAACCTTCCTTAGATCCGCCTTAGGAACCTAAAACTAATCCTGAGTCTTCTGCTCCATCCAGTAGTACTCCTGTTCTTCCTAGTATCCCTGAAACTCTTGATCCTATTCTAGATGGTTCCGATGAGGAGGAAGAACATCCTAATGCTCAAACCCAAGCTCTTAGGGATTATCAACTCGCTAGAGATCGAGTTCGTAGGGTACCCAAGGATCATCCTCGGTATGGTTACTTCTACATTATATCATATGCCTTTGCTGTTGCATCTTATGTGGGAGAAAAAGAACCTTTATGTTTTTCTGAGGTTTTGAAAAGTCCCAATCGCGTTTTATGGTTACGTTTGATGGAAGAAAAAATGTTTTCTTTAAACAAAAACAAAACGTGGATTCTTATTCCAAAACCCTCAAAACAAAAACTAGTTGATTTCAAATGGATTTTCAAAATAAAAGAATTCGAGTCTTCTAACGAACCTCCGAGGTTCAAGTCCAGACTTGTTGCAAAAGGTTTTTCACAAGTTGAGGGCATTGATTTTAACGAATTTTTTTCTCCTGTTGTTAACTATAAAACAATCAGGATTATTCTTGCTCTTGTTGCTTTTTATTATCTTAATCTTGAACAACTTGATGTGAAAACTGCTTTCTTACATGGTGATCTTGAGGAAACTATATATATGCGTCAACCACCAGGTTTTGAGGTAAAAGGTAAGGAACACATGGCGTGTCTTTTGAAAAAGTCTTTATATGGGCTTAAACAGTTTCCCAGGCAATGGTACAAGAGGTTTGATTCTTTCATGACAAAAATTAGTTTTTCAAAAAGTAACTATGATAGTTGTCTTTATTTTTCTGGTAATAATGTGGATTCTGCTATTTATTTGTTTCTGTATGTGGATAATATGTTAATCGCTTGCAGACATAAAGCAAAAATCGATAATCTGAAATCCTTGCTGAAATCTAAATTTGATATGAAGGATTTAGGGGTTGCATCCAAAATTCTTGGGATGAATATTTCAAGACATAGATCTGATTGTTCTCTCTTTTTATCTCAAAAGCCTTTCCTTCGGAAAATTGTATTCAAATTTTCAATGCACCTGTGTAAACCCATCATAACTCTCTTGCAAGCCACTTTAAACTTTCCGACAAAACCTGTCCTAAAACTGGAAATGAGAAAAGAGATATGGCCAATATCCCTTACAGAATGGCCATAGACTCAATTATGTACTCAATGATATCTACCCGTCCTGACATTGCTTTCTCTATAAGCCTTCTCAGCAGATTTATGTCAAATCCCGGAAGAGATCATTGGCCTGCCCTCAAGTGGCTTCTACGTTATCTGAATGGAACTTTAGATCAGGGTTTACACTATCACAATTGGTCTGATTTTGAATTAATTGGATTTGTTGATTTTGATTTTGCAAGTGATAAGGATGGTAGAAAATCTACCACTTCCTATTTCTTTACCCTAGCGGGTAATTGCATCTCATGCAAGTCCCAACTGCAGTCGGTAGTTGCCTTGTCAACTACCAAGGCTGAATATATCGCAGCAACTGAAGCAATCAAAGAAGCCATCTGGCTTCAGGGTTATTGAGTGAATTAAATATTTTACATTCTAAAGTTATTATTTATACTGATAGTTAGAGTTGTTTGCATTTGTGTAAACATCCGGTCTATCACGAACAGACGAAACATATAGATGTCAAATACCACTTTATTAGAGAAAAGGTCTCTAGTGGTGTAGTTGACATGGACAAGATTAGTACTGATAATAATCCTGCAGATTTTGGTACTAAAATTGTGAAAACTGACAAATTTATGTTTTGCAGGGACTTCCTTCATGTGTAAACAATTTGACTCAAATTGAGTCACCTTAGGGATGGAAAATATTGTTCGAGGTGGAGATTGTAGGCCTCTCTAGCCCAACTTCTTCCAATATTTTCTTAAGTTTTCCAGCCCAATCCTTTTTTTTCCTTACCTAATGATGATGGGCCTCAGCTGGAGTAGGCTTTGACCGGGTCAAGAGATGCCTGGGCCGGTCCAGGCCGACCACCCGGGCTGCCTATTGGTGACTCCTCGTTTTAAACCTCCTGCCTCCTCATTTCTTGTGCAGTCTCTTCCTCTCCTTCTCTTGACCGTCTCTTCATTTACTTCTTTCTGTCTCTTTGAGTTCTACTTGAACTCTTTCTGGTTCTTCCGCTTTCTCTCTTGCGGCGCTGTTGCTACTTTTCTCTGTTCTGGCGTTCTCTGTGTTTCTGTCCCTTGCCGGTCTTCTTTTCACCTTGCATGTCCCTTGGTGTGTTTAGAGAGAGAGTGAGCCGAGAGAAAAGAGAGAGAAATAGAGAAGGAGGTTTGCCGGTGACTCTTATCATGGCTGAGGCCATTTCTGAGGGTGCCATTTTCGATCTACCCTTCACTTACTCACGACACCTCGATGTGGCGTTGCCGCTGCTCGGCGACCGTTCGTCTGCCCAGTGACCGTTCATTTGCTCTGCCTCGGTCATCTCTTTGGTTTGATTTCTGCCGTCAGTTTCTACCGCGGCGGTGGTAAGTGCAATTCCATTTTTATACATTATGTTTTCCTTTGGTATTAACAGTTTGTTAATTTTGCAGGCTATCTCTTTTTATTCTTGAATCGGTCTGCTTTTGTAAAGATTTAATCTTCTGTATTTTTTTTTCTTCCGCTGTGTTTTTTTTTTTTTTTAATCTTTGGGGCTTGTAATAGTAATTTAGATTTCTGTGATAGTAATTAGGTTTTTCCTTCAACTGAAGAAATTATGAATATCTTGTTTACTATGGAATTCCTGAAGATATTGAAATAACAAGCTCTGAAGATACTTTTAAGAAGCAAAGTCTTGAAAAGAGCTATGGAAAAAAACGCCAGATAATTATGCTCAATTTGAAGAAGGATTCTTAATATATCATAGCTATGCTGTGAACATGTTGAGATAGATTCTTAGTTCAAAACTAATGACTATGGAAGCTATCAAAAAGCTAATATTTATCCCTGTGCACCTGCTAATATTGTTGTTGGATCATATTAATATGGATTATTACTTTCTATCTATCCCATTCCTAATTTAGCAGCATTAAAATAGCTGCCTAAGAGCATACTCAAAGCTACAATGGAGTTTGTTAAAGCCATTCAGCATACCAACATATATTTAAGATTTTATTCTACAGGACCTGAATGGATTAAAGATGGAGATGAACCAATTCATGATGGATATTTACCCTCTGAATATATAATAAAAATAGGAATGACATCGAAAATGTTCGAACCTCAAATGGCCTCTACCAAAATAATAACTGCTGGTAACATAAGAGATTTACCTAAACTAAAAGTTTGAGGATTCAAAGATATGTACAATTTGCTACAAAATATTATCTTTAATAAAGATAAGATATGGTTGTACAACACTAGAGGAAATAATCTTATCTTTTCCACTAGCAAAAAAGAGACCAAAGAGGTAGATTTCAAGATGCTAAAGGAATGGCTAGAAAATCTTGCAGATAGTCAGCTAGCCATGTCAAAAAAAACAGTTCTACAGTATTGTCAACTTTTTGCAAAAGACGAAGACCACTTGTGCAGTTATTGTGAAGGAGGAGGAGTTGTAGAAGATTCCCTGTAAAAAGGAGCTCTACTATTGATATAATGGAGGGACCAAAACTTTATCCGTTATTGAAGAAGTAGGACTATATATCACGTGAAAATATTCCTTGAGAACTTTTTAAAGCTCTACATAAGAAAGATGAAAGAGGAGGAGAAGGCATACAGGAGTTAGAAACCTCTCCAAGATAGTAGTGTGTGTTTCCGAATAATGTATTTCTAAATTTCCTTTCTTGTTTAGAGTGAGTAGCTAGAAGTGTACAATGAACTTTCGCTATAATATATCTATGTATGCTTTTCAAATTTGAAGAAATAAGATTGTTGTTTGATTATTATCCCTATTATGCCTTATCGTAAAGATTGATGTTTGATTATTATCCCCACTATGGCTTATCATAAAGATTGTTGTTTGATTATTATCCTTATCTTTGATCTTCTTTCTTTGAGAATACACCCTTGAAAAGGAAACGAAGAGGGTTGTGGTTATCTTAGTCTGATAGGCTTGTGATACTCTGAACGCACGGTATAAATTCTTACCAGAAGATATTATACTACTCTAAGAGTGAAAGTTGAGGTGAAAGTTGCTACCGGGATTTTAAGGCCGATCGTTAGAACAAGAGATCCGAATAAGAATAGCTCAAATATCTCAAAGCGGAAGCTGTGTTGGGCAGAAAGGAAACATCTAAATTGAAATCTTTATATTATTAAACTGTTATATACGAGCAAATATAGATTTATTGAAAAAATTGTAATTAGAAAAAAGTTGCATAATCTAGTAGAAGGTTTAAACATATTTAAAAACAAGAAAGTGCAATAGATCAAAAGTGATAAGGTCTACCTAAAAAACTTAAAGAATTTTGAGGCAAAAGTATAATGTAAGAAAGCTTTAAAAAGGAAAATAAACCTATTTTGGGAAGAAAGCTAGAAAACACTCTTATTTTAGTGTTTAATGGAAAAAAGAAACCTAAACCTAGGAATAATCCTAAATTTTACAAGTCATCTCAAGATAATCAGCCACCAACTTATCTAACTTGCAATACTTTCCAAGTTAAACCATAGAAAAGCATTCTCAGTAAATAGATAAATAATAGAAAAGGTTCACATTATAATTTTTTCATATAAGAAAAGCTTATATGTTTATATAACTAGAATTTCCATAGAAACAAAATATGTAAGGGTCATTTAGATTACGATTTTGTATCAGAAAAGGGTTAATTATATTTTTTTCTTTGAGATTTGTTAAACTATAGTTTTATTCTTTTATTTTATATAAATTATAAATACATTCCTATCGTTTATATTTTCATAACTTATTATCTACTACTAATTTTAATGAAAAAATTTATCAGAAACTAATAATTTTGAGTAAAAAGTTTAAGATTTTCCTACAATATCATTTTATAAGTTGTTGTTCATTATCATATATAAAGACAGTAATCTCCTTGCTAAAAGTTTATTAATTAGTCTATTTTACATGATGATGGATATTATTGTCTTAATATATGATAATAAATAAGAAGTAAACTTGCAGATTTATTTTAAACTTTTTACCATATAATCATTGTTTTCTGATAAACATTTTCATTAAAATTAGTAGTATGGAATAATAAGTTACTAAAAATATAAATGATAAGAATATATTTATAATTTATACAAAATAGAGGAATGAAATTATAATTTGGAGGCATAATAATCCTCAAGTGCCTTTTCTTTTTCTTTTTCTAGTTTCCAAAAGAAGTTAGTAAAACTGTAGGGTATTCATATAGGTCATTGTGGAAGAGTAAATTAAACATTGAGTCAGATATTTTATTTTAGACAAAAAATTTTCTCCCAACTGTTGCTCACTACTCCTTTTTTAAGCAAACTTGTGCATCCACTCAAACTCCGCCAACTCCTCTCGGTCCCATGCTGACATGGCAAGGCAAGCTAACACTGTGCAAAATTCTAGTAACCCAACAACTCTTCTTCGTTGCGTTGCGAAACCCGCTATCTCATCTTCAAATCTGCGAAACTCTAAAGAATTAGGAAGACATTAGATTTAGAAGAGGTGATCATGAGATGACATAAAATTAGATAGATAAATTTCAATGAAATTAAACCTTTATAAATCGGATGTTCTTGAATGAAGAAATTGGTCGGTGTTATGTCTTCTTGAAACCAGAAATCAGTGCAATTGTGAAGTGAAAGGGAATTTGGCATAAATTGTCCTTCTTCAGGAAAGGGGTAAAGTGAAATTTGTCAAATGAAAACAAGTAGCTAACATAATAATAGTGTAGAAACTTTTTGGCGGAAATATTTCTAGTATCTATCTCCCGCAAACTTGTAATTGTGGTGTAGATTTATCATAAGTACTATAGTTTAACGGTTAGTGTTGAATTATATGCCCACGATATTAGACTGTTATTATTTTTCCTAATAATAATTTTGAATTAGACTTTACACTTTTTTGAATTGGATTATTTTAGGATATCGGGTCGGGTCAATTTTGGCCCAACCTTTAGTGACCCATTTGCACTCCAACCTCCTCTTTAATTACTTCCACCTCCTTTGACCACAATCCTTCAATTTTTCCTTCTTTTACTTCAACCGATCTTTTTCCCTTCTTTCTTACTTGACCCACTATAAATACTCACTATATTTTTTACCCTAATTTTTAACCTAGCCTTCCTCTCTTCTCTCAAGTCTTGGTCGCCTCTCTCCTTCTTCGTGAGAGCTTTTTCCCTTTATTACTGAAACTTTCTGGTGTTCTCTTTTATTGAATTTTTTTTTGCAATATTCTTGCTTGACTGATTCCTGAGGACTATTGAAGTTATTAGTAATTTCTTTGAGAGATTTTTTTAGAGGATTATTCGGATTGTGAGGTCCGGTTCATTGAGGAATTCTAGTTCTTCATCTTGTTTTCTTTCCAATTCCACTATTTTATTTACAGTTTGAAGATCTTGTAATTTATCTCTTTTAATTTGTAATAGATATATTATTCTTTTATTATCTTCGATTGGGTTGTAATTTAAAGTAGTGGTTCGCAATTTCATCGCTTAACAGTGGTATCAGAGTCGGTTCATGTTCTCTCTATCGATCTTTGAGTTCAGATCTTGAACCCCGGCATGAATCGTGAATTCTGCATCAGGGAAGTCTTCTAAAGATCTCATATTTATTCTTTATTTTCTATCAAAAAGTTTTTGATTGTGGTTTTTGGCCACTTGAATTTGAAAACTAAAATTCGAGCCTGGCACGAATCCTATTGAGATTCTTCGTATCTGTATCTCAGTGTTTTTCAGTTTGAAAAAATGATTTTTTTGGTAGTATAATTTTTTTAGTTTTTTGGTCTTTATTTTTTTGCATTTTTCTGTTCATTTTATACCTTTCTAGGTCGGTTTAGATTCTGCATTTTTGTGCGTTTTTTGGATTTCTGTTTCTGCCTGATTTCTGTTCAATTGTTTTTATTATTCTGTCCGGAGCTTTTTTGTGTTGTTCTGTTTTAGATATTCTGTCTATTATTCTCTGTAGTTTTTTTATTGTGTTGTATTTTTATTTTCCGATAGTCGGCTTGCCGCCACATTTTTTTTTTAAATTTCTATTATTAATCGGTTGGTCGACTTGCTGTCACTTGCTTGAAATTTCTTAGTTACTATTTTGTTGGTCGGCTCGCCGCCACATATCAGTAATTTTTTGTGCTATTATATTGTTGGCATTCTTTTACTTCTTTAAGCACTTTATTTTGGCTTGCCGCCAATTGTTGCCTATTCTCCGTTTATTTTTTTCCTTTTATTTTTCATATTTTTGTTTCTGTCTACTCTTTGTGGTTCCAATGGCCACCGCTAGATTAGAAACTGATAAATATGATAGTAAAAGTGATTTTAGTATTTGGAGAATAAAAATGAAAGCAGTTTTAGTTCAAAACAAACTTTTGCCGACTATTTTAAAAACCGATGATTATTTTGAATCATGAAAGGATGAGTTTTTAAAAGAAAATTTTGATTCAGCAAAAAGTTCAATTATTTTACATTTACAAGACAACGTCATCATCGGAGAAATTAGAGGTCTGAACACTGCTAGAGAAATTTGGCTCAAACTGGAAAACATGTTTTTAAAACACTCTATTTCAAACAAGATCAATTTAAAGGAGTAGTTTTTCAGTTTTAAAATATCACCTTCAAAATCTCTTAAAGATAATTTAGATGATTTAAACAAAATTGTGCAAGATTTACAAGATGGGGGTGATGACATTTTTTATGAAAACGCTGTTATCATTCTTGTAAATTCACTTCCTAAGTCTTTTGTTGATGTCAAAATTGCAATTAAATATGGTCATCAAAAACTTGTCCTTTCTGATATAAAATCTGCTATAAGGACTAAAAATTTAGACCTTAAGAAAGAAACAAAAGTAATGGTGAAAACCTCTATGTTAGGGGTAGACTTGAGAAAAAGGAACTCTTTAGCTATAGACCTAAAAGTAGGGGTAGGTCTAAGTCTAGAGAACCTAAAGAAAAGGGTAGAAGCAAAGTAAAATGTTTTTCCTGTAACAAAGAAGGACATGTGAAAAGTGAACGTTTTAAAAGAATTCGTGATAAGAAAAATGGTAAAAAGGTAAATTCAAAAGATACCGTAAGTGAAAGCAAACTTCTTAAGACTGATAACAATGTCAGCTTGAGTATTCAGAAGTTTTGTGTTTCTTATTCCACTTGTGTATCTGATGAATGGATCCTTGATTCCGGTTGTTCTTATCATATGAGTCCTAACAAAAACTAGTTTCAAATTTAAAAACATGTAGAATTTGGTAAAGTTTCATGGGAAACAATGAATTTTTCTCAATTAAAAGAATAGGATATGTTTCTATAAAGATGTTTGATGGTGTTATTGGAACACTTTCCGATGTTAGGTATGTTTTAGGTTTTATGAGAAACCTTATTTCTATTGGCACTCTTGATAATGTTGGCTATACATACAAAAAATCTAGAAAAGGTCGTATTTCTGTTTGCAAAGATTCCTTAGTTGTCCTTAAATGAGTTAAGAAATTTGGTCTTTACTCTTTAATTGGTGAATCCGTTTTTTGAACCTTTTGTTTTAGTCTCTAATCATGATGATAGCAAGTTATGGCATAAAATAATTGGTCATATAAGTGAAAAAGGTTTACAATACCTTAGCAAACAAAATCTTCCTGATGAATGTAAAATTCACTCACTTGATTTTTGTGATCACTGTGTTTTTGGAAAACAACACAAATTAAGTTTCTCCTTTGGTACACATAAATCTGCTGCTATTCTAGATTATGTGCATTGTGATTTGTGGGGTCTTGAAAAGGTACTCACATATGGTAGAAAATTTTATGTTCTGTCTATTGTGGATGACTTTTCAAGGCATGTTTGGGTTTTCTTATTAAAAATTAAAGATCAAACTTTTGAAAAATTTAACGAATGGAAAACCTTGGTTAAAAACCAAACTAAATAAAAAATTAAAATTTTTAAGAACCGACAATGGCCTTGAATTTTGCAATAGGAAGTTTGATGATTTATGTGCTAAAAATGGTATTACAAGACATAAAACCGTTAGGTATAATCCTAAGCAAAATGGTGTTGCTGAAATGATGAATAGGATAATAATAATAGATAAAGTGAAATGTCTCATGTTGTCTTCTAGTATACCTAAACCATTTTGGGGTGAAGCTATTAGTACAACTGTTTATTTAATTAATCGATCCCATCTTAAAACTCTTATACTAGTACACCATCAACCTTGTCTCATCTTAGAGTCTTTGGTTGTGCCGCTTTTGCTCACCAATGGGAAAGTAAACTTGACCCTAGTTATAAAAAGGGTGTTTTTCTTGGCTATCCCAGTAGTGTTAATGGGTATGAAGTCTGATTTAGAAATGAACCAGGGATGAGGGTAGTAATTAGTAGGGATGTGTCTTTAATAAATCCGACATACCTTGTCTTAATGATGATATTATTCCCACTATTACTACTGATCAACCCTTAGTTAGGGAAGTCCCAAACGAGGTGGAGGACATCCCTAGGATTGTTACTTACCTAGAACCTGAATTGAAAAGGTAAGTTCAGATCACATATATGAAAATAACATTGGGTCTGAGTCAGAAAATTCTGACGATGATATAATACTGTTGAAGCTCAATCTCAGGCCTTAAGTGACTACTAGTTAGTTAGAGATAGGGATAGAAGAGTCTCTAAGAAAACTGTTAGATATGTCTATTCTTATTGTGTTTCTTATGCTTTACCTACTACATCTTTTATGAGAAAAAGAACCTATGTATTTTGATGAGGCTCTAAGGAGTCTTAATTCTAAATTGTGGATGCACGCTATGAATGATTAATTCTCATCCTTGCATAAAAACAAAACATGGATTTTAGTTCCTAAACTAGAGTAGAAATTAATTGACTTCAAATAGATTTTCAAAGTCAAAGAATCATATTCCAAAAATGAACCACCTAGATTTAAAGCTAGATTAGTTGTAAAAGGTTTTTCTAAAAAAGAAGGTATTTATTTTAATGAAATATTTTCTCCCGTTGCCAAGTATAAGACAATTAGGATCATAGTTTCTACTGTTGCCTTCTTTGATTTGAGTTAGAACAACTTGATGTTAAAACTACCTTTTTGCATGGTGATCTTGATGAAACAATTTTAATGAAACAGCCTCCTAGTTTTGAGGTTTAAGGCAAAGAAAATTATGTCTGCTTGCTCAAAAAGTCTCTTTATGGACTTAAACAGTCCCCGAGATACTGGTATATAAGGTTTGATACCCTTATACAAAAATCTCGTTTTAAAAGAAGTTGTTATGATAATTGCTTGTAATATTGTGGTAATTTTGTTGATGATGTTATATATCTTCTTCTATATGTTGGTGATATGCTGATTGCATGCAAACATAAAGATAGACTAGTCAAACTAAAAACATTTTTAAAAACGAAATTTGATATGAAATATTTAGGTGCTGCATCCAAAATCTTGGGAATGAATATTTTGAGAAATCGTGAAAATCACTCTTTAACTATTTCTCAAAAACTTTTCTTAAAGAAAATTGTTTCAAAATTCTCTATGGACTCTTGTAAACCTTTTGTACTCCTTTAGCCAATCATTTTCAGTTGTCTTCTAAAAACTATCCTAAAACTGATGTTGAAAAGAAAGAAATGGCTAATATCTCGTATAGAATGGCTATTAGGTCAGTCATGTATTTAATGATTTCTACACAACTTGATATTGCCTTCTCTAAAAGTCTTCTTAGCCATTTTATATCCAATCCTAAAAGGAGCATTGGACTGCTTTAAAATGAATTTTGAGGTATCTCAATAGTACTATTGATAGAGGTTTAAAGTTTAAAAAATGGTCAAAATCCTTTGAACTAACAGGATATGTAGATTATGCTTATTTCTTTACAATTGCCTGAAACTGTATTTCTTGGAAATCTTAGTTGCAGCGTGTAGTTGCTTTATCAACCACAGAAGCAGAGTATATTATTGCAATTGAAGCCATTAAAGAAGGAATCTGGAGTCAAGGACTTTTGTGCGAGTTAAATCTTTTAAAATCAAAAGCCACTATTTTTACCGACAATCAAAGCGGTCTACATTTGTGCAAAAATCTTGTTTATCATGATCGCAGTAAATATATAAATGTTAAATATATCAGAGAAAAGGTTACTAATGGCATAATCGATATAAAAAAGATAAACACAAAAGAAAAATCCTGCTAATTTTGGAACAAAACTGTAACTGCTGACAAATTTGCTCTTTGCAAGGATTTACTGCATATCGATTCTGGTTAAGTATTTTCAATATTGTGTTCAAAGTGGAGTTTGTTGAATTACATACCCAGAATATTAGGTTGTTATTATTTTTCCCAATGATAATTTTGGACTGGACCTCACACTCTTTTGGGCTGGGCTATTTTAGAATACCAAGTTGGGTCAATTTTGGCCCAACCCTTTAGTGACCCATTTGCATTCCAACCTCCTCTTTAATTACTTCCACCTCCTTTTTTACTTCAACCGATCATTTTCCTTCTTCCTTACTTGTCCTACTATAAATACTCACTATATTTTTAACCCTAATTTTTAACTTAACCTATTCTCTCTTCTCTCAAGTCTTGGCCGCCTCTCTCTTTCTTCTTCTTGAGAGCTTTTCGCCTCCTTTTTATAAACTTCTCTGGTGTTCTCTTTTACTGAATTTTGTCTGCAATATTCTTGCTTGACTAATTCCTAAGAACTATTGAACTTATTAGTAATTTCTTTGAGAGATTTTATTAGAGATTCTTCGGACTGTGAGGTCCAGTTCACTAAGGATTCTAGTTCTTCATCTTGTTTTCTTCCCGATTCCACTATTTTATCTACAGTTTGAAGATCTTGGAATTTATCTCTTCTAATTTGTAATAGATAGATTATTCTTTTATTATCTTCGATTGGATTGTAATTTAAAGTATTGATTCACGGTTCATCTCCTAACATTTAATAACTACAATGTAATTTAAGGTTATCATAACTACAATTCAGAGTTTAACAATTATGGTTTAAGATTCTTTTTAGTTCAGCAAAAGATATGTAATTTATTAGAAACACATTATAAACACACCATATCACATATTATGTAACTTTTAAGTTTAGAAAAAATTATGTATTAACCATTACAAGCACAATTTAGAATTTTCCGTTTTTTCCTTTCAAAAAAAGTATAATTTAGAATTTAATATAGTTTCATGTATAAATATAGTATGACACATAGCATATATAATTACTAATTTCATATACAAACATATTATAAAACATTATATTACATAAAATATATTATAAAACATATTATATAATTACTAATATTATATAATTACTAATTTCATATACAAACATATTATAAAACATTATATTACATAACATATAATTATTAGTTTTATATATAAATATATTATAAAAATATAATTTAAACTATGATAATATGGACATTATTATAAGTTTACTATTACTGATAATTTATTTATAATATTAGTGATTTTATAATTTAGTAATACTCTATAAAATGATAATTTTTATTTATTTTTCTATAAAATAATAAAATTTAATGTCATCATTCAATTTTATAAACGAGTTAACTTATACATGTATTAAATGTTACCGTATATTAGATATATTAGATAATTAGTACATAGTATATAGTATTAGTTTCATGTTTAAACACAGCATAACACATATCACATATAATCACTTGTTTCATGTATAAACATCGTATTATAGATGGAAAGATGGTAGTATATCTTCTATAGAATATAGTGCATATATATATATACTATATACATTTGATATTACTTTTTTTTTAATATAATAGACATTACCATACACCACATATTTTGTAGATATTGCATATATCTTTTTAGGGAATATTAGAGAATATTGCGCATATCTAATTACTATACAGATGTTACCATATACTATATAATATAATATGTACTATAATCAGATAGTGCTATAATATATCATAAAATATACTATATAATGTCATAATCTATATACTTAAATTAATAATATACTATGTTACATATAATATAATATCTCATTTAATTTATTATATGGTCAATTTTATAAATGAGTTAATTTACTACATGGCATACATAATTAGTCGGTATATAAACACATTATAACACACAAATTATATTGTGCCATGTACTATATTATATATAATCTATAGTATACACCATATATATCATATACTATATGCTATATACCATATATTATATATTAGATATATTAGTTATTAGCATACACCTCTTTTTATAAAAAAAAAAAAAAAAAAAAAAACTATTACCATACACTACCATCTACTAGATAAAATTACCATATATATGTAAATATATATATTTTTTTGAAATGTATATTATTTAGATATTATATATGTCTAATTATTTTATACAATATAATATAATCTATACTATAATGAGATTATGATATAATTAATAGGGGCCGATAAATCTAATTTGGGAATATGAATGTATAGCGAAAAAAATAATTATTTTTCCTACTCTTTCTCTCTTTACACAGTTTCTCTTTAACTTCTCTCTACTCCTTCTCCACTCTAAAACTAAAATCTTTAACGTTAAACTTGAATTGGAGGTAGATATAGATCATTATGAAGAATTTGTAGAAGAAAATATTAATTTAGATGTAAGAAAAGTTGAAATTTTTTTTTCAAAACTGGGCTCAGATCGCCCGGACGGGCGACCCAAACATGCGCGGATCGCCTAGATGGGCGACCAAAACACATCCGGGTCCCCGGCCCGGGCAACCGGCTCACGTCCGGGTCGACAGCCCGGGCGATCCGAGTTTTTTTTTTTTTTTTTTTTTAAGGAAGAAATAATTTTTGTAGGTATTTGGAAAACTTTAAACATGAATAACTCTATGATCGGATGTCCGTTTCACGCGTATGACCACTCGTTTTGATGGTTCTCATAAAGAGGAACGCAACGGCATCGTCAAAAAAGTGATCCGGATGCGTTTCGGGGCAAAAAAAATCATTTCGTATAGTCGAAAACTTTGACAGGGCATGACTTTGCGCCCGGACGTCCGATTGAGGCGATTCTTGTGGGCATTTCGGGTTTTAACGGTTTCCCACCGACCGTTTCCACAAAAACCTCCTATTTTCCTTTTAATTTACGTTTTTGTAATTTTCTAATACTTTCTCTCTTGTTACCTAAAAAATTACGGCACCATTTGAAAATTAAACAGAAAAACAGTCTTCTTTTTGCTCTAATTAAAAATCCAAATGATTGAAGTTATTAAATATTAGAATTCTTTTTGCTCGCCACAACACTTTTTTTTTGTTAAAAAAAAAAAAGAAAAAGCGCTTCACATTTGCTTCAGGGCCAGCCCATTTATTTCGTTTAAAAAAAAAAAAAAAGTATCAGCGCAAAGACATTTAAGAAAGAGAGAAAGAAAGCATCAACTAGCCGAAAAATTATTTGGTTATAAAAAAAAAATAAAACTTAAAAAGGAAGAAGAAGAAGCTCAGCTCCCAAAAAGAGCCTTAGCTTAGTTGGCCTAGTTGTTGCATTCTGCTTAAATATGATATCTAATGTAATGAGTCCATGGAAATGTGAACATACCTTTTTTTTTAAATGACATAAACTTGTTATTTTTAGATTTAATATCATTACAGGGTATGATATATAATGATTACATATTTAGTTTTCAATTCATCAAAAAAAAATTTAAAAAAAGTGATAAGACAATTGATTTAGTGACAAACAAAGCAGTCTTGAGCTCAATCACTTTCCCTTCCCTCAATGTATAAAAAATATGTATTTAGCTCTTCCAGTGACATCCGGATCTTGTTCTTTTTGTTCACTCTCTTTTTTTATTATGTTTTATTTTTTACTTTTTTGTATACAGATCACAATAAGTTTTCCTCAAAGAGGTTTTTTCCAAATCCAAGATACAAAAGCAAGATCTTTCTTCGATCTGTTTAGATTGTGTATTCGTTATACTCTTTGGAGTAACTTTTCAAACCGGAATCTATTTGGACCTTTCCTTAGATTTCTACATCTGTTTTAGGCAATTTTCAAAATCGTTATGAAAATTTTGAATTTCTCTTGTCGACGTGGTTTAAATATTACAATGAGGACTCTACAATGAAGATGATTGTGTGCTATTTTTATTACTAGTTTTAGTATATTTTGTCCACCATTTAAGTGCCATTTTATTTCTTTTATTTTAAGTGTATGTCTTTATGGTTGTCTCGATTTCTCAGTTTTTCTCTTTTATTAGGATGCATAAAAAGTTTGAGAACCGTTTTTGTCGTAATGTTCACCTCATTTCATATTAATGAATAGCTTTCTTATTAAAAAAAATTGAATGGTAAAAAAATTTTAAAAAAAGGATTTGATAAATTCCACGACAAAATTACGAAGTTTCACGATAAAATTTCATTTCCTTCCCAACTCTCTCTCTCTCTAAATGTGTTTTCTCTCACATCTCTTGAAAATCTTTAAGATTTTAAAGATGTGAAAGCTAAAAATGGATAATTTTTAAAATTTTATATAATAAAATATCGATTTTGAAGTGAAAACAACACAAAAAATGCATAAAATCAAAAAAAGATCCTGTTGGACCAAAGCCTTGATGCGCCACTCACTAGCGTACCGATCCATCTAGTGCACCAGTGAGTGACGCACCAGCTAACATGGTGCGCCAACAGCTTCTATTTCTAAATTTATGCGTTTTTTGTGTTGTTTTTATCTCAAAATCGATGTTTTAGAAAAGTGAGAGAGAATACGTTTGAAGAGAGAAAGAGTTGTGAGGGAAATGAAACTTTATCATGCAAATTTCATAATTTTATCGTGTAATTTATCAAAACTTACCAAATAATAATAAATAAATAAATAAATAAATAAATAAATAAGGAAGAAAAAGTCAAAACCCCGATTCTCCCATTGGCCTACCTGCCTACGCTACTAGGACTACGATAGTTCCCTTTTTGCTTCCTCGCCACATCTTCCACTCCATGAAGCCATGAAAGATCAGAAAAGAATCAAGAGGCAACCAGTGAAACCTCTTCATATTTTTCTCCCTCGTGATGTTATCAGGGAGATTCTGAGTAGAATACCCGTAGTACTTGATGTACTGAAATTTCGAAGGGTTTGTTAGAATTGAATCATTTGATTTTGACTCAATGCTTTTGGGATATGCATATTAGGTTTTTTTCTTTTATTACACCAGTTTTAAAAAAATACTACTAAAGTAGTCCATCTTTTTTTTTTTTTATCTGGATTCTAGCCATAACGCACAATGGTTGTGCTTTATCACAAATGATAATGCACAACCACTGTGCATTATCAGTAAATCCCAATTTTCTACTTAATCCACCGATCTCGCAGATAACACACAACCACTATGCGTTATAAGTCTAGTAATAACGCACAAGGATTGTGCGTTATCACCACGTATTGTTTTTAGGTATTTTTTTTAAAATTTTATGTATTTTTTTAATTTTTTTAAGAACTCAAAATTTCTTTATACTTTTTTCAAAACTTATAGTTATATAATTTATTTAAAAATATTGTATTATATTATTTAACTTATTTTGGAGTATTTTTTATGATAATATTTATAACTGCTTTTAAAGAAAATATGTTTAACTTGTAACTATTTCATGAAAAAAATATGAAGAAGTAATAATAAAAATATTGTAAATTTTACTGTCAAAATTTAGAGCAATGAAGTAGTAATTAGAAGAAATTGAAAGAAAAATGTCATTAATAGAAACCTATTTTATTACAATACTTTCAAGAAAACAAACTTATACATTGCTTAAACCGGGGTTATTACAATTTTTTCTATTATGTGGTATGCAACATCTGCCACATCTTGGGGGAGAATCCAGATTTCTATAATCCATTTCCCCCTAAAATCGCATGCCCTATTTCCTACCCTGTTCCTTGTTCATGTTTGAAGGATAAAATGTTAAATTATAAGGAACATCCCTCCAAAAGTTCTCACTCAAGACCGGATAAAAATTCGCCTGGTATGTTTTTCTGTACATTTGTCGTGAATATATCTTCGGCACATAAGTATCTGCTCTCATACTATTTTCTCTACAAACTGCAAGAGCATGAGAATAAGGCAATTTATATGTTTGCCATTTTTCTTAACTACATTATGTATTATTCATTGCAATGTATAGACATTATTACAGGTTCTAGAAACCCAGATCGGAGATCTGACCATGTATATTCCCTCTTGCGGATTGTAAGTTGTAACTTTGTGTTCTCTTGATTTCATTTCAATCTACAAGAACTTATCAAATATTCGGGTTGAAAATGGATGCACCAAATTTTGGGCCTCCTCACGGTTTTAGTAAAAGTATCTAACTAGTTTGTTAAATATTAATTCAACCAGGGCTTTTAAAGATAGGACTCTAGCTTTCTTCAACATGCTATTAAGTGCTTTAGAAATATCAGTTGTCATTATTCTGTGTCTGTGCCCACCATCATGCAACAGTGTCCATTTCTCTGGGTTGATCTTCACCAAGTAAACAAAAGCATCCACATTTCTATCTTGAATCTCTTTCATAATACGGTCAAATTTCCACAGCTTCGATTCTATTCCAGCCTGTCACATCAAGCTTTTTAATTATGTATTCTTGAAGGTCTTGTTGAAATTTGCTCGAATGTGGCATAAACAAAATTGGTGAACTGCAAATGGAGGTTGCCACAAAGGTTGATTTTGAATAGCAGATAAAATCCCTTTGTGGCGATCGGAAATAAGACATGCGTGTCAATCTTTGACAACATACTCTCAAGAACTAAAACCCTAATTAGTAGAACCCTCAACCCTAATTTCAAAAAATGAAGGGTTTTAAAGCTAAATAAAAGAAATCATAAATACATAAAATGAAAACACTAAAGTAGAAGAAATAATGTCATTACATAAAAGGGTAGCACAATTTAAAGAAAATAAACCCTAAATACATAAAATTAAAAACTCTAAAGTTAAATATAGTTTACAAAACTCTAAAAACAATAAACTAAGAAATACTAGGGCCAACCAGATGGCGTGAATCTAGTAGTCTTCTTCCCAACACAATGACCAAATCCAAGCTGCTGCGCCGGTGTCACCACATCTGCCTGCCATCGTCATGCTCATCTTAATCGGATGAAGATGCTGTCGATATAGGCATATGTGGTGTAGATGAACTAACTGTGCCTGGAGGAGGAGGTGCCTAAAATGAAGAACTCCCAGTGCCCACAGGAGGTGGTCCCTAAAATGAAGAGAATCCTAAACACGAAGGGTGAGGTGACTGAAATGACGAAAACCCTAAACCCAGAGGGAGAGGTGAGTATGATGTAGGTGGATGGGACTGGATAGGCTGCGTCAAACCCAAACTAAAAGATGGCATACCAAGATCTGGGCTGTCAAACGGGTCAACATGATATGAAGACCCTAATCCCCACGTCCACATCCTCCAGATCTCTCACCCTTCTCTCCTCCACGTCTGGGGTCTGCATCTCCTCCCCTACCCATTTTAGGAGAGGCAGGAGCCCAGCCTCCACGTGCCCCGCCACCAAGCAATCGACAAGCATCCCTCTTAACTCCACGAGCACCACGATTTGGTACGGGCTCCCGGGGACGGCGACACAATGGTTGCACTGGAAATATCTGCTGAATATCGTGCTAAGATGGAGTGCAACCCAACGTACCTCCAATAGAAACCATGTACCTCTGAATGATAGTCTGCACTTTCTTTGCAAAACTAGCGATCTGTGACGAAAATAAAGGTGGTCCTTGTATCACCCCTAAAGCCATGTCATCTACCTCCTGCAGCATAAAAGTCTTAAACAAAAAAATAATAATAAGTATAGAATAGTTAGAAGTCAATCATAAGTAAATGAAATGCATAAAACACAACAAAAAAAATGAAAGTCTAAAATTAAATGTACCATCATCCGTCTATTGATCCCAGCACGCTGGTATCCAACCGTACGAGTACCACGATTTGCTAGATTTCCAATGTACACTCGTGTGATATCCCGATATTATCTAATGTACTCGTCCCTAGGGGATGATAAATCCTCAACTGCCAAGATAGGGTCATCCCTAATATGCAGTCGCCATTGATACTAGACCTCTATATGGCTAGCATGCTGCATCCCTCAATAAGTGTGGCATTTCCTCTAAGCTATATCTAGTGCAAATCAAGCCGAGTATCACATGAGGCCGGTCTGATCATACGCAAACTAACGAATCACACACCTAGGAAAGCGATACTCTACTATCTCATAACAAATGAGTGGGACCTCTGCCCGCCCCAAGTCTGATGGAACCAGACCACGGTTATGATATAGGAGCCATACAAACTGTGAATCAAAATTCAAAATCAATAAAAAGTTAAGTACTTCAAAATTTAGGGTTTACACGTGACACAAAGGATTTTAAGCGAAACCTGATCAGATGGCATGAAATCTAACTGTTCTCTGTAGGTAACTAAGGTGTGAGTATGCAGTGGGCTGCAGTCAAATGATGTGCACCATATAGCACCAAGTGGAGCAAGAGGGTCGTCCAGTTCATATCGGATCAACTGAGGCTGCAATACAGGGATACACGACCACGCCCAAATCTGTAGTATGACTAAGGCTCCTCCTATCTATCGTGTACCCTCTAAAGCTGCCGTGCACAACTGCCTGTATAAAAAACCAAGTACGCAACTACCCCAGCTATATATGCTGATGGCCTCAAAATCCTCTAACAAACTGAGGTAGCGCACATGAACCAAACTGCCTGAGAAATCAGGAAGTATATGACCTCCAAGAAGTAAAAAAATAAATCCACCGGCGCGCAAGATGAGGTTCTCATCAGTCTCTGAACCAGTAAACTCTCTCAAGATCCAGGCTTCCAGAGGTTCCTTTTTCACCTTATAACCAGAAAAGTGACTAAGAGACAACCGTACACAAATAAGTCTCTCGATCATTTCAATCTGATACTGTTTCTGGTGTACACTCCAATTGGGACCGGTAACAGGCAACCCCTCTATCTGTAAACCCTATAATACATGCACATCCCGAAGAGTTATTGTGACCTCACCACAAGTCATGTGAAATGTGTGAGTCTCAAGCCTCCAACGCGCAACTAATGCGGTAATAAGTGGGTGGTCGAGACCAATGTAACCACATCTGAAAACTCCCCTGAACTAGTCCTATCAATAATATCTACTAACCTACGTGGAGCTGTACTGTAAGACTAGAATAGATTGCGACCGAAACGTCTACACTGAAGTTCAGTGAAACACGTCTCATGGTCCCCACTCCATATCAACCCAGACCTGTGCTCGTACCGTCTCATCAAAACATCAGGGCCTATGGGACCCGGATATACGTGTGCTGGGACTTCTTCCATCTACATTTTTTACAGTTTAAGTTACGGTGCATATGTATAATTTACAGTAAAAAATTTTAAATAAAGTATAATTCCAAACTTTCTAAGGTGTGTTATTTATGGTACAATTATTTTAAGGTTTGCGGTTTCATAATTTATGGTTTTAGGGTTATTAGAATTCCACTAGTATACTGAAGTGTTATAACACATTCAAAGTTTAAATCTTCATGATTTTAAAACTTTAAACACAATATTTAAAATAAATTACTATTACACAATTTTTAATGTTCATGGTTTGGGATTTTAGGGTTTACTTATAAAAAGTTTAGAGTTTTAAGGTTTAATATTTAACATATCAAGTTTAGGGTTTTTAGGGTTTTTAAGGTTTTTATGATTTACGATATAGGATTATGCATATTAAGATTTTGGAGTTTTAGGGTTTACTATTAAAATGTTTAGAGTTTTACGGTTTAATGTTTGTTTAGGATTTTTAAATTTTTTATGATTTATAGTTTAGGATTTTAGAGTTTTATGGTTATTAATGCTATATTTTATAGCTAAGTGTTTTACTATTTGGTAAATTCAATCTTAGGGTTTTAGGGTTTAGTCCATATTTTTCTTTTTTTTAAATAAAAGTTTTCATATTGCTAATAGCATACAATTAATAACATATTAAACCCTAAAATTCCAAGTTTCGGTTATGCTAATTAGAACAGCAAAAAAATAATTAAAGAGAAAAAAAACCAAATTTCCAAGTCATCATCTTTTCTACTAAAAAACTTATAAGAATGATGCAAAATAATAATCCAAATAAATAAATTCAAATAATCATAAAATAAAGTACAAAAAAAATTATTGTTAGCCCTAAGGGCATTATTGCATATGATTTTGATTATGATATGTTTGTGTGATGAAATATAAAGCTTAGTTTCAATAGAACAAAAGAAGCATATTTGAAGTCTCAATGCCACATTCTTAGAAGCAAAATATCTTTGTGATCAAGGCAAAATGAAGGAGAAAAGATCAAGCCATTGAAGACCTTGAAGACTTGTGTCTTAGTTAGGGATGTGCTAAGGTATTCCTTTGTAAAACTCCTTAACTCTCATCTTTGATAGCAGATCAAATGTAAAGCTCCTTGGATGAATTTCTTTTTATAAACTATTCTTGAAAAATCCAAGTATTCTTGATAGAGTTTTTGATGCCTTCGAAAGTTTTCTTATCTCTAAAAGAGTATCAAGAATAGATGTTTTGAAATGTGAAGAAAAGTTCTTTTTGTTTAAGGAAAACTGGGTTTTAAATCATTCTAAAAAAAAGGTCATCCGATTTTCAAAACCGGTCATTCGATTTTTCCAACAGCGTCCGATTTTTTTAGCTTAAGAAAAATCAGTCGTCCGATTTTTAAGAGGGATCATCTGATTCTTTCTGTTTTAAAATCGGTCTTCCTATTTTAAAAAAGGGCTCATCCAATTTCCATCTTACAAGGAAATTGGACGTTCGATTTCTGAAACTTGCGATTGTTGTGGACTTGGATTATAGTGGATTTGGAAAATCCTTGGGTATTGACTCAAGGTAGTGGATGTAGCTATTTAGGAGAGTGAACTACTATAAATTGTTTTGCATCTTCATTCTATGTTTTTTACTTGATTCTCATAACTGTAAGATTTTGTTTGATTTGGATTTTTATTAAAAAGAGTTTCAGTATTCCTTCTAAAACAAAATTGGAGGTTTATCTTTTAATTACGCAAAAGATTTTTTGTAAATTAGCCAAAAACCTTATTCACCCCCTCTGACGTTTTTCAATTATCTAATTATCCAAATAAATTCATCAATATAATTTATCACCTTAAAATCACTTTTGCAGTACAAAACACAATTCGATACATAAAATGATCAAATTTGCACAAATTCATCAATAACAACAAGTTTAAACATAAACCGAAACCCATTTTCACAAAAAATAAATTACTAAAAATTGACAAATAATCCAAATAAAATTCATAAAAATAATTCACAAACAATAATTAACAAGCCCAAATAAATAATAATTAAAATTAATACATAGTACCCCAAAAATTTAAATACATAAAAACTTACCGAAAATTTAAAATGAACATTCGTACCGTTGAGCTCTATCTACCATTCTCTACTCCAAAACTCTAACAACCTTCGTACTCCAAAGAAAGTGTCACTGATTCAAACTTGAATTTCAAAAATGGTACCAAAATATTTCGAGATTTTGACTGTAAATTTTGAAATAAAATGAAAGAGTAGAAGAGGAAGAAAACAAAAGGAGGAGGAGTAGAAAGAGGTGGACCAGCGGCGGCAGCGAAAAAGAAAGAGGTGAAGCTGCATCGGGGAAGAAAGAATAAAGAAAGAAGAATTTAAATGTTATCAAAAGTTATAACGCACAACGATTGTACGTTATGTCCACTTCACGGATTAAAAAAAACTGCATAATTTAGTATCTAATTTTTAAAAGAGGATTAATTAAAGAAAAAACATGCATATTATGAAGAAGCATTCCAATTTCCCAATGATTCTTGTTCAGGAAAAAGTTTTCAGAGCTACAAATATTCTCTTACTTGTTGATAGATGGGAACCGCAACGAAAGAGAAGAAAAATTCGAAAACTTATTCTCAATTCAATATTCCCCTTCACCTCCAGTGCGGATGTCTTCATCTTCCAATTACACTACAATGGTTTAATTGTGATGAGTAGAGCTTTACTCCTGGCCATTTAGTTATCTTTAATTCTATCACCCGAGATAAGGTTAGTCTAATAACTCCAGTTCTTCCTAATTGTGACTTAATGGGAATGTTCTTCCATCCACAGAGAATATTGCATCTACTTGGGGATCACTGATAGCCAATCCAAAAACCCTGATTAAAATGGTTAATTTGAGGTCTAAATCCTCATGTAAAGATCTAAATCTTCCGTGTCCTTAGTACAGAGGGTACACACTCCATTCTAACGTTCCAGTGGCTATAAAGGAAGATTCCTATAATCACCCTTCCTCATGTGAAGAACTAATCTTGACATCAAATCAGAGGAATTTTCCTTTATACAAAATCCGGGTCCTAGACATCTCTACTACAATTATAGTAAGCGTCCTAACATGCAAATCTTGAAGATGGATGGCCGTTTATCGTTACTTCAAAAAAAACCACTACCTCAACTACATTCATCATTGACATCTGGAGCTTAAGTGGGCTATGGATGAAGATACACAGTGTTCCTATCAATATTGATGGGTTTGGCAATATTGGTTGGTCTGATTTTACTACAATGTTAGTTGTAAACGAAGAATTCTTGGTGCAATACCGGTGCACTAGTGGATAGATGCAGAGAATTTGTGGTTGTAATCTTGACACAGGCACAGTAAGAAGGATTGGTAGGACATACCATGGTTGTTGTTTGGCAATGTACATTCCAAGTTTTGTGTCCCTAAAATTTGCAGTCGTGAAATCCAGATATGATTTAAGGAGGGAAACTGTGAAAAAAAAAACATGCGAGTTTACAACCAATCATTTTATACTTATCTCTACTTGATTTATTTAGTTTGGTTTATTAAATTGTTGTGAGAAAATCAGTGGGTCAAAACTGGAAATGAGTAAATTGCTTTCTAAAAGCGAGTTTAAGTAGAGCGCTTGAAGAATTTACTCAATTCAAATGGCCGCAAATTTTATGGATCAAGTTTTCTATTTCTTTGGGATTTTCTATTCTGAGAGGATGATAAATTTTATGGAAAAACTGATTCATCTACTTGATATGATTGCTGGCAACAATTTGTATGTGTCAATCTTTTGTGCCATTCACATACATACTTTTCTTCATGATGGAGAAGAACTTAAAAGAAAATAATCCCAAATAGAAGAGAAACTTTCATTTTCCAAGGGGAGTTGAACTATATTTGTATCTTTCTTTTCATAAAACCTAGAAGAAAAATGTTGTAGTATAGATGAATGGTAAAATTTTCATTTTATGACAAATGGCTGTCTTTGATATTCTGTTTGTTGATCATATGGAAGTTAAGGTTATATTTTGAATGGAAAATGATATTTTGCTCAAGTTTAGCCAAGATTTGCTAGATTAGAAAGGAAAAAATTATCAAGAAAGAGTAAAATAACTTTTTTGCTCAATTATTTGTAAATTACTTCTTTACTATATTGTGTTGAGTTGCCAAATCTTTGTTCAACTAAAAAAAAATGAATAAATGTTAAATTCATAGGCAATCCTTTGTTTGAACTATGATTTTTCATGAAACTAAATGCAAACTTTTCATCCTAGGTATGATTTCTTCTTTATACGATCATCTACTTTATTGAATCCAATCCAAAACTAATAGAATTGTGAACCCATTATTAATCTCCTTACCAACAATTTTCAAAAAAAGGAAGCACATATATATAGTTGATCAAAATCTTAATTTCAAGTATTGGTTTTGTGTGAGCTAAGTTCTTTGCCAAGTGATTAGCTTTGAAGTTAGCTTCTTCATAGATATAGTAAACAGAAGACTGTTTGAATCTTTTGAGTAAATCAAACACTTGTTCCAAAGATGTCCCGATTTCTTCAAGCTGTTTTTTAGCCTCGTGGCATTTGTTTACCTATTGAAGGACCTTAAGGTTGTCTGATCTCCCTCCAAAATCAAGTTTCTACAGTTTGTGTTTGTTGAAGGCAATTATATCTCTCATTTACTCCATATGCCTTTTTTGAACTAACAGTACAGAAGTTCATCTTTATGCACCAAATTTTGTTTATTCATGTAAAGTCTTATTTCACTTCTTTACAATTGTGTATTTTTTATCTGCAATACAAATAGAATATGGATACTTTCTTGCTATAGCTGTAGACAGTATACCCTGAATGGACATTAGAATTTAGAATTGGTCAAAAGGATACTGGCAAACTGTTGTTCACTTCCAGAAACATGATGTTGATTTGGTATTATTTATGAATAGTTTTATTGAATGGATGATTGTATCCATTTTGACATACGACTAGTTTAGCATTCTTCGGAGTTCACCGATTTTCTTATTCATCAATTCATTTCTGACCCTTTTTTTACTCTTATCTACTTTGGAAGATAGATATATCTATGTTGAGTTATTTTCTTCTTCAAGCATAACGAATATTTTTTTTCATGCATAAGAAGTTACTCATCTTGAATTAAAGTTCTCTTGTTTATGCTTTTCCTTCTTTTGAAGAAGACTCATAGTTAGTGCTTTCATGCATTTATGTTGCATATATTGCATTTTGTGTGGCATTTACTATCTTGTTTCACTTGAATTATCTATATGTGAGATGATCTCAGATGAATCTTTAATCAAATAGCTGAAGCTAATTCATGTGCTAAGCTTAAGTTGCATATAGCAAACTAAGGAATGTTGAAACTGACAAAAATCATTTGGTTTGTAAATCAGTCTATTTCTGACCTTGCTTTTTCCTTGTGTAGGTTCGGATAGTTTCAGACGAAAAATTATTGCATCATTTAGAGCTAGCCATGTTGTATGATACATCAGATAGCCAGAGAGAATTGATGGATTCAGGGGGTTGATCCAATAGTTTTGATTTCTCAAATGGCCATCCTCATAATGGATACCATTGCCGGGACATACCCTACTCCTGATGCCAAACATCAGGGTTCCTCCTTCGTTGGGAGAAGTTGTAAGTGCCTCTTGCTTTCTTCTTACAGTCTCTTACATTACCCCCTGAAGTTTCAGGAAAATGTTCAAGTTTTTTATGATTTTGAGCTTCATTTGTTCAAACACCTAGGTAGAACACTATGGATATATTTAGAATCTCATTTATGAAGTTTGTCTTGCAAGATTTAGCAAATCACCATTAATAATGCATCCTTTCCATAGGGGGCATATAATACACCTTACTATGTGGAGCACGTATTAAATATATGGTCCTTGCATGACACTCAAATATCCGTCCACACTTTGAAGTTAATTTAGCTGTTTCATTTCGTTTAGATTTTTTACATTTTTTTAATTTTAGGTTCCACTTCTTCTCTCACAAACAATTTATCTTTTACTCATACCAGAATAAAAAATTTTCATTCTTATTTATAATCGAAACAGACCAATGCGTTGGCTATGCTATGTGACTTCTCTTTCAGGGCAACATATTGTCAGCTGTGGGAAAAAATTATCATTATTGTATAAATAAATCAATTGTTGTTTTAGGTAATATTTGGATCTTACCAGGCTTAAACCTGTCGAATTGAACGTAAATAGTAGCAATTAACTCTTGAAAGTGGGAACAAAGTAAAAACCAAATGGTGTTAATTGTATACTTATTTGATCTTATGAGTAAAAGTTGTATCACAAAGTGTTGGGACGAATTGAGTTTTTTGCATGAGTGGATTTATGCAACTCGTTTTAGATCTCTAGTCAATTTTCTTTTTTCTTGAGATGATGATACCACATGCATGTATGCCTTATTGAGATGATCATCTATAGATGTGTAAATTAAATTGGTTGTTGAAGTACCGAAGGTGTATCAACAATGATTAACTGCTGTGGAGAAATTTATTAAGGTTACCACCACTCCAATAGGTTCATGACTCTTTTAGCTTGAGAATGTCTTACGGTGGTGGTTCCTAAGTCTTTATCTCCTTTAGAAAAGTTACTTTCAAGTTTGAGGGGTAGTATCGTAGTGTCTTTGATTTACATTTTCTCACTTTATTGATGTAAATTGAGGCAAAGATTGTGAATCTCCATTTCTAGAAACTGTTTCTAATTTTGAGTCTGGCTTAGATGATGCTTAGCATTTAAATGTAGTACTTCAATTATTATGAACTTTCTATGTGTTCCAGTTTCTTTGTATCTTATTTGATAGACCTATAGGAGGTGATCCATTGGTTGTTGTTACCTGAAAAAAGGGGAAAAGGGAAAGTAAACATGGATGATAATGTGAAACCTTTTGCAAGTGCATGGGCCATTAGGCTTCTTAAACACAGTTTGGCTCCTCTTGTTTGAGGACTTAGCTATCACAGTATGTTAATTCGTCATTTGGCAACTTAAGTTCTGCTTCAGTTAAATATATATTGTTTTCCCTTGGCGGTTTTTTTTTTTCTATTTTGTTGCTGTAATTGACCAGGATCCATCTTTCAGTAACTGAAGCAGAGCTGGAGAGATTAAAGCGTGCCCTTAGGCTTCTTTCTGAAGCTGAGAAGCAGCTGAGGGTTTCAAGTGAACGCTCGACATGGTTCACAACAACCCTATTACAACTGGGTTCAGTGTCTTCACCTGATCCAACTCATTCTTGGAGTAGTAGAAGACAGAGCTTTAAGACGACTAAAGATGACCCTTCTGTCAAAAAGATTTAGTGCATCTTAAACCAAGTTAATTTTCTATTTTGTTGTCTTACTTAGTCAAATAATGCAGTTCTTTAATTTATAGTTGAAATAGTCAGGTTTGAGGAAGTCTTTAACAGAAATATCAGGACATGATTTATTTTAAATAGTGGCAGGCTTTTAGGAGAGATTAGTTGGTAATTTTTGCATATAAATGCATTCAGCATTGTTGTAGTTTTCTTCAGTTCAGAATTCAATAAAAATCAGTCGTTTTTTGCATATTCTTCTGTTATTCTATTTCCATTAGTGCTATTCTCTGCATCTCTTTTGTTTCATGGTATCAGAGCTTCGCTGAAGCTTCAAAATACATTTTTCTTTCTTCTTGTCTATCAAATAGTGTTGTCTTATTGGAGTAGATTGAAAGTTGTGAAAAAAGATAGAAATTGCAAATGGAGGTAGTTCAAACACATAATACGGTGTCGATAAACTTGTAGGGATAAACTACAAGTACTGGAGAATGTGTATGGAGGCATATCTTCAAGGGCAAGACCTGTGGGATTTAGTGCAAAAGATGCTGGTGAAATTCCTGCAGACACTCCGGAAAATTCTGAACCTCGCAGGAAATGGAAGATTAAGTGCGGTAAAGCTCTCTTTGCTCTAAGAACTTCTATTAGCAAAGAGTTCATTGTTCATGTCCGGGACATCAGCTCACCAAAAAAAGTATGGGAGACGTTAGAGAGACTATTTTCAAAAAAGAATACAGCAAGCTGCAATTGTTGGAAAATGAGTTGGCATCATCGACATAAGGAGGTATGTCTATTTCTGAATATTTCCTACGAGTTAAAAGCCTTTGCGCCGAAATTTCAAAACTAAACACAGATGAGAAAATCAGCGAAGGCAGGTTACGACGATATCTCATTCGAGGTTTGGCGAAGGAGTACATTCGTTCATCACCTCCATCTGTTCTCAAAAGGGAAGCAGTACAAGAAAAACACATCAACATGGAATAAAAATAATGAGAAGAAGTCAAACACAGGAAAAGCTACAAACTATGACTCAGAAAATGACAACTCTTTTAAGTATTATAGGTGTGGTAAACCTGGGCATATGAAGAAGAATTGTAGAATAAAGCTCTCAAAAACAAATGTTGCTAGCGAAAAACAAGATCAACTTAAACAGGAGCAATGTTTCACTGTAGAAGTTGGTGAAAGTAGCGACACAAAATCACAACCAGATCAAGCTCTCTTAAGCCATGGAAAATGTAAGGAGGAGTGGATCATTGATTCAGGCTGCTCTCATCATGTAACAGGAAATGATGAGCTACTCTCGGAGCTGCATAAAAAAAAAGGAGAGCAAGTTATCTTTACAGCAGATAATTCAGCCTATCCAGTAGTAAAAGAAGGGGTTGTGAAGATTGAAACGAATGACATGAGCATAGTTAAGTTAAATGATGTTTTCCATGTTCCAGCTTTGAAGAGAAATTTAATTTCTATATCTCAAATTACTGATTCTGGGAAATATATTTTGTCTGGGCCTAAAGATGTTAAAGTTCTTGATAACGTGAAAAACATATCTACTGATGTTGTTACCTCTGGTGAGAAGAAAGGTTCTTTATTTGTCATGATAGCAGGAGAAGCTTATGTGAAGAGGACAAGCCAAACGGAAAGTGTAGCAATTTAGCACGCTCGATTGGGCCACGTAAGCTATCAACTGTTGCAGAAAATTTCCTCAAAAAAGTTGGTGGATGGCATGCCGTTGCTGTGAAATATTCATGAAGATGTAGTTTGTCAAGGATGCCAATTCGGAAAGTCGCATCACCTTCCCCTCGCAAACTCGTCAAATCACAAATCTTTTATGCTTGAATTGGTGCATCCAGATCTGATGGGACCAACAAAAACACCAAGTTACAGTGGTTGTCGCTACGTCATGGTGTTTTTCGATGATTTTTCAAGGTACACCTGGGTGAAATTCATGAAAGAGAAGGGTGAAGCCTTAAGAAAGTTTGCTGAATTCAGAGATGCAATAGAAAAAGAATTTGGGAAGAAGATTAAATGCCTTCGAAGTGACAATGGCGAAGAGTATATGTCTGATGACTTCTTCACATACTGCAATGATAATGGAATTATGCGGCAGATGACATGTCCAAATACGCCTCAACAAAATGGCGTTTCAGAAAGGAAGCTGGCTCATCTTGTTTCTACGAGTCTCTCATGGTTGCATGATAAAAGTCTCCCTCGAGAGCTGTGGGTTGAAGCTATGCAGTGCACTTGTCATATAATCAATCACTTACCTCCGTGTCCAGGTAAAGAGAAGTCTCCTTTTGAAACTCTATATAGTGTCAAGCCAAATGTTAATTATTTTCGGGTGTTTAGTTCAATTTGCTATGTCCATATTCCAAAATCTAACAGAACCAAGCTAGACTCGAAAGCGAAAAAGTGTATCTTTGTTGGCTATGATCCCTGTAGGAAAGGATGGAGATGTATGGATGCAGAAACAAAGAAATTTATCACTTCTAGAGATGTTGTTTTCGATGAAGTGTGATCCTATTATCAAGAAGTTGTGCATTAATATTGTAGAGAGAAGCTCACAACTACTGCCGGATAACAATATGGAAGCTGCGTGTGATGGTGATGATGAACTTCCTGTGTTTGATAGCTCAGATGTAGAAGGAGATAAGCAAGAAGCTCGAAGGAGGTCTGCAAGAGAAAAGAGACGACCACAATACCTCAAAGATTATGAGGTAGAAATCAACAACTGTTCCACTACTTCATGCTTCTTTATTGGAGCAATAGATGATGAAGAACCAATCAGCTATGAGGAAGCTAAAGATAAACCAGAATGGCAGGTAGTTATGAAGGAAAAAATTGATGCTTTGAACAAAAATCAGACTTGGGAGTTGGTGCCAAAACCAGAGAAGTGTAATCCTGTCACCTGCAAGCGGGTATATCGCTTAAAGAGAAAATCAAATGGGATTGTTGATAAATGCAAAGCTCAGCTTGTCGCACGTGGATTTTCACAAAGCTATGGGTTGGATTATGAGGAAGCATTCAGCCCGGTAGCAAAAATGATAACGTTGAGAACAATTTTTTCTCTAGCAGCCTTCAAGAAGTGGAAGTTATGGCAGCTTGATGTAAAGAATGCATTTCTCTACGAAGATCTTGATCGTGAAGTGTTTATGGAACAGCTTAAGGAATATGTTTCTAAACAGCATCCTCACCATGTTTGAGGCTCAAGAAAGCATTATATGGGCTTAAGCAAGCACCACGTGCTTGGTATCGTAAAGTGGCTCAATACTTTATCTGTGGATTTAAAGTTTCTAATGCAGATTCTAGTTTGTTTGTTAAATTAGAATCAAATGTGCACTTATTGGTGTTGTTGTATGTGGACGATATGATTATTACAGGAAATAATGAAGCTGAAATCTCAAAGCTGAAAAGTGATTTATCAGTTCGCTTTGAGATGAAAATTTTGGGAGAAGTTGGTCGTTTTCTTGGTTTGGAAATTAAAAAATCAGATACTGGGTATTTCATCTCCCAAAAGGCTTATAAACAAAGCTTTAGCAACAATTTGGCATGGGGGAGTCGAAGGAAAAAGCAACTCCAATGGAGCTATGTCAAGTTAATGAAAGAAGAAGGAAAGTTGCTGCAAGATGTTACGAAATTTCGGCAACTTGTTGGTAGCTTAATTTCTGTCAGTGTGGTCTCTCAATTCATACAGTCTCCAAGAGGTACTCATCTAGAGGCAGCAAAGAGGAATTTGCGGTATATAAAAGGCTCTCTTGATTATGGTCTAATGTATGAGAATTGTGAGAGTTTTGTGCTCAAGGGGTTTACTGATGCTAATTGGGCGGGAGATGCAAATGACAGACATTCTATTTCAGGCTACTATTTTAATGTTGGATCACCTGCCATATCCTGGTGTAGCAAGAAGCAGAATATGGTTGCTCTATCTAGCACTGAAACTGAACATGTGGCAGCAATTATGGCTGCACAAGAATGCATGTGGTTGAAGAGTTTGATAAAAGATATAATGCGTGAAGTTGAGTATGTTGTACAGGTTAAGTGTGATAATGAAAGTGCTATCAAACTTGCTTCCAATCCTATTTTTCATGCTCGAACAAAGCATATAGAAGTTCACCATCACTACATTCGAGAGAAGGTGTTGAATCAAGAAATTGAGTTGTTGTGAATCTCTACAAATAACCAAGTTGCAGACATTTTTACAAAAGCATTAGGGAAGCCCAAGTTCGAAGAGTTTAGAGCTGCACTTGGTGTTACTAAATTTAAGCAGGCACTAAGGGGGAGTGTCAAAAAGATTTAGTGCATCTTAAACCAAGTTAATTTCTTGTTGTCTTACTTAGTCAAATAATGCAGTTCTGTAATTTAAAGTTGAAATAGTCAGGTTTGAAGAAGTCTTTAGCAGAAATATTAGGACATGATTTATTTTAGATAGTGGCAGGCTTTTAGGAGAGATTAGTTAGTAATTTTTGCATATAAATGCATTCAGTGTTGCTGTAATTTTTTTCAGTTCAGAATTCAATAAAAATCAGTCATTTTCTGCATATTCTTTTGTTATTTTATTTCCACTACTGCTATTCTCTGCATCTCTTTTATTTTAACTTGCAGTACATTTAAGGACAGTACCTCAGACCATCAAAGATCTAATCCTCAATATGCATTTCGAAAGTCATGTTCTCCCACATCCTTCTAATATTTCTCATGCATAAGAAGTCACACGTCTTGAATTCAAGGTCACCTGTTTCTGTTTTCCCTTCTTTTGTAACGTCACAGTTACTGCTTGCAGGTGTTTTTGTTACATATATTGCATTTGGAGATAGTGATATAAAATCCAAAGCAAAAAGATTCCATAGCAGTATCACAAACTCATTTGAAACTGTTTTGAGAAGCAACATAGAGGTCAGGATTCTTTTGTTGCCAAATGGAGGTACCTCTATGAAAAGTCTAAAATCAGATGTTGTACTAGATTCTCTCAGTCAAAGGCAGATGAGCTCGGCTACTTTGTTGAATAGTGAGCAATCGGCACTATACTCCAATGAACTAGATGGTTACTCAAATTGCGAGGAAGCCATAAAGGCTTTGAGAGGAAGCTTAAATGAATCTGAAGAGAAGCTAGTTGGAACATTTGAAATCTTCAGCTGGGAATAGTAAAACGAATGGTACAAAAGAGACAAAATCAGAAGTTCCGGTGCACAGAATACAATCCCTTAACAATTAATTTCTAACCATATCTAATACTAAATTTACAAATACACATTAAAAATTAAAATATAATTAATTTCTAACAAAATATGTACTATACAAAAATAATAATATACTCGTATATTTACAATTTAATCGATTTAAAAATAAAAAAAATAACGGATTCGGACAAAAACTCCCCATAACCGAGACTTTCCCTAAATTACAGCTCCATCCTACATGTCCAATTATCCTTTCCTTTTTAAAAAAAAAAAATTTATTAAGGTTATTTATGTCATTATATTAATTGTTTTTAATAAATTTTATATAATTATATTAGTATTTTAGTTTATTTCATATCATAATGTAAGTTGTGTATATTAATACATATGGCTATTTTAGCGTTTAATTTATTTACTTGATAATTAATTGTTTAAATTTAATAATGTAATTCATGCTATGTTTAGTTTGATATTACTTGTTAATGAGTTCAATAATTATGAATTAATTTAGTTTAAGACATTGATAATTGTTATCATTGTTTATGTGTTCGTTATATCACTTTGTGTTTGGATTAGTTTGAAATATTTAAAAAAGTTTACTAATAAATAATTCTTAAATAATAATTTAGTTTAATAATTAGAGTTTAATTTAAAATAAAACTAACAAAAAAAATTATTTTTTTTGGAAAAATTCATATTTTTGGCCATTCGGGCTGAAATTATCGAAATTATTGGATACTTCGGGCCGAAAATCTGAATGTTTAATTTTTTTTTAATAATTTAATCGATTTTCACCTCAAAATTGATATTTTTTTAAAACGATTCTTTAAAGTTATTCATTTTTTTTTTCAAGAACTTAAAAACATTTAAAAGTTTTTCAGAGAGAAGCGAGAGACAAAGATTGAAAGGAAATAAATTTTTTTTAAGTTTTCGCGCTTATTTTTAAATTTTTAGTTTTCGTAAACACTTTATTAGTTATATAATCAAAATGCGTAGAAAAAAAATATATAAGCATAATAAATAAAATTTTAACTTAAAACCCGCTTAAAAGTATGCACTCTTAGAAACAAAGCCCTGTTTTTCTCCCTTGCCGCATCTTTCATTTCCTTGTTAAAAAGGCGAATCCCTCTACAGGGTCTACCAGACTGGCCGACATCCAAATGGAGAAAATAAATTATTATAGGCCCAAACACTGTTGCGTCAGAAAAACTCATCCTTCTACATCAGAATTTTCAAAAAGTTATATTCTATTCGATCAAATGTCTTACTCATATCCAACCTTAAGGCCATGTGAGGTGCAGTCTATGAATAATTTCCATTATTGCTATGAAAAATTATGTGTAATCAACCTATTAGGAAGACAAAGCACTCTAGGCTTCATCAATGATTGTGTTTATGACTTTTTGCAGTCTATTTACTAGAATTTTAGAAATAATTTTATACAACACATCACAAAGATTGATCAGCCAATAATGAGACATCGAAGTGGACTGGTATTCTTGATCTTATGCACTAAGGATATATGAGTATACTTAATTGCATAGATATCCAGTCCCTCATTAAAAACTTTAATGCAAAGAGAACAACATCATCTCTAACACTACGCCAGTGCTTCTGAAAGAAGCAAGCAAGCATGCATTCCATCCAAACTCGGTGCCTTTTGTGGATGCATATGCTAAGTACATGCAGCATTTCCTCTCGGCTGAAAGGCACACTCAAGGATCATATATTATCTTCAATGAGCGTCCTAGTAATAATAATACCATCAATAGATGACAGTTGCACCTGAGAATTGAAAATTTGCTTAAAGTAATTAACAACAATATTGTTAATCTCGAGTTCATCATCAATCTTCTGACTTGTCTCATTAATGATATATTCAATAGTATTCTTTTTCTTTCACTACGAGGCTTTTTGATGGAAATATGTCATTTTGAAATCCCCTTCTTCGAGCCATGAGACACGACTTCTGTCTTTCTTTTCCAATAACTATCCTTCATATCCTACAGCTTCTTCGAGCCATGAGACACGACTTCTGTCTTTATTTTCCAATAACAATCATTCATATTCTACAACTTCTTAATCTCTTTAATGAGAGATAGCTCTTGTCACTCAAATAACTAGGGGTTTCTCTTTTCTGTTAAAGCGTGTGCAGGGCCTTTAATTTTCAGGAGGCAATTCTTGAAAGTCTCCCCAAAGTCTGCCTACTTCATTCACGAACTGGATTACTCTTTGACATTTGGAGCTTAACAGATTCTGCCAATGGGATATGGATGAAGATACACAGTGTCTCTATCAATATTGATAGGCTTGGCAATATTGGTTCGACTACAGTTAGATATTTTGTTGCAGTGGCAGTTGTAAATGGAGAATTGTTGGCAAAGTACACCTACCGTGGAAAGATACTTAGAATTTTTGGTTTCAATATTGAAACAGGCACTATAAGAAAGATTGGTAGAGCATACACAGATTGTCGTTTGTCAACATACACTCCAAGTTTTGCCTCTCTAAAGAATTGCAGGACTGAAATCCGGATGTGATTTAAGGGCAGCTGGTAAAAGCATGTGAGTTTGCAATGAATCATTTCGTAGTTGTCTTTACTTGGATTGGTTTATTTAGTTTGGAAAACAATGTATGCTTTATTAGTTCGTAAAAGTTAAATAGTTTGCTAGTGGAGTCAGTGCGTCAAAACTGAAAAATGAGAAAATTTTCTTTTTAATAACAAGTCCAAGTAGAGCACTTGAAGAATTTACTCAATTCGACATTTATGAATTTTCTAAATTATGAATGGTGACAAATGTTAATATGGATTAAATTTTCTGTTTCTTTAGGGTTTTCTATTTTTATAGGATGATAAATTTTATGAAATGTAATATGTAGTAATTAGTATGTTCATTTTGTACTAACAAGTGCTCTGAGTACAAGTTAGAAAAACTCTTCATGTATAACTAGTTTAGAAATATGTAGTTTTCCAGAACACTTTCTAAAGGAACTACGTAGCTATAACAAATCTAAGTCTCCTACTTGATCTGATTACGGGTAACAATTCGCAGGTGTCAATCTTTTGTGTCATTCACAAATACTTTTCTTCATGATGGAGAGGAACTGAGAAGAAAAAGGTCTGGTGCTAGTCTTTCCAAATTAGAAGAGAACCTTTCACTTTCAAGGGGAGTTGAACTGTATTTGTACCTTTCTTTTCATAATACCTAGAAGAAAAATGTTGTAGGACAGACCGAATGATAAAATTTCCATTTAATGACAAATAGTTGTCTTTGATATTCTGTTTGCTGATCATGTGTTTGTATAATCTAGAAAGTTGAGCTTATATTTTGAATAGAAAATGATCTTTTGCTCAAGTTAAGCCCAAATTTTCTAGATCAAATTTCGTGAATATGTCAAATTCATCTCTGCCTAATCAATCCTTTGTTTGAATTATGATTAGTCATGAAGCTAAATGCAGAATGTTCATCCTAGGTATGACTTCTTCTTTAAGAGATCATCCACTTTATGGAATCCAACCCGAAATTAATGGAATTGTCAAGCCATTATCTAATCCCTTTACCAAGGATTTAAAAAAAATCTTTTTGATCTCTTTCCTTTTTTACACCTATCTAATATCGTAATTTTTTTGCTATTACTCTGTATCTTATATGGCGTAGTTGTATATTTCCGAAGTCAATTTAATTGAACGAAATGCCTTTGAGTTTGAAAAGATTATTTAAATAATGGCCCTCCATGGATTCACCTACATATGCTGCGGCCAAAGTTGCAAAAGTAAGAGCTTGGAGCCGTATGAGATGAAAACCTAATGTATGGTTTTGGAACGGAGATTCTTTTAATTGAATGACGATCACAATGGACGCCCATGAGTAAATATTTCATAGTAACGTCATTAAACATTACGTCTTTCTTGGTATATCCTGATTTCAAGTATTGGTTTCGTGAGCTTCTTGGCTTTTGCTTGCCAATTTGAACAACTTCACCAGAAAAGTAGAATCGTTTCTCCTACTGGACAAAACTACATTCTTTGCCAAGTGATTAGCTTTGAAGTTGGCTTCTTCATAGATCTGGTAAACAGCCGACTGTTTGAATCTCGAGTAAATCAAACGCTTCCTCCGAAGATCTTCCAATTTCTTCAAGTCATTTGTGAGCTTCATGGCGGCTTGTTTTTACCAATTGAAGGACCTTAAGGTTGTCTCCCTTCACAATCAAGTTTCTACACTGTTTGTTGAAGGTAACTATATCTCTCTTACACTCCATGTACCCTCTTGTGAGCTAACAGTACATAAATTCATTTCTATGCACCAAATTTTGTTTATTCATATAAAGTCTTGGTTTACTTCTTCACAACTATGTACTGTTGATCTGTAATGCAAATAGAGTACGGACACTTTCTTGTTATAGCTGTAGGCATTACCCCTGAATGGACTTGGAATTTTGAATTGTTCAAAATGATACTTGCCAATTGTGGTTCAAAATGAAATTGATTTGAAATTATTTATGAATTGTTTTATTGAATGGATTAATATTTTGTAAACTTTAGCTCATGTATCCATGCTTACATGTAATTGGTGTATAATTTTTCGAAGATGGCTCGATTTTTTCTTGTTCATTTCTAACTTATTTTGTCTTGTCTTGTTTGCAAGATGGATCTTTATGTTGAGTTATTTTCTTCTTCAAGCGTAATGAATATTTTTCATGCATAAGGAGTCACGCATCTTGAATTCAAGGTCTTTTGTTTATGTTTTCCCTTATTTGTACTGTACCCTCATAGTAACTGCTTGTAGGTGGTTTTGTTGCACGCTTTTGCATTTGGAGATAGTGATATAAAACATGGGTTTGTCACCAATGTTTATGAATTTTCTCTTATGTTTTCTAATGTTTACAGATATTTATGAATTTTCTAACTCAATCTTATTTTGGTTTTGGTTTTCTTCCTATTCTTGTTTTGGTTTATTTAATCTGACACAAATTTGTATTTGTTTAATATATTGAAGGTTATGATGAACTGTGAAAGTTTGAGTTGGATAATGAATGTGAAAGCTTGATACAAACTGGTATAGTTTGAGTTGTGATAGTGATGGTGATTTTGATTATATTTTGGTCTCAAAGTGTTTTTAAGTTCTGCTTACTATACTGTGGTTAGGCTGTTGGAATGTCAAAATGCAGCAGCTTTCATGGATTGATTTTGAAGTTTGAATGTCGGAATTTGTATGGTTTCTGATAGATTCTGCGTTAAGGGTTCAGTTTTGGTGCTGCAAGATATATAAGAAAGACATGAGAATCAATCTCAGAATGTGAATTTGATGGGGGGGGTGGATAGGTGGATGGAAGTAGAATGAAACTTTGTTGGATGAAAAAATCTGTTGGAGGGAGGTGAAGGAATGAGGGATAAGGGCAGACGGTAGTGTAGAACTCTACCTAGTTGAAAGAATGAGGTGAGAGTTAAAAGAAAGGAAGCTGTAAACTCATTATTAGGAAGAATCTAATATTGTATTGAAAAGGAAAAAAAAAACTCTTTGTAATCTTATAATAAATCTTTGTCTCCGCTTCAAAATTTTCACTCATTAATCTCAAATTCAGTCTGACGTACTATTGGCATAATGCGTTATAATTTCTTTCAAGTTTATTTAGTTGTCCCTCCCTACTACTTACTATTCTTACAATAATATTGTACTATTCTTACAATAATATTGGAGTATCAAAATCTTTGACTCTATTTCGGCATTTCTCGTTTCACTCACTATCATCATACATCGATGGTTCCTTTTATTTGTTACATTATAATAATTTCTATATCTTTTTTATTTATTGTATTGTAATTTCAAAATAATAATTAATGAACCTTTTTATATTATACTCTCATTAATAATAATTTTTAACTTTTTTTTAACATAAAATTTAGTAGAACAATAATGAAGAGAGAGAAAAGTTTGAAATACATTGTAACGTATATAAGAAAAAATATTTAAAATTTCGTATTTTTTAAATAGTGTGATATTCAAATGTGATAAGTAAAAAAGATGGAAAGATAAATAACTATAATCGCTTTCTGCATCCAATTGGTGAAGTATCAAAATAGTTTCTTTCATTTTTACTTGCTGTTTCATCATAAAATATTATCACTTTCTTTTCGCTCTTTGAAATTTCCTCCTTTTTATGGTTTGATGTTCGTTATCAGGTGATAAACCCTAGCCACCCCGCGGCCGCCCCCTTCCTTCTTTTCCTTTTCTTCTTCCTCCTTATTTCTTCTCCTTTATTTCTTCTTCCTCTATTTCTTCAGCTTCAATTTTTCTCTCTTTCCTTCGCCTCAATTTTTCTGCTCTCTCTCCTTCTTTCTTTCTTTCGCCTCATTATTTCTTCTTTTTTCAGACGCCTTATTTCTGACTTCCTTCTTTTTTATTGTCGCCTGAAAAAATTTGCAGCATCATCTGTCACTGCTGCTGCGTGGTAAGTTGTTTTCCTCTTCCTTTTATTTTCCTACTTCTTATTATACTTTGACTTCTCTTCTTCTAATACTTTTGTATTTTATTTCGAAATTTATAGTTAAAATTTAGTTAATATTTGAAGTTCAAGTTTGAATCTGCGAGACTTTCTTTGGAATACGAAGGTATTAAAGATTTGGAGAGAAAAACGATAGACTAGAGCTGCATTTTTAATTTTCAGTAAGTTTTAGTTATTTAAATTTTTTGGTGTATTATTTATTAAGTTTAATTATTGTGTGTTTGAGTTTGTTATTTGTTATTTGTTAATCATTTTTATGAATTTTATTTGTTAATTTGAATTAATTCGTTTTTTGTGAAAGTGGGGTTTCGATTTATGTTTAAAATTGTTGTTATTAATAAATTTGTACAAATTTGATAATTTTATGTATATAATTATTTTTTGCATTTAAAAAGTGATCTTATGGTGATGTATTATTTTCATGAATTTATTTGGATAATTAGAGTTTAATTTTTTATCCTACTTTATGATTGTTTGAATTTTTTTTAATTATTTAAATAATTATTTTGCATATTTCGTATAAATTTTTGAGTAGAAAAGATGGGAACCTGTAATTTGATTTTTTTCTCATATGTTTTGTAAATAGTAGAACCGATACTTGGAAATTTATAGTTTAGTAATTAATATTTTTATTTAAACTCTAAAACCGTAATAGTGAATTTACGAAGTAATAAAATACTTATAAAATATACTATAAGTAACCTTAAAAAGCTTAAAAATTCTAAACTTTAAATAATAGAAAACTTAAAAGTCTATTATTAAAATCCAAAATTGTACATCAAACATTAAACCGTAAAACTATAAACTTTTTAACAGTAAACCTGAAAAAGCCAAAATCATAATATTAAAATTTTACAGGGTATATTATAAAAACTTTAAAAACTATTAAAATTGATTTTTGAAATATTAAAAAATAAAACTAGAAACTCTGTAACAGTAAACACTTATAAACCCCAAGAACGTTAAATTTGATATTTTGAACATTAAACCGTGAAATTGTTAACGTTATAACAGCAATCCCTCTTGCCTTAAAATCTTAAATATTTTAAACACTAAACCATAAAACTGTAAATTTTGTAACATTAAACCCTTAAAAAAACTAAAATCTGAATATTTTAAGTATTAAATCATAAAATTGTAAACTATGTAACAGTAAACCCTAAAAACCTTAAAATCCTAATTTTTGAAACATTAAACCGTAAAACTCTAAATTTTGCTACAATAAACCCTAAAAATGATATTTTAAACATTAAACCGTAAAACTATAAACTTTATAACCGTAAACCATAATAACACTTAAATCTTAATATTCTTGATAATTAACTATAAATTATAAAACATTAAAAACCCTGAAAACCCTAAAAACACTAAATTTGATATGCTAAAAATAATTCAAACCTAAAACCTTAAAATGAAGTGTACCATAAAGAACATACCTTAAAGAGTTTGGAATTAGAATTTATTTAAAAATTTTTACTTTTAACATATAGATATTAACAGTATCTCAAACTATAAATAATGTAGATGGAAGAAGTGTCAGCGCACGTGCATCCGAGGCCCATTGTCCCTGATGTTTTATCGAGACAGCACGAGCACCAATCTGGTTTGATGTGGAGTGGGGACCACGAGACGTGTTATACTGATCTTCAGCGAAACCTATTCCAGTGCTATAGTACGGCTCCCCGTAGGATGGTGGAGCTTATTGATGGAACTGGGTTGGGGGGAGTCTTTAGATGTAGTTACATTGGGTTAGACCACGCATTTATTACTGCATTGGTAGAGTGGTGGAGACTGGAGACTCACACATTTCACCTGATGTGTAGTGAAGTCTCAATAACACTATAGGATGTGCAGACACTGTGGGGTTTAGGGATAGACGGTATGACCATTACCGGCCCTAGCTGGAGTGTAAATCCCAAACAGTACTGGATTGAGCTTATCGAGAGACTTCTTGGCGTGCGGTTGTCTCTCAGCCACTTTTCCAAATACAAGGTGAAGAAGAAACCATTGGAAGCATGGATCCTGAGAGCGTTTGCCGGTTCAGAGACTGATGATGATCTAATCCTACGCGCTAGTGGATTTATTTTCTTATTCATTGGCGGACATATGCTTCCCGACTTCTCCGGTAATTTGGTTCATGTGCGCTATCTCAGTTTATTAGAGGATATTGATGCTATCAGGACATATAGCTGGGGTAGCTGCGTACTTGAATTTTTGTATAGGCAATTGTCCATGGCAACTTTAGGGGGTGCACGACAGATTGGGGGGGCCTTAGTCTTAGTACAGATTTGGGCGTGGTCGCGTATACTTGCATTACGGCCTCCGCCGATTACGGATATTCAGGTCGATCCTCTTGCTCCTGTTGGCGCTATATGGTGCACATCTTTTGACTGTAGTCAACTGTCTACGCAAACTCTCATGACCTACAGGGACCAATTAAATTTCATGCCATCTGATCAGGTTCGCTTTACAATATTTTGTATTATTTTTAATTAATTGAGATTTTTTTATGTACTTAAATTTTTGTTGATTTTGAATTTTGACTTGACAGTTTATATGGCTCCCTTATCTTGACTGTGCTCTGATTCCATATGACCTGTGGTGGCAGAGGTCCCGCTCATCTGTTATGAGATAGTGGAGTACCACTATCTCGGGCGTGTGATGCGCTAATTTGCACGGGTTTAGATGGTTCCAAATGCATGTGATACTCATTTGGACCTATACCGGATCCAGCTTAGGGGGAATGATCACACATACTCGTGGACACAGCTTGCTAGCCATGTCAAGGCCCGGTACTAGTGACGACTTCGCGTTAGGGATGGCCATGTTGTAGCTGCTGAGGTGTTGTCATACCCCAGTGACGAGTACATCAGATGGTATAGGGGTATCACACGAGTTTACATCTGCAATCCAGCTAACCGTGATAATCGTTCGCATGGATATCAGCCTGCCGGTGTGGAAAGATAGATGATGGTAAGTTCTCCAAATAAATATTGTTTTTTTTTTAAATATTCCTATGCATTTAAGTTATTTATGTTTAATTCTAACAGTTTAATTAGTTAATTTATTTATTTATTTATTTTGTTTAGACTTCCATGTTGCAAGAATTGAATGATATGGCTTCAGTGGTGATACAGCAATCACCTACTCATCCTTCACAGATGGGCGTGTTCGTGAAGAAAGTGCAGACGATTACTCAGAGATGCATGGTCTTTATCGGCGGTACTTTGGGCTGCACTCCATCACAACACGATATCCAGCAGACATTCCCTGTTCAACCGTCGTGTCGCCGTCTCCGGGAGCACGTACCGGAACGGGATGCTCGTGGAGTTAAGAGGGGCGCTCGCGCACAGCCAGGTCGTGGAGCAGGCGGTGGACGCCCTCTTGTACCGCCTTTTTCACACAGGCACGAACATGTCGACACCGGACATGTAGAGGTGGAGAGGCGTAAGGGATCTGGAGGTGGACAACCGACTGTTGACCCATTTGACAGCCCGAACTTAGATATACCTCCTTTTTATTTAGTTTGACGCCAGCTTCCCAATTACTTCTTAGTGGATTCGGGACACCGCAGATGCCTCCCCCTCCCGGTTTAGGATTTGCCTCATTTCAAGCACCATATTCTACATCTTTCGGATTTTTCTGCAACCCTTCCTCCGGGCACAACTGGTTCATCTACACTGCATTAGCCTATATCGCAGGCATCTTCATTTGATGAAGAGGAGCGGGCGGATGACATGGATGGTGTACAACATTATGGATTCGGGCATCGTGTTGGTAAGAAGACTACGAGGTTCACGCCATCCGACTGACCTTAGTTATAATTATTATTTTCTAGTTTTCATTGCCAATTATATGTAAATTAAATTTCTATATAAAGTGTCAGTTCATGTTCGTATTATTGATTTATTTGTTTTACGTATCTTAATTATTGATTATTTTATTTTAGATAAAAACCAAAAAATTCACATTGTACATTTTAACAATAATATTTTTAATTTGGTTTGAAAAAGGGAAAAACTAAAAGCAGGAAAAATTAAGATTTTACATTTTAAAAAATATTTTAATTGGTTTGAAAAAGGAAAAAATAAAAAGCAGGAAAATGTGAAAAAGGAAAAAAACTTACTGAAGATAAAAAAAAAAAATTACAAAAGATAACAGAAAAAAATAAGGAACTGAGATAACGCACAGTTGTGCGTTATCTTCAATTGTCACCTCGTTCAAGTACAATAATCCACTCATCCCAGCTTATTCCAGTACAATAATTCACTCTTCCTAGCTCACCATAATACAATAATTCACTCATCTAATTGTATTAAACTCATCCCAGTACAATAATTCCCCCATCAGCCATTCAAAGGTTTTTACTCATCCCTTTACTTTTCACTCTCGGCCTTCTAAACCATTAAAACTTTATAAATACATTCATTCATTCTTCTCTTCATCTACAAAACACTTCTTACTGCATATACAACTTCTCTCCTCTCACAATCCATTCATTCTTTTTTAATTCACAAAGTTCTAAACATCTTCATATTTCATCCTCCATAAACACTTACAGTTAAATCATTTTAAAATGGAAGCAATCAACCCTGTTAGAGTGATGCTATTTTGGGATTCTGAAATTGCAAGGGATGCATATGGTCCTTATTTTACTGGAACAATTCAAAAAAGTTAGACACTGCCAACGAACCGAATTATTTCACTTGACGAATTAGTAAAAAAATATTGAAATACGAGATATGGATCCCAATCTCTGGAATGTTCGAATGACAATGAGGGTGCCTTCATACTATGAAGTGCATCGTATGTTTTACTTTAATTTATATAGCATGAACAACGATGAGGAAATGTGTTATCTATGGACTACTTCACCCCACGTAGCGAAGGAAAGGATTCATATTCTTGTTGAATTCGAGCATATCCAACAATAAAATATTCCAAATACACACGACAGAAATACAACAACTTTGCCAGAACATATTACGAAGATAACACAGATGGTTTCTGATGAACCGTCTATATTGTACAGTACCATCAATAACGATGACGATGAGGTTGACGGATTGGACGGAGATGATGACGTTTCTAGTCAATCTGAATCGGATGATGACAATGACCCGGAAGAAGGAGAGTTCCAAACTCCCTTGAACCTTGTAAATCCTGTCAACCCCGTAACCGAAAACATAGTGCAACAATGGGAGAGCAGCCAATGGTTCAGTAACGCTAGGTATGACTATACACATTCTGGAGCATTCCTAGATATGGGCTCGGGTTCTCCTATAGATGACCTTGTAGAATCTGGTACCGTCTGATTACTCAATTAGAATGACTCCCTGACTAACATACATTTAGGCATGAGATTCGTTGACAAAGTACAGGCAATAAGTGCAGTTCGTAAGTACTCTATCAGTGTGGGACGTGAATAGCGAGTTTTGAAAAGTAAGATTGATACATGGACCGCAAGATGTTACCATCACAGTGACGATAATTACTGTTTATAGTACATCGGTATAAAAAAGAAAGCCACGCACAATCGATGAAAAATAACCAGATTCGTAAAAGAACACATATGCCTTGTACAGATTCAATAAAACAAGCACAGAAACTTGTCTTTAAAATTTATATCAATGTCTATATCACACCTAGTTGCCAACGATCCTGAGATACCTGTGTCGAACATCATTCAAGAAGTGCAAGTATTGTTTCAAACGGGCTGTACTTACAAGCGGGCATGGTATGCTCGAAAATTTGCCATCGAGAGGGTTTTTGGTAGCTGGGATACAACCTTCTATATTTTACCTAAAATACTTACAAGCTGTACAAGATTTAAACCCGAGGACTGTATACGAATTTTTGCATCACAGAACAAGCAGTCCCCCTGATTATGGTTTCAAATTTGTTTTATGGTGTTTCTCGCCATGTATAGGCGGATTTCCATATTGCCGGCCGGTGATTTCTGTGGATGGAACACACTTAAGGGGACAATACAAGGGCGTGCTGTTAATTGCAAGTACACGAGATGCAAATAATCACTTGTTCTCACTTGCTTTTGCAATTGTTGATAAGGAATCCTCCGAGAGTTGGAATTGGTTCCTTAAAAACTTGCGAGAATATATTGTCAAAGATCACCACATATGCCTAATTTCTGATCGCCACGAAGGTATTTTCTCTGCTATTCAAAGTCAACTTTTGTGGCAACCACCATTTGCAGTTCATCGGTTTTGTTTACGCCACATTCGAGCAAATTTCTACGAGACCTTCAAGAACACAGAATTAAAAAGCTTGATGTGGCAAGCCGGAACAGAATCCAAACAATGAAAATTTGACCGTGTAATTAAAGAAATTCAAGAAAGAAATGTTGATACTTACATTTACTTGATGAAGTTGGACCTAGAGAAATGGACACTGTTGCATGATGGTGGTCACAGACACGGTACCATGACAACCAACATTTCTGAAGCACTTAACAGTGTGTTGAAGAAAGCTAGAGTTCTGCCTTTAAAAGCCCTGGTTGAACTAACATTTAATAAACTAGTTAAGTACTTTCACCAACACAAGGAAGAGGCTGAAAATTGTGTGCATCCATTTCTAACACGAATTTTTGACAAGTTCTTGCAGATTGAAATGAAATCAAGAGAACACAAAGTACAACTTACAATCTGCGAGAGGGAATATACATGGTCAAATCTCCACTCTGGGTTTCTGGTACGGGCAACAACGTCTATATATTGCGGATAAGTAATAAATTATGTAGTTGCGGAAAATAGCAAACATATACATTGCCTTGTTCTCATGTTCTTGCAGTGTGTAGAGAAAATGGGTCAAGAACAGATACTTATGCATCGGAGATATATTCGCGACAAATTTACAGAAGAACTTACCAAACGAATTTTCATCCAGTTTTGAGCGAGAACTTTTGGAGGGATGTTCTTTTTAGTTTAACATTTTATCCTCCAAACATGAAAAAGGAATGGGGCAGGAAACAGGACAAACGATTTCAGGGGGAAATGGATTATAGAAATCCGGATTCTCCCCCAAGATGTGGCAGATGTCGCATGCCGGGATATAATAGAAAAAATTGTAATAATCCCGGACCGAGCAATATATAAGTTTGGCATTTTCTTGAAATTGTTGTAATAAAACATGTTCCTATTAATGAAAATTTTCTTTCAATTTATTCTAATTACTACATCATTGCTCTAAATTTTTACAGTATCTTTATTATTACTTCTACAAATAACTTGAGATGAAATGGTTAAAAGTTAAATATATTTTCCAAGAAAATGATATAAATATTATCATCATAAATACACTTACAATAAGTTAGATATAATAAATACAGTCTTTTTAAAAAATTATTCAATTATAAGTTTTTCCAAAATAATTTTTCATTAAAAAAAAAACTCATTAAAAAAAATTCATTAAAAAAAATTACGTGGCAGATAACGCACGGGGGGTGTGCGTTATGGCCTAATTATAACGCACAATCGTTGTGCGTTATCAGCCACATCGGTTGATTAGGGCGAAAATCGTGATTATGTGATAACGTACACATAACGCACAACCATTGTGCGTTATGGTCTGTTCCAGAATTAAAAAAAAAAAACTGGGCCTATTTAGGCTCCATTTGTTGAAATTGGGCCAGAGCAAGAAAAAACCCAAAATAATGCAATTTCAACCAAAATCTTCTCATTATACTTTTTCAATATGTCATCTCTCTCTCAATCCTTCTTTTATAGAAAAGTGTAATTATTCCTTCCAACAATTTTTACCATTTTTCAATATCCATAGCCATTATTCATTATTTCACACAAATTTCTAAGTTAGATTTTAAAATTTTTTAATATTAATAAATTAGATAAGAGATTGATATTAAGGATACTTTAATTGTATATATACAAAGAATTTCTTTATTTTATATTTTTTTTAATATGTATAAAATATTACAAATACAAAAAATGAAGGGAGTAATAATCATTTTCCTTTTGTTGTGCAACACATACTCCTATATACATATGTTTGAGTAAATATTCCTTTTTTTCTTTGTAAAGAAAAGATTCTTTACGTATTTAATGTAAATGGACATATTAATTGTTTTTGATATATTTTTCTAATTACCTAACATGAATTCTATTTGCTAGAACAAGTAATTGATTATTTCTTTGAGGGAAAAAGTGAAAATTATATTAGATAAGTCTTGAAGCAATTGCAAAAGAAGAATAGTAGTATTTGCCACAACTGTTTGACTCATTTGGTATAGTAGGAACAATCTAAAATATGAAGGTGTTTGTTAGAGTATATGACCTTATTTCATCTTGCTGAAAAACCATCCAACTCTCTTGCTATGACTTTTATACACAAGATATGGACTCCTTCTAATTATTGAATATTTAATGATTAATATTGATGCTGCTTTTACAAATAGAAAAATTGGTATAGATATTCTCTATTAGCATATAGAGGAAGCAAATAATTAGAGTTCATTGTAAATTAGGAATGCTTGCTTTCTTATTGCATCTAGTCTTCTAATTTGTATAGATTGAGATCTCCTAGTACAGGCATATTCTAAATTCCGTTTTGACTAGGATTGTATATTGTATGTATAAGCTTCGACTATGAAGCAATAAAACAACTTGAGAAAATTTATCTCAAAGTTTTACATGGTATCAGAGCTATCAATAGCTAAAGATAATACCAATAAAGATAACATTGAAAAGGTTATCGAAAAAATTAGGAGTGATGAGGCTTATTCACTAATGAATAAAGATAACATCGAAAAGGTTATCGAAAAATTTAGGAGTGATGAGGCTTATTCACTAATGCATAGCGACGGTCCGGGACATTGATAACTCATGTGTAATTGAAGAAAGAAAACTGCGATGAATGGGTAGATGCTTTCAAATTAGCTCTTCAAGTCAAAGATAAATTGGGATTTATCAATGGAACTATCACTCAACCAGGTAAGGACAATCCTAAATTGCTAAACAAATGGTGAAATTTAAATACAATGGTAGGTTCATGGATTTTGAATACTATCGAGCCTACGTTGCAATCTTCAATCATGAAGTCACACAATGTTAAGATTCTATGTATGAATTGAAGAGATGATTCTCTGAGGCTAAATGTCTACATACGTCTCTATGAAATAAAATTGGATATTCATAATTGCAAGCAAAAGGGACAAGATGTTGCCACTTACTATGCTCGTCTCAAGAAATTATGGGACGAATTGGTTAAGTATGAACAACTACCGCTTCTTGGAAACAAGGGAGTTATTACAATCTTGTCCAAAGACAAGAGAAAGAAAAGTTGATCCAATTTTTATTTGGTCTTGATAACGAGTTCAAAACAATTCGTTCAAGTATTATGAATGAGATCCTCTACCAAGTATTCAGAATGCATATAATAAAATTATGAGGGAAGAAAGAGTGTTGAACATTATCGACTATGGAGACGGCAGAATAGAAGTAGGGACGGCGACCTTCAGAAAAATTGAAGCAGGGGTGGCGGTCTTTGCTGTTAGTTCTACTGGTCCAAATTAATCCTACATGGACAAATAACAAGAATGGATATGAATCCAAGGATTGCTTCCAAGTTGTTGGATTTCTAGATTGGTGGCTGAGTGCAAGTCCGCTGGCGGCGTTAGACGTGGAGGTGTCAACTAGAAAGGTGGACACGGAGGGCATTACACCGGTGCAAATTGAGGCCGCAGCAGAACCAACTACGGACGTCTGGCTTCCTTCTCAACAGCCCAACAACAAGGATGGGCAAATGCAGTTGCAGTCCCGGCGACAACTATGACAGGAAACAAAAGTCTTTCGACAACTCCTAGGGGTAGTGGTATGCTCGATCTTACTCAAGATCAATGGAGTACATTGTTGGGGATGATCGAAGCACAAAAATCAATTCCTTCCTCTGAGAAACTCTTTAGTAAAAATTCATGAACTCTTGGCTTCTAGACACAGGAGCCTCCCACCACATAATTGGTAATTTCAAGTATCTTGTGAATATTTATGATATAACTCCTTGCTAGTGAAGTTACCTAATGGCAAACAAGCTTATGCTTTGAAATTTGGGTGCATGTGTGTTGGTTCCACTTAGATATTGGATAACGTACTCTATGTTCCCTAGTTGACTAGCAATTTGATATTTATATCACAACACTGAAATATTTAGATTGTACAATGTTTCTTGATGCCTCTTTATGTGTAATACAAGACTGTTCCTCGAGGACTCTGATTGTAATAGGTGACCAAAAAAATACATGCCAGATTAAATGGAATCAATGCAATTGTTGTTGGGACTCGTGAGCTTTAGCATTGTAGGTTGGGACATCCTTCCAATTCCTTACTTGATTTTTTACCAAGAATATCTAAATCTAAAACTTTGCTTCCGTGTGATTTGTTTTTGTGCAAAACAAACACACATTCTGTTTTCTTCTAGTTCAAATAAAGCTTATACTATTTTTTATTTTTTAGTTAATTCATTGTGATGTATGGGGACCATATAAAACCACAACTCATGGAGGCACTCGTTATTTATTTATTTATTTTTTTATAGTTGGATGATTATTCTTGTGCCGTTCGGGTTTTTCTAATGGCTGAAAAAAATGAAGTTCGGTCTATTTTACAAAATTTTTGCACAATGGTCGAAACTCAATTTCACATAAAAATAAAGCATGTTAGATCTAACAGTGGGTGAATTCATTTGCTTAAAGGATTATTTTTTGCATCTAAAGGTATTTCTCATGAAACTACTATTTCTTACACTCCTCAACAAAATGGCCGTGTCGAACGTAAACATCTACACATTTTAAATGTAGCATTAGCACTTAAATTTCAAGCTCATTTTCCAACTGCTTTTTGGGGTGAATGCATTCTTATTGCAGGTAATTTAATAAATCGAACTCCTTCCAAATTACGCCATGGAAAAACACCTTATGAAATCTTGCATAGAAAACCCCAAAACTGTAGCTTCCTTTGTACTTTCGGCTGCTTGTGTTATGTCCATGTTTCTTCTCGAGATAAATTTCATGAAAGTAGTAGAAAATATATTTTTATGAGATAACTTTTTAGCAAATGGAATCTTTATGATATTCAAACTCAAAGAATTTGTTATTTCTAGAGATATGATTTTTTATGAACATATTTTTCCATTCCATCCCTCTCTATACCTTCCGCAACTCCTCTTTCCAAGAACAAACTTCCTCTGATTCCTTTAATCTTTTGTTCTAAAACATATCATCATGATCATCATCCCTCCTAGCCGCTTCACTCTTTGGGCTGCCACTTTCCTCGGGGCTGGCCCATCTCCCACTTCAACCAACAATCCAACTACCTCCCTATCCCAGCCTATAACAACAAACAACCCCAACCCCTCTCCAGCCCATAACCATCATTCCTCTCCAATCTCTTTCTCTTGGACCCACAAGTCATCCCAGTGCACTCCAAACTCCATCAGAATCTTTACCCCCTACGTCACCTTCCTTGCCCCTACTCTCATGCATCCATTCCCGTTTCCCCCTCCAAATTCTCCTACTCCAGCGCATGACATGGTTTGGATAAGGGGAGTTCTCTACCACCTGATCCACCTCATCGCAGCTCACGAGTCCAGCAGCAGCTTCCTGCTAAACTGCTTGATTATGTTTATTATGGCAATGATAGTCCAGTCCATTCTAATGTTGTCTCCGCACCATCAGCAGTCCCAAGTTCATGTCTCTATCCTTTATCTAAACATGATACTTGTACTCGATTTTCAACACATTATTGTGGTTTCTTAGCTGCAGTCTAAGCTGAAATTGAGCCTACTGATTTTTTGAGGCCGTTAAATATTCAAAATGGCGTACTGCCATGAAACAGGAAATTGATGCCCTTGAAGATAATAAACTTGGGTTCTCACTTCTCTTCCTCCTGGGAAAAAGGCTCTTAGCTACAAATGGGTTTATGGTATTAAACTCAAATCTGACGGCACAATGGAGAGATATAAAGCTCGTTTGGTTATCCTTGGTAATAAACAAATTGAGGGAGAGGATTACACAAAAACCTTTGCACCAGTGGCGAAATTAGTTACTGTTAGAACTCTTCTAGCAGTAGTTGTCTCAAAGGGTTAGGAAATCCATCAAATAGATGTTCACAATGCCTTCCTCCACGGTGATCCTGCCTAAGAGGTGTACATGAAGTTACCTCCTGGTTTTCAATCAACAAACCCTACTCTAGTCTGTCTTCTCAAGAAAACCTTATATGGTCTTCGATTGGAACTCCATTATTGGTTTTCCAAATTATCTTCTGCTTTGAAAAAATATGGTTTCAAACAATCCTATGCTGATTATTCTTTATTCACACTTGTTTCTTGTGCTCTTATATTATATGTGCTTATTTATGTTGATGATATCATCGTGACTGGGAATAATTCTGAAGCTATTGCTCGCTTCAAAATTCACCTTCCCTCTTACTTTCACATGAACGATCTTGGCTCTTGAAATTCTTCTTAGGAATCGAAGTTGCTTGAAACGATTCTGGTCTTTACTTATCTCTACGAAAGTATGCTTTGGATATTATTTCTGAAGCTAGTGTATCTAGTGCCAAACCGGGTCTCACTCCCATTGAGCAAAATCATCATCTTGTCACAATTGCTGGTCCACCATTGACTTCACTGGACAGATATCGTTGTCTTGTTGGCCGATTAATTTATTTGACTATTATCCAGTCCAAATTTGCTTATTCGGTCCATGCCTTGGCTTAATTTATGCATTAACCTCGGCAAGAACATTGGGAGGCTGCTCTGCATGTTGTTCGCTATTTGAAGTCTAGTCTTGGTCAAGATATATTCCTTAGTGCATCTAATTCATTAAAATTATCTACTTATTACGATGCCGATTGGGCTAGTTTTCCTTTGATGCGACGCTCCATCATCGGTTACTTCATTCTCTTGGAGGATTCTCTTATTTCTTGGAAGACTAAGAAACAACCTACTGTTTCTCAATTCTTTGCTGTGAGTTAAAATGGCTACGTAAACTTCCATGTGATCACCACGTTTCACACTCCTCCCTGGTGCCACTATTTTGTGATAGTCAGGCTGCAATGCACATCACCGCGAATCTAGTTTATCATGAATGCACGAAGCATATTGAAATTGACTTTCATTTTGTTCGTGATGAGTTTCAATCATATCGTATTTCTTTTTATTATATTTCAACACATTCCCAATTGGTTGATATTTTCACCAAGGCTTTTGGTCACCATTTTTTTCATGCTTTTATCTGCAAGTTAGGCATTCGCAATCTTCATACTCCAACTTGAGGGAGAACGTTAGCAGATATAGAAAGCAAATAATTAGAGTTCATTATAAATTAGGAATGCTTGTTTCCTTATTGTATCTAGTCTCCTAATTTGTATAGATTAAGATCTCCTAGTATAGGCATATTCCAAATTCCGTTTTGACTAAGATTGTATATTGTAGATATTGGCTTTGGCTATGAAGCAATAAAACGACTTGAGAAAATTTATCTGAAAGTCTTACGTCGGTATTCCCATTATGGCTAAAGCGGCTCCTTAGCAAGGACGTTTTTCAGTGGACTATTGAAAGCTTCTTGGCATAATTGAAGAATATATCTCAGGATTGCAATTTTCTGAAAAGTTGATTATTGAGAGTGATTCGCTTCTAGCAATAAAATGTCTTATCCAATCAGGGGTGAAGCTAGATTTGGATCCCTAGGGGGATCAAAATTCAAATACAAAAATTTAGTATGTTATTTAACTATAAATTAATATTTTTTTAGTCTAACTTATTTTTTTTAATTATTTAACGGGGCCATGACAGAAAAATGTACTAATTTTTATACAAAATGAACATAATTTTATACTGCATAACTCCGTCACTTTTACCAATCTTTTATTGATATTTTAGAGTTGAATGTTTTGGCTACTAGTTTTTTGAGTGAGATAGAAATTCGACCTCTTTCTTTCATGTTAAAAAGGAAGGTAATACACATGCCATCTCCTAGCTACTGTTACTGATTCTGATGCACCTTTGAAATGAAAAAGGGGAATCCCTTCTAAAATGTATCTCAAGTTATCTTGTTTGATCTTAATCAAATATAGTCTAGTTTTTCTAAAAAAAATTCATTTTAACTATTTGAAAAATATAAATTGCGTCTAATTATTTATTTTTTTGGAAGTGTCTAATTATAATTGATCATGTGCTATACAATTATACATTTTTTTCTTTATATTTTTATTATTATTTGCATTGGATTGAATTATTTTTAGCTTAAAAAAAATATAAACGTATGTTCTTAACTTCTTATTTCCATGAATAACAATAAACTTTGTTTAGAATTAACATTAACATGTGCTTCCGCACATGAGTTAGAAAAACATTATGTATAATAGATTTTTGTAACGGTCTAGATGTATTTGCGAATCAAAGTGATTTTGTTTAGTTTGATATTCACTATTATCAACTAAATAATCTTAGTTAATAAATTTCAATTAGAATAATAGTTCTAATTATTGATAGTTATAGATATAGTTATCTGATTTGACTTAATCAATATTTATATGCTTAATTGATTAATTTTTTTAAAAGAATAAACCTGTTCAATTCTTCACTCTACTTCGTTACCTTACAGAAATCTAGTTAATAACCACATTTGTTTTTTTTTTTTTTTTAAATTAAAATTAATCCAATTTTATGTACAAGGTTCCATTTTCCACAAAAAAAAAAAAAGGGTTAGTTACATTTTTCCCCTTGAGGTTTATCTAAAATATAATTTTATCTCTCTATTTTATATAAATTATAAATACATCCTTATTATTTATATTTTCATAACTTATTAATCCCTACTACTAATTTCAATGGAAATTTTTATCAGAAAATAATGTATGCAGTAAAAAGTTTAAAATTTTCCTACAATATCATTTTACAAGTTTAATTCTTGTTTATTATCATATATAAGGACAATAATATCCTACTTAAAAAATTTTAATTACTCTAATTTCCGTAATGAAGGATATTATTATCTTAATATATGATAATAAATAAGACGCAAACTTGAAAACTAATATTTTAAGAAGATTTTAAACCTCTTACCATATAATCATTGTTTTTTGATAAAATTTTTCATTAAAATTAGTATTAGGAACTAATAAGTTATAAAAATATAAACCATAAGAATGTATTTGTAATTTATACAAAATAAAGGAATGAATTTGTAATTTGGACAAACCTCAAGGAGGAAAATATAATTAACCCAAAAAAAAAAAAAAACCAATTCAATTCATTACTTTTACATTACTTAAAATAACGGAGCAAGAGCAAAATTAACTTTAAAAAGTTACAATTTACTATTAAAATATATTTTTGATGGAATGCTTCAATTACAATAATTGGTGATTAAAATTTATAATTGTAGTTAAAATATTAAAAACTAATATAAATACAATTAATAAAATTTTATATTAAAATACCTTTATACAAACTCTAGAAAGGATTTAGACAAAATAAACACTCAAGATTGTCTAATACCTCTAGTATATTCTTTAATATACTTTCTTTAAAATAGTAAATTTCTCTTAGAATTTATCTTTTCGAGTTCAGGGTTTATCTTTCACTCTATAAGGATTTTATTGATAAATTTAGTATAAAAAGTGCGTACTAGAAAATGTATTAGAAGATGTATTAGACCAATTCTAACTGCAAAATAAATAAATTTAAAATTTATTCACGGGAAAGAGAAAACGTTTGAAAAGTTAAATAAAAAGAACTGAATCAATCACCCAATACATAAACTTTGACAATAATATGAAGCTCGAATGTTTATATATATATATATATATAAAGTCAAGGGAATGTAGTTCAAATAAAAAGTATGTGACCTTGACCTAAAAACGAGAGTGCTAAGTCAATCGAAGACTATAGTATAGAAGAAAACTGTAATGCTTACCTCTTACATTGAAAGAATAATATTATATACATTTATAATTACTTAATATATAGAGTTTAATCTGTCTAAAATATATCAATTAATAAAATATTATCTTATCTAAAAGATACCTACCATGTTTACAATATTTACAATCAAAGACTTTCCAAGACTATTGCTAATCATGCCAAACATGTGGGAGTATTCCCAACATGGTAATATTCCCAACATTCCCCCTCAAGATGGAGCGTACAAATTTCATACACCCAACTTGCATAGAAGAGAGTGGAACTGTGACTGTCTTAAAGTTTTGATAAATATATCATCAAGTTGAGCATCAGGAACATAGGAAGGGACAATCCGTTGTGCTTGAATTTCATCATGAATGAAATAACGATCAATTTCGATGTTTTTAGTCTGATCATGAAATACTGGATTGGAGGATATATGAAGAGCCGTTTGATTATTACAGTACAGTGGAGTAGGATGTGGTTGAGGAACACAGAGATCATGAAGAAGATAGCGCAACCATTTAAGTTCACAACAGGTAATTGCCATGAAACGATATTCTGCCTCAGTCAAAGAGCATGATACTGTGTGTCGTTTCTTTGACTTCTAAGAAATCAGCGAGTATCCCAAAGAAACAAAGAAATCTGTCAAGGATTAGCGAGTGATGAGGCAGTTGGCCCAATCAAAATCATAGTACGCTGGGAGTTGTAAATTTGAGTCCGCTCCTAGGAGAAGTCCTCAACTAGGAGTATTCTTAATGTATCGAAGAACACTCTGAAACCCAATGATCTTGATGGGATTGATGCATAAACTGAGACAAAACCTGCACAAAATAAGTCAGGACGGAGCGAGTGAAAGTAAGATAGATAAGTTGACCCACCAAGTGGTGATAAGAATCAAATCCAGGCAGGAAAGGACCCTTGGCCTTGCTGAGTGTATGCTTTTGTTCCATGGGAAAACCGAGGGGAGTGGCCCTTTAAAAACCAACATCAGATAAAATGTCCAAGGAATATTTTTGTTGATAGAGGAAAATGTGTTGTTTGGTTCGAGCAACTTCGATTCCAAAGAAGTATTTCAGAGGACCTAAATCCTTCATAGGAAAGCAAGTGCTCAAGTGAGCTTTGAACTTTTGAAGTGAAGTAAGATCGTTGCCAGTAATGATAAGGTTATCCACGTAAACTAAGACACAAACCAAGATAGAGAAAATGGAACCAGAAGAATATGTAAATAAGGAGTAACCAGAGTAGGATTGGCGAAATCCGCATTGAATTAGTGCACCTGTCAATTTTACAAACCAGTAAGGGGAGCTTGTTTAAGACCATACAAGGATTTCTGGAATCTACAGGCTTTTCCTTTGTGACCTTTAGAAAACAAGGTGGGAGTTTCATATATACTTCTTCTTGTAAGTCACCGTGGAGGAAGGCATTGTGAACATCCATCTGATGAATTTTCCATTGCAGAGCTGCAACAATTGATAGTAAGGTACGGACAGTAACCAATTTCGTAAGTGGGGCAAATGTCTTATTGTAATCCAACCCCCCTATTTAGGTATTGCCCAAAATGACCAATCGAGCCTTATAACGCTCGATATTCCCATCAGATTTTTGTTTGATTTTATACACTTATTTGCATCTAGTGCTTTTTTTTTTTCCTAAGAGGGAGAGTGGTGATATGCCAAGTCTGGTTACGAGCTAGAGCATCAATTTCACTGCATATGGCATCGTGCCAGTGAGGACTTGAAAGGGCCTCGGAAAACTGGGAGGGTCGGTATCAGTGGTAACTGCTTAGTAAACACCTTTTAGCATGGAAAAAAATTTTCATCAGAAATATAATGTGTGATAAGATAAGAATAGTACCTAAAGAAAAACACGAAGATGAAGTGCTGAGAGGGCACAAGGAAGTAGAATCTTTCACAGCATTAAAGACAAAATCACGGAGTTTTTGCGGGAATTGACGGTATAGTTAACTTCAACGAAGATCAATAGGAGGAGGAGATGGTGTTAGTATATGCCCTAAGACCAATTGACTCACATTTATGATTTATGAAGCATGTATTTTTTAATTGTATTTTATGCTCTTGGTCATCAAGTATGTGACTTGATAGTAAAACCCTTATAGCTAATAAAATACTATTCTTATTTGTCCCTAGTTTATTACATCTTGTAAACTAGTGTGAAGTTGATTGATGGTCAAGTTTTACTGATCATGAATATGAGATATAAAATCAATCATAAATACATATTGAGAATATTGTATTGGACATGACCCAAAGTGAAGAAGAAATATTGCATGGGTTTAAGTTATAAGTATTTCTTCTCAGTTTTATATTTGGTGTCCTTCGACCTAATGTTTCTAATGTTTCTTGCATGGGGAGAAAAATATGTTTTGACATAGTCAAACATCACTTTTAATTAGGTGATCATTATGATTATTGGTTGGCTTATTTTCTCGTCATGGCTTGAATATTGGAGATGGTGAAAGGGATTTGTCCCTCTCTTTTTAGAGAGAGATATCCATGGGCCCCTTGATAAGGAAGACTGGAAAATATGCATGGCCATGCTCAAATAAGTATTAATAAGGTGTTATTAATATTATTTGTTGGAACAGTCTGTCTGGTGATCAAGTAAATGGTTAATTAAGTTTTATAAGGATGACTTGATCCATGCCTTATACTTAATTAGGATATCGTGTGACAAAAGGACTAAATATTAAATCTGATGCTAGGTTATTATTACATTTACTTAACTTGGGTAAGCATAATGTCTTACTAGAGGCCGCTTATGTTTTGTGAATAAATGTCTAGGACATTTTTTCATTCACTGCCAACGTTAAGTGAACCCACAGGGTCACACGCATAGACGATCTTGTGAGCATAATGTCCAATCTAGATTGTGTCCAGATTCGTTGAACGTATACAAAAGGAGAATCAGATTCCATATTGTATTTTCTGGTAGGTTAATAAGTAATTAATTTTATTTAATCGAATAAATGAAATTAATTACTTAATATTACTTATCCAACCGTTGGATGATTATAGGAATAGACGGACGAGATTAAACTGTCATTAGATGACAGTTAGGGTTTTGATATTGACAGCTATAAAAGGTTATGTTAACCTTTTCTTGGTGGCCGTCCTTTATCTGATTAAAGAAAAACAAAACCCTAAACCCTAGAACGGCGATATAGTATCTAGCCGAAATACGACCGATTACCAGATAGGCAGGATCAGTTCTGAACAGTTTTCAGAACACAGAAGGGGGCTAGCATCCCGATCGCTTGCAGAGGAGTTCGTCGCATGGATACCAGTAGAGGGCGAAGCGTACAAAGCAGCGCCTCCACAACGAACAATCAAAACATTGAGGTAATTTCTATCCAATCGGTTTTTCTAGTATGTGCAGATCCTGTTGGTGGATTTCCGTAGTTTTATTTTACTTTGTTTTTGCCTATGGATTCCAACAGATGGGTCGATCATATTAGAAGGGGAAGAGGAAATGGATGATAGACTATTGGAGGAAATGGATGATAGACTATTAGAGGAAATCTCATGAAAGTCCAAATTATAATTGGAGGAAGAGGGCCCAACAACTCATAGGGCTAGAGGAAGAAGATGAGGGCTGGAGGGAGGCTACTAGGTTGATGCTGGTTGCGACCCTATGGCAGCAAGGTCCAAGGAAGAGTTAGTGGCAGGTAGGCCGATTAGTGAGCCCAAAGAAAGATGATTGGTTGATGGACTTGGTAGGAGTAATTTGTGTAGGCCCGGAGATGAGTTTATGTAATGGGGGTCCAAGGAAATCCTCAAATAGAGAATGGGCTACCCAAAGAAAATATCAAGAGGAATTAGAGTTGTATTTTCTCTAGAAGAAGGGTGGTCGGATTGTGAGGATGCAAATGGAAACTGAGTTTCCAAAAAATGAACATCCTCAGAGACAAAATTGTTTCCCTTTTTCCATAAGGATAACCCAAAAAACACAACGTCTACTATAGGGTTGAAATTTATCATTAGTGAGAACATGAGCGTAAAATAAATACCCAAAAACATGCAAGTAAGAAATATTAGAAGTTTTGGAAAGAAGAAGGGTTTTTCCTTCATGAGTAGAGGAGGAAGTTCTATTGATTAGGTAAATAGCTGTTTTAATCCATTCCCCCTAAAATTGAGATGGAAAACAGGCTTAAAGCACGAAATATTGAGAATATACCTATGTTTTCGTTCTACCCACCCATTTTGTTGTAGGGTGTAAGCTACACTCATTTGATGTATAATACCTTTAGAGTAAAAGAAAAGTTTTAAACTTAAAAATTCCATCCCATTCTCAGTCCGAACATTTTTTTTTTATTTATGATTTTATAATATTGAGTTTGGAGAAGGGTAAAAGAATGTTCCAAGAAGGTGCAGACACTACTTTTATGAACAAGTACATAAACCCAGGTAGCGCGATAAAAATTATCTACCAAAGCAAGAAAATAAGAAGACCCACAAGTAGATTTGTGTTATAAGGGCTCCAAACATCTTAATGTACTAAATATAAAATATTGCTAGAATTTGTATTACTCAAAGAGAAAGTGTCACGGGATTGTTTAGCTTGGGAATAGAAAAAGCAATCATATAAAGGGGAATTCAAATTATTAGAAAAGCGAGGAATTTGTTTCATCATAGAAATGGAAGGATGTCCTAAACAATTGTTTAATAAATTTAAAGAAATGACAGAGGTGTGATTAGCCTGAGCTTGTGAAAGGTTGTACGCGCCATTTGCCAGTCTACCCAATCCAATCCTCTTCTTCAACATATGGTCCTGTATAACACATTTTTAGAAAAATAAACTCCATACTCAAGATTAAATCGCAGCAATTGTGAGATAGAAATGAGATTACACATCAAATTAGGGACATAAATTCATGGTGAATGACTAGTTCAGGCCCTAATTTTGCAGTTCATTCAGAATTAGCAATAGTACGTGACACATTCGGCAAGCCAATAAAGCAAGGCGAAATAGTATACATATTAATTAAAAAATCAATTCTACCAATTATATGTGAATGCTCCAAAATCCAACAACCAAATAAAAGATTTCGTACCATAGAGTTGATCCTTGGGGGTTGGCGACGGCCCTTCGGAAGCAGCAAATGCAGAAGGCACAGGGATCACTACTAGGGCTGTAAATGGGGCGGGTCTTACCTGTACCTGCGCGAGTGTATACACATTTATAGCGAGTAAGGTTAAAATTTTATACCCACAGACCCGTACCCATACTTGTATAGATTCTATTAAATGGGCCTGGACAGGGTACGATGATACCCAGACCCATATACCCGCATACCCGTTATAATAAAATAATATATATTTATATATATTATATTATTTTTATATTTTTTTATTAATACATAATTATACATTTATGATATTGAGTGGTTTATTTTCTTAGTTTAGAGAAGAGAAGAGAAATTTCCATCATAGTTTAGAGAAAAGAAATTTTTTTCAAGATTTCTTAGGACCTCATAGTTTAGAGAAGAGAAATTTTCTTCAAAATTTCTTCTCCTTCGAGACATTAGTACTACTGTTTTCTCCATTCGATGTTTTTTGTTGACTTGTTTCTCTTTTTCAAAATTTTATACCAGTGGTGTTTGTTCTAAAGGCAAATAACAGAGACATGATTTTTTAAGGTTAGATTTTCTGAATTAGAATTTTGTCCATTTGAGATAGGCACTGCATGGTAAATCCATCCCATTGTGGAGGCCCATTTGGAGAGAAACCTTGCCATGGTCACAGCCATTTGTAGGAGGCCATTGCTGCGGCCTAGTCCCTATACCAGCAATAGGCGTCGTCCATGGAGAAGGCAAAAAACCGGGCACCATTGCAGTTGGCGACCAGTATGGCCAGGTCGAAGTTGCTAGAGGGACGATGATGTGAGGTTGTACCGCACCCTCCTCCGAGACCAGGTCCGTTTCCACCAGGTTTAGAGAGCTTCCTGCGGCCACCAATTCTGGAAATAAGAGCAGACTACCCGTAAGACAGTTTACTTTTGTCTGGCCACCAATTGGAAACCCGATTACCTGAAAATATTCTAAGAAGGCATGTCCAGATTTATGAAAAATAGGTGCAGATAAGACCATTTTTGTCATCCTTTACTCGAGCTACAAGCAACGACCTTTGCCCGTGTGTCTTGGTCTCATGCAATAAAGATATGTCTCTCTTTACGAATGATCATATTATATGCATTATCAATAGATGGAAGTGGATGCACATTCAAAATTTTACTAATAATGGGCGAAAGGAAGGATCTAAGCCAAGTAAAAACTTTTGTAACCTTTTTTCTTCACGTTGCCTTTCTCCGTTGATGATCCGTTTGCAAGTCAAACCACCATAATAGAAATCCAGAGATTTCTCATAATTCACCAATTTATCCCACACTGTGGTAAGTTTACCAAAATAATCCACCACTGAATGTCCTTGTTGTTTGCAATTCATCAAGGCACCCTCTAGTTCGGATACTCTGGGCCATTCCCAGCAAATAACCTTTGTTTGACTATATCCCAAAGAGTCTTAGCATTATCCTTGTATGGAATATAGGGAAGGAGATATAAATCCAGCATGGCAATGATCCACGACACTATATAGTTGTCCAATCCACATAATCAGGAGAGTCACAAGATGGAGGAGCCATGGCACCAACAACAAAGCACTCTTTTTGCTTGGCTTTCAAAGAGCCGAGAAAAGCAGATGACCATTGGTCATAGTTGTCTGCCTTTAATTTGAGGTGAATTAGTAGAGTCCCAAGAGTATCAATTGATAAGAGCGTATAAGGTTTGAGATCGTTCATTCGAGGGAAACTTCGGATTGGTCTTATATCTTTTCTGGTAGCGACGGTGATTTCTGTATTAACTATTGCTTTCTCAGTTGCCATAGCAAGATGGTGGTGAATGATGGAAGCAAAAAAAAAAAAAAAAATGAGAAGAAGCAAAACACTAGAGGAAGAAAAGTAAAAAAGAAGAACAAAGTTTGGTTCTTCAGTGGAGTAGAGAAGAATCAGCAGTAGGCTTCCTAAATTTCCATTTTGTTATATTGGATATGATACCATGTCAAAGAATATGGTATGGAAGTAAGCTGCAATGATTACCTATTCCATTCAAAGAATAATATTATATATATATTTACAATTGCTTAATGTATGGAGCCTAATATATATCAATCAATAATATACTAAAATATACCTACCATGTGTACAATATTTACAATCAAACTTTCCAAGATTATTGCTAATCATGCCAAACATGTGGGAATATTCCGAGTAGAATCAAATCTCAAGGTACTAAAAAAAATTAAAAGAAAAAATAGTTGATCTCAGGAAAGTCAATATTTTGGAATATACAAAGGAAAATTTTATTATGCACTAGGTACATGTTCCCACTCATGGTCTATAAATATGTAAGTTAGGTACATTTTTGTTGGTAGGAAAAAAAATTATATTATAAACTTAACTCATAAATCATGTAGCCTGTATTAAATTATATTATCCTTTGTTGATTATATATCCAATTATGAAAATAAACAAGAAAGGAGTGATGTGGCTTAATAGTTAATACTGGCCACATGGTACATACATAGGGATATGGACTAATTTTATAATAAAAATTTTCTTTTGATTATGTCTCCAACTATAAAGACAAAAATAACAAAAAGAGTGATACAACTAATAGAGACTATATAATCAATACTATAACATTTGGAATTTTATATTATTACATTTTTTCAAGAATATCCCTATTCAATTAAAGCATCACTATCTAGTACTAGTGATTCCAAAGACCTAAAACCATTCACATTTGATAAAAATTTGAAATATAGAAAGAGGAGAGAGAAGATAAATTGTTTAAAGATGAAGTTTATTAAATTAATACAAAGACATTAGAAATACTTTAAAAAATCCATCGATTTCAAATTTTTCTTAATCTGTTTGAAATAACAAATAATTTTACACTATTATTATGAATGGAAGTTATAGTAAACACGAACATGGGGTAAGGATGTAAACGGGTCCAGATGGGTACGGTACTCCTTGTACCAGACCCATACCTTTATAGTGAAACATATATCCAAACTCGGACCCTTTAAGTATAAAATTTATGGACTCAGATCCGACCCTCTAGGGACTCGGATAGGGTCTGGGTATATCCATAGCCTTATATCATTTTTCTATTTTTTCCCTATTAAACAAAAAAATATATAAAACAATTTATAATGCTAAAATAAAAATTATAACATCCTTAACAAAATTTCCTCAACATCTCTTTGAACAAATACAATCATTTAACATCTCTAACTCAAATGATTAAAAGTTCAAATACACACAAATATGATAAATGTATAAATTATGTATTAATAAAAGAAATAAAAATAATATATTATAACAGGTAAACGAGTCTGGTATCATCATACCCTGCCTAAAACCCATTTAATAGAATTTATACGGATATAGGTAGCGGACTGAGGTATAAAATTTTAACATTAACTGCTATAAAGAGGTATAGACCCGCTCGAATACGGATAAAAACTGCCCCGTTTACAGCCTATAGACGGGCTCCATAATACAAATTTCCTATTAAAAACTATTCCCAAAAATTTTGAAGCTATAAATTAATTAAATGCTCATTTGAAATTCATATTTTCATCTGAAAAAAAAGATTGAAGGGTACCGACCTAACCCTAGCAGTGTTCCTTTGAAAATTTTTCATAAATAACCCTTATCATCCCCTATATTATGTTACTACGAAGCGGAGCTCCATCAAAACCTGGGAAAACGAATTGAAAAATCGATTACAATTTTGAATTAAAGTGAAGCCCCATATTACATCTCCTGAATCCATGAAAGATGGGAGAAGAGTCAAAAGGCGGCCGACGTTGAAACCTATCCTTTTTCTTCCGGATGATGTAGTCATGGAGATTCTGAGTAGAATGCCCGTCGTTGATGTATTGAAATGTCGAAGGGTCTGCCGGAGATGGAATTCTTTGATTTTGACCTCATGTTTTTCCGATATGCATAGGAAGAATCATTCCAGTTTCCCGATGATTGTTGTTCAGGAAAAACTATACTGCTACAATATGACAAATCTCCTCCTACTAGTGGATAGATTGGAACCCTCGCGAAAAAGAACAAAACTTCGAAAATTTTGTGTCGATTCAATACTCCCAGTCAGTAAAGATCTCTTCATCTTCCGGTTACACTACGACGGACTATTTGTGATGGGTAACCTTAATGTCGATCGTTTTGTTATCTTTAATCCTATCACCCGAGATAAAGTTAATCTAATGATTCCAACTGTCCCTGAATGTGATGTGATGGGAATGTTCTTTCATCCATTAATCAAAGAATACTGTATAATATGGGGATCATTCGTAGCCAATCCGAAACCCCTTTTTAAAATGGTTAATTTGAGTTCCAAACCCTTCTGTAAAGATATAAATCCATCTGCCTCCTTAGTAGAGGGGCGCATACTCCATTCTAAAGATCCTAAAGTTCCTGTGGTTATAGAGAAAGATGCAATCCTTTATTGGATGGTAGATAACTGTCCTGAAAATCATTCATGTGAAGAAACAATCATGGCTTTTGACATCAAATCGGAGGAATTTTCCTTCGTACCTCATCCGGGTCCTAGACATCAAGACTGCAATCATGAGAAGCACCTGAACATGCAAATCTTCAAGATGGATGGTCATTTATCATTACTTCAAAAAACCACTAAATCAAGATCTGTATTTATAATTGACATCTGGAGCTTAAAAGATTCTGCCGCTGGATTATGGATGAAGATACACAGTGTTCCTATCAATATTGATCAGTTAGGCAATGTTGGTTGGTTTGATGACAGATATTTTGTTGCAATGGTAGTTGTAAATGGAGAATTGTTTGCGCATTACAGGTGGCGTGGATGGATACAGAGAATTTTTGGTTGCAATCTTGAGACTGGCATTGTAAGGAGGATGAGTAGGACATACACTTATTGTTGTATGGATACATACATTCCAAGTTTTGTCTCCTTGAAGAATTGCAGGTCTGAAATCAGGATATGATTTGAGAAGGGCAACTTTTAAAAGCATGTGAGTTTGCAATGAGTCATTTCTTACTTGTCTTTGCTTAGATTGGTTTATTTAGTTCGGAAAAAAAAATGTACATGTCTTTAGTTTCTAGAAGTTAAATTGTTTTGGAGTGGAGTTAGTGGGTCAAAACTGAAAAATGAGAAAAAGAGTTAAATTTTTGGAAGTTGTGAATGGTGATAAAAGGTACTATGATATTATGTGTTTCTTTAGGGTTTTCTGTTTTTATAGAATTTAATATGATTAAACTACCATATCGTATGTTTAATTTGTGCTAACATGTGCCCAAGTATAAGTTAGAAAAAGAAGAACTCTTCATTTATAATTGGTTTAGGAATTTGTAGTTTTGCAGAACACTTTCTAAATGAACTACATAGTTATAGCAATGCTGAGTCTCCTACTTGATCTAATTGCAGGTGTGTCAATCTTTTTTTTCCATTCACAACTACTTTTCTTCATGATGGAAAAGAACTGAAAAGAAAAAAATCTGGTTTATTCCTCCTAAATTAGTAGAGATGTCTAATGGAAAATAGCTGTCTTTGGTTTTCTGTTTGTTGATCATGTGTTAGTATAATTATGTAGTTAAGCTTATATTTTTTATGGAAATTGATGTTTTGCTCAAGTTGAGCCACAATCTGCTAGATCAAAAGGGAAAATATTATCCAGAAAGAGTAAAATTGCTACACTGTGTTTGCTGAAGGTAATTATATCTCTCATACACTCCATGCGCCTATTATGAGCTAACAGTACATAAATTCATTTCTATGCACCAAATTTTGTTTATTCATGTAAAGTCTTTCATTTCTTTAAAATTGTGTACTTTTGATCTGCAATGCGAATAGATTATAGATACTTTCTTGTTATAGCTGTAGGCATTACCCTGAATGGACTTTAGAATTTAGAATTGTTCAAAATGATGCTGGCAAACTGTTATTCACTTGCAGAAACATGATGGTGATATTGTATTATTTATGAATAGTTTTATTGACCGGATTCATAAGGCAATTTTTTCTTGTTCATTGGTTCATTTCTGACTTTTTGGTGTTATCTTCTTTGCTAGATAGATCTCTATGTTTGCTTAATCTTCTTCAAGTATTATGAATAATTTTTACGCATAAGAAGTCACTCATCTTGAATCCAAGGTCCTCTTGTTCGTATTTCCCTTGCAGGTGTTTTTTTTCTTCATATATTGTATTTGGAGATAGTGATATGAAAAACAGAGCAGAAAGATTCCACAGCAGTATCACAAACTCATTTGAAACTTTTATTTAATCGATGTTCTTTAGTAGCTTGGTTTTCAAACTTGTGTTATTTTTAAGAATGATGTTGTAGTTTTAAGTTTAGAACAAGTGAAGGCAAACAAAAACCTTGGATGGTACTTCTAACATAGTTAACTCTATTCTTGTGTAAACTGCAGGGGTTATGAATCAGGACCAGAACCTCATAGAAAGAGGAATTCATACAGACATCAGACATGTAAAAGTTGTCCACATGTTTTTTTCTAAAAGGGTGTGAGATTTTTGTGGTTTGGAGAGAGTGCGAAAGTGCAGAGGAGGTGCAAGTCCAATCTATATGGCTTGCATAACCTTGCATTGGTTACAAGGAACTATTGCATTCCTTTATTTTATCCTTTTTTTTTTTTTTTTTTTACAAGGAACTATGATGTAAACCTTTCAGTAGCTAGCTAATTTTATGGATTTATAGCTAATTTTTTCTTTTTCTTGTTTTGGATATTATGCTGGAGAAGGCAATATTAGAGCCTTTTTTTTTTTTGGATTGATAATAACCCCTTCGAGCCTTTAGGCACATAAAAGATACTTAAAACATATATGCCAACAGCAGCTACTGAAAAATGGAATAATTCTTACAAAATCAGATTAATGTAAACTAAACCAGCAACAAAAATGACACTTTTGTTTTGAAATGTGACATGTTTCTTCAACTATGACCTCTTGGAGAGGTCAGTGTATATGTCTGGGGATAACCTTGAAAAATGGAAATTGGGCGGGCCACCAGCTTCAAGACATTTTAAGGATACTTTTACCACTCATAACTATAAATCCCTATCCTAACATGTTGGAAATGGCCAATATAATGAATCCCAGATATAGTGCTTCCAAGAAATCCCTGTACAGCAGCAGTATGGGCATATACAAGGTTAAAGCTGAATGATAGGAATTACTATGCAGAGATGGGATTCAAAATTCTCTCGGCAACTAATAAATCATCAGGAGTTGTAACCTGCACCGTAAACGTTGGACATTCATCACTGTACTCTAAACTCAATACTGGACAACAACTTAAAAGAGTGTACAAGCAAGCTCAACAAACACCGATAAGATTTTGCTAAATTGCCAAGATCCAGGTTCTAGCAACTCTCCTTACCTTAATGTTGGTGTAAGATCCCTCGGTGATATAAACAGGATGTTTAAGGTACTCAACGATAGATACATCATCAGTGACCTCAAGGTTTTCCCTGTAAGAGATAAAAGGAAAATATTAATCACAGCATAATTTAGGCTTAATCACCAAAAAGAGAGGAAAAATCTAGTACGAGATGTCATAGCTTTTCGATAAAAATGTTGAAGAATACAGAAAAGACATTCATTCTCCAATGGGTTTACCTGTTTACAAGCTCGAAGCCCTTTTTAAGCAAATCTGGCTTGATAACCTGTTGAAGAAAACAAACAGAGATATGTGAGTATGTGATGAAGAAAATATAAAATGCTAAGAGTTTTTTACAATCAGCATAAGAAAACACAAACAGTACCTGGGGAGTTTGCATCTCCCAGAGTGTTTTCCTGTCCAATGTCTTCACAACAAAAGATTTACTATCTGCCTGCATAAAATATTTTGGTCACTTTTCATTTGTTCTGTGTAATTGCATCACATGGCTTTTTCTATTTTGAGCAGGACATGGTAGAAATACTTGATTTATAGATGTTATACCTCTTTTATTGTGGCTTTAGCTGGAACACCAAGTACAGCTGCTCCTATGGATAAACCATCCTTTAGAACCTGTAAATAAGCCGGGGAAAATCGACTGGCACAAAATTAGGCGGTAGTTGGTTTTATAAGATTAAAGAGTATAATGCAATGCATTACCAAACATCACCAACAATTTAATATTTGTGTGGACATATTCCATGTGAACTTTTTTGTATTCTAATTCATGAATTTCCATATTTTTATGTGAGTTTAGGATTATTAAATATCACAATATGAAGATCTAGCCTTCCCAACACTTAGTTCGCGGGATCAATCCATGAATCAAAAATGAAACTAAGAATAAAAAAATGGTAGTTTATCAAATAGCTTACTAAACCATTTCTCTCAACAATTTCAGGTTCCATATAAATCAACAGCTTTGCATATTAGATAGAATTTTCATCTTGCGTAATCTCTATTTAGTTTGCCATTGTCATGGTTAAACATTATGTCACCTAATGCTATCACTCCAAATGTCTAACTATGAAAGGAACCTAGTTAGATGTAAAGTGCACACCCGCATCTGTAAGATTGCAAATCAATAGTTTTAAAATCTACTTCTATATCAAATTAATATCGTTGTTTGATCTGATGAAACATAGTTCATGACATTACCTTCTCAACATCCTCCGCTAATACCAAAGGTCTTGCAGAATCATGGATGCAGACCAGTTCGGCACTTAAATCAACCGCCTAAATGGGAATATCAAGAGTCAATAATGGAACCCATGGATGTAAACCAATAAATATTGATCAGAAACAATTATTGTCGCTGTAGGAAAAAGGGGACTGACCATGAATTAAAGAGATAAATTTCAATCATCATATGTTCAATTTTAAAACATCTAGGAGGAGAAGCGAATTTCCACAAACAAAATTTCTAAATGATTTATAAGGAACTAAACATTGTCTGAAGTGTTAATTCACAATGTTCTTCAAGCATTCGATTAATTATTCCTTGACCGATATTGTGGTCCACATTGTAATTTAAGTCTTTGAGAAGGAAAGCGACAGAGAGAGAACTCGAAACGTTAATTTTGTGTGTTATAGTAATATGCTTTTATACAATAATTCAGCCATCAATCTGGCCGTTGACAACAAGTGCTATCAAAACAAAAATAGGTATAAAAAAGAAAAACTCAACTCTAATGCATTATATTATCATCATTAGCACAGATATAACGGAGTTGATTTCAGAATAACAAATAGGATGAAAGTAAGTGTAAATCACACCTTACATCAAATCTTCTAAATATCATCAGTGTAAAAGAGCTTTAACAAACCATCAGAATAAAAAATGGGCTGCCATGACAGATTGTACTTTTGGTGCCAAAGCCATATATCAAGATTCTGGTTCTCAAAGCTGTAAAACTTAGAAGTGATAATTGAAAACCAAAACATTTTAAGTATCATTCATAAAGTTAACAGTATGAGATGATGCATGCCTAGGCACCAAATAGGAAGAAAAGTCAAACCATAAGATTCAATCTTGAAGATAAGTGGTATTTTGTTTATGAGGAAAAATTCTAACCAAACATATAAAAAAGATAGCAAGCATTCTTGTATTCACTACAAAGGAATCAAACAACAAAACAATGCCTCAGAGTGAATTAGAGAATTTCAGCAGTAGATATATTAGTTTGTACCTGAAGTCCGCTATAGACTGAATCTTGTCTCTCCTTTCCAGGGAGGGCAAATTTCAAGTCCACTTGTATCTTAGCTTTGGTGTCTGAGATAAGGTCAAATAACATAATATTATTTCCTCTACAACACTGAAGCGACAATTATTTATGAAACTGAAAGAAATTAGTCAAATGCATGGTAGGTGCATATGTGACATTACTGTGTCTATGAATCCATAAAGTGAAGATCAGCATACCTTCAAAAATGTCCTGATAAGAAGGATCGCATACTACAACAATTTCCTTTACTTCAGGCATGCGGGAGAAAGTATATAAACTATTAACCAAGCCAGCAACATATCATTTCAGAGATTGAGGATTAGACCAAGAAGAATGAAATAAGCTATAAGAGTGAAAGTCACTGTCCCTGAGGTATTCCTTCCTAGTAAGTCTTATTGTACTCGACCTTCTGATAATAAAATCTTATCCACAGTGGTTGCACAAGAATTCATCCGATATCAACTCCCTAAGTAATTCTAATATCCAACTCTACCACATGAAAAACCAAAAGAGATCTAACTTGAGTTGAAGCAGGCTTCTTTACCTATATAATGCAATCGGCTGCCCCAGAAGAGGAAGATACTGTTTTGGCATGCTTGCCTATTTGCACAAAACATAATGAATCCATTATCTAACAGATGCAAAGTAAAATGCAGATAACAAAGAAAATCAAAATCACAACGAATCATATAGAAGCATATTGGTGAATTTCTCAAGTGGGAAAAAAGTTATTTGCCTGTCATTTCTTATTCTCGCTATCTATTAGGAAAAGAACTAAATAAGATGGAGTAAACAAAAGAATCAGCTTCAAGCTACTGGGAATGCAAATGCTGTCGATTTGATTTCTGTCATGTCCAGAAGAATAGAAGGCTTAAAGCCTATCATACTAAATTTCAGTTTTCACTTGTGTGGTGGTAGTTCACAAGTTATCAAACATGATCAAATTCAAAAGGACGCAGAAAACAAGCAAAAGGAACCGAAACCAAAAATGCAGTCAAGTTTTACTTTCTCAGACATTTTTCTTCTGTTAATCTCTAAAATGATTTAGTAAAACTAATAGATAGAGGTTATATAAATAGTCACATATTCTCTTTCAGCAGATCCATTTACATCTTTACTCAGTTGAACACATTAGAATAGAAGACAAAACCATAAAGACCACACAGAAGAGAATTTTAAACAGAAAAACAAAACATATAAATACAGCTTTAGAAAATAAGACATGACTTACGCCCATTCTTTTTCCCTTTCCTCCAGCAAGCAGAATTACCGAGACACTTTTCTCTTTAACCACAACATCAGAGCTCTAAAATTCACAGTAATCACATATCAATTTGCAAGAAAACAGCTTAAATACAGAAAGAAATGAAAATTCATAAACTTTTAAACGCAAGTCACCTCGCCGGGCTCTCCAGATACTGCAGAGCAAGTAATTCTCAAAGGGGAAAGTTTTGGGCTTCTCAAAAAATTGCCTTTTTCAGTTGAAACCCATGATTTCTTGAAATGCTGAGGAGACAAAGTTGCAGTACTTGATAACAATAGCAAAGATTTCTTGGAAATTTGGGAATTACTTCCCAAGAAATGGGGAGATGAAGAGAATGGCAGGCAGAGCTGAAGAATTGACATCTTCTTCTTCCCCCAAACCTTGAAGAAGGCTCAAGATTTCTCTGTTCTCAAGCTAAGAACAGAACAAACAGAGAAGGGAAATCTTGGGAAACAGACAAGTTTTATCAGAAGACGACAACCCTCCTAGTAAGCATGAAAGGCTCCGAATCTATTTAATTATGGGGGCTTTTGTTGGGAATATTTTAACCAACCATGTGCTCCTCGAGCTTAATCTTACAGACGTACCGCTAGCAGACCACTTTTCATATTCAGCCTAAAAATTCGACTTAAAAAACATATTCAGCCTAACAATAAGGGTACTTATAAATTCCACGTAAATTACAAAATTACACAAAACATTTCATTTTCACACTACCTCAATAATATTTCCTCACTCTATTCTCTTTTTCTCTCTAAGTCTCTCTAATTTCCAAGAAAGATTTAAGAAAATCCAAAGTTAAAACAACGAAAAAAGATTAGTACATTATTATACACTCGTTTATTCACATTTTAAATTAAAAAAGTATGGTCGGATCTAAAATAGGGTGTTGCACAAACCACTGGCGTACGGTACAGAGTGGTGTGCCACTCACCTCATTTTCGATTTTGATTTTTTTTAATTAATAAATTGAATATAACTTGTTATATTAATTGTTCTTAATATATAATACTCTATTATGTTCGTTTTTTTAGTTAATTTCATCGTTAATTTCACGTTCTAGTATATATTTTCATGTCATAATTATGAATTGTGAATTTTTCATGTAGTATATTTAATTTATGATGTAGTTAAATATTATAGTGATATGTGAAATAATTATGCCTAATTATGTGTTAATTTATGCATTAAGATATATTTAATTTAAAGGCATTTTTAGGGAAGTAAATAGATTAAATAATTATAATTATTTTAATAGTTTTTAATTAGTAATTTGAATAAAGTTAGTTTAATAATTACTATTTTCCTAATTTAATCATAGTATAATTTAAATATTTGAATAATCAATTATTTCATAATGATTTAATGGTAATAATTTATTTCATAAAAAATAAAGGAATAAGAATTAAATAATTATATTATAATTAAAATTAATTAAATAATAATTAATTAGTGTAATAATATAATATTCTTATTAATAAAAATAAGAATTAATTTTAAATTGAATAATAACTAATAAATAAATAATACTCGCACTTCTACATACAAAATATTTTAAAGAAAAAATTTTGAAATTCATTTAGATAAATCCAAAACAGCTTAGATGCAAAGATACAAGATTAGGTCCGATAGCAGATAGGAGCAGTCGGACTCACGATCGTACGGTGACAGCCTCTTCCAGAGGGCTTAGGGGTAGGCACAGTCTATCTGATGTACCTACCACACCTCCTCATGGGATGTTTCACCATCTGATGCACCTGGGTCATTGGTTCAGCCTCCACCTATTCCTACTAGGGTTCGGATGCCGCACGACCTGCATACTCTCGTACCCTTCCAGTATTCCTCAGTGCCACTGCATCCAGGAGGTGCATTTAGCACCTAAAGTGGGGAGTAATCTTTAAACACTTTCAAATGTTGTAATTGTAAATTTTATCCTCGATGTTTACATTTTATTTTCTACTCTGGTTGTTTGTTAATGTCATGTTGCAAGGTCGTTTTGAAGGGAATAAGTGAGTCCCTAAAGCCTACATGAAGATTAGTTGATTTTATAAGATAGGTGTCTTGAATGGAGATAAAAAATTACAAAAAAAAGAAGAAAAACTGAGTCCGGGCAGCATCCTACCGCGGACATTAGGGTGTCCTACCGCACACGGTAAGGGCAAGACAACACGGGAATTTTTCAGTAGAGCCCTACCGCAGATGGGTAAGCTGAACCTACCACCTGGCATTTATCGGTGCAGTTTAGACAGAGACCTACTGTGGACGGCATTAGGGTCCAATTTTGGCTCCGGGGTGATTTTTCAAAGGAAAACGGTCTGATTGACCCGATTGGGTACAAATTGCAGCTTTTAATTTAATTTTTTGGCACTCATTTCCCCCCATTCTCCTCCAAAAACCCTTGCATATTTTCTTTCCCTCTTCCTCTTCTCTTAAAACTTCCATAACCTACCCTCATCTTTCCAACTTCTTCAAGCATTCTTACCCTCTTACTCCATCTTTTTTGGCGGTCTTCCCAACTCCGGCGAGCACCACCAGTAGCAGCATTCTCTCTCCACCCTCTTTGGTTTGTATTTCTCTTCTTTCTTTCTCTTTCTTTTCCTTCTTCTCTCTTCTTTTCTTCTAACCCTCATACATCCTCCATTCTTCTACAAAAATCCTACACCAAAATCATCTTCTTCTTCCAGCTCCTCTTCAAAAGACTCCACTTTTCCATTCAATTTCTCCTTTCCTTTAACCTTTTCTTTTAAATTTCTATTTCTGTAGTTTATGGTAATTTCGGTTCTTTGTGTAATTTTTTTTTTATGTACTAACTTTATTTTGTATTTTATCTTGCTTCCTGACAAAATTTGGTAGAAAAAAGTACAAAAAATTTTCGACAAACTTTCAGTAAAATTCTGACGAACTTCAATGGAACTCCAATGCAACCCAATTGAAGCATAAAAACGAGCAATTTTTCCTAGCCACAGTTTGTTTCTTCAAACAAACACATGCTAACTCTTCAACTTTGTGTCTCCTTTTCATTCTAGTTTGCTTATACTTAATCAATATTTTATTGGATTTTTTTATGCTTTCGATTTTGTTAGAAGCATTGTTGTTAGTATTTTGATAGTTTTCATTTTCTTTTTTCCTATCACACTTTAGCACCCATCGGCTATGTTAGATCACTATAGCACACACGGGCTATGCTAGTTTTGATTCTTTTGTGCATTTTTGTGATTTATTGTTTTTATTGTGTTGGTGCTATTGTGTTGCACTCTCTTTCCTGTTCCTTTTCTTCCGTTTGTTTTTACTCCATCTATGGCTCCTAAGAAAGTTGTAGCTTCCTCTTCCAAATCCAAATGGGCTCGTGTTGAGGGGACCTCGCCCGACCCCACCCCTAGTATTCTTTCTTTTACGGAGCGTCTTTCTGCGGCAGCCCGTTAATGGGTTGCCGACAGGCCGTCGCTCAAGATTATTGTTGAAAAATCTTTCAATGAATCAGTCATTGACCACTTTAAGCTTGAAACTCTTTTAGGAGGATGAGTTAGGTCCCCTTCTTTGCATCTGCGACAAGTATTACCCCAAATTTGTCCAAGAATTTTACGCCAACATAACCCACAATATGGACAAGTATCTCCAAACATTCATCGCTACTGCCAAAGGGGCTAGGATTATTCTCGATAGAGAATGTTTGGCATCTATTCTCTGTATTCCAGACAACGGAAACATAGTCACCGTGGATTCTAATAGAAAAATCATCAATAAGGACCCGGATTAGAATTTCGATGCGGCTTGTAGCCATTTTGATATCCGGCCACGGGCAATGGATCGTCACCAAATCATCCATGGGGGCAATTTCCTAAACCTTCTTCATCATGCCCTTACTTACTTCTTCGAGCACATGCTTGTTCAAAAGGGGGGTGGACTTAGTGAAGTATGTATCATTGATATTTATATGCTAGACAAACTCCACAACGAATCCCTCTTTTTTCTCACTTCCTTGATAGCCCACACCATACGCAACACTGAGTATGATATCACTAAGAAACGTGTTTTCTGTTATCCTGTAATTCTATCTAGAATTTTCGCTGCCTATAATGTCAATTTTGCAGGAGAATGAAGATTATCAACATGACTGTAATAGGTTATCAAATTTACAACCTTCAATAACTGTGGTTATTCTTGGGACGAAAAGAACAAGGTGTGGATCCCGCATTCTGAGGAAGATTGGCTGCGTGACCGCAACCCTGCCAGTTTTTGCTCAATTAAGAAAACTACACAAATTGGCATGGGGGCGTCTTCCTCGCAGCCAGTTGAGGATGATGATGAGGCCGATGAGTCTTATGACCCCTTAGATGATGAGGTCGATGCCCAGACCACAGTCTTAATGGATACATTTCAAACAGAGATGCGAGCTGCCTTTGAGCAACTCCGGATCACTCAAGAGATCCACAGGACTCAGCTGGCAGAAACAGTAGAATCCACTCGCCGCTATGTGGACCAGTTGATCCATCAGAGGGCATCAATAGATCAAAGGAAGTTATGCTAGCTCAGCTGTGTCACTGATTCATGCTCGAACAGGGTAGTCGTTCTGGCGGCGGAGTGCACTTTGGTCCACCATAGGTAGTTTCTTTTTCTTTTCCTTCTTAATCTGTTCTTTTTATTTTGTCTTCTCTTTTTATGTTTCTTGTTTTATTCATGTTTTATTTTATGCTCTTTATCTGTTCTTCGCTTTTGTTTGTTTTATTTCATGTTTTATTTTTTGCTCTTTATCTATTCTTCGTTTTTTGTTTGTTTTATTTCTATGTCGGGATAGCTTCTCGATATGCTTTATCGCTTTATATATGGGGGATTGCTTCCCATGTATGTGTTTGTTGTTATATTTTTCTTTTAGTGTAACCCCCACATTGAGGACAATGTGATTTAAGTGTGTGGGGGAGAGGATATTTTCTTATTTATTTCTTTTCCTTCTTTAATTTTAATTTTTACTATCTTTGAAAAATTCCAAAAAAAAATCAGAAAATTTGAAAAATCAAAAAATTTTTATTTTCTTTTTGTTTTACTTATAAAAATCCAAAAATATTTTGATTTTACTGCTTTTAATAGAATATATTATTGCAAAATGTTTTAGGTTTTTTAAAAAAAAGATGTATTACTTAATTACTTTGAAAACTATGTTTACTAAATTTCTTATATGATCAATAGTTTTCTTGCACTTGTAAAGTTGTTTGAGTAATAGAAGCTTAGGAATCTTGGGTAATTAGCATAATGATAATAATTTTTGAGTATTTGCCTGCAATTTCATATCTTTTCTATCTTTAAAAGCAAAGAAGTCCAGTCTAGGATGGTCTTAGGCCTTCTTTGAACCGTTTGTGCCTTTCTTCTTATTATCTTCAAATAAATCAATCCCTAGTTCCTTTTTTGTGCCTTCTTGCCAAAGTTTTTAATCCCTTCTTTTCTTTGTTCTATTAACCTCACTACATAAAATCTCAATTCGTGAAGCTAATGGTTAGTGTACATTTTTGCCATTTTGAGTGAGAAAAATGAATACATGTGGAGGTAAAAGGGTGAAGAAAGAAAGAAAGAAAAAAAATCTGTTCAAAAGAAAGGGTATTATGGGTAATTTCATGTGTTTGATGCTTTTGGCTGTTGAAAAGAGAGAAAGAAAGAAAAATAGTTGATGCTTGAAAAGAAAAAAAAAACAGAAAAGAGAAAAAGCCAAAAAAATGAAAAAATGGCAGAAAACGAAGAAACAAATATGAATTTTTTATTTATGGTAAATTCTTGAAAATTGAGCATCTTTCTCTTATATTTGGTAATTCTTGAAAATTTTGAAGAAATAGGTTGGTTCTGCACCAAGAAAAAAACAAAGTATGTTGTACAAATGTGAGTGAACAGAGTGAAAGAAAGACCGCTAGAAAGTGGCTTTCTAATTTTGTTATCGTTTCCTTTCGATTGTGTTCGCTCTATCTCATTTGGTTTTGTCTCCTTTTCCCTTCGTTTGTAACCTAATTATGTCCGTAGCCTAACGCTACAAGCCAAAAAGTCCTATCTAATCCTGGAAAAATCTAGAATAAACTTAAAAATGGATAAATGATGGAAAAGTATGAGTTGTATGCATTATATTTGAAAAATATTTCATTACGTTAATCACTCAACATTCCTTTTTTCTGTGAAAAATGGCAATCACACACACACACACACCTTTGATCGGTAATGATTCTAGTAACTTGTGGTGGTCTTAGTAATTTTGTCGTTCGTATATTTTTTATTCATCCTTGGAGTTCGGCAGTGAATATTCTATTTAAAATGGTTTTATCTTTAATTTTTCTAGGCTTTGTTTGCTTTTATTTTACTTTTGTTGAGTTCGTTGTTGTGCTTGTGACCGTTTTGAGATTTTAACCGTCTATTCGGCTTCTATCGTTTTCATGTTGTCTTTCAAAAATAAAAGTTTTTTTTACTCCTTTGTTTTACCTGTTTAGTTTGTGTTGCTTGAGGGCAAGCAAAAAATAAGTGTAGGAGTATTTGATATATCCATAATTGTCCATATTTTTATTTATTAATATCACTTTTTTTGGTGTTTTTAATATGTAAAAGCATATATTTAGCTTAATATCCCTTATTCTTGTTTTAGGTATCCTCCAGAAGAGGAAACGAAAATGGAGAGAAAACGACGAAAATGGAGCCATCGGCAGCGACAAGGCAAACCTACCTCCTTACCATCGGTGGTAGGTCATCAACACGCGAAAGCGATTGGCAGGACTGAGCCCTACCACGGACGGTAGGGCTCTACCTACCGTCGGCGATTGGTCCCGGCTGGCAGGCGATTAAAGGGTGGTTTAATCCAATTCAAACTCTGTTTTCTTGTAATTTTCACCTCTCTATATAAGGGGTTTTCTGTAGCTATTTGTGATAGAGAGATTTAGATAGGGAATAATAGATAGATTAAGATTAATTAGGTTTAGTAATACATAGTTAGGAGTATAATAGATTAGACAATTCTTTAAATTTTGGCTTTTATAAATTCAATTAGTTAAACACCCTTTAGATTTTTGCAATTTTATTTCTTAGATTTCAAGAATTAAAGAATCAATTTTAAATTTTAATCTTCAACTTAGAGACTCGAAAGACGAGTTTGGAAGACGTTCAGAACTTCAATTGCAGCTTTGATTTCAATCCTAAGCTTTTTTTTTTTCCCTTTCTTATCATTGAATTTTGATGTTGAATTCCAGTTTTTATATAATGAACAGTGCGTAATTTTTAATGTTTAGATGAGGGTTAAACCCTAATTCTTGATTATGAAATTCTTGGTTTAACTTCTTGACTTCGATATTTGTTTTGATTTAAGTTGTCTTTCAAATGTGTTTGTTTGAAATTTAACTGTTACGATATTAGATCAGTCGCAAGATTGTTCGGAATTAAAAAAGAAAAGTGATCTAGGGAAACCAATTGTGAGTTAATTGGGGCAATTGACTAGAGATACGATATTACACTTTTAGGTCATTTAAATCACCTAATTTTATTGCACTCATAAGTTGTTAGGAAGAAAAGAGATTTTCCTCTACGGCTTAGTGAGTAGGGTGGCTTTCGTGTAGAGAAAGAGATTGCCCGATATGACCCAACTTTATTAATTCAACATTGTTTTCATAAAAAGCTTTTCCAATTGAATTAGTAACATCGTTTAGGGGGATTCCAACATCCACACTCTTGCTTTATTAATTTTTAAAATCTTAAGTTTTCGTTGCTTTCTTAGTTGTTTAATTATTTTATGTTTTTGTTATTTTGTTTTCAACGGCCATATTTTTTCTTAAACTAAACATTAAAGGCACGAGTAGTACTTTCACCTTTACCGTCCTCGAGAGAACACCCGGGTTGAACTCACCTCTGCAGTGTTAGGTCTACTTGCCTTGCATTGTAGTAATTAGGAAATCCTATTTTATTTTAGGAACATCACTCATCAACTGGCCTTGAAGGGGGACACATTCGTGCACACGTGTGAGCTCACTCCCTGAACCGTGATTGATATGGAACCAAATAATCGCGCAAGTCATACATGGGGTTTGCAAAATCTTGATGCTCCATTCTGATACCCCATTTATCACAAGAGATGACCAGAAATAGTAAAGATTGCCAACTTTTAAAGGAATGTACTTACAATATATAATAATCAACTCGCATGAACATGGTAAAACGTGTGAAGTCCGAACCCAATGTCTACAAAGATTCTTTGGATCGCTCATAATCTTCGTGGCTTTAAGGAACTCTTCTTTATAATCTTCAGTATCAAATGACTTACTTTTCCACAAATATCAGTTAACAAAGAATTCCTCTTTGCATTATCTTTCTCCTTCAACTGAAAATATTCTAGTGAAGTCTTAATGGCGAAGATCTGTGACTCAATCTTTGAATGTATCTTACTAAACACAATATCTAGGACTTTGTAAGATGTCTGAAGGAACATCTTCGACACCGAGTGTTTAGATTCAACCCTATTAGTCGTCTCGGACCCAAAATGTAATTTTTTTTGTCCACACTCTAACGATTTAAATGCACAAGTATTCAACCATTCATTATATAAATATTTCAAAAACCACGTCATGTTACAATTTGTACTCAATTTTTCCAATCTTTTTGCGTAATCATCTAACTCCTGGCAGTTCACTAATGTTCTCTATGTTGTATGTACAAACTTTTCAGCTGATTCCTTACTAATCACAGAAATTAATTTTCCCTCGATATTCATTTCCATGTCTTCAGCAAAGCATGTGGTATGATTTGTTGAACACTACAGACATAACTGGCATCAAACCTGTTTCTTTATCGGTAATTACCACTATCGGTTCGGGTACATCGAAATATAACTTTTGAAGTTGTTCTAGCACCTATTGATAAGTAGCAGTTGTTCATTACGCATGAACAGAGTAGCTATATAGAAATTTTTTCATCCCCACTTCCTCAAGTAAAGACATGTTCTACCTAAGTAGAATAATAATTTTTGAACTTAAGAACAAAAAAATAAAAATAAAAATATTATAATTAAATTAACTAAACTTCTAATAAAACTTAACTAATCTTCTTAATTTTTAAATAACATTTAGCATGAGTTCTCCATATTTTAAATAATATATTCCTATATCAAAAAAATCTAACATGAGATTTTAAATATAAATAGTAATTAATAAATGGAATAACGAAACACTTTATTATTAAAGAAACTTATTTGTTTGTTTTGTAGGTTGTGTCTAGTATAAAGTACATAAGGCCACGTCTTCAACATCTGAATAGATGTCGAATGCGCAACAACTATATCGCTAAGCACTGTGTTCGTGTCACAATTCTTCCAAAAACACTAATCCAAGATTTGAACACATGTGGAGCACTTCTTCCACGGTGTTGCGTCTCTAAATCCTATCCTTCTTAATCTTTGCATGAGCTTTATATATAGTTCGAGAACTACAAAAAAATTAACAATCATGAGATAATTAAAACATATATTATATTATATTCAGTCTAAGAGAATTAAGTTAAGCTACGAAACATAACAGTACTACAATATACCTCGTAGCAGTATCAGGATTATTTTATGCAAATTCACCATTCTAAAACAAGGTGCCACCTGACACCTACTCAATTGCTCGGTCAATTTGATCTCCTCTGTAAGTCTTGCAGCTTGAGAGTGACCCTGATGATAGACACCAATTTTATGATTGTGCCTTCCATATTTTATAAATAATTTCCAATGTGCTTCACTAACATCTTCCTTACCTTTTAATTTAAACGGACCATTACATTTCTTAGTTCCATATGGACCCTATGTTTTACAAGAATTTGTTCTACTTCATCGTTCTATATGTCCTTACTTTTTTTTTTGCCTTCCCCAATGGCAACCAGTACAAACGTATAGCCTAACCCCTAAACCTTTTTTTGTAAAACAATATGTAGTCGTCACATATGTGTTAACTATTTTTGCTCGCTTTTTTACTCAATCGATCAAATCCTCTTCTGAATTAAATTCATAATTCATTTAAAATAAATAACTGTGGTCTATGAAATCCTCCATATATAAGATATCTTTATATTGTTCGAAATCTAATTCATTATCCTCCTACACAATATTAGAAGATAAAAAAATATAAACAATTCAAATATTAAATCAAAATAAAGCTAAGTAACGTAATAATATATTAATAATTTCATTAACATAGTAACTTGTCAATTAAGAACATATTAATTATAGTTAAAATTAAATAATTAAAACATGTTAATTATAATCACAATTATATAATTCAAAAGATTACTTACAATTAAATTAAAATATATAACACATAACTAACATATACATAATAAATAACAATAAGTTTAATATAAATAGCTAACATAACATAATTAATAACATAATCGTATTAAATATGAAAATTTAATATAACATATGAAACAAATTAATATAACACAATTAATCTATACATATTTTTAAAAAAACTGAAAAATGGTGAACGGAAGTAGCTGGCACACCAGACTAGCTGGCACACCAGACTAGCTGGTGCGCTAGCTACTCACTTGTTCATACGTCAGCTGCTTCCGTTTAATTTTTCAGCATATTGGAGTCGATTTTACCTCAAAATTTACGTTTTCTTGTACGAAATCTTCAAAATTATCCATCTTCAAGCTCGAAATCTTCAAAAAATTTAATAGAAATGTAGAGAGAAGTTAGAGAGGAAGAGAATAGAGAGAGAAAGGTTAGAAGGATGAATGAGATTTTTCGTGTTATTTTTGTAATTTTATAGTGGAAATTATAAATCCGCCAAAATAATTACTACCGCCATATTTTTACTTGTCATATTTTATTAATTCTCGTATTATTTTTATTAAACAATTGAAAAAAAAATGACACTTAGCATCCTAGATTTCCACCACCTCAACCTTTTTCTTATACTACTAATCCCCTTCCCATGTTGACGCCTATATTTCCCCCTCCATCTCACTAGCTTAACTTGCTTACCACTTCTTCTCTTATCGCTTATCCACTTCTAGGACCCCTATAAATATAAAAAATCAAGATCAATTTCCTCTTTGTTTCTCTTCTTCCTTCTCTGGCCTACATATAGCCATAAAGGTAATTGATGAAACAAAGGTCTATCAGTAAAAGGACTTAACCTGTGGCTCACCAAGCTCAGCTAGGTACAAATAGAAGATAGGACCATGATTCGAGTCACCATGCCAATATGCAACACAAGGAGCATTTGTCCCAAATAGTGGTCTATAAAAGGTCCTCTCTTTTCTCATTTACTATTCATTGAATACCAATCCATAAATACTCTCTAATTTCTGCTCGACACTCATTTGTGGAACATACTGGCTTAAGCATCGGAGTGTCCTTGGGAACAGATTCCTATTTTTCTCTAACTATTCTTAGTCTTGCTGAACACAGGACATGTGCTAGCTTGAGATTCATCAATTGGCACCCACCGTGTATCTTTAAAATTACATAATATTAGAGTCAACTTGAATATGTTATGTATTTTTAGTGACAAAAGTACACAATGGAAGTTGGAAAGGTCTAACAATTTTTTAATATGTGCACATACACACACATATATATTAATTTATATATATACACATATATATATACAAGTGTATATGTCTATGCGTATACATATATATACATATGTATACACATGTGTATATATATATATATTTATATATGTATACATATGTATATTTATGTATACACACACAATATGTATATGTGTGTTTTTGTATTTGTGTGTATACATATATATACATACATACACACATATATATACACACACGTATGTGTATGTTTGTGTGTGTATGTACATATATATAGATATATATGTCTACATATATATTTATACATATACATATACATATATATACACACATATTTTTTATATATATGCATATGTATATATATTTTTATATATATACAAACACAAACACACATATATATATATGTATATGCATATGTATATGTATATATATGTATATATATACATATACATATATATATATATATGGTGTGGAATGATCTTCAAGAGCATAAAATTTCATCCAAGAAGTGAGGGAGAGAACAAACAAAACAAGTGTAACAAGTAGAAGAGAAAGTGTCTTTGAAAGGACTTGAAAATGTTAAACTTCTAGCAACCTTGGATATATTAAATCCAAGACCTCAAGAAGGTTTAAACAAAATCTTTTCTTCAAAGTTCAAGAAACCTAAGGTATTTTGAACCTTAGACCTCAATGAAATAAGAAGAAGACCTCAAGACTAGTTTTCTACAAGAGTGTAGTAACTATTATGAAGGAATTTTTTTATGATCAACCTTGAAGCTCTTGGAACTTTCAACAAGTCCTCAAAGTGATTTTTCTTTCAAGAAAGTTCACCCTTGAAGAAGATAGAAAAACTAAGCTAAGAACTAAGAATACTAAGAGAAAACCCTTTCTCTTGAAAAATTTATTGATTAGTTTCTTCAAAATGGAAGACTATATATTTATAGAGATTTGAGGGAGAAAATATGTAACGCCCTACCCCGTAAGCACCTAGCATGACCTTAAAATTAAGAACGTGATGAAAATAAAGTTTTGATATATATGATGGGATATAGTGTTTTTGGCACTTAGTAGTATTTTGGGGATATTTAGGAATAGAAATAAAATTTTATTATCTTATTGAGGTTTTATTATTAAGATTTATAAGTGCCTTTAAGTGGATTTTTATTTTTAATACCTAGTATATTATTTTAGAAATTTAAAATACTTGGCATTTTCATATAGGAATTCAAAAAAAAAAAACTCACGGATTAAGGAAATGTCAGCCAGCTCTTGTCTACTTGTCACCACCACCAATTTCTGCCTTTTCTTTCCCCTAACCGCCTCACAATTTCCATCTTTCTTTTTCTTTTCTTCCTAAACACCTTATATATATATATATATATATATAGCATGCATGTTTGTTTTCTTTCTTTTAACTTTGGTTGGCAACAAGAATAGGCTAAGGCAACAATATGTTTAAGGTTAGTTTGCATGGGCCTTTCTTTTTATTATTGATACTTTCATTAGAATATATATATATATATATATATAGTTTAGGTGTATTGTTTATTTTCTAGGCTTTAGTATATAGTGAAATTTATTTCTAGTTAGATTATATATTTTTTTTAAGCTAGTTAGTTATTTTAAGATTTCAATATTTTAAACGGATTTTTAGTATAAAGTATATAGTTAATTATGGTTTCTTGGGCGAGTATATTTTTTTTAGAGTATAGGATTTTTCGATCTTTTTAAAAAATTATATAAGTATACGTATTATTATATAGGTATATTTATATACATCCTAAAGTGCATTTTATAAGATTTCGATATTATTTAGGGAATAGGATTATTTTATCGATACCCAGGTATTAAGTAGTTGCGCATTATTATTTTGTAGGATCTTAGCACCAGATCTACATCCAGGTAAGTCCACCAACTCCATTTTATTTCAAATATTTTTTTTACATTTACAAAATTTTGCTATTTTTCGAACAATATTTCTCAGCGTGTTTTTGGAGATGTTCTCCCTAATGTGTTACGTGTTTCGTAGAAAAATGCATAGGAGCGGTGCTCCAAATAGGTGTTTCTTTTAAAACAGATTACTATAGTGGTACATAAGAAGTTTGTTGTATGCAGGTTTTTCGAAAATATTTATATATTGAAAAATGTTATGGCTTGAAAAGTTATGTATTTTGATATACATGAATATAGATTTGGCATTAGCATAATTGTGAAATTGCATAAGCATGTGATGACTGGCGGATTAGGATTTTCTTTTGTGTTTTGAAATGTTTATGACTTGAATCTGTTATTATGGCCGGGTAAATGGCCCCTTTGATTTGTAAATACATACGAAACCTCATTTCGACCAAGATTAAAGTTTATCGTTGATCAAGTGAATGGACGCGTTAGCGGATTGCACTGTACGTGGCTAGTTCCCCGTACTAGGGCCTCTTCCGATGACGTGGATGGATTTTTGACTCTGAGGGTGGATCCACTTTAAGAGGGGCGTAGACCGCGGAGGGTGTGGCCCAATCGGTCTACGTGGACACCGTATCATGCTCTACGGTGGGGTTCGACCGCCTTGTGGAGAGTCAGGAGGGGCTCGACACCGAGGTTGGTTCCAGGGCAGACCTGGTAGGTGCCCCAGGAGTCTGTAGCCTGTTTTGACCAGTGTTATGGGAGTGCGGTTTTTTGTAATCGAGCGCTCGTATGTTGTTTGGTTGGTATTTGACTACGAGATGCCGGAACTTAGTTCCGATGGCCTCGTTCGGGGATCCGGACTTTGTCTGTGGAGCCCCACTGTTGCATTACATGTTCTTTGAAAATTGGGGCATAGAGCTGCGCTGATGTGTCTTGATTCGCTCAGACTTCCCAGCTGCGCTCGAAACCCTCATGTAGATTCAAGCATTAGTTTTGTTAAAATAGCAAAAGAAATAATTTTCTTATGACATTGCATAAATTGTTTTTGTAAAATGGCATCGTCATGGTTTTAAAGAAAACACTACCGCACACACAAGTGGACTCACTGAGCGTTCGCGCTCACGTTTTTCCATATCATGTTTTCTTCTCAGATTAGCTTGGAACGGTCAGGGGTTCCGCGAGCCACTGAAATTTTAGGCCAGGAGTTTTTGGATCAAATCTCCCCGGAAGGGCATAGATTTATGTTTTATCTTTTTAGACTCGAATCGTCTGTAGAGTTTCTTTTTATGTTTATGTAAGTGGTTGATGTAAGATTACTTTTGTGTTTATTATAAAACGGAAATGAGAAGTTTTCTTTTATCCTGTGTTTGAGCGCACCGGTAGTATTTAATTTACTTAAGTATTCTGCGTGCTTTGTGTATACCTGTTAGTATTATTCTAGGATTTTGTTTTAGTGTGGAACTTATAATTTAGTGCCGAGAGGCACGCAGATGCCCTACTCAGCCGCAGTTGACCTAGTGGCAGGGTTGGGGGCATCAGAGGTGGTATCAGAGCCTCTAGGTTCGATACTAGGTTTGAAACGTTGGATTTTAGATAAGCTATAAGAGTTAACTGTTTAAACTTTAAAGTTAACCATATGATTTATTGGTTAGTACTGACCCTAAGATTTTGTTTTGTAGGTACTAAATGGCATATCCTTCTCATAGATGGACATACAGGGAGGGCACCCTCGTAGATGAGCCTAGCAGGACTACGTCATCATCATCATCCTCATATTCCCTTAAGGAGATCATCCCAGAAAGGGAACCGATTCCAGTGATTGACCTTTCCGATGATGAGTCAGTAGAAGGACCAGAGATGGCACTAGTAGTGGCACCGGGAATAGGACCTGGAACATCAATAGAAGAAGACACTAGCGAGCCCACGTCGGACTCAGAAATGACACCTGAACCAGAGCAAGGGACACCGGCAGTCACTGGGAGTATGGGAACCTCTGTAGCAAATACTATGCCAGCAGCAGCCTCCCCTACCCCTATTCCACCCGTGGCGTCTGTATCTGCTTTTCCAGCACTACCATCATTACTTTGGGGTGGGGTTAGGGAGTATGACATTTGTGGTTACTGGCTGTGGCGTGAGCAACGGGCTGAAGCCGCTAGCCAGCAGGTTATAGCGTTGAGAGAGGAGATCTCCTGAATGGACGCCTTATTCTATGTGGCACACCAGGCACGGCGACAGGAGACGGCGAGGGCCGCCATGTTAGAGGAGGAGTTAGCCCAGACGGGTGAGGCTCATGCAGCCCGAGAGAGAGAGAGATTTTGGAGCTGATTAACGAGCGGGACTGGCTTAGGCAGTTTATCGCTCAGTTCCTTGGAACTACTAGAGATTCAGTGGATAGAGCACGTGATGAGCTGGAGTCTCGTCCAGGAGGTTCTAGTAGCCAGTGTCCTTAGGCGGAGTAGGTGTTAGATAGAGTATAGGTAGGTGTGAATATTTGGTCACTTGGATAGGTACGAGTAGTATTTTTGTTGGTACTTGATGCAGTAGGCTTAGGATCATAGGTATGAGGTCCTCGGGTTTTGGATATGTATAGCAACCCGACCATATATTTTTGGGAGGTAGGACCAGGATGATCTGATTGTATCTTGACACTACTTGTACCAAAAATCCTTATTTTGAGTTATATATATATATATGTTTGTATGTATGCATTTGATGTTTGTGCCTGAGATGAATTTATGTTTACCTGTCGTAAAGTGTCTATAATCGTAGATGTTTATTAGTATTGGGACTTTTTGGTTTTTAGAAACATGTCAGGTTCACAATCTCCCAACCGTACGGACGAGGTTATGTCAGAAAATTCTCAAAATAGACAGTCTGAACCTACGAGAGAGGCCACCCCTCGTCTAGAACAAGCTACACACAAAGTAATCGAGAATTTTATGATCAAGATGACGGAATTATTAGAAACTTCAATGGCCACAAGAAGAAACGAACGAGTACCAGTTACTGGAGCAGATGAAGCATTAGAACGATTTCTTAAGTTTCGACCCCCGGAGTTCTATGGAGACGTTGAGCAAGAAATTAAAGCTGAACTGTTCCTTGAGCAGTTGAATGATATTTATGATACCCTTAAGTATGAGGATGCCCTGAGGGTAACGTTTGCAGCTTTTAGACTTCGAGGAATGGAAAAGGATTGGTGGCTTAGAGCTTCCGAAGCACGGACCCTTAAGAACCAACCATGGACTTGGAACGATTTTCAAGAAGAATTCAAAAAGGAGTATATACCTTGATGGGTTCGTGAGCAACGAGAGGATGAATTTCAGCAATTGAGATAGGGTAACTCGACGAGTTTGCCCGATGATACTGGCAAAGTTCAATAGGTCGCTAAGCATCGCTTAAGGTTGATAGACACTGACGAAAATAAGACGCGACAATTTGTGAAAGGATTAAGGGTTGAGTTGCAATGAGCATTAGCTCCCTTGCCACCGATGGGATTCGCGGCCGTAGTTGAAGCCGCCACGCGAACAGAGATGGCTGATCAAGCGGTTATACAAAGGAAAACAGCCATTGGTTCAGCGACGGCTCCATATAAACGTCCTGGACAAGGACCATGGAAACCTAGAGATTTCAAGACATCTCGTGGTGAACAAAGGACTGGAAATGAAGGCCGACCAACCCTAACCCCTGGAGGATCCCACAGAATATGTACATACTGTGGACGAAGTGGGCATGTGGCTGAAATGTGTTATCGGAAGTTAAGATTATGTTTCAAGTGTGGAAAACCGGGGACATACCAAGGACCAATGCCACGAGATGCAACAAGTAACCCCGGAGATGTCCAGAAAGCGAGCCGACCCTCGGTCATGAGAGGAACAACGAAGGAAGGAATAATAAGCCACAAATAAAAGCTAAAGTTTATGCCTTTGGATGGATTGCTCGTAGATACTTGAAGCGAAGTCGTTGAAGGTATGATAAAAATCTTTTCTCAACTAGCAAGAGTACTCATTGACCCTGGAGCTACGCATTCTTTTGTGAGTTTGCATTTCATAAAACATATTCCTATACCTCCTGTTAACATGCATTATCAGTTGATAGTTAGAACTCCTATGGGCGTGAATAAGATAACTGAGGTAAAGTACCCTGATTGTGACATATGTGTCGAGAATATGATTTTATCCGGAGATTTAATTGCCTTACCATTGGAGGGATATGACGTGATACTTGAAATGGACTGGTTGTCTAAACATTATGCCCAAGTAGATTGTCGACGGAAGTTGGTTAAGTTTAGCCGACCGAGTATGCCAATTCTGGTGTTCCTAGGGAAGCGAACAAAACAGGAGAATCTCTTTTTGTCTGGCATGAAAACCAGGAAGTTGCTATGGAAAGGATGTCAAGGGTACTTAGCATATTTGCTCAGCAAACCTAAGGAGGAGGTAAAATTGGACACAGTACCTATAGTGAGGGAGTTTGTGGATGTTTTTCCTGAGGAGTTGACGACGCTACCCCCAGATCGAGAAGTGGAGTTTGGCATAGAATTGGTACCTGATGCTAAACCAATATCTCAAACTCCATACCGGATGGCACAGGAGGAACTAAAAGAGTTGAAAAAGCAATTACAAGAACTGTTGCAGCAAGGATATATTCGTCCAAGTACATCTCCTTGGGGTGTGCCAGTTTTGTTTATAAAGAAAAAGGATGGAACCCTGAGGATGTGTATAGATTATAGAGGATTGAATAATGTGACAGTTAAGAACAAATACCCACTACCCCTCAATGATGAGTTATTTGACCAACTCCGAGGAGCGGGATGTTTTTCCAAATTGGACTTGAGACAGGGATATTATCAAGTCAGGATAAGAGAAAAGGATATTCCAACGACGGCATTCAACACACGATACGGACATTACGAGTTTGTGGTTATGCCGTTTGGATTAACTAATGCACCTGCAACATTTATGGACTTGATGCACAGAGTCTTTAATCCTTACTTGGATAAGTTTGTAGTGATTTTTATTGATGATATTCTTGTTTATTTACCCAACCCTGAAGTTCATGAACAACATCTTCGAAAAGTGTTGCAAACCCTACGGGAGCATAAGTTATATGCTAAGTTTAGCAAATGTGAGTTCTGGATGAGTTAAGTTACTTTCCCAGGACATTTTATTACCCAGGAAGGAATCTCGGTGGATCCAGCAAAAGTAGAAGCAGTGACTTATTGGACATAACCCAAAACACCAACTGAAGTACGTAGTTTCTTGGGTATAGCGGGATACTATTTTGGCATTGGCATAATTGTGAAATTGCATAAGCATGTGATGACTGGCGGATGAGGATTTTCTTTTGTGTTCTGAAATGTTTATGACTTGAATCTGTTATTATGGCCGGGCAAATGGCCCCTTTGATTTGTAAATACATACGAAACCTCATTCCGACCAAGATTAAAGTTTATTGTTGATCAAGTGAACGGACACGTTAGCGGATTGCACTGTACATGGCTAGTCCCCCGTACTAGGGCCTCTTCCGATGAAGTGGACGGATTTCTGACTCTGAGCGTGGATCCACTTTAAGGAAGGCGTAGACCGCGGAGGGTGTGGCCCAATCGGTCTACGTGGATACCGTATCATGCTCTACGGTGGGGTTCGACCACCTAGTGAAGAGTCAGGAGGGGCTCGACACCGAGGTTGGTTCCAGGGCAGACCTGGTAGGTGTCCCAGGAGTCTGTAGCCTGTTTTGACCAGTGTTATGGGAGTGCGGTTGTTTGTCGTATGTTGTTTGGTTGGTATTTGACTACGAGATGCCGGAACTTAGTTCCAATGGCCTCGTTCGGGGATCCGAACTTTGTCTGTGGAGCCCCACTGTTGCATTACATGTTCTTTGAAAATTGGGGTATAGAGCTGCGCTGATGTGTCTTGATTCGCTCAGACTTCCCAGCTGCGCTCGAAACCCTCATGTAAGTTCAAGCATTAGTTTTGTTAAAATAGCAAAAGAAATATTTTTCTTATGACATTGCATAAATTGTTTTTGTAAAATGGCATCGTCATGGTTTTAAAGAAAACACTACCGCACACACACACGTGGACTCACTGAGCGTTCGCGCTCACGTTTTTCCATATCATGTTTTCTTCTCAGATTAGCTTGGAACGGTCAGGGGTTCTGCGAGCCACTGAAGTTTTAGGCCAGGAGTTTTTGGATCAAATCTCCCCGGAAGGGCATAGATTTATGTTTTATCTTTTTAGACTCGAATCGTCTGTAGAGTTTCTTTTTATATTTATGTAAGTGGTTGAGTAAGATTACTTTTGTGTTTATTATAAAACGGAAATGAGAAGTTTTCTTTTATCCTGTGTTTGAGCGCACCGGTAGTATTTAATTTACTTAAGTATTCTGCGTGCTTTGTATATACCTGTTAGTATTATTCTAGGGTTTTGTTTTAGTGTGGAACTTATAATTTAGTGCCGAGAGGCACGCAGATGCCCTACTCAGCCGCAGTTGACCTAGTGGCAGGGTTGGGAGCATCACAAAATAGGAATTTTTCCCTCTCATATTTTCAGCCCAAAGGATAGATATAACCTATACATACACTTGATAAGACAATATAGGTGTTTTAATTGCATTTGGACTATTCTAGAGCACGAGTCAACATATTGCCAAAAATAGGAGGCAATTTTTCAGCTTGGGCAAAAGGGCTTCCAACCATCTACCAAGGTAAATTTTCTAACTTATTCAAAAATTTAGGATATTGCCCCATAAAGTCTTGGACATCAAAATTTAAGCCCCATAAAGTCTTGGACATCAAAATTTAAGCCTTGAAACTTCTCTTGCTCAATTTGATCCTTGTGACTCTTTAGTTGTTTTGCCTTGGCTTTTGTCGCAACTCCTTGATGTTCTTGCATGTCTAACCGGTTCACATCAATAAACATATACATATACATATATATATATACACACACACACACATATATATAGTGTCGATAAATCACACGCGAAAATCTTAAATTTACACGTGAAAATTTTAAATTTTTTTTCCCTCCCAAACTCTCTGTAAATTTTAATGACTTGAAGCCAAGATCTGCTCAAATCTAACAGTTAAATATCTAAAAAAAATGTTAGTATATTGTTCTATACTCGTTTATTTACTTTTTAATATCAAAAATAAAAATTAAAAAATATAGCCAGATCTTGGTGTGCCACCCACTGGCGCACCAGATGGGTTATTGCGCCAACCCAGATGAGGAAGCTAACTTGGAAGCTATTTGCTTGGGCAAGGAAATAGCTAATATACCTTCTTAGTTTAGACATTTAGGAAGGGAGATTAATTGATGAAATTCCATTGCTGGAGAGTTTTGACTTTGTCCTAGTTTGATATATGAATTTGATGTTTCTTTGTATTTGTTCAAATACCCAATTGACAATGATTAAATTTTTTCTTTCAAGTATTGGTTCCTTTTGAAGAATTTTAGGCTTCATCTTCAATTTATGCTTGGTTTATTATTTTTAAAAGTTATTTTTCATAGTTATAGTAGTTTTCAATCTTATAATTATATTTTTTTCATAGGTTAATGGAGATGCCGGTGTTTTGTAACCATAAAGCTACATATGTGGAGGGTATTTTGAAGGATGAAGAAACTAAACTTTGCTATGTCTTCCAAAAAAATAGCTAAGAGCTTTTGGTTAGGTTGGTGGAATAGTATTTTTTGTTCATATTATATACTATTGACTCATCAAAACTAAGTATTTTTTTGTCTAGGAATTATTGATAGCCAAGCATTAATAATCTTTTTTGTTGTTTAAGTACACTTTTATTAGGCCTCAAACTATTATGTTTTATCTATGATGTTACTTATATACATTATGTTGGATAGCTTTATCATTAAAGTTAAATGAATTTTAAATTATTTTATTTTATCTGTCTAATTGTGTATATATATAAAATGAATTTTGGCATTTTATTATAATTTAAGACGCAAGTTCTTGAAAAAAAGAGACCAAACTTTAGAAAGTTAAAACATAATTATATAAAAAAATATAAGAAGTTTTTTTATGGTCACGAAAGACTTGGAACGAATCGCGAGAACTTCGATGGGATGAATCTCGAAACGAATAAATTTTGTCAAGAAAGACTTTTAGCAACGATAAATAGACTTTTAGTAACGAAAACTTTCGTCACTAAAAATTAATTTTCTTGTATGTATATATTTATACATATATATATATGTATATATGTATATATATGTGCACACACAAGGGGAGTTAGGGCCCGACCCCCCTCAATTTTTTTATGCTTTATATATATGGTATAAAATTGAGTTCATTTTATATAAAAATTGGTATATTTTTCTATCATGACCCCTCAAATAAATAAAAATTAAGTTATTAAATACCAAAAAATATTAATGTATAGTTAACTGATACATTAAATTTTTTTATTTGAATTTTGGTTTCTCTAAAAGTTCAAGTCTAGTTTCGGCCCTATATATGTATATGTGGAAGGGAAAAAGGGTCAGTTGATGGTAAAGATAAATGGTTCTGCACCATGTGTTGAGGCATTAAAAGAGGGAAAGAAGAAACTAGTAAGTAAAGATAAACAAACAAAATTGATCATTGAAGGAGATGAGCTTAAAGTTTAATGGACTAACAATTGTCTTGAACCAACTGAACAAGTCTGTGGATCTTTATGTGAAATTTTTTATTTGCTAAATATGCTAACTTTGTTGCTCATCATGTTTATGAGGAAGCATATTTGGAAACCATTTGCTTGACCAGGGAAAGAGTTAGTATATCTTTTTAGTTTAGACATTTTAGGAAGAGAGTTTAATAGATGAAATTTCATTGCTGGTGAGTTTTGAGTTTGTCCTAGTTTGATATATAAATTTGATGTTTCTTTGTATCTGTTGAAGTATGACATTTCTTCAATATAAAGTATATAGAAGTAGATCCTGAAAAATTTATAATAAATTTAGCTCAAATATTCCCGCACAAGGACATTTTGACATGTATTAATCTATATCACTCTTGTTAATAATACATGGGCTTTTGTCTCTATAATTCATATATAATCAATAAGAATGGTGATATGCCTTAATACAGTACTATATCAATAAAAATTAATACTCTACCTATAAAGTGCATCATAATATGATTTTTTTTTTTAAACCACATCATAATATTGAATAGTTTAAGCATTCAAGATTCTTTAATACATATTTTAATATACTTTTGCAAAATTTTATTTTATTATACAGTTTTTCTTATGATTTTTGATTAAAAATTTATTAAAAAATGTTATAAAAGGAGTGTATTACAAGATGTAGAGGATTGGATTTTTTTTTTGACTAAAAATGTTAAATTTGCAAATTGTTTTTTAAGAAAAAATATAAAAATTATATTAAATTAGCTTGAACGAAAAATTACTATGAGTTATTGTCCTCCATCCATATGTTGGTTGGCTGGATATGTTGAAAACTTGAAGTAGCATATATACTTACATGTACCTGATAAATTCTAAATGTAAATTTTGGAGAAATGAAGATATGAGGAATCAAAAAGAAACATTTTACAAAACTAGGGTTAATTTAAATATATATATATATATATCTATATTTTTAGTCAATTTAATTATTTAAACTTTTAATTTTGACAATAAGAATATAAATTAAAGTTCTGTAAAAGGAAAAATGACGGTTGAACCCCTAATTTTAAGTACTTTATTATTAAAATTAAAAGTTTATCAGCTATTATTCTTTTACGAAATCCTAATTTAAATATTTAATTATTAAAACAAAAACATTAGGTACTCAATTGATAATTAATTAAAAGCATAAGGATATTTTTTAAATTAACCCACAAACAATTGTTCAGAAGAAAAAAATAACCCTTTTTCCTCAATTCAATTCACTAATCAATCATTTGAGGTGCTGTTCGTTCAATTTCTTTTGTGCAGCATAGCAAAAATTAACATCAATTTGAATATGCAAGGAACGTGTTCAATACTTTCGGAATGCATTAGAAAAAGGCCAAACAAGTCAGAAAGCCCCCACATTTTCAGACTCCAATGAATCGGATCGGAAGAAGGAAGAAGACCGAAGAGATTTCCGTTCAGTCGATCTTAGGGGGAGGTTATGGCGAAGCCGTTGGAGACACAGGACAGTTCTTCAGAATGAGGTGTGAGTAGCGGAAACATCTGATGCTGGCGAACCAGTTCCGCCACGCCATTCCCGGCCTCATCATCGCCGTTGGCATCTATCTTGTCGGAGAATTTGCCTACAATAAGCCCCTTCTCACTCTCATGCCTCATCCGCCGCCCCATCCCACCCTTATTGAGGGAATCAGGTCAAATTTTCGCTTTTTTTTTTAATTGAATTCCATTATTTTGATGAATTTCTCTCTAATTTCAATTTGTACATATTTAATTCTTGTTTCTTCTATAATTATATCCTATTTTACTGGTATTTGTTTGATTTTTGAAGTTTGAAGTTAAATTTTGTAGATAACAGACTAAATTCCATAGCATTTAGATTGAGAAACAGACAGAAAATAATGACAAGTGCATGCTTCACTAATCAATCAATAATAAAATTGTCATTAGAAAACTTATTGCTTCAGATTAAACTCATGTAACTATTCCAAAAATTCAGATGTATTCCATCCTTCTTTCTCTGGATATTCTAAATAAAACAAAAATAAAAAATAATAAAAAAACATATGGAAATAGTCGAAGAATCTAGTACAGTTACACAGTATAAGACGTATGATTCTGAGTATTCCTGTTGCTCAACTCTAGCCTAGTATTCTTCTTCCTCAACTCTAGCTTGGTACTCGTTGAACGAATCTTGAATCTTGACTGCTTCTGGGAGATAAAATTTAAACATAATTTCAACTTCTTCATCACAGCTTTGGTATAGATACACAGGAGGATATGTATATCCTTTATAAGAAAAGTAGCATTTACCCATATCGTATTGAACTCTTGTTCTTCCGTAAGTCAAGCTAACATAAAGTTTTACGAGATGGCAGAATTGAATAAAGGTCATATCTAGGGATTGTAATATCTCATGTAAATTGATAGTTAGTGTCTCATCAAATTTGCTATTGCCTTTCTCCTTTTCAAAGATACAGTAGTATAACATTGTGTGTTCTCGGAAGGATTCGGTAAGAGGATGTCGGGCATGTTGAATGAGAAGACCAACAGTAGATGATTCTTCTTCCATGGGCTAAATATTAGAATTTAAGCTTTTTGAAACTTGTTGATGGAACAAAATTAATAGAGAAGAAGGCGAATGTGAAAATCACAATACCTAAACGATCAGAAATTTGATTAGAAATTCCTTAAGATGATATTGGGTTGAGGTTCATGTATTTATATGGTAAAATTAAGAGGCGAAGAATATTGTAATTTCTTTTCATAATTGGAATAGGATTTGCATTGGTAATTCCTTTGCATAATTAGATAGATTATCTTGAATCAAATAGAAGCATTCAATATTATTCTTCTCTGCGCCATAAATTTCTTAACATGGTATCAGAGCCAGAGCCAGGTTTGAAAAAGAAGAAGAAAAAAAAAAAAAATCTTTCACATCTATGACTTTATTCTCTTTTCATTCAATTTGAGCAATTCTTTACGTTCAGTTTGGACAAGTTTTTTTTAGGTTTCTAATATTTCTTCTAATTTGCTTCAATAAAAATTTAGGAGATTATTATTATTTTTTTTTAAATCATGTTCAAGTCAGGTAGCTTCATCGACAAATATTTGAAGTGCCTAGATTTAGAAATTGAAATTGGATATTGATGGTTGCTTTATCGAAAAAAAAAAACTTTAAAGCGACATCAAAAGAATTTTCGATGATGGATTACGGAAGCCACTGCGACTGATGAAAGAAAATCACAACGACTGCGACTGATGGAAGAAGATCACAACGACTGCGACTGATGGAAGAAGATCACAACGACTGCGACTGATGGAATAACCACAGCGACAGCGATTGATGACAAAAAAATCACAGCGACAGCGATTGGTGAGAAAAACCATAGCGACAGCGAGTGATGGTAAAGACAACAGCGACAAATGGTGGAAGACTACCAGATGTGCAATTTGCACGTTATGAAAAAAAAATTGAAAATTATGGCAAGTTGGACATGCAATTTTGCACGTTGAGGGAGGGTGTTAGAGATATCACATCAGTATGTGATTCTCCTAGATTATCTTGGATTCTATAAGAGATTATTTGGTTAGAATCCTATATTGATTATAACTAGGATACTTTGTATTATACTATGATTATAGCAGTATTCCTTATTAGTGGTTGGTTAGAATCCTATATTGATTAGGATTAGGATATTTTGTAGCCTATAAATAGTAGATGATAACAAATCAAAACAATCAAATAGAAGCATTCAATATTATTCTTCTCTGCGCCCTAAATTTCTTAACAGATTTGCATTGGTAATTCCTTTGCATAATTAGAATAGGATTTGCATGGAATTCTAATTTAGTAAGTGAGACTTTCTTTATTGTGTAATTATTCCTTTACATACTCAAAATAGGATTTATGAATTTCTAATTTAAGTAAGAGAGACTTTCATTATGGGGATAAAATACCTCTTTCCTTTCTTTTTGAGAAGAAAATACTTCTTTGCTTGATCAGTTCTTTTATTAAATTAAAAAGAAATTATAAAAATAAATTCCGTTCCAAATATGCCAATATGGCAATATCAAGTGAAGTCTCAGCCGGGTTTTTCTTTCTTTTTTTTTTCTTTGGTTTTTCTGAGCATTGAAGCAAGGGATATTATTGTAAATAATTTTAAGGTGAAGAAAAATTAGTTAATGTAATAGTAATTCTACACAATTTTTTTTTAATTTTTATTTTTGAGTGTCATGCTTTATCTTACAATTAATAAATAATTTACTTTTTTTACAAAATTGAGAAAATCATCATAATTGTTCCAAAACTTCAAGTTTTTTTCATTTTATTCATAAACATTTATTCATTTAAATATACTCAAATACACTTTCTTTTTCATTGATTGGTTTTATTAAATTAGTGAATGAACACTGAAAGATGACATGTGTCATTGAAAATAGGGACATTTTTGTTTATTTATGAGATGTAATTATTAACTTAAATTAGTTTCAATTTATTTAACCTGTCCGAGATAAACGTACCTAACCCAAGCCAACTCTAACTTGCGAAAAAGGAGATGAGTCTGTTTTTTTATTTTTATTTGAAACGAATCAGTCAAAAAAAATTATATTTAGTTATGAAAAAATGAATAGATGTCCATGATAAAGTGAAATTAAAAAAACGAGTATAACTTTTTGTGGGTAATGATTTTCTCTTACAAAATTGAAGGAAAAAAATGTCTTTTTCAAAATAAATTGAAATTGGGTCCAATCAACTAGAGTAAAAATGATGACAGGTGACAAAAGATGTGAGGTGCGCATATTTGTTGTGTGCTAATTGAAAAGTCATGAATCCGAATCATAAAAAAACGGTTTAATGCCACATAATATGCTTGTGATATTGTAGACTATTTTAGGGGCCCATATCTTTTTCCTTTTTTGAAATTATTTATATGGATGACATTCAAAATAGAATAAGTTAGAAATAAGTGATAAGGTTAAAGAAGAATAACAATGCAAAAATCCACAAAATTCTTAACTAGTTTACGTTGGTAATGTTAAATTTGAATTTCAGACTTGCAAGAATTACAAAAGTTGGCTAAAAAAATACCATATATATATATATATATGAGTATCTCTATCTTTATAGCTTCCAGCAATTCTCCTTAACGTACCTGACTCACTCAATATTGTAAGTTACCACAAACTCTATGCTATGCTTCCTTCCATTCACTGCACGAGTATTGCACCACTCCAACATTAGTTAATTTCTTCATTTACATATCCTTCCTTGTAGTAGTTTAAAGGATTGCAATTGTGATCTGTCTTGATCGATATCAATTTTTCACATGAAGCATGTCGAGGATGAAGATAGAAACTTGCATGCTATGTATCTTCCAATAGAGCTGCTGCATTCATTGAGTTGAATCTTCCTCCATGATCCCCAAAGTCGTATACAAATACAATATATATAATAATATTCTTTAATCAAAACATATCCCTATTACTTTACTACTTCTTCTTCTTCGTCAGTAACATTAATAAATAAACCCCATCCCTTACCTTGTGTTGGGTAATTGGATTAAAGATAAAAAAAAAAACAATTGAGGTTGACGCAGTGCACTTCAATACAATTACACCCATATCTATCGTACAAGTTGTTGTGTAAACAGAAGATGAAGGGATTTTGTTTCTCTTTCGCACCATCTATGATTCACCAAGTTGAGAGGATTAATATTTGGTTCCCTGAACAAGAATCATCATCATCTGCACTGCGTTTCCTCTTGATTATTTTCTTCTCTCTTTCATGGCTTCACGGAATCTGATGCTGCTAAAACTTGTTAAGCTTAACTTATTTTTATTCAAATTCTACATAATTACAAATTCTTTTTCTACACACAATTCAAATTCTACATCAACACTATTATAGTGTTTTTTTTTTTTTTTTTTTTAAAGCATCTTGTAATTAAATGAAATCAAAGAATAATTACAACTCACGTAGGTAGGTCTGCCCTTGTAACTTAACAAACACTAAGTGTATTTATATTTACAATATTCATTACAAAACTCAACTAAAACTTTTTACATTATACTTCTTATTTTTCTATTCATAAATCTTCACTTTAATAAGATTTGATATGCATTCTATTTCTTCAACAAATTCAAATATACTCAAAATCTCTAATAAATTCATAGAAAATAATGATCACGTATAGCAAAATTATGAATATTTAAGGTGTGTACTCTTGTTCCTAACATTATCTTTTGGGTTAATTCTAAAAATTATTCATTTACTTTTAGTTAATTGTCAATTTGATACTTTACACCAAACTTAACGAGTATCCAAATTAACGTTTGTAAAAAAAAAAATATATAATGATTGACCAATTTTATAATTTGAATTAAATACCCTAACGGAACTCTAATTTAACTTAAGTACTTGATTGGTACTCAATTGACGATGGATTAAAAGTTCATGAACCCTTATTCAAGCTTTTCTAGAAAAATGTTTCTCCCTCTCAAGAAGAAAAAAAAAGTACTATAGATAGAACAATTTATTAGGGTTTATCTTTTTCTTCTTAAGGTTTGTCTTTTATTTGTTAAGGTTTAGGGTTAATTATATTTCCCCCTTTGAGGTTATTCCAAATTACCATTTCATTCTTTTATTTTATATAAATTTAAAAATAAACCCTTATCATTTATATTTTCATAATTTATTAATCCTTACTACTAATTTCAATGAAAATATTTTATTAGAAAATAATAATTATGCAGTAAAAAATTTAAAATCTTCCTAGAATACTATTTTGCTAGTCATATACAAAGACAATAATAACCTAGCTAAATTTTTTTTAATTAGTCTAATCATCGTAATGAAGGATATTATTGTCTTAGTATATGATAATAAATAAGAAGTAAACTTGCAAACTAATATTTTAAGAATATTTTAAACTCTTTAACACATAATCATTGTTTTGTGATAAAATTTTTTCATTGAAATTAATAGTAGGGACTGATAAATTATAAAAACATAAACGATAAAGATGTCGGGTGCGTTGCCAGGTGCCTTCTGTACGGGCACCAGGTGGTTCATCTAGTTGTGTACTTTTAAAAATCTCCCAAAATTGAATCATGCTTTTCACAAAATGTTCATGAAAAAACTCGTTCAATGCTCGATATAGTTCAAACTTTGATTGGCTGAGTTCGAACTCACTTAATGTGACGAATTATGCTCAAATTTTTTAAAACTCGACTCGAAACTCTACGAGAAAACTTGACAAATAAATATATAATATTATGTTTTAGATATTATTATTAAATGTTATAATTTTCACATTGTCTCTGTTAACTGGATTAACGACATAAAAACATTTGACAGCAATGCATTTCACTACAATTAAACCGTCATATTGTAAACAGTAGATGAAGGAATCTTGTTTAGACAGACGGGAGTACAAGTGAGATACATTTCTCCAATTTTTCTTCTCTTTCGAGTCGGTTCAAATCCATCCATCAAAACCGAATAATTTATTTTTATACTTGTAATTCTAGATAATTTTCTTTCCTTATTAGGTAGAATCATCGGAAAACTAGAAAATTCTCACCATCATATGTGAAATATATTGGGTCGACATCAAATCATTCCATTTCTGGCAAACCCTTGGAAATTTCATTATTGCATAAATTCTGGAACAAGAACATGTCTCCATGACTGCCGCTTCATATTTTTCACATCATTCATGACTTGGCTACTGAATCAAAGATATATATATATATATATATATGCTGCTAAGAAGCAAAAACGAAAATACAACTTTAATTCTCTACATGCATGTTGCCTATTTTCCTTAAAAAAAAAAGAAGGAAATTCTCAAAACACAATTGTATATTATTTGCTTAGCTCACGTTCTACTCCAAAATTCATTCTTTATTTCTTTACTCTGAATTAAAATTATAAGAAAAAAGTGATATGCCACAACAAGACATATGTGAACAGCCTTAAATAGTTCACATGTCGGTCATATGATGTGATTTGAATCAGTAAAAATGTCAATTCATGACTTTCAATTTTCTCAAAATACCTTTTTATTATTTACGCAAGTTCAATTCTATCTTTAAATTCATTTTTTTTTTACCCTTGAAGTAAAATGGTATGTCAAAAAGTGCCTTCCGAATTTCTCATATGACTAGCACGTGAATTTTTTAGGATGACAACGCCGCATTTTTGGATTTTTTTCTTGGTTTAATCCATTATTTTAAAAATGCCACTAAAGCGGCCTTTAATTTTTTTTTATTCTTAATATGGTCATAATTGTGCGTTATCCATAAAAATAACACTTGTGCGTTATCACTTAATCTCAATTTTTTGCCTTAATTCGCTGATGTGGCAGATAACGCATAACCATTGTGTGTTATCAGCCATATCAGCTTTTTTGAAACATGCATAACTCTGCGATCGGATGTCCGTTTAACGCACATGACCATTCGTTTCAATGGTTCTCGTAAAGTTGAACGCAATGCCATCACCGAAAAAGTGATTCGGACGCGTTTCGAGGCAAAAAAATTGTCCCGTATAGTCAAAAACTTTGACGGGGCATAACTTTGCGCTCGGACGTCCGATTGAGGCGATTCTTGTAGGCATTTCAAGTATTTTTTTTAGATCTACGTATTGGAAGGCGGCTTGCACCAACCGTTCCCACAAAAACGTCATGTTTTTGTTTTAATTTACGTTTTTTGTAATTTTCTAATACTTTCTCTCTTATTTACTAAAAAAATTATGGCACCAATTTGAAAATTAAACAGAGGAACAGTCTTCTTTTTTCTCTAATTAAAAATTCAAATGATTGAAGTTGGTAAATATTGGGATACATAAATACTTTATCATTAAATAAAACTCATGCACTTATTAAATAAGATTCAATGGTGGTTTATTGGTATATTTTTTATGTTATTTTTTATTAGGTCCAGGGTTCAAATCCTGTTACCGAGTTAGTGATAACGCTCAATGAAGATGCGTTCTCACCAAAGATAACGGAAGAAAAAGATAGTTTTTTTTTTTTTTTAAAAGTATAATAAAAGAAAAAAAACCCGCATTTTGTGATTGTAAACTACTTCTTGACACATAATTTTAATTTAAAGTAAATAAATAAATAATGAATTTAGTAATAGAATTCAACCTAGGTAAATGATATATGGACATTTTGGAAAATTCCCCCCTTCCCCGCAAAAAATATATGTTGACTATGATTATTTCTCCTATTCAAATTCTACATCATAGGAAATATTTTTTAAAGACATGAGTGTATTTGTATTTCAATATTCATTATAAAACTTAATTAAACGTTCTAATCCTTATTTTTGTATTTGTGATAATTTATTTAAATAAAACTCAGACATGATTATTCTCCAACAAATCCAAATATCAATATGCCGTAAAGCGCTAATAAACTCCTAGAAAGTAATTATTGTTCCATTAAAATTTTAGCAAAATTTTGAGAATATTAAAATGTTCTTGTCCCGAGCATGGTTTTTTGTTCAAAATTTTTCAAGAAATCGTTTCTCCTAGATAAAAAATTATGGATTAATTTAAAAAATACCTCTATACTTTTAGTTAATTATCAATCAAATATCTATATTTGTAATTTTGATAATTAAATACCTCAAATTTAAAATTTCATGAAAAGAGTAAAATAGATAAGCTTTAAACTTTGACAACCAAGTACTATAAAAGTAAGGTTTAATCGTTATTTAAAAATTAAAAAAAAGCCTCCTAATTTTATTATTTCATTTGTTAAAAATTAAAAGTTCGTGTAGTTAATTAATAATTGATTAAAAATATAAAAATATTTTTTGAATTAACCCAAAAGATTATTGGACTAATAACTGAAGAAGGAGAAGAACATCTATCCATCCAACCATATCAATATCTATAATGATAGGAATGCTATGAATGTTCATCCATAATCTAGTACTAGAGTCTTGAACATCTTGATCTACTCGATCGTTTGTTTAATTGATGATAAACGACCATTAATTCATCTTGAGAATTTTCATATTATTGCGATTCTGAAGGTTGCAATTGTGAGGACATGGATGCGACATCAAAGAAAACTTCTCTGACTTAATGTCTAAAGCTATTACCAGGCTCTTAAAGGATTGGTAGCATTGAAACCATTTACATTCCAATAAAAGAGGGGTCTATATAAGTAACGTGAAAAAATTCAAAAGATTTTATTTTACATTGAAAATTTCTCTCTCTAAAGAAAATCCTCTCAACTCTCTAGAACTCTTCACTTCAATTTCAGATCTTGGAGGATTTTACCGTTATAATTCAAAAAAAAGGTTAGTACTTCGATCTATACTCATTTATTTACAATTTTATCGGTTTAGATCATGAAAATATGCATTGTACAGAAAAAAAAAAATCACAAATTTAGTTCGTTCTTTTTCTGCCAAAAATCATGATTTTCGCCCAGAGATTTTCGCTCGGTCAAGCGAAAATGCATTAAAGGTTTCGCAACTTGCAACGGTCATGAACGGTTAGTTTCGCCAGGCTGGGTGAAACTTCATTTTTTTTTTTTTCGCCAGTCCGGGCGAAAATGTCATCAGACCAATCCTTTTTTTAAATATTTGTATATATATTTTACTTTTTTGTTAATAAATATTTGTGGGGTGTTCCTTGAATTTCATTTCATGTTTATTTGAATTGTCATTTAATTTTGTATATGTAGAATGAATGTAACTAATTGTTTAAAATATTTGACGTTATAATTTTTATTATTAATATGATTATGAATTATGTTTTTTTGAACAATTTGATCCTTAATCTTAATGCATCATTTTGCTATGGTTTAGGGTTTAGGGTTTTAATAAGAATTAATAATAAATTAAGATAATAACTATTGTTGGACTATTGTTTTAGGGTTTAGGATTTTAATAAGATGAAATAATATATAAATTACTAACTATTACTAAGTAATATTACTAATGAATAATAATAGTAGAAAATAAAGAATAGATCCCGATAAGAATAAATAATTAAATAGTAATTGTTCTAATATATGATAAACAGCTATTAATGTGTTTGAATAAATAATAGATGATTCGACCAGGCGGCCGTAGAGGAGATGATGATCTTGGTCCTTTCACAGACAGGGCAGGTAGGGTTCAGGGTCGCACTATTACAGCTTCATCTAGAGGTTTGAGGGGGCGACATAGTACCTTCGACCTATCGTCTAATCCTACCCCTTTGTTGTTGGTTTTTATTATGATACAAGTGCACTCGGGTCTTCTACACAACCACCACCTATACCGATTAGATCTCGACCTCCTTACCTATCACACTTGCCTCACACTCCGGTACCATATGATGTATATGGATCTTCACATCTACCATCACACCCCCACCTACAGTGTATGATCCATACTTACATGCTCCTATTGTTCGTCATCATATACCGTATAGATCTTTATCTCATGAACCTTTAAATGAGTGTAATGGTCTAGCGAGGAAGTTAGGGGTAGATTTTTCGACCAGATTGTGGGCGGAGTCCCTCTTGATTCTTCGTACAGCACACATGGTTATACAGCCACTGATTATGGCGTTTCATCCTCTGGGCCTTTTGTAGGGAGGGATTCTGGAGATATAGGGTTGAAGGGTGATAGGGGTTTAGGCGAGGAGCCTGACAAGGTTCGATCCCTATATATTGAGGGGGATGACGATGAGAGAGTTCATGATGATGATGATGATGATGATGATGATGATGATGATGATGACGCTAGAGAGAAGGAGCAGCATATGCCGTTGGCACCTGTGGCACCTGTATCTTCATCCAGTGACAGGCCTCATTATGGGAAAAGAAAAGGGTTGACCGGCAATTTCATGTCGGTCATGAGTAAGATTTCATGGTCTCGCAACAAAAAACCCGACAAGGAGCGTGAGGCTCCGGTGCCTACTCAAAGAAAGAAAGTGAAGAGTTCAGATTGGGAGAAGATAGGACCAGCAGAGGGAGGTCTTGTTCACCCAGAGCTCATCCCATCGTACGATGGTCATGTGGCAAGTCTAATTTGGCGTGGACAGGTACATATTTTTTTTAGTAACATGTAATTTCTCAACTGTGGCTATATTTATATATTTTATGGTTTATTATGTAATGATAATAATTATGGTATTTGTTTCATGTGCAGGATCGTGGTTTATTGAAGTCCCGATGGCGGTACATGGCACTTACAAGCTGCAGAGGTTGTATCCTTTGTCACTAGGACAGGACTTATGCATTTGCGTTCATGTATGTTTCAGCACCCCAATGTTACGTTATTATCAGCATTTGGTGAGAGGTGGCAGCCTGACACCAACAGCTTCCACATGCCATGGGGTGAGATGACGGTGATATTACATTATGTGGGCTGGTATTGGGGGTTCCTGTATGTGGTAGGGCTGTGGACATTCATTATTCACGAGATCAACTGATTGCTGTTGTCCAGAGTGACCTGGGTTTAGCGTTCACTGGTGGAGGTATAAATGGGCAAGAGCTGTTTGATGTTACCGCTGATCCCCGGAGCAAACTATCCTCGAGTGATATGGCTGCATTTTACATCCAGTATTTGTTAGGTAGTTAATTGTTCATTGATAAGAGTGGCAACATAGGCCCGTCGAAGCTTTAGCTACCGGTGAAGGATGTTCGATCTTCTGGGGGGTTTGCTTGGGGTGCTGCGACGGTTGCCTATCTGTACAGGAACCAGCTTCCCGATCCAGACGCTGAACCGCTTGACTTTCCTATCTTCCTATGTGTGATGGACACGTATTCTCAGTAAGATTTATCCCTTTTGGTTGAATTCGTCTTCTGTCGTCCTTTTGTGACTGCGGTTTCGAGGGGAGGGTGAGTTGTCAATGGAGCAGAAGGATCGTCAGGCAACACCAGACTTATAATACCTTTGATGAAACGATGCACTTCCCTAACTTTCGATATTGGACCTGTACTTATTTCCTCTAACATGGAGATGAGATCACGCATCTCAGAATCCATGTCTCTCTCATGCACAGTCAGGATATCAACACCAATTTCTAGTTTTCTCCAAAAGATATAAATACCTTCCGTCTAGAGCGGAAGTGCATGTATATACCTACCAACCAGCTCAAATGCACAAAGTAGACCGTGCGACTTCCGTAAATAATGCCCGCACTTATTTTGTGGATCGTCAACTATCTCGCGTGCTCTCTTTATCTCAAGCCATATCTTCTTCAAAGCCAAATGACCGATGTTATTACTTATATTCTTCAATATGAGATTATTCTTCGTGCCATATTTTTCTTTAAGTTAGAAGTCTCCAATGAGCTTTTTATCTCGGCAATTTGACTTTCCATAAGAGAGACAATATTAAGAAACACGGTATTTAAATCACCATGACACGTTGAGAGCCATAGCTTCAATACCGAATGTTCGCTTTTAGCACGGTTCGTTGTCTCAACCCCAAAATGCAACATTTCAGATGTCAAAACCCTGCAAAATTTATGCACAAGTGGATTCAACCATGTGTTAAACAAGTAATGTATAAAGTCAGGCCTTCGTTACCACTTCGTCATTAATTTCGTTTATTAATTTGTTCCAAGTGCCATTGACGAACCGAGTTGCGACCTCTTCGTCTTTAATCATTTCTATTAATTTTGCCAACATATTTTGATAAATGTGCCGTCTATATAACGTATGATATGATTTACTAAACACATCCTCAATCACAGGCATAAGTCCGCTTTCCCAGTCAGTAATAATCATAATTGGCTCACCATCATTAAGAATTGATTCACAGCCAATTGACACAACCGATGAAACATATAAGTGCTTGATTTGTTCAAGTACCCATCTGTATATCGTAGCCTATTTATTGCGAATGAAAGCAGTTACCACGGTGAAGTTCTTAATGGTCAGAGTCATCCGTATGACTTCCAATAGTGGCATATTGTACCTTAATTTTAAAATAAAGATGAAACGTTATGATTAAACCAGATATATAATTTATAAACCCTATAAACTATTTTAAAACATAACTTAACAAGCAATATACATTTAAATTAATAAAGATAATTAATAATATAATGCTCTGACAGAGAACTTACTTGTTTGTTTTATACGTGATATCTATTATCAGTACATATGTCCATGCCCTAATCATTGCAATTGATGTTGGGTGTGCAACGACAATATCACTAAGTACGTTGCCGTCCTCAGTGTTTCTATAGAAGATGGTATAACCCCGTTGTGCACTTAAGCAGAGAACTTCCTCCACCGTATTTCGCCCCTACATCCTATTCTTCTTAATCTTGGCAATAATATTGTATATTTTCTGTGCGCTATATACATCATAAAATTCATTTTATTAACGGAAGAAAAACAAATCTAAAATATTTTAATAAACTACTAAAAATAATTCTAACATACCTAACTGCATAACCAACATTTTGTTCTTGGAAAAATCTTAGGATATTACGTGGCAGCACATGACTCTTCATAAACTGCTCAGTTTGTTTCAACTGCCCCTCCGTAAGTCTTGCAGCCTAAGCATGACCGTGATTGTAAACAGCTATTTTATGGTTGTGCCTCCCGTCGTGTACGAACAATTGCCAATTCTCACTTGTTGCCATCTACTCGCCTTTTAATTTAAATGGATACCCACATTTTTTTTGTCCCTAGGCCCCCGCTTTTTTTATTGGAACTTCTTCTTCTTCATCGTTAACTCTTGGTTTTGTGTTTTTTCTAATTGCACATCCACACTCGCAAGCCAATGTAATATACGGTCGACAATCAAATGTTCTTGATTTCAAATACCAATTGATGATCAAATATCTGTTGGCTTTCATCGCAGTTTCTTTTGCCCAGTCGACCAACTCTACTTTCGAATTGAAAATTCGGTCTGTTGTGAATAATTGTCCATGATCCATATATTCTTCCGGTTCTAAAAATTCTTCAAACGTATTTGGATCTTCATCACCCTGTTAATAGAAAACAAAAATATTAGCATTAAAAAAAACCTAAAACCCTAACCCCATAAAAAAAAAAAATAAAACCTAAACCATAAACCCTAAAACCCTAATAAACCCTAAAAATCAAAAAAATAAAAGAAATAAATTTCTGAAGCACTTTTGCCCAGATGGGCAAAAAAACCATACAACTTTTGCCAATCTAGGTGAAATTTTTTTAAAAATTTCGCCAAGATGGGCGAAAGTTGTATGGTTTTTTCGCCCATCTGGGCAAAAGTGCTTCAGACACTGAAAAAAATTTGATCGATTTTCTTACCTAAAAACCATCATTTTCTTTAGCACTGTCAAACGGGCCGGACCGGACCGGACCGTATCAAGCCCGCATCTAAACGGTCCGGTCCGGTCCGGGCTCATTTTTGGCGGGCCAAATTTATAAGAACCCATATCCGTCCGCACCAAGCCCGCGGGTAAACGGGCTAGCCCGCGGGCCTGGCCAAAAAAAAAAAATTATTCTTCAAATTTAGTCCCCTAATTATAGTATATTTATATTGAAACACCTAAATACCAAAAAAACTTAAATATTGGTCTAAAATTCAAATATTACAAACCTAAATAAACTATAAACTTATAAACATACATAATAATATTAGAAATAAACAAGATAACAAGTAATTCCCAACACATAACCGAAATAATTTGTACCAAATAATTCCCAAAACAAAAACTAAAATAAACAAGATAACAACAAACAATCTCCAACAAGAATAAGTACATAATAATTACCCAACAATCATACAAGAATAAACATTTCATAGTATTTATTCTTCAACATCATCTTCGTCATCTTCATCTTCAGAAACATTCAACAAATTTGAATCCACTTTAGAGGAATTTGATTCATTTAACATCGATTCAATTGTTTCTTCATCATTACCTGTAAAAATACAAAGTAAATAAAATATTAGTAAATAATAATTATAAATTAATTATAAATGAAGAAAATTTTTACTTACTCTCAGTCTCAGGAGGAATGAAACCATGGAACCAGTTACGTGCACATATTAAACCTTGTACATGTCTGGGGAAGAAGACAACTCCTATACTTGTTAAGAACTCGAGCACCAATATCGAATGCGATTCGAAGCCACGGTAGTAATTGGAATGCTCAAAATATCGAAGCCATTAAAGCCAATTCAGGAAACCTATATGCATTATCTTTCCAAAATGTCAAAACGTCTAATCTTGCAAAATGGCTCCATTCATAATGTGGTTAATCCAAGTAAATCTCCAATTGAGATTTCCCACTAGTTTTAACAACTTTCCTAGAAAGTGACATAAAATCCTAAGAAAACAAGTACAAATAAAATAGTCAAAAATTAAGTGGCATATGTTTAGGAGATAATATTTAAAGTAGAAAGCATTTGTTTTAAAAAATAAGAAACTTACAACAATATCATCGGTATATCCACTGCTTTGTGAGCTAGCTTGAGCTTGTGATTGTGAGAAAGTACTTGATGTTTTTTAATATTGTGAAAACAACATATGAAAATGTTTTTTGAGAAGATCCATCTTCTCAGAAACAGTACTTGGATCAAGCGCTTCATAACATGCCTCCACCACTCTCAATTTCACTCTAGGATCAAAAACTGCCCCAATTGCAAGAATGACACTGTAGTCCTTCCAATACTTATCAAACTTAATCTTCATCCGCAAGACCATGTCTTTTATGATATCATCAGAATGATCCATATACTTTACCAACATGGTTTCAATTTTCCAAACTTGCTCAAAATACAAGTTAGAAGTTGGATAAGAAGAACCGGAGATCAACTTAGTCATTTCATAAAAAGGATGGAGAAAATCACACATCTTTTGAGCCCTTGACCAATCTTCTTGTGAAGGACAAGACTTGTAATTCCTATCACTTAAAGCAAGACTAGAAAATGCAAGTCGAAATTTTAAAGCACCTTCAAGCATTATAAAAGTAGAATTCCATCGGGTAGAAACATCCAATCTCAAATGAACCTTCATTTCTAATCCCACTTGTGTAATACATTCTTCAAAAACTTTCATTCTACCCTCTGAGCCCTTAACATACTTGATACTTTCTCTAATCTTAGACAAAGCCTCACTAGCTACTTTTAGACCTTCTTGCACAATCAAATTCAATATATGTGCTGAGCAACGAATATGGAAAAATTCACCATTGCACAACAAACTATTTTGCAAGCAAAGTTGTTCACGCAAAATATCTTGCATATTATCATTAGAAGAGGCATTATCCAAGGTTATAGAAAATATTTTCTTATCAATCCCCCACTCTTTTAACAAATCATAAACTTTTCTAGACAATTCAACCCCTGAATGTGGGGGTGGAAAATCAGAAAAAGCAAGTATGCAACTATTCATTTTCCATGTATCATCAACAAAGTGAGCGATCAAACAAATATAACCTTCGGATGTGCAAGCAGTCCAAACATCGGAAGTGAGACATATACGACTAGGAACATCGGCTAAAGTTTGTTTCAAGCAAATTTTCTTATTTGTATAAACTTTCCACACATCAGATGCAGTTGTATTCCTTGAGATGTGTTTCACATCGAGATTGAGATAGGTGAAAATATCTCTAATCCCTTCGTACTCAACAAATGAGAAAGGAAGGTCATGCTTTATGATTGCCAAAGCTATTTTTTTCACGAAGAACCTTTATGAGAAATTTTTTCTTTTTCTTGCCTTCCCAGTAGTATTGTCTATAATCATATCACCCACATCCCGAAATTTAGCCCTTAAAGGAAGACACTTATCTATATGACGCTTAAGAGTAGATGTCCCATGTGTACTCCCCCTGCAATATACACTTTCTTACAACCAAGACACTCGGCCCTCGGCTTACCATCTTTCTCACCTATACTCCTAGCATATGTCCATACATCTGAACTTTTACATTTTTGGACCTTTTTTGAAGATTGAGATTGTTCAGCAATTGATTCACCATCACCAACATTTTTATCCATTTTCTGCAGTATTTCAATGCACAAACACATTCACATAGCGAACACTACACAAACACAATCACATAAACATTACAAAGATTGAGATCTCCCATTATTAATGTTAGTGACAAATTGCAAGAGAAATACCAGAAAATTAAAGCTTTATTGATCCTAATTTGTTTAAAAGTGATAGTGATAGGAATATTACATACAACGTCTATGATAATTTGATTTTGCTACAAATTTCAATATACTCTCCTTTTCCCTCGGTTGTGATCAACTTACTTTAAGTGCTTCCTTTCCATACAGAATTGTTGACAAGAGAAATCGAGTTGGAATAACTTAACAAATTCATACATATCTCTATTATATAGACATTTCAAATGACAGGGATATGAAAATTAATGTAACTGATTATCTTGAGCCATTTAACAGCTGACTCTTTTTGCAATTGGCTGATTATCTTACTGAATCTTTATAATTTTTAACTTGGCAAAGCATGGTGTTGTTTTGGTTTGCCACGCTGAATTCTGTTTGTACAGTGGATCATTATTGTGAATATCTTACTGGTTTTATATACTAGTTAGTATCCATTTCTTGTTTTTTCACCGTAAACTTAAATTTCTTCTCAGGAATCAATCAATGGAAAACAATATTTATATTTAATCATAATAGCATCACAAGAAGCACAACAGGCAAAGAAAAAATGGAGGTAACTAAATTAGGAGTTCACTTTCTTCTTGTTTTAGTGCAATTTCTTGTGCTATTTCAAGCTAGACTAGTTTTATCAGAGAGGAAAACTTACATTGTTCCCAAAATAAATTGCGGGAGGCGGCGGCGAGAGGCAGCGGCGAGAGGTGGCGGGAGGCGGCGGCGAGAGGTGAGAGCTGCGGGAGGCGGCGGCGAGAGCTGCGGGAGGCAGAGTGACAGAGAGGACCGAGAGCTGCGGCCGGGAGGCAGAGAGACAGAGAGAGCGAGAGATGCGGCCGCCGGCCGGGAGGCAGAGAGAGAGAGAGCCGAGAGGAGAGCTGCGGGAGTGAGAGAGGGGAGGAAGACAGCAAGTGGTGCTGCAGTGTAGGGTTTTCAATTGGTAATAACATTATTTTCATTTAAGTCCCTAAGAAAATAAAGAACTTTAATTAGGTCCTAAAATAATTCATGTAATAATAGCTTCAACAAACGGCCAGCCCGCGGACCGGACCGGACCGGCCCGTGAAAACTCGCATAAAAAACGGTCCGGTCTGGTCCGGGCTCATTTTGTACGGGCCTAAATTTTAAAAACCATAACCGCCCATAACGCGGGCTTGAGCCCGTTTTGACAGTGCTAATTTTCTTGCATATAATCTTCAAAATGATCCATATGTTCTTCCAAATTATGTTGAATGTTAAAAGTTGGTGTTTTTTTTAGAGAGAGGTTAGAGAGAAAGTTGTAGAGAGAGAAACTGAAAGGTTTGAAATGAATTATTTTCGCGTTACTCATATAGATTCTCGAGTTACATTTATTGACCCTCTAAAAAAGTTGCATCTTCTTCTATGACCGCCGAAATACTATTATAAGATGCGAGAAATAATTGGGTTCCTCTAATCCTAACAAGGCAGATGGATATAAGTCTTTAAAGGAGGGATTAGAACTCAAAATAAGCATTTTAAAAAGTGGTTTTGGTTTACCTACTAATGATTCCCAAAGCAAGCAATATTCTTTAATGAAAAAACATTTCCATCATTACATTGCCAAAATAGGGAGTGATTATTTTCCCTTTTGATAGGACAAACTCCATCGTCCAACATTACCAATCTATCAAGTCCTAACCTAAACTTAAAGAAAAGGAGTTACTGGGCCCAAAATCAACTTGGCCCAAATGACAACATAAGAAACTAAAAGTCTAGCCAAATGCCTATAAAAAGGTCTTCTTTCTCTTTATTAATGTTTGATATGAATTCTAGCTATTATTTGTTCTTTACTTCTCTACCAACCTCTCTTGGAGAACATCGCTGATCTAGACATCGTAGAGCCTTTACAGAGTTAGTCCCCTCTATCTCTAACTGATATCTATCGTTTAGAGGTTTAGAGCACTTGGTAGTTGGAGATTCATCAATTGGCGCCCACTGTATATGACTGAACCCCTCTTCCGGGGACTGCAACAACTTCATTTCACGGGCAAACACCACCCCTAACCCCAACATATCTGCTGCTTTGGAACAACAACTAGCTAACACAGAAGCGCGGAGCTATGCACCGACGTCCCTTTCACACTGCAGCAAAAAACCTACCTTATGACAATATTGGCACTACAAGAAAAACAGTGAATAGCGACCAACAATTGTGACCGAATTTTTTGGTCACTCACCTAGCGAGCGAATCGAGACCAAAGAGTATGACCAAAAAAAATTGCGATTACATTAGTGACCGAAAGTTAAAACGGTCACTATTTTTAAAATTTTTGTGACGGATCAGCGACCGAATATATCATTCGTAAACTTTTTCAAAAGAGCGATAGATAAGGGGTCGCGTTTGGTCGCATAGTTCAGTAAATTAACCCAAATAAGAGACCTCCCCCTCATTTATCTCTTCTAGCTGTAATCTTCTTCTTCTTCCTTCTCCTCTCCCCACCCGCAGCTCCGTCTTCTCTCTATTAACTCTAACCATTGCCAACTCCTCCCTATCAACGTCGTACGCCTCCTCGTCCTTGTCATTCCTCTCTTCCCTCCTTTCTTCTCTTCTCCCTCCTCTTTCCTCTCTTCTCTCCCACTTCTCTTTTCCCTCTTCTCTGTTGCTACAGCTACCAAATAGACAAGGGCAGACCATCGTCGCCACACTGCTGTCGCTAGAAGGAAGTGAACTAAATAGAGGAAGAAAGAAAATCTTTCGTTTGGACCCCTTCGTGGATAAATTTTTTTTTTTTTTTTTTGGCGAAGATGTATACTTTGTTTCTTTATGTCATAATACTTTGTGATTAAGAAGGTTGTTAGGCGGTAATTGACAAATCATGTTGGTAATATTTTTCAAGATCTTAGAATTTGGTAATCTTTGTAGTTGAACTCAATGACCCTTTGGGCATTTGCATAAGCAGTTCATGCTTTAGGAGAAGTTGCTTAAAAGTATTCGACTTTTCTTTTGCTTCTAATTATCTATGTTTTCCATGTGTTTGCATATGGATACCTTTGGAGATGTCATCAAGAATTAAAAATTTGAAAATAACTTCAAAGCCTCCCATAAATACGCCATCCAATGAAGTTGAGAATTTAATAAAGTATTCAAGACTGGAAAACAACTGAATCAGTAGAGCCAAATACTATTGCTTTTTTTTTTTTCATTTTTTTCTTTTCTTATTTCTTAAAAATTTGTAATACTAACCAAATTTAGACATTGGGGGAAAACGGAGATGCTTCCTACTTATTTATATTTGGAGTTAACTAAATTGATGGAAAACTAAGATGACGTTGTTACTTTGGTGTTATGGTGGAGTTGATGAAAGCTGGATTCAATTGAAGATACATTCATCCAATTAAAATTATTTTAAAATGTATATTAAGCCATGAACTTTAAACCTTTATTGATTCCTGTTTCCTTAAATAAATGTTCAGCTTAATACTACTAACAAGAATTTGTGATAATACTACCAAAGATATCTATTTCTTCTCTGCTCTATAAGTTTTAGGGGTTCATAAGCAGTTAGAAAAAGTTGTGGCATTTTCTAGCTTCATAATTTGGGTTTCTCTTCTCCTTTCTATGTCAATTTATTAACATATCTGTTATTTTCACTATGTAGAGAGTACAATGGCTGAGCTTGGAAGGTTGCTCATGTATGAAGCTTCAAGGGATTGGTTGGTGTGTAGTTATACTATTCATGTTATTATATTCAGCATAAATAATGTAAACTGATAATGTTTGGATGGAAAATATAATGAAGTAAAAGGTGAGGTACCTTAAACTTTGCAAAAGGATAACTCCGATAGGTACAACTACTATTTTCTGAAATTTACATTTGCCATCTGCTGCATCCAACCATCAGTGGAGAGATTCAATCACCAATGGTTTTTGCAGTGTAGAATTTATTGATCCAAGGGAACCTGTAGCGGTTAGTTTATTCATTCATATTTCTGATGTCCTGTATATTTTTTTCTTGGTCTTCTCATTGAGTTGTACTATCATATAGTTGAGAGAGAGATATTCTCAAGACTGGGGCAATTTGTCATCTTGTTTGCTTATAATATTGTTTAGTATGCACTCATTATGATACTCTTTATTTGTAGTTAAGTTTTGGAAGGGTATCCTTATGCTTAGTAATCTTGTAAATCCTTGTTTCTATTAATCTTTGCACAATACTCTCCTTGTAGATTGTCCAATACCGAGGGCTGGTCTTGCCCTTGCTCAACATGCCTTATCAATTTTTCTTGCGACAAACACATATCATCTAGGTAAGAGGAATTATAATCAGAACATTGTATCTGAAAGACCTTAGAGGGTACCAATTAAAAACTTTCGTACAATATATAGCCTACGATTTTGTTTGAAGAAAATTTTAATAATTCTTTTTAATAAAATTCCTAACCAAACAAAATCTCTTTTATAAAGAATGATCAAATAATAAATATAAAGATAATAAGCAAATCATGAAAGAGAGAGACAAAGATCTTAAAGTGCTTCACTCTCTCAATAGAGCTACATCCACTACTTTGAGAGTTAACTCAAGGATTTCACAAATTACACTAGTCACAAATCTTTACAAAAATACCACAATGAAGATCACCCTTCAAAGGTTTTGCACATAAACCTCAAAGTTCACAAAATAATACAAGATAATCAAAATATCAAAGGATCACCCAAAGTGTACAATATTCCCAAAAAAAACTTGAGATAAATAGAATACAACTTTTTGAAGTGCTTTTGCAAGCTTTCCTTCTTCCTCTTTGAAAAAATGATCAAATAATATAGCCCCAAGAAGTTTTCTTTTTGAATAATATAATAATGATTGAAAATGTTTTTCAGTACTCTTAAATGTGTTCTGAAAACTCCTTCAAATATAACACATTTATGGCTGATCAATAACGCTTTTATATGTGAAGCTAAAAAACTAGCCGTTACTGTCACTAGCAACAATCATTTTTTTAACAATAAAAACAGAAACCGGAAGACCGGTTTTGAAAGTGGACATCTGATTTTCTTAAAGAACAGAAAATCGAATGATTGGTTTTCTTAAAGAGAAAAAATAAGAAGACCGATTTTTTTGTATGCTTAAAAGTTTTCTAATGTTCGATTTAAAAATCGGAGACTAATTTTTTATGAAAGTCCAAAAAATTGGATGACCGATTTTTGTACTTAAAAATTTTCAAACGACTGGCTTTCCCCTTTTTTGTGAAAAGTTGTAAAACGTAGAATTTCCTTCACTTTCAAATTATGTATTCTTGATGCAAGAGCTCATAAAATATGTAACAACTTTAAAGCATCAAAGCTTTATCAGGAGCAATTAGTTTTTCAAGGATAATTTTCCAAAAAAATATTTCTTCTAAGGAGCTCAAAACAAGTTAGGGAGTTTTAAATAAATACCTTATAAAGCTATCCTTAACTATTCTTCTTATCTTCAAGGTCTTTAACTTGATCACTTAATCTTCATAAAATCTTGTAACCTTGAGTGATATTTTTCTTCCTTGTAGATTATCCTTGAGACTCAGTTTTGTGCATATTTTGTTCTTCTTACAAAACTACTTCTATTATCTTAAAGCATAAGTTAATCAAAATTAAAATATTTAAACAAATATGCCCTTAGGGCTTACAATATTATATAGATATTGAACTTTGTTTCTTTTTTATCAAGATCATGGAATGAGATTGACTCATAATTTTACTGTATAACCATGTAGAGGAAATTTTACTGCATACTATTGATTCCAAGAAACACTGTTATTGAGCCAAGAAATCTCAAGTTTTCACCGCTTATCAAGATCGATAAATCACAGTATCAATCAAACATGTACTTCTTATAAGGTTATGAAGGCGAAAGAAGCTTAACAAAGGATTTTCATGAACTTGGAAGATTTAAATTGTCTAGCATTCCTCCTGCTTCAAGGTAAAACCAAATTTCTTGTTGGCAATAATTGTTCATTCATTAGTCTACTGACTTGTGCCTTATATAAATAGACTATGTTAGTTTTATGTCGACACATGATGAATTGTTAAGATGCTAATAACAGAAACTTGGAGTTTGTTTGTTGTTTCATAGGGGAGTTTCTCAAATTCAGGTTACTTTTAAAGTAGACAAAATCAGCATACTATAAATCTTATGGGAAGAATCTCAGTAACTTCCTTTACTTTTTTCGTATTCCTGTTTGGTTGGGATGAATGGAAATGTTATTTCACAATTTTGATGATTCAGAAACCAAGATTTTTTATGAGAATGTAAATACAAGAGAAGAGATTTTAGATTAGTTAATAAATCTAAAGAAAGTTGTATTAAACTTTATAGAGAACAGAAAAGTTGTAAATTCAATGCAAAAAAGAAAAGTACGTAGCTATAGAGAGCTCCGATGGATATATATTGGGGACACAATTCAAAAGACTTAAATTTATTATGCTAATTAATAAAGATATTTCTCCACTAAAAGGAATTTTTGTATTAAACTTCGCTAACTTAAAGAATTGTTTCTTATTGCTGTACGCAAATTCATTCAAAAGTTAGAGTTTAAGTTAAATAATTTTGCAAAATAATTTTTCTAGTTAACATTACTTTTATATGTTGTTAATTTTCATGGTGGAGTCAGGACTCATTGATGTTACAATTGTTTCTTGATGTTTAATTGTTTATGAAGAAACGGAATGCTTTAAAATGTTTAATTGTTTACGGGACAGCCCAGACTCTTTACTGTTTAATTGTTTATAGGGGAGTTTGAACTCTTTAATTATTTAATTGTTGCATTTGTGTTTGCATAGCCATTAAGCATTCTTGACCTTGATATTCCATTTGTATATTTTTTACTGTTTACAAAAAAATAAAAAATGTTAAAAATATCGAATTACAAGTTTCAATATTTTCTATTTAATAATTTATACGAAATATGCAAAATAATTATCTAAATAATTTTAAAAATTTTCTAATAATCATAAAGTAAGGTAAGAAATTAAAAATAATTATCCAAATAAATTCATGAAAATAATAGATCACCCTAATATCACTTTTTAAATTCAAAAATAATTATATACATAAAATTATCAAATTTTTACAAATTTATTAATAACAATCATTTTAAACATAAATTTAAAATCCAATTCCACACAAAATAAATTAATTCAAATTAATAAATAAAATTCATAAAAAAGATTAACAAACAACAAATAACGAAATAATTACACTTAATAAATAATACACAAAAAAATTTTAAATAACCAAAAACTTACCGAAAATATAAAAAGCAGCTTTAGTCTACCGTTTTTCACTCCAAATCCTTAATAACCTTCGTACTCCAAAGAAAGTCTCCAAGATTAACTAATTTTTAACTGTAAATTTCAAAATAAAATACACATTTATTAGAAGAAGAGAAGTCAAAAGATAATAATAAGAAATAAAAAAAATAAAAGGAAGAGTAAAATAATTTACCTAGCTCCGCCAACTGCAAAAAAATTTCTGAAGGAGAAGGATGAAAAATGAAGAAGAATGAGATGGGGAAGATTGAAAAAGTAAAGAAGAATGAAGGAGGAAAGAGAGCGAAGAGGTTGCTGGAACAAAAAGACGGTAGGAAGAAATAAGGGGGAAAGAATAAATAAGTTGGGAAAATAAAAGGGGAGGAAGGGGGCGGCGGCTTCGAGCTAGGGTTTTTTTTTTAATAACATGATAACGTACAGTCACTGTGCGTTATTAAGCTTGATAACAAGATCCACGTTAGTTTTTTACACAATTAATACGGTGATTAGGTATAACACACAACGATTATGCGTTATCAACTGGGATAACGCACAATTGCTGTACGTTTTGGCCAGAGTCGGAGGAAAAAAAATTGGGCCACTTCATTACCCAATAATTTTAACTACACCTAACCCAGAAAAAACAGATTAAAGATATAAAAATGGTTGAAAGGGATGCATCTGATCACAATTAAAGCATCATAAGGCACGGATCTTCATTACCAGAGATTATAGAATTGAGACAAACCTTTCGAATTTTTCTTCTCCCTCGTTGCGGCGGTTCCAAATGATCCATCATGAAGAGAATATTTACCGATCTGGATCGTTTATTTTTTTCCTGAACAACAATCATCGGAAAACCGAGATGCTTATTCAGATGCAGATGTGCAAAATCTAGCATAGAGATCAAATCATTCCATCCTCGGCAGACTTTTCGAAATTTCAATGCGTAATCTGCGGGCAATTTGCTGAGAATCTCCACTAAAATATCATCCGGAAGAAGAGGTATCATCGTCCGCCTCTTGATTCTTTCTGATCTTTCATGGCGCAATCGCAAAGAAGCAAAAGGAAGCCACCTTAACTTACAGTGATGTGATTAATATGATGCTGATAATCTTCTACTAATCCTATTATTTCAGAATTTTGAAGTTTTTTTTCTTTCTTTTTGCTAAGTAATGCGTCAAACTCTACTTGGTGAAGAATGCAGCGTCGTGTTGTGTTCAAGTTATTTATTAACATTTTCCCTGTCTTTTTCAAATTCTATTGGTAGATATATTTGAGTTGTATGTATTTTTAGAACATGTGCAGAGGATTTTATGTAATCTAATCTAATTGATAGGTATATATGGATTAAGTTTTCATATGAAGATTTTAAGTTCATTAAAACCATAGCGAAGGTCTTCTACAATTTGAATTCTAGAACTTTTGATGAGAGCTCATTCCTTGAAGGTATAAGAGAGATTTCAAGAACATTCAATGGCTTGGTTCGTGTACAAAGAGACTACTTTCAAAAGTTTTTTAAGGTGAGAAACGTAGATATTGATAATGTTGATCATGGTGTAACTCTAATTGCAAAGGCTTTCTGTTATACAACAGTGCTTCTTCTCTAGATGACATAGATGAAGCGGATCAGTTAGATGCGATACTTCGTCAATAACATCAATTCTGTCCAGGAAGTAAAATCATCATAACAACAAGAAATGATTCATTGCTAAGGGCTTATTCAGTAACTAAACATGCAGCTGCAATGCTAGATGATATCAGTTCGCATGCCTTTAAACAAGATAACCAGGTAAAGGTTATATGAGCTTTCAGAAAGGGCAATTAAGTACTGTGGAGGCATTCCATTATCTCTTCAAGTAGTAGGCTCTTCTCTATATAACACAAATCTATGTATATGGAAAAGCGCATTAGAGAAATTTGAAGCCATTCCTCATAAAAAAATAATTGAAAGGTTAAGATTAAGCTCCAAGTGTTTGCCTGACGATAGTTTGAAGAATCTTTTCCTTGACATTTCTTCTTTTTGTTGGGAAAGATAGATATTACGTTGGAAAAATTCTGGAAAAATGCAATCTCTTCCCCATGTATGGTTTTCAAATCCTCATGGATAGGTGCCTCTAACCATAGATATGAACAGTAAACTCAAAACGCATAGATTGCTCAGGGATATGGGAAGAGAAATTTTTCGCCAAGAATCCACTAATAATCCTGGTGAACGTAGTAGAATATGGCTGTGTGAGGACTCATTTGATGTGCTAAAAGGAGGAACTGTAAGAAAGCTGCTTCTTGCTCATCTATGCCCATTTTAGTCCTTTTGTTGAAGAAGAAGATAATTTGGCACACTTTGCAACTTATAGAGGCCCCCGGAAGTATCGTTGCCATCCAGATGCCCCTCCAAAGGGTTGGATCAAACTGAACATGGGAGGAATAGATGCTCATGGAGACAATCCTGCTGGTTACGGTGGTATCTGTCGCGATGAATCCAATAAAACTGTTCTGAGCTACAATTGTTTCTTGGATAAAAATGCGGATGAATCTGCAGCGTGTATGAAGGCGTTATTGCATGGTTTTGAAGAGTTGCTTGAGAAACAAGAAAGCAGAAATTTGATTGTGGAGGGAGACACTCTTAAGGTTATTCAATGGGTAAATAAACTCCATGAAGTTCACAAACCACCTGAAGAAATTGAAAAAATCTATAGTGGAAGTGTTTGATTTGCTTAAGAGATTCAAAAAGTCTGCTGTTTGTCATATTATGAAGATGCCAACTTCAAAGCTAATCACTTGGCAAAGAAAGGTGCTTTGTCTGGTAGTACTACTATTTTGTTGGGGAAGTTGTTCATATTGGCAAGTAAAAGCCAAGAAGTTCACAATTAAAAACAATTAGGATCAACTATGAGTTTTCCCTTTTGTTGTGTGAGATATCTAGCATCGGATGTTTGTACAACAGTATCCACAACCGTAGCTCCAGCTCCGTATCAAGGTCACGATTGATACCGTTACTAGCATCAACAGGCGGTCCGGGGGACCACCGCGGCACCTCTCTTCTCGAGAAATGTTTCCAATAAAAATTGTTTGTTCTTGCATCACTCTTTTTTGTTGTGGATCTTCCAAATCATTCCCGCAAGATATCTTATTAAAAATGTGAGCATATGGATTGGTTCAGATCAATATAGAGTTATTATCTCATCAATAACTCAATTAAAATGCAATTATCTCCAAGAACAAAATGTCTGTTATGCTTAATATATTTAGTTTGATTTGTATTTTAGAATTTATTCTTTAGAGTTTAAATTTTATCCTATAGGATTTATTTATAAAACTACTATCAAGAAGCCATGTAGAGAAAGTATACTTTCAAGTGCATTCTTGTTCACTTTCGTAGTACTTTTTGCCTTATACTTGTTTCTTCCCTCTAAAAGGGACAAGTTTAAACAGTACCATCTTTCTTTTCCTTCTTTTTCAAAACTCACGTGATTCAAAGGGCCTAGTGCTTATAATCTTTTGCTTTTGTTGTTTTGACTTGAATCTGATATTTTTATATATGACGAGCTGAGCTTTGATGGAGAAAGCAAGAGAATAGTAAGACTAGGAATTTTCTTATCCCATTTGGGAAGGATCTCATCTCAAAATTATCCATAACTATTTATGTCTCCAGCATGATCACTTTTTGAAATTAGGAGGGAAGTGGGGTGAAGGGCCTCTACTACTCTACTGGAAGAATTCCTCTTTGGATGATAGGTACTGTAACTAGTATTACTGTGATCGGTTCAAATAGGTCTTTTCTTTTACGGTTCATACTCTGGATTGGGTTTATCCCTGTAGTAATCGAATGAACTGGATTGTACCTATCCCGATTCAAAATGACAAAAGAATCGGGCAGTAGTAGGAGCCCTAGGGTCAGGAGCACTCGACCTTTGAGAAATGAACAGATTTGTTCTCTTTTTTCTTGTCAAAACCCGAGGAAGAAGTTTCGAATAGGAGCCAAAAGGCGTGAGTACAGTAGATGCTTGAAAGATTATATGGAACTCAAAACCTTTCATCCCAGTCTCGAAATAGGCTGTTTGAAGAATGCAATTATTGCTTTCGGGTTCTTTCCCCAGCTAGTCGCCCCTGTGTAGGAGGCTTGGGGACTTATCATTTGTGGGGAATCAGACTATCATGCAACTTGCATTCTGGTTTTCTAAGGATTCCCTATTGCTAGCATAGCAGGGACTACAAAAAGCATAGTTGCACGGAGATTGCCTACCAGACAGAGGAGTCTAATTAATTACATAATTACACATTTTTTATTAACGAGATGGCTATAAAAAATTTTCCTATCTTTTTTCAGCACACTCGACGCCTTTAACAATGAGATTTAAAAAGAAGTCGTCTTGGTATTGGATCTGCTCTTCTGTTAGCATGAGCCTTAATTATATTCTATTTGTCTTCTTTATTCTTAAGAAAACCTCAGTGGGGCATGCCCCAACCATGAGCCAAGTGGGCGCAATGAGAAGAGACCCGCCCTCCCACTCTCTCTCATTTATTCAGCGAAAAAAACTACATAACAGGGGCCCTTCCGTTCAGAGGTAGCGAATCTACTTTTTTATGTTTTCTAGGGGGATCCTTTGCATGACCAAGTCCAAAGTGGAACATACTTGTATAGTAAATATGCATAAAATAGTAATGAATTTTCATTCTTGCCAATTCCAATTTGCACAACTTGCGGATTTGCCCTATTCGTTTAAAGCGGAAAGCATTCGTTGGAGATCTTCCAAGGAAGACTCCCGATCTTTTTGTCGTCCTTCAAAGAACTGCTCTCGAATGATTTTTGTCAGTTCCCATTCATCGTTGGGATAAAGAAATTTCATTTTTGCGATGATTTGATTCTTGACCGAAAAGTGGTTAATAGCTATATCTCGTAATTGTGCTTACTCCTCTGCGTTGAACTCGTTTAGTGGCTTTCGAATGGAGTCTTCCCTAATGATGTCTTTAAGTTCTTCTTTAGGAAGTCGATTTATTAGAGAAGCCATTTCGTTCTGCTCAAGTTCAACGTTGATAAAATTATTGTTTTTGGAATTCTAATCTGTTGTTCATAGATTATAAGGAGAAGTTCATTTAGATTAGGAAGAGAAGCTTCCCCCTTTTCTAGTGGCTTCTTGGTAGCGCTAAGCGAAATTCTAAATCTAACGTTTTGTCTGTGAATTCTCCTATTTGTATTTGCTCGAACCCAAAAACATACATAGACAAACAAACAATACACGTAGAAATGGTCCAAGGGATTTCAATCTCAGATACCCATGAATTTCTATAGTGGAAATGCCATAAAGTGCGAATCAAAATCCGTGATACGAAAATCAAAATTAAGAAAAATAAGAATAGCAAATCGTGGTGAATTCTTAACTCAAAATTGAACCTTAAATTTAAATAATTATATAATAGAAAACACCAATGTAAAGTGCGCATCAAAATCTGTGATATGAAAATCAAATTTAAGAAAAATAAGAATAGCAAATCGTGGTGAATTCTTAACTCAAAATTGAACCTTAAATTTAAATAATTATATAATAGAAAACACCAATGTAAAGTGCGCATCAAAATCTGTGATATGAAAATCAAAATTAAGAAAAATAAGAATAGCAAATCGTGGTGAATTCTTAACTCAAAATTGAACCTTAAATTTAAATAATTATATAATAGAAAACACCAACGTAAAATCTTTTCTTTTACCATACGCGCTAAAAGAGTCGAAAAATGAATACCGAGTGCTGTGAGTATCCAACGTAATACCATAACCATAGGAATAGAAGATGAACCGAGCAATTCAAAGGTTACGAGTAAAGTTCGTCAGTAATGCTATGTCTATGCCCCTCGCTTCAAAAAAATAGGTTGAGCAGCTGTGCATTCGCCACAGCACAAATCCTTTGCCTAAAACCAATGCAACACCTGTCAATGAAAACAGAACTTCAGGCTCTACACATCGATATCATAGAAGGAAAGCCATACGATTGGTACTTTCTCTTCCTTTATTGGAGTTTCAATGGAGCAAGGGCTGAGGCCTCAAGACTTCCTTTAGCATCCTCGGCCTAGGTACCTCTCATATGATAATATAGGTCGTGTGCTGAGCCCAATGACAACGTCAAAGAAGGTGAGATAGGGGACATCAGATATAGATTCAAGGCCTTGTTCCATACCCAAGAAAAGAATATACTTTGATAGCGTAGCTCGCAAGGGGAACTGACCGACCTCAATAGATAGAATAGGGCAAGCCCTTCTTTACCCTCACCTCAAAGATAGTTTCCTTTAAAGCCAAGTGGCAAGAAAGAAAGAAGTCAAGCTCGGCAACAACAAGAGTCCAGTCACTGAACACCAAGCCAATCTCGATAAAGTGAAAAGTGGAATCGATTTGATCATTCAAGTCGGATAGGAATTTATTTACGCTAGGATCCAACCTGCTCTACCAACTTTCTATAATATTTCATTTCCTTAAGATTCTTTTTCTTGATATTTCGAGTTACCTCCTGACCTCATTTGAGGTTGTACTAGCGAGGGCCAAAAGCAAAATTTATGATAGTGTGATACTTTATGTAATATTGATTTGAATGTCTTTTTTGAGCTTCCTTGTAATATTAGAGGGTTGTGTCTTTTAGATAGCTCTTTTACCCATTTTCCTTAGAATGTGTAAGTAGTGGATTTGTTTCTACTAACTAATGCGGAGGGGGCTACGGAGGAAAGGAATTCAAGGGAACGAGCTCCGTAACTTACGCGAGTCAAAGGGGGTGGAAGACTGATTCAATTGGTCAAATTTTTGCAGATTTGATCAAAAGATAAACATGTCTTTTTGCTTATAACTTTGCTGGTTGACTTGTGAATATTTTAGACTACAAACTTGTTAAGAAAATCATCCAGGGACATAATTTTATATAGCTTATTTGATCTTATCCGTTATATATATGTCAAGGAAATGATGCTGAACCAAACTGAGCACCAGTAGCTTTACTTTGGAATTCAAATGCTTGGTAACATGTCTCAATTTAATATTATGTCATCAGGGACACATGGAAGCAGTTTTTCCCCTAGTTCTGCCAAAAAAAAAAAAAAATCAGGTTGCTGCAGAGTTCATTGACTATCAAGCTTTTTTAATTCCATAATTGCAGTATAAATGAAGGTTTTGGCATATGAATTAAAGCATACTGTTTTTTATAGTTGCAAAGCTTGAGCTAATATTTGATGGCTTCACAATATCATGTTTTCTTGAATTTTAGGGGCAAAGACACACGCAAGAAATTCACAGACCATCTTTATACAGCTTTGGTACAAGCAGGACTTCACACATTCAGGGATGATGAAGAGACAGAAAAAGGAGGAAATTTCATCTCGGAGGTACAGAAAGCAATCCAACATTCAAAATGCTCGGTAATTGTCTTCTCTAAAAGCTATGCTTCTTCTAGATGGTGTCTTGACGAACTTTTGACAATACTTGAACACAAAAGGAACAATGAGGGCCATGTGGTTTTGCCAATCTACTATGATGTAGAGCCTACGGAGGTCAGGAAGCAGACAGGTAACACGGGTAAAGCATTAGCAAGAATTGAAGAGCAATTTAAGGTAGAATCAAATGTTACAGGAGATGAATTATCAAACAAAATCAAGCAATGGAAGAAAGCACTTGGAGAAGTGGCAGATTTGGGAGGAATGGTTTTACATAACCATTTTGATGGGTAAGTTTCTGATCATTTTCCAGTTCAGAATCATAGTTTTATTCTCCTGTCCTTAATATGTATAAAAATAGGAAAGATCTATGTGAAAAAATGTGAGTAGAATCTGGTGATCTTGGTGATGGTCTTGTCTTAGTAACAGAATTTCCTCATAAATGTTCTGCTACTATTTTTTCTATAGGTTGAACTCATAATAGTATTTTTGTTCATGTCAAATGCTGAACATGTAAAGTTGATAAGCCCTATATTATCTCTAGCCCAAAAGATGATATAGTTGTTCGATTGTTAATGGTCTTTCTGACTTCTTTCTGCCATCCAAATGAGATCTGCAGGCACGAGTCGAAGTTCATCAAGAAAGTTGTTGAAGTGATCAAAGAAAAGTTGAACCATAGATTGCTTTTGAATATAACCCCTTATCTGGTGGGAATGCAATCTCGAGTCAGAAAAATTAATTTGTGGTTACAGGGTGCTGCAACTGATGTCAATGTACTTATAATCTCTGGCATGGGTGGAATTGGGAAGACAACAACTGCCAAATTTGTTTACAATTTGAACTTTGAAAGATTTGAAAGCTGCAGCTTTCTTTCAAATGTCAGAGAAATAGCAGCACAAGCACATGGATTGCTTCAGTTACAAAGACAGTATCTTTCTGATATTCTCAAGAATAAAGCCGAAAAAGTTAGGAGCATTGATGAGGGAATGAATAAGATAAAAGATGCTGTGAATGGTAAAAGAATTCTTCTTGTTCTTGATGATGTGGATCAAGGTGAACAACTAACTGCAATACTTGGAACGAGAGATTGGTTTTTTCCTGGAAGCAAGATAATAATAACAACAAGGCAAGAGGGGTTGCTAAAGGTGTACAGAGATTGTAATGTTTATCGAGTTGAAAGACTGGACAAGAATGAATCACTTCAGCTTTTCAGTTGGCATGCCTTTGCACATGAGGCTCCTGCAAATGGTTACCAGGAGCTGTCAAAAAGAATTGTCCAGCACTGTGGAGGGCTGCCTTTAGCTCTTCAGCTTTTAGGTTCTTCCCTGTCTGGGAAAAGCTTAAATGTATGGGAGAGTGCAATTAAGAAGCTGAAAGTGATACCTGATAGTCAAATACTAAACAAACTTAGAATTAGTTATGACTCTTTACATGATGATCATGACAAAAATATGTTTCTCCACATTGCTTGTTTCTTCATCGGGAAGGATAAAGATTTCACCATAAGAATTTTGGATGAATGTGATTTTTTCACAACGATAGGAATTGAAAATCTTGTGGATAGGAATCTTCTGGAGATAGACGAATATAACAAATTGAGAATGCATCAATTACTTCAAGACATGGGGAAAGAAATTATTCATCAAGAATCACCAAGGGATCCAGGAAAAAGAAGCAGATTGTGGTATCATATGGACTCCTTCAATGTATTAAAAGAAAAACAGGTAAGTAGCACAGTCCATAAGATTTCTATTCTTATGCATGCTTTGAACCGAACTTTCTTTCTGCGACAGGGTACAGAAACTATTGAAGGCCTTGTCCTGGATATGCATATGCTGATGGAGTCGAAGTTTGCTGAGACATCTTCGGGAAAGCACAGCTCCAGAGAACTTGTAGATCAGTCCATGGGACAGCATTTTGGTTTCTTTAAATGGAATATGAAAGACAGTGATCCTAAAGGTGCACATGATATGGTGCTAAAGACTGATTCATTTGAGAGAATGCACAAATTAAGATTCCTTCTTTTCAACAGTGTGAAATTTACCGGGCACTATAGAGAATTTCCTAGAGGTATAAAATGGATACGTTGGCATGGATTCCCTTTAAAATCCATACCAAGAGATTTTCCTCTGAAGAGCCTTGTTGCTCTTGACATGCGATACAGTAAACTAAAGAGATTGTTTACTGAAGCCAAGGTACAATGATGAAACTTCAATCTTCTTTTCCTTTTGATTCATTTTCTTTCTTTTGTTCTTCAAATTTCTATCTTATGAACTAAACTCAAGTCTCTTTTTGTCTTGCAGCATCTTTTATGCTTAAAGATTCTTAATCTCAGTCATTCACATAGCCTTTCAAAGACACCTGATTTGTTGTTACTTCCGAATCTTGAAAGACTGATTCTTAAAGACTGTATCAATTTGGTAGATATTCATGAATCCATAGGTTCTCTCAATTATCTTGTCTGCTTGAGTCTCAAAGACTGCAAAAGCCTTCAGAGACTTCCAGAGAGTATAGGTATGCTAAAATCGCTGGAAACCTTGGACATTTCTGGTTGCTCAAGTCTTAATACATGGCCAAACGAGCCAAGGAAGCTCGAATCCTTGAAAGTTTTTCGTGCTGATAAAGTTGCTTTAAACAGACTGTTCACGACCACTCAAGAGGTGAAACCAGCACAAGCAAGCATCTGTTCCTGGTTATTCAAACCAAGTAAACCCAATGAAATACAAAGGCTATCTTTACCAGAATATCTAGTAAGCTTAAGTCTTGCAGATTGCAATCTCTCTGAAGTTGATTTTCCACAGTACTTCAACAAGATGTCAATGTTGCGAAACTTAAATTTGAGCAAGAACCCAATTCAAGGCCTACCTGATTGTATCAGAGGACTTACAGGGCTTAAAGTTCTGAGATTAAATTCATGTACAAAGCTGCAGTCACTTGTAGGACTACCAAAGGTTGAAATACTTCTTGTAGGACATTGCAAATCATTGGAAAAGATATCTTATCTTTCAGCTCTGTGTAAACCAAAACATATAGAACATACAGCTTGTGCCAAACTGCTTGATGTTGAGGGCTTGATCAAAGTAGAACCCTTTTCGAAGATGGCTGATTATTGGAGCTTTATCGACCTTGCAACAATCGAAGAAATGCTTGTGAATATCTTTAATCCCTCAACTCAAAGTGTGATGAAGCTTCCTGTTCAGGTATCCTCTGCCCCCATCTCCTTCTCTCTCTGTGACTTTTTGGCAGTTAACAGCAGAAAACAGGCAATTTTTTTTACTGTGCTGCAACTTATATTCCTCAGGTACTCCATGAACTTCACATTTCTAGCACATTTATTCTTGGAAAAGAGGTTCCTTGTCAGTTCAACATTAGGAGTTCAGAATCTTCAAACTTAGTCCGAGTGTCTCTTCCTACAAATCTCAGGATTAAAGGATTCAATATCTGCTGTATTTATAGTCTCACAAGCGAGAAAATTTGGGTACGCGATTATCAGCCACTTTTATATGCCAGCATTTCTAACAAGACTAAGACATTGAAAGGAAACTATGTACCAACACGTTTCGGGGTACCAGAAGCAAATGAAGAAATGATGTGGTTGAGCTATTGGGATGTTGGAAATCAGATGGAATTGGACGATGGTGATGAACTAGAAGTTTTGGTAGTTGCAAGGAACTTTTTCGAGCTAAGGGAAGTTGGGATTGATTTCATTTTTGATGAGACAGAGAAGAACACGGATAAGAAAGATCAATTCTTGCATACTCCGAACTATGCTGCAAGGACCAGATATCATTTCCTCAGCAAACAAGTGGTCTCAGGGGATGATATTTTCTTACCAATACTTCACTCAGACTGGGATGAGAGCAGTTTCAGTTCTATAGGAATTATAGGTAACTAACGAACCCCCTCTTGCTATCCAATTCCATTTGCAACAAGGAAGATAGAAAGAACTCTTTAACTTTTATCACTATTGTTATGTTGGTTTTTGTATTAGCAGGTGAGGATGAAGAGTTGCATGAGTCCAATCATTCAACTGGTGCAGAAGAAACAAAGGAATCCCAGAGCAGCGATGGTGGTAAAAAAGGACAGTTAGTGGTTCTTTCTCAATTTCTCTAAACATGTGTGATACCCATCCCAGATAGAACGCCATATATTTGTGACATTATCAATTCATTTATCAACTATCTCAAATTGTTTACCTAAATGTTCTATTATACAATTTGGCAAGTCATCTTATTTATTATGCAAAATTTATTAGATGGATGTGTATCTTGGTATCCATTGTCAAGAATGCATCCGTAATATTTTCAGATTCTTTTTTTCTTTTTTAGGTGGTTAGGAAAGAAAGTTGGATGCCAATCCAAATCTTCTATAGCATTTACTCCCAAATTATATTTAATTTATTTCCAATCAATTTATTTTAATATTTACTTTTTGTAACTACTCTATTTATCTTTTGAATATTTCAAATTTTCTTTTTATCTTTTCAATACTTGGAGTAGTCTCATTAGTTATATACCATATCAATTATAATTTATTCATGGGTTGTTTTAATGATTACTTTCATAATTTGAATGATTTTAATGATAATTACATGGAAAAACATACTTAAACTATTAATCATTTATATATTATTAAAATGTTATTAGAAGCATAATGGATTAGGAACATTTCTTATGATATAACTCAGGCCATTCTTTTTTATTTGAATAATATATGATTTTAGTTTTGTTAAAAAAAGAAGAAGCGTTCTATATATAATTTTTTTTTATTTTAAAGAATTTTCATTTTTCTCTTTTAATATTTGGAATTCTCTTACTATTGATTGATTTTCCTATTTAATATTTGAATAGTCTCATGAGTTATACATAATTTATGAAATAATTTGTTAAAATGTACTTAAAAAATAATTATTTCAAATTAATTATTTTTCTATGTAACTCTTCTATGTATTTTTAAAATAAAATATTTCCTTCCTTGTGTATATTAAATATATTTTACAAATAATTCTCACAACTAGTTATTTTCTTTATGTAATTTTCGTTATCGACTACGTGATAACAATTTTTTACTTCTCTACTGAAATGACTTTTACAAATAATTTATTTTTTATCCATATAATTCTTATCCTTCTCTAACATTATTAACTTTAATTTGTTATTAATTATATATAGTTTCAAATTTTGACTTGTTTAATATTTTTTAATCTTATAGGAAAAATATTTTAACTCTTAAAAATTTATTATTAATTTTATTTTATTTAAAAACTTATGCAACTTTTATTTGAATTATCTTCTATTTCAAACTCCTCTAATTATAAAAGAATCTCAACTCCTCAATGCAATAAACTTATATTAATTAACTAAAGGACAAATTAGTAAACTCAAAAAAAATAAGAAATCAAAATGTGAAAATCAACCATAACCCCATTATTAGAAACTTGAAACTCTCATACATTAGAGATGTAGAGAAAACATTACAAAAATCCCAAAACTTTTTACCCTTTTTCCTTTCGAAAATTATATTTATCATTTCTGAGCTTCTGTTTTACACTCAAGCAAGAAGAATTGTATATAGCTTCAGAAACAGGGCTTAAATCTCAAGTCCTAAAACTGCACCTCCCTCCACTTGTTCAGAAATTCTTTTGCACCAACTGAAACACCTCAAGAAAGATTGGTGATTTCATCCCCAGACAAGTTCGTTCGTATTTGTCATCAATTGCAACCAAAAAAGTCTTCCAAAATGTCAAGAAAATTAAGCCAAAAACACCTTTGTTCGCCTATCCTTTCCATATTTCACCACTGTTAAATTTTTTCCCTTTACAGCATTCTGGAGAGATATTAAGGTTGGATAGTGCAAAATGACTCCAGAATGTAGTGTTGGTCCTTGATGGCCCTGAATTATCCCATTACTTAAATGTTCCGGTACCTCAAAATCTTTGAAAGTTCCAGTTTGAGGGTTGTATGAAATCAGACAGTTGAAACTTTGCTGAAGCCATAGTTCTCCGTTGCTTAAAAATTTGAGAGGCTTATAAAAATCCACACGTCGCAACCCAGAGTAGAATGCAATGTCAATACTAAATTGCTTCATCCAAGACTCCTTCACACCGTAATCTTTCATCACCCAAGCTTCAAAATGAGATTTCTCTTTAACGTAGCACAGACAGAGTGATCCTCCAAGTACCCCAACATTTGTCCCAGAGATTTTGTTCATAAAATCCAGATTGAAGTGAGATGGTGGAGGGAGAGACATGAAGTTCTCACTTTCCAGGTTTAATGAGCACAACAACTCAGCAGGTTTGTGACTATTAGTTATCCAATGCAGAGAACCATTCAGCAAAGAATCAAATGATCCCCGAATCTTAGGACAAGGGGCATCAGAAATCCTTCTCCATAAACCTGAACTAAGGGTCCCTATATCAACTACCATTTTTCTTGAAGGTAAGGATGTTAAGGGATCAACAGATTTCAAACTTGCAAAATGAATGACCTTGTATTCCCCAGACTCGCTAAAGCCAAATCCAGAAATATTGAAGTATGAAACAACTGGTGTAGTCGATGGAGATAGGTAAGGCAGAGGCAAATACTCACCAAGAACAGGATTGCAAATCACATAAAGAGGTTGGCTTGACAAATCACTGTATAAACAAAGCAGCCCATTGCATTCACCAACCAGAGCTGTTCTCCTATTAAGAATGCAGAATTCAGCATTTTGCCAAGCTCTAGCAGGACTAAAAGGATTTCCAGGGCGGCAACTACTATGCTGACAATCAATGCTACATGAAGCTCTGAAGCCCTGATCAAGATCAAACATAGAGAACACCAGCCAACTTTGATCATAAACACATCCCTCGAGAACCAAATTCACTGTGGTTCGAGCTCTAGCAAGATGGAGTTGAATAAAGAAGGGATCATCTTTCAGAATTTTGAGGAACGTCTTGCAAACACATCTGCAAGCCAATATGCTCCTCAAGGGGAGTCTTGAAAGTATTTCGTACAGAATGTTTGTCTCCAGTTCAAGTATAGGAAAACCAGATCCACGCTCCATATATTCCTTCACAAACTGCTGACATCCTTGATGAATCTCATCAATTCCTCTCCCCTCATCAATAGATTTTGAAGGTCTTCTTTTTGGACTTAAAAAAACCATCATCTGACCCCTACCACTTGAGCTGGGGCGTAAACAGAACAAAAATATGTCCCTCTTGGGGATAATGTATATCTGATTCTTTTCACAATCAAAATTGAATTGATAACTTTCACAAATCTCCAGAAAATGGAAGAAATCAAAACTTGGATTCCTGGAATTAAAAACAGGGCTCAATTAATCAGAGATACTACAAGTACTAAAGTAACAAATCCCTAGTTCACAAATCACCACTATCATCAGCTTCTCCCCAATGATTTACCCCTCGTTTTTTAGCCTCCAAAACTCAAGAACCTGCTTCCAATTTTCTAAAACATCTAGAAATTACTGCAAATTTCAATTTCAGAAGTTTCAGTTATTTAGGCCACTTCCTCTGTTGATCAAATAGAGGAATCCCAGTTTTACTCCATTTAAAATTAAGCAAAATCATCCCGTTTAAACCCAAGAACTAATAAAAAACAGAATCAAAACTTCGACTCCAGTAATTAGAAACAGGGTTCAATTAATCAGGAATTCTAGAAGTAACAAATCCCCAGTTCACAAATCACTACCATCATCAGCTTCTCTCTTATGATTTGCCCTAGATTTTAGCCTCCGGAACCTCAAGGATTGGCTCCCAATTTTCTAAAACATCAAGAAATTACTGAATTTCGGTTATTTATGCAACTTCCTCTGGTGATCAAATAGAGGAATCCCAATTTACTCCATTTAAAATTAAGCTAAATCATTCCTTTTAAAACTCAGAATAAAATCACTGAAAAACAGAATCAAAACTTCTCCTGGAACTGAAAACGGTTCAATTAATCAGGAAATCTAAAAGACACAAGTCTCCCAGTTCACCACCATCATCAGAGTCTCTTTATGATTTACCCCTATTTCTTTTACCCACCGGAATCTAAACATCTCGAAATAACTAAAAAAATTCAATTAAACATTTCGAAATAACTGCAAATTTCAATTAAAGAAGTTTCCGTTATTTAAGCCTTCCTCTAGTGATCAAATGGAGAAATCCCCATTTTCTTTCATTTAAAATTCAGCAACAAAATCAAAATCATTCGTTTTAAAAGCAAGAATTACTGAAAAACAGAATCAAGAAACAGAAGGTACCAATCAGTCTTGCATGGCTTAAATTCTCCCCCGTCGAAAATCGAACCGCTGACGAACTTCAGTTTTGATTTTAATGGTTTTTTTCGTTCTCCCCCCAATTCCGTGGGCCCTTAAGAATGATGAAGTTGAGGAGGAGGAGAAACCGGTCAGATGGAACAGCAAAGGGAAGAATGTGCAGAGAGAGACTTCGGAGAAATTTCAAGTCAGCTCTAACTGTGAGTGAGTTTTTCTGTTTTTTCTTTTAAGGGAGAGTGCCTGTTTATTTATAGGCCTTGAAATTGAGAAGGAGGAAGGAGAGTAACAGTGGCTCCCGGCTACGGCTTTTGATTTTCTTTTTCTTTTTCTTTTTTAAAGGAAGGATTTGGATGGATGTAAGCATTTTTAATTCAGAAAAACAGTGTATTTTTCAAAAAATTTTGTTGTGAACTCAATTTATAGAGAATTTATTGACTATGTACTCTGTACTAAGTCACATAAACATTTTTGTTAATTATGTCTCTTATTAGAACAAGGTTTATGTGACTTAATACAAATTATATGGTTCATAAATGGAAACATAGATTGGGTTAATAATAGAGTATTTCGTATTCTTTTATTGAATTTTATAGAAATTAATTGGACTTAAATTTTAAGGTGTGACTCAATATCACATATTAATAAGAATAAAATATATGATAGTCAAATCTAATAGAAATGGTTAATCCTTTAGAAAATTTAATTGGAAAATTAATTTGTACTGACATAAGTTTGAGGGGCAAGTATTAGACAAACTCAAATTAAATTTGTGTTAAAGAATCTGTGGGTGGGACCGAATGAGAAAAAGTGAAATTAAACATCAATTCAGCTGGATAATGCAATTTAGAGAAAAAAACAAAAATAGTTTATTTAGTTCTAAAAGTTAAGGTTTTGTCATTTTCAAATTTTATTTTATTTCATTATGGTACTTAAACAATTTTTATGACAATTTAATAAGATTTTCTTTTATTTAATTAAAACATTTTAACTTTCGTACAGATAAAACAGCACGAGGTATTTACGTGAGAAAACTTGAAGGGTAAAATAGATATTATAACCTCCAAACGAAATATATTTGAACCCTAATTTGTGAAAATAAAAATTGTTTTCCCTCTCAAAATCATACCACGCGAGTATTTCTTTTGGAGAGAATAGCTTATAATACATATTTGGCTCTTCAAATTACCACATGTGAGTGGTTCGTACGATTTTTTTTTTTTTTATCTACAAAAGTTAAGTGTTTAATGGCGATAAAATATTATTTGAATGGCCGTAATTGTTTGAGATAATGATATATAATAAATTTTAAAAATCATGTCATCTCAAGTCCTAAAGTAATTAAATAAGTCATGTTCTTTTTAATTTCATAGGCATCTTTTTTTTTTTCTTGTAAACACGCAATAGATTCGCTGTTTCTATTTTACGATTTCGAGTTCCTCTAAATTGTTCTAGTTCTAATAATTCTCTAGTTTCAAAACAGATTTGTTTTCACAGTTTCTCAATTTTGTAAAATTGAGTCAGAGAAATATACAAGTGAAATAGAAAACTAACAAAATCAAAAGAAAAAAATTTGTGAAATTGAAGGATCAAAATCATGAAAACTAAAATCAAACGGCAATAACCTCAATATTGAAATCACAAAATTGAAGCCATATTTGAAACCATGAAACCAAAAAAAAAAAAAACAAAAAAAAACAAAAAGGAAAGAGAACCTACAAATTGTGAAATTGAAATTGCATAACTGTAAAGCGAGAATAAAAAAATTACGTAAGCATAGTTGTAAAAATTAGAAAATATGAATAGTAAAATTGTAAAAATTAAAATAGTAAAACTTTAAATCGAAAATAAAAATCACAAAATCGAAAAATCAAAACGTAAAAAAACAAAATAAAAAAATCATAACCGCAAAAATTGCAAAAGTGTAACGTAAGAACCCTAAGAATCCAAACTGCTTTCACAAGTGTGAAAACAAGAAATTTGAATTAAAAATTTTACCTAAATGGAATGAACTCATATTCCAATAGTAAAAATTGGGACCCACGGTTCAGTGTTGCAGTTTCATTTATAATCGGATTAGATATACGCTAAAAGAGTCAATTAAAGGTGATCGATAAAATACGTGCAAAAATCTAAAAGTTACGCGCGAAAAATTCAAAAAATATCATTTCCCTCCTCTCACTTCTCTCTAAAAAATTCTTGAAGATTTTGAAGTAAACATTAATGATTTTGAAAATTTTGTGCCAAAAAAAAAATCCATTTGATATAAAAATCGCACAAAAAAATTGAAAAAATCGGATTGGATAACTTTCTCCTAGGTGGATTGAAAATCTAGGGCTAAAGTCCTTCTAACTGTTTTTTTTTTTAATTTATAAATATCAAATGAAACATATAATATGAATTACACTATTAAAAATAAACAATTAATTATCAACTAAATAATTTAAACACTAACATAAACAAATGTATAAATATAAACAACTCACATTATAATATGAAATTAACTAAAATACTAACATGTATAGAAGATATTAAAAATAATTAATATAACAACATTAATAACATTAATAATTATTTACGAAAAACACAACATTTTAATTTGGGAGATGGGAGTCGAAACTATTGAACAATTTTGGCACAGGGAGCTGAAACTCTTCAATAGTTTTGGCTCTTAGTGCTTCAGCTCCCTAGGCCGAAACTATTCTTCGATCCGTTGCGTTTTTTATTTTTAAACTGATTAAATTGTAAAAACATGGTATAGAACGATGTACTAATTATTTTCTCAACGATTGGATTTGACCATATCTGAGTTAAAAGTTCTTGAAGATTTATAGAGGAGTGAGAGAGAATGAGTCTAGAGAGAAAGTGAAGGAGGGAAATAAGGTTTTTTTTTGGCACCTAACTTTTAAATTCTTGAGCGTATTTTATTAGTCCACAATATAAATGCTTGTTTTGGTTACTTTTCAGAGGAACTCGATATTTAGGGTGCACTACCCTGATTATTCTGGATTTGGCCTACGGAACACCTGTAGAATTTGACTCTTACTCGTAGTTCAAAGCTAATCTAGAGCTCTTTCAACATGGCTTCACATGTGCAACGATCGAACTCGTGACCTTGCATCTGCATTAGTAGCTTACTTACTACAATGTTTTTTTATAATTTCAATTGGTCTTTCTAAAATTGGATGTGTTTTCTAATTGAGGAGTTCAAAAGACAAGTGTGTTTGATTAGTCTTTATAATTGGTCTCTTTAAAATTGGATGTGTTTTCTAATTAAGGAGTTCAAAATACAAGTTTGTTTTATTAGTCCTTATAATTGGTTAAAAAAAAAAAAAGCCAAGTTTTTTTTTTTTTTTAAATGATGGTTGAAAGTTTAATAGTGTGGCGGGAATACACAATTCATGTCAAAGACTTTCGGCCGATAAGTCTATGCAATATTATTACAAGCTTGCATTAAAAGTTATTGTCAATAGACTTAGGTTGCATGAAATCTGTTATTTATAATAGTCGTAGTGCATTTATAGAAGATAGATTTATTATGGATAATTTTATTATTGCTTTTGAAGCATTTCAATCCATGTAGAATGATAAGATCGATAATGCTAACCATTTTTCTATAAAGCTTGATCTTAGTAAAGCTTTTGACAGGGTAGAATGGAATTATCTCAAAGCAGTTATGGTTACTATGCGTTTGCCTCTAAATCTAGTTAAGAGAATAATGACTTGTGCTTGCCTACACTATGCGATGCTCAGTTCTCATAAATGGTTCACCGTCTGCCAGCTTTACTCCTACCAGAGGAATCTGTTAGGGAGATCGTCTTTCTCCTAACTTCTTCATTATCTATGCAGAGGTCTTTCTACTATGATTCGCCATGTATAAAGACAACATTGTTCATCTGGATTACGTTCACTAATGCATGATTTTTGTCTCAAATTTGTTTTTGCAGATGATAGTGTTATGTTCAATTAGGTCGATACACAGAATGCTGAAGCCATTAAAAAAGTCCTATAGGATTCCACTAACCTTTCAGGCCAAGAGGTAAATAACCAAAAATCTTCGCTTTACTTTGATAAACAATTCCCCAGTGAGGTACAAAATTCTATTACCTCCATTCTAGGGATTCACAATAAGAGGGGTTAGGGAAACTATCTTGGTATATCCTATCCCATAGGTAGATCCAAAAAAGAGAATTTTCAATATGTTAAATATAGAGTGTAGAAAAAAATTAATGGATAGAAGGAAAAAGTCCTTTCCCAGGCAAGAAGGAGATTCACATTAAAAATGTTGTACAACCCTTCCCTACCTATGCCATGTATTGTTTTCTCCTACCCTCAAACATTATAAGTTCTCTTAACTCCATAGTCTGCAAATTCTTCTGGAGGTTTCTGAGGGCAACAAAAAATATGTGTTAGAAAGCTTGGAGTGATATATGTAACCTAAGAAGCAAGGGGGGTTGAGTTTTAGGGATTTTGAGGGGTTTAATTTTGCATTACTCACCAAATAACGTTGTCTTCTTATTAAATCTCCATCACCTTTGATGGCTCTCTGTCTCCAGGCATAGTACTATCCCACAAGAAACTCCCTGGTTTCCTCGCTTGCTGTAGACCTTTCTTTTTATGGCGTAGTCTCTTGGAGGGAAGAAAATCGCTCTCACTGGGTCTCGGATATCATATTGGTAATTGGCTCTCCACTAACATCTCTTCGGATTAATGGGTTCCAACTCTCACAGAGCTCACTCCTTCATCTTACCACTAAGAGGACCAGAAAGAAAGGTAGCTGAACTCATTAACTATAATCAATATTGCTGGAGAATGGACAGAATTAGACACCTCTTTCTTCCACATGAAGTTTATGCTATACTCTATATTCACATAAACCCAGCTTTGCCAGCAGATCAATTAGTCTAGAATTTCACAATAAATGGAATTTCCATGGTAAAATCTGGGTACAAAGTTGATATGGATTTTATGCAGGATCTTACAACATCTTAGGGTGCATTAAGCACAGAAGTTGAGGAAAAAATATGGAACTTGATAATCTCGAAGTATAGCCCACGATCAGAATGTTTTTTGGGAGAGCCAATTCAAACATCCTTCTAACAGGGTAGAATCTCATGAAGAGTGGGCTATATGAAAATACAGCTTACACAAGCTGTGGTTATGTAGCAAAAAATGACATACATGCTTTATTTGATTGCAACTATTCTAGAGAAGCCTGGCATAACTTACCTTGGGCAAAAAGTGGATTCAGATTCCCGCTTTGAATTTCGAAGATCTTCTATACTCCATCATCTCTTAGTCTAATAAGAAAAACATAGCCATTTTTGCCACAACTGTCTGGCTCATCTTGTATGCCAGAACAAGCTGAAGCATGAAGGCAATTGCTCCTCACCAACAACTATTGCTCTACAAGCCTTAAACATGAAAGAGAAGTATCTAACCCAATCACATCTGACTAGAAAACCTTCCAACTTCCCTGATAGATCTCCTATGAAAATGATATGGACACCACCGGAATATGGAACATTAAAACTTAATACCGATGCTGCTTTTGCTAATAGAAAAATTGGTATAGGTATTCTCATCAGAAATTTCCTTGTTATTCCCATTCTGGCTAGAGAGATTCCTCGGCAAGAAAATTTTTCAGTACACTATGGAGAGCTCCGTGGCATTATAGAAGGTTGAAAAACCTTAGGGGGGTGTGAACTATTGAAACATCTGATTTTTTTTGAAGAAGAATTTAATAACTCCTTTTTAATAAAATTCCTAACCAAAGAAAATCTCTTTTATAATCAAGGATTAGACAATAAACATAAAGGTAAAGTGCAAGCCACAAAGAAAAGAGAAAAATGATTTATAGTGGTTCACTCTCTCAATAGAGTTACATCCACTACCTTGAGACTCAACTCAAGAATTTCACAAATTACTAAAACACAAGCTTTTACAAAGAAACCACAATGAAGATCACCCTTCGAGGGTTTTGTACAAAAACCTCAAAGATCAAAATCACAAACAATACAATATATCAAAGGATCACCCAAAAGGGTCTTTTCACAAAATCTTTGATTACAAATTAAGACGAAAGAGTTAGGGATGGAACAATGTTACAAAAGAAGCTCGAAAAGAGAGAGATATAAGTTGATTTAATGCTTCTACAAGCTCCCTTTTTCTCCTTCTTTGAAAGATGATAAATGATGAAGCTCCAAGGAGATTTTTCTTTTTGTTTTTGTAGGATAAAGAAGATTAGAAAATATGTACTTTAATGCTCTCGAAATTGTTAATAAATGTTTCTCTACTCCTTAGCCTTTATGGCTGATCAAATACCATTTTATATGTGAAGGTAAAAACTAGCCGTTACTATCAGGGCAACTGTCATTTTATGACAGTAAAAGTGAAAACTGGACGACAGGTTTTCAATATAGGACGTCCGATTTTCTTGATGAACAGAAAATCGGATGACCCTTTTAAAATAGGAAGACCGATTTTTAATTGTCTTGAAAAAATTGGATGACCGATTTTAAAATTGAACGACCTATTTTAAATCGGATGACCTTTTTTTCTTTGTGAAAACCAAAAAATCAGACGTCTGATTTTCTTAGGAATAGAAAACTAGATGGACAGTTTTAGACTTATGACAGAAAATTAGACAACCGGTTTTCCTGTAAAATATACATTTCCTTCACATTTTAAAACATGTATTCTTGATACTCTTTAAAAAATGTGTAATACATTTAAAACATCAAAAACTTTATCAAGAACACTTAGTTTTTCGAGGATGGTTTGTCAAAAAATATTTCTTCTTAGGAGCTAGTATACTTGATCAAAAATCAAGAAAAAGTTACGGAGTTTTACAAAATTACCTTATAGGATGCCCCTAACTATTTTTCTTGTCTTCAAGGTATTCAACTTGATCATTTCATCTTCATAAACTCTTGTTTTCTTGAGTGATTTTTTCTTCTTTGTAGATTACCATTGAGACTTCTCTTGTGCATCTTTTGCTCTTCTATATGAAGCTATTTCTAATTATCACAAAGCACAAGTGAATCATAATTAAAACATTACAATATGCCCTTATGGCTTACAATCTCCCCTTTTTTTACTATGACAAACAAAGATGCAAGACGGTGATTATATAGAACAAAAGATCAAGGTTTAGCCAAGAGAATGCTTCAAAAGACCAACATTTAGAGCTAAGCATATGTATATAGAAAATGAGAGAGATAAAACTCCCCCTTTCATTTTGAAAACAAGCCAAGGTTTGAAAAATAGTTTAGGAAGTTAAAGCTCCCCCTAAAAGCATGCTTCGCAACAAATATGGCACAAAAATTTCATCAATAAACCTCAAGGCCATATAAGCAACAAGTCATGATGCATAAAACTTTATACTATTAGTATATGCCCTAAGACCAATTGACTCACATTTATGATTTATGAAGAATGTATTTTTTAATTATATTTTATGCTCTTGGTCATCAAGTATGTGACTTGATAGTAAAACCCTTATAGCTAATAAAATACTATTCTTATTTGTCCCTAGTTTATTACATCTTGTAAACTAGTGTGAAGTTGATTGATGGTCAAGTTTTACTGATCATGAATATGAGATATAAAATCAATTCATAAATACATATTGAGAATATTGTATTGGACACGACCCAAAGTGAAGAAGAAATATTGCATGGGTTTAAGTTATAAGTATTTCTTCTCAGTTTTATATTTGGTGTCCTTCGACCTAATGTTTCTAATGTTTCTTGCATGGGGAGAAAAATATGTTTTGACATAGTCAAACATCACTTTTAATTAGGTGATCATTATGATTATTGGTTGACTTATTTTCTCGTCATGGCTTGAATATTGGAGATAGTGAAAGGGATTTGTCCCTCTCTTTTTAGAGAGAGATATCCATGGGCCCCTTGATAAGGAAGACTGGAAAATATGCATGGCCATGCTCAAATAAGTATTAATAAGGTGTTATTAATATTATTTGTTGGAACAGTCTGCCTGGTGATCAAGTAAATGGTTAATTAAGTTTTATAAGGATGACTTGATCTATGCCTTATACTTAATTAGGATATCTTGTGACAAAAGGACTAAATATTAAATCTGATGCTAGGTTATTATTACATTTACTTAACTTGGGTAAGCATAATGTCTTGCTAGAGGCCGCTTATGTTTTGTGAATAAATGTCTAGGACATTTTTTTCATTCATCGCCAACGTTAAGTGAACCTACGTGGTCACACGCATAGACGATCTTGTGAGCATAATGTCCACGTTTAATGAATCTAGATTGTGTCAGATTCGTTGAACGTATACAAAAGGGGGAATCGGATTCCATATTGTATTTTTTCGGTAGGTTAATAAGTAATTAATTTTATTTAATCGAATAAATGAAATTAATTACTTAATATTACTCATCCAACCGTTGGATGATTATAGGAATAGATGGGACGAGATTAAACTGTCATTAGATGACGAGTTAGGGTTTTGATATTGACGACTATAAAAGGTTATGTTAACCTTTTCTTGGTGGCCGTCCTTTATCTGATTAAAGAAAAACAAAACCCTAAACCCTAGAACGGCGATATAGTATCTAGGCTCCTCTCTCCGAAATACGACCGATTACCAGATAGTCAGGGATCGGTTACGAGCAGCTTTTGGGAACACGAAGGGGCTAGCATCCCGATCGCTTGCAGAGGAGTTCGTCGCGTGGATACCAGTAGAGGACGAAGCGTACAAAGCAGCGCCTCCACAACGAACAATCGAAAACATTGAGGTAATTTCTATCCAATCGGTTTTTCTAGTATATGCAGATCCTGTTGGTGGATTTCCGTAGTTTTATTTTACTTTGTTTTTGCCTACGGATTCCAACATATACAACTCAAGGCATGTTGCCAACATAAAGTGTTCAAAACATCAAGGCAACACAAATCAAGTGATCAAGACAAATCTCAACAAAGCATATGTATCTCATATATCATAAGGCAACATCAACATATCCTCAAGGCATTATAAGGCAACATCAACATATCCTCAAGGCATTAAGACAATAATCAACATATTAAGCCATATAAAGCATCAATAACATGTGCATCTTATATCTTTGCATCTTATATCTTCTCCCGCTTTTGTCATAAATCAAAAGGTATAAGGACTATAAGGGATCATTGAGACAAAGATCAAGCAACTCTCATCATTAAGATCCCATCATGGAGTTCCAAACTAAGCAAAGAAGACAAATAGTTTAAAAAGAAACTTCATAAGCAACAGTGAATAAGTTCATAAGCAAAAGTAGTTCAAAGAGAAAGAAACAAAAGTAGTTCAAGAATATAAAACATAAGTCATAAAACATAAGTTAGCTTGTAACTCCCCTCTTGTTTCTCTTTCTTCATCTCTAATTCGTCTTCTATTTGTCCTTTGCTTCCATTTTTATTACTCTTTCTTGAATGTCGGATAATTTTCCATCTAATGCCTCAAAGCGACCATCTAATGCATCAAAGGGACTGTTTATGGAGGCTTGCAAATAGGCTATCATATCCATGATTTGAGTCATGTTTCCAGATGATTGACCTTCTTCAGCTCGTTCTTGCCTTTTCTTTTGCCTCATTTCTCTTCTAAAGGTCTCTTCTTCCGGTTATGTTTCACTTTCCTCTTCATCCACATTTATCGGTTCTTGCCCCTTATTTTCTTCAGCATCTTCATTACCTTCATCACTCTCATCTTGTCTACCTCTAACTAACATACCTTCCTCATTTTTCTCAAAACCCATTCTCTTGAAAGTACGCTTGTTGTAGATTTTCCAGCCCTAATGGGGTCACCACCAACCAAATTAAGTATAAAGTACTGAAAGACTTTCGTGAGGAAACAACCATATGGCAAGCATTTCGTAGAAGACGTTTGAGTGTCTAGCATGTGTTCTATGACCATAAAACTAAAGTTCATTCTTCTATGCTCATGTAGTGCTAGCATGACAAAGGAATCCATGTTTTGTAATGGAAGACTTGTGACCAACATTAGGAATCACTATATTAGAGATCATATGGTGTAGTAATCTTCCATAGGCAACAAGCTTATTGGCATTTCTATCACATTGCCTTTTAAGAACTTCTCCCTTTGTGAATATTTCTTCAAATCTTCTTTCGCTATGTAGGTTTGGATCAAAACATTTCTTGTTTTTGGTATAAAATCTTATGCCATCATCAGGTGTTTCTAAAATAGTGTTTAACAGTCTATCATCAAAGGAAATATCTCTGCCACCAACTCTAGAGAGTGCCATTGATGGGTTATATGTCCATGCTTTTGAATTCTACCTTTACGTAAATTTGCATAGAATTCATATATCATTTCGGGATAATACAATTCATTAACAGTGAGCAGAGATCCCCAACCAATACCATTAAACAGATTTGGAATGATTTCCATACCTTTCATGTTAGTCAAATCTAATTTGTGACCTAGAGTAATTTTCCTTCTCTTTCTTATCCACTCTTCGAAATTAGCAGCTTCCTTGACAAAGATAAACCTCTCTGGAGCCCTTACTCCAGATGCTACTCTTTTCCCTTTTTCTATCCTTCCTCTGCTACTTCCTCCTTCAACATTTTCACCTCTTCCAACATTAGCATTCTTCACTTTTACCATTTTTGAAGTATTTAAATAGTGGGTTTTTGATAGTGGGTTTTGAGAGAAAGAGAGAGAGAGAGAGAGAGAGAGAGAGAGAGAGAGAGAGAGAGAGAGAATCAATTGATTGAGAAGATTGAGAGAGAAAGAGAGTGTGTGTATCGATTATAGCCGGTGGTTTTTGAGAGAGAAGAGCAAAGGTTGTGAGAAACGGACGTTTGGCTTTTTAGAGAGAGAAATTTTGGAGTTGTAGAGAGAGAGTTAGAACAAATGAGAGGGATTTACAGGTTTTCGGATTGAAAAGCGCAGATCCCATCAAATAAATTGAAAAACGGTCATCCAATTTTTCTTTGACAAAAGAAATCGGACGTTCGATTTTTTGGAGGCGTCCGATTTAGTAGTCTGAAACTCTCAACATTTTTGTAAAGAAAAAATTCTTGAAACTCTTCAAGAAAAACGGACGTCTGGTTTTTCAATACACGTCCAGTTTTATCATCCGATTTCCTGGGCTTAAAAATGAAGAAAAATTCTGAAACTGAAAACACGCATTAATCATGGAATTTACCAATTCTAAGCAATTTCCTCAAATAACAAAAACGTTCTTCAGAAAGGGGTTTTGTAACAATGTCAGTAATTTGATCTTCTGTGCAAATATCGTCTAAAAAGACATCTCCTTTTGCATATGATCTCTTACAAAATGATGTTTAATTTTAATATATTTAGTTTTTGAATGCTGCACAAGGTTTACAGAAAGAATTGCACTTGTATTATCACATAAAATAGGCATGTTTTTAAAATCAAAACCAAAGTCAAGTAAGTATGCTTCATCCAAAGTACCTAAGCACAACAACAACCAGTAAACTATATATTCCGCTTTGGCAGCCGATAAAGATATACATGAGTGCTTCTTGTTGTACCAAGACACTAAGCATCCCCCAAGAATTGACAATTTCCACTGGTACTCGTTCTTTCTACCTTACATCAACCATAATCTGCATCGGCGTAAGCGATAAGATTAAAACAAGTTTGTTTAAGCTACCATAATCCATAATCATAAGATGATATTAAATATCTCAAAATACGTTTAACATCTATTAAATGAAATTCCTTGGGGCAAGCTTGGAATCTAGAAGATAAACGCACAATAAACATAATATTCAACGTACTAGCTGTTAAATAAAGCAAACTCCCAATCATACATCTATACTATTTTTCATCTACCTTTTTACCTCTTTCGTCCTTATCAAGTTTCAAAGATGAGCTCATCAAAGTTCCTATTCCTTTTGCATTGCTCATCCCAAATCTCTTGAGAAGTTCCTTTGTGTACTTTTCTCGATTGATGAAGATGCCTTCTTTGCTTTGTTTGATTTGGAGTCCAAAAAAGTAGGTCAATTCGCTCATCCTACCCATTTACATTAGAGAGGAAAATTCTTCACATAAACAAACAATAGTAGCACCAAAATAATAACATCTATCTAAATTTGGACAAGAAGAAGATCATTGTTACAAGAGGTTTTTGTGAAAAGGGTTGTGTCCACCAAACCTCTTGAAAAATTGTTTGAAAGAAGAAACCACTTAATTTTTCATACCAAGCTCTTGGAGCTTGTTTTAAACCATAGAATACTTTTGAAAGTTTGTAAACATAGTTTGGAAAATTTTCATATACAAAACCAGAAGGTTGTTTAATATGAACTTCCTCATAAATATCACCATTTAAAAGGGCACTCTTAACATCCATTTGAAAAGCTTGAATCCTTTAAAAGAAGCTAAAGCACTCAATAGTTTGTAAGGACGTTTTCGAAGAAAAACTGATGACCTAAAGCCTACAAGAAGTTAATTTGAGCCCACAAGGCAAGTGGCTTGAAAGGGGTTTGGAAATTGCAAAAAATGAAGCAAAACGGAGGTTTGGCAACAACCTATTGCGGATGGTAGGTTGCCCTACCATTGCCGGTACGTACAGGCGAAAATGGGCGTCCTTCGGCAGTAACCTACCGCGGACAATAGGTTTCGCGCTACCGTTGGTTGTAGGCTATAGGGATTTCTCGGCACCAGCAACCCGAGACCTACCATGGACGGTAGGTGTTGCCCTACCATTAACGATAGGGTCTAGGTAAGTTCTGGGTCGGGTCTTTCCAAGGTAAAATGGGCTGGGTCGACCCAATTTCTGGCTCCAAAATGCAATTTTTGGATGTTTTTGCTGCACTTTTCTTGCCCCTCACCTCCCAAAACCCATACAAATTTGTTTCCTCTTCCTCTCCTCTTAAAATCTCCATAACTCACCCTCATAACTCCCTCAACCATTCTTTATCTTCCTCTAGAACTTCAACGAAATTCCACCAACTCCGGCGAGAAGAAGGCAGCAGCACTCTCTCTCTTTGTCTCTCTCTCTCTCTCTCTCTCTCTCTCTCTCTCTCTCTCTCTCTCTCTCTCTCTCTGTTGGTATTTTTTCCTTTTCTCTCTTTTTTTCTCTTGTATTGTTCTTCTATTTCTATTCTTTTCTCCTAAAACCCTCTACCTCCTCCACTCTTCTTTCCAACAGTCTAACCTAATTAAACCACATAATCTTCTTCTTCTTCCATATTTCACCCAAAAGAACCCACCCTTTCACTTAATTTCTTTCCCCATCTACCTCCTCTTTAATTTTCTTGCTATAGTAATTTCCTACAATTTCAGGTCTTCTTGTTAATCTTTGTATCTACTAACTTACTTTTGTGTTCTATTGTGTTTTCTAACAAAATTTTGCAGAAAAAGTCCAAGAAAATTTTCGGCAGGAATTCCGGAGAACTCCAGCGACATTCCGAAAGAGACATAGAAAAGAGCAAAATTTTGTGGAAAATAGTTGTTTTCTCAAACAACTACAAGTCTATTCTAAACTTTGTCTCATCTTTTCCTATGCTTTATTCTTAATTTTTGGATTTGATTATATGCTTAGAAACATTGTTATTATTTCTGTAATTTTTCTGTTTTTGCACACTATTACACCCACGGCCTATGTAAGGCACTATTACACCCACGAGCTACGTAGGACACTATTACACACACAGGCTATGATAGTATTTTGAGTATTGTGTTTTTTGTGTTCTTATAAGTGTTTATGTTGGTCCTTCTTGTGTTGTATTGTTGTTTTTCCCTTTTCGTTTTCCTATCTTCCCTTTCATTTCTATTCTCCCTATGGCTCCCAAGAAGCCATAGCTTCTAAATCAAAAGGCTAGATTTGATGGGACCTCACCTGACCTCACAGAACATTTTAGGCTTGAAATCTTTTTAGAGGGTTAGGTTGGATTACTCTCCTTTATCTCTCTGGAGACTACTATCCAGACCTTGTCCGAGAATTCTATGTAAATATGCTTCATAAAATAGACAAGGGTCTTCCTACCATCATCTCTCATGTCAAAGGGGTTAGGATAGTTCTAGAAAGGGACTGTCTGGCATCCATTCTTGGGATTCTGGACAATGGGAACACAGACACTGTGGATTCGAATAGGAGGTCTATAAATGAGGCCGAACTGGAATTTTGATGCGGCTTGTAGCTGTTTTAATATCCAGCACTAGGCTCTCAATCGTAGAAGAATAATCCACGGGGCGATTTTCCATCCCTCCTTCCACGAGCCCTCGCTTACTTCTTTGGCCATACTCTTGTTCAAAAAGGGGGCAGATTTAGTGAAGGGCGGATTTAATGAAGTCCGTATTGTAGATATGTACTTATTATATAAACTCCATAAGAAATTCCCCCTTTCTCTCTCATTTTTTATAGTCCATATGATGAGGTAACACGAGTTGTGATACTATTAAAAAGCACGTCTTTCATTATCCTATAATATTATCTCGTATATTTTCTGCTTTCAATGTTGATTTTGTAGGAAAACGACGATTATCAACAGGGCTGCAACAAGTGATTCAATTTACAACATTCAACAATTGCGGGTACAGATGGGACAAGAGGAGAAAAGAGTACATTCCTCCCTCCGAAGAAGCTAGGTTGTGGGACCGCACTGTCGGTAGTTTTCGACCAATAAAGAAAACTACTCGATCTAGCATCGAAGCGTCATCCTCGCAACTAGGTGAGGATGATGATGAGGCCAAAGCCTCAGATGATGAGGAGGATGGTGATGGTGCCCAAACACAAGCCCTATGGATGCATTCAAAATAGAGTTGTGGACTGCCGTTAAGTAATTTCGGATCAATAAAGAAATCCAAGGGATGCTAACGAAAATAGTAGAGTCTACTCACCGCTATGTGAACTAGTTGGCACATCAAAGGATAACGATTGATCACGAATGAGTAATATTAGCCCGACTGTGCAACAAATTCATGTTTGATCAAGGCAGTAGTAGAAGGGGCGGCACGGACTGAATAGGGAGTTTCCTTTTCTTTTCCCTTATTTTATATTTTTTTGTTTTATTTGATTTCTTTTTATTTTTCTTGTTTCATTTATTTCTTATTTGTTTGTCTTTCTTTTATTTTATTTTTATGTGGGGATGGCTTCCCGATATGCTTTAGTCGCTTTATATCTGCAGGATTCCTTCCCATGTATGTGTTTGTTTTCTTGTTTCTTTTATTATAACCCCTACATTAAGGACAATGTGATTTTAAGTGGGGAGGAGGGGAGGGGATATTTTTCGTTCTTTTAAGTTTTTTTCTGTTAATCTCTTTTCCGTTTTCATTTTTTGGATAAGTTTTTTCTGTTAGTCTCTTATTCTAAAAATTCCAAAAATCAGAAAATTTAAAATTTCCAAAAATATTTTATTTTCCTTTCTTTTTACTTCCTTATTCTAAAATCCAAAAATAATTTATTTTCATCACTTTTGATAGAGTTTAAAACTAAAAAAATTCCTTAGGTTTTCGAAAAAGGCAAATTACTTAATTACTTTGAAAACCATATTTAATTAAAGTTCTACTTGATCAATGGTTTTTTTGCACTTGTGAATGTTGTTAAGTAATAGAAATTTAAGAATCTTGAGTAATTAGCAATTTGATAATAATTTTTTAGCTTTGCCCGCAATTTCATGATTCGTCTATCTTTAAAAGCAAAGAAGTCTAGTCTAGGATGGTTCTGGAGGTAATGGTCTTAGGCCTTCTTTGAACCGATTGAGCCTTTCTTATCCTATTATCCTTTATGAAATTAATCCCTTGTTTCCTTTTCGTGCCTTCATGCCAAGGGTTATACTCGCTTCTTTTCTTTGTTCTTTTAAACCTCATTAACTATAGAACCTTAATTCATGAGCTAATGGTTAGTATAGACTTTTAGCCGTTTTGAGTGAACCTCGATTCGTGAGCTATTGATTAGTATGAACTTTTGGCCGTCTTAAATGAAGGAAATGAATAAGTGTCGAGGAAAAAGGGTAAAGAAAGAAAGAAAGCCCTAATGTATAAAGAAAGGGTATTTTGGAAAATTTTATGTATTCGGTTCTTTGGCTATTAAAGAGAGAAAAGGAAAGAAAAAAATGTTGATGCTTGAAAATAAGAAAAATTGGAAAAAGAGAAAAAATCCAAAAAAGAAAAAAAAAATTGGCATAAAAATGAAGAAAATATATGTGCCTTATTTTATATAAAAATCTTGAAAAACTCAAGTATCATCTCTCTCTAAATTATTTTGGTCATTATTGAAAATTTTGAGAAAAATATGTTAGATGGGGTGGTTATCAAAGAAGAATGAAGTAAGTTGTATCTTGTTTATTTTTCTCTCGTTTTACATCCGTTTGTAACCTACTTATGTTCCTAGCCTAACATTACAAGTCAAAAAGTCCTACTTAATCTGAAAACGACCTAAAATAGTCTTTAATGTGGCTAATTGACACAAAAAGTATGAATTGTGTGCATTGACTTTGAAAATATTTCTTATTGCAAATCACTTGGCATTCTTCTTTTTCTATGAAAACAGCATGAGAAAAATCACAATTACACACCGTTGATTGGTAATGATTTTGATAGTTTGTGATAAACTTAGTAATTTTTGTCATTTGTCTATTTTTTATGTATCTTTGGGGTTGGATATTGATGTACTCTATTGAAGTGGTACTATTCTTTTATTTTTCTAAGTTTAAGTTTTGTTTTGTTTTTGTTTTGTTTTTGTTTTTGTTTTTATTTTTGTTTTTGTTTTTGTTTTTGTTTTTGAAAAGCTTATTTTGGAGTATAAATGCTTGAAATCAGTTTTGAGTTATATATTTTATTCGGCTTATATCGTAATAGTAAATAGCTATTTGGTCACCAGATCTTTGTAACAGTGGTATTAGAGCTAGAAAGATTTGATCTTTTTGGTGATTCTTACGATTTCCAGCTCGTGGAAGCAGTGACTTGCAGCGTTATTGCTCCGGAGATGGCAGTCGGCGTGTTCTTTCCAGATCTGAAACCTTTCGGGTATCATTTCACTTTTGTGAGAACTGTTGAGTTTTGTGAAAGTGACCCAGGGAAGTCTTTATCATTGTTTCTCGTTTTTATATTTTTTTAAGTTTTTGTTCAGATCTATTACTGCTATTCTTCTGTTGGTATCTCTGGTCACAAATCTAAAATGTTTTTTTGATTTTTGTTTTTTTTTCTTGAAAAACCAAAACCCAAGCCTGGCTTGAGTCCTACTGAGACTCCAAGTATCTGTGTCTTGGTGTTTTTTCTATTGATTGTATAATATTGTTTGTATTGTTTGTGACCGTTGAGATCTGTTTATTGTCTGTTTAGGTGCTCAGCCTGTGTTTATTTATTTCTCTATTTGGTTTATCTGTTTGGTGGCTGTTGCTCAGCTGGTGCTATCTGTTGTGAGACCTTATTTTTTATCTGCAAATTAACTGTTTTTCTAGCTGTCTCATTTTTGGGAAAAATATTGCTGCTATTTTTGCGTTACAAACTTTTTACCTTTCATTTTTGCGTATTCTGGTTACTCTTATTTGTGTGTGTACATCATGTCCACTCCAAAACTTGAAACAGATAAGTTTGATGGCAAATCTAGTTCTGTAATATAGCATAGAAATATGAAAGTTGTTTTAGTCCGAAACAAAATTGCACCCGCTATTTGTAGCCCTAATAAGTATCCAGAATCTTGGAATGGCGAAATACTTACTGAAAAACTTGATGATGCACGTAGCTATCTCATCTTGCATTTAAATGATAACGTTTTGAGAGAAATAGATGAAAAAGACAATGCTTTTGAAATCTGAACAAAACTTGAAAACTTCATTTGGGAAAGTCTTTATCAAACAAAATTTATTTGAAGGAAAAACCTTTTGGTTTCAAAATGAGCGGGTCAAAATCTCTTTCTGAAAATATTGATAATTTGAACAAAATCGTTTTAGAACTCCAAAATATTGGTGAAAAGATTTCTGATGAAAATATTACTGTGATTTTGTTGAACTCTTTGCCTGAGTCTTTTAATGATGCCAAATCTGCTATCAAGTATGGTAGAGATGACTTGATTCTTTCTGATGTGAAAAATGCTTTGAAATCAAAGGATTTGGATTTGCAAAAAGAAAGCAAATCAAACGGAGAGAACCTTTACGTGCGAAGGAGGGTTGACAAGAGAGAATCTTTTAGTCACTATTCTAAAAGTAAAGGGAGGTCTAAATCTCGAGATAAGAGCAAAGTGGAATATTTTTACTGCGGCAAAATGGTCATATGAAAAATAAGTGTTTTAAACGGAACAAAGATGAGAAACAACGTATACGAGGTAATGGGGGTGATAGAACTGACAAAACCAACAATTTTGAATCAAATGGTAATTCTATGTATTCTGAGCATTTTTTATGTGTGTCCCCTTTCCCTTCTTCCTCTAATATTTCTGATGAATAGATTCTTGATTCTGGCTGTACTTTGCTTATGACTCCAAACAAGTATTGGTTTTCTGATTTTGAAACCCTTGATTATTTACACGTTTTTATGGGAAACAATGAAATTTGTGATATCAAGGGAATTGGAAATATTTTTATAAAAATGCATGACGGTGCGACTAGAAAAGTAACTGAGTTGAGATATGTGCTTGATCTTAGGAGGAACTTAATCTTCCTTGGTGCTTTTGATACAAATGGTTACTCTTATAAATCTAAAAATGGAGTTTTACGTGTTTGCGAAGGATCTCTTGTCATACTTAAAGGTTTTAAGAAAAATAGCTTGTATACTTTGCTTGGAAAAACCATTTGTGAATCATCTGTACTGTTTTCAAAAACTATTTCTGAAAAGTCCATGTTGTGGCATCGGAGGATTGGTCACATTAGTGAAAAGGGTTTGCATTATTTGCACAAACAAAATCTTTTGAATGGTGACAAAATTGATTCTTTAGATTTTTGTGATCATTGTGTTCTTGGCAAATAGCACAAACTTAGTTTTTCCACTGGCACACACAAGTCCATCGTTGTTCTTGATTATGTGCATTGTGATTTATGGGATCCTGAAAAGGTACCCACTTATGGTGGCAATGTTTATTTCCTTTCTGTTGTAGATGATTTTTCTCGGCATGTTTTCTTTAGAAAACTAAATACCAAAGTTTTGAAAAGTTTAATGAATGGAAACGTTTTGCCAAAAATCAAACCAGAAATAAACTAAAGGTTATAAGAACGAACAACGGTTTGGAATTTTGTAACAAAAAGTTCAATGACTTGTGTGCTTTGCATGGTATTGTGCATCATAAAACTATTAGGCATAACCTTTAGCAAAACAGTGTTATGGAGAGGATGAACAAAAACATAATGGACAAAGTTAAGTGTCTCATGGTATCATCCAATGTTCTAAGCCTTTTTGGGGAGAAGTTGTAAGTACAGCAGTATACCTTATTAATAGGTCTCCATCCACTGCTATTAACTTTAAAACTCCTATCGAGTTGTGGTCCGGTCAACTACCAAGCCTGTCCAACCTAAGAGTATTTGGGTGTGCTGCTTTTGCACATCAAAAGGAATGGAAGCTTGACCCTAGGTCTAAGAAGGGAGTGTTTATAGGTTATCCTAGTGGGGTGAAGGGTTTCAAAGTTTGGCTCAAATGTGAGCCAGGTGTGAGGGTAGTCATGAGAAGGGACGTGGTCTTTAATGAGCTTGACATGCCTTGTCTTAAAGCTGATCCCGTTAGTACTACCAATATTCCCACATTGGGAACATTCCTGTTGAGGTGGAGGACACCTCCGGACCCTCACAAGAGCACACACTAGAACTCGAAACTAATAACGAGTCAGATAACCCGGGTAGTATACCTAAAATCGATGTGCCCGAATTAGAAAATTCTAATGATGAGGAAGATCATCCCGAGGCACAAGCACAAGCCCTTAGTGACTACCAATTGACTAGGGATAGGGCTAAGAGAGTGTCTATGGAACCTGTTCGGTATGGTTATTCATACATTGTATCTTATGCATTTATTGTTACATCTTTTGTGGAAGAAAAAGAACCTATGTGTTTTTTTTTTATGTTTTAAAGAGTCCTAATTACTCTTTGTAGACGCATGCAATGAAAGAAGAGATGTCTTCCTTGCATAAAAATGAAACTTGGGTGCTTGTTCCTAGACCACCTAAATAAAAGTTACTTGACTGTAAATGGATTTTCAAAATCAAAGAACCTAAATTTGATAATGAACCTCCACAGTTCAAGGCTAGATGGGTTGCAAAAGATTTTTCTCAAGTTGAAGGTATTGATTTTAATGAAATCTTTTCTCCCGTCGTTAAGTACAAAACAATTAGGATTATGCTTGCTATTGTTGCCTTCTTTGATCTTGAGCTTGAACAGTTATATTTAAAAACTGCCTTTTTGCATGGTGAACTTGATGAAACCATTTACATGCGTCAACCACCTGGTTTTGAGGTGAAATGTTAGGAGAATATGGCTTGTCTTTTGAAGAAGTCCCTATATGGGCTTAAGCAATCACCTAGATAGTGGTATAAAAGGCTTGATTCCTTTATGCTTAAAGCTAGTTTTGTTAAGAGCAATTATGATAGTTGCCTTTATTTTTCTGGTGATGATATTGATAATGCCATTTATTTGTTGCTTTATGTTGATGATATGTTGATTGCCTACAAACATAAAGAAAAGATTATGAAACTGAAATCTTTGTTGAAATTAGAGTTTGAGATGAAGGATTTAGGATCTTCCTCTTGAATCCTTGGCATGAACATTGATAGGAATAGAGCTGACCACTCTTTGTTTACATCCCAAAAATCCTTCTTGAAGAAAATTGTTTCGAAATTTTTTATGTGTTTATGTAAGCCTGTTTGTACACCTCTTGCGAGCCATTTTCATCTTTCTTCGAAAACTTGTCCTAAAACTGAAAATAAGAAGAAAGATATGGTCAACATCCCTTATAGAATGGCTATAGGATCAATCATGTATCCTATGATTTCCGCACATCCTGACATTGCTTATTCCATAAGCTTTTTAAGCCGTTTTATATCTAACCCAGGTAGGGATCATTCGTCTGCCCTTAATGGTTGTTGAGGTACGTTAATGGGACAATTGATAGAGGCTTGCATTATCATAACTGGACTAAAAAGTTTTATTTGGTTGGTTATGCGGATTCTAATTTTGCTGGCGATAAAGATTTTAGAAAGTCTGCTACTTCTTATTTCTTTACTCTTGCTGGTAATTGTATTTCATAGAAATCACAGCTGCAGCCTATAATTGCTCTTTCGACTATGGAGGCTGAGTATATTGCTGCCACTGAGGCAATCAAGGAAGCTATTTGGCTACAATGACTTTTATCTGAATTGCACCTTTTGCATTCCAAAGCAACCATCTTTACAGATAGTCAAACTTCATTTGTGTAAAAATCCTATCTATCATGAAAGAACTAAACAAGTAGATGTTAAGTATCATTTCATTAGAGAAAATATTACAAATGGTTTAGTTAATGTGGTTAACATTAGTACTAAAGATAATCTTGTTGATTTTGGTACTAAGGTTGTGACAACTGACAAGTTTGCTTTGTGCAGGGATCTCCTTCATATTGATGAAGGTTGACTCATTCGAGTCTATCTTGGTTGGGAAAATTAACTAAAAATGTGTTCAAGGAAGAGTTTACGGGCCAATTTAGCGCAATTTCTCACATATTTTTAGATTTCATTTCTCAACCCATTTTTCCCAATGATGACAATGGAACTGGCCTTAATACTAGAATAGACTGAGTTTTATTTTCTTGGCCCAAGATGCTGAGCGGGTCGGGTTGACTTGAGACTCTATAAAATCTCTCTTTCTCCATTTGCTGCCCTAATTATTAGACAGCAGCCTCATAGCTACTTCTGTTCTCCAAAACTCCTCGTGCCGCCTCATGGCTTGTTCACCGGCACCGCTTGTCCACCATTGTTTGACTATGTATGCGGTTTCTATCGAGGAGTAGAGGACCGAGAGAGAGAGAGAGAGAGAGAGAGAGAGAGAGAGAGAGAGAGAGAGAGAGAGAGAGAGAGAGAGAGAGAGTTGCTTCTTTGTGTGAGGCTCATCCAAAAATTCTCTGAGGAACGTTTTTCTTCACTGTTAGAATTGATCGTTCGAATCTTGTGGGACTTCATTTATCACAGAAAACCAATCGACCAGTTTTCTGGAATATCCGCTGCTGCTCGTCTATTTTCTTCTTGCTCGTCCGATTTGGTGGTCTGATTTTCTAGAGCCCCTTTTGTCATCCGATTTACTATGTAATAGAATAGATCTTCCTTTTATTGCATTTCAGTTGGTTGTGTAATAGTAAATAGGAAATATGTAATAGTAAATAGTAATTTGGTAATCAGATCTTTGTAAGAAGAAGGTATTGTAAGATTCTGGATTCGTTCTTTTTGGGGGGGGAGGGGTAGGGGGGGAGGGGGGGTAAAAGTGTCTCTTTGATCTTCACTATTGTGGACAAAGATAAATAAGAGATTTTCTCTCCTTTCTCTTTTGTCATCTTTTTATTTGATATATTTTTTTTTCTAGGTTAAATAGACTAAAAAAACCACCTTTTTTTTTAAGAATTTGTTTTGCATGTTCGATTACATTAAGAAAGGGAATTTTTTTATTATGATTTTTCTTTAGGAATCTTTGATGGTGTGAGCCCATTAAAGTATGAACCAATCTTTGATGGTTTGATGCTTAGTAATCTATTTTATTATTAAGCAACAAAATTTGTTTAACGAAAATTTGTTTGTGTATGTTATTCTCTATATGTGGTTCCATAATATGTTTTTGAAATTGTTACTGAAAAACTTTGGTTCATTTAACATTGTTTAATTTGTTGATGTGTGTGTACTGTATGAAATTTATAGTATTTTTAGATTATTGAGTAGTTTCTGCCTGCGATTTCCCCAACACAAGGTCCCTCAATTTGTTATTATTTTTTTAGAGCTTAAAATTTTGAAAATGTTATTTAGCCTTTATTAAGCTATTCAATGTATTTCTATTTGTTATAATAGTTTCTTACTTTTTTTCTTTGTTTTCATGTTCAATATTTTATTAACAGAATGTTTGTTAAAAAGCTTGTTTTGGAAGTTCATCATAGTGGAGAGTTTGTTAACAACTCATATATGAGTTATATCAAGGGGATTATAGCGCATGTCAATGTTATGATTCTGATTTTTTTTTTCTTTCTTTGGATTGTGCACGAGTTTAAGAGAATATGCAAATTCACTATAAAGTACCTAATTCTACAATGGAAGATGGTTTAGAAATAGTGAATAGTGATGCCGATTCATGGACAAAAAACACTTAGCCAATCTTTTCCTTCCATTCTTTTATCGGGAATGAGCACTACCACCACTATCCTGTAACCAAACCAAATTCTCCAATTACAGACTTTGCTTGCCTCTTTGCAAGCCATGCTAGCGCTGCCATCTATTTCATCTCTCCAAGCCTCGACAACTTCCATTCCACGACTGCAGTTTACAATGTCACAGTTTCCATCTCTTTCATTCCCTTCAAATATAGATTTTAGCGACGACATCTCTTAGAGAGAGTCGCCAATTGCTGTTAACATAATAATCCACGATTTAGTTAATTGGATATTCGCACAAATAACGCCATCTACACATATGGCTGATAGTGGTTGGGATTTCCTACAGCACAACTCCCTGGTCAAATCCTATACGTGCACACTAGTCCCAAGCCATTTCACCCATCTAAAGTTTGCAACATACGACAGCTCTAAAAACCCTACCTAGCACATGATGCAATTCACCTGTCAGATATACATATACAATGTATCATAACATCACATGTTGCAAGGCGTTCCTAAGCTCCCCCTTTAGGATAGGCCTGGCTTGGTATGCATATCTAACACCCAAGAGCATTTCAAGCTTCAAGGAATTGGGATAAAAATTCATTCAAAATTTCTTCCCATAATCCATTTTTCAACCAACATAAGATTTCCTACTATGTATCATGCAAAGACCATATGAGTTTGTTTGGGATTTCACACCCCGATTCAATCAGGACACTCAAGAAATCCCTGATTTGTCAGAAAAAGAATATATTCAAGCTTACAAGCATGGATTGACAAATCTTGCCTTCACAAGGAAGTTCGCACAAAGCAAGTCCAATAACGTCAACAAACTCTTGGCAAGAATTAAGAAGTTTATTCATGCAGATGATTATGTATGGATGATGCGGGAATCGGACAATGAAGTAAAAAAATATAGCAATTCTAAGAAGCAGAAACAGGGAGATACCAAGTCAAAGCCAAAGATACAAGATAGGCTAGGCCCTCGGAAGGGGTGATCCTTGCAAACAAGTAAGATAAGCTATTAGTATAGAAAATGCATCGTTACTTAAGAAATGTTTTAATTTAAAAAGTTGCTTGTTTTCTTTTTATTTGAAAGTTTTCTACACCAGGATTTGGGCATTTGTTAGACTTGTGTCCAACATGTCTACACCTTGATCAGTGGTTACTAACACCAGCTCTTGATACTCTTACTCTACCATCAGGCAACTCATCTACTATTTTCCTTCTAGCTTCTTTGGCCTCCCAGTTGATCTTCTTATTAGAGGAGGGCCTAACTATTTAAATTCACTAGGCCACTGACTTTGATTTAGAAAAGGGATAATTCTGTGTCTATAAGCTCTTTTATATCTTTTAACGGAGTAAAATTCAGAAACATAATTTTCAACATCATCTTCTCTATGAATCACTACTAAATATGTGTGGATACAAGGGATACCAGCCAAATCCCATGCTCTACAGCTGCAAGTCTTATTTTTCAAATTAACCAGATATCTTTTACCAAGATCAGGAACCTCCCAAATACAATCACCTGCAAGAACCACCTCATAATCCGTAGACTTTATTCGGAGAACCTCCTACTTCTCATAAATTCTAAGGCATACCTGACCTTTCCATTTAGCTATCCACTCTCTTTTCTCTTGGAATCTACATATCACTTGGTTTCTAACATTCTCTAACATTGTAAGGACCAGTTTATCTCTAGACTCTTTTATGTATTGGTTGAAGGACTCACATATGTTTTTTGACAAACGATTGTATTTTGCATAGGTGCTGAAAGTATGCCTTGCCAACTGACTTTTAGGCACCTTTGGAAGCCAATCATGTGCAACCTCCATTCATCTTCCCGATATGCCGTTGCAGCTGACCATATTATATTTTAAAAGCCTTATATTTAAACTTGAGCTTGAAATTAGCATAGAGATGCCTCGTGCAAAATCTATGCTCACATCTTGGAATCAATTATGCAAAATTCTCAACTAATCCCTGCATAATTTTTTTTTTCAAAAAGAAGATGACAAACTAATGTTAGTTACAACTTAATATATTTGGAAACAACTGAAGTATAATAAAATTTGCAATTACCTTTTGTCTATCAGATATAAAAATCCAATCCATTTCTTCTAGTGTTCCAATTTGAACCCGCAATAAATCCATAAACTAACTCATTCTATTCCTATATTCAACCATTGCAACATTATACATCTTATCATTGCCATCTTTGCCAACTGCTTGCATTAATTGATCCCCAAATGGAGTCTTTGGAAAGCATGCATCTAATCTAATTACAAGTCTGCACCTATAAATCAAACCCATTACATGAGCCGTATACATTATAAAGATCCTCTCAAACAATGGCCCCCTAAGTACAGACTGCCTATTTATCTCAACTACTGCACAAGACCCCGGGCTTTGCCTTTGCATAATGGCAGCATAATCAAGTAATCTAGCATATTGCAACCCACAATCACTAAGAATGGCTTTGATAGCATTCTTTTTAGCCTAAAAAATTTTCTAGAGTTTACATTCAGCATATGTTCTTTTCTAACTCCCCAAATAAGCTCATTCAAGCTCAAATTTGGATCATCAGTCAATTCTTTCATATATTTCTAATCCACTTGGTAGAAGAAGTTGAATTTTTTAATACTTGGGGGCATTTGTGAGGCACACCCCTAATACTCTTTATCGGAAATGATAATGAAGAACTAAATTTGCTTCTGTGAATTCTCCAGGTACACTTCTTCTTGCAAATAACAATTACCTTCTCTTTGTCATTTTTGACATATTTAACTTGAATTCCCTTATCAATAAGATATTGTCTCAATGTTTCCCTATAAACTTTCATACTAGAGAAAATCAACAGCTTCAATAGATGGCTTGTTCATGGCATTTCCCTCATTAAATTCAGGCCAACCATCACCTCAGAATCAAGTGTAACTTCAAGAATTTCTTCATCACTCACAACTTCTCTTTCGTGCATTCTACGACTACTCTTATGTTTTTTATATTCTACATATTCCCTATTGCAGCATTTTCTTAATTAACATCCACAGAAACAACAAGACTCTGACAAAAACTTGTACCTCTTGCATCTCTAGTTTCATTAATTGGCTCACATTTATCACTCAAAATATCTCCATAAAAAAATAACTCAAAATCAAACCCCTAACTTTCTTCACTACTACAAGACTCATAAGTTTGGTCTGGAATATCATATTCATGACCACTAGCCTCTTCTTCTCTTTCTACAACCTTTGCTTCTGGAATATCTACTGTAGGGAAATAGGTAAAGGTGTGGGGTTGATTCCCGTTTCACCTTCGATGCCTAAGTCAGCAAGAGTTTTGATAGGGTAACGGTAGATATAAAATAGGGCATCAGTTTTAGGATGTTAACAGTAAATCTATTTATACATGTGTATTTTCGTGGAGATTCTGTGGCTATCCGATGTGGGATAAATCTAAAGTGGACTTATTGGACCTTTTAGATCTTTCTAAGTCCATAGAGGCCATACTTGGTGAATGGGCCATATTAACTTAAGGAGTTTCCCTTTGACTTGAGACACATTCGGCCAAATAAATTGAGCCTAAGATAAAGCCTGATAGGTTGTTCCCATCAGTCATATAAATGAGAATTGTATAACCAAATTACATACTAAAGTTTTTTTGGGATCATTTGATTATGAATCATATGAAATATGCGAGTCTTATTAATTTAGAAAAATAACTAATAGCACATCTAGTGGACAAGGTGAAAGATCTACTAAATTATTTAGCTGTATACATACTGATGTATATGATCCAATGTTTAGTTCAAGCTAGATGTGATTTTTCTTGCTTCATTAATTTTACTGATAATCTTTCTCGACATGGTCATATGTGCAAGTTTGAAGCCTTTGAAAGGTTCAAAGACTACAAAAATGAAGTTGAAAAATGACCTGGTAAATAATATTAAAATCCTTCGATCTAATCGAGGTAGAGAATATTTTACTCAAGAAATTTTAGAATTATGAGAATGAGATTCTTCCTCGATAGACTCCTCCATATACATCGCAATCAAATGGTTGTCTGAAAGAAGAAACCAAACCCTATTGCATAGGTTCGATCCATAGTGAGTTATGAAGATTTACCCAAATCGTTTTTAGGTTATGCCCTTGAAACTATCTACTATGTTGTAAATCGTGTTCCCTTTAAAAGTGCTAATTCTACACCATATGAGATGACAAAATAGAAAATCAAACTTATCAGATAAGTTTTGGGGAATGTCTTGCCTTTGTTAGAAAGGTAGGATCAGATAAGCTAGATGTTGATAAATGTTTATTTGTGGATTATCTAAAAAGAAACAATTGAATATTATTTTTATAATCTTAATTAGCAAAAGGTTGTTTTCTCATAAAATGCGGATTTCCTAGAGAAAGGGTTTTTTTTTTTTTTAAGAAAAATCCAATGGGAGTGAAATGGAGCTTGAAGAAGTTCAAAAATACAAACAACTAGAACATATGAGATGGAACAAAATAAACCTCCACTACATGAGGATGTAGTACAAAACGAAGTTTCAGATACACAAGTTACTTGCAAGAGTAGTAGGATAAGTCATATTTCTCTAAAGCATTAAAATATATTTATCATAAATAATGATAATGAACCTACTACCATCAAAAAGTCTTATCTGATAAGAACTCTGAGAAGTATTAGTCATGAAATCTAAAATAGATTGCATGTATGATAATAAGGTATGACCTTAGTTAACCCTCACAATAGGATAAGACCTATATTGTGTAAATGGGTCTTAAAAAGAAAATACATATGGATGGCAATATGTCTTATATAGGAGCAATTGATTACAAAAGATTTTTCACAACAATATAACATTGATTATGATGAAATCTTTTCGTCAGTGGCCATGATCAAATCCATTCATATTTTACTTGTTATAGTTGCATATCATGATTATGAGATCTTGAAAATTGATGTAAAGACAACATTCCTTTAATGGATATTTCAATAAGGATTGTATATGATTCTCATACTTGAGGGCTTTACAATTGAAGATTCTCATAAAGTACAAGTTACAAAAATCAATTTATGGTCTAAAGCAAGTGTCTAGAAATTGGAAAATTTGTTTCCATAAACTAATCAAATAGTCTGATTTCATACAAAACAAGAATGAATTTTGTGGATACAAAATATAGTGGGAGTATAATGATTTTCTTGATACTTTATGGGGATGACATATTGTTGATGGGAAATTATGGTACGATACTTCATTAACTAAAGAATTATTCTTAGTTTATAGGAGTAAAATTAAAAGTATACGGATTTGTAGATGCTACCATATAATTAGAGAATTCATTGATAGACGTGAAATAAAGGTAGAGAAAGTCCCTACGAAAGATAATGTATCTGATTCATTGACTACACCATTATACCAGAAAAAATGATAGTCATATATATTCATTTAGTTTAAAACAAATGGATGGTTGGTTTTAGTCCAAGTGGAAGATTTTACTTAATGTATGGACAAGAACCATCTCGTTTTGCCACATCTATAAATTTATATTTATGCAATTTAATGATATGGTTATTTATCATTTGATGATATGATTATTTATCGTTTATTTGTACTACTTATGTCTTTAAATAACAAAGTCCTAAGAATAATATTTCTATGGAAGAAATCATAATAGTTATGATAACGAGATTATTATGAGGTTGTGCGGTTTCAACCTACCAAAATTCCACTTTTAGTCAAGTATACCTATTGGTGTAATAAGGTGAGGAAAGTCCCCATATTGTCGAACACTTAGGATTATCAAACACTAGTACTAACTATGTGTCTACTATTTAATTGAATAAACTTTTGGAAGGATTTCGGAAAATAAGAAAACAAATAACAAAAAATGATCAACTAAGAAACAAATAAAGAGTTTTGAATTGAATTTAGAAAAAAAGTGCTAATGGGGAATCCCACAAGAACCTTTAGCTACTTTTATTTAGAAAATCATATTAATTAATTATCAAAACTCATTGGTATGTTTGGAACTCACCCAAATAGTTGGATTTACCTTTTCTCTAGGCGAAACCCAATTTATTCACTTAATTTCTTAGAGGAGAATTTCTTCTCTCCCTAACTCAACTATGAACGAATTATAGATTAGGGGTAATATCAGTGATCTAAAGACAGTAGTTATTATCTCTAACCAACTACCAATCCGTAATATTCAATTAAAGCCCTAGGTTATCCTTCCTTTCTCAATTCCAAATAACCTTGTGAAAAAATCTACCAATCTCGAGAAAATCAGAATCAAACAAAATAATTGAATAACAACCGAACAAGAATCAATAATCAAAACATGAATTCATATAAACAAAAGCCAAGAATTCTAGGGTTCGTTCCCATTCAAACACAAACAAAATTAGCCACTAAACATATTTCTAAAACACAAATTCATAGACAAATTAATGAAATAAAAGGAGTTTCGGGAGCTTAGGAGAAGAATTGAATATTCCACAGTTCCAGTGAATGCTCGAGCTAGTCTCTCGAGTTGCCCGAGGACACCCCTCAAATTGCCTCCGAATCGAGTCTTCAAACTTGTTTACAAATTAAACAATTGAATCTAAAACCCAAGCTCACTATTGATCTAGCTAATGGGGATTTATATAGGAAAATTTTACTCCTAAAATTGCCTATTTCCTCTCCTAAAAAGAGTTGGAAACCAAATTACAAAAGGAAAGAGAATAGGAGTTCAAATAAAACACATCACAAAATTGCGCCCTTGCATGACTTTCTAGATCAAGAAAGATGCTTTCCAAATCCAAAAGATACTCCACAAAAATTCCTTATTTTGTGTTGCTTTCTAGATCAAGTAAGTACGTTTTGCTTCATGAGTCATTTTAAGCCCTTTAATGGACGATCAAATTTTGAAGAATTCTTCATACAATTCTTATATGAAGTTCTTAGCTTTCTAAAACATCTTGAATCATATCAATTGGAGTATTATATCTTCAGCTATTATTATTTTACCAAAAGGTGTCAAACTATGTAAGAAAGTGAATCTTTGCACTATACTTTTGATGCCCAGATGAACTCCGATTTAGACAAACTTTAGCTTTCTAGAAACTTCATGAAGTCCTATAAAATCTTAAAGAAGGATACTTCTTCAATTAAGGTCATTATAGAAGTCAAAACCTACCGAAAGTAGCTTCCTCGGTCATAGGAAGACTATTTTGGGCATTTTGGTAATTCTTCTCCTTTTTCCTTCATTCATGCTTCCTGGGTTCTTGTTTTGATTTGTTTCCAATTTAACTCCCATGGGATGTACTTATAAAAATAAAAGAAGAATTTGAGGGTAGTTAGCTCATTTTTATTTACATGTAAACCACAAAAGCTAATAAAAATACTATAGCTCATAACGGTAAAATAGAACACATCATATGCATACTTATAGCATTAACAAGATGGGATATTGTTAATACAAATAGACTAGCACATGTTATGCTTCTTTGTATTGTAGAAAGTAGTTGATCTCATTGACTATTATGTGGTAATACAAAAGCAAATATTTGGATGCATCTTGGAGAACAAGTTCATTGGATTGATTCACTCAGAGATTTTATAAGGTAATATATTTGAATGCTAATGTAATTAATCTTTATATGACAGTAGTGTAAGTGATCCTTCGACTTGAGCTCATAAAAGAATCAAGAATGTGGAGTATTATACTTTTACTCTTTTAGTCCTTAACCTTAGTTGGTACGTGTGTTTTGAGAGTTGGGTATATTATGAAATATGGATGGATAATTTATAAGCAATAAATTATTAACCACTTCTAATAGAAAAGAGAGAATATCCCTGTTTATGGCCACTTTTTGGATTTGACTCGAGAAATGTTTGTGCAAACTAAAAGTATGATTTTAGAAAGTATTCTAAATTCGACTTTTAAGAAGTAATATTTCGGGAAAAAAGAAAATATATAGTTAGTTCTTTAAGAGTTGGTCCAAATCATTACTCTTGAACTGATGGGATATAGTATGGTGAAAAGATAATAATTACAAGAATCTTATTCATGGAAAGGTGAAGTCGATCACCTGACTTTTCTTAAAACTTGGATGGTCATGATGCCTAGCTAGAGGCCAATTTTAATCTATAAATATAATTTTTAATTATAGGTGGGCTAATTGACTTTAGGCCAAGAGGGAGTTTGTTGGATTTATGTCCTAAAGCCAATTGACTTAGGATTATAATTTATATATATTACTAACGTATTTAGGAACCTAAAAGGTCACACATATCAGCGGAACATCATGAATTAATTATAAGATAATAAAATGATTAATTTTGATGAGATAAATTAATTCCATGAGCTTATGATTAAATAAGCAATTAGGTTATTAGGTCTTTTACCTAATCCCATTAGATAGTTTATTATATAAGCTTCAACCACTAGTTCTAAACTAAGTAGAATTCCATAATCCTCTAGGGTTCATAAACTCTAGCACATTGGAACTCTACGGTTTAGAGGAGGTAGTTGTCATTAACTAGTGGTTGATATCCAAGAATTGTTCGTGTAGATACCCTAAGAGGCCGGACACTTGTGTGGCTTGTGTATAGAATAACTTATTATATCAGTTGCTGGCGAATCTGTTATAGAGGTAACATGGCTATCCCTTTTGTTCATATTATTCATATATTACAAAGTGATATTGGCATGAAATCAGTCTATGTTTTATTCCGCTATGTAAATATGCATTTACTTACAATATTGCCATGGAAAATTAACATATAAACCATGGAATATCAGTACTTTTTTTGTTGAAACTAGAAACAATTTGCATTGTAAAGTCAAACATTGTATTCCAATGGGAATATAATGTATGCTCCATGAGTTTATGTTAATGTTCATGAAAAAAATTACAATCCAGAAAGGAAAAATTGGAAAAACCCATGGAATATACATACTATTTCCATAAAACTTCTATAATATTTTCATGGAATATTAATACATAACTTATGGAATATCTTACATGTGTGTACGTCACTTGCTTTGGTTGCAACTGTGATGATTTTTCACCTTTTTTATGTTTTAGTGGGACATCATTGTTTCTTCACTCAAGGGCACTAGGTACACTCGAATGAAAGGTATAACGAGTTTAAGTCCACTGTACCAGTATCTACCAAAGTTGAAAACTATAGAAAACCATCTCACAAACGTGTGGTCACACTATCATGTAGTGTGAGCCATAATTAGGGCTGTAAACAGGATGGTTCTTACCCATACCCGCACGGGTCTACACCCGTTTTTAGCGGGTAAGGTTTAAATTTTATGCCTGCGGACCCGTACCCGTACCCGTGCCCGTATTTATATTGCTATATGGGTTTGGGCAGGGTATGGTGATGCCCAGACCCGTATACCCGTATTAATAAAATAATAATATATATTATATATTATATTAGATGAAAGATTTTAAATATATATAGAGATCTGGTCGAGTAGTTAGGGAAGGGAGGTTAAATTCATATTAGCCTAGCAACGCAGGTTTGAATCCTGCTGCTGCCAGCCTTCTATTTCTTTTCTCCTTCTCTCTTCTTTTTCTTTTCTCCTTTTTTCTTTTTTTCTTTTCAGTCCTTTTATCTTTTTTTTTCTCCTTTTCAGTCCTTTTATCTTTTTTTTTTCCTTTTCAGTCCTTTTCTCTTTTTTTTCTCCTTTTCAGTCCCTTTCTCTTTTTTTTCTCCTTTTCAGTCTTAAATAGAATCTCTTTATTTGATGGATTTGGCCTAACTAACCTCTTTCAAATTATTTATTTATTTAGTTTCAACTTTATTTCAAATGTCATTTCACAAATAATTTATTTTTACTAAATATAAAAATATATTCTTTCATCCCGTGTAAAAGCAATTTATGATAGTAATATTTTTGTCTTTCTTTTATTTCATATAACTGTTGAAATATGGATCATGACAAAAAGGACAATCTTTTTCTTTATTTTTCTTTTTCGTTCTCTATCTTATATGCTACTATTTGACTTATCTATTAGGCGACACCGTATTATTACATATACTCTTTGCTCATAGGTTGTCCAGGAATTTAGATTACAGACTGAAATTAATATAGTTAAAGGGGTCTATATCCCTATTCATTTATGTATATGTTAAATGATTGTATTTGTTGAAAGAAATGTTGAGGAGATTATGTTAATCATGTTAAAAATTTTAATTTAGGATTATACATTGTTTTATATATTTTTGTTTAACAGGGAAAAAAATAAAAAAATATCATACGGGTATGGGTATCCATACCCTACCCTAGACCCTGGAGGGTCGGGTCTGGGTCCAAAATTTTATACCCTGAAGGGTATGGGTCCGGGTCTGAGTCCAAGTTTAACTATAAGGGTACGGGTCTGGGTCTGAGAGTACCTTGAGAGTCTGGACCCGTTTACAGCCCTAGCCATAATAATGTTAACTGAAGTCAACACGAATGTGCACACATGGGGTCCATTTTCTTAAAGTGATGGCATTGTTTTGGAAGTCTTGAAGATCCACTACACATCCCTAGAAGATCACAAGACTCAAACTTCCTTAAGTATTACATATTCTATAATGACATAAATCTTAGTGTGTCTGATTGTTTAAGGAACTTCAAGTATAGTAGGAAACTAAATCACTTAGAGAATCAAGGAGGATCTTATGACATGAATGATTTAGGGTTCCTTAATGATTAAACAAATCTAAGTATTTAAAAACTTCATTAATAAGGATTCAGGATTAGCCGTTCTATAATTCAAGCCCGAGCATTCAAAGTTATTATACGACAATTCGTGGAATTCCAGTTTATGAGGATTCGTGGAATTCTCATGTGTTGCATGTTCTCAAGGGAAATTAATTGTTAGACCCTCATCAACAAAAGTGGGAGTTGAATCTCTAGTACAAGAATTCATGGTAATATATATGTGGAGCTATTTATCCACAAAGTGGGCAATTTGAATACTTTATGGTATTAATTGATGCATTGACCAAATGCTCGTATGTATGTTTGTTATCATGTCGTAACGTGGCATTGCACACAATTTCCGAATTATCCAATTAAAAAAATTTGCCTTGATGATGCTAGAAAATACTCTTCTCATGCTTTTCATGCCTACTATATGTTTATAGGCATTACTATTCAATAGCTTGTAGCTCATGTTCATATACAAAATGGATTAGTTGAGTTATTCATTAAAAGACTCTAACTAATTGCTAGACTGTTGTTGATGAGAATCAACACTACAACAAAAACGGCCTATTAGGGCGAAAGTGCCTCAATAGATAAGCTAATGAGGCACATATCCTAATAAGGCACAATTGAGAAGTGCCTTAGATAAGATAAGGGTGTGGCAATAGATATAATGTGACCCTTGAAGTGCCTCAATAGATATGAAGCTAATAAGGCACTTATTTGTGGCACGAAACTTCCAAAGTAAGGTACTCAATTTAAATTTAATAAGATACATGTATGTGCCTTGATACATAAGTTCAAATACATGTATGCACCTCTAACAAACAAATGTCTTAAAAACCATAACATATGACATTTGCCTTTGTTGCAAATTAAATTTTGAGCCACTTAATATGTGTCTCAAAATACGAGCAGTTGCCTAGTTGAACACTTCTGTGTGCCCCAATTGCATATTTTTTTATAAATAAATAAGAAATCTTTCATAAATAAATAACCAAGTAGCTTTGTTAAACACCTTTAAGCCCCACGATAGCATTTTTTAAAGAAAAAACTAGTCAATACCTAGCCATTACTTCAATAGTCATTTTTACAATTACAACACAATATAATCCATTCAACAATCATAAAATAGAATATATTTATTACTGATAACAACAATACTACTTAATATCCAAGAAAATGCATCATTCACAAAACTTCTAGACTATTGATGTATTTTAGTCACAACAATTTAACACAAAATAAACAATCTTGTTTATGGAAACTAGAACCTAACAGCCGCATTGCATCTCAATTTATGTCCAAAATTATGTTATGTAAATCCTTTAAGTATAACATAAACAACCACATTAGCTACTATAAGCAGCTTACATTTTCATGACTATTCGTTTTCAAAAGGTAAACCTAGCAAAACAATTCCCAAGTACCCTCTAGATGTTGCCATAACCTTCAATCATGTACTTTCAATCTTCAACAAGACCTATATGAAATAAGTACAAATTAAATTTAGAAAGTTGAATTAATATAAAAATGATTAATTCTTGAATCTGAAAAGAATTAAGTTAATACCTAAAAATAAAAGCAGGGGAAGACAAATGAAGGTAAGGCTGCAATAGTCATCCCATTATATATTTATGAATCACAATACTTAACCAATTCTTACTGAATTAATAAGAAAGTTCCACATTAGTTAGTGCTGAAATTTCATGCACTACAGAAAAACACTAAAAGTGAGTCCACTTTGCATAAGAAAGTTTCACATGATTTGAAAGAAATTATATGTATTACCTTCTTAGGCTTCTTGAACTCCTGCATGTTTATTAATTTCCCCTTCTAATTGAGTCTCACTTTGCATATTTCTCTCTTCTTCTAAGCGAGCCTCACTTTACAAGATCATCTAATTCCAAATAAGTCTTGCTTTGCACATTGCCATTGTTACTTCTCCTTCTAGTTCTAGGATTCATCACTACAAAAGATCATTTCTTAGCCCAAAAGTTTCAATCAAATTAACAATTACATCCAACCAAAACTTCTAGAAAAGTAGACTAGTTCAGAATAATATTACAATGTAGTAAATAGAACCAGAAATGTAAGTAGACAAGCTGTAGATAGTCAAATGAGGTTGTTATAGGCATTTCTAATCATTCAGTTAGATCCTTTCCTTCAAATACATTCCTCAACAACCATAGTGTTGTCAACAAGTTCATAAAAGTAATTTAAAGAACCAACTCTGAGTAGAGCAAATGGGTCAATTGCTATAGTTGACGAATTCAACAAATATAGGATTTTAAATCAACTTTATCTGAATAATACTGATTAATTCATTGTTGCAGATGACTAAGATTAGTTCACGCATACCAAATACCATTTTGTTTACAAATGAAGCAACAATAAATTTAAATTTAAAAATTTTAATAATGAAGAAATAGACCATTCATCATCATTAGTAAATCAAAGTAATTGCTAAAAGTACCTAGGCTGCTGCGGATGGCTATGTTCTTCAGTTTATAGCGCAGTGGAAAGTAAGACTCTCTCAATGTTGTCTTCATTTTCTCAATCAATCCGAGCAATTGACAACATCCCCACTTTTCGGCAGCCATATAGACGCAAATAATAGGAAGAGATGGCAAAATTCCTGCGCTTGTGGAGAATGAAAAAACCCCCCAAATGATTTATCAAAAAAATAATAGAAAAAACCTCCAAATTTTGCAGCTTGTAGAAATTCATTGATTAAGTTGGACCAATGACTATAGACAGATTTAGGGTAACAAAACATATGGGATTCGTAAAAAATTTCGTATTTGAAGTTATGTTTTGCTAAAAATACCTTCTTCGATTGCCCTTACAGAAATCCCAATGAAAATTAATCCCTTCATCTTCACCAAATCTGAACTTCGACCTTCGACAATCGAGAAGATCTGATTAAATTCCTCTTGAAAACAAAGATTTTACTGAGTAATATTATCAAGGTAGTGTAGATGAAAGAACCTGAAGCTACGCTCATTTTTCATCCGAGAAAGAGAAAATGAGAACTACACTCGTTTTTTTCTTCTCTCTTTACTTTTTTTTTTTTCCGAGAAAAATTATTGAAAATGTGGTCCTTTGTCTTCACTTAAATGGCGTTGCGGTATTTTCATTTTGCGCCTAAAGTAGAATTCACGGAAACATGCCGCTTTGCTAGTTTTTCTTGAGACAGTTATGTCCGTGTATCTTATTAGGGATAAAGTGAAACACTTTCTTATATGTGCCTCAAATAAACTGTTTTAGTGGGATATTTTTGTTGGAGTGCAAACTCCCCACATCTGAATGGGACATGTTATTTTGCATGTTTTAGAACTTATACGAATTAAACCAACTTATTATTATAAATACTCTTTATTGTAATTAGTTTTTAGGTTTAAACTCAATATATCTTATTTGAAGATTTTTAGATGTGTTGTTTA